>JBBDHG010000032.1:3692500-5001250 GCA_037951165.1 Lophius americanus | reverse complement strand
TTTACTTCATCAGTTATGAAGATTGTCAATGTTTAGCAGGTTTTATCAAAAATAAATGTAGCATTTTTTTCAGTATCGTGCTAAACTAAGAAATATAGTTTCTTTATTTTTCTCCCTATAGTTTTATTGTCTTTCACAGTACGAAAATACAAACTAAGTACAGAAACGTTAAGTATTTTATCATACAAATTATATATTTTCAAGTTGATATTGAACTCTAGAGCCAAAAAGTCTGAAGGAATCATACTAAGATTTTGACTGAGGATATGTAAGAACTTCCTCAATGTTTAATAAAGTTTCTATTGTAGCCCGTAAGAACCGAGACCAATTTCCCCTTAAATTAAAACGACGCTTCATATAAATAGATGAAATTACAACAGTGCTTGAATTATTATTTAGATGCTGTCCCTTGTCAGAGATCTGTAATATTTCATCTGGATGTCTGACTTGCACAGCAAATTTATTTCCTAGCTAAAAAATAGAATCAGTATTTTTTTCACTATTTTTCTTTGGAACACTTTGCTGATGAGATTTTACAACATGGGAATACAACAATATCAACCAAAAAAAAAAAAGTGGTTTTATGGTAAATCGTTGTAAAAAATATGCTATGGGAACTTGTTTTATGTAATGCAAGTTATTAAATCATTACAATTCTTGAATGGATCGAAACTTACATGAATGATCAAAAATAGAAGCTGAAAATGTGACACTTTGTGGCTTAAAAACTCAAGAACTAAGCTGTGTAAGTTGTAACAGCATTTAAATGGTTTTTAACATGATTGTCCCTATTTGGTTTTTAAGAGTTGATTACCTTAAATTGAAAATTGCACTGATTTGTGGGGGACTTTTGAAACCCAATAATGGTTCTTTTTTGTAGTCACCTTTTATTTCAGATCCAAATTCACGCAATAAAGTGACTTTATTTTGCGAGTAAATCGCTGTTACTAACAAAGCAGTGTGACCTTTTGTCTCTGGAGGATACAGTTTATGCAGCTGAAGTGTTACCAGCACCCCTGAATCATACAACCTGGAGAAATTAATAATAATTCCCAAACAAAACGGGATATAAACAAGGTTGTTGGCTGAAATGCATCACGACCGGATTCCCTTATTCGGACCACACAGCCACTCAGTCACAGACAAAGGGATAGGAAGTCCCTGCTTCTTCAGGAAGGTCAGGGGTCACTTTTGCCTCGCTTCTCAAATAAGAGAAGTTCATTCTGAAAAACACTTTCCATGCATCTGTCAAAACAATCTATCCAAGTCTGCTTTAAAAGCAAAATTTTTATTTCCAAACACTTCTATTTGACGAGTCAGAACTTATTGTGAAAAGTAAATATGGCATTGTTTCATTGTTTGGCAAGGTTATTACATTTTTCAGCATGTAAACAGCAAAACACAAGGAAAAGAAAGGATGAGGCAGTATTATTTTCTTTGTCTGGCATCACCTATGACGGATTAGCTTACAGGCTACCTGAGGAAGACATCATTTAATCATTCACCGAATCACTATAGATTATAAGTTAAACATTAACACTCACTGTCCAGCCACACTTCCTTACAAACACCCATGAATAAAAGCTCCGTTTTATAAGCATGTATGGATGGAAACAGTGGTTTCAGCTGTGGTTGGGAACCCAGCGAAAGCGGTATCCTCCCTGCTGAGTTGTGGAGGTGAAGGTGTGTCCGTGAGGAAAAACCTGAGTCCGTATGTTGCAGTGTTCTCTAATGGAAGTTCTGAAAGACGAGACACTCTCCTCCGGCTCTGCTCTGTCCAAGCTGCTGTCTTTGGAAATAGAAGTCTGTAAGCCTGAGAATGAACCGTGCATGCGTATCGTCTCTGGCTCCTGCTGCGGTCTTGTTCCCGCTGCAGCACCATGCAGGACAGCATTGCAGCGTTCGCTGATGTCCCGCAGCATGTCCTCCACTGAGTCCGAGGACTCTGTTTCATATCCTTCATCCAGTCGCTGTCGCTTATAGGGACTCAGTGAGGATTTATCGCCGTGTGGCATCACTGGCGCTCTTGCACAAGGTTCTCTAAATGTCATGAGTTTCTGAAAGACAGTAGGGGAAATAAAGATTGAAGATAAGAGGCTTTATAGGATGAAAGCTTGAGTATGCATTCAGTCATAGACTCACTTCAAGAACGGAGGCTAAGTCTTTTGCACGACCTGCCAGCTGACTGAGGTGGAGGTTTCTCTCTTGAAGGGAGTCAATCTCTTCTTGTTTTCTGTGTAGCGTGTCGTGGAGCTGCAGACACACAGAGACAAATATGATCTGACAAGCTGATGCAGGACACAAATTGAGAGACCTGTCCTTCACCTTGACGTGACCAATGTATGTCTTAGCTATAGTGCAAACATCCTGGTGTTTCACGTGGTATTGCTGTCAAACTATCAATTCACAAACAAATGATCCACTTGTAGTGACTGTATTTATATTGTGGCCATGGGAATGGCATTTTCTGTTGGTTTACACAAACTCTGTGCTACACACCTTTGTGATAAAGCTGGGTTACAGTTGTGGGAATGGTCTTTAAGAGAGTTAGATTGATATAAAAACAACGTAAAGCCACATCTAAATACATATTCATACTGTACATTGGTGCATTGGTCCCATATCTCAAGGATTTACCTGATTGTTGGCTTCCATAGAGTCTTCCAACACCCTGCCTTGGCACTGGGCGATGCCCCTCCACATAGTATCATCCTGTGCATATGAGTCGCCTGCTTCAGCAGAGGAGCGACCCAGACTGTCCTCTGAGGAGAAGTCTCGCTGAGGGGTGAGAGGAGGAATGACACATCCCTGAAATGGTACCAAATCAGCTGGAGACAGACTGCTCTCCAGGGTGGCCAGTGAATCTGACAGACACAAACACCCGAGGGTTATAATTATCAATAGTAGTAGTAGTAGCAGACACTTTAAGATGTAAAGTAAATGCGGTATCCAAAGGTTTGTTTTGATTTACTCACCAGCCATGAAATCCAGCTCATAACTTCCAAGGTCCTGGGTATCTGCATCACATTCATTCACCTGTGAAGAGTCAAATGGACAATTAAGAGTCATGCATGCGTTAAAGTCTTAGTCATAAGAAAATCATAGCTGCGCCGGACCTGAAAATCCCAAAACAGCCAATCGGGGCAATGTGGGTTTTTGACAGAATGTGCCTTGGTGGTCATTTCAGTCAGTGTGCGCGGTGAGTTGTGCCGAAGAGGCTACCTGTGGACAAGACCTGTGGGGTCCGAGCAAGTAGCGGTAGCCTGCGTGTCATGAGTAAACAACATTCTCATTCGTGCAGAATTCCAGCACATCGTGTCAAACATTAACAGCCTGAGAGTGATGAGTGTCTTCCATGTGGGATTTGATGGAGAATGTGGATCTACGGGAGAAAAGACCAAATATGTAAAAAAAAAAGAAAAATAAATCCTCCTCACCTGAGAATCGCACTCTCTTCCCATTCCTGACGCGCAGTTTTCCAAATCGTCCCACGCAATTGTTGGAAAGGCTGTAAGAGGGGGGGGGGGGGGTGTTTATTCCTCTCTCGATGTGTATGTATTTGCACTTTACCATTAAGTTGGAACGTGAAGATCCATCATAATGAGGGATTCATCCTACCTTGCTCAATTGCGCAAGGCAGCTCCACGTACACAGTGACCGGACTGCTGCTTCTTGGCACCAGCCCTTCATCCTGCAGGCAAATCATTATACCACCAGAAACACACCTTTATTTGCATTATTTTAAAGATAAATATTTTTTCTTACAGCAGCTCTGCTCTTATGGGGACTCATTCGGTTTGCGGAGATGAAACCGATCGCCGTCCTGCCTCTCTGCGTATCCATCAGCTTCTCTCGATGGCTGCTGGACTGAAACATCATCGTTTGGCTTAGAACTAATATAGTAGAAATTCTCCCGGTGTTTGGCGGTTTCATACTTTTGGCCCAATCAAAAGCCCTAATGTGGTCTCCAGGGAGTGACGGCGTCCCCGGAGATTAAACTAACGGTTTTCTGTTCTAGAGTGTTAAACGGTACCGCGCGTAACGGCGCCATCAGCGCTCCAGCAGGTGTGCCCTGCTTCAGACCTGCTTCAGACCTGCCTTCCTGCAGCCTGCAGCCAAATAGTCCCCGACAGATACGAACGTAGTCTTCATAAAAAATAGGCCCGTTGTAGGGAAACAAATATCTTTTTCTTCATCAGCCTTCATCGGGACACTAGGGAGATATTTAAGGACCAGATTATTGAATTATATCTAATTATCATAAACTATGATCGTTTCATTTAGTGCGTAATTTATATCCATTTGTGCGTAATTGTTTACCCAAATTAGGTCAAGTCCTGTTGCTACATTTAAGGCAAAGTGGAAAAGGAAAAGAGCAATTAAAGCAGACAGCTCCGTAAACAGTGCTGACAAATGCCTCTATTGGTAAACAAACAAGGGTGAGCCTTGTTGGCCCTTAACGCTGAATGCACCTGTGTGGTCGACACTGTGTCAGCAGCTCGAGATGCCACGCGTAATGGATTATCAGAAAGACCCCTCCCAAATGACCAGACTATGTTGGCGCAGTTCAAACAGTGATAAAGCGATAAGTAGTGGTAGTAGTGACCTCCCAGCAAACATCTACAGATTGTCTATGAGACGCTGATACAGGGAGATTGCCTGCATTTCTCCTTTTATGCCGCACATTTAGATTGGGTTTGTTGTGAAAGGATGAGCTGGGGTTGTTTCCACCAGAGCAACAACGGCGTCAGTGATCAACCATGTTTGCTTGTTTAATGTCATGAACGTTACCAGTGGATTTAAATAGAATTTTTTGTAAGGATCTAGACTGAAGGAACATTTGATTCAATCTTATAGCTGATCACGGTACTGATCCAGATTCTTGATTGTAATTGAACAAGACAGAATAAAACAACCAACATTATGTGGACATCTCATGATGTCCCTGTTATGCCACCTTCAAGGCCAATGGAGTTCAGATATGGAAGGGGCTCACAGTAGACCAGCCTAACTAGGCATGGCATGCCACCAATATGTGGGTGAAATAAAGAGTGTTATTCAGATTGATTGAATGCATTTATGAAAACTAAGAAGTTTTTGCAACAAAAAAAAAGAAGATCTTGATAATTTTTTGTTGATCAGTCATAAACTACTGATAATAGACTGATTATTTTAAATTCGATCAGTAGGTTTCTAGGGCCAAGCTATAATGAAGTAATACTTTATTCAGCATATTATTGTAAAGCAATTTCAGCGTGTTGCTGATACACCTCTGATCATGTTGCAACAATATTTTGTTTTGATATGGCTTTGCTACCATTTTTCTATTGTCCGGGTTTAATGTGGATCATGTTGGTTCTTTGAGTGTTTTTTAGTTAGTTAGCTTAGGAGAAAAGGTAGAAACACTGCAAGGCTGAGACTATAGTGTTATGTCATTTCCACATTCAGTTGCCAACAACTATAGCTGGTGTATTTTCTCAAATGTCCTAATTTGTTATTGATGTCATCCAGTTTGAATGGTTTCCAATCAAATATCTTCTAGGTTTCAATCATCCCTTCATATTTAATCATCCATTGAGAGACACACTCAAGTTTATTTGATCATTTATTTCACAATTAAAGAAAAACAATAACTTATAGCACATCGTTCATTTCCTTCATTAAAGAGATTACAACAACAATGTAATTCATAAACCTGCTGCAACTCAGTGCATATACAGAAAAACTTTGATTTAAGAAACAAAATAAGCGGAATATATTATTTTACTTCATTAGTCAACAAAATCTTCCATCCAGTAAATATATAAACACTATGCTAACACGTAAAACATTCTGTTGTAAACAACAGATTGCATGTGAGGTATATAAGATGTTTGACCAGTCTGCTTAATCACAGTCTGCATGATCACAGTTTTCACTCCCGAAAAACAAATTTGAATTATCTCAAGAATAAAAAACAAATTGTCATTTGGCTAAATCTGAGTGGTGGCTCATTTGCAATCACATGCTTGAAGTCAGTGTCTCCTGGTTCAGTGACACTAACAGCTTCAGGTTGTCTTTGCATTCCTGGGCCAGATTGGGGCTGTAGTTTCCTCCACTTACAGACAGGAAGCGACCCCTGAGAGAGGACAGACACTTTTCTTCAGAGAACTTGGGGCTCTCAGATGGTTGAGCAGAAGCTGGTTCCATACATAGCTTGTGTACAAAGCGAGCCCACTGGTCCTCCTGTGTGTGAATGTTTGAATGCTCCACAAGCCCTTGTTCACTTCTCAGTAAGTCATTGGCTAGCCATAGAGCACAGCCTGCGGTCATTGATGGTGGGTATTTGTTGAAAACGTAGTCTGCTAGACTCAACTCACAGACCTTTAGTGCAAGGTGGCTGCACCGCGGGGTGGCTTTTGCGTCTGGATTAATTTGTGGTACTCTACCATCACCTGCGTTCTCAGACACAAACCGTGTAGCCTCCAAGCAGTTTGTATAATAGTCCAGGAAAAAGGCAAGGGTAGGGGCGGCGAGGCGGAAGTTGAGTCGGACGAGGATGAGACACTCAAGGTTGCAGAGCTGCTCCCTAGTGAAGGCATCACAGCAGAAAGACAAAAGATGGCTGATCTGTGGCGAGCATACCTCCACCTGAGTGGACACAGAGAAAAAAGGTGAGTTATTTTGCACAAACTCCAAAAATCTATCTCTTCCTCAAGTTTTTGTCAAACATAAGACGCACCTGTTTGCTGGCGAGGAAGAGTGCAGTGACACCCAGTAACTGGAAACAATCAGTAGACATTGGTGTAGATGCCAGGAACCGGTCCATGATGTTCACCGCCAGGCAGCAGCACTCAAAAGACAGATGGAAATGTTTGTGTACAGGGATGAGCCAGCTAACAAGCGTACACCGGGCCTCTGGGGTCAACTGCAAGTAAAAGGAAGGTAATGGATTAGTATGAGCAGCAGGTCTGTTTTTACATCTTCTTCACAGCAGGGTCTTAGGAATACACTCATAGTATTGATACCCTAGGAGTCAGGCATACACTCAATGACAGGGACCTTTGGGAGGCTGATTAATTTAATCGACGATAATGGAGAAACAGAGCTTTATATCAGAATAAAGGATGATACAATAAATCATAAAACAATGTAATCATATAGGTCTGAAATGTAAAAAAAAACCCATGAAAGACATCGTTACCATCTAAGACAAAGTTTCTACAAACAAGCTTCCTTTGTTAGATGTAAAGAGAATATTTTTTGATGACAGACACATTGGATATAATTCACAAAAATAAGAAGTATGTAGAAAGTATTTGGCAGATTTTAATTATATCCCTAAAAAGAGGATATTGTAGAATCGTCATTGGTGCTGCCATTGCAGATCCTTTGTGTTGACACACAATGACTCAAAAACTAATTCATGGATTATTTAAAACTTTATACCCACATAGACCTTTGTGCAAGGAAGAACTGGGTTGATTTTGGGAATGGTCAGTTGCATACTTCTACCACAGTAGGAGGAGCTTTATCTCCAAAAGTATTTGGGCCATAATTTCTCAACTTTGGGTCTGATTTTGTCCAAATTTGGTGCATATGAATTGACTCAATTAGATCTATCTTGTATGTTGTATTTTACTCTAATACTTTATATTTTAATCATATTCTACCTGCTAGGGAGAGTTTTTCTGATATCATTTTTTAAGCAATAGTTCGATTTTGTCCAGATTTTACTTTGTATGGACCCAATTTTACCATTTTTCTTTTGGCTTTGATTGTTAATATTTCATCCACTATCAAGTCTCTTTTTGTCTGTAAAAAAAGCAGTTTTTTCACTGTTACTTCCCAACCAAATGTCTGATTATGACGGGATGGGCTTGTGAATCTATACAATGACAAGTTCTCATTTTACTCATTAGGGGGAGCTTTTGGTGGAAAACACAGTTTCTCATCAGTAACTTCCCAACCAAGACCAAGTGCGTCTAAATGTAGCTCCTCTGAATTGACCCAAAGAAACCTGTCCTGTTTTATTACAGAGACCAGAAGAGATAAATTAGTTGTCTTTATCCTCATTATTGAGTCACTCTTATTAATTTATTAAAGCATATTGCTGACTTCACAGAAATGTAAGGTGGAGTCTCGTCGGTCCTGGAGCTCTCCCGGCTGATGTACAACCGCTCTGGAATTTATTTTACAGAGCAGAGGATTGGGCGCTTTTCGGGGATATACCCTTGCTGTCAGAGTTTGATAATTCGTAGAAAAGTTGGAAGTTTTATGAATGAATGAATGAATGAATGACTGACTGAAAGCCTACCTGTGGCTGCTGAGCCAGGCAGTCACGGGGCTGATAGTTGGCTTCTCTGTCCCTCTGGATCTGGAATCCCACGTCACCGTACTGGAGGAACCAGGAGGACAGCTGTCCAGCAGGAGGCTGGTTTGAACGGAGAAGGGACACATCTACCCGAGGTGTAGATGAAGTCAGGGAGGATTCCAAGTCTTCGTCGAAACCGGAGTCACTCAGTTTAGAAATCAGAGTCTGCTTTCTGCACCGGTCAGTGCGACAACGCTGCACCGGTGTGAGCGCGTCTGACGGGGGGGATGATCCGTCTGCCCGTCTCCGTCTGTAAACGGTCTCGGAGCCATAGTTACTGTTCACAAAAGACACCATCTCCTTTCTGGACCAAGTCAGAGGCTGCTCACCAGCCCACTTCCAGTCCCGGTCTACACAGCCGCTGTCTCCTGAATGACGGGGAGGGGGAGTGACGCTGTTTTTCCCGGGGTCTTCCCCGCCCGCTCCTATACCTCCCTCTGGACTACAACACTGAACATTTTATAATTGTGTTATGGAGGAATTAATTATCCTAAGCTTGAACCATATGTTGTTGGGGTTTTGTTTTTGCTATGCCTACATCTTTACACTAAATTAATCAAAATTAAATTCTTCAAAAAGTTGTTTGATGTCCATAAAACTGTTAATGTAACAAATTGAGTTTTTCCTTTTTAAAAAAACCCTCCACTAAGGAACAACAGTTCCCTATGTTACAGAAAAATTCATGCAGATTTCTCCATTAATGTCTGAGTTATTGCCAGCCTCCAGCAAACTCTCTTAGTGTCTCTCAAAAACTCTGTAACTACTTGTCTATTTTACCATCCACTTCAGCATCTCTGTTCAGCTCACTGAGTCCCTAGCTCCAGCCCCAAAGGGACATAAGAGGAATCAAAGGAACTCTCGAAACTGTTTTTTTATGTCAATATTCCAAGTGGTTTGTTTTATTTTATTTTAAATGCAGCCAAACACATCATGTCACCACAATTTAGTCACCTCCAGGAAATGCCAAAACCTACATCTGGGTAAAATGTCATGCAAATCTGTCCAGTGTTTTTTTCAAAATCCCGCTCACAATCAAAAGGACATACAGACAAACGCAGTGAGGAAAACATAACCTCCTTGGCGCCGTGGTGAAGATAATGAAAATGAATGCATTCAGCTATGCAGACCATATTAATTACAAAGACCCCATGTTACATCCAAACCAAATCCCTTGGCCACTACCTGCCTGCCTGACCTACGATATAAGCAAATGTCAAATAGGCCCTATCTCTAAATGTTAAAGTAAGAGAAATATTGATGCACAAACTGTATCTTCTTCCTTGGCCCTAGATTACTCTGAATTTATTAGTGGGCAAGTGTAATTCTTCAGCATACATGACTTTTATTCAAATACAATGTGTTTGCCTTCTTCATATAAAGTAGGCAAACTAGAACCCAACTAATCCAATCAAAAACTTGAACACAAACAATCTGTGCTGTATTTTGCACATTTTGAACACCCTGCAAACATGTTAATAATTTGAGGTAAACACTATATCATCACCGAACCTTTCTGTGTCTAATCACATCTAAATCTGTTCTTTGATCTGAATAGTTGTGAAAGATAAACATGAGGTTGCATCCACATGTGTTTGCATAAGGACAACCCTCAACTCGGTTGCTTTCATTGGCGAAGAAACTAAACCAATGAAAAGCACTGCATGAAAGTGATACTTGAGCGCATCAGATAATCTTTTCTGCACACAAGATTAGAAAGAAAGGTTCTTATGGGACTTTATGGGGCTCTTTATCAATAACACACTCTGCGCAGTTTAAAACAATAGCCTACGCTGCCGTCCCTGAAAGAATGGGTTTATAGCCTGAAGCTCCCGGTCCCCTGCATTGTACAAGCAATCCCACTGATTGAATAGATCAAATGAAATGTGATTTATTAATAATCTAAGCTATAAACTAATAACTAAACTCAGCACCTTGGGTCTGCTAAGCTTAAGGCTGAGGGCCTTCTGTTCTTCTGCCCCTCGTCTGTGGAAAGCCCTCCCTGACCATCTGGGGGCTCCACAGACAACTGAGACATTTAAAAAAGGAATTAAAACTTTCCTTTATAGCAGAACGTATAACTTTTAATTAACATTGCTGCTTTATGGTCATATGTTTATGTAATTATTATTATATTTTTTATTGATGTTTTTATCTGCTTTTACCTTGTAGCACTTTGAGCATTTGATCCAAATGTAAAGTGCGTTATAAATTAAATGTATTATTTTTGTTATTATAATCTATAACAGTCCATATTGACTCTAGCTATTTCTATAAAAAGTAGCAATATTGTCTAAGATAAGATCCCGTTGTGACTCAATGAAAATGAATACAACTAGTTTTTTCGGAGCTCAGTAATATAAAAAGGCATATTTCATTGTGTTCATTTATATGACCCTTATTTAGACCCAATTGGAGATATTTTTGGGAAGTTTCGGACAGAATGCTGTGTTTTCCACAAAAAGGTCCCACTAAGGCTTAAAATGTAAAGTGCATTATAAATTAAATGTATTATTATTTATTATTATTAAAATCTCAGGATTAATATGTTCATGGATTCCCTGAGGAGCACTCTATTCCCATGATCCTTTGTTTCAGCACGCACATGATCTATCGGCCAACGTTTTTCTTTTGTCATTCATTTCTTTGGACTATATTTTAGTTTTAACAATATCATAAGTTGTTACTGTGTGTTTAAGTTGTCCCACAATGTTTACAATGTCATTTGGAGATGTATTTTGTAATGGCTTAAAGTATCTTAAAGTTTACATTTAGCATTATATTTATTTTGACTTGGTTATTGTTTGGTTGTTTGCCTTTTGAGAATAAATACTCTGGATAATTCACTGACACCTTTTACCTTAACAATTCATGGTGGGATATGAATCAAAGTTGAAACAGATAGTTGAGGAATTTTTTTTTTATTGATACACACAGAATGTCCAAATAAATCATGGCAGCAGTATGAAAATGATCATCAGTTGACAGTAATTTAAGTTTCTACAAATTCAGAAGGAATAAGATCAAGCATAAGATCAAGCATTTCACAAGTTAAGTGTTGAGTTTTCAACTCAACACTTAACATCAGACACAGGATATTAAAACCAGTTTTAATATTTGGAATTATACTCCAATTATACTCCAAGAGATGAAATAAACTAGATCTACTGCTAGGTTACATCTTACAAGAAAGAAAAAATCAATACCAGTCTTAACATGTTTTCGACAACAAATATGTCTATTCATCATTTATATTATACTATGATATTATAACTTATATCCACTACTTGTTATACTTTCTAGTTTTATCCATCCTCAGCCTTTGCTGTTTTGGTACACCAAACCTTCTTTGTCACAGGGGTGGTGCACCTTGATTGTGTTGTTTTTCTACACCATTCCCTTCCAACTTCATCTGGAGACATTCAAACTGTGGCTCAGTGACTCAGAAATGGCTTATAGAACTGAAGTCATCATGTTCAGAATGACCTAAAATCGCCCTTTGGTGTAGGTGTTAAGGAATGGCAGATTAAAAAGCTAATCCAAGGAAGGAGGTTATGTTTTCACTCAATTTGTTTGCCTGTTTCTAGTTCTGTTTACAAGATTTCAGAAAACTAAAGCATGGCTTTGCATGAAAACGTACCCTGAGGTACGTCTTGGCATATCCTACAGATAGTTACATTTTGGTGATGTTATTTATATCGCAGCATTTAAAACAAAATAGAATAAGATAATAGACCTTTGGAGTAGTTGCATCACAATGTGACGAGGTGCTCCCCTGAAACTGTGTTGATTATTGAGGCCTTTGATCCTTTAATTTGGGGAGTTTCTTAGGAGTGGAGCTGAGGGCTCAGTGGGCTGAACAGAGATACTGAAGTGGATGGCTCAAGAGACTAACAGCTACAGAGTATATGAGAAATACTCAGTACTGCTAATGGGACTTCAATCCCTGTGTTTGTTGGAGTTGACGGTGGATTTAGAGTTTGACAATAACTCAGACATAGGAGGAAACAAAGAGGTAGGTTTCGTTTTCTGCTCTGTTGCTGCTTTTTCTAGTTGGACAGGAAATACACTGATGAACAAAGAGATGTTATTGTCAGTGTGGGTGGGCGGGACTTAAATGCTGACGTCTAAAAACAGACGGGCACTACGTCACCTCCAAACTCTAGCGGTCATGCCTAGTCAGAGATGAACAAGACTCCGAGTATGCCCTCTGTGCATCTACACAAGGTATTCAAATATTTTTAAATGTTTTATAGCTATTTATCACTGGTATTTCACTGCTGATTGGTTTTTACCTGATCTGCGACTCGAGCAGAATGCCTGTAACTATAAATAGACAGTAACGTAAGCTGTTGTTGTCTTTAGCTGGTTAGCTGGCTGCGCTAATAGCAGCTGCTAACTGTAGCCTTAGCTGTTCCGTTGTTTATATTCCAGGTTAACTAACCGTTAAATCTTATTACCGACTTCGGTATTTCAACTGTCCTACGTGTTAGGTAGACGCGTGTTAAATTAGCTCGCTGTTTAGGAAGAGCAGTAAGTCAACGTTAGTGGCCAATTAGAGGGCTAGCATGGTAGCTAATGCTAACTATGACCCAAAACAAGCTACTAAATACAGCTAGTTTATTTTGGTCCTATAGGTGACTGTATTCATTGTTAATTTGACGTAACGTTATTATTACTTCCGCAAAGGGAGGCAGCTATGTTTTTCACCCCTGTGCATTTGTCTGTCTGTCTGTTTGTTTGTTAGCAAGATTACGGAAAACGAATGGAGGGATTCGCATTAACTTTTATCCAGAGGTAGGATTTGATATATCCTACAGGTTATTACATTTTGGCCATGTTATTTGTTTTGCAGCATTTAAAATTAAATATAATACAATATCTAGATATTTGGAGCGGAGACGTCTCCCCCCTCTGGTCTGTGAGAGGAACAGGAAACAACGCAACAATGTCTGTTAACTGGAGAGGAACAGGAAATAACACAACACATGTCTTAATGAGTAACTCCCTATTACTCTATTTGCATCGATGCGCAGAGTTTGTTGGAGTTGTCGGTAGATTTAGAGGCTGGCATTAACTCATACATTAATGGATAAGTCTGCATGATTTCTTCCTAAAAAGAGACTGTCCATAGACAAATTTAAAACCAGATATAAAGCGTTTTAAATGCATGACATTTTACTCAGAGGAAGGTTTCGGACAGAGATTATTATATAATTTGGTGATGTTACATGTATCGCATGATTTAAAATAAATAAAATACTGCGTTTTAGGCGGTGATGTCCTCGTGTGGTTAAAGAACTGTCTTGAAACTCTTTTCAGCTTTGATTTGGTGTCAATAGTAAATTTACAATGGAGATGTAGTGTATCTGCATGACATCTATTTGATTCTGATCACTTGATCTGCCCAAGGTATTATTTGCGCACTCAGGGTGCTTTTTCAAATACAATTTAATGGGATGTTTTTATTGTTATAACCAATGATATATTAGGTGTTGTAAGACTGGAATTGTCAATGTTACGGTTGCTCTTTGGCAAAGGGGATTGCATTAAAAAATTCATAACATAAGTCGATGACTCGCAACTCTGATCAACAAGACTAAGATAAAACACCATTACCAACTATATGTTATCTATCAACCGATCTTGAGCTGTTTGTTTGTACATCTTCTTGTGCATCCAGATCATGTTAATCCTCCAAGGTTGAATCAGAAGCAACCGGACTTCTTTTTTAAATCTGAAGACATTTCACTTCTCTTCCAAGAAGCTTCCCCAGTTCTAAGTGACTGCTGGGGAGTCAAATATTTGACCTCCTGTTAGGTTAAATACATTGGTACAATGACCCTCATACATCGAGAGTAATTGGGTCACATAAGTACTGGAGACCACCCGGTGTTATTGTGGGTTGTCCGGGACACAATTGTCTTGATTCTTGGATCGTCGTGTGAGTGACTGTGAAACTGCCTGGAGAGAGATTTGAGGGCTGTATTGTATTTGGCTGGTGGATGGTCATTCCGCCTTGACATAATGGGCCTCCATTACTCCTCTGTCAAACCTTGTGTCCTCTCAATCCAGAATATTGAGGTTTCTATCAAAAATAGAATGTCCCATGTCCTCAGGGTGGAGGGGGATTAAAGAGTCCTGTTCTGATGAGCTGGCACCCCTGTGTTGGGCCATGAGGTGTGGTGCCTCTCCACATGAAACATCTTCAGATTTAAAAAAGAAGTGCAGTTGCTTCTGATTAAACCTTTGAGGACTATCTGTGCAGACACTGACTATAGATTTCTTGTGTTTAGTTCTAAAGCAGTCTCCTATGAATTGCATTAAACGTTGTGGTAGTTGTTAACAGCTCCAGATAATAAAGAGTTTTGCGCAACAAAAATAGCATAATGCTGTTAAAAGAAAGGATATCTTCCAAGAGCAACGATCCCTTAGACATGCAGTTTCCATCCAGGGTTTTTCATTACATAACGGCTATTTTCATATTAACTGAACATTTCACCCTGAATAGTTTTAGCTGAAGTGAACCATGGAAAATCTGGGCAGAGCTTATCGACCCAGGCAAAGCAGCTGGGAGAGAGGAGGAACAGCAGACAAGACAGAAAGCTGGAGAATACAGGACCAAGGTCGAGGACAGAATTTCAGATCTGAGGGATGGCAGCAGGGCAAGAACCAGGTTGGGCCCTACCGGGCCAGTCCAAAGAAGGGAGGTATGGGGCCCATGAGCTTCTCCCCGGGCGCATTCAGGGGCGGTCATAGTCCCTCACAGAAGGATGACCTCCGATGGTTCTCAAGTCCTGAGAGCGGTGGTGTCAGTCGAGAGGATAACTGGAGAGAGCGTTCACATCATCAACAACAGCATTGGAAAAGAAATGTGCATGGAGGTGAAATGGAGGACAGAGAGCAGGGGAGGAGAGGGACAACTGATGACAGTGCTTATAAATCAGGTGAGGAACAGAACGAACAACGAGCAGAGAATGTATCCATTTTCACCACCTAAATCAAATATTAAAGACGCACTTCAATCTCAGTCCATGATATATGATTACTGATCAACAATATCTCCGCAAAAGTATAGTCAACACATTTTTGACACATCTCTTCTTTCTATAGGGGGAAGACGAAGAAATAGAAACAAGAAGAAACCTTTTGCTGAAGAGAACAGGGGCCTTGAAGAGGCCACAAACTCAGCCAAAGATGTTCCAAACCTACGACAGGCAGAGAAAAGACTCAACAGAGATGAGATTTACTGTCTAAAAAAGGTAAAGGCACTTGGTGCGGTAGCTCAAATGCTGTGTCTTTGTGTAGTTGTGCTTTTCAGATTAATCCATTGATTTAAAGAACGTAATAAGTAAAACTTTTTTTTTATTTTTTTATTTGATTTAGAGATCCCACGGCAATCCCAGTGCACTTTACACCTGCGCTTTGTGTGATGTTCTCCTGGAATCTGTGCCTGATGCTTACTGGCATATCAGAGATAAACGGCACAAGAAGAAGGCCAGGGTACGATATTGTCCCATTATCCAAATCATTATTCAATCAATTACATTAGGAATGTCATTTTGCAGAAAAATTGTTCATGCATTGTAACGTGGTGAACCCTTATTCACTTCTGGGTATGTTCTAGGAGAGACGAGAGCAGATGATGCTGACTGAGATCCTGCCTCCTGGTCCAGAGCAGATCAGTAAAGTCAGTTCCGCACTAGAGGTTGTTGTCCGGGAACATGGGATGAGTGACGAGGATGTTGAGAAGAGAAAATGTGTCGTCGCCATAATGCAAGACCTCCTTTTGTCCGTCCTTTCTGGTAAGCCACCTGTGGACAAAATATTCATAAGCATAGTGTAAACTCATCATTGTCAGGATTTATACTGGGCTCTCTCCTCCAAAGCTTCCTGGCTATCTACAGGTCAGCCTCCCTTCAACTGTGGTCAGCTCTGCCCACACAAATTGTAAAAAGTCCCATGATACATGCAGTTTTTTGTTTATTTTTTTGCTGCACTTGAATATTTTTATGGAGAGGGCTCCAAAATTGGCACATTTGCACTGCATAATTTTTTTGGTAGTATTTGGATTGACTTTGTATGTTAAAAAAATGTGCTTCTCGTTCTATTATATTTTGCATCAATTCATTATTCTCCAAATTTTGTCTTAATGCCAATGTCCCTTTGTTCGTCTCCCACCTGTAGAGGTCAAACTCAGGCTATATGGATCATCTTGCACCAAGTTTGGATTTAAGGATTCTGATGTCAACATTGACATTCAATATCCACCTCATGTGAGTAGCTCAGTGTGAGTTTGATGGTTTGCATAGTGGCATACTGTGTTGTGTTGTTTCTTTTTTCACTTTTCTAACACCATTCCTACATCCAAAAATGAAAAGCCATACAAATATATCCATTAGAACATGGAAGTTACATTCTATATGTTACACATTTATGTCACAGAATGTGGTTCAGAACGAGGGAATATTGGTTGAAATGGGGCATTTGATGTAAGACTTAGTGGTTTTAGATATTGTCAGATGGAACATTTTCAGTATTATTTAATTGGGACAGTTTTGACGTGTCAAGATATTTCTTTTGTACTTATTTAAAACTACTTATAATTTAAGGATTAGTGGTTATTGTGTTGTGGATGTTGTGTTTATACGACGCTTCTCATTTTTGTATCCTTATTTATATTGTATTTATATTGTATGAAGGCTTTGAAATGGAATGTATTCACAGATGCATCAGCCAGATGTCTTGTTGCTGGTCAAGGAATGTCTCTCCCTGACCCGTGAGTTAACTCTTATTCTTTTAACCACAAGATCCAATCATAGAACGGTCAACCATGTCGTAGAGCATTGTGGGAGAATAAATCTACCATGTCTTGGTGCGTCCTCAGCTCTCTTCATTGATCTGGAAGCTGATTTCCACGCAAGAGTGCCTGTGGTCATCTGTAAAGAGAAAAAGAGGTAGGCATCACTTGCTAGGATTTCTGATTTTAAT
Organism: Lophius americanus; assembly: GCA_037951165.1. Taxonomy (NCBI): domain Eukaryota; kingdom Metazoa; phylum Chordata; class Actinopteri; order Lophiiformes; family Lophiidae; genus Lophius; species Lophius americanus. The sequence continues at coordinate 4,983,909 of JBBDHG010000032.1, read as the reverse complement.
TTCCAATGATTGTATCAAACTCTGAGTTTGTGAAACTTTGAAGTCTTCCATCTTTCGACTTACTCTGGTTGATCTTTGATTCAGATTTTAATCAAATTGTTAAAAATAATAACAGACTATCCTTTATGCACGCAGTGTTAAAATGTTCTCAGACAGGGTTGATACTATCAATTGCACAAGTAGTTAAGCCACTAATAAAAAATGAAATTGTAATTTTTTTTAACAGTGGCCTCCTCTGCAAAGTCAGTGCAGGGAATGAGAATGCATTCCAAACCACATCCTATCTTTCTGCGCTATCTGTTCAGGAGAATCTCCTCCTCCCACTGGTTTTGGGCCTCAGACGCTGGGCCCAGGTAAGTTTCCTGCTGAGAACCTGACCTGGCTAACATTAGCCAAAGATCACAGTTTTTTAAACACCTGTTGTCTGTGCTTTTGGTTTAGATCTGTATGATTGACCGAGCAGAGGAGGGTGGATTGCCACCGTATGTCTTCTCCCTCATGGTCATCTACTTCTTACAGCAGCGTAAAGAGTCCCTCTTGCCCTCTTATCTGAATCAAGAAGTGTGTTTAAGCCTTTATGAAAATAAAATTTTGACACAGAATGGATTCAACAATGTTAAATTGAGACTCATTTCCAACTCTGATTGTCTTTAGATCAAGGTGTTTTCACTCAGCAGGCTGCCAGATTTCAGTCTCTCGCATGTAGAGGATGGTCATCTGCAATGGGCCTATACCCCTTCCTCCAAGGAAGCCTCAAAGCCAGCAGAGAGCTCCTGTGTGAAAGGAAAGGTAATCATTAAGACTCGGATGTAGGTTTTGTCGGAGAAGAGTGGCTTTTTGATGTACTAGTTTTTATGATAAATGTGTTTTTTACGGATTCAACTCTTTCAAATTATTTTTCAACTCGGTAGATCAAAATGAGACGTAGAAACATTCCAATATATATCTCCAATAGGTGAAATGAAATAGGTGATTGTCCCACTAGGAAAATAAACTGGGTGGAATCTCGTTATAAATCAGAGGCTGTCAATTTTTTTCTCAATTTTTTGTCCACACCACCTTACAGGAGAAGTTATCCCCCGTTGTTCTGATGGAGACCATAACATCTACCTTAAAAACTCTCCTCCATGTAGTCTTTTAATATAACGTACTTGCTACTAATTCAGCAGTTCAGCTAACTGGAGGTTTTACTCGTTTTAGTGCAGCTAACCATTCAATGGGTAAAAATCTTACAGTTTTAGAGGCAAAGCATGAAAACTTACAATATATACATGGTTTTTTTTGGCGATTTATTTGATTGAGTTGATTGCATCATTCAGAGGAAATAGAAAATTGACCCCCTGTGCAACATTTTATTTTATGGCTCAGTGATCAACAGATTGTCTGTGCTGTAATTCTTTTCCTAATGTTGGATCCCTTAGCAAACTGGAAGCATGATATTATATTCTATGCTAGTATAAGTTGGCACTGAAAATTAATTTGAATGACTTATTATTATAAATGGAAAGTGGAAATCCATCTTTTCAATTATGGCAATCATATCTGGGGTTTCATGCCCACTTTCAAATTAATGGACATCTCATGTCATCTTTCCGAAAAAATTAGATGACAACCAAAATACAGCTAATAATTCTTGAAGAAAGGATTGGTTATGTTGATATTTATATACAGGGAAACCGCTATAGAAAAGTGGTATTGATGTTTGTGTGTGTTTAGTAGGGGGAGCTAAGGCGTTAAAACAAATAACAGAAAGTAAGTACTGCCTTCATGTGGTGTCCTGCAGGTCCCCCTGGTATTTCAGATTCCTCACTCTAATGTTGAAGTTGGGCTTCTCTGGATTGAAATGTTTCGCTTCTACTCTCTTGAGTTCAACCTGGCCGACAATGTCATCAGTGTGCGGACCAGTGCTGTCCTCTCCCGGGAGATGAAAGACTGGCCAAAGAAGCGCATTGCGGTGGAAGGTCCGTAGCTTTCTCATCATACTATGAATATGGTAGTATTTGCATTTGTGTTACTTAAGGATTTGATGCTTCTATTGTGAAAAGGATCATATGGAATATCCATGTAAGTGTTGCCTTCTTATATCAAATCCACCAAATTGTTATAACAGTACCCATGCCGAGCCGACATTTTCAATTTCTTACAATGTAATGCTATCCCAGCCATTGACAGAGTGAGGAATAAACACATTATTATTATAAAGTGTTTTGGGTGATTCGTCAATGATAATGAATTGCTCAAATGCTAATGAACCATAGATTTGATACTATAAGTCTCATAGGTTTTCAAAGGATTAATCTACACCTGTGTTCAATACTTGAATAGATTGACAATTCTTCCATGCTTTAACTGTTGCTTATGTTTCTATTTCGGTCATCAGACCCATTTTCCGTGATGAGAAATGTAGCCCGCACAGTGAACAGCCAGCAAATGTATGACTACATCCTCCACTGCCTCAAAACCACATACAAGTACTTTGCACTGCCACTCAACGCTCCAGCTTCTAGCCACAAGACGCAGAGGCAGAGTGAACCTACGACGGTGGCAACAGAAAAGGCTGTGAATGAAGACTCTGTACCAGACTTCACTTCGCTCAGTATTCATTCCCAACATGCAAATCAACCTGTTAAGGAAAACGGTCCTGAAGACTCCGATTGTATTATTGAAGAAGAGGAGGAAGTTGAAGAATACAGTGACTCTGATGAAGAGAGGGATAAAGAAAAAGTGGATCTTGGCAAAAGCAGTCTCTCTGAGGATGAGGATGATGAAGATGTAGATACTTATGGCGACTTGTGTAACAGACAACACTTGGACAGCTTCACCACAGAGGAAGAGGAGATTTTCCCAGTGGATGAGATGTCGGGGGAGGAGCTTCTGTCTGATGAAGAAGGCCCAGATTTGGACACACCTGCCTCAATGGATGAGGAGGAGGGGGAGTTGGCACCCGTGAATCCCTCACCTCTACATTTAGACGATACAGTTAAAGACAAGAACCCAGAAAATAAAGCCCAAAAACAGAGGAAACTCTCTTATGACTTCACAAAGCAGGCTTTCACTAGAGGCAAGGTAGGTTTAGTATTGTTTTTGTTTTCACTTTATAACAATAATCATTAAAAAGTGGATCCCATTCTCAATGGATACAACAACAATAAATATGTTATTATTAATTATCACTAATATTATCACTAATATTATTAATTATTAAAACAATTAAATGATTAATTGTTTTTAATTTCAGTTTTAGGTGACTGGAAAGTATACTTGACTTGAAATGATAGCAAATTGGCTTCATGGTTTGGATCATCTAAATGTTTCACTTTTCAATCTCAGTCACACATGGTCGTGTGCAGCTTGTGCAAGCGTGATGGACATCTGAAGAAAGACTGTCCGGAGGATTTCAAGAAAGTGCAGCTGGATCCTCTGCCCCCAATAACGCCAGAGTTTCTCAGTGTCCTTAACAAAGTCTGTGAGCAGTGCTACAGTGAGTATTCTGTGAAAGTATTTTGGAATAATAATTACATCACCGGTAAGGATATATGCCCGATATTGGTTTCTTCTTAGAATAATCCTCTAACATTTGCTTTGGAATTCCACCATACAAATAAAAGGGCATTATTTATTTATTTATTTTCGTTACTTCCAATACATTCAATTATTATTTATATGCTGCAGAAGCCCTATTTGCGCATGTTTAATATAAACACATATTTTCATATTCTCATCATAGATTTTGCTTAGTTCAAGTTGAGTTCAGCGAACTTTAAATTGCACAATGTCTCGCATCAGCCTGATGAATCCCACCAGCTGGGATAGGCAAGAGAAGTAACTAGGTTTGAGCTTGTGAGATTTGATAACTGGCTGAAAAAAACGCTTTAAGTCCGGTGTTAGATGCAGCAGTGTCGGTTTTCTACTGGGACAGTTTCTCAACACAGCGGAGTGTAAATTACTTCCCCTCAAAACAGGAATAGAGAAGGAAAAAATTATGTGACGTGTATTTAGATGGCAAAATATGTCTTTGTAGAAACAATTTGTTTCATACTTTGCTTGGAGGTAGTCATGGAAATAGAGGAAAGAATATTATCAAACAGGTGATCATGACAACCGAGGCTGTCCAACTGTATGCACAAGTTTTCAAGTTCTTTTATGCTTACTTTACTTTCCTGTAAATTATTGCAGAATGTGCTAACAAAATAAATTAATTCACAATTGGACATCATTCTTACCAAAATCATCATGTCAGCCATCCTGTGGAATTTTTGTGGCTGAATAAATAAATGGTGACATCATAAGGAAGTCTCAGATCTGGTCTGCTTCTTCTTTAGCTGACTTTGCACCAGATGAGCTGGAGGTTGGTGTAAGAGAACGCATCCTTCAAGACCTGGAGGCCTTTGTCAAACGACAGTTTGCCGGTGAAGTAAACCACCACCTTCACACTTCAGCAGCTTTGGGGTTTAAAGGGTCAACATGCTAGTTTAAGAGAAGGATAGTTTATGAGTTTCATTTTATGAACTGCTCTGATGATTGAAATCTTCAAATTTCTGATGAAACTGACACATTCTATCTCAATAATCAGGAGCTCGGCTGCAACTCTTTGGATCATCCAAAAATGGCTTTGGCTTCAGACAGAGTGACCTAGACATCTGTATGGTGTTGGAGGGGCAGGATACCATGAATGTAAGTTCTCTGTCGCTTTGCAGTCACATATGGAGCGATGATCTGCAGCGATGTAGTCGTGAATGCTTTTGTTTAACATTGATACTCTTCGGAATTTTAATGAAAGTCGAAAATGGACAGAACTGAGATTTAATTAAAAAGTAAAATGTTTAAGTATTTTCTTTATTGATGGATGGAAATAGAAACTGAGAAAAGATATATAAATAGTTTTCTATTTAAAAATAAAAAATAAAAATCAGCATTTATTGGGAACTGAATAGAATTCTAATTTGAACTAATTCTAACTTGTTTGCAAACCATTAGTCAGAAAATATAACTTGGTTTATGAATTTCTTTCACAGGATGTTGATTGCATTACAATAATTGAAAGCCTGGCCAGACTTCTGAAGAAACATCCAGGTCAGTAGTCACTTTAGTTTTCTTCCCTTAACCTCTCATTTCAAAAATGGGAAAATACCTGCCAAACGACTTTGTTTATAAACAGATTTGAACTGAAGGCATAACGAACACTTGGCATTCATGCACCTCATTGTCTCACAGGAGATTTAATATGTCCATAATTTTTTTCCATGATTGAAAAAACAACAACTTATATTTAAGATGCGGATTAAATATCACTAAATGTCAATGCGCGTCTGGATTTTGGTCCACATCTGCCTCCCCTCACCAGGTTTGCGGAACATCCTATCTATCACGACTGCAAAAGTACCCATTGTGAAGTTCTACCATGTTCATACTGGCTTGGAGGGAGATATCAGCCTCTACAACACTCTGGTAGAGACTCTTTTCATTCTCTCCTCCCCCCTTCCGATTATTAAATCATTTTTCATTAAGGCGCTTGATCCTAAGTACGATATTTTTTCCAGGCCCTGCACAACACACACTTGCTAGCGTCATATGCTGCTATCGATAGGAGAGTGAAGATCCTCTGTTATGTCATGAAGGTTTTTGCTAAAGTGAGTATTCGTTACACCATCACAGCTCAGTGTGTCTCCAGGTATTATGATATCATTATATAGAACATTTTATATCACTGAATTCTCACCATCTCTCCTACTATTGTTCGTTACAGATGTGTGACATTGGAGATGCTTCACGTGGCAGCCTCTCATCCTACGCCTACACCCTCATGGTGCTGTTCTTCCTCCAACAGAGGAACCCACCAATCATCCCAGTACTTCAAGAGGTAGTCCCCGGATCATGATTGGATCACCATTAAATTTATTTTACATATATTGATTTTGAACATCACAAAGTGGCAGTCTTCTTTCTTTCTTTTTTTTTAGAAGTAATGTTGAGTTATTTAAGAGCAGATCAGTGTCAGAACAAATGTAAGCACATCATATAATTTAACACTGCAATGAAATTCAACTTCTTGACCTTCTAAACAGATTTATGATGAGAAGAAGCCAGAGGTGCTCGTTGATGGCTGGAACGTATACTTCTTTGACGATCTAAAAACACTTGTAAGTGTTGCGTTATTGTTGCGTAATTTTTCATACCATTGGACTGAATCTGCATCACAGTATCTCTTTTCTCACTCTTCACTCATCTTCTTCTACTTGCAGCCCAGTCGCTGGCCTCAGTATGGGAATAACATTGAATCGGTGGGCGAGCTGTGGCTCGGCCTGCTGCGCTTTTATACAGAAGAGTTTGACTTCAGAGAACATGTTGTCTGTATCCGTCAGCACGCTCGCCTCACCACCTTCAACAAGCAGTGGACATCAAAGTACATTGTCATTGAAGGTCAGCTTGTGTAACAAACTCAAGAGTTCAGACTTGAACAGTAATCATACATTTTCAACACACAGTGAAACGAGTGATATTTTTGAGTTAACACTTTGGAAATCGGCCATTGAGCCATTGACTTGATCACTAGTAATGATGAGTATTTTATATGTAATGAATTCAAATGTTTTTTGTGTGTCTGCTTGAAAGCATTTTATTGCTGAACTGTGTTGATTTCTTTTCCACGCTATTACAGATCCTTTTGACCTGAATCACAATCTCGGTGCTGGGCTGTCCAGGAAAAGTATGAATATACTGTATATCTGTATTTCTGTGTTTAGTGACTTTCACACAATAGTTTATTGACTGTCACGCAACAAACATTAGAAATAAATTAGACTAGATGTGCTCTTAAAGAAATAGCTGCAGAAAATTTAAATTGCAAATAATCCATGGTCAAACAATATGTATTGCATGATGAATAAAGGAGGGGGTGACAGAGGTTACAGCTGTGGGAAAGACGCTGTTCGTTAGTCTGTTAGTCCGGGGTTTGATAGTCCTGGATTTTTTCCCTGATTTGATGTGGGCAGCCAGCAGTGGCCTTAATGTGTTGGCTCCTTATTTATATCTTATTATTTCTCCTTTTTGCTGTTAAACAGTGACTAACTTCATCATGAAGGCTTTCATCAATGGCAGAACAGTGTTTGGCACACCAGTGAAAGCCTTTCCTCCCGTCTATCCTTCTCAGATGGTGGGTTTTCAGTCTAAACGTCAGACTTGTTTATTTGATGGAAGTACTCAAGCATTGAAATGTTGATTTGGTTAATCTGCCGCAGGAGTATTTCTTCGATCCTGAAGTTTTAACTGAGGGCGAAGTGGCGCCCAATGACCGCTGCTGCCGCATCTGTGGCAAGATCGGCCACTTCATGAAAGACTGTCCCATCCGTAAGAAGTAGGTTTAACCACAATAAATTACTGCGTTTGTCATAGTTCTAAAAAAGTAAATGTCTCTCCACAACCAGTGTCAAACTAAATCTTTTATGTGGCTGATTTTGGCCCAGGTCAAAACATAAAAAGGACGCAGAGAGGAGGACAGAGCAGATGCGAGACAGAATGGATACAGGAGAGGGCGCCAAGGATCAGACCAGACACAAGAACGAGAGCTGGAGGAAAAGGGATGCACTGGAGTTGCGCTGCTGCTTCCTGTGTGGGTCATCCACCCACATCAAGAAGGACTGTCAGCTGTACAGAAGCCCTACAGGTTTTTAATTTTTTTGATATTATTTGGTTAGGTTGCACAATTAATTAAACTTAATTCAAGAAATGAAGTTACCGTGATATAGCGTCATTGAGGGTTTTTTTTTTTTTTTATATCTGAGTTTCTTATCCCATTATAGTATATATAAGACAGGAAAATATAATGTATTCAAAATAAAAATATAATGTATTCAAAATAGAAAATAATCCTAACCCATCGTAGCCCAACCCTCATTCCCGTCCCCCAAAATACTACAACAGGTCTCCTCGTCTGAGAGGGAGATGGCAGTCGCAACAAAATGATAATAATGACTAAAACCATGACATGAAAGATGAAAAATAAAAGATGAATAATGTAACTGAGTTGATAAAAGAGAAAAGAGGAAAATAGTAATAATAAAGGGATAGCATGTATGTATGTAAATATACATACATTATGTGTATATATGTACAAAACTATACATGTTGGGTCATACATTTTTGTATTATAAGATTCACGCCAGCTCCTTATTCCAGAAACAGTGGCAAAATAAGACTTAAATGGAGTCTATATTTGATCAAATTCAGCCTTCCCCTCCGATAAAGGTAAATAGAATCTTTTCTAGTTTTAGATAAAACATAGCATCTTTCAACTACCCTGCACGGGAAGGGGCTTTGAGCTCTTTCCACCTGAGTAGGATAAAACGGCAAACTAGTAAGCAGATAAAATAGACAACTTTATAAAGACATTTATGTTGTAAATACTAAAAACCAAATTGCAACACAACTAACATTTTCAACCACTTGAAAACAAACGCAACGCAAGAAGGACAAGAAGTATGTTGCTTACTTAATTGGTCCGTCAACTCAGACGTCCTCTGATTTGCCATTGTAGAAAATATCATCTATCACTGCTTTGAATTAATTATACATTGATGTGGTAATAAAATGTAGAAGTACGTCAGTAGCTACTTCTAATCTTGAATTGTCTTTTTGCAGGTAATTTGAAGACAGAAAACTACTTTTCCCCCTCTTCTGCCCACTTAAGGAATTTGAGAGAAAAGGAAAGACAGGTAGATCCTCAGTCTTTGGACAGTCAGATCAATATTTGTTGAGTGGTTTTTGTGTAACACAGTAGGGAAGCTAATAGCACTGCTACACATGTGCCTATTTTATCCTCGATCTCACCCTTGCCTTTGTCACCATCAACCACGCCATCCTTGTCTCTTGCCTGACAACCTCCTACAACTACACTGGTACTGCCCTCCTGGATAAGGTCATACCCAACAATGTGACAACAGTTCGTCCGCATCAGCAACTGCACCTCCTCCGCTGCTCCTATGTCACAAAGTTGTCCCCCAATGTTCCGTGTTTGTTCCTCTACCCTTAATCCTCTACCTGCTCCCCCTTTGCAATATCATCCGTCGTCATGGTCTCTGTCTGCATTTCTATACCGATGAAATTCATCTTTACGTATCAACCAAGTCCATAACGGCTTCAACCCACTCCACTCTTACAGCCAGGCGCTCAGAAATAAAATCATGGATACAAGCAAAGTTCCCCGAACTCAAATGTGAACAATCTGATATAATCACTGGTCCAAATTCTTTCATCAAAAACCACACAAAATTTCTCCTTCACCGTCAGCTCCCTCCCCACACACCCAAAACCTTGGAATAAGGTTGATGTCGTATGAATTATATGAATCGAGTCGCCAAATCTGCCTCCTTCCCACTCAAGAACATAGCCCGGCTTTGCCCATCGCTCCTTCTCTGCTGCACAAACTCTGATCCAGGCCTCAATCACTTCAAGACTAGATTACAGCAATAGCATCCTCTACGGCACAACATCCAAAAACCAGAACTCAGCTGCTCGCCTCTGCACACACACTCACTCACATGTCTTCATCACCTCTGTCCTCCAGAATCTCCACTTGCTCCCTGTCCTTCATCTCATCAAGTTGAAACTTGCTCTCCTCACCCACAAAGCCCTCCATAACTAGGTGCCCTCCTACCTCACGGACCTCCTTCTGCCTCATGCTCCCTCTCGCTGCTTCCACTCCTCTGATTCCAACCTCTCTTTATCATTTGGGATCAAGTAACGGACTTGCTGTGACAGAGCCTTCTCTGCAGCTGTCCACTCCCTCTGGAGCTCCCTATCCAAACAAATTAGAGACACTACTCAAAACTCACCTTTTCAAATGTGCTTTTCACTTTTAATCAGTGTCGACAATGATTTGTTATTTTTTGTTGTCATTTCAGCTGTTTGTATTTTAATATATGATATTGATTCCTGTTTTAACATGTTTTCCTTTTATATCTGTAACTGTTAAGCGTCTTTGAGGATTTTGAGAAGCGCCTTACAAATAATATGTATTATTATCATTATTATTATTATTATCCTTTTTCCAGGATTCACTTGTACAAGAAGAAAATAAGAAAAGAAAGCAACAAAACGTGATATTGAGTCCACACGCAGGTATGCAAATTTACAGTGCCTTTATTTCAAATGTCATTGTCTAGGTAATCACGGCCCAGGTTATTTTCCCAATCAGGGTTTTTCTTTCTCTCTTTTTTTTTTTCTGTCGGCAGGATTTCATTAAAACTATAAGCTGATTTCCATGAAGGTAGTTTGAGAATTGTACCATTGGCCCAGGAAAAACCTAGAAAATGTTCGAGTTCATCTGAATTACAATGAGGATACACAACAACCTAGTAGTTTCTGATATTTTTACAAACATACCCACTACCCTGCGGGAAGGTGCCACATTTCTGGATCAGGGCTCATGCCCTTTCATTTTTGTTTTTTGTCGAAATCCATTCCGTAGTTTTTCCTCCAACCCCTCAGACTGTCATGCGAAGAAAATGGGTGAAACCATCGCTTAATTGAAATTTTTTCATATAATTTTATTTTTATTATGTGGACAGCATCAAAACACAATATTCCTCTTTAACAAAGGGTTTGAATAAAAAATCCCATAAAATAATTAGTTAATAAAATTAGAAAAATCACCAGTTGACACTCTTGCACGCTCCCTAGCCAGCATTCACTGGAGGATAATAAAAGAATATATAGATGCATTTTCTATGCACATAGACAAATAAACATATTCCCATGTAACAATATGTTAGCATGCATGTAACAGCATGCAACAATTCATACAACACTCCCTTAGTTTCCGATTTTGAGAAAATTTCAATAATTGTATTCTATGAACTATGTTGAGTTAGTCTTCTACTTTTTTCCCTTATATTTTTAAACAAATAATTTTTAAATCATATTGCAACTCTCAATACACTTTAAAAAAAAAAAAACTGTATTAGTCCCCACCTCCTTCCCCCCAATATTCATACAGAAATGAAACTGTTCTTAAACCTACAATGTCTTCTTTAATGCTTCATAAATTGAGTTTTGATATATAATTCTTTAACTTTTGCAAATATATCCACATACAGTAGCAGTATTCTCGGAGACATTCTCACCCCCTTCATTACTTTTTATTTAAAAAGAATTGTTTAAATGTAGGAAGTAGTCGCGCTTCAGCTCCTATAATAAAGTGTTTTCCTATGATGATGCATCTGTCCTCATACATTGCTTGAATTATTTATCCCTGTTTACCAAATTACAACTTTTTTTCAAACAGAATTATGTTTATAGTTGGTGGAGACGCGGAGCTCTGTTTAACATTTAAAACACAATTAACATTTAACAAAATAATTGATTCGTAAATGGGCTTGTGATGACAGAGACGTGTTTCCTGCAGGGTCTGTCTCATACGTCTTTCTCTGGACTCTGCAGAGTGTGTTTGCTGCTTTGTTTTTCTTAAGTTTAGCATTTAGCTGCTGTTTTCACTTTTTGTTTTCTATATAGTCCAAGAATATGTTCTCTTAGTGATCACTTACAACCTGAAATAAAACATCATTCATCACCCAAGTGTTAGTTACAGTCTAAAACTGCATTTACAGATTTGTTGTACTTTATTTCAGGTAGTTTAGCCTCCAGAAATTCTGGTCGCTCTGGTCACAAAAAAAGCCCGGTGGAGTGAGCTGCAGCGCTGGCTGCACAAACTACGAGGTTCTCCTCTTCTATAGGTAGACAGCTGCCCGGGGTCCAGAAACCTTTAGATCTGAGCTGGACAGTTGGGCCAATGGGAGCCTGTTAAAAGCCAAAGCCAGGACAACTTCACTTGAAGCCAAAGAAGGCCTTTTTATGTGCCCTGCACCCCCCAAAAAAAACCTCCTCCTCAGAGGAGCCTCTTAAAGTTTTCATTTTAACAAGAGAAGCCATTATGCACGCCCACCACATCTTTGTTTTACATACACTGCCAGTCAAGGTTGTTGTTTTTTTTAACCCTGTAGATTTCAAGGAGTGCCATCGCAGAATTGGTGTGAAATTTCTTTAATTAGAATGTGAAATTAATGGAGAAGTGAATTTCACAGCTAGGTGTATCTAGTTTGTCCTAATCACTATAACATCATATTTAAAGCCAATACATTGGATTTGATAAGATCATGTAAGAACCTGCTGTTGAAAGAAGCTTCTGCATTGACAAGACAAATGGACACTGGGACGCGGTGTCTTGTCTGCTCCATTGTCAAAATCAAAGCCAGTTCAAGTTTAACAATTAATCATTTATTAATAACTATTTTATAGTTTTCTTTAATAATAAGATGTATTTTTTCTGTTGAAATTTTACCAAAAAAATACCGCCTTATAAATTGTTTAAAAACTTTGGATTGGATCATTCAAAATGGCGAAGATCTTTTTTTAAGCAAATGAATTATTTAGTCCATTTTTAATTTGTCTGTACTGAAGTCCATCCGGCCATCTCTCCTTCAGCCTTTAAAGCAGCTCTAGCTATTCTGTTTGTGTCTTGGTTGATGAAATAACTCTGGGGATGTTTTCTTTTCTTTTCAATAAGATGTATATTGCCCTTCAATGTCATTGATGTAAGAACAATAGGACAGTGCCCATATCCATCTCCACACACACGGAAGATCATAGCTTAGTGCAGGAACATACAGTTGAGAGAGTTCGGCAGAGAAAGAAAATAGTTAAACACACTGGTTCAGTTGATTGCATACATTGCTGCAAGTACTTTTTACTTTCTCTGAAATTAAATTATGTTCTGTCAGCTCAGTCGAGATCTAAATGTATTTATTTGCCGCATATGCTCCTTTTGTTGTAATGGAACCTCAGATTGGTAGCTGCACTGTGAGGGCTGATGAGTTAAGAAGTTGTTGAAGTAGCTTGTTAAAGACCTGCTTATAATTCAACTTTGAATACACTGTCTGGCTTTATTGTTGTCATTGTATTGCTATTTTTTAATGGTGATGTTGATGTTATTTGAATTTTCCTCATTTAAAATGAGCCGTTTTAATGCCAGCCTTATTGCATTTTTTCATTTGACAAAAATGGAAGATTTAGTTTATTTTGGAACCCCAATCCTGCCAGGAAAGATTGATTTATAATCCATTATTTGTCAAATAATTATTAAAATGGACTCAAATCCCAGTGTTGAATGTTTATTTCTAAAACTATATTTTTCTAATGAGTATTGGTTGGTGCTAATCCTTGCATATGCAATCCAATTTTACCTTTGGTTGATACATTTTAGTCAATAGAAAAGGTCAGTAAGCACAATAATTGCACTACAAGAAACTGGATCCACCGCGTGTATCAGATTATTTAACATACAATTAGAGACTGTCCCTACCAAGACATCTAGAACTAGATAACCACTCGGAGTGCACAACCCTCCACCAAGGGCAAAAACCTACCTCTGAACCTACTTTGTTTCTTCCTCTTATTTGCATGTGTTCAGCACAGTGTTTTATTCTCTCCACCTCCCCCAGCAGAGGTAATCAAACCTTTTGGCAAACCCTGCTTTATTTTCATTCTCGAGCAGGCAACACTCAGTTTATACTTTTGAATCGCAGACTTTACAACTTTCAGCAGAAATGAAGGTCCAGCCAAGCACAAATATCCAAATGCTGTTTTCTATGCAGATGCCGAGGGAGGAATTGCGGCTTTACATTAGGAAGTCTGGATTGACGGAGAAGTATGTTAGAGTTGTATAGGATAAGTATGAAAGCAGCATGATAGTGGTGAGGTGTTCAGTAGAGTCAATAATGGGCTCAAGGTGGGGGTGGGACTGCATCAAGGATCAGCTATGAGCGTCAAGGATCAGCTCTGAGCCCCTCCTTGACCTCAGACTTACAGATGAGGTCAGGCAAAAGTCACAAGGGATTAATGTTCGTGGATGACATTGTGATTTGTAGTGAGAGCAGGGAGAAGTAGCAGTGGGAGCAGTTTTGTTTTGGGAGAAAACCTGTAGTGGTGGAGGTATGCGCTGGAAACAAATTACTAATAGTACAAGCACCATTGTAGTTTCACATCAGATCATCACTTATTATATCTTAGTTTTTTAATTTAAGTTTCTATGGCATGCTATAATACATGGTACGCTTACATAATTCAGGTCAGTCACTTCCAGCATATAGGCGTAGTTTATAGGCACATAAAACCCAGTGTTTGTATAACACAATGCATGAGTATAAATGCACTACACAAAAAACACTTAAATCAAACATCCCAGATCTGGGATGTTTGATTTCAGATGAATGAAATATTCCAGTTGTAAATCTTTAATGATTACATAGTGTTTGTTGAGAACAAAATAATGTAAGAACGATCAATGGAAATCAAAATCATTAACCCATCGAGGACTGGATTCAGAATCATACTCAAATCAAAGTGGAAAAATTAGATCCCAGGCTGATCCAACTTTTGTGAATTTCCTCAAGACACCTCATAATGTGACTCATTAGTGTGTATGGCCACAACGTATCTATGCAATCCCTACAACGTCTGGACATGTTCCTGATGAGACGACGGACGGTCTCCTGGGGGATCTGGATCAGGTCATCGTCGGTCTGCACCTGGACAGTCTGTGGTTCTACTTGGTGACATTTGTTGCACCGATACATAATGTCCCAAAGGTTCTTGAGCGGATTCAGGTCTGGGGAAAGTGAGGACCAGTCAGTGGCAACAGTACCATCATCATTCAGGCACTGCTTACTCACTCTGGACCCAGGAGGCTGGGCATTGTCCTACACAAAGAGGAACCCAGGGTCCACTGCACCAGTCCAACCCTCATTTTGTGATCATTTCATATTAAAAATTTTGGTTCCTGGTCAAAAATGACTAGATTCATCATAAAAAACTGTAATGACACATATATTATTACTACTTGAGTTAGATTTTTTCATCAATTAAAGTTCTTGTGGACATTACAAGATTTGAACTTGTATTTGTTATTTATGGCCTGTATGCCTCATTGTTCTGAGCTTATTTATCTTGAATTTGAGTTCTAGAAAACATAATTTCTGATTTAGTTTGACTATAAGACATAATCCGATGAAACATAAACTGTTTTATCACTGATTACTTTGGGTCAAAGTTACCAAGGACATGTTTTTTTGAAACCATTTAAAGTTTTTATACATTCACATAAAGTAACACCTGCTGTGTTCCTGGTCAAAAAGTAACCGGGAAGATTTTATTTTTGTACAAAGGAAATTATCCCAAAATTACACTTGACAATTTCACAATATTCCAAGATCAATGTCTTAATACATTAAAGAATAACTAACAAGAACAAGAACAATACAATGGTCTTTTCTTTTGTTTTAGCTTGCTAACAGCAAATCATACGCAACAACACGCCAAATTTCTTGGGTAACATGGTTCCCCGAAGAAATTGTCCGACCAGACCCTGCATCCCATAAACTGCTGGTAGATTCGGTTCTGGATCTGTAGACACCAGTCAAAGTCAAAATATCCATGTATGCTTTGATGTCTGTCTGGGTTACATCCTTCCAATTGTCTTTTTAAATCTGTTCCCCCTCCAAGTTGGTCATGTTTACCACTATGGTTTCGATGGCCTCAGTCAGGGACAGATCAAAGCAGGATTTGTGGCCTCTCCTTCTCACCAGTGTACTGATCAAATATATAATCAAGAGCCTCACTTACGTTATATCGATCTGCCATGGTGCTGCCACACTATGAACTGTGAGCAAGGCATCAAAAAAGCATTATATATCAAAGTTAAGAGAAAAGTTCAATATTATTGAAACTACAAAAGTTTCAATAATATGGTAATACATGGTTTTCAATAGACAAGAAGTGTATTAAAACGATTTATTTAAAGGGCAACTAATAACTATGGCTGTCAGACAGATGTAGTGGAGTTGGAGTGTAAACTAGCATAACATGGAAATAATCGATTAAATTACTGTACTTTTTAGCACTTTGAGATTTGATCCAAATGTAAAGTGCATTATTTATTAAATATATTATTATTATTATTATTACTTAAATAAATGTACGTTGCTGTCGTCAAATCCTTGCAGTTGACTCTATTGCCCACTAGGGGGCAATGCGATTATTGATGGGATTATGGGCGTGGTCAGCACGTGCTTCCGTCTTTCCCTTTTTTTTTGTCCAATCACCAATTTTTCTGCCAGCTAGTATATAAAGCGAATTCAAAGTGTAAATATTACCAACAGATACTGAGTCTGGTCCAAGAATAGAAACACACTATGAATCAAATTCAAGGGTCCAGCCAATGACTGACCTAGCTAACGCTACATGACAATTGTTTTTTTTTCAAGAAGTCAAGATAAAAGCCATATTGCCAAGTTGCTGCTTTAGGAAATACATTATTCTATCTAACTGGAAAATATTTTTATTTCTTCAGGGTAGACATCAGACTCGTAGGGAAAGAAATTCAGTAGGACCAATGAAGAGGTCTCAAAATATTGAGAATTTCTTCCTTGTGAAGACAAAAATGTAGCAACCTTAGCAGTAAGGCAGTGACGCAGGTAGCCATTTAGGAGATGGAAGAAATGAGCAGCAGTCATCCCCATCCACTGAGTTTTCTGTAAATCAAGGTATGTGTATGACATGGCACAGAGAGCAGAGAGAAGATTAAAGTATTTCACAGCAAAAGAAGTTTGACTTTACATCCAGAAAATCCTGACAGATGAAACTACCAGGATTCATCTTAAAAATAATTGAATTAATTTCCAAACACAATCCACTGATTGCAAAAAGAAAAAGAAAGCCACAACAAATGCAAAATACACCTGTAACAACATTCACAATGAAATCTTGGAATATCTGACAGATATGGTACGTGAAGACATTATCATGGAAGTTCAGGAAAGTGAATTTTTCTCTATCATTGCAGACGAAACCAAAGACCTGAAAAAAAAATGAACAGTTGTCTTTAGTATTAAGGTATTATTACAATGGTGACTTTATGAGAACTTTTTGGATCTCCAGAGAGCTAGTCAATTAGATGCAGTGGGACTCACTCATTAAATAATAGATTGTCTGTAAAAGTATGGCCTTGACTATAAATCTAATCTACAAGGTCAAGGTCATGACTGGGGATCAGTGATGTCAGGGAGATGCAGTGGGGTAGCATCCGGGACCAGAGCAGAGGCTAAACAGGATTTTTATGTATACTGCAATGCAGATTGTCTCAACCTTGTTATTGTGGATGCAGTGAAAGCGGTCCCTGATGCTGTTTGTTTCTTTTTCATTGCCGCAGAAATTATATGTGTATATGTCAGGGTCTTACGTTCTGCAGAAATGGCTTTCAGTTCAAAAAGTTATGTAGAAAGAGAGTTACAGAGGCTCAGTGATACCCGGTGGGCATGTCGGTACCAGCCATGTAAAAGACTACCAGCTGTGTTACGAGTTCTTCATGAGATAAATGTGGAGAACCGTGGGGAAAGATCTGGAAGCAGGGGGCGTACTTACACAAATATACCTCACCTTTAGTGGAACACTAGTGGTATTTAGAAAAATGTTTGGGGACACAAAGTTGCTTTCTGACACACTTCAAGCACCATCCCTTGTTCTAGCCAGGGCTGTGGACATAAGAAAACTTCCCAAGATGAAAGTAATTGCCCACCCTACTGGTTCTCTGTACATATTAAACGCAGTTGGCCCTTTTTTACACGTGTTCTTGGAGGGCCCCCCAGTTGCTATTTTTGGAAAACAGTGGCGTCCAATCTTTCCGGTATGTTTGGTATTTTACTGGCTTGGTCGCCCACAACCCTTATTCTCAATGATTTATTATATCTGGGATTGGCATTAGATAGAAGGAGGTCAACACTGGCTGGGCTTAGTGCGGCAAACTAACCTCCAAAGAAAATTTCATGCTCTAAATTAATCTTTTTTTTTCTTCAATGTGGTCTGGATCCAGGGTTTATGAGTGGTGGTAATTGTTTGGGGTAGTTTTTGAAAAAAATGTTATATTCCTTTTCTTTTTGTAATTTTCCATATTTATTATACAAATTGAATTTACATTTGTTTTTCTCTGAATGTACTGTTCAATTTCTTGCATGTGTATTTGTAATCATTTCCAAAATAAACAATTGATCAGAAAAAAGAGAAGATCTACTGCTTTTAATTTGTTCTGTAAATGGAGTTGTAAGAAAAGAGTTTTTCTGTTGTAAAGCACATATCTGTTTTTCCAGATTGGGGTGAAATTATGTTTACACATCAGTTTCCAACACAGCAACTCCTGCTTACGAAATTCAGAGTTTGATTGGCAGCTTTTCAACCTGGAAGTCAAATTGAAGAATAAATACCATCCCACCAACTTTAATAAATAAACCTCTGCCCTAGAGGTTTATTTATTAAAGTTGGTGGGATGGTATTTATCCAAACTGGATATGGTTTTGTTTTGCTCATGTGTAGGGACACAAAACCATATCCAGTATGGATTTAGCATGAAATACTGTAACCAGTTTAATTTTAAAACTGTATTTAGGCAATCAAAATCAATTTCCTGTAAACTACCATGTTTGTTCTCTTTAACTGTTTCTGCTTTTTTGAATGTAGTGGACACGGCTTTACCAGACGAAGTTAAAGTTGAGGTCGTTGGTAGTTTTTATAAATGTGCTGGGTATGGCCATTGACTATTCCCATTTACTAACTTATGGGAAATATATTTTACTGATTGATATCTCGTTCCAACAAGTTGTGGCAACGGAATAATTTATTTCTTCAATGTCAACAGAGACGCTCCGTATTATATTTTTTCTTTAAAGGTTTTTATAAAAATTGTGACGAATGTCGCTTGGTAATTACGTCACAGTCACGTGAATTCAGATATGAGGTCCCATATATCCCATATATCAAACTGAATCCCAATGCATAACATTCGACCTTATGAAAGTGTGACTTTTATTATTCACGTTGTTACGAAGAAATAAAATCAAGTAACATATGAGCAAAACAATCACGGTGTAGGCTAAATTTTTCTTGCAGGAATATATTACATAACTCTAAATTATACTACATATGTATGGACAGCGGTCGACAATGCTACCTACCTTGTGCACAGCTAACTGTAATTTAACAAGTTTTCCCCTTTGATCTGATTGGGTGTTGCCCCTGTCCGTCTTACTAACAGCCAATCATCAAACAGGATATGATTAGATGGCGGCTGACATTTCTGCGCACTTGCGCACAGTCATGTTTTGATTCCGACGGCAGCAACATGTCTGCTTCCATGGTTAGAGCGACAGTCCGAGCGGTCAGCAAAAGGAAAATACTACCCACAAGAGCAGCGCTGACCCTGGTGAGTTCTTGTTAGAAATTGGGGTTATGAAGCCTTTAAACTATCTCTGCGTTGGATGTTAAATTGTGTTACTACACAGACGGTGTCTGCTTGAAATGTTACGTGATCCACCGTTGGCTCAGCTGATGTTAGATAAACCCCTGCGCTGAGGACGTAACACCCAGTACAACGCAGTTTTTACCCTCTCTGAGATGACCGGTACCGTTTAACCGTGTTTATGAGCTAATTTAGCCGCATTATATTTTAGACAAAATGGGCGATGACCTCAGGCTTTAATTGTTGTCAGTTGAGATCTTACTTTGCTTAAATATGCTAATATATCTTAGACAATGCCGCGTTATATAAGCTGAGTTTGTAAACTGATATTTTTAACGGTTTATTATCAATTTTACCGTCCTTATATACAGTGGTGGGAAGTATCATTTATTCAAGTACTGTACTGAAGTACATACTTGAAGGTCTTGAACTTTACTTGAGTATTTCCCTTGTATACTGCTTTATACTTCTAGTCCACTGCATCTTAGAGGGGTATATTCTACTTTTTACTCTACTTTTGTCTGAATGCTGTAGCAAGTAGTTACTGTTGAGATTAGAAAAATGTTCATACAGTTCTCGTATCTTCAAATGTGTTGTTTTCAAACCTTTCTTAAGACTTTTTAAGAGGTAATGGGTTAAGAAAATGTTCCCTGCTTTTTAAGATAAATAATCTTTTTGAAAATTATTCTTTAATAATTGGAAAATGTCACAAAACCAAAAAAGGCTGATCTTTTTAAATGGCTATCAGAGGACAGTGATTCTATAAAAAGGAGCTATGACATCATTGTAGATTCAACTATAACTATGGTGGGCGACAGGGACTAACGCACTGCAACTTAAGAAAATACATACAAATAGAAATCAATTCATATAAATAAACCATTTTCATGAATTTGAAAACACACACACGCTGCAAGCTACAACTCAACGGAATAAGAAGGATCTGCAAAAGCCACAATACAACGGAAGCTTTAGCAAAGGAGACTTAAAAGTGATCTTCCAATGCTTCATTTAGTGACTAGAACTGATAAAATACCCAAAGATTTCATGATGTTTTGATTAGCCGTGCTACCTTCGCTTAACGTCCGGGTCATGTGACTTGCAATAAAATACAAATCAACATTATGAAAACTACAAGTAAACCTATGATGACCGTTACATGCACTCTAACCAAATAGGGTGTATTATATTTTTTATTTGCACGTGCTTTATTTATTTGCATGTGTTTTCTTAAATTGCAGTGCATTTGCCCCTGTAAAGCAGTAACAAGGAGCTGCAAGATAAAGGATTTGAATACTTTATCCACCCCTTCTTTTATCTGTCATCGTATTTTTGTTTTTGGATTACTTATTTTGTTTTAAATGTGTCTAGACCTTGACCTGCTATTTTTTCGGGTTCCCGTTCTGTTATATTTACTTCTGAATCCGGCTTTTGCTGGGTCATTGCCTCACATTTGTTGATTATAGAAGGCCTATTAATAGCAACAGGACCTTAACTCCATTCCAGCAATCGATCATGTTCACAGAAATCTGTGTCAATAAAAATAATAACCTGAAGTGAACCCTCTAATTAGTATTTAAAAATAAGATGACAAGATCATAATTCATAACTTGCAGCAGTGATGACTACTTAATATACAAGGTAAATTAGGTGGGTCAAAAGACACAACAAAGCACTTAAAACTGATGCAGAAACATCTTGACGTTTAGTCAGTGGCCAAATTTCATTAAGAGATTTAGTGCTTGTGACATGGAGACTGTCTAAAAAAATTGGTTCACTGCCCCTTTGCTTTAAAATTAATACTAAGAAGATATTGCTTTAGATTGTCTTTTCAGTATTAAACTTATATCTGATCACATGCAAAGTTTGTAAGTCTTGGATGTATACCAAACACAGATTTAAGGATGGGAGTTGATGATGGCATTGGTATCAACAAAATCTTATCAATTCTGCTTATCCATCCAATTCTTTATCGATTCACCAAATGATTCCTGTTAATTTTATTGTGTGGAAAAAAGTGGGCCTATACAGGTTTCCTTTGTCAACAACACAAATTTAATGTGATTACTCTTTGGTTGTCATTTGCGCTGACCATCCCTTGCAAGAGCATGAGTCCATTGTTTTTCAAGGACCCGCTGAACGCAAGGCAGTAAGCATTGTTAAAAGAATTGTTAAGCATAAAAGCAAATAATATCGATGGCTCAAACTAGCTGGATCGGGTTCTCGATTCCTATTCCTACACAGGTACAAAGGCAAGGAGTTGTATAAAAAAATAAAAGACACACTCGCAAAGTACAAATTGTCTTTATTTTCACTGCAAGTTTTGCATTGTAAATAGATCAAATATTTAAAAAAGTAAATATTTCAGAACTGATGCTAAATAAAACATTTCTGAGAGGCACCGTGTAGCAGGAGAGACTGGTTTGGCCATCCTGAACAGAGAATACAAAAGTATTTGTTAGGCAGACTTGAAGAGGATGGTGTAGGATATTGCTTATCATTACACCAAAGGGTGTTAGCAGGTTTACTATGGTGTTAACATACACCGTAATGTGTACTTTGTTGCTGTTCGAGGACCAAAACGGAGAACCACATGACTTCAAAGAAACATTTTTTTTTATTCACAGTATATTTGTGTAACAATTTGAGTTGAGAGGGCAGGTGTTTTTTTCCACACTTAACTCTCCTAACACTGACGGTTAAGATTCAAATACAGACTATTATGGACAATTCCCTGAATCATGAATGCACCTTGACAGCACCTTGACAAATTCACTCAAAATAAAAAACTGCAGAGAAGTGTTCACAGATATGTTTGTGTTTGGGCTGGGAGATTCTGGCCAAAATGGGAGTCGCTGATTTTTTTTTTATCATACAAGGGTTAATTCCTGCAGCTCTCCTGCACACTAGAGCATAGCTCTGGTGCATATTTATGTCCAAGCAAGACCGAGTACGGGAGACTAGTAACCGAGTCCGGCCCAAGCCCAGCAGATATTCAGCTTTTATGTATGAAGTCGGCCAGTGTCTGATGAAGTTAATGTTAGCTTAAGCACTGCGCTTCTAAACAGTCACAGTTGTTTCCATAATTACCCTGATCATATCGTCTGAGTAAATTACCATTAAAGGGCCCTTTTGTGGCTCTATGCCCTTAGAGCCGGTGTTTTAACATATCTTACACAACCATCACACACTGTCATCAGCAGTTACAACTGTACTGAAATTGGAGTCTTACCATTGACAAACTGCTTTGTTAGACTCTAGAACCAGAACTCATTTAAAATCCCTCCAACCTATCTGTTTCCCTGCATGGTTTTGGTTGTTTTGAACCTCATTGAAGACGGGTTTTGCTTGACGTCCTCTATGGATTAAGCTTGGCAACTACATGAGAATTAACCGCTAGAAAAATAACACATAGCCTATGCTGTGCTCAATGCGCTGTTGTGATTTAAGGAAGGAAGGAAGGAAACATGGAAGCCCTCCCCCATGAAGCCCTCCCCCATGATCTTAAAATAAGCTGCAGATATGCTAGCAAATTTTTCTGCTGTGTATGTAATTAATTAAAATGCTTCAGAATCTCTGTGTCTCAGAAGAGACATTGTGTTTACGTCTGAATTGAGAATGCGATCGTTTTACGATTATCAGCCCAGCCCTAGGTTGTGTTAAGGGGCAAAGTCATATGCAATAACTTTCATTGCTGCCAGATCTTAAATCATGACTATTAGTAGTTATTGTGTTAACATGACGGATCTTACAGGTTCCTAACATACATTCAGTTACAGCAGGAAATGTATGATCAAAATGAATGAAAACAGGAACTTAATTGTGCTTATCTCGTCATGCCTCTTTTGCATAGCAATTGCGTGCTTACATCTGAATCTGGTCCATATTTTTGAAGTGAGAAATAACTTTCTTCTTTTCGCATATCTTTAGAGTCCATCTGCTGTCGGCAAGATCAAGGTCTTGTTGCAGGAAAAGCCGGAATATGTGAGTATTTGAACAACAAACCTTCACTGAAATATCCTTTTGTCAAAAAGGACGGTGCTCTACTGCAGGTTATGTAATGGCAGCAGGGGTTTCTGTTTCTTTTGAGCTTTTAAAATGTACTTCAAGTCAAATGAACTCATCCACCGCACGTGCTGACAAGGTAAAATAATACAAAACTGCATCACACCCTCCCCCATCAATTGTTCTTGTTATTAGCCTTTATCTAATTATTGCATAGAATGAAGTTGATTTCTAAGTCGAAAAATATAATAAAAAAATCCAGCACTGCATGTTAAAAACTTTTTTCAGTCATCTGCTGCAAAATGTTAATTCAACCCAGCCTAAAATGTACTTTAGAGTGAGCGTTCTTAATCCTTCTCTCAGCCAAAACATGCATACACAATAGGTGGTTATTTAGAGAGTGGGGTAAATGTGACTTGCTATCAATGGGTAACCCGGATCTCGTAGGATGCTCCTGGACTACAGCCCTCAGTTGCTCACAGTTTGCAAAGTTGAGAATGATAGCAGAATTTCAGTGAACCTGTGCTTGTTACTGCTTTGGGCAAGGTTTGAGACAACTTGTCTATATTTAATGACCTAATAATTATAATAATCTTTGCTTTATCACACATATACACAGTAAATGCATACAGTATTTATCTCAGCAATTAACCCATCTCTTAGGGAGCCGTAGACGGCCCATGTCAATCTTCATGCTTCATGTTGCGTCAAAATCTGTAATAGTTTATTATAATAATTGACATTTAACTCATTGGGGGGAACCTTTTGCAGAAAACAGTTTCTCATTTGTAACTTTTCAACCATATGTCCAATAGTGTTTAAATTTAACTACATTTAACTACAATTTAGATACATTAGAATACGTATTGACATGGGGAAATTTGTCTTGTTTTACTACTGAGCTCAGAAAAAATAGCTAATTGTATTTATCTTCATTATTGAGTCACAATGGGATCTTATCTTAGAGCACGTTGCTGACGTCATAGAAATAGTTAGGTTGAATTAATATAAACTGTTGAGATTATTAATGTATCACATTTAATTCGAGAATTTCAATCGGGGGGGATTGCTTGTACAACGCAGGAGATTTAGGGCTTTTCGGGGATATATCCTTGCTGTTGGGGATGACAGAGTGCATTTGCCCTTCTTAGAGGCAGTAGACATTATATCAAAATTCTGTTTTGTCTATTTTAGGTATCTTTTAATTCAATTGTGAAGCTTTCCTGTGGATGTCGTGTAGATTCTGAAATGACGTGAATCATGACGCTCTGTAGATACTTTCTCATTCTGACTTTGAGTGAGGCAGTTTAAGAAACAGATTTGATTTCTGCTTCAGTTGTCTGAGTTGTCTGCATTCCATCTTTATTTTTTCATATAAAATATATCTTAATGTAAAATTGCTGACATCGAAAAGTAGATTAAAGTAAACTTACATAGGCTACGTCTGTTGGTTTCCCTCCAGATTGGACTGAAGGTCGGCGTGAGAACACGCGGCTGTAACGGCCTGACTTACACACTAAGTTACACCAAAGAGAAGGACAAGTCTGATGAGGAGGTGCTGCAGGATGGTACGTTATGTCTTCTTGCTGAACTTATATTCCAATATGAAGACTTTGAATGTCTGGGGATATGCAACCAGGCAGGAAAAAATTCAAGTATAGTTTTAAGTTATTCACAGCATGTCTTGGTAACTTTTAAAGTACTACCACTAGGATGTGCTAATGTTGTCAATTCTCACATTAACAAATGTTGTCTTTCACCGTTGTTATGTTTGTTGTAGGGATTAATGGTATTAAGCTGGAAGCAGTGACGGATCTGCTGTGTCTCTCTCTTGCAGGTGTGAGGGTGTTCATAGAGAAGAAGGCTCAGCTGACTCTTCTGGGAACTGAGATGGACTTTGTGGAGTCTAAGCTGTCCAGTGAATTTGTCTTCAACAATCCCAACATAAAGGGAACGTGTGGCTGTGGAGAAAGCTTCAACATATGAACATGATGGAGCCTATGACATCCCAGCACCCTCACTGCTCTGAACCCCATCCCACCCATAAACACGGAGAGACTGAATGTTGTAGTTGGAGCAGAAGAAATTCTCTGCCTGCGTTTTCACCATGGCTCCACCTGCAGACTTTCTCGCAAACACACAGCATGAAGGCTTTAATACAATCAGTCTGTGTTGATTTTAAGTCCTGATACCTCTGATGTTGACGACTACTGTTTTTAGTCCCAGCAATGCATTTAAAAAAAACCTTAGAAGGGCCTAAACATTTTTTTTTTTAAGTGACTTACATATATGCACCAAATTTTTCCGTGACTTTCATGACTTGTATGTTTAAGGCATTGGTACAAAACACCCAAGAATTTGCTCTCTGAAGATGAGAGGGGATCAGGTTTAGGTTTAGAAGGTGGGGAGCTAAAGCAGGATGCAGGAAGTATTTCTGAATTTGTTTGCCAACATCTATAGACATCAAGGCTGAACTATCTGAGACCGTGCACCATCACCCTGTGTCATGTACCATTACTATTCAAAAGTGGAAATTATGGAGTGTTTTGAAACTGCTTTATTAGTTTGTACATAAAATATTTATCTCTTAGTGTAAATATAAAGGTTGTAGAACATCCTTGAATCTAAAACGCACAAAAAAAACACACACACACAAAGTCATCCCTCACATAGGACTTACCTGCACTTATGATGGATACATTTTTGCTTCTCTGTGCTCTTGATTTTTAACCTGTGCAATAGGTCTTTGTACATATGAACTAATGAATTGGTAATATTGCATCGCGTGTCCACTCTGTGTACAGGAGCTTTACTCCAGGAGTCCACAGACAAGGCTCACTTCACAGGATTTTTCTTTTTCTCTGATTGACGAGGACAAGATGTCACTTTGCAACATTTTTCTATTTAAGGTTTCAGAATAACGAAAGTACTTAATGTGTTCTTTCCTTCATTTTTCAATTGACTTCATTCTTCTTTGTGTACAACAGAAACAAGAATGGAGACAGCAGAATGTTTTTTTGCTTCTACTAGTAAAATAATAAACAGAGTATTGTCACCAGATTTACGGGTAGTTATTTTTCTCCAATTGTTACGCTTTTCCTGTGCAACTATAATCAACCCCAAGGGACAAGGAGGGATACACTGACATTCTCGTAGTTTTTCCACACATTTAATAACTCAAGTTATGAATTTTATGTGACTGAAGTTGCTTTTAAAACTAAAGGGATCACAAAACCTGCACCAAGGCAACTGTTTTCCCATCATCTCATTGCACCTAGAAGCAGCAGTCTTTTGGTAATTTGACGTCATGTTGTGATGCTATGACCCAGAAAGCCCTTTCATAGTTATCAGACTGGTGTCATTATTGGTTGGTTTGTTGTTCAAGCAAAACCATATTTCACTAATGGTATATTTGATCCAGATCTAGATCAGTAACTTTAGATGATAAGCCAGATTTGACAGCTCACAGATTCAGCAACATTTTGATCTTAGTTACAAGTCTATAGCACTATAATTGTGATGACTTGTAGATATGTCATGTAATGTTTTTGTCCAAGCATTTTCATTATCCATGAAGTTTTAAAAGCCTTCATGATATTGTGTCTATTAAAGAATCCTTTAAAAGAAAAGAAATCTGGATCACCACCACAGTTGAATGTTGTTTTTTTTGTTTTATTACATTTTGAGTAATCCTAATGACAAACAAACCAGTGCCAACAAACACCGCCTCCTTGGTGGAGCTGAGATGGCAAACGTCAGGAGGGAAGCAGAAAGTGACTTCCCTTCTGGTTCATTTTCTTTACTTCAGACATCATGCACTCAAAAATCAAACGCTTCTCGGCATGGCGTCTGAATTCTTAAGGTTATTACTGTAATGTACGTAAGAATTCGATCATGCAATTATGGACACTTTTAAGATTTTTTGAAAACTGAAAATTTGTTTTTTTCCATTTAGAATGAAACTGAAAAACCTGTCCACTTTTGACAGATGTAAACATGCTCTGGTTCTGTCGGGAGCACAAACACCACAGCGGTCTGCCACATTACTACTTCCACCAGTCCTCCCAGAGACGAGATCTCTACTCTGCTGGGACAGGACTAAGCAGTGATGACCACCACATGACCGGCTGTCACATGACAACTTCTCAAATTGTTTTCCATCAAATGTAGACAAGGTAAACATTTTAGCGTTGTGTATTAATTTGTGCCTCCATTTGTTTATTAGAAACTTTAAATTTAATACTGCTCACTGATTTAAGAGAAGATTGATTTATTTGCCCTTTAAAAGATTTAGTCTCATGAGTCTTGACTCAGGACTCCTAAAGTTTTTAATGCACATTTAACTTTTTTTCCTGCTTTTTTTCAAATTGTGATTATTGCTGCTATGTCCAAACTTTCCGTACAAATCTGTTCCATCATCACTCCTCACATGACAATGAGCAAATTCCAGCCGATACTCTGGACACTAAATATCGAAGCCATTTTATAGTCTTTCATTGTGCTATAAATAAGAACCCAGATCCAATTCACCTTTAAGAAAACTGGGCCTTTGCAGTGGTCCCTGACAGCAAGAGTAAATCCCCCCAAAAACCCTAACTCCTGCATTTTACAAGCAATAAACTCCTCAAATTAAATGTGACTCAATCTCAAACGGTCCATATTGACTCAACCCAACTATTTCTGTGACATCAGCAATATGCCTGTAAGATAAGATGACTCATGAATTACTGACAAGAAACAGTGTTTTTTGTAAAGCCACCCTAGCAAGAAGAATTATTCTGAAACTGTAGTTAAACATGACAAATATAAATTAAATCTCTTTGTGGTGCTTTATATGAGTAAAATTTGGATTAAAGCGAACATTGTTTTCGCAATGACCTCCCACTACTGAATAAATTAGAAACTAAACAGATCTCTCAAGTTAATTCATATGAACCAAATTTTGATTAAATCTGAACAATTGTGAAATGATGGCCCAAAAATGCCATTTTTGAGATAAAGCTGCCCCTAGTGTTGAAAATACACAACAGACCTTTCCCAAAATGGATCCAGTTTCTCCACGCACGAAGACCTATGAAGTGTTAGATTCTGAAAATGATCTATTAAATAATTGAGTTATTGTGTTAAGGATCTGAGGACGCGGCAGCGACGACAATTCCATAATTTCCCCCTCTCGTCTATTAGATGTGCCCACAGTGATTAATAATAAATACCTTTAGAAAAAACAACAACCAGTGGACTCTGAGGTATTTCCAACTCTTTTCCAGATGTGTGCAGAGAATGGCCTGATTCTTATTACATACAACCATTGATCTTGTTCCTCCTTGTGATGAAAATACATTTTAAAAAGGTCAAGTTGTCTACTTAAAAGATGGCAGTGTGGATCTGTGGGAGATGATTATAAAGCTGATCAAAACAAGGATGTAGGGAAGATGTAAAGCTCCACATTAAGGATGTCAGACCTTAATTAGCAGATTTTCCTTCAGATGCAGCCTCATATTTTGATTGAGCAATCAGTCTGTCATTTGACCTTTCTTTATCAGATTTGATGCTGATTTTACCTTCTTTAAATTATAGAATTCATCAGGTCTTTCTGAATGGACAGATGCTGTCATCAGACACTGCCGTTCCCTTCTCCTTTTCATCATGTACTGCCCAATTTCTGTGGCCACATCTGGGTCTGTATCCCTCTGCAAATGTTTGACCGACACTCTTATTATACAAGATCATTCATGGTTTTTGATTCAGTGGGCCTCATTCTGCTGTAGGAAGGGAGGAAGTTACAGTTCAGGCCAATACATTTATGAAATATGTAAAGATTCTCTGTAATAAGTAATATAATATCTGCATAAGTTCCTTGGTCTAGAAGTTTGAATGTATCAAGTTCACCGCTCAACTCTGATATCAGACAAGTAGCAGCAGAGACTGAACTTACAGAGGAATGCAACTCTCCCAATAATTTTCTGCAGAGGGGTGGTAGAGAGCGTTCTGAGATCTCCATCTACCCCTTGGTGCTGTAATATGGCGAACCAGAACGCCCGGAAAAGGGTAGCGAGGGGAATCTCTGTACCCCCCTGCACTGAACTTTGCCTGGGACCTCTCACAACCTCTCCAGAAACTTTTTGAACTGCTGCAATCAGGTAAGCGATACCGGAGCATCAAAAGCAGAACCACCAGACTGCTCAACAGCTGCATCCCACCAGCTGTCAGACTGCTGGTCTGGACTATGGACCACTAAGTTCATAACAGTTTACTCTTGGTCTCTTTAACTGGCCTCTGACACTGTAATATGGGCACTTTGAAGCACTAGACACTTTACTGAACACCTGCTATGAGGTGCATCATTGTCACTCGTTTTATTTAGTTGAGAACTTTATCCTGGATCCAATTGAAATGTTATTTCATTCTAATTGCAATACCGTTGCACGTACAGCAAAAAAAAAGAAGAAGAAGCATATGTTTGTGTAGTAAGGAGGTGAGAAATTAAGTACATGTCAAAAACATTTCAGGGACCCGCCTAGAACTCCCACCACTCAACCTGTGCCTAAAACAGTCATAGGAGCGAACCTTATATTAAAATTACAAAATATTTTATAGATCTTCACCAAGCAGCAGCAGAGACGTGAATCGATTCCTTTTTGTTCACCTCCTCCATTAACCCATTAGATCAGGGGTGTCAAACTCAATCAAAGAGGAGGCAAAAATTAAAGACGTCCACATTGAGGGCCGAAGAGGACCCAAACTATTCTGAAAATTTTATTTATTAATTTTATAGAATTCTAAACAGACCAAATGAATAGCAAATACTGAAATTAGAGATCAAATTCAAAATAGATCATCATAACAATTTTTTGTGTCTCCCTCTCCATCAGCAGAGATTTGAATAATTTCAATAATGGGCAGAAAACTACATTTTATAATTAAATAATACGTCTAAAATCAATCGGTTTTTAAACAGAAACAAAAATTTACTTTTAATGCCCCTTGGTAAGTGGCTGGACTAATTCAGCCATTTCCGTCTTCTGTCACAATTAAATTCTGTAACAGTAAAAGCAGAAAAAGTCATAAAAAGCCTAAAGGTTAGTTTCACATTAAATGTGAGCAACTTCATGTGTTTTCTTGTTTTTAACGTAGCAATACTGTCACATGTTGAACGGCTGGAGGACGTGAACGCCACTTGCAGGATAATGCGTTCCATTTACAAATACGCTCGAGCGACTTATAAACACATTTATTCACCGTTTTATAAATAGATTTCTCGTCCGTATCTCCTCCGCTCTCCGTAGCATCTCCTCTGAGGATCAGCCTAACGTTTATCACAGTAACCGGATGAACGCTGACAACAGAGGACCAGGGAGGAGCGCTGGCGCCACTGAACGACGTGCCGGCTACCGCAGTGCATTCTGGGATTTGTGGAATCTGTGGTGTTTTTGCTGTATAACTGCGGACAGTTTAATTTTTAAAGTAAATATTGTTTGTTAAGCCGGACGAAATTGTTAAGCGGGCCGGATGTGGCCCGCAATAAGAATCATGCCTTCAGCAGCAACATCGGAGAACCCCCAGAACTCCTTCCTTAGAACATTTTTGTGGTTAACCAGGAGAGGGAGTGAAGATGGGTGATACAAACACACAAACAAGCTGAGACAATTGTCATGTGATCAGATAAAAAGGGCAAACCTGTCAGACATGTCTGTTGGCCTTTGCTGGCTCCTGAAAGGGATATATGTGTGGCAGTTTATTCAGTCACTTGACTAAATGTTAAAATGTTTTAGCTCCAGGTTTTAACATACATTGAGCTCGCATTTAATAATAAATAATAATAATACATTTCATTTATATTTCAATAATAAAGCTATCTATCTGAGGTGTTGTACTTGAGTATTATCTTTTCATTTCATACTTCTGCTCCTGTATCTCAGCAGAGGAGCGTTGCCAGATCTATCTCACTGTAACACTCACAACATTGGCTCAGTGTGGACGTATTGAACACGAGGAGTCACGTAGAACCACCAGGGATTACTTTGTTTATAGTTACTTATTTAGATTTCCTTTCAAATGTCTGTTTGCCTGAAAGGGTCTTTCCTCTCATTATAGAGTACACGTTTCAATAGTTTACCTTGAGTTGTTTCTTTAAAAATGAGAATTTTGCACACACATCATACGAAAAGCTAATGAAATATCTTGCTTTGTTCTTCATTGAATTACATAAAAAAATAGAGCAGTCATGATCTTTTATTTTTAGATCAGTTAACTGAATATGAATTTGAAACTATTTCATTAATAACCTTGTTTCATGTAAAGTTGCTAAGCATTTCATAGCAATTTTTTCTCTCAGAAGTGATTCTTTTCAGTACATTATTTATATAATTAACTTGTTCTGCTCATAGGTTAATTAAAGTTAAGCCTCGCTTTAATATATACCCAAATAAACGATAAAATAGCTCCTAAACTATCAAGTGTATTTGCATAACCTTGGTGTCTATGTACAGGTAAAACAGAAAACAATTTATTTTCAATGTCTGTAACATTGCACCTGTTACAACGTGTGAGTAATATGTGATTAAAATAAAAGCTGTAACATCATTATATTACAGTAACACAATGAAATATAATAATTTAGGTTCCCCCGACCCACTTTGTGTTCCTTATTTTCTTATTACTTTCTGTCTCCCATCCCCCCAAGCCCCATTGATTAATGACACACAGTAATCACAAATAAAATGTTGTTCAAAGAACTGGAGGAGTATGCCAGACTCCTTTGCAGACTAAAATCTATCTGGCCCTGTAAGACAGCCAGATCCTCAATCTGCATGCTGAAGTAGCTGGACCGGACAGGTTACAAAAAAAAAAAAATGAGTACTTAAAAAATGAACGTGTGGCCATCAGAAGTCCGTCCTAACCTTGAGGCACAACTTAAAACAGATACACAACTTTCTTAATGACAAAAATTATTTGGAATGATTTGACCAGATTCCCACATGACCCACTAATCCGATGATTAAAGCTTACTGATACTTTCTTACCGACTTTACTCAAATAAGTTTTAATTTGACACGAGTAAACTATACTGGTGGATATGATAGGTCAGACCGGATCTGCAGAAGGTTTGTTGTTCATTAAAGAACCTCATCTTCACTGTTAACGGTGAAACTAAGAAAAACTGTCTTCTTTCTGTCTGTTAAACTATTGTGGCGTGACTGGTTGGTGCTCACCAATGATTTCCGTTTACCAAACAGACATGCGATTCCAACCAATAGAAAATGCTTTGCTGACGATTGTGTCCTTGTGATGTATTCATGTAACCTCGGAGTTAAAAACAAAATATCCCCGAAATATTGTAAATTTGGGGGATTATATTTATCTCTCCTTTTTCAATGCAAGGTCCTCAGCAAGAACATAGATACTAACAACGATTAACTAGATTTAATAGAGAGTTTCTAAACATCTGCGTCTAATCACATTTCCTATGTAAAATAGAATGAATGAAAAACAACAATTACATGTATGTATATCTGCAGCTAGACAATTTATGCAGTTACAAAAATTATATAGAGTAAAAAGCATGCCCGTTGTTAAATATTCAGCTCTTAACGTGTTCTTGTGATCCCTTACAGTGTGGAGGTTAAATAGCGTTCATGGACAAAATACATTCCCCAAATATTTTAGAATAGCCTACATTTATAGATCAACCTGTGGAGTTTAATATAAACAGCCCTTCAAAGCAGGATCCACCGATTAATTTAATCCTCCCACACACTTAATCACTACATATATAAAGTAATAATAATTCCAATAAGCTATTTCTTGTCAATGTTGCATTGATCAAATATAATACCCCCCACCCCAGTTCTTAGTCGCACTAAGGTCTATATGGATATAAAATTTGATAATGTTCCATGACATAGTATACCAACCAGTCAGAGTGCAGCTTCAGATCACCTGGTGGCAAAAATCGTGTAAAAAAATCAAGCCACTACAATTTGTAAACCATTTTAAAATAAGTCGACTGATCATCAGAAACATTTTTTGTATGAAACCCTGTTTTTTTAACATCATAATAATTTCCCACAGGCCTAATCTTAAATACTCACGTGTTTCCGTAGACGTTTTCCTATTGATATTTGGGATCCCAGATACTTACGTACGTTTGTATTTCCCATAAATTACAATCTACCGAAACAAATCTGCGAACAAACGCAGCCCTGTGTTGTTAAACTCCTAGATGGTATTTGTACGATTTTTTCTAGCAGCAAGTGAACCTACCCTCCCAGGCAGCTCTATGATTGGCATCTCCGCGGCAGAGTGAGCAGAGAAAAACCGACGCTGAGAGCGAAAATCATCCATATTAGCAGATCAGAAACAGGAAACATCCTACAGTTGAGTATAGGAACTCATTTAACAATATGGAGCAGAAACAAACAATCAACTTCGGCGCTGGACCTGCAAAACTCCCGCAATCCGTAAGTTCAAACCCAAATTTCGGTTCTGTAATGTTTTGACGATTCTTGATCTTGGTTTTTACGTGGTTTATTATATATTGCATCGTTTGACACATCCATGATGTATGTGCATCCCACTACCAAATGCGGTGTATGGAGCTGTGGGGGTTGATGGTAAGATGATGATGATGGTTAGATCGGGTGACTGTGTGCAGGATGAAAACTGTGCACAGAGTTGCATCAGCCCTCATTCATTCGTGTGGAAACCTCCATTGTATCTCAGCAAAGCAGACACTCAGCCTCTAGATGGCACATCAGTCAACACTCACCAAACTATACACGCACTTCGTGGGTAAACACATCCGACCACGAGCTGTAGGTTCACCCTTTCCTGTGCCTAGGCCTCCACTCTGGTGCATTCACCTCCTTACAGCAGGTTGGTTAATTTGTGTTTCAATTCTGTGTTTAAATCTTGATACTTGAGGATATGAAGGTTTATTTGCGCTGATGATTTTAAAGTTTTGTAACTTCCTTTCAAGTCACAAGGGTTTGCCATAAAAATGCAGGATTTCTTTTCTACAAAGCAAAAATCAAAATGAAAGGTTATCTAATAAATCAATATTATAGAATTAAATCTAAAATAGCCCTACGGTGTCATCCCTGACAACGAGCTTATATCTCTGAAAAACACCCCCATCCCCTGTTGCACAATCAATCCCCCTGATTGAACTCCTCAAATTAAATGTGACTCACTAACAATCACAAAATGCCATATTGACTAAACCTAACTATTTATGTGAAATCAGCAAAAAGCTTTAAGATAAGATCCCGTAGTGACTCCAAAATGAATATAAATACAGTTTACTATTTGTCTGTGCTCAGTAACGAAACAAGGCAGATTTCCTTGTGCCAATTCACATGAAGAAAAAAATTAAATTTAGACACAATTTGACTTATGGTTGGGAAATTAAGGACAAGACACTGTTTTCCACAAAAAAACCTCTCCAGCGTATGAGTAGAATATTAACTACTTTATGAGCTGATTTGGACATAATTTGACGTTTCTTTTCGTATTTATCTTCATTATTGAGTCATTATGGGATCTTATCTTGGAGGATATTGCTGACTTCATAGAAATAGTTTGGTTGAGTCAATATGGTCTGCTTGAGATTATTAAGGAGTCACATTTAATTTGAGTTCATCGAGGGAATTGCTTGTACAATGCAGGGGATAGGGGTCTTTTTCGGGGATATACCTGTGCTGTTGGAGACGACATTGTCTGCTCAGTGAATTTAGATAAGACTTGATATGTGTTCAGTGATAAAATGACCCTGTTTGACCTTGTGTGTCGTTACAACTCCTTGGTTACGGACAGAGATCAAATACCTCAGCCCCTTTAGTTTGTCGCTCAAGAACATGTCAAATAATGAACACTTTATCTGTTCCAGGTTTTGATTCAAGCACAGAAGGAACTCCTCCTCTACAGTGATACTGGCATCAGTGTTCTTGGTGAGTAGAATGAAAGAGGAGCTGACTATGAGACAGAAAAATCATCATATACGTACATCGATCATGTTTTCCTCATGATCATTTTACATTATTCCATATCACCGCCTCATGTCCTGTTGATGGACCTTGAGCCATTGATTATTGTTTGTTTCTGCCAAATGAATAAGTTTCCACCAGCGTGTCACTCTGTTGGTAAGATGACTAAAAATTATTGGACACATTTTCTGAAACAGTTTTTTGCAGAAAGCTCCCCATAGTGAGTAAATTATGGCCTAGAACGATCAGATACAAATAATCAAACACTTTTTCCACAATGGCATGGGTAGCTTTTCTTAAACAGCATTGTTTGATCCCTGCTCCCTCGCCCAGTGGCAGATGTTACGAAGATGTTATAAATTACTCAGCTATGATCAGATTTGGCAAGAAAAAAAAAATCGAGTACACACCAAAGAAAGTCGTTTTAAATTTTGTGATTTTGTTTGATTCTGTTCTAACCAGAGATGAGTCACCGATCATCAGACTTCAACAAGATCCTGAGCAAAACCAAGAATCTCCTGCGAGAGTTGCTGTAAGTTCTGCCTTCTGTTTGTCCTACACGTCCTCAGGAGAAACAAATCCCCGTATCACAGGAGAATATTAGACTACTGTGTAATTAAATGGCAAGTGGAATGAGGGTAGTATTGTTATTGTCTTAATAATTCTTTAATAAGTGCTGTACATATCTTTTTTTCCCCCAAACCTTTAGTCTTTTTTTAACTGTGCCTGTTTGCCATGAGGAAGTTGTGTGCTCAAATGCCAGACTGTTGACGGTTATTTAGGTAACGATGTGCCAGGGCAGTCTTGTTAGTCAAGTTAGGTGGTCTCGTCAGGAAGAGTTGACCCTCTTTCAACTCTTTGCAAACTTAGAAAAAAACTGTTTGGAATGTACAAATAACATGTTTGAGTTTTTGTATTTAATGAATTCCGTTTCTTTTATTTTTTTTATCGAGAATAATTAAATACAGGGATTTGATGCCGTCTTGGCCCAAATCATGTTATTTTAGTTAAGTGGATAGGATGGCTGAGATAGCAAGTCAGCAGTCATTACCATCATAGCAGACTTAGGGAAAAGTTGAACTTCCAGAGCTGAGCTGACAGGAAAAGAGTCAACATGGCAGAGAAATCAACCATATAGCATCCTAAGCTGTAAGGAGAATAGTTGAAGAGCCAATGTTTGAAGTGGAATAACTCTGAACATATCCAGACATACAAATCATTTAAAAGATGGCAAATAATAACCGCGTGGATCTTAGAGCATATTGGTGACTTCATAGAAATATAAATGTTTTATGTGGAGTCAATATGGACTGTTTGAGGTTATTAATGACTCACATTTAAAGCAAAGAGTTCAACGCAGGGGATCGGGGACATTTTAGGCATTCACCCTTGCTGTTGGGGACGACTGTGTAGGCTTGTTTAGAAAAACTGGGTTTAGAATGTTCAAGTATTGGGGGGTTATGCCGTTCAGAGGAAGGTCTTCCTTTACTTGATCATTTGTTGAACTGCGACCCTTGTATCCACAGAAATATCCCAGACAACTATGAAGTGATGTTTCTGCAAGGCGGTGGGTCTGCACAGTTTAGTTCTGTTCCTCTCAACCTGATTGGCCTTAAAGAGGACAGATGTGCTGATTACCTGGTGACGGGAACATGGTCGGAGAAAGCAGCAAAAGAAGCGGAAAAATACGGCAAAGTCAACATTGTCCACCCGAAGCTGGATTCTTACACGAGTGAGTCTGAACGCTTGGGGATTTGACTAACGTAGCATAAGGGCTGCATCGTTTAATCGATGTGATCGATAAAAATCGTTTTTCAATTATTTGATCAAATTGAATAGCTCCTAGCAAAGCGTAATAAAAAATAAGTAAACCATAGCACCGCGGCAACACCCTCGCAACAGAAAACATCCAAGGAGGGTGAACATTTCTCCCTCAAATCGGCAAAAAAGGTTGTAGACTGCAAGATTTGCAAAGCTGACCTTTCGTGACAGAGCATAATTACCGACAGAGCATGTCGGTAATTATGGAGTATTTGAAGCGGAGGCATGTTTGCCCTGTGGACGATAAAGACTCCTCTCTTAGCTAGCTAGCTTACTCAATCTTGAAAAGCATTTACTTCCCGTTTCTGTTAGGTCTCATTTTTTTAATTTTGAAATGTGGTGAATTGTTAATGAGGTCGAGAGTATTATTATTATTATTACCAAATGACAATGAGAAAAAAATAATGATATTCTGAAACAACCCAAAGCTAGATTCAAAGGCTGATAGCTAAATAAGAGCTATTAAGTAATTGTGAGATTTGTTTATTTATTTTCCTTTTCACTTATCCTTTATTTAACCAGGTGAAAAGAATCCATAATCTATTTAGTCGGTTAATCATTTCTATAACCAATAGATTAATCAACTATCAAGATATTGGTTAGTTGAAGCTTACTTAATATACCATTTGTGTGACTCTAGAATTGGCACAATGGTCCTTTTGACACCATTATCATTTAAATAGGGGAAGGCTTTTTCCCAGAATGGAGATTTGATAACTCAAGTATTTTTTTTGACAAGAGAAAATTGTAACATTTTTGTGCTTGTTGTATAGTAAATTATAATGTCTTTTTTGAGCTTCATAATTCTATCCTTGTTGTTAACACTGCATTGGGAAAGTTAGTTTCCCAGGACTGGCTGCGTGTCCAAACTGTTACCTAACAGACAATAAAGCCTTCTGCTCCCAAAAGCCTCTGGTATGTGTGCCGCCTTTCCACATGGTTGTGTCTGGTAGGGCTTTTCAGCACAGCTCTTTTCTATCTCAACATATTGCGGCTGTTATACAATAATAAGATGTAACATGTAATTGAAATTGTGAAAGTAATTTCAGTGAACACATTTGGGTTAAAAGAAAATCACTCCAAAATCCAAACATGTTGTGCCATCTGTCCTTCTTTCCCTCTTGTGTAATTTCTGTCTCTGGGCCTTTAATCCCAGAGACACAGTCCTTAGTAATTATCAAGATGGTTAATATGGTATAATTCTTGCTAAATATTAGCCTGTTGTCATTGTGAACTGTTAACATTTAAACGGTTCAGTATTCGATGCCAGTATCCCTGCATGCCTGCAGACTCTTCTGGCTGGTCCAACTATGTTTCTTCTCCATCCAGAAATCCCTGACCCCAGCAGCTGGGCCTTGAACCCCTCAGCCTCCTATGTGTACTACTGCTATAATGAGACGGTCCACGGCGTGGAGTACAACTTCACACCTGAAACAAATGGAGCCGTCCTTGTTAGTGACATGTCCTCCAATTTCCTGTCCCGACCTGTGGACGTGTCGAAGGTGAGGACAAGAACTATAAATATCTCTCCCCATATTTCCATATTGGGTTTTCTGGAAGACTACATGTTATATTTTTTCTAATCAGTTGAGGGGGATAGACATTATTTTCTCCTTCGTTTGAAATCCACTGAAGCTCCTGCCAGTACTCAGTGGCTGAATGATATAATGACCTTTCTAAAGCTGGAGAAGATCAAATATTTCCTTAGAGGTAAAAGCGCACTAAGTTTCAGTAAGTGTTTGACATTTTCCAACTCAATTTCCATCTCTGTCTCATGAGTGGTGGACCCGTCTCCCTCTTATTTCATTAATTTTGTTTATTGATTTATTTATTTGTTTTAGGGATTTCTTTTTGATTGTTTGTTTTGAGTGGGATCTTTTTTTATTTGGCTTTGATTGTTCCCTGTTAAGTTTGGGTTTTGTACAGTTGGGAATTTTGTTTAAAAAATAAAGAAGGAAACAGTTAGTATATTCTTCTTTTTGATCTGGTGACATACACAATACTGTGATGACATTATTATCTTTTTGACAGACTGTTTGCTCTTTGTACCCGGGCCATATTTGTCAATTTAAACATTCTTAAAAAAAAGTTCAAACATATATATGCCACAGGGTGTATTTACAAAATCATGTACACTGTACAATTGTAATTTTTTCAACTTAGAGAAAATGCACATATGATGTTTGTTACCAAGGAGCTTTATAATGTGATTCATAGGCCTGCATGTTTGCCGGTCTGCAAGCTGATCCAATTATTAAATAACAAGGAAATCCTAAACAGGAAACTTACTTTTATTTATAACTGACATACAGTATGTCAGTTTTAAATTACCAACATACATATTTTTATTTAAAAATGTAATGCTCTTTAGTTCCACTTGTCTGTTCATTCAACACATGTATACAATGAAATATTGACCAGTGTACACTTG
Source organism: Lophius americanus (assembly GCA_037951165.1). Lineage (NCBI taxonomy): Eukaryota > Metazoa > Chordata > Actinopteri > Lophiiformes > Lophiidae > Lophius > Lophius americanus. Next base: position 4,944,332 of record JBBDHG010000032.1, on the reverse strand, counting down.
AAAAGTGTACTGAGACTTTTCCCTGTCACTGTACATATATTAGAATGTAGCCATGTGCAATGCAGGATACATTTAAAACAGGTCTAAACTGGGGCTGGTCTTCCGCTGAACTGGCAACAGATTGTTCACTCGTTAAAAAGCGTCTTTCTCGTCCCAAATGCTATTAATGCAGTATATCCACAAGACAGCAGCGAAGTGTCAAAAGGGTTGATATTAATGAAAACGGTGATGTAAGGAAAGTTGTAAAGTAGCGAATAAATAAAAAGTGGTAAAATCAGTGGCACCTGACAGTGGTTTGTGAGACCATTAAATACACCTGAAACAAATGGTTTCCTGAATTTAGCTCATCATCAAATCAGTGAGCTGCTAGTGGAATAGTTGGCATGATAAGATCCTGGATAATACTCATAAGTATGTTTCCCTGCATGCTGACACAGTGACGTCCGCATGGTAGCACGCTGATATTGTTGATAAGCTCCTGATACTTAATCGTGTGTAAGCCAGGTAGCCTTTGTTTAGAATTTTTTTAGATAGACTTGTTTCACTTTTCACTTTACATTCTGTGCTGCGCTGTGTCTGCAGACATTAGTTGTATAGTTTGCTGGAGTTAGAGCTGCACTGTCCCCAATGGTTTCCAGTGGTACTGCTCCGAAATTGATCATTTTTGATGCATTTTTGATGCCGCATCAGAGACTGTTCATGTCCTTTTTCTTTTTTCTTTTTTTAAGTTATGGATAAATGAGATAACAATTAAGATAAATGAAATGATATTATCATTATAAACATGTTAAACTGTACCATATTTTATGCTAAAAAACATGTTAATTTAACCTGTTGCATGTTAACACAATACATTTAAGTAAATAAGTAAGTTAAGTAAGTGTGACAAAGTAAATACCCTATTTAATGTGTAGCCAAGTTTAATGTGGTTGAGTAAAGGTGAGTCTGAAACATCTTAAAATAGCCTCCGTATGGAGAATAAAATATTCTGACTTTTTCTCTAGTGATACATCCAAGTCAAATTTTACAATACGCAAATATAAACAAAGTCACATTTTGATGTGTTGTCATGTCTTGTGCAGTTTGGGCTGATTTTTGCCGGGGCTCAGAAGAATGTGGGCTGTGCTGGAGTCACTGTGGTCATCGTGCGGAAGGACTTAATCGGCCATGCACTGAAAGAATGTCCCATTGTCCTGGATTACAAGGTGCAAGCTGAAATGAACTCCCTCTACAACACCCCACCGTGTTTCAGGTACCTCATGCACCTGCTCTTAACTTTAGAAGCTCCTTGGCTCATATAGCTTCAGAATTGTCAATATTAAACTGACTAGCTTAGACATTTTTTGAAAAATAATTCATTTTTTTCCCTGCAGATTTTTGTCTATTGGTGTCCTACTGGTTGCAATTTTACACAAAACTAGCATAGAATAAATAATTCAGTATTTTGGTATAGTCACATTTGCTTCATTGATAAGCTGAGATGAGATGCTTAAATGGTTGGGAACCACAAATGTCCATTGTGGAAATTATTTATTTAATGCCAATATTAACATCCCAGAGAAGTCGATATTTTGTACTCGTTGCCGCCATCGTTGCCACGCCTGCTTCGGGTCCTTTATGTTAACGGGATAACTCAAAACTTATTTCATGGATCAATGAAGAACTTGAATGATTTTGAGAAAAGTCCATCGACCGATTCAGACCAAATTTGGTGTATTTGAGTCAACTTGAATAGATCTTTCTCTTATACGTCCTGTTTTACTGATAGTTAATATTTAACTGACTAGGGGGAGATATTTTTAAGAATTTTTTTTTTGATAAACTCAAGGAGCTCTATCTAGTAACTACTATAGTTTTCTGTAGGACTCCATATATTACTCACTATGACTTTTTAGAATTTTTTTTAATTTTTTTAGACTAACCTCAAAAACAATTTCATGGACCATTTTCCAATTTTGTACCCAGACAGACTTTAGTGGATTGAGAACGAGAAATATCACGGCATAATTATCTAATTATCTTGTTATCTTGAAGTAATGGCATTAATAAATAATTCTTACCAAGAGTTTTATCTGGGTAAGTTTTATCTGTTACAGGACTTGTGAAAATAGATTTTAAGAAGTTTGATAGAACATTTGTGCATGCAGCAAGAATGAACCCACTAAATTTTTCGACTGGATCCTGGATTTATCTGAGGTCCACTTCGCAAGATAGGGTTTTTTATTGTCATGGTATTCAGCAATTACATATAAACTAATGGATGGAAGTGTTGGACACGTGCCGTTGTAGAATAGATCCATTTTGGGCGGGTCTGATTTATTTTCACTTTATTTTGAACAGTGGCTTTTTCAGCATTTATATTAATTGTGCTTGAACTATTAATTGATTTTCTTGAAAGATGATAGATTACACAAGATTCATTTAATTAAAGGGAACGGTTGGTAAATGTTTGTGTTTTAATGTTTTCTCTTTGTTTGTTCAGTATCTACATCATGGGCCTGGTTCTGGAGTGGATTAAGAACAACGGTGGCAGCGTTGCCATGGAGAAGCTCAACAAGGAGAAGTCATCTGTGATCTATGACATCATCAATGCTTCTAATGGTTTCTATGTGTAAGTAGCACAAACAATGTCAGTGGCAGATGGAATAATTGGAAATTCTTTGGGTGTTTTGTACCCAAACCGAATATATTTCACTCTTAATGCAAGGAAAATATTTCTTAACAATATTTATTGGAGGTCTATCTCTTCAACCAATGGTTTATCTAAATGTATATTTAAGAATAATATACACATTACTGTAGTCCCAGAATGAAATGAAAACATGGCCATTGATGATGCACACGGATAGAACTAAGCTTTGCATCTTTATAACTATTAGACATCAAACTGGACCACTGACATGATACCATCATAACCATTAAAGAGTCTGAATAACTTTTTCAATGCATCAAATGTCATGGAGTCATTTTTCTAATGAATTTAATGGTTACATTACAGGTCTCATGTCAGTTTGACGCAACAAAAGTGTTGAGTAAACTGTGACAAATTACTTTTTATACTCCAGCCACCAATTACCACCCTTCATCTAAAACACAACAAACTATCTAGACTATGTGGCATATTATTAAAAAAGAAACACGCTTTGGCTTCAGTCAAGGTTATTATTTAGGAAATAATCGGTACAAATCCGACCCGTGTTTTCATTACTCACCTAAAGTTGGAGTTCATCATGATAGAACTATGATGCCGACTTGTGCTGTACAGCATTTATTTTGAGACTTGGGCGACCAACTCAACCAAAACACAGTGTGATGAAATACTCACTTTGATATCGTCCATATGTTCATTAGTTTTTGACTAACCCTTAATCCATGCTTAAAGTCCTTTGATGTCTATAATGTGCAATTGGATTACCAGAAGGTCACCTTAATAACCTTAATAATAAAACTGTCAACCAATTGAGAAAAGTTTATTTGACCAAATTAAAGAGACTAAAGATAAATCAGTAATACAACATCAATTCTTGCTCTTGGCCCCTAATAAACCTCCTCCTACCCACTTGAATTGTTTATTTTATACGTTTGTTGTAATTTATGATTCATCTCACACAACTGCGAAGAAACAAATATGAAGTAATAAAGTTCAAAAGTAAAATCCCGCTGAACTCTTGCTGTGTCCACCTGCACAGGTGTCCTGTAGAGGTGGCTTGTCGAAGCCGCATGAATGTGCCTTTTCATGTCGGGAAGAAGGAGGGTGATGAAACCTTGGAAAAGAAGTTCCTGGACGGAGCATCCAAGCTTGGAATGATATCACTGAAAGGACACAGGTCAGGTTTTATCCTGCTAGCCTCATGCATTAACACCGGCTTTATTACTAGTTTTGATGGACTGCTATGAATAATACAGTTTCCTGAACTTTTCACCGGTCAAATCATGGCAAACTTAGACATAAGCGTCAGCAGTTGGCTGATTGATGGATTTGTTGTTGTTGTAGTTGCTCCGTTTGGGGACATCAAACATGACATTTGTCTCCCCTTGCAGGTCAGTTGGAGGGATTCGTGCATCCCTGTACAACGCTGTAACAGTGGAGGAGACTGAAGCTCTGGGCAACTACATGAAAGAGTTCCTGAAAGAGCACCAGTAAAACGGCACTCAACCTGTCAGCGGATGTCACTTCATGGCCTTTCCACACTTCAGTACAGTAACAGAAGAAAATAGGAATCGTTAAACTGTAGTTCAGATCCATGTTGGATCTGGATGTTGCACCTTAAGACACCGGTTTTGTGACTGATATTCATTAACAACTAGGTCATCTCATATATTATCACTTAATGAGTTTGTTGAATAACACTACAACGATGTACATACTGTAGGTAAATCTTTTCACTTGTGATTCATCTCTCCCAGCTTGGTATCTCCAATGTTTGTGTCATGATTTTTACTGTGTTAAAAACCCCCAACCATAAATACATTACATTAAATATAACTTGCCAACAGGCTTCTTACATCATCCTGTACCATTACTTGAGTTTAGTACTGTTCATCAATGGAACATATTTTTCTGAAATGATGCATTTATCTGAAAAATTATAAAAACAATGGCATTGAATCATCTTGTCTGTAAATCATTTCTCTTCTGGGGATACAACAAGATGTTTCACACAATACAATCAACTACCCAGAGATGGATAAAATACAACCTGACCCGTAATGAATCATGTGAACAAATCCCACAAGATGAGAACAAAAATAGACACTTCAAGGTCTAGAATCAAAAAAGACATTAATGACCCTTTCAAAAAAGGGAAAAATTCACCCCTAACTGGAAAGATTCCAAGTCCTAGCTGCAAACAAGCTTGAACAAAATGTGACCATAAGATGTTGTTGCTGTAGTGGACCTGCAGGTGGAAGTGTTCATCAAGAAACATCTCACATGTGATGCCTTGTGTTGGCTTTTCCAATGAGGCTTTACTGGCATCATGGTTTAACTTAATTATGTTGCTGAAGCATATGCAAATAAAGACTGACAGAATATAATAAATAATATCATATAATAAGTATCCACTTATAGATGTTGGGGTAAGTCATATCCAATCAGTAAAGAATATATTAAGAGGAGCAATGAATTGACGATAGAAGGTATATCAATCTTATTGTTTGTTACTGTCACTAACTACACACACAAACACGCACACACAAACACACACACAAAGGTTTGGTCAACTCACTACATTAAGAAGGGTCTGCAACTAAAAAGAGAATAAAAAAATCTACACCTCCAAGGTAGTAATTCCTGCTTCATATTCTCCTGCCAAATAATTTTCACCCTAACTTGGTAGAAGGGTTGTCAGGGGCCACAGTACAGCCCCCCATATGGCCTCATAAGGTCAGGGGGTCTCAAGGGAGGGGCAATAAAAAGCCTCATTACTTTAGCACTTTGCCAAGAATCAGCAAACTGGCCACGCCTTCTGGAATCACACCTAAGGTGTTGTATCTTTGGGGACGTCTGCTGGCTGGCCTTGAACTACAATATGTGTGTACCTCCCGGTAGGCCCACAACTTGCAAGGATTACATACATGATGTACCAGAAGATGGGTGCAGGAGGAGCTTTGGGTGTGATGACACCCGTCATCAAAGACTGGTCCTAAAGGAACTAGTATCATCTCTTAGGTGGAGAAAGAACTGGAGCTTCTTTGGGAGGTGGAGCAGTACACCATATAGTTGGTGTACTCCACCTTCATACACGGCACTTGCTCTGGAACCAAAATCTTGAAGAAGGACTGGAGTTTTCATATTTTTCTGCATCATCTGGATACTCAAAAGGGCCAGAGAAGATCACCCTCCTGTGATGATGTGTGTCATGAGGTAAAGACTATTTCACCAGGTCATTTCATCAGGATTAGGTGGAGAGAGGAGACGGCCTGACAAAACAGTTTACCTGGGATTAAAGGTTAACTGGGAACATCTGGCACAAGTCTCTAAATAATTCTCATTTTCAATTCCCCTCCCTTGAGGGGGGCTCAGGGGAGGGGCAGATTTAGCTGGAAGGTTATAGGTAGACACTGGGAATGAAGGAAGTTGTCAAACTGAAGAACGTGGCATTTCAGGCATGGATTTCACCGGGATCTTTTGAAGCGACAGAAGGGCTGCAGCTTTGCCAGATAGTGGAGCAAAAAAACCTGATGCTGAAGGAGTTCAGGGAGGCTACGAAGATGGATATACAGTCGGCATCAAGGAAATGTCCAACCCAGGCATTTTATTGTCAGTGAAAAACTTTAAGGAGCTCCTAACCCTGAATTACACGTCCTCTGTAGTGAAGGCAGAGTCCAAGGGCTTCATGGAAGATTCGTTGGTATTGGTATATCGGCAGAGGGCAGTCAAGAGCTTCAGTGGGAAGGACCAAGGACTAGACTAGATCAGTCTGGAATACTGAAGGTGTTGGACATTGTTGGGCAGTCCCTGATTTATCACTTGATCTATGTTCAAACACTCACAGATGTTGATGAGCTCTGGGTGGTGACTGAAAGAATAAGTTTGTGGATTCAAAGGGCTAAGAGGTGAGGAGACCCCTGGGTAGACACTGGACTCATCAAAAGGATTACATATCCCACTGATGGATGGAGGAGCCATCTTGCCGGGAAGATGGACATCTGGAAAACCTTGATCAGTCTGTTGCCACCTTGTCTTGACCTCATAAAGAAAAACAAGAAAAGGAAAAAGGATGGGTATATAGCTTCATAATGCTTTCAGAGAAAAACGCCCACCAAAACACAAGCTCAGAGCAGATAGATTTCAGTTTTTAACTAGGAGTATGTGCCCTGCGATGAACTGGCGACTTATCTTATTACTTATCTTATCTACTTAGCTGGGATAGGCTCCAGCCCCCCCGTGACCCTGAACAGGATAAGAGGTAGATAATGAATGAATGAACTAGGCATATGCTGTCACACCTAACAGCAAGGTTATATCCTCAAAAAGTTCCAATCTCCTGCGCTGTACACGCAAATCCCCTGATTGAAGTTCTCAAATTAGATGTGACTCTTTAATAATCTCAAACACTCCAAATTGACTCAACCCCGCTATTTCTATGAAGTCAGCAATATGCTGTAAAATAAGATCCTATAGTGAATTAAAGGTAAAAATAAACAAGATAGATTTCCTGGTGTCAATTCATGTGAGCAAATTTAAACACAGTTAGACTTATAGTTTGGGAATCATGAATGAGAATTATTTTTTTTGCCTTACCTAGAGCCGCAAACTGTGTTTCATTGTTCTAAAAAACAAAAAAAAGGCAATAAAACTATTCTATTCTATTCTATTCTATTCTATTCTATTCTATTCTATTCTATTGTATTCTATTATTTTCCACAAAAAATTCCCCAGAATGACAAAAATATGTAATAACTATTTTGTGAAATAATGTATATACAAGATAGATCTTGTGCAGATTCATATGAGGCAATTTGTCCCTAATTGGACGTATGTGTGGGATATCGGTAAAAAAAACTGTGGGGGGTTTTTTTTTGCGAAGGAAAGAGTGAGTGAAAATGAACATCTACTGTAAAATATGTAAGTTTTCCAGTTTTCCTCGCACTAAGGTCTATGTGGGTCTAAAATTTGTAAATGATCCATGGAATAAATTTTGAGTTATGGCTTTAACACGAAGGACCTGCGGCGGACGCCGGTATGACGATTCCATGATATCCCAGATTTTTCGGGGATTTAATTCAAAGAATTTTTTTCTTTGAAGCACTGAAATAATATATCCAAATTAGACACTGCAGGAAATGGACATTGTAGATGACAGCAGCAATAACTCTTCTCCACATGATTGTTTCAATTGTATTAAAAGAATATGACATTCATCAGCATGACATGCACAATGTTTCTGTCCTTTTATTTAGTTCGCTTTTTAACTCCAACAGTGAGGAAGAAATTGTATAAATGGAGTAAGAGGGATCTGAACTTCTTACCTTCTAACCCATCAATGTTTTCAGACCTATAGTATCTGCTTTGTGTGATAGCCCACTTTCACCTATATGTGATATTTATTTCTAAATTATATTTTCTATAATGGGTTTTATATACCTACATATTTGGAGGCTGGGTGATCATGAAGTGAATCCTTTTTTTTTTTTTGAATCAGGCAACAAGCTATTTTTCCTACCTTCATTTTGAAATATAATGAAACACGGGGCAAAGTTTATCCAGGAGTTATTATTTTATATAACATCCCAGATGCTTCTTCCCAAAAAGTAATTTTGGCTGTTAGCAAATATCAACACCAAGAGCAGGGGAGAAAGTCTGAATGCTAGTGTTGACTTTGCGTCCCCAGGGCAGGGGATGTTGGACTTGCTTCGCATGTTTGTGTGCTGAAAGGTAGAGATGTTCTGCCAGAGTGAGGTATTTCTTTGAGCCACGTTAGCTTGATGTCAGTGCGAGCCACGTCATTTTCTTTACATTTACATTCGCAGCGCTCTCACGTCTTAGGTCATGGTCAGATGCTGTCCTTCAAACCGTTCATACTCCCATCGGCTGCAAGAATATTAATAAATGACCACCAACGCATAAATAGACATGTGCACGCTTTCATTTGAAACTTTGAGTTTCAGCGTGATTAGGTGGCACATCCTCGGCGTACTTTTTTTTAGCTTAGCTTAGCTTTGTGTCACTTCTCAGAGCAGACCTCGTAGCATTGAGTATGGAAGACGAAAAACTACACAAGGATAAACAGTTAGACAAACTAAAATAATTGGTTTGTGGTTTTTATTTCTACATTAATTAGTTAATTTATGTTTTTCTTTCTTCAGTTATTCATATATTCACCACCACTTTCATTTTTTTATTTTTTTTATTTCTTCATTTAATCTTCCTTTCTTCCTTTCGCAGCGCTGAGAGCGCTGCGAATGTTAATTTTTTTATAAATAGCAAAAAAACTTTTTCACGCCCCTTTCCCATTTTTAGGGTTCACCACAGCGATTTACCCTTTTTTTGTGTAGAAAAAAATAAATAGAGAAATAGAGAAATATTTAATTATACCCTTTTCAGGGACCAGTTTTATATATATATATATATATATATATATATATATATATATATATATATATATAGTATTAAGTTACAATTCATTTCTGCATTTATTTTTTCATTTATCCTCCTATCCATCCTTTTTTAAGAAAGAGGATATGTATTTTGGGACAGTGTCCAGAAGAACCACCAACTTATAAACATATCAAGTAGAGTATCTATTTGTTTGTAGCAGCCATGTGCACAAGGAGGTGAAAAGAAATATGTGACTTGTGAACTGATCGGTCTCATGTAAGGTCAACTTGGAATTCATATATTATGTATTGAAGCTGAGAATCGCCATGGTGGCAGATATTTTACAAATTATAACAAGATAATTAACTCGTTATCAAAAGAAAACAAGTGACTTCTAATTTTTCTCGCGTTAATGCGAAAACAAGAGGCAGTTTACTGTTGTTTTATGAATGATTAGGAGTTTTATAGCCGTATAAACTGATTTATGCTGAATATCATCGGCTATTTCTCATATTTTTCACGCCTCCCTTAACTTTTACATTTCAGACGGTCATCTGACTCCGAATAAAAACCTTAATCCACATCATGAACACATTACATGAGACTTAATATTGACTGAGGAGTTTCCATTCCAATTCCAATATAGCTGCTTGTTGCCTTGTCAGATAATTTACTCTTCATCACAAGAAAATTGACCCAAATAAATATTTGGCACCTTGGCTGTACTCTGCTTCCATATAGTTCTTATTTCTTAGTTTCATTATAAATTAAATGTATTATTATTATTATTATTCTTCCATAGGTCTCTTACTGCAAAAAACCAAGAAACCTTTATATCACCCAAAACATCATATATCTTCATACAGAAGAAAGAACCAGAAACAATGAGGGAACTCAATTTCAAAATAGAATTATAAGAGAAAAATCCATCCCTTGGACAAGTAGGAGCTCAAGACCATCCATTAGAGGTGTCGATGAATCTGTGGATATTCTGTCCTTTAAAAGATGCAAGTGTGGGTTACAACAGCCACTGGAAAATTAGTGCAAGACTGTTGAGGAAACACTGGCTGTTTTCCCCTGGGAAATGGACTGTGCAGTTTCAATTCATGACAGTTAATGTCCCATGTTTTAGTTGGAACTCTGCTAGATATTTGACAGTTATACTAATTTCAACAACCTCTTTTATGTGATGCATTGTCTTTTCAAACATTCTATTGGGGATTTTGCTTGTGTGTCTCTGTCAGTTGTAAAATGGCAACTACCCTCTGCTCAAAAGATGCAGTGTGACAAAGTGCCCAACCCTCCCAGAAGAATTACCCATGACCCTGCTGCAGATCCACCGTCAAGCAAAAAAAGGAAGCGTAAGACAAGAAGAGGCAAAGGGGCTTTGAAATGCGAGTGAGGTTCCGAGATGGGAGGTTGTGACAGGATTGCGCAGCGATTCTCATTCTGTCAAGCCCACTAATGTCGTGGTAATGCCACTGGCAGGCTGCAGTAAGACGGCGATAATGAAAAACACCGGGGAAGACAATATCAAATGGCTCCTCTACATCCTACATCAGAGATTAGTCATCACAAAAGTAGGGTGGCAGAAGCAGAGGAGGCAGATCAAGGCTTTAGTGCGGCTGATTGAGTCTCCTGTCAAGAGCTACATGCTTACAGCAGGACTGAAATCCTTTATAGAGACAATTTCAGACACACATACACACACACACACACACACACACACACACACACACACACACACACACACACACACACACACACACACACACACACACACACACACACACACACACACACACACACATACAGAATGTTATTTCTAAAGATAATATATTTAATTCCTCTCAAAGGACATTCTTATTAAGGTATGCTATTAACTATTGCTCGGGAATGTACAGTCTGCCTTACAGAGCATTTAATACACTTACATCAAAAACACAACAAACAGCTGCTGCAGAAAGTACCTTCATAGAAAAATACAGAGCCTTTTGTCCAAAGTGGATAAAGTGTAACATGTTACACATAACAGCTGTCAATAACTTAAAGCCATAATGGCTAATCTCAAATCACTTATCAGATTACTTGATTTAATGGTGGAAAATCTTTGAAGCCATGGGGTTCAAAATATTGGAGATCCTACTGATGGATGACTGTCAGCAGGATACCAGCCTGACTGTAAACCTGCATTCTCCGATTCTAACATCAGGATAGGCTCAGCCTTGTCTCTCACAGTCATCCAGAGGTGCAGAGGGTATTTCCTGCCTGCATTGTTTTTATAATAGCTCATAAAAATAAGCGGACTGTAAAAAACAGCCTATCCAAAATCCACTCTGGTATTTTAAGCAGGAAAATCAGAAAGGGTTTAGTTCGAATCGGAGGCACACAATTCTCTCTCTCTTTTATTAGCCTGTCTTATGGGAACCTCCCTCTTCCCTTTCCCTTCTTAATTTAAAGTAATTTGATTACCACTTTCCTCCTATTCACTCATTTCATTATTTCCCTTCACTCCAGTCCCCCACATCCACTAACATTGACAATCCCTGCTAATGTCATATTCTTGCAACTGAATGTCTTTGCCAGCTTCACCTCTCCACTTCCCTGTGTCTCTCCCTCGTAAATTCATTGCTTCATGAGGCTAATCTTGTTAGCAACAAATGCACCATGTTCCGCTGGCTCCTCTTAATTGCTGGTGTGTTATTAATGAGTGGGGAGCAGGGAAATCATTCTTAATTAGTTTGTTTCATTCGGCAGGCTTCTCGGATGAAGCGGTGGCGACGGTGCTCAGGCACAAACACACCGGGGATAATTAAAGCACTTGACTTGTCGAAGTATTAATCTCAACCAAAGAGCAACAAGCCGTTCCTGCAATTAGCCTTGTCATTCATTAGCAGCATTAGAGTGCCATTGATTCAAGTGTTATGTTGTCATTTTGCCACCTTTGATTCTCATTCACTCAGCATCTCTGCGGTGGCGTGCTTAACTCATTCATCCAGTTACATCATGGAGTGGAATCACTGCATATTTATTTATTTTTTATTAATTCATTCATTTCATTGTTTTATTTTATTTAATTAGGGGGGGATTCCCCCCAGATCCTTAGTGTTTGGTTGTAATGTTGTCCTCTCAACTCAAGCAGCTCCATCTTGCACAAATTATTTCTTTTTAATTGCTCATATTTTACTAATTAGTGGGACCTTTCTGTGGAATTTTTTTTTGTTGTTGCCATAACTCCAATTGTGTCTAAATTTAGCTCATATGAATTGACACAAGGAAATCTGTCTTGTCCTATTACTGAGCTTCAAAACAAATTGTTAATTGTATTTATTATTACAATTAACATTATTATTTATTATCTTCATTATTTAGGTACTATTGGATCTTATCTTAGAGCATATTTCTGACCAGGACCTCACATTCCCAGCGGCCTCAGTGCAAGCATCATGCACTGAATTCCAAGTCAGCCGTATTTTTTGATGGCAAAGATTCACACTCAATTGTGTTTTTATTGGACTTGATAACAAATTTTGACTTCCCCACAGCCCAAATATGACTTGAAAATCGACATGTATCCTGTCCACTTAAGTCGTGGAACCCTTTGCCCCATAAAGCTAACATTATGCTGGAGCTCAAAGTCAATATGGTAGTAAAGTAAGATAGTGAGGTGTTTAGGAGAGAGGGCAGTTATTAGTATTTAGCTAGATTGTTCGACACTTTCTCGGAGAATGAGAGGATGCCTGAGGAATGGAAGAAAAGAGTACTGAGGCAAATTTTCAAGAACAAGGGTGATGTTTAGAGCTGTAGCAGCTACAGGGGTATAAAACTGATGAGCCACACAATAAAGATCTGGGAAATAGTAGCGGAAGCCAGGTTAAGAAAAGAGGTGTCAATCTGTGGGCATCAGTATGGTTTCATGCCAAGAACGAGCTCTACAGATGTTTGCATTGAGAGTTCTGATGGAGAAGAACAGAGAAGGCCAGAAAGAGTTGCCTTTGTTTTTGTGGATTTAGAGAAAGCTACAACAGAGTTGAGGGAGGCATTGTGGTATTGCATGATGAAGTCTGGAGTGACAGAGAAGCTTGTTAGTGTTGTACAAGATAACTATGAGAACAGCATGTCAGCGGTGAGGTGTTCAGTAGGAGTGAGAGACGGGTTCAAGGTGGAGGTGGGACTGCATCAAGGATCATCTCCGAACCTCTTCTTGTTTGCTGTGGTGATGGACAGACTGACAGATGAGGTCAGACAGGAGTCTACCTGAACTATGATGTTCAAATTTGATATTGTAATCTGTAGTGAGTGCAGGGAGCAGGTGGAAGAAAACCTGTAGAGGTGGAGGTAAACACCGAAGAGAGGAGGAATGAAGGTTGGTTGCAGCAAGACAAAGACCAGCTTTGCTGTATGATTGAAAGATGGTGGCTCTCTAAATATATTATAATATTATAATATTTACGTAAACTTTGTAACTGTACTGTTACAGATTAATTTGATGCGTTTATATAGATTTTGTTTAACTTCTTGCTTTTTATGACCTACTATTTTTAAAGAAGAATAAGTTATTATTTTGCCCGATCACTTCCCTTATTCTATTGCATTTTTGTTACAGGAGTGAGACAAATATTTAGGATTGTTTGGCCTTGATGGAACTACTTAATCTCCAGAGTGCCATTCTAGTTTTGAAGGAAAACCAGCAGCTAGTACATTATCAGAATAGCAAACAGACCATTTCTTTGGAACTACTTTGCTGTCCATTATCAGGAACTAATGGACACTTAAAGCCAATCAGAGTCAGACTGTGATATACAGTGCCGTAAAAAGATATTAAACTTTCAAATGAGACTAAGCTGTAATTATTAACATGTATATTGTATTATCTCAATGTTGTGCGCTACAGAAAAGTAACTGTAGTCTTGTTTTATTGTTTTTTTAATTCTGAAAAGACATTTCATTGATGCATACATAATCATTTTTGTAACTTTGTCTCAAGTGGTCCAATTTGGTCAAATCGAAGGATTCGGCTGACATTGTCTTTGAACTCTCAGCACACAGAAATTTAATTAAAACTCTGCAGCTCCCTCATCCTTAAAAACCTGATAGTAAACAGTCTGTCAGTAAGCAGATCTTTTTCTTTCCAGTGTAACCCTGACATGTTTGCGTAACGGCGAGGGACCTGTGTCGATGCATTAGTCAAATTTAATTTTCACCTACAGCCAAGTGAGATAAGGGGGTGTAACCCTTATGGGGTAGGACTAATTGCTGCTTAGGGATCCGTGCTCATGTGCGTGAAAGTGTGTCCACATGTTTGTGTTTGGCAGGCTGTCTTACTGCCAAAATAAGCCCTTTAGTGAATATTTAATGCATGTGTTTATCTGTGTGTGTCTGTCAGCATGTGATAACAGGTTGTCATCAAAGACATCGTTGTTATCTAGGCCTTTTTCCACCAAGAGTGGGTGGAGCAAGGTGAATGAAGCTCTGTGGGTGCTATTGTATAATCTTGACTTTTGTGTGCTACATAGGCATAAAATACAGCGTTTGAACAGGTATCAGGACAGCACAGTAAAATATCTAACCACTCAGCAAACATAAAAAGGTTGTCACACAATACTGCAATTCCACATCCATCCTTCATCCTAGCAGAGAAAGAATGGTCTCAACCTCCTGTTATTATGATGAAGTTATCATCACATCTTTAAAGGAGTCATCAAACTACAATAAGCATCATATAAGGAGCTGCTATTCTGAGCAAAAGACCCTGTTGAAATAAAGACTGCTTGTTAAATGTACCCTAATGCCAACAACTGTAGACAAGATGAGGTATGATGGGTTAACTGAATTCTAAGGGGATAAAACTGTGATAGACAGGAAGTCTTTGAGCAAATTAAATAGTAAATATTACTCTCATCTCATGTACTTGTTAGGTTTCTTAATTCATAATCTTTTGTCAATATCCACTCATCTTCTTTACATGTTAAAATTGTTACGAAGAGCAATTTAGGATTTGAGTAGACAGCCACTAGGAGAGGTAGCATAATTCATTCACGGGCGTAAAATAACTTTACAACACACCTCTGATCTTTTTTACTTCATAAAGTTTGCCAAATTGACAATACATGAAATATTTTAACCCTCTACATGTCAATGTTGGTGGTAAAATTATATAGGAGAATAGAAATAAGCAGGAGCTACAGCATTCAAGGTTTTATGAAGTTTTTTCTTATCCAATCATATCTAAAAAAACATGCCAGAAAATCTTAATATCAGTTTCCAAACCGCTGGCAGTCAGAGGCAGAGGTCAGCAAGCATTGTTGTGATGCGTTCCCTTCTCTTAGTGTGTGTTAAAAACCTTTAAAAATTAGAAAAGAGAAAAGAGATACTCCCCATACGTTTTTAAAACCAGACTTTTTTCTCATTAAAAAGGAAAAAAAAACATGTGATATCAAAGTTATTGGAGAAATGTTAGCATGGATGAATGAGCAAATCCTTGTTTCCATCTGCAGCAATTTGCTGCAGACAGAAATGATCATTATCTGTATCCAGGGAGGAGGGCCTCAACTGCTATTTGTTAGGAATGACATTTATATGGGGTGATAAGAAACTTCTATACTTATCATTTATTAGGAAACTATTTACAGAATGACCCCAGCATTAAGATAAATGTTTTGGAACACATTCAATTTCAACCAATTCCATTGAAAAGTTGGAATGTGCAGATGGTTGAATTCTCAAATATAAATCTATAACATGTAATTTATTTCATATCATTTATGTCATAAAAACATAATTTTGTCTTGTTCCCTTCATATAATTGTAAAGAACGACATCATGTTTTCTTTGAAACTCTGCCCCCTTGAAAGATTTTTTGGGGAAAACTAGTCAAGTCAAGTCGATCTTATTTGTATAGCCCAAAGTCACAACTCACAATTTGTACAATCTGTACAATATGCAACATCCTCTGTCCTTAGTCCCTTGGTCCAGGTATGGAACAACTCCCCAAAAGACCCTTTTTCTAGAATCATCAGGTGTTTCAAGTCTTCCAACATCTTACATCCTCCACAGCTGAGGCTGATCAGACCCCACGTCCAGATGGATCGCTAGTTACTATGTTTCCGTGGTTTTAATACGAGCCATGGCCGTCTCAAGGCCTTTTCTGCCATTGCGTTGGTATTGCGGAACGCTTCTCTCCTCCTCACTTCTCCAATACCCAAAAAACTGAATGCTCTGGACTGGGAGCAGGCTGCAAAACCACTGCAGCCCACCTCCACTGAGAGACACCCTGCTCTCCATCCAGCTTGTTGACACCCGCTTACCAGTACTTCGCATTTAATGAGCTTCCTTTCATAAGCCTTTCCCAATGTGCCGTCAGTTCCAACAGACTATGGATAGAAACTTCAGTTACTGCTAGAAATTCTTACAGCTAAGACATTATCTTCAGAAACATAAGGAATGGGAAATTATCTGTAAAGAACCAGCTAAAATAGAGGAACTGTTGCGTGAAGATGAGGTTTTTCAAAACTCCATTGATTTCACTCATGTTTTTCCTTTGATAATCACATTGTCTTTTCTTGCGAATCGTGTTGCGTTTGTGTGGAAACTTTTGGCAGGAATTTAACCTTATACACATATAACTTTTAACTTAATATATCAAAACCAATACTATGCTGCAAGTTTGGAAAGTGTTGATTTGTCCTCTGTTGTATTATGAGTGAATGCAGTAGGCCTGTAGACAGTCACTTGTCTGCAACATTTTTATCCACATTTGTGTGGTGAACAGATAAATGAAGAAGAAAAGAATCACTACTATGAGCTTGACTCTATCTTTATGGACAAACTTAATCATTATATCCCCAAACTGATGGACACCGTCTCATTCAGGGAGGAAGCACAAGAGCAAGACTCAAGCAGATTAAAGACATGCTTCTTCAGGTGAGATAATTATTTACACTTTATTTTTACACATCTTCTCTCAATAATTTTGTTCCTGTCTCATTAAAAGTAAAATAAAGATGGAGTACAGAGTGTAGTAGCCATCTGCTGCCTGGTTGTGCAACTTGTAGAGGAGGATCTTTCTAAAGAATTTTTATGTAAGTAATTCTATATATATTTAAAGAAAATGGTGTCCAAACTGAGCAGAGTTGAACTACACAAGGTAGAACCTGTATTTTGACTGTTCCCTGCATGTTCCCTGCATGTTGCATTGCATATATATATATATATGTATATATATATATATAATTAATGTAGAGACAAACTGAAGCCCAATCAAACAGCAGACAGGAACAGAAAAGGAAATCATAATTAACATTTTGTTTGTATATGTATAAAGGGATGTTTCTATTTTATTACAACCAAGTTTGTGATATTTGTCAACAACAAAAAAAAAAATATAGATAGAAAAGAAATCCTCGCATTTGTCCTACTGCACAGAAAAAAGGGAAAATTGCTATGATAAGAGTGGTATGTCAAAGCAGGAAAGTATTCACAACTTCAGTTCAATGTTGCTGTGTCTATTTGTATTTGTAACGATATTTTCTTTATTCTCTAATAATCAATGTGAAATAAATAGGTAATTAAATAAATAACTAAATACAATAGAGAATGACTCAAGTGATTTAGTGTTTTCACTAAGAGTGACATTTTAAAAACCCAGTAATCATCCTATTAATTATTTCTGACATGCTGACTTATCTTTGTATATCCTCTAAAGGACAAAGATAAGTTTGAGGCAGATCTCGACAGGTAAAGGATGAAGGTTGACATCGTCAGTGACAAGTCCACTCCACGATCTGATCACATGTTGTCAACCATGAAGGCTGAGGCAGCCAGAATCCTGGAGGCAGAGCATATCCCAAGGTAAAATTGTGCCTAAATTTAGCTCACATGAATGGACTCAAGGAATCCTTTTCTATCTTTGAATGCTGCCAGTTCTCCTTGTATGCAGTGAACCTTTACTACCCTGATCAGTGCTGCTGTGATGGAGAGAGGCAGACATCGATGGACTGTTATATGAACCCAAATAGCTCAATAAACCTGTTCCTCCACAGTGAACTCAGCTCAACATTGAGTGTCTTTTGTTTTCTGTTACTTTGAACTTGTATTTCTGGTTCAGTGATTACCAGCATGTGCTCTCTTTGAAACATAGAATAAGGATAATTAACTTATTTGGTGGGAATTAAAATGTATTGAATTTTGTTATGAGACATTATATAAATGTTCTATCAGTTTATTCTTTTAATTAATAAGGATATGGGATGACGGGGAGTTTGCGTGCGTGTGTGTTCGTCTCTGCTTTATTATTTTGATGGGCCTATAATCATTTTATTAAACCCGGCCACTAAGAGGTCACATGTCAGTGTACTTTTAGCGCTGGTCCCAGGCCCGGATAAATGGGGAGGCTTGTGTCAGGAAGGGCATCTGATGTAAAACCTAAGGCAGACCAATATGCGGAACATGAAAGTGATTTCCAAACCAGATCAGTCGGGCCCGGGTTAACAACGACAACCACTGGCAGCCAGCAGGGTGCCAAAGGAAACTAAGCTATTCTTGGTCAAAGACAATATGGAGAGGGGGAAAATGTGGCAGGAAACAGCGAGAAATGAGGAAAGGCAGCAGTGTAGGGTTGAGAGTGGGAACTTTAAATGTTGGCACAATGACCGGAAAAGGTAGAGAGGTAGCTGACATGATGAAGAAGCGGAAAGTAGACATACTGTTTATCCAAGAGCACACCTGGAAAGATAACAATAGCAGAAGCCTTGGGCGAGGGTTAAAAACTGTTTTACTATGGCGTTGATGGGAGGAAAAATGGCGACTCTGACCAAAAGACTGGAGGCAGAGCTGGAGGCGACAGAGTTCAAGATGTTGAGATTTTCTTTGGGAGTGACGAAGACGGACACGGATAGAAATTAGTCCATCAGATGGACATCCAAGGTTAGACGACTTGGAGACAAAGTAAGAGAGGCCAGATTGAGATGGTTTGAGAAGAAGGATGCTGGAGATGGAGCGGCCAGGAAGGAGAAAAAGGGGTAAGACCAAATACGAGATTTATGGATGTTGGTGAGAGAAGACATGCAGTTGGTTGGTGGGAAGTTGCAGGGGACAGGGCAAGATGGAAATAGATGATCTGCTATGGCGACCCCTAAAGGGAACAGCCGAAAGACAAAGAAGATATTCATTTTATCATGATACTGACAAATTGTTGAGGAATAACTTGCAATTTTTGAGAAAATGAAGAAGTGATCCAGAATCCACATCTGAACCTAGATAACAAACAAACAAATAAACAAACGTGTGTGTTGACATATTGTCCTCTAACCCTTGCTGGTGGAGGTAACAAATGATAATAATGTCGTCAAATCGACACGTTACTGCTATGATACCATAACACATATATGAATAATAGGTAAATGTAAAGTAAAACATTTAATCTCACATCTTTTTCAGAACAAGCAGACACCACGTTTGCCTTTCTGAACAAAGCAGGAGACAAAGTGCCGTCAGGGGTAAAACTTTTGTTCTGTGTAATGTCATCTGATGTAGTGCTGCAGTGTTTCCTCTGTCTCGGCACGCTCATGTCCTCAGCAGGCTGCCTCATAAATTGGACAGCTAAGCCTTTCATAAAGTTTAATAAAGCGCTGTTTCGTGGCTCGGGGGAGCTGGTATTAGTGACGAGAGCTTCTGCTGCCTTACCAGCAAATCACATCATCATAATGAGGCTGTACTATGGGAGTAAGACATCTCCCTTATCGCCCGCTTCTATTCTACCGCCTCCCCTCCACTCTCTTTGTTTTCTTTATCTCTCCTCTGACACAATACCACATCTTCACTTCACGCCACTTTTCATTGGGAGTTCGGGGATTGCGCTATTTAAACGATGCGACCGGCGCGGACAGGCTAGGGTTATTTCTCATTTAGTAAAGATCACAGACGCTCTAAATGCTCCGGCGAAATGCGTGAATGCCAACAGACCAATGATTGGCAGCTTGACGGCAGCGGCAGCATTTGCATGGCATTTAGCTGTGCAGGCGATGGCCATTCCTAACACCAAGGTGGGTAAATAAGATGACTTCTCTGTTCACACAATGTGCACATGCACAAACACACATATACACACACACCTGCGCACTCACATGTGCAATCTCACAATCTCAACAACCCCAGACAATCTTGGCTTACCAAACCTGTAGACACTCATAATTATGTGGCATTTAGGCAGAAGAGAGGAATATCTAGTCATGTGGGCGAGCCCACCCCTGAGACGTCTGAGTTTCCAACTCCCTGTTTCTGTTTTGACCATTCTTATAAAAGAAAAAAAGTGGGCTAATGCAAGCTTGGATTTGTATTTTCCTAATTTTTTGGGAAAAAATAAGTTAAATATTTGAGAAAAATACAACCAATATATTTCAATATTCCAGAAAAAATATTCAACTGAAGAGAGGGTCAGTTAATATCAAAATAGTTTTATTGCTTGATACAGTTGCTTCACCCCTCAATCACTGGATTTTCTTTATCTTCTTAGAAATCTCTTTATTTTTGTCTGCCTATGGAAAAGAATTGATATATTAACATGGGGTGGTCGTACTGGCACCCCACACCCCAATGCTAGCTCCTCGTGCTAGCTGGTCCTGATGTAAGTCTAGCCTCTTTAGTCAGCTAGAGAGGTCGCACATACAACACCGTCTGTTTGGTATATTTGAGCTCTATTTAAATCCATGAATAGTCGCAGATCGCAGAATCGTCACCGCGTCAGATCCTTTGTGTTAATGCAATAGCTCAAAAAATATTTCATGGATCACTTTCAAGTTTCACATCCCCATAGATCTTAGAGTGAGGGAGAACAGGAGTGATGTTGGCAAAGGCCAGCTGCATATTTCCGCCACTATGGGGAGCGTTATCTCCAAAATCTCAGCTTTCAGACCATAACCTCCTAACTGTTGGTCCGATTTGGTGCAAATTTGGTGCCTGATGAGTCTACTTAATGAAATCGGTCAATTATATTTTACTCAAAATAGTATTTTTACTTTTATTTCCCAAACAAAAGTGTAAATATGTCTAAATATAGCTCATTTGAATGGCACAAGGAATTCTGTCTTGTTTTATTACTGAGTTCAGTAAAAAATGGTTAACTGCATTTTATCCTCATTATTGAGTCACTATTGGATCTTATCTTAGAGCGTATTGCTGACTTCATAGAAATAGTAAGGATGAGTCAATATGAACTGTTTGAGATTATTAATGACTCACATTTAATTTGAGGGTAAACGCTTATCAGCGACGAAAGCATGGTCCAAGTTGAAACATTGAATTTGAAATGACCTTCCACATTAGAGAAGAGAACTCAGTGTCTGTCTTTGTTCCACTTCTGTTGCTGGGTAGGAAGGGCAAGTTCACATCTATGATTTCATCGGCTCTCATGAACACGCCCCTTTGAGTGTGAGTTGATGTTTCAGCTTGTTATGTATTATTATTATTATTATCTTTATCCTACAAACTGGAAAGAAAAGCATTAGCCTTGCCTTAATAATCTTCTTTAAAGGCAATATTTTACTGGCCACCAGGAGACAAACCAAGTTATTAAAAAGTGCTCCATTAAATTTTCCACTCGTTTGTCTTTATTCTGACTTGCTATGAATTGCTTGGTGATGAATTGCTTGGTTCATCATCAACTTTAAATCTCTCACCCATCACTGTTTGTTGTAGAAGTGTGTTGGATGGTCACCTTTGTCTGCTCTTAGACTGAAACACTGTTGTATTCTGGTTTACAAGGCTATTCTCGGTCTTCTTTCTTCCTACCTTCTGACCTTCATCAGTCAGAGGAGTTCTGGAACCTATCTTCCTACCCACTCAGGATGTTTTCTCTTTGTCTGTCCCAAGGGTCAGAATTGAACTGGGAAAAAAGGCATTTAGGTTTGCTGCTTTCTTTGCCTGGAACGTTTTACAAAAAGACTTGAAACATTGTGACTTGGTCTCTTTGGATGCTTTTAAGAGAATGTTGGATGGCTTGGAGGCAGACACATCTGTTTGTAGAAGTTCTGTCTGATCTAATGGATTTTTTTCATGATTGTGATCAAATTCTGACAGAAAATTTGTTTAATTGATTACTTCATGTTTTCTATGTATGGCTGCTGATTGTCTGTCTGTCTGTAACTTTCATTGTGCTGCTGCCTGTTTTGGTCAGGACACTCTTGGAATAGAGATTTTTAATCTCAATGAGGGTTTCCTTGGTTAAATATAGGTTTAATAAAAATTTAAAAAAATAATTAATTAGATCTATTCAAATGCTGACATACCATTTTGCCGTTTTCCTATTCCCAGTACGGAGATCTTTATAGATGACAGAAGTCATATTAAGTTATTTAAATCATTTTATCTTCTAATATTCTATTCACTTTCAAAGTAATCAGATGCTCGCATTTACACACCATCCCTCAACTTTTATTCAACCGAAATGATTCTGAAATGACATTATCGCTGACAACCAGGCAATAACAAAAGTACAAAAACTTCCCTGAAAAACAATAAATCAATAAGCCTCGCCAGCATATCCGGTTACATCCCCGACTCCTTGACACCTGAAGCTCATTAAACACAGCCTAACGTCAACTTAGAGGGAGGAGAGTACACACAGGCTCGCCTATTCACAGCCTATCACAATAAGAGCTACTGAGCAACCTTGATATATTGTATATACAAGAAATAAATATGATTGTCCTTTAATCTGATTTTATTATACTGGGGACTCCCGCTGGCAAATCTACTGAGGGCTGATAGCCTGTAATCTTATTGCAGGGAGCGCCGTGTCTTTCATATCCCCTTCTTGATGGTGTTTTATCATGTCAGGACTATTATTGTTCCTATTGCTATATGTGTTTCCACATTTATATGCGCTGGTGAATATAACCTAATAAATCGAGTTATTGCACATTCTGTGTCTGTTTGCATATGTATGTTTTCCTGATATCCCTCAAGTTGGATATGGATGCTAATTTTGCCTCTCAGCTTGCCAGGCTGCTCTGAGGGTTCATTTCTGTTTATGAACGGGTATATTGACCCAATATGTGGCCTTCTCTCTTTCGTTCTCTTTCTCTCTTTCCGTCTCTTTCTTTTCTCCCTTCTATCTCCCTCTTTTTGTCCACATATTGAGTGCCTGCTTGTGTGAAAAAAAACAGGTGCACTCAAACTGAACTAAACACTATGTGCATCATTGAGCAGCATTACGAACCTCTCCCTCACTCAAATTGCTCTTGCTGGATGCTGCGTTTGTACGTGTGCGTGTATGAGTGTGTGCCCGTGTGTGTGTCTATGTGTGTGTGTGTGTGTGTGTGTGTGTGTACATGCTTATACAGCCTGTATAGCAGGCTCAGTTAACTAGAAGGCCTAATAAATCAACCTCTATCCACAATCTTCTCCCTGGCTGTTACCCTATTCCACATCACTCCTCCCTCCTCCTTTCCCCTGAGTGATGTTTTTTCTCCTCTCTTTTCTTCTTTTCCCTTTTTCTCTATGATTATCATTCTCCTATATGTCCTGTAATTCATATTTTAAAGCTCAGGAGGCGGAGTTTGAGGCATTATATGCATATGGATAAGCTACTGTTCATCACGTCAAAGTAGTGTGGCCATAGGCGGATCGCCTTACTGCTGTGTGTGACTTAATGTGGATTTTTCTTGTCCTTGCATTATTTCATCACAGTGATTTTCCAAGTTTATAACATAGTGTATTTGCGTGCATGCAACTCTAGATAACTGTAGATGTGTCTTGGTGACTATATGTCACATGCAGAAAAACACCCAGTATCTGTCCTGTACTGATCTCCCTGTCCTGCTGAATGGTGGCTGATTGAGACACATGAACTGCCTTTGTGCCCTGATCTAGTTGCCATTGATTACCTATCAGGGTTTTTGATTGCATCCTGGAAGTAATTCTTTTAAAAAGACCCTAATGGCCTCCAATCTGGGCTGATGACGACCTCAGTGAGTCCAATCGCAGATCCATTTAGGCCCTTTCAGCCCCCTCAATGTACACTCAGAAACCCTCCCTCAGTGCTCACATGCCCCTCCACTGCCAACTACCTTTTCCTTGTGTCAGCACCACATCTCTGTACTGTTACTTGCATGCAACAACATAGAGAGACACAAAAATGGCATCAGACATTGATAGGGAGAGCCAACACATCCTTTATTGCTTGGAACATACTTTGGTAAAGATTAGGGAAACTGATTATAGCAGGTGGTGAGCAAAATAATTGATAATGATAGCAGGGAAGATGGAGTAAGGCTGAGGAAGACACAAATACAGCATCAGTCTGCTATTAATTGAAAATGGTGAAGTAAGAAGGAGAACATGCAGGTTTCAGATCTGTGTAAAGAGGGAGAAAGCAAAGCCGTAAGGAAAGAATGAGTACAGATCGGTCAGGGATAAGCTGATGGGGGGGCTGGTTGTCAGTATGTCAGACTGCGTTATTATAGTCTGAGAGTTGGATGGAAGCATGAGATGGAGAATGAAGAGGAGAAGGGGGGCAAAACAGACAGGAAGAGGGCTCGCCGTCTAATCCTCCAATTTTCTTACATTACCCCTGTCCTTCTGACTGCCACCCCCTCCATCTCTCCAATCCTCCCTCCTCTGCTCCCCTCGCTCTCTGCTGCCAGACCTGTCGACAAATGAAACTGGAGGTTGCGGCAGCTTCCCAGAGATTGACTTGAAGGAGTAGAACACACAGAGAAAAGGGAGACAGAGACCCCTGCACCTCCGACATCATAAATGTACCAAGGAAACCCCAGTGGTTTAAACATCTATTGTCCTGCACTGGACCAAAAAAAACACAGGATTGAAAAAAACAAACATATTACACATTCTATATGCTTTTGGCAAACTTGCCTCCACTACGGTGAGATAAGAAGTCACTATATATAAATAAATAAAGAATAGCTATATGAGCAGGGAAATGCGAATGCTCAGACATACTTGAACGGCACGGAGAGAAATAGAGCTGACTGTTGTGAGAGCAGCCCTGAGAATGATCAATAACTTCCTGCTGAGGAAGAGAAAAACTTGATGACAGAATATTAAATTAAAGAGATTGTTTTTTGCCGGGAATGTATTAGAGGCTCACTTAGCAGAATTACAATACAATGATGACAAACAAGGTTAATTTGCCAGGCAATGTCGCTTGTTTGGTTATTGATATATTTATATATATATATATATATATATATATATATATATATATATATATATATATATATATATATATATATATATTTGTCCAGGATCTTTTGCAATAACCAATAACCTAATTCTTATGAATGAAGCTAAGATTTATGGGGAATTAAACTCACAAATTCACAGTAACGTTCCAATCATTTGCAAAACTGCGAGGCAATGCCCTTCAATGTTTTGTCACTCAGGCAAAGGCAAACCTTGACCCCTTGTGGCAACCCCCCACACACACCAATACACACACCCCATCTCAAATTGGCTCAATCGCATTCTTTTTCCCTTTGTGTCTGATTTC
Source organism: Lophius americanus (assembly GCA_037951165.1). Lineage (NCBI taxonomy): Eukaryota > Metazoa > Chordata > Actinopteri > Lophiiformes > Lophiidae > Lophius > Lophius americanus. Next base: position 4,918,782 of record JBBDHG010000032.1, on the reverse strand, counting down.
CCAATAAATAAGACAACTTCCTTTTTTTATCACCTCCAGGAGAAAGTTAATGTTATTCTCATCTTCCCCTCTTCACAACAATTTAGTTATTTCCATTTCCCCGCCCTCTTGATTGATTTGCATTCCAGTCACCTCTCATTGGGCAAGGCAGAACCATGACAGAGAGGGACTAATTTGCCATGCTAATGAGATGGCTCAGACAAACAGAGCCAGCTGGAGATCAGAGTAAATGATCCTGTCATCAGTCAAGAACACAAACACGGCTAACAGCTAATTAGCTTTCAGCGGTTTGTAGAGGTGACATTCTATCTGATCTGCTCTGCAGTGGAAAGTATAGAAAAGGATGGAGGAGGGGAAATATTAAGGGTAGAGGAAAAAGTGGAAGAGGGAGGGTTGGCTGTTGATGAATTTGCCTTTTTTGTTTTCCCAAACAGAAGCAATGTAAAACCCACACATGTGCTTGCAGGCACACACACACCCACCCACACACCAACATATATAGCCTCCCCCCTGATTCCTTTGCATTATGCAGTGCAAAGAGCGAGTATGTTCCATTGGAATTAGGGGAGAAAATATGCTAAGCAGACAATCAGTGGTGTACCCCCTGGTGCTAAACAGCCAATCATGGCTGTTCCAGTGTGTGTCACCAGCCAGCAGGAGGCAGAATGAGTCCTGGTTAGCAGCCAGAGCCCTGCAGAGTGGCTGATTAGTCTTTTAGACTAAACAGGAGACAGAATATTAAAGGTCCAACTGCCTATCTTAGATCTTCTGCACAACAGACAAAGGGCTATTTAATATCATACTTTAAAGTTTCACCATTGCATACATTAATCTCCAAAATAATTGCATTTAACAGTGTTACACTCAAGTTCAAAAAATGTATTGACTGATTTGATTTGCTGAAATGAACAAAGCATGAGAAGTCAAAGGTCCATTACGGTATGATGAGAATATTAATAATGATATAAGTACTACTTGAACTATTCATTTACGGTTTATAACACACTAAAATGTAGTTGTGGCGAATCTAAACAATTATTGAAGAAGTTTCAATGACCAGAATATCTCCTGTGCACACCCAGAGGGAGAATCTGGTGTATGTAAGTAAACATAATGATAATACTGTATATTAGAGAAACTAGACATAAACTCGTTCATCAAATGAATAAAACAGAGCTGCTCATAGTTACATTAAAGTGCATTGTAAAGCATTAATCATGTTATGTATCCCACCTCTTATGAGTAATACAGGGCGACTTAAAGTAAAGTAAAATAACCGTGATATCATCTTCATCTGTGTCTATTTTACCTAGAGTTGTGGATTTCCTGAATGATGTAGCTAAGAGTAGCTAACTGCATTATTCAGACCCAGGAGATTTTTTTTTTTTCATCTGTTCCTGATGTCACCACTTCCCTGGTAACTAATTACTCTTCTTCTCAGTCTGTTTTCTATTTTTCTGCTTTCAGTATTTGGGCTTGTTTGTCATCTGGATCTGGCCTTTTCGATTTTTATCAGCAAAAACATTTTTTATCCATCCTTTTGTAATCTGATAAAGAAATGGCAGCAATCTGTATGTTCCTTCTGGGGGACTGGATGACTTTGAGCACCAGATGCTGATGTTCCACCAGAGTCGTTACCATTATGGAGCCGATCCTTAACTGTCTCCGATGAAGACACACATTTCCTCTGTCTCTCTGTCACACACACACACCTCCTCCTCTCGCTCACTCAGTGTGAAGGTAGGATTAACCTGCTGGTAGTGGAGTAAATCCTGCGCTGCCTCCGCCTACTTGTCTCCATGTCTGAGGATGCCTGGTTATCCCTTCATGCAAGCTCCCTGTTCAAAGGAGCCACCGCCAGGTATTAATGACATCTTAAAGGGCTGAACATGGAGGATGTACACACAGTTAGGACAGGAGATTTAAAAACACAGACCAGTGGTTATTGCTTATTGAAGCATGCAATGAAAGGCCGGTCTTAAATTATCTTTCTACATACCCAGAGAATGGTGGTGAAAGAATAACACACTTGTGTGTGTCATAGTAAATAAACCTCTATAGCTCCGTTGACACGTGGGACGACAGCAGTTGCCTGCTTGATCATCGTCACATCAAAAAGAGCTTCCTATTTATAGCTCTCTTTAGATCTTTAAATTTATTTTGAAAGGGTTTTTTGTAATTTTTTCTATTTACTTTTTTATTTATTTTTTACAATGTATTGTATCTTATTGTCCATGCATATAGATTTTGATGGTCTATAGGAATACTTTCAGCTTGTATTAACCTGATATGTTGTGAATTGGGGACCTAAAGATCTTTTTAAGTGTATGCATGTGGTACGTTAAGATTAGTAACTTGTGAGATAGAGATTCGTTTAGACCCTCTTCCCAAAGGCTAGGCAAAAGTGCAAACACAGTAATTCCATCTGCCAAGGAAGTTGTTTTCACCCAAGTGTCTTTGTTTGTTGGCTTTTCACCAGGATTATGAAAAATCCGCAGAACACATTTCCATTACACTTAATGGAAGGGTAGGTCGTAGGTCAGAAAAAACTAAATTTAACAGTGGATTCAGATAAAAAGTCACGTCCAGCATTTTTGCTACTTCCTTTAACATTGAAACATGGGACAATTTCTGACAGTGATATAAGTTTTATTTTGGAATAAGCTTTATTGAATTTAGAGTTTCCTATCTTGTTTATGAGTGAGATGGAGACGGTGTATGCGCTTGTCTGTTGAAACTGGCACCTGCCTGGATTTTGTCTATTGCTACGTAGCCTAAAGTCATTATTCAAATTATTCAAATTATCATTATTCAGCCAGATGTCGGAATAGAAGACTGGTTATTGATTCAGTTTGTGAGTATTGTAGGACAATGCTAAACACGAGTGTGTGACCCTACAGTCACAATGCCACTTTGGTGATTCTATGTTGTTAGAACTCGTTGTTATGAAACCTGATATTTACCCTCTGTTTAAGACTTTCCTAATAATTTTACATGGATTCACAGCAGACAAGTTGGTTTGTGGATGAAAGTAGCTCAATCACATAAAATTAGTGGATGAAGAATAGATGATGAGTTTTGGTTTATCCGTCAGAGTATTTGACAATAAGACTCTTCAGGGAGATCATTATCAAAACATACATGCCCCCTTGGAACCTGGGTACTCGTGGTGGTGGTGGCTGATGACTCTTTTGAGAAATATGTAGGATACAGTTATTGAATCTGCAACGATTAGGCGGTGATGGGGGAGGTAGAGGACGTGCTTGATGGCAACATAACAGAACTTCATGAGCAGAGACAGCAGCGAGATGAAGGTGCGTCACTCTGTTACTGGATATGTGTAACCAGATGATGAGAAAATCTGATATCTCATTGTTTGCAGGAAATCAAGGAAGACCATGCACGAGAGGTCTGAATTGTGTCTGTTAATCTGTGTGAAGACATTGTTCAGTTGCTAATACAGCTCAGGGGCTGTTTTCATGTAGAATGAATAAAGATGTGTAAAAATTGTCTAGTCTTTCCATTAACCACGGAAACAAGAGCAATTCCACAGCCATAATCGAGGCTTACAACGTCCTGTATCCATTATTTCAACAACATTGACAGCTTTACAAAACACATAGTTCAGCCTTTTCCGGAATTCTGGTGCTGCTGGGCTGCAGTCAAAGACGAACTCTAATGAATATACAAGCCAAAGTCTGCGTAAAGGTCTTGGACCCCAAAATATTATATGAATGCTTTTGGGCAGCGGAATAAGCTGTATATATTTGGATGAATTGAATCATGTGATGCAGCTGCGTCTGCAACATTTGGAAAAATTGAAAACTTCTGGGGATGTGGAAGTAGAAAAAATAAAAATATAAGCAGAGCCCAGTAGCTGGCTCCTCATCTGCTTGCGAGGCTAGCAGCAGTCTATCGTGAGTCTGACAATGCTATGCTAAATCAGTGGAGTTTTTCTTTAACAGCCGTACACAGAGTAAAAACTGACCATTGGCTGTGAGTCAGGAAAGCACAGGGTATTCAAGGTTAGTAAAAGTGAGGGAGTAGTAGGGAGAAATGTATAAGACATTGTGAGATAAGTGAGGACTGAAGAGATTAAGAGACATATGTAGATGTTCTGATAGCTAGTCGGGATCAGTGCAGAGAGCAAGCAATGTTAAGACCCGAGGTTTTTTTTTTTGCCACCTCACCCCCACACCCTTAATCCCCACTCCTTCAATGAGCCCCTTGGCTCCCTTCATACGCACACAACATCCAGACTGCATCCCATCTACACTCAAAAAAACGCTCCTGTGCAATCTCTCGTGCATCAGCTGCCAAATGAAGTTCCTCTTTAGAAAAAAACTTGGCTGTGGAATCGTCTAAGCCATTGTGGCTGGCGGCAAAGGCAGCCCTTGTTTTGAAGCCAATAATCCGGTGTCAGGGCTTCAGGTGCGCAGTGCGATGTGATTGACAGGGCTCGATATGAGGCCCTCGCCTCACTTGACATTTGGGTTTCATAAGGTCTGGAACAAAAGGCAGGGCCAAAATAATCAGAGAGCGGCGGAGGCAAATAAATCTGTTTATTCCTTCTCACCTGCCCCCCTTGTTCACCTCTGCAACCCCACGCTCGCCCACATCACTGCTCAACCCTTGGAGGGGAAAAAGAGTGGGCATTGTATTACCTTTTTCTCAGCCTTAGTGGATTTACGCACCACAACAGTAGGTCACTTTAGGCCCCGTGCTTACCTGAGATATTAGTTTATGTGTGTGTTAGATACTGTAGATGTGTATTTGAATGGCTGAGGCAGAGTGTGTGTTAGTGTGCGTGTGTGTTTGTGTGTGTGTGTTTGGGCACAATCCTGTGTATGTATGAGAGAGAGGTTAAACAACAGCAAAGACCCTGAGACAGAGGCAGACAGACCAGAGGAAACAGGACTGGTGTGGTGTATTGTGGATAATCACTGATACGCCTGAATCTGTTTGATAAAATAAAAAATAAAAAATAAAACAGTTCCACGATAGCTTTAAGACCGTTTTAATTATCACGGATCTGCTCCTAACAAAGTAAGAGACACTAAACAGAAATGTGAAGTGCGGTGCAAGAGAAGGTTATACATTTGTGTCAATCAGTACCGCCAACAGACTTATCGCACTGGTTAAGCAAGCTGCTGAACAAGCAACTAACTGATCATCTCAGATGCAAAAGTAGACAAACAGAAGGACAAAGAGAGAGAGCATAAAAGACTATAATTCCAATATAAATTGTATGTCTTAATCAGGTTGTAGCATTTATGCCAAAATTTTATGTAAGGTCATTCTTTTTCTAATTCCTTTAATTAAAGCGTATTAATACTTGTTGTATTGTTACAACAATGTGAAAATGGAAAAGGCCAATTTCATCAAAACATGAAGCTCCCCTCAGCTTACAGTTAGACATAATGAGTTTCAGCTCCTTGTTTAGCCCTTAATTCTGTTGTTTAAGTTCACTCTCTCTGTACTTGAGTACACTGTGTTTGTACATTTGCATGTTAGTATTTCTATTTTCTGATACTTTATCTTTTCCATTACAATTCAACACAATACTTTCAAATCAGATGCTTTTATTTAATAAAGGTAGTTAAAAGTTATGTTGCAGATTCTAATTATTAATATACAGTACAAATAATAAATCAATAGTGTTGTAGGGTATTATTATTATTATTATTATCATTATTATTATCATTATTATTTATTTTATCTGTTACATTAAATCTTTCTTGGGTGCAGATACTGAAGACACTGATAAAATACCTGCAGAATAAGTAATTATGATGTTGCCCATCTTCACTCATGCATCAAAAACATTGAAACATTGGTATTACCTTTTTCCTTTTAGGTATTAGTTTGTCTAAATTACAAATTTATATATATATATAAATTCTTTTTTTTAAATTTACAGCAAGAAATGTTTAAGCATTTAACAAGCGCTTCGCTTCAATTCTGCAGAAATAAGTTGTTTGAAATATGGTTGTTAGAAATGTATTAATGACATTTTTGTTTTTAAGGTATTTTTCTGTAATTTATTGTCTTTTTTTATTCAAAGTCCTTGTACAGAGATTAACGGTATATTCGTTTTTGATGGTAATTTAACATAATGTCTTGTACATGGTCAACACTTTAGTTATGGTGAAACTCTGGCAATCACAGCTGGCGGTATTTTACCGTAAATGACATAGAATTTGTTCTATTTGGTCTTCCTCAACAAAGAGGATTGACTGCAGCCTGTCTGACCAAGATTGTTGGCAGTCATCCTAATGATATTCAATGATATTTGTAGTTCATTAAGTGATTCAGTGTCCCTTACATGATATACATCCCATACAAACAGGCAGATATATCTACAGAAGGAGAGATTCATGGTGGGGTTGCAATAGCAGACTGTGGACACGACAGCAGACTGTTTTAATAGGCGATTCAATTAAAAAAACAGGAAATATGCGAGACCCCCTTGGGCCAAATGTTAATTTCTGTCTGAAAGTCTCGATAGAAAAACTTAATTCAGCAGATAGTTTCCAGATGAATCCCTGTGACATCTTTTAGTAGCGGCTCGAGCCCCCACGTGGGTAGTCGATATAAAGCTCCTCATGTCGGCGCTGATTGGATCATTTCTCCATGATTGACAGGACAGTGGAGCGCAGTGTGTGGACTTTTCGCCAGCTATTGGTGGTCTTTAATGATTGCCCCTCCTTCAGACCACACACCATTGGCTTAAGGGGGGTTCACGCGGGGGGAGCTGGGAAGTCGTAGTTCTCTACAACAGACGCACATCTGTAGTACTTGTTATCGGCTAATAGGAATTAAACTACAGGTCCCGACATGAGGGCACGGGCTCTTATAATTGATGTGAAGATGTAATTGCGCTCATGCTATTTGTTGCTTGTAAATTTGACTTCTCAGAGGCAGCCTGCTCAGCCAGAGAGGTGGTCGTCCTGCCGGTGCTAAGATTGGACAGGAGCACCAACGGAGCATTCCGTTCACCGCGAATGGACTCTGAGGAAATTAACCGATAAATGCGTGACATCTGGATGGCGTGGAGAATCTCACTCTCGGACAAACAAGGGTGAGCGTGTGCCAGAAGTCAATGACAAGGAAAAAATCAGAGAATAAAAAAGAGGATTTCCATTTCTAGTCCAGAAGGAGAATAATAGATAATTAAGCGCTAGACATTTTGGTGATATCAGAGGAAACTCCTGCTTCACCACCATGCAAGGACTTGAGAAATAAATATCAAAGACGGAACCGCGGGTTCGAGGATGTTTGCTGACGACACGCAAACTAGCCGCTGATGACCTTTACGCCGGGAGACGTCCGCGCTCACACGCACCTGTTTTCTGTGGATGAACTTGGCACTGCATTTTTAATGATTCGAGATCTGAGCAAGATGTACCCCCCGGCACGGCATCCGGTAAGTGGAGACCCAGAGCGGCCGAGACGGTATGAAAACAGCCCAGATTAGTAGCCGCGCGCCTGATGCGTAATCACTTCCTATCAAGTTTCCGTGCCGACGCGCGCTCGCACGGACAACGCTCATTGTCAAAGTGCAGTTGCATGTATGCCTGTGTGTGTGTGTATGTGTGTGTGAGAGGTGAATCTGTGAGGAGTCTGAAGGAAGTGTAGAGGCCATCCTTATCACAAAGGCCTATTGTCATCCACAGTTTCCAGCCAGTGCGCGCGCGTGTGTGTTTATCATTTGAACCCTGAACTCTGGTATCTCAGTTCTTACTCTCTTCCCTCCACACGCTTGGTTCGGGATGAGGTCCCCCACCAGCCGGGACAGCCGTTAAAGTTCACTGTAACCGAGTCCTGCGACCGGATCAAGGAGGAGTTCCACTTCCTGCAAGCCCAGTATCACAGGTGAGACTTTGGATGGAACACCTGGGATTGATTGTAAATTTGATCAGTGGGTATTATAAGAGCTGATGACTGATGGTGGTAGATTCTCTCCTAATTTTTCGACATTATACAACCAGAACATTAATCAATCTAATAACCAGTGAATTGATTATGATGAGAATGAATGTCATTTGAAGCCTTATCCAGTTCTTTAAACTGAAAGCCCTAGGTCATTTGAAAAAAGGATCATTTCTGGGATGATGACCTGCCCTGCAGCAGTCATGCATGAATCATACAGTGTGACCAGACATTTTCTGGGAAATACATGATACAATGAAACCAAATATAAGACATGACCGGATTGTTGTGTTGGTTTAGATTGAAAAACAAAACAAACTTAGTTTGATATATATACATCTAAAGATCTATAAAATTATTCTTATTATTACCATCTGTAGAGACGCTTGCGCTTTTGTCTCAGGTGCATACTGGTGACTAAACTCAGGTAAACCCCATCGACCTTGGTATGCACATTGCTCTTTGTTCGAGTAAGTGGTGTGAAATACTTTTTTAGCCAAGTAATGAAGTGTGAAATACATTGCTTGGGGGGCAGAGCCATAAGCAAAATATCAATGCATACAAATCGCACAACTCTGGCCACCTCTTAATATCTGCCCAATCAACTGCTGAGTTGAACCAGTGGTCCAGTTTACTGGCATAACCTGGAGCTCGGTGAGCTCAACCAATTCTGCTGCATGTGCTGTAACTGCTTCATACGCCAGACGGCAAGGAGACAAAAGTTAGCTGGAATGGAAGTAAGGATTAGACAGATATACACGTTGATTATGAACCAATTGTTTGGAAACATTTTTTTCATTATTCAACATTGAATATATTCAATGAGAAATTTCCCAATTTCCAGTCACATTAATTATATTTAAATCAATTGAAAAACTTGGCTTATTGTTGGGAAATAATTTTCAAATCTACTGATTTTCTAATTTTTACTTTGCTCGAGGAAACTAATTCATAATAATAATAATTATATAAGAGCTACAGCCGCCCTCCAGCCTAATTCTGGTTAAATAGAAGTTCAACCTGACAGTGTCAGAAATATATTTGCCTAAAGCTCAGATTAAGTATCAAGCTCAGGCTAATGTATCAAAGATCCAAAGTTTTAACCCGGTAAAAGTTCTTCAGCAGTTTCTTCAAAACTTAAAATCATATATGCACCACGTAAGATCCATAAATGCCAGACGTCCTCACTTTACCTTCAATATGATTTACCTGCCAATTTTTCCTTTTAAAGCACATTGATAAAAGCTCACTTTAGTAATACGTGGAGGCTTTCCATTAACAGACATTTTAAAGAGTTAAGCATTTGTGTAACCACAGTTGTAAAATGGATTCTCATTAGATGGTCCCTTTTTGTTGATGGTGCAGTTTTGGCATCCACTCACACTGTAACTATATATGATGAGGTTTGTGTGGTTGTGTATTGATCCATTAATTACTGCTCTGTACCTGCTGAGTAAGTGTCTGCAGGATAAACCGGTGCGATCCAAGCAACTCTTACATCTCTTCCGTTCATTGTTGCACTTACTTTTAGAAAATGTCGATTAAAAATGCCAGGATGGAGCCTCTCATATACTTAAGTTCAATATTCTGCACTTGATATCCCGGATTTCCTCTTTTCAAAGTTGCATTTATTGATTTTTTTTTTCACACGACAAAACTTGTTTTTCTTTTACAATATCTTTGATTGTCTTTTGTGCACATGTGTGGTTTGCCGTGTGCTCGATGATGCCACTCACTACCATACTGCCTTCCCTTCCCTTCGCTTCACAGTCTGAAAATGGAGTGTGAGAAACTGGCCAGTGAGAAAACCGAGATGCAGAGGCACTATGTGATGGTGAGTCTCATTGGTTAGATTGTGTTTTTTATGAATGCATTGGTATTTTTTGGTGTAGAACCGTCTTTGTTTTTTTTTTTTCAGTATTATGAAATGTCATACGGCCTGAACATCGAGATGCACAAGCAGGTAGGAAACTTTTTTTTTTTTTCACTGAAACGTTATAAAGAAGAACTGAAATGAAACTGTCTTATAATTATGCAATGTTCTTTTTATAGATAATTTAGCACCAAAATTACTGCATGGTTATTGTGAGAACGTTTAAACTGCAATGTAGTTGACGGAACTTTTATTAAATAAAATTGAGACTGTGTTTGTACAGGTGCCTCATTTCATACAAGTTGGTGTTGATAGTTTGACATTTGGTCTGTCTCGTGCATTTCATTAGATTTAGGCTACAGCACTAACATTTTTTAAAACAGCATTTCATTTTTATTCCCAAACTTCCCAAACACATTTCTGAACCTGTGCTTGAAAAAATGTTTCTTTATGATAGTTTTATAAAAAAGCAAACAATCCAAAAAACATATAATAAATATATGTTTTATTTTTACAGTTTCTTACTGTATTTTTCGAGTGTATTATGTATATACAGTTCAGTACTGTATTGTTTTACATCCACAATACAAAATTGGTGACATTTCTGTCTGTAAATGACTGATTTAATGTAAAGTGCGTAATAAATTAAATGCATTATTATTATTATTATTATTATTATTATTATTATTATTATTATTATTATTATTTAGACTATTTAATGTGTATTTGTATTTACAGTATTCAGTTACAAATATTGTTACTGTAGTACGTCCAAAACGGTGAATGGACTGTTTTATGATGGACTGTCTATAACAGAAGCCGATGATAGAGACCACCATGCTAGACCAGCACCACTTAACAAACTATTTAATCCCTCATACAAGGATCGAAAATATAGGCTATATGTGCTTGGAATTGAACTTCCAATCAAGTGGATGACCAATTACTGTGCTGAGCCGCAGCTGTCACGACAAAGCTACTAAACTTGTGCTTCTAATAATGCCAATGAAATAAATAATATTTGCGATAAAAATACTTTGTGAAGATTTGGCAACATTTCTTAGGGTATTGGCACTTTGAGGACAAACTAGAAAATGTGTATCCAAGGACACACATGCCTCCCCTACTGCAAAAAAACAACAATTTATACTGGTGTGGATAGTAATAATAGCATAATGATTTAAATAAATTATTAAAATTTGAATATGACACCAAATGTCAAATGTCAATGTCAATGAAAAAAGTTGATTGTGACTCATTTATAATCTCAAACAGTCCATATGTGCTCTAAGATAAGATCCCATATAGATTCAGTAATGAAGATAAAACAGTTAAGTTTTTTTTCTGAGCTCAGTAATAAAACAAGATAGATTTCCTTGGGTCAATTCATGTGCACCTATTTGGACATAATTGGACTTGTCGGGACTTGGAAGTAATGGTAAAAAAAGAAATGTCCCGCCTTAGAGAGCGACACTCTAACTAGTAAAGCAAAATTTGAAAACTAGAAGTTAGAACTCTTTGAGGGGGTCACAAAAGGTAAATGTGGGCTAAATTGGACCAACAGTTAAATAGTTATGCTTGAAATGAAAGTATTTTGTAAAAAAAGCTCACCCAAGTGAGTTAAATATGAAGTACTTTAGAACAATATGACAATATGATAAACAAGATTGATTGTGGGTCCATTCATATGCACCAAATATGGACTAAATCAGACCAAGTAAATGGCGGTTGAAGGGTGTGACCGACATTTTCCAAGATCTTAACATTTCTTCGTCTTTCAAAGGTTTATGGGTGCTTCAAATTTGAAAAAGATCCATTTAATAGTTTTTGAGTTATCACATCATAAAGAAGTGAAGTATGAACCAACACTTTTAGGGCTCCTACATAGCTTGTGTGAAATAATACTGAATTTGATCCCTAGTTGATGATGATAGACCACACCCACTATAAAACTTTTTACCCATGGAAAAACCTTCACGTTATTTTCCTGCAATTCTTCTTTCACCATCCCATGGAACTCTGCTATTTACAGTTAAGTTTACTGTATTTTCCTGTAAATGATGGCATCCTCTTAAAGTACTGCATATTAATTTTCCCAGATTGCGTTTTATTCAACAGCTTGCCACTGTGTGTTGAGAATACAGCTATCAGCAGAAAGTGTTCAGAAAGATGCTAGTTGTTAAGGAAAAAGGCCAAAATGTTCTTACAACATGAACAAAATGAAACCTTTAATCAGCATTGGTATCTATGGATTTTTCCTCACATTATCAATTTTACTACAACTTGCATTCCCACTTTTTCTCATGGTTTACACAAACAGTAATTTTCGGCTACCTTTATTTTAAAATAAACTAACAAACTGAAAGACTTTTTTTTCAGATGGGCAATTAGAGAATCTTTTGTCATTCTTATTAAAATAGTCTCAATATTTTTAAGGATCTCTAAAAGAAGTCACCCTTCATATTATAAATGTGACAGAGTTACAGGGTAAAAAGCAACAGTTGTGTTTCCTTGTGAGGTTGAGTGGTACCTCCCCTTGTGAATAATGGTGTGAATAATGGAGAATTGCCTGAAAAATTAAAGGAGTAATTGAGGATTTGGTCTTTAACGAGCCTTTACATTAGGGCTGCCGTCTATAAACGTGGAAGATCATTAGTATAAATGTCTGTGACAACCACGCATCAGCAGCCAGGTTAAATGGACCACAGATAGCTCGCTATTTGTTCGCACAGAAACAGTGTGTGTGCGCGTAGTCCGTGTGTGAATGAGTGAGTGTGTTTTTGGGTGAATGAACTCTCAGCCTTCGTCTTGCCCTGCTTATGATGTTCTAAACTGTGTTTATTCTTATATGCTTACTTTCTCTGTATGTGTGTTTTCATTGGTGTGGGTGCTTCAGTATGTACTGCAGTATACTGCATATGTTTGCTTAGTGTGTGTGTGTGTGTGTGTGTGTGTGTGTGTGTGTGTGTGTGTGTGTGAGTGAGTGAGTTTGCGTGTATTTGTCTATCAATACTGTGTGTGTGTTTGGGCAAGTTATGTGCGTTTGTGCTCATATTGTGCATAATTCTATGTTCAATGTTTAGTTTGTTTGGTATCTAATTTCTCCCACATGTTGTCTGTGTGTGTGCGTGTGCCTGTGTGTGATGAACACACCTGGCAGACTCATCACATGTGTCCAATGGAGTTTGAGGTCTCTGCTATCCTTCTGTCTGCTGCTGTGTTTATGTGTCTAGGTATGTACGTGAATTTTTGTTTGTGTGTGAGAGAGAGCGAGAAAGGGAGACAAAATTAAGAGGTAAATTGTGGTCTGTGATTGTACGGTACTCAAAGATTTCTAACAGGAAGCTTTGCAGATATAATTCATAATTTCTGCCATGATTGTGTCCTTATTTATGTGTTTATGCGTCTGTGGGAGAGGACGTGCATTACTCTAGTTGTTAACAAATGAATCTGTCTACTCAAACCCAAGGTGAGGCCTCAAACTTCTTATTGGGACAATTTCATGTCTTCATTAATTATAGAGCCAGAAATGGGATATTTGGGAATTATTGCGCCGGTAATTCCGATTCCATATGATACAAAAACTATTTAATGGATCATTTTCAAATTTTATGTCCACATACACCTAACTCAGAGGAAGAAGTGGATTGACTTTGGGTAGAGGTCAGTTGCATGTTTCTGCCATTAGGTGGAGCTTTATCTCCCAAACTGTAGCTTGGTCATAATTTCTCATATAATATCTTTGATTTAGGCCAAATTGACCTCATATGAACTGCCTCAAGGCGATCTATCTTCTATCTGCCATATTTTACAGTAAAATTTCATATCTGACTCACTGGGGGGCTCTTTTTTGAAAAACAGTGTTTTTGACAATTAACTTCTAACCAAAACTCCAATTATGTCTAAATTTACTTCAGATGAATGGAAACAAGGACATCTGTCATGTTTTATTTCTGAGTTCAGAAAAAATAGTTAACTGTATTTATCTTCATTATTTAGTCACTATGGGATGTTATCTCCGAGCATATTGCTGACTTCATAGAAATAGTAAAGTTGATTCAATTTGGACTGATTGAGATTATTAATGAGACAGATTTAAGAAGTTCAATCAAGAGAATAACTTGGAAAACGCAGTGGATTGGGAGTTTTTCGGGTATATACCCTTGTTGTCGGGGATGAGAGCGTAGGCCTAGTTCTTAGGCCTAAAGATTAAAAGTAATGGTTTCTACGTTGGGGTTCATGTAAGATGTTGGAAGGACCCATTTTCATGCAGGTGGGGCGTGTCTACATGTTCGTAGGCAGCTCTCATTTGTTGATGTGTGTCTTCTTGAATCTACAACATTCATATTCAACATGATGATGCGAGGTGTGTGACATGTCCTTTTTATTTACAATGTTTTAGTATCAAATGCACAGCATTTACATCCGTCTGTGCACTCATGGAGTTGTCAGGTGTGATGAGGTGCGCTGTTGATGCATCGCAATCTTAATTAACAAAAATCCAAGTGTGCCATTGACCAACAGAATAATGTATGATGTTCTTTCCTGCTATTTAAGGATGGAGTTTGATGGTTAAACATGCCGGTACATGATGAAGGTCTATTATTTCACATATCCATAATCCAATGCTGTTAGTGATTATTTTTATGATTCAGTTGTCCGATCTTTGGACTGTGATTTGCGTACGCCCCACGTCTCTAGTCCTATTCCGAATACACTACAGAGACAAGCAGCACCCCTCCTCGTCATCATCACTAAGTGTAGTCTTATAATAGTCTTGTTGATGGCACAGAGCGGTCACAGAAAGAACTCGCAGCAGTCTGTGAGTTTCCTTCAATACCAATACTGGAGCACCAGGCTTCTACCGGGATTGGGAGATGACACTCATGTTTCATAATGTTACAGCCAAAACACTATGGCCTTTAAATAGATAACCTATGAATAATTAAAGGACAATCCATTTGCATCTTGAGCTGTACTTTGTGCCAGATAATGTGATGTGTAAGGAGTGGTTCGACATCCATTAAATACAGACGTGCCATGAACTTAACAACATGTGCTTTAGAACCACTGAGTGGATGCTGTGAGTGAAGAAAACGGACTGGTGGTGTTGATATTTTTCCGGGGTGGGGGTAGATGTCAAACCTCAGTCTCATTAAGGCAGTCTGCCTCACCCACCAAGCAAATAGCTAATATTGCTTGTTTAGCATTTTCTAAGGGGAAATAAGCACATTGATTTTTGGCTCCTCTCTGTTTTATTTACACATTAGGGCTCTGAGGCCCTCGTTAAAGGGAAATTGACTCATTGATGGAGGGAGAACACGCAGGAAACCAGAGAATGGTGAGGAGGGACCGGCAGGGATGAGAGTAAGCACGTTGTAGCGCCCTGGACTGAACTGCTTGAGGACAGCTAATCAATTGCAAATCAGTGAGACTGAAAATATAAATAAAGCGAGCGGAGGATAGGGGAGAGAAAAAGAGGAGAAAGGGGAGTGAGAATGAAGTAATAATATATCTCATACTGAAGACTGGCAGTGTGTTGAATAAGCTCTGACAACCTTTATCACCGGTGGTGGTTGGGAGCCATTTGTCTTATTTTGAGGTATTTGGTCACGTATCATCTGGCATTTTAATAACCTTTGAAGACATTGTAAATAAGATTTTAAATAATGATTGTTGTATTTCCTATATTGCCTATTTTTTAGATGGATTCCCAATTTTAATAATTTTGAATTCAAATATGTCACCATTGTATAATGAGTGTGCAAATGGTGGTTGATTGATGGTGATTTATATGGTTCCAAATGTGGAGGTGTGGGCACCTTACTGCGGGTGTGTCTGATGGGAGGAACAGGTCAACATTCTGGGAAGTATCTTAAGTCTTGCTAAGAGTTAAATAAGAAGATCGTAAACACCGTGTGTGAGTAGATATATATAAAGCTGCAGTAAGAGGCTACTATATTATCTTAGCATGAAGACTGGAAAACAAGGGGAAGAGTCTGACTATGATCAAAAGTGAAAACATCTTCCAACAGGACAAATCAAAGCTCCCCAATTTAGTTTTATATCCAGCTGTTTATCTGAACTTTTATGTCTCTTGTAAATGACTGTGTAGTAATCTCTTCAAAGATCTCTGTAAGTTCAATGATCACTTTTTCCCAGATCAAAAATTGGATATCATTTTTTTTCATTCACTGTAATCCAGTGAATGAAAAAAAATGATCATGTTTATGTTCAGACTCAAAATAAACAGGCAAAGAAATGATCAGATGTTGCAAACTGCAGCTTGTAGGTGTACATTTGATCAAACACACCTCTTGTCATAACTCCTTTCATTTATTTACCTTGGCCCATACTGTCGTCCCCAACAGCAAGGGTTTGGCCTCGAAAGGCTCCCTGCGTTATACAAGCCAATCCTCCATTTAACTCCTCAAAATAAAGAAGGTGAAGGTATTTCTGAAAAAACTATGTTTTGTTTCCGTGGAAAAGTTCCCTCCAATGAATAAAATATGAACTATTAGACCGAAACATGACGTACACAGGGTGGATCTCCTTGACTCACTTCATATGCACCAAATTTGGACTTAATTGGACCAACACCTCAGAAATTATGGTTTGAAAACCGTTGCAAAATAAGTTAGAAGCTAGTGTCAGAAATAACAAAAATGTATCCGGTTCTTCCTCACGCTTTTTGTGGTTATAAAATTTGTGAATGATCCATGAAACAGTTTTTGAGTTACATTGTTAGTGCGACTAGGAAGCTGAATATTTCCACAACTTTTCAGGGATATGGATATATCAGGAGTGTAATAATTAATGCACTAATTTTGATGAATGAATTCTTCTATATAGCCAATTTCCTTATCCTCCTTATTTCCTGTCCCTACCCAGCTGTGTGTGTTATTTGCACATCTACACACACGCAGTAACACGGGGTACAGTCTCTATATGCTGGGGTCTATTAGGTGTATTAGTGAAAGGAGAAATGATGTGATATTCATCTCCCACAGGGGAGAAGGACATTTGATCATCACCATGATCCAATCTGACTCCAGGGTTCCTGTCGGATCAAATATCTTTGTTGTTACGACCTTAAGTGTTTGAGCAGTCTTTTAATTCTTTTGGGATGAAAAAAAAGCCCTAACCCGTGGATATTTCTAGGGTGTTTTTGAGACTCACTAGTTCATCATCCCAGTAATTCTTAAACCAACCAGGTGCCTTCAGGTGATAAAAGCAGATCTGGGGACAGATTCTGAAACACCTCTTTCTCAAATAAAGGTTTGTGCATGTGATCTTGAGGTTATGGGCTGTAATTTGACCACTGAGTCGTGAATAATCTGGTAATAAGATCCATTGATCAGCCTGGTATCAGTTCTGACCTTAGAGACCTCTCTGGACTGTCTTTTCTTATTATTTATTCACAGTCTCGACGGTCGATGTTGAAGCCTGCTCGCTGAAGTAACAAATTCTCCTGTCTTGTAAAATAAACAGGACACTTATCAAGAATAAAAAGGGCCCCACCTTTTTTTGCTTGGGTCTCTGTGGTGTAAACACGTTTGTTGGCCAAAAAGGCTGACATCCCTGCACTCTGGCCAACAGTCACCACGGTCTGCCATTGATTTAAAATGTCACCTGAAATTGGTTCTGATACTTTGTGGGAAAGCTTTTCCAATTCTGTTCCTGTGCTTTTGTTTCCATTTCTATGCCAATATTTCAAGGTCACCGCTTCAAACTGAATCGATTGGAGGTTCAGGTTGTCGAGTTGTTTGTTACGATCTGCATCTTTACAATTGATCCTGCAGTTTTGGAATCTTTCAAAATGAAATAAAAAAAAGAAACCCACGGGATTTTTAATGTACTATATTACTGGATTTGGAAATTTAGTATTTACTAAAACATCATGATTGTCATTAAAAATAAATCTGTTTAAAATTTTGTTCCAGACAAAACCCCTCAAGATGGATTTGTATCCCAAAAGACTTGCATAAAATACATAAACAAGTAACCAATTATCAAAGTAGATTGTAGTCAAATTTCTATTGAACGACTTATTTTTAATAAAGTAATATTTTCAGTTCTAATACACAGATATATGATATATTTTATAAAAATCATTAAGAAATTTTGAAGTTGTTTTTAGTAGTTATATTTTTATTAATTTCTGTGTAATATAAGGTTGATAAAGAGAAGCTAAGTTAGTTTATTCCACCACGGTGGTCATTAAGTTTGCATTACTTTTGTCAAAATATATCATCGCGTAGCAGTTCGATCTGAGTGAAAATTGATTACAAAAATCAATTCTGCTTTGCCAGAGAATATCAACCAACTACAAACTAATCATGGATAATTCATCCATCCATCCATCCATCCATCCATCCATCCATCCATCCATCCATCCATCCATCCATCCATCCATCCATCCATCCATCCATCCATCCATTCATTCATCAATTCATCCATCCATCATCCATCCATTCATCCATCAATCCATCCATCATCCATCCCTCCATCCATCCATTCATCAATCCATCCATCCATTCATCAATAAATCCATCCTTCCATCATCCATCCATTCATCCATGAATCCATGAATCCATCCATCATCCATCCCTACATCCATCCATTCATCGATCCATTCATCAATCCATCCATCCATCTATCCATTCATCAATCCATCCATGCATCATCCATCCCTCCATCCATCCATCATTCATCAATCCATCCATCCATCCATCCATCCATCCATTCATCCATAAATCCATCCATCCATCATCCATCCCTACATCCATCCATTCATCAATCCATGCATCCATTTATTCATACATCAATCCATCCCTCATCCATTCATCCATCCATTCACCCATCCATTCACCCATCCATCCATTGATCCATCCATTTTTTTCACCACAGATAGCCTTAGTAGCTCTACATATGAAGGTATTACTAGATGTTAAAATTATGTTTAGGACATTTGTGAGGTCAGGGACTGAATAATTTATTTTCTCAACGTTAAAGCACACAAAACCTTGTGTTAGTGTAATATGTGAGACAAAAGAGCTCATCTTGGGATCTTGAGATGTGATAATCACAATTAAATGTAATTTTGATGAGAACTTGCCAAGCACAACAGTGATTATTTCCTATGTGTGGATATTGTAGGCTATTATTTGTAGGCTACTTCCTCCATGTAAAATTTCAGACTTGCGTAATCTCTTAATATTTACATCTAAATCGCTTTGCCACAAATATGTCTTGATGGCAACAGAAAAGACTTGTGGCAAATAACTACCTCGGGCTGGACCTGACTCCCGTGATATAAGGTGCCTTTGAGCACAGCATGTGCTGCAGCATGAGTTTTTCAGAGGCTAACATGCACCAAGGAGCTCCCCAGTGTGCAGGACTGTGAGGAACTGAAATAAGGATTACACAGCAAGTGTTCCCTGGATAAACATTAACTATGCTGGTGTTTTAGATTGTCTCTGGGGGTGTGAGCAGCCCACTGTAGCTGTTTAGATCAGATCCTGAAAGAAACTTTAATCTTACATCTGCATTCACATTACAAAACATTTCACTTCAGAAAGAATGAAATGAGGGTGATAGTTAGTTAATCATCCATTTTTTAATCATGACTATGATTAAAGCATGACTCGTATTTACTGGCAAATCCATCACCGGATCTGGTGCTGCCTCTTTGGTGGAGAGAACATCTTCTGTACTTGTAAAGACAAAGTATGTCAACTTTCAGCTGCTGGGTTGGAAACCATGGTGGTATCAACAGTCCCATCCAGACCATCTTGATGTTTAGCTAAAGCTGAGAAGACAGCTTGTTCTGGGCTCAAAGCCACATAACTGCAGTAGTATCCTGTTAGCATACTGTTGATTTTGCCTAATTAAGGGTATTTTTATTGTCAAACATTTTCCTACTGCCTCATTAACGACATTGGTCCAACGTCTTGACACGCTTAAGGTAAGTATGTCCAAACCTTTATCTGGTCCTATACTTTTCACCAAGACTTGGCAGCAAAATAATCTGAAAAGGTCACGTGACCTTTCGTGAGGATAGACGTGTTGTTATATAGTTGTACATATTACCTCTTAAAATGATTATGTAATTTTTATGGCTGTCATTTTGTGCAGTTTTGTGCTCATTATCTCTTTTGTCTGTGTTAGTGTTTGGATTTGAGTGTCTCTACTACTGGCACTCCCAGTGGATAGTTGATCATGGAGAGAGGATGAGAGAGAAAGTCGTAGTTAAATTGGAAGTTGTAAAATCTTTAACCCCTAGCAAGGAAGACCCATTGTCTCCTTAAAGGAAAAATAATGGGTTAAACAATTTTCTGGATTTCAACCCTTTAAATTTTATTTTAGGATTTTGGGTAACATTTATTTTCCCCGTGTCCAAAAATGGGAAATAAATAGGAAAAATATAAAAACAACTATTTTGAAGCTAAAACACCAGAATGAAACCAGGCAATATGGAATGAGTTATTTTTTAATCAACATTTGTAATTTTAATAATTACTATGGGGACATTTTTGTCCATGACAGTCTCTGAAGAAGGATTTTGTTTACACGGTGAATTTAGGAAAAATCCAAAATTGATGGCAATTGCATTATCACAGACAAAATATAATTATATTATAAATTCTAATTAATTATAAAAATAATGTTTTTGCCTTCTCAAAATACAGAGAAGGCTGTGCAGGTATGGACATGGTTGTGTTTACGTGTTTATTCTGCCGAACTGTGGCTTGTGGGTTTGTGTCAGTCAGTCCTCGTCTGGAGTCTCTGGACCTTCTGTTACCTCCGATTGTTCTATCAAGATTAAATACAAATGTACGACGTTAAAGCCGTAGAACCTAAGCTTCTCTTAATTCAGCTGAATATAACCTGTGTTCCCTCAGCTGTCTGCTCAAGTGTACCCCTACTCTACGTCTTACTCTAAAGCAAGCCAAATCCTGAAATTATGTTCTCCAATCATCCATTAGGTGGATGCTAATGGATGATGAGAGAGCAGAGAGGTGAAATAACCTTCTAGGGATGGAAGTATAGGCAATGTAACATTATTTGTGACTCAATATTAGGTCAAAAATATGTTGGTCAATAGAAGGTTTCTAAAAAAATAAATGAATGATCTTTATGTGTATTTTCATTCATTCATGATCAGTAAGTGCTTATCCTTTTCGGGGTTGCGTGAGCTGCAGCCTATCCCGGCTGACAGTGGGCGAGACGGGTCTTGATTTTTTTAAAGAATCATCAACTGAGTAAATACAAAGTTGGACATTTTTCTGCTTAAAAATAGAATGACACTATTTAATACAATATGTTGAGAAACTTACTTTCTGAACCTCAACCTCATTCTAATCTGAAACCTTCTTTGGTATTTCTGCAATCATCTAATAGTTGGTGTAGTTATTGGAAGAGGATTAAGAGAGATGATGAGTCATGAAATACCTTAAAAATCGGTAAAATCTTCATTACAATGGTATTTCCTCCACTTTTTAATTATTAAAGTGAAGATTTTATTCAAATATGCTGAAAATAAATGAAAACTCTGATGGTGTGGACTAAAGAAAGTTCAGCAGACATCTGCAGTTTGCTGCTTATCTCTGCTTGAGACCATCAGCTCAAGTTTAAATAAACCTCTGCTATGATGACCCTGCAACAATCCGTTGATGGTCATGTTGGGGATAATGCAGATCCCATATTTTGAGGTGGATTGCATTGAATTAAAATAAGAAAAATAACTAAAAATCTCCAGTCGCTCTCTATTCCTGGGTTTTTGCTGTAGATTGAGAAGTATTTTGTATTCCATCATTTCCCCAAGCACAGCTTTGACAGCAGGGTGCACAGTTTTTGCAGAAAGAAATGACACACAAGGACATAATATTTATGGCCTGTATCAGTGTCTTTGTATTGATTAAAGCGATAAAGGAAGTTCTACCAAGGGGGCCAAACCTTAATCACAATAAACATTTACTTGACTTTGTGTGTTGTCATCTTGTTCTCTGAGACATACATAGATTAAGCGATAACATGCATTACCATAATAATCAATAATAATAATAATAATAATATTAATATTATTATTAATGTTTCAGAGAGCGTAATATACTTGATTTCATCTGTTTCAGTGACAGTGGTGCTGAGTGCTCATTTCTATGATGCCTGTACATCTCACTTTCCAGAGATCATCAAAATCACACAGTGTGGATGGTACTTGGATGTCTGTTGGAAGTTTTGTCCTTTTCTGCAGATGAAGTTTGAGTTTCTGGTGACTTTGCTCTTTTCATTGCCGTTTTTGCTTCCACTGTACCCCAATGTTTTTCTTTTGGTTAAAATGCGTAAATTTAACAGGCAATATGTTAACATTCAGAGTCTCTTACCAAGCAGTGACTTCTCCATCTCTCAATTACTGAAGTCTAACAAACACTATGTGTGCCTGATAAACATTGTTTGAATCTGCAGCATATTTGGTATCGTATTTCTACTTGTAGATCAGTCCAGTAGTGGGAAGATAGTGGGTATCATGTCTATAGTTATGAGCACTGAAAGGTAAAATGAGGACCCCCACACACACAAACAGCTCTATAAAGCTACTTAAGGGCTGCAAACCCATAAGTAGCCTTTAATACCTTTTATTCTATGATTATATCCTGACTGCACATGAGGAAAATCAAACCTGGTGTTCTAACAGAAAATGTTAAATCATCCAACATTTGAGTTGTATCTTATTAAAATGTTTTCATTTGAACAGGCTGCTGTGTGAAAATGCAGTCTGTTACTTAAATGAAACTTAAGTAAATGAAACTAACATTACATCTGGCTTGATGTGATTTCTTGTAGCTTCTGTGAAGAGGATGATGCCTTTATTTTCTGTTGTTGAATGTGCTGCTTACTGTGTACACTGTGCCCACCTCTCTGTCTTGCAGGCAGAGATCGTCAAACGTCTGAATGCAATCTGTGCCCAAGTTATCCCTTTCCTCTCTCAAGAGGTAAGACTCAGAATTGCCCGTGACTGTGAGTTAAGATGGACGTGGGTGGGTAGGGTGAGAGAGAGAGAGAGAGAGAAAGGTAGAGAAAAGAGAGAGAGAGAGAGAGAGAGAGAGAGAGAGAGAGAGAGAGAGAGAGAGAGAGAGAGAGAGAGAGAGAGAGAGAGAGAGAGAGAGAGAGAGAGAGAGAGAGAGAGAGAGAGAGAGAGAGAGAGAGAGAGAGAGAGAGAGAGAGAGAGAGGATAATACCTATACAAGGAGGAAAGTGTGTGGTGGATTGCGAGACAAAACACAGATGTTGGCACACACACACACACACACACACACACACACAAACATTATAAAAACGAGTACACACACGCGCGCACACACACACACACACACACACGCACACGCACACACACACACAGATTATCCCGGGCTAATCCTCCCTGCTCAGGATAGATAGATATGGTCTAAATGTATTTAATGTCTCCCACTGACATATGCAGGAGCCAGTCACTCTTTGTGTGTGAGTGAGAAAGAAATATTTTGTAAGGGTTTATTTTCTCTGTGTGTTTTTTTATTTGTCCAACTGCACGCATAACATACTTTTTAAATGTATGCACAGTGGGGGGGATGAAATTATATTTTGTACAGTGCGTGTTTGTGTGTGTGTGTTTACCTGATAAATCCATCCTCTTGAGAAATTGAAAGTGTGTGTGTGTTTGTGTGTGTGTTGAGGTCTGGGAACAGCAGGGAGAAGTGAGTGTAGACTCCAAAGCTCTCCTCCAGATTAGCCATGGATTAGGAGGGTTTAGCGCGGATTAGGAATAATGGCATTAGACTGGTGCTACTACTCAGCCCAGATGCCTGCAGAGAGGGGAGGCAGGGAGAGGAGAACCGCTTCCACTGCTTGGTTTTGGTGCTCAGACTCTTTTACTGGCTCTGCATATGAAATCTAGGCCTAACACAATCAGATTATTATTGTGCAGCAAATCACTACAACTGTTCTTCAGAGCTTTTTGATAAAATTTGTGTTTTTATTATCTGCTTGTATTATTTCCGATCCTAGCTTTCATGATTCTTTGAAGGCAACATCTTTGGCTAAAAATAGTATGATGCTCTGTCGACAGGAGCCACACGAACAGTTGCATTACATTTCTCACCAGCATGATCATAGCATCAGTTTTCTAAATCAATGTTTCAGTAGTTTACAACCTTTGATTGAACTTTTTACGCAGAGATTGAAAAAACACCACCACGAGGAAACTGTTCCTACACTTGACAAATGAACTGTGTGGGATTTTAGATACTAGATTGGGGGTCTACAAGCCTCATAAACACGATTTACTGAATATCACCGCAGCATCTAGTGGGACCTTTTACATATTTGCAAACCAGCGCTTTATGAAAAAAAAGAACAGAACCTGGCTCGAACAGTTTATTACATTCTCTGTTTCATGATCTTGTCCTAGCTAGCTCTTCAAATGTCACAGATAATGACATCAAAATATCCATCTTGTCCTGCTGTCTCTCCAAATCGCTCCACTTATACAGGCGTAATCAGGATTTTGTTTCAGTGCAGTTGTTGCCTTGTGTCATTGTTCAAATAATACAGTAAATTCCACTCAGGCTATCTTCCACAGTATTACTGAAAGCCAATTGCAGCGGACGTTGTTGCTTAAGTAAAACTGCTGGACTACGGGAGAATTAGACAGATTTCACCCTATGTAAAAATCTGGTCGGGAACTTTTGATTCGTCCCCATGTTTGGTCCAGATTATTAGGTATTGCAAAGAGTTTACAGATTCTCTCTTACATTTCCAATCGGCACATTAACAGTGAGCTTTTTTAAAACAAGTTTTGATTTTCAGGAATGTAAATCTGTATATTTAGGCCAGTGTATTCCATCAAACCCATTCTAGCCAAGGAGAGAGACATTGTGAGGCAACAGTGAACAATTTAGCCTTTTAACCAAATGTAAGCATCGTATTCCAGCCTCATTAGTGAGTTTTCGTCCAGTTTCTGCATGCGCACAATGCTAAATTTATATCACAGTCAAAGGTTGTATTATTTGTAAATAAGCTCCCTCTAGTGGATACAGGGGGTATTTTGCTGCCAAAATCCCATTTTCGGCACTTTTGCGATACAAGTATGCTTTTCCTATCCAAGTGGAGAGTCCTGTCTGTGTAAACTAATGTACTGTTTAGGTATTCTTACTAGTTATCAAACAGTTTGTTATGAATTGTGTTACTATAATATAATGATTAAATAGTTTTCTTTTATCTAAAAATTCAGGTGAGGATAGAAATATAATTTGTTATGTTTAATCACAGTTTACTCACACATAATAACAGATACAAGGTTACAGAGACTGAAAATAGAATATTTGAGGTCTTACCTGTCGTTAGATACCAAGGTTATGCAACTACACCTGATAATTATCAAGCTATTTTACGTTTATTTGGGATATATATTTCAAGCCAAGGTTTAACTTAAAATAGCCAATGAGCAGAACAGGTAAATTAGCTTAACTTAAAATAGCCAATGAGTAGAACAGGTAAATTAGAATACTACTTTTGACAGTCATTAAACAAACAGTTACAATCATCTTCCCAACCATTTTCTCTTCCACATTTCTTTGTCCTGTTTCCTTGTTTTCTCACTGCTAACTAGGCCAGTTGCACTGTCATCTTCATCACTCATCACATGTCTACATCACACAACTGCTTCTCTAGAGATCCTCTCAGGCCCGGCCCGGCTTTCATTACTCCCTTGAGCCCAAACTCTTAATGAAACCCTGTAGTGTGTGATGCCCCATTAGTTTTTAGTCTTGTAGTCTGTCCAGGCTCAAGTTTAAGTAGAGGATGATCTATGCGTCTCTTGTTGTTTGTGTGCTGAAAGCCATTGAAAACCCCAGCAGTGTGATCCTCACCAGTTAGCCGCTGCGATATTACAAGACTGTGTGACCAAGTACCTCCTGCTCGTTTTTACTGCTGGGGTGTACAGACACACACGCTTTACCTGATGAAAGTATTGCAGAAGGTGTGGAATGAAAGGAATTGATCCCAAGGGTATCTTGAATTGTATTCTTTTGCCTCGCGGACCTGAAAGAACCAAACTCTAAATTGAACACACATTACCCATGCAAACACAAACACAAACACAAACACAAACAGTAAACTTTGCTATTAGGTAATGGATCCTTCATCTTACTGTATCAAGCAATAATTATTCAAAAATATTTTAGTTAAATCAGTTCCAATGTCAGAATCATGGAATTGAGCATTTATACATAGTATTGTGTCTCACACTTTAAATTGTAATTGGCCTCACGGAGTGAGATAACTGCTGTAAAATAACACAGCTAAATAGATTTGGACTGGATCCTCAATCATAGTCTAAGAGTAACATATTCCTTGATAAAATCCATTTTTTGCTAAATTTATACAGCATTTCTATTTGATGCATTTGGTGTTGTACGGCGGATAGTTCCAAAAAATCATTTTGCATATTACTGAAATCATCAAACTGATTTGGTGCAAATCAAAACACTATGATCAAGGAGATTCAAAACTTTTGAAGAATTTTTTACCACGCTGACTCCTCACTGCTGTTAAAGCTGCTCCAGGCTGTCAGGATCAGCTGCCTAAGTAGAAGATCTACACTCTATTCAGCACACCCTTCTAGTGTTTATTTTGTATTTCTTTTCTTATATATTCTTATTTGAAAAATTATGTTGTTAATTTTTGTCAAGAAAGAAGAGAAAAAGGTTTTTGTACAAAATCATTTTTACACAGTCAATAATTGAAGGTTAAAATCATAGAACTGGTTTGAGGTTGAATACCAAATTTTTGTTCATTTAGACAACTCACTGTTGAAATGTTTATTATTACATCGATGGAACATAGTAGTTTCAATTTGACCCTATAGGCTTGGACATCGTCATCACTCCCTGCAGATATGTTTTTACAGAGATTGCTCAGTGGAGTGACGAGTAAACCACTGAGTCCCCTTAATAGGAGCCTACAGGTGGTTTGTGGGTTGGAGGGGCTTAAAGTTCAGGCAATGATGCACAAACAGAGCAGAACAGGCGTGGAGGGCAAAGAGAGGCATCGGATCTTGATTTAGCTTAATTAGACCGCCAAGTAGGAGGGGCGTCCAATGAGGAGAATGAGGCACGTCATGTGGGTATGCAGCATCACGGCTTGAGTTGTCCGCATGAACTATGTTGCGGGCTTCGCCATCTTCATTAGTTCGACATTAATGACACTAATCCTACAGTTTTGGAACACACCCTCCCTTCAGTCAGGCATAACAATCAATATCTAGACTGGAATTTTGTCCGATTGAATTTGTTGTAACTTGGCAGTTAGTTTAAAAGTAAAATTACATTCATGTTTTCCCACGGAACACTCTAAAAGTGCAACACGTGCTCAGTGACTCCTTCAGCTGTTTTCTGCGACCGAGTTAAGACGTTCTTCTTTCCATCAGCTCCTGCTGACAATCTGGGTAGGTAGTAAACATGTGGTTTTCAGCACACTGTATAGCAATGAAATCTCTGATGGAACGACATGAAAAGTATCGTATTTGACTGTGAGAATAAATTAAATTGTTAATTATGAAATTTCTGGTGTTCATCAGGAATCCAGAATTATTAGAACTTAATTGGAATGGAATGGTATGGTATTGTGAGCAATTTGCCAGTGTTCATCCTACGGATGTATCTTTTCATGTGCAGGAGTTAAGTTCAGGCAGGTTCGCCTCCATCTGCAGACATGTAACTGAACTCAACGGTCAGGTTCATTTCCACACCAGATAAGCTGTTTCATCTTGACCTGACTTTGATGTTTTTTGCTCCTGGATGAATCTTGCTGCTCTCACTTTCGTCGTTTGAATTTGCCTGACTCACTCTATACCCTTTGGTTGACTTTGCCCGGTTATTTCCTCCCCCCCTATTGTATATCTCTTTCTCTCTACAGAGTCTCTACAGTCATTTTTGCGCTGTTACTATTTATTCCGCTTTTCTTATTTAGAAAGCATTCTTCTAATTATTGTTTATCCTGCTGCTTACCTTCCACCACTGTATACTGTAGCAAAGCCATATATATCTAATCCTTTTTCTTTTTTATTTCATTTTATTTATTTTTTTATAATTAGTTTTTGGCTCTTATTTCTATTTTCTCTTCCCTTCTTAAAATGATTGTGAGTCCCTCCTCTGCCACGTTTTCCCTGCTGGGATCAATAACAGCGTTCCCTGTCAAGGCTTTGCCGAAACACCATTTAGAGGTACTTGGCAGACAAGCAACAGAAGAAAAGTGATCATGCCTGCTGGCAGGATCTCTAGCATGCTGGTCATCGAGAAATATATTTTAGTTTTATATCTGGATTTATGCAAATGTACAGCTCCAACTGTTTAATAGACAGAAACATCAAAATTATAAAATAACTAGACAGAAGTCCTTGTGTCAATTTATAAGAGCTATATTTAGACATGATTTGATTTATGGTGGCAATGCTCCACCTAGAGGCAGAATGATGCAACCCAGAGTCAATCCAGCTCTTCCTCAATCGCAAATGTATATGGGGGTGTAAAATTTGTAAAGGATTCATGAAACAGCTTTTGACTTTTTGTATTAACACTAATGGTCTATGACACATGTGGCTGTGATCACGATTCAATTATATCCCTGACTTCTCAGGGATATAATTAGTTCTTCTAATCATCATTCCAATTTAGTGACTAGTGAAATTGATTAAAATGATCACATAATGAGCAGCTCATTAGGTCTTAGTATTTGTTCATGTGTAACTCAGAGTTCACCTTATTTGCTCTTTGGGGAGCAGAGGACTGTGGATGATTGACAGTCCATGCTGATGGGTCAGATACATACTGCAGTTTTTAATAACACCACAATGAGATACTGCTGCTCACTCTGCTGGTGAATATGCATGCTATATAATATAGTGAGCAAGATGATTAGGTTTCATGATAAGCGGAGTGGTGATACTCGTCTGTACGAGTTAAGTGGGCAACTAACTGACGGATGAGATTTAGTAGATATTCACTTTTTTCTGAAAAACATTCGGAGTGATGGCTTTGGTGTGACTTTTGAAAAGGAAAATCCTAAACAGATGTGAGGTAGTAGCTGATTCATGAGGGTATACAGCTGTCAGGACTAACATCTGCATTTATAACAGAAAATTATGGAGGAATGTAGGTTGTTATACAACCTGCTGTTTACCAGTACAGGTGATATTCATCAGAGTCCTTCTTTCTAGTCCAGATGTTTGAATTTAACGTCTGTTTCTCCACTTTGTGAGGTTTAATCTAATTGTCTCTGGCTGTCTGTTTGTATGTCTGCTTCCCAGCATCAGCAGCAGGTGGTGCAGGCGGTTGAGCGGGCCAAGCAGGTCACCATGGCGGAACTCAATGGCATCATAGGAGTGAGTGCATTTCACACACACACACACATACACACACACACGTACTTATTATGATTATTATGGAATCGTCATCACTGCCACCGTTAACCCTACACTTTAATATGATTATTTTTCAAGCATTTTGATGAGCATTTTCAAATTGTATACCTCTAGAGACCTTGGTACAAGGAAGAACTGGATTGATTTTGGGAAAGATCAGTTGTCTTATCTCAAATATTATCAAGCCTGCTTATTTAGTCCAAAAGTAGTGCATATAAATAAACTGGAGGAGTTAAATCTTGTATACATATTATTTTACTCAATAGGGAAGCTCTTTTTACACCCCCGAACAAAAACACACACACAATGTTTTTCAGACATAACCTCCCAACCATTAGTCTAATTTAGTCCAAATTTAGTCCAAGTTTCTTTTTACTGTTTCTTGTCAGTAACTTCCCAACAATATGTCCAAAATTTGCTAATATGAACTGACATAATGCAATCTACCTTGTTTTATTACTGAGCTCAGAAATTATAGTTAGCTTAATATCGTCGTTATTGATTCACTATGGGATCTTATTTTAGAGCATATTGCTGATTTCATAGAAATAGTTGAGCCAACATGACTCAATAAGGCGGCACAGTGGTGCAGTGGTTAGCGCTGTTGCCTCACAGCAAGAAGGTCCCGGGTTTGAATCCACATCTGCCGGCCTTTCTGTGCAGAGTTTGCATGTTCTCCCTGTGTCTGCGTGGGTTCTCTCTGGGAACTCTGGCTTCCTCCCACAGTCCAAAAACATGTGATATTGGTGACACAAAATTCCCCATAGGAGTTTGTGTGTGGTTGTGTGTCTGCCCTGCGATGAACTGGCGACTTGTCCAGGGCCTCTCGCCCGATGTTAGCTGGGATAGGCTGCAGCCCCCCGTGACCCTGAACACGATAAGCAGTAGATAATGAATGAGTTGAGCCAATATGGTCTATTTGAGATTTTTCGAGTCACATTTCGTTTGAGGAGTTCAATCAGAGGAATTGCATGTACAATGCGGGGGATTGGTAGCATTTCGGGGATATAATCTTTTCAGAGGACAGCGTAGGCTTATTGATTACAACCAATAATAACGTAGATGGCAAAATATTTGGCGTTTTGTAGGTCTTCTTTGGGCATTTCAATTTGATGAAACCCCCGTATGACCATGTCAGAACTGTGTCCTGTGCTACAAAATATGAAAATAAATAGCCTGCACCTGTAGCGCAGGTTTAAAATTTTATTAAGGAGTGATACTTAATATCCTTATTAATAAATACTGCTGGGATGCTGGAGAAAAAGGTGGTTAAAGGTTAGAGGTGGCGTCACCTCTAAAAATCACTGATGCGGACTCTTGATCAACTTCTACAACATCGACACATAGGAACAGAAGAAACATGGAAGGTTTGACGTGGAATTAAATGTGAATCTAGCTGAGGTTTTGAAAAGGTTGGATAGGTCATTCATTACTATGTCCAGCATTCCATCAAACTGTGCTATGTTTAGCACTTTGAACACATTCATTTTCCAAGTGACCTCATCTGTGGTGTGCTACAGTAGAAGACTCAAAGGAATCAACAAGGGGAGGTTAAATCTAGAAGGGTTGACTTGTACCCCAGCTTTTACTATGAATCTGATAAAATCCGCTTTGGCTCTGGAGCCACACGTCAACCGATTCCATTTTTTTTTCTTGAACGTTGTCAAACCATGATTGACAGCATACAAACAAACATACATACTTACATACATACACACTTACGAACATACATACCTGCATAAATACATACAGACATATATACATACATACAAATATACATACATTCATACGTACATACATACATACACACATACATTCATAAATACATACATACATACATACATATGTACATACAAACATACATATGTGCATACATAAATACCTACAAACACATACACAAATACATACATACACACATACATACAGACATAAATACAAATATACATACATACATTCATTCATACATACATATATACATTCATACACATACATACATACATACATACCTACAAACACATACATACATTCATACAATACTTAAAAAACATACATAAATACATACACACATACAAACATTCATACATACACTCATACATGCACACATATATGCACACATACATACATACATACAAACATACATACAAGCACATACATTAATACATACAACACCTAAAATACATACATACCTACATTCATACATTCATACATTCATACATTCATACAAAAACATACATAAATACATACACACATACAAACATACATATATACAAACATACAAACATACATACATACCTACATTCATACATACATACATATATACTTTCATACATACATACATACATTCAAACATACATTCATAAATACATACATACATACATTCATAGAATACATAAAAACATACATACATACATACATACAAACATACATATATACAAACATACTTACAAACATACATATATACAAACATACATACATTCATACATACATACATACATACATACATACATACATACATACATACATACATACATACATATATACTTTCATACATACATACATTCATACATACATTTATACATACATACATACATTCATAGAATACATAAAAACATACATACATACATTCATAGAATACATAAAAACATACATACATACATACAAACATACATATATACAAACATACATACATTCATAAATACATACCTACACACATACATACACGCATATATACATATAAACATACATACATACATCATTCATACATACCTTCATTCATGAATACATACATCCAAACATATATACATACATACATACAAATATAAATACATTTGTACATACATTCATATGTACATACAAACATACATATGTGCATACATAAATACCTACAAACACATACACAAATACATACATACACACATACATACAGACATAAATACAAATATACATACATACATTCATTCATACATACATATATACATTCATACACATACATACATACATACATACCTACATACCTACATACACATACATACATTCATACAATACTTAAAAAACATACATAAATACATACACACATACAAACATTCATACATACACTCATACATGCACACATATATGCACACATACATACATACATACAAACATACATACAAGCACATACATTAATACATACAATACCTAAAATACATACATACCTACATTCATACATTCATACAAAAACATACATAAATACATACACACATACAAACATACATATATACAAACATACAAACATACATACATACCTACATTCATACATACATACATATATACTTTCATACATACATACATTCAAACATACATTCATAAATACATACATACATACATTCATAGAATACATAAAAACATACATACATACATACATACAAACATACATATATACAAACATACTTACAAACATACATATATACAAACATACATACATTCATACATACATACATACATACATACATACATACATACATACATACATACATACATACATACATACATACATACATACATACATACATTCATACATACATACATACATATATACTTTCATACATACATACATTCATACATACATTCATAAATACATACATACATACATTCATAGAATACATAAAAACATACATACATACATACAAACATACATATATACAAACATACTTACAAACATACATATATACAAACATACATACATTCATACATACATACATACATACATACATACATACATACATACATACATACATACATACATACATACATACCTACACACATACATACATACCTACACACATACATACAAGCATATATACATACAAACATACATAAATACATACACACATACAAACATACATATATACAAACATACAAACATACATACATACCTACATTCATACATACATACATATATACTTTCATACATACATACATTCAAACATACATTCATAAATACATACATACATACATTCATAGAATACATAAAAACATACATACATACAAACATACATATATACAAACATACTTACAAACATACATATATACAAACATACATACATTCATACATACATACATACATACATACATACATACATACATACATATATACTTTCATACATACATACATTCATACATTCATAAATACATACATACATACATTCATAGAATACATAAAAACATACATACATACATACAAACATACATATATACAAACATACATACATTCATAAATACATACCTACACACATACATACAAGCATATATACATATAAACATACATACATACATCATTCATACATACCTTCATTCATGAATACATACATCCAAACATATATACATACATACATACAAATATAAATACATTTTTACATACATTCATATGTACATATATTCATGCATTTATACATACCTTCATACATACACATACACATACATACATCAACAGCTACAAACAGACATACAGACATAAATACATACATACATACACATATACATACATACATACAAACATACAGACAATCATACATACATACATACATACAAACATACATAGATATACAAACATACATTCATACATACATACAAACACACATACATTCATTCATTCATACATACATACATACAATACATAAAAAACATACATACATAAATACATACAAACATACATATATACAAACATACATACATCATTCATACATACCTTCATTCATATATACATACATAAATACATTCATACATGCACAAATACATTCACTCATACATACATACGTACAAACAAACATACATACATTCATACATACATATATACATACATACATACATTCATATGTATGTAGGTATGTATACATTCATTCATACATGCATGCATGCATACATACATACATACATACATTCAAACATACATACATACATATATTCATACAATACGTAAAATACATACATACATACATACATACATACATACATACATACATACATACATACATACATACAGCAGACTTGTTGCTGGCTCTGCAGTCTTGTTAGCTTTAGCCCTTCCACCAATGTCAGCTTCTTGAAACTTGCTATGTTCCTCGGGCTGATTAAATTGAAAGTGCCTGATTATGTTCATTTTGCCGGATTTTTTCAGGGTCCTTCTGCCACAGCTTTTTTTGTCTTTGTTACTTCTTCCTTACGTTTTAAAACCATCATTAACCGCATACACATATTCAATGGGCTCTTGATTGGCTCTGCGCTATCGCTAGCTTTAGCCCCTCTGTTAACGTTAGATTCTTGAAACTTGCTATGGTCCTCGGGGTCAGTCAGTTTTTGTTTGTTGTACATCATGATTGTCAATTACCATGTTGCTTCATAAATAACAGACTGTCTTCCGCTCTCCTTCCTGTCCCTCGCGTTTATCCTCTGTCGTGTTTCAAGTCAAAACGTGGCAGTAGAATAATAATTGTTTCGGTGTGTGGTTCAGCAGCAGCAGCTCCATGCACAGCACCTTTCTCATGGCCACACCATCCCCATCCCGCTCACGCCACATCCAGCAGGCCTGCACCCCCCTTTGCCCCACGGTGCCGGTACTGCCAGCCTGCTGGCTCTGACCTCTGCCCTGAGCCACCAGCTGCCGATCAAAGACGAGAGGAAGCACCACGACAATAGCAGTGAACACCCGAAAGGTGAGGGCCGTTGTACTTTTTGGTTTGGTAGAGGTGTTTTATGTCTGTGTTAAAGGCATTTGATGTTCCTTTCATGACTGCAGTAGGTATTTGGATGGACCCTGTTTTAAAGAAGTCCAAGAGAAAGGTTCTGCTTTTCCTTGTTTACTCCATTCTTAATTTTTAAAAATGCACTTTTTAGGTTATATTCTGTAATTCAATATAAGCTTTCCCCAATTGAGTTTAGATTATTTTTCAAAATAACGGTAATATAATCTGGGAAATTGTAATACTAATTATAATTTAAACTCTATTTAGCTTTAATGTCATTTTATTAATCACTTCACTTGGAAATGTAGAATTGTGCTGACTTGTTTTATGTAAAGGCAACTAATTTATAATTTATAACATATATAATCTATATCTACGGTTAGGGTAGGTTATGTAGGTTAGGTTTTTTCAAAGTAATGTAAGATTACTGTAATTTCCGGTGTACTTTTATGAGATATCGAGAAGAAACAGAAGACAACCCTGTTCAACATGTCGGCACTTAGTTATTCAACAATTCAAATGAAATGTGTGTTTTTTTTTAAGGATACATAAAAACTGCTACTTAATTGATTAGACTAATCTTACATATGTGGAATATTCAGTCACTGCATTAATGAAGCAATCTTGAACTTATTTGTCAATATGCCGTATCAATTGGCCTGAGGTACGATGCAAAAACCACCATGACTCCTCTTTTCTCCCTTACTCACGCAACGCCTGTGTTAGTGGTCTGAGCTGAAGTAGTTAATTGTGTGTGTGTGTGTGTGTGCGTGTGTCCTAATTACTCTGTAGTCTGTGAGGGTCTTTACATCAAAGTAGAGCAGTTAACCTTGTATTATAGCTCACCAAAGCTAACTCAGGTGATACATGCCCCAATTAGCAGCTAAATCCATAATAATCCAATTCCATATCAAGCGGAGTTCCTGTGAATGTGTGTGTGTGTGTGTGTGTGTGTATGTTTGTGAGATATTTTTTCCGTAGTCTTTTGAAATACATTTCTTTGTATTAATGCTGGCTATTGTCCATTTGTCTAGCAATCTGTAATAGTTATCATCATTTATTCAACCCTAGCTCTTAATCTTCTAAAGTCTTCATTTTCATTATGCTTTCTCAAATAATTTGGTGATGAATACAAACAGCTGATCAACGTCCGGCTCATGTGCATGGTATGTACGTAGACAGAACTGATTACCATACTTTAAGTGGAAGTGCTTGCTCCTTCTCTGATAAGAAGGAAAAACTGTAAAAAATCAGGTACTTCCAGTGAGCAAGTCACTAAATTCAGAATCTGAATCCCTCAAAGTTGGCTGAAAAACATGTCTGACCTGCTGAGATGTTTGTTGCTGCAGCAGCAGCTACTGCAGCATTCATATATAATTATTGATGTAGTGGTCAGTGTTTGATTGTGTATTTCTGCTTTTTTCCCCCCGTTTCATTTCCAAGTCAAATAGATTCATTGTATTTTGTTAAAGCTAAATACTTAAACAACTTGAAATGAGTGGTCGATTGTACTTGGAAGCTCTTAAAAGTATAGCGTCGCTGGTTGAAATAAAAACCATTGTTAGATCAGCCCAAGTTCTGCTTTTGGTCAGATCTAACAATGATGTTATCCCTGGTTATCGTTGCCATCTCTCTCTTCTATCACTGTGTGTGAGTTGTTCATTTCTTTCAGTGTATTATTCCTTAATCAGTCATTTATTTCTGTCCCTTGCTGCCAACCTCCTCAGATAGAGACTCCGTTAAGGTAAGTCTTTTTCTTTGCATCCACGCATATGTGTTTGACATTCTCCCACTTCTTTTTTCTTTTTACATATAATTTCTACATTTCATCACATTTAATAATATTGGACAAAAAAAAAGCAATTTATAGATTTTTAGACACCAAAACTAAGCAGAAAATCATTTTCACTGTCCAAACATGTTAGAATAAATCATAGAATTACATTTGTTACAAAGGCACGGTGAAAGTGAAATTTACCTCACTCAGAGCCTTGACTTTCCCTTTGCTCCAACTGCGAACACATCGAAGAGGACTACATTTCCTCTTGCTGCTTGATATATGTACCCCCCCTCCGCAGCATTGAGAGGTGCTTTTATAACAAGCAATGCTGCTCTGTAAAGCTTGTGGGTTTATTTCTCTTTTTAGAGATATTTTCTGCTTCATAATTTAATAAGAATAACATCATCACATGGAAGCAGGACAGGGGTGTAGTTGTTACCACTGTTCTACTGCAAGAAAGTACAAATCCGTCTGTGTTGTATCCTCCGGCTTCTCCGGCTTCAAGTCCCGTCTAAAAATTTGCACAGTAGCTGAACTGGTCACTCTGAATCAGTCAGGTTGTTTGTATCTTTGTGTCCTCACTGTGATGAACTAGCAGCTTGTCCAAGTTGAACCCCATCTCTCGCTCAATGTCAGCTGGGATAGGCTCCAGCCCCCCTCACTGAACAGGATTAGCCCTTACACAAACTGATGCATTGATTATCACTTTAACTGAAAATACTTTCGATTCAATTATCTATTAACAGTTAAAAAAAAATCAAGATTTGTTCAGTGTTTTTTAATGACATAAAATGAAGTTAAAAGAAGTAGAAAAGAAACTTGAAATTAAGCAAAGACAAAAAATCACATGTATGACAAGTGAAGGTAGGAGGGAGCAGCAGAGCAGCTCTACATCCTGCACTAGTAGTAATTAATCCCCAAGGCAGATATTTAGTTTGTTAAACACTCAATGAGAAAAATTTCTTCATTCTAACGTCCCGATCCCCCTCCCCCCCTCTGTTTTTCTCTCACTTGCTCATTCATACACACACACACAGACACACACACAAATGAATGCACGCATAAACACACAAACACCTGCACATTCAAAATTAATGTACACTTGTACAAGTAGCCCACAGTGTGTTACGTCTTCACGTTTTATTTTTGGTATTTGGGTCGATATGGGGGAATGTTAAATAGCTTGGCACCCTTCGCACACACACACATACACACATACACACATATACGCACACACAGACTTGTACCTGACATAATGGGAGCGGTAACAATTGTGCACAGGTGTGGGATTTTGCACGTGTGCCTGTGTGTGTGTGTGTGGTGTGTATGTGTGTGTGTGTGTGTGTGTGTGGTCAGTTACCATAAGTAAGATTAGGTAGAATAAAATGATAAAGCCTTACATTAGCACTTTGTGGGAACATTCATAGATACACACATACACAGCCACCAGTCTTTTTATGAAACCAATAAGTTTCTCGTGTGGTCTGGAGTTGCCTTGGCAACAGTTCATGTGAAATGACTTAATGTCCTCGGTGTCAGCACCTCACTCGCTGTTAAAGGTTTGTGGGTGTAGTCTTGCACATGTGTCCGTTTACTCACTGCTGATAGCACAGGTAGCTACTGCAGGTGTGGGGTCGTGGTCGGTCCAAGGACCACGCATCCTCTAGTCAGAAAGCTTCAGTTATTGCCAATGATTTTTTTCTCCACTGAGCAAGTTACATTTCCACTGACATATCGT
Source organism: Lophius americanus (assembly GCA_037951165.1). Classification (NCBI taxonomy): domain Eukaryota; kingdom Metazoa; phylum Chordata; class Actinopteri; order Lophiiformes; family Lophiidae; genus Lophius; species Lophius americanus. The sequence goes on along the minus strand of JBBDHG010000032.1, from coordinate 4,880,280 downwards.
TGCTTGTTGTTGTTTTTCATTAAACTTGGTAGAGAGATTGATCATGAAGCTGGGAAGAACCAGTCAAAGTGGATCCAGGAAACTCCACTTCCCTAAACATTCCTTTACATTACTTAAGTGTTTTTTTTTAAATTATGCGTAAACTACTTGCCCAATTTTTTCCTGAAACTTGGTGAAAGCGAGGAGCATGGATTAAAAATAAAAGCATTGCATTTTGGATTGTAGATTAAGATAGTGGGAGGAATCCAGCAATTTCGTTTTTACCTGCTCACTTTAACAGAAGGAAAAAATAGAAGGAAAAAATGGTGACTGGATAGTTGATGCTTTAATTATGCAACCTTGAAAAAGGGCCATAACCCAAGCTGCTTATGTAGAGCTGCTCAAACTAGAAGACTTATTGACTAATGGTTTGCTTGATTTATCATTTTTGGGGCAACTTTGTTCTGATCGCCCACAGTCCAAAAACATGTGATACAGGGGAATTGGTGACACTAAGAAATTGCCCGTAGGTGTAGGTGTAGGCGTGAGGGTATGTGGTTGTATGTCTCTATGTGTCTGCCCTGTGATGAACTGCCGACTTGTGGGTGTACCCTGCCTCTCGCCCGATGTTAGCTGGGATAGACTCCAGCCCCCCCCGCTACCATGAACAGGATAAGCGGTAGATAATGAATTAATTAATGTTTTTTTTTTCACAAGTACACTTATTGAGCCCTTAGCTTAGCCTTAGCTTGTACCAGCCAATAGTAGGAAGAGAATCAGAACAGGCCCAGTTGAAGTACAACCAGCTTGTAAAGTATTTGGTACATCCTTGATCGATCAAGCATCATCAATACATGTGCTTGCAAATAGATCAAAGCTCTAAAAAGAAGGAAAAGCATAGAGATGTTGAAAAGTGAAGACTAAAGCTTCATTGTCAGTCCATTTCAATTTTAATTAGGCCTCCGCTGTTGTCCCTGACAGTAAGAGTATATCCCTGAAAGCCCCCAATCCACTGTCTTGTACAAGCGATCCACCTGATTGAATTCCTAAAATTAATTGTCTCATTAATTAACAGTCTATAAAACCTAACTATTTCTTTGAAGTTAGCAATAAGCTCTAAGATAAGATCCCATAGTGACTCAATAATGACCATAATTGCAGTTAATCATTTTTTTCTTTGCTCAGTAATAAAACAATAGAGATTTCCTTGTTTAAATTCATATGAGCTTAATTCACACATTAACATTTGACTTATAGTTGGGAGGTTTTGGACAAGAAACTGAGCTCTTTCTTTTGAGGAAATGATTAATTTTTATAAGATACATCTCCTTGTGTAGATTCATATTAAATTTGGACATAATTGGACATACAGTTAGGAAATAATGATCAAATATTTTTTTTTACAGAAAATCCCCCCGAATGAGTGAAGTATACAGATTTTATGAAAAATACAAGAGGTGACGTGATTTATATGAAGTAGACTTTTGGTGATTAAGCAAAAATACAAACATTCCTAAAAGGAAATTCACTTCTTCCTCACATTAAGGTGTGTATGGGTACTATCCATGGTATAGTTTATGAGTTATTTCATCAACACTGAGGATCCGTGGCGGTGGTCACGACCACTCCATAACATCTCTGACTATTTGAAGATATAATGAGTAAATGTCCCTTAAACGCATTTTGTTTTTTTGATGTATAATGAAGCTTTATTTCCATTTAATATACACAAGAAAAGCTTGGTAATTCTGGAGAGCGAGGACTGTAAGCATTACTGCCAGGGCTTGCAGAATGGTTTTGAAACTGTGAGGCAAATATAACAATGAGCGAGCTCACCACACAAGACCGCACATCTTCACACTTTTAATACTGGTACTGCTCAGTGGAGACATCATATGTCTCTGCAGCAAAAATTAACTTGCCTTGATTTTTTTGATAGAGCTAATTTGCAGGCTAATTAACCTAGCCAGTCTGGAAAGAAGACGAGCTGGAAGCTGGGTGGAGGAGGAGGTGATACCCATCCTGCTCTTTCTGACACACTGACATCTCAGCATTGTTTGAATATATTCAGTACTGATGTAGACGGGCAGAGCTATTACACAGCCTCTCTCTCTCACACACACCCACACCCACACACACACAGGAACCACACCTCTGCTCCGCCCCTCCAGAATCTTCGTCATCAAAACTCACAGCACAGCAAAGGCCAGTAGAAAGGTTATGAGCGTAAGTTAGTGTAAAGGTCGAGTTAAAGGTCATGCTTTATTTTTCCTCTCCCTGTCCATCAGCTGCTGGGTAAGGATTGCCTCCAAAAAGAGAGAGAAAGAGAGAGCGAGAGAGAGAGAGAAATCAGCAGGAACACACATAGCAAGGGGCAAATATTTAGATGACATCATTTTGATCTTTGCTTTTTACAGAGGATTAATCCTTGAGTAATGGCATTTAAAAGATTAAAGTATGTGTTAAGGAGATGAAGAGAGAGAACAAGCCTCCTGCTGTAGTGGAGCTCAGTGAAGCAGTTAATCAGAAAACTGTTTAACTGCTTCACAGCTTCTGATACATAAATATTAAACTTAAATGTACGATATAGGATGATAATTTGTACTTTTCCTCCTTTTGAGGTCATTTTTACTCCTGTTTGTGGCGACTGCTGACATCATGCCTTTAAATTGAAGAATAAAGTTTAACCGTTGCTACGTACTGGAATTTGTTTATTCCAGAGCTCATCTTTGTCTCCATCGGCCAGTTTTCGGACCGGAGAAAAGCACAGGAGTTCAAGTGATTACTCCTCCGACAACAAGAAGCAGAAAACGGATGATAAGGAATTGGCCTCTACACACTATGTGGGTGAAGATTTATTAATACCACATATGACTTAATGAATATAATTTTTACTCTTGCTGTTCATCAAGGGTCGATCATGTCGTTATTTATATAACATGAACTACTTTTTTTTTTATCAAAATTGAGTTTTAGCTTTAATATTTTCAATTTTACGTGCAAAAAGAAAGGTGTAAATTCTGTAAAGATTTGTTCATCAACAGATTGGCATGAGTAGTTTGTGTTGTGTTATGTCCCTTTAAATGCTTATCTTCATTCAATGTCAACAAAATTGAACTTAACAGAAACAAAACAAAAAAAAAAACATGCACCATCAATTTTTCAGGAGGTGTAGCTTGAATAAATAACCATTCAAAAAGTCAGTAATTAGAGCAATGCACTTTGGTGTTAAACACAGCAACACTCCTGCTCCTTGTGGTATCTGGGTGGAACCTGAGTCTGGGTACCTTTTCCACAGCCAAACACCAGCTTTTGGCTCTCAAAACTGGTGCCAGACAAGCACCGCATAAGCAACGCAAGGTCTGCGTACCTCAGCTCATTGTGCTCGTAGGCCTCCTCCACTGCATCCTCGCAGGGCGATGTAAGCTCAATGATGTAGATGAGCTGGACCATGGTAAGAGGTCCGTTGCTGGCCTGCAGGAGGTAGAGGGTGGAAGGCTTGCGCGAGTATCCACTGACCTTCCAGCACTGCTGTGAGACATCGCAGCTCCTGGTTGTCCCACCAGGTGTCGCAGTGCAGCCCACCAGGATGTGTTATAGCGTTGCTGGAGTGAACATCTGGGGTCTTCACCATAACACTGATTCGTATTTTTGTGAGATGGCAGACATTGTACGCAGCCTTGATGTTGAAGCATACTCTGTATGTCTTGATTTCCCACAGATCTTTTTAGGAAAACTTCCACTTTTCCAATCCCACCCTGCCTGAGCGAAAGCCTTGCTGTTTCCTCTTGATGTTGCGCCTCCTGAATCACAATCCTGCATCCCTGGGTCAGAATACTCTTCTTCAAGGCTAGTGTGCTGGCCCCCAGGCCAAGACCACTCTTCCCTTGCTGCCCTCGACCCACAATGTCCTTGTACTTAAGTGCCGTCTTTGTCTGCTCTGTTGCTACCGACGGGCTCCATTTCCTCCCAGTAACCAGGAGCGGGGTGGTTTGGGCTACAAATGGATCACTTGAATCCATTAGCAACCACCTGAAGTTTTGCAGGTGGTGGCCACAGACCATATCCCTCTTCTCATCCTTTCTGGCTGATTCTTGGCTAATTCTGCATTTTCCCAGTGCCTTCGCCACTAGTGGTAGCATGAGGCGGTATCTGTCCAGCCCACAGAAGTTGGTCCGGTAGTGAAGCTTCTCAAGTCTTGCACATCCATACTCGCCGTGGCCAGGTTTGCTGTGTCACCGAGCACAGTGTCAAGAGCTTGGAGGAGATATCAGGACACAGGCCAGTACACCAGGAGAGGTGGAGGGGGCCGTAGGAGGGGAAAAACCGGGAAGCAGGACCGTTACCCGCTTCTTTGTGAAAGTAGAAACAGGAGGAGTGGGTAAGAGCCCTACAAAATTACCTACAGCAGGCCACTCGTGTGCATGTTTCTGCCTAAACGTTCAGAAACAGACTCTATGAAGTTGGTATGAGGGCCCAACGTCCACAAGTGGGGCCTGTGCTCACAGCCTTGCACCAAGGAACCCGATTGGCATTTGCCAGTGAACACCAGAATTGGCATTAATCTTCATTATTGAGTCGCTATGGGACCTTATCTGAGAGCATATTGCTGACTTGATAGAAAATAGTTATGTTGGATCAATATGGACTGTTTGAGATTATTAATGAGTCAAATTTAAGTTTTGTTCAATCAGGGGGAATGCTTGTACTAAGCAGGGGATTAGGGTTTTTTCAGGGATATAACCTTATCAGTCAAGCGAGACCAAACTTCATTGAGAATGTTGATAATAGTAAGAACACCTGCCCGGCATATATTGTAGATATACAGCCAATTATGCAAAAGGCAGAAATATAGGCCTTCATAATTTGGTCAATTCATACTACTGGTATGTTTTTAAACACTTTGAGTTCATTGTAAATATCAATAACAAATGCAGCTACTATTTTACTGCATACGAACCGTATTAAACTCTGCATGTGCTTAAATTTTCGTTTTAAAGCAGGAAATAGAAACCCAGTGAAAGATCTTGACATGAACAAGGTCGTAACTCATTATAATACATTTATCGAACCATAAATCTGACCACTATATGTAGTAGTTAAAGCACAAAATACAAAATACTAGGTAATGAATAAAATACGTCTTGTAATCTCGTTGTAGAGCGATAATTACATTTTTGATTCTGTGAATTCCCTGAGTGTTCAATTTTCGATTTAAATGAAAGGTTAGGCAAAAAAAATTATAACTAATTAAATGTTTTCTAAAAACAACACTTAATTTTTCTTATATGAGATGCAAATGCAAGATGTCCTCATATGAATATATGTGTGTATATGCCCTGCCTGTCCAATCCCAGGAAAGTGATGGAGAGAAGAGTGATGACAACCTGGTTGTGGATGTCTCTAATGAGGTACAACACAGTTTGAAAGCATCACATCCTTTGTCTCACCTAATTAGAAATAATAATTGAATGCACTGAGCTCAATTAATGCACCACAGGATCAAACATCTCCTGGAGGAAGTCCTGCCCACTCACCTCGAGAGAACGGGTTAGAAAAGCGTCGCCTGTTGAAGAAGGATGCTCCGCTGAGTCCTTCCTCTGTTGCCTCCTCCAGCAGCACACCTTCATCCAAATCCAAAGACATTACTGTGGTGAGTCACCTGTCTGAGTCCAGCTCTTTGATCTTCTTTTTCATCATTAGTCCCGGTAGTTTTCTATTTATAGGCATCCATAAAGAGTAACAAACATCATGGATTATCCATCCATTCGACCATCCATCCATCCTATCGGTTAAAAAGTCAAAGAAGGAATGGATTATTCTCTTAGAGTTTTTGTTTTTCTCTGTGATTGATTATATCTATTATATACATATTCTTTATTTTTTACTACAAGAAAAAACACAAATTTTTTGGGCTATAAAAGCTCAATATGGGATCTCATCCTAAGGCATAGTGCTGACTTCTCAACTTTATCGAAATAGTTAGGCCAAGTAATTATGGAGTGTTTGATATTATTAATAAGTAATTTAATTTGCGGATTTAGGGGAATAGCTTGTACGGTGCAGGGGATTGGAGGATTTTAAAGGATTTACCCTTGCAGGCAGGGACGGCAGCTTAAACTTAATTTTGGAAATGCTTCCTCTTGCCTTCAAGCTCCTGAAGAAACAAATCAGCTAACTTAAAATTTCTTTGCAATTTGTTTTGCAGAATGAGAAGTCTACAACCCCTGTGTCAAAGTCAAGCACCCCTACGTCCCACTCTGATGTCCCAACACCCAGCAGCACCTTCACCCATAGAACTGCACCCAGTAAACCAGCTGGAGTTGAGACGCTGGGTGAGTGATCACTAGAATTGCACTGCTGCTCAGGCCCTACACTTTCATTCAGTGAAGCCTGGTTCAAAATGAAACTCATATTCTTCTAACCACCAGTTACATCTGGTGTACTTTTATTTGTATCCAAACCGAATATTACACATACCCAGATATTTTAATTTAAATATTTCTGGTGATTTTTATGGACACAAATACATTATTCCCTGAGAGATAGCAATGTTGAAAAGATGAAGAAAAATGAAAAATTCCCTTTGATCATAGCTATTATCTGTGTCTACACCACAAGTGAATGTTTCAGTTTCTAATTTTCATGAATTACCATTTAGCAGTTTGTCCTGCTGACAAACCAACAAGTCAACAGACACAGGTGAGAGCATAACCAATTAGATGGAGGTTATAAGAGTTGCATGGGTATTGCATATGGTTTGGAAAAAAGCTTGAATAAAGTTCATACTTTCCACCATAATCAGATGTTGGCAGAGCTTTTGGTTTTTGATTTCAGTAGCAAACAGCTAGCTCTGTTTATGATGTGCTCACAAGCCTATTTTGAGTCAGAGTCATCTGATGTATGTCCAGCAGCCAACTAGTCCATCCCAGTAGAACCATCGATATGTGAAAATACAGGCCCCCTAGCCTCAGACAAAACTTTTATCTGTTTGGTGTCTTTTAGCACCTGGTCTCCGTACGCCGTTGGCGGTGCCCTGCTCGTACCCCAATCCATTTGGAATGGTTGCCCACCCGAGTATTAATGGAGAGCTGAGTGGAGCTGGAGCGGCCTACACTGGTCTGCATAACATTTCTCCCCAGATGAGTGCAGTGGCTGCTGCTGCTATGGCAGCTTATGGACGCACACAAGTGGTACTTGAACACATGCAAAAATTTGCACATTTTATATTTATTCCTCATGGGATATTTTGCTTGAATTGGAGTTCATTGGAGGCCTCTTCAAAACTGTCTGGCCTTGACCTGCTTTGTAAGAGGCACTTTTGATTGAAGTTGGTGGGTTCGGGTCCACATCAGTGAATGCATTTTGGTTAACATGAGAAACAACATGATTGGGTTTTGATATAAAATTAAAATAACTTTTTGTATATGTGGTTGAAAGGGTGCACAATCTGATTTAGGATCTAATCTCAAAGGGTTAGAAAGGCAATTTTCTTTTCATGTTGATGGTAAGAAAATTCTGGACGTAGAGCCTTCCAGCTACTTAGAGGCCAGTTCATGTCTTGTTTTAAAAGATTTATTCAATTTGCCGCCTGCATCCAGATTTTGTATCTTTATTTTCGGAGGCATAGATAAATACATAATCTTGATAATTTTTTTTTGTGGTTAGATTGTTTCTAAACTCTCTCTTTGTTTCTTAAGGTGGGATTTGATCCTCACCACCACATACGTGTGCCTGGCCTCCCTCCTAACCTGTCAGGCTTTCCGGGTGGAAAACCGTATGTTTTCATACATTAAATACATACATTATCTTTTTGATATTGTATGTATGCCTAAAGAGCATAAATACATTATCAAAAAGTTCATCTATGTTGAGCATTTATATCCTTTAGTGTGTCATATTTGTGTCCCATTCCATCTGACTCACTCACCACCATCTGATTGCTTCCTCTAGAGCCTACTCCTTTCACGTGAGCGCTGATGGACAAATGCAGCCTGTGCCTTTTCCCCCGGATTCCCTTGTCGGTCCTGGCATTCCACGCCACGCACGTCAGATCAGTACCCTCAGCCATGGGGAGGTGGTTTGTGCTGTCACCATCAGTAACCCGACTCGTCATGTCTACACTGGTGGCAAGGGCTGCGTGAAGGTGTGGGACATCAGTCATCCAGGCAGTAAGACCCCTGTATCACAGCTGGACTGTCTTGTGAGTACTCTAATGACCTTTACACACATGGCACTACAACGTAAACCGTTTACTGACAGTAACAAAGTTCCTCTGTGTGTCTGTCACTCCAGAACAGAGATAACTACATTCGCTCTTGTCGGTTACTTCCTGATGGGAGAACTCTCATTGTGGGGGGCGAGGCAAGCACTCTGTCAATCTGGGATTTGGCTACACCAACTCCTCGAATCAAGGCTGAACTGACCTCGTCAGCACCTGCCTGTTATGCTCTAGCCATCAGCCCTGACTCGAAAGTTTGTTTTTCTTGCTGCTCTGATGGAAACATAGCCGTCTGGGATCTTCACAACCAGACTCTGGTTAGGTATGGAGCCGGGATGAGTGATTTGTGAATCTGTTGATCAGTGCTCCATGAATGAGTGAATGGCTTACTACCAGTATAGCTGGAGGAACCATTGACATTTAACCATGAGTTCAAACAATGACCATGAGTCATGTCCAAAGTAGTGATTTTTCTTTTCCATCAGATAGCATTTAAAATACAGTCTATTATCGCAGATACCGATTCAATACGAATACTTTGTACAAAAGCTTGAAGTTTTTAAAAAATGGAAATAAAGTAGGCAAAAATCCAATTTCAGTGTGGGGTGGGACACCAAGAACGATAATTCTTTTCTTTTAGCATGAGCATTTTTCATAATTCCCTCTATAATATATGCCATGAAAAACTTCTATTAAATTGCTCATTCAAAAACAATTGTATGAAGGTTTCTCGCAAAGAAATGTAAATTTTGGATTACTTTTGAACACATCTTAATGACAGCAATGTTAAAATTCTGCTTCGCCCAAGAATTGGTGTTACTGAATTATTAAGTGCTTTCAATAGAAATAATTATATCATATTATTTTATTATTATAAATTATAATATAATATATATAGTTGTATGTTTCAATTATATTATTATATATTACACCCCCCTCCCCTAACCCCCCACCCCCAGTATTTCAGCGCCTGGCTATTTCAACATTATAAGTTGCTATGAAGTCACATGGCAGACTTAATTAGCCACAGTTAGGACAGATGGAGCTAGGACTCCAAATTCAGTGACTACACAAACAGGCCTTCCAATGTGACGTTACCCTACTCTTCACCTACACGGCACTCAGAGAACAGATGGAACTCCAGCCACTGATGCCGCTGCATCACCTCACCATCTTCTGCATTGTGATTGAGTCTCAGAGGAAGTTTTCGGGACACAATTTCTCAACTATCGGCCCAATTTAGATCAAATTTACTCTGAATAAACTCAGATATGTCAACTATATATTCTATTCTAATAGTTCATATTTTATTCACTAGAAAATTTAATCAAATATGGGATCTTAATACTTTATACAACCAATGAATTATTCATACATGTTCTTCAGTTTGACAATTGATCTACTGTCTTGTAGGCAGTTCCAGGGCCACACTGATGGAGCCAGCTGTATAGACATCTCTAATGATGGGACCAAGCTGTGGACTGGAGGCCTTGATAACACCGTCCGATCCTGGGACTTGAGAGAAGGACGGCAGCTGCAACAACACGACTTTACCTCCCAGGTGCACAAGACACACGTTACACACAAACACACCCTTCCTATTATAGATATATATCAATACTGGCACATGAGGGCAGTTGAGGGTTGGTTAAATACAGGAGAAGGAGGGGGTGTCGGCCACTCCGCCACTGCTTTAACCATAGCTGCCTTAACAAAAAGCGGGTTATGGAAGGCAACTTAACACCTGATGGACTTGCTGAACGTGTATCTCCTCATCTGGGAAAAGATGAGGATGTCATCCAGACACAGAAAGATGAAGACATTTAGGATGTCCCGGAGAACATTATTCACCAGGGCCTAAAACACAGGAGGGGTATCAGTGAGTCCAATAGGCATGACGAGATATTCATAATGTCTACTGGGAGTTTTAAAGGCCGTTCGTAGGCATTACAAAGGTCATGCTTAATAAAACTCTCCAGAACTGCAATCCATTCGTGGGTTATGCTGAATGAGCTAAGGAAAGCCCAAAATTAGTGGATGCATGGAGGATTCGAATAGGTGGAAGCTGATTTGTTCGTAATGGTTACTTTTCATGCGGAGTGTTATCGGCTGTGTGCGATGGGTTACCCGACACAGTAGACGACCGTCCAAAGCAGTAGCTTCCAAGGGCACAGGGAGTGTCTGTGTTCTAAGGGCCAACCTCTTGGCGAATTCCGAATCCAAAAAAATTGTCATCTGCTCCCGAGTCCACCAAAGCCTTTATAGACACGTCTTTCTACATAAGCCTGTTATCAATGCAAATCACAACAGAAATAAAAGAATCCAAGTCTTCAAGAAGATCCAAATGGGCCAGGAGATCGTTAATAGTGTCAGACAACCTGGAGAGGAAGGAGTCATACAGAGCGGCGGAGTTCCAGCAGCCAGGGTCTAGAACTCAATGGCAATGGAGGGGCATGGAGGTAGATACCAGAGTAAGGATCGGAGATGCAGCTGAGGGAGGAAGGATTGACTCCAGTCGACTCACCAAATGTTGTAACTGCGAGTTGAGAGGACTCACTTGTTTAAGGATGTTCAACTGGAAGTCCACGTGTTGACCGTTGAGGGTCCCTCATGTCTCTGAAGACTGCTGAAAATGTGCTCCACATGCTGGAGAAGACGCTCGTTCTGAGCCAGAAAGGCAGTATGTACTGATCCGGCGTCTGAGTCCATTGTTGGCCAATTTGTACTATATACTGGTTTTACACAAAATTAGGACCCAAATGCACAAGGTAAAAGCAGATGTGGCATTAAGAGCTTTACTGATAGAATGGAGGCAAAAGTACAAGTCCACAATCCAAAGGTGAGACTCAAAAATGACTAATAAGGTCAAAACCTGGGTAGAATACGAAAACTAGATGAGAGCACGAAGAAGTGCAGATTTGGCTGTCGAAACATCACAAACTGGCACATGAGGGCAGTTGAGGGTTGATTAAATACATGAGAAGGAGGGAGTAGACACGATGCAGCTGACAACACTCAGGACAATCACACAGGAGGAGCAGGGAGCCTGGAACGAGAGGAAGGGTTAGAGACAAGACAAAGTATCAGCGAATCAAAGGATATTAAAATGTGAAACAAAAAAATACTTAACTAGCAGGATGGTAATTCTTGGCAGCTTGGGAAGGTCAGGGCACATGTTGAGAAACATGATCATTAGAAATCTTCATTAAAAAACACCTATTTGGAAAAGAAAGCAAAGACTTCTGTTTGTGATGTGTTTCAAACCATCAAGTATAGTCCCTGAATACTGGATGGAGTATTCAGGGAATTATGAATGATTTAAACTAGACTAGATAAATTATGCATCTTCATTTTATGATAAGTTAGTTCTTTCTTCATATAAAGTCATTGAATGCATACTTATTATGATTTTACAAACTAAAACAACCATCTGCTTTGACACTTGAACATATCATAGACTAAGGTGTTTACTATGGTCTACAAAAAGGAAGGAGAAGGAGTGGATATTTAATATTATGTAGTTCCTCCTTTTACTTTAGCACCAAGATGTTACCAGCAGATCCTTAATGTCCTGTAAGTAACAATGTGGGGTCTCCGTGGTTCCACCTTCTTCTGTGCACTTCAGTTCTGATGCTGATATGCCCAGTATGGAATTTTATGGAAAGCGATCAGAATTGGGCGCCTTGATCAGTCTGCTGCTATGCAGCCCCATGTTCAGCGAATTGCAATGCATTGTGTGTTCTGGTACCTTTCCATCACGACCATCATCCGGCAATTTTTGCCACAGTAGCTCCTCTGTGGGATCAGAAATAACAGGTTAGAGACTTGGGTGCCCAATGACCATGGCTACTGGTTCACTAGTTCTTCCTTAGACCACTTTGGTACCAACCTCTGCAGACAAGGAACACCCAACAAAACCTGCAGATTTGGAGATGATCCAACCCAGTAATCTAACCCACACAATTTGGCCCCTGTCAAAGTCACTCATAGCCCTAAGCTTTTCGTTTCTCCTGCTTGTAACACAACCGTTTGTAGGACTAAATGTTTAATTACTACCTAATATATTCCATCTGTTGACTGGTACCATTGTAATTATATTATTAACTATGCCATTCACTTCACCTGTCGGTGGTTATAATGCTATGGCTGATCAGTGTATAAACTATGAAAAAGAACTTCAGTGACTTCTGTGTTTTGTTGCAGATCTTTTCACTGGGATACTGTCCAACGGGAGAGTGGCTGGCTGTGGGAATGGAGAACAATAATGTGGAGGTCCTACATGTCACCAAACCTGACAAATACCAGCTCCACCTACATGAAAGCTGTGTGCTCTCACTCAGATTCGCTCACTGTGGTAAGAATCAACAAATTGATGAAGATAATTATATCCCTGAAAAGTTGACATCATGGAATCATCATCACTGCCGTAGCAAATCCTTCGTTTTAACACAATACTTCATAAATTATTTCATGGATCGATTTCAAATTCTGTACCTACTTAGATCTTAGTTGGAGGAAGAACTGGCCCAGATTTTTGAGAAGGTCAGTTGCATATTTCCCCCAGTAAGGGGGAGCTTTATCTCCAGATATTTTTGGGCCACATTTGGTGCATATGATTCGAGTCGAGGAGGTCTATCTTGTGTATATACATATATATCATATTTTACTATGATGATTTATATTTTACTCACCTGAGAAGCTTTTGTACCTCCAGGTTTTTGACGGTTACTTCCCAACCATATGTCCCATTATCATTATTATCATAATTTCTTAGAGTATATTGCTGACTTAATATGAATAGTAATGAACTGTGGGAGATTATAAATGAGTAATATGAGGAGATCAATCAAGGGAATTGCTGCTTGCACATTGCAGGGAATTTGGGGCTTTTCAGGGATAAAGGTGTAGTTATTATTAACAGGATTATAAAAAACTATCTGACAGATTTTTATGAAAGTTGAATCTTGATTTGGACATGCGACAGATGAAAAAAACCCCATCATTTTTAAGAAGATCCAAATAGATTGATAGGAAGAAACTTTATAAATTTCCAAAGGGAGATCTCCAACTGTAGTCATTACAGCAAAGGTGCAGAGACGGTCATTTATTTTACTTTCTTTAATGTTATGATGTGTGGCTTTCCATTTTTCCAAATACAGATAAACTTCTCTGTGGATTATCAAAACGTTGAGTGGGAACCTGTAGGAAAGAAATCATCAGTATTTGGAACTACTTTTTGTGGAAAACCTACAGATTTTCATGGTCACAGCCACATAATAATGAAGATCATGTTTTTCGGGGGTCTTTTACCAGACTTATTCTCTCAATTTGAATGCCAGACTATGTTAATCTCAAGAGTAATTTACAGTATGTGTTGAGATACGTTTAAAATGAAAGGTTAAAAGTTCTCTCTACATCTGCCTTATTGCTGATGCTGTCCTCTGTAGGGAAGTGGTTTGTGAGCACAGGGAAAGACAATCTGCTCAACGCATGGAGAACCCCTTATGGAGCAAGCATATTCCAGGTAAGTGTGATTGATGGATGGATGTCTGGCAGCTGATAATCCGAATGCAGTTTGGCCCTGTAACAAAGATTTTGTCTTTGAGAAAGACATCAAATACCTTCATCATATCCACCTCATCATCTTTCATTTTAGCATAGTATTTTATATCAAGGACTCAAAAATTTGAACAATTGAAGAAGCAAAGACCCTGTTGTAATCATTCATAAGTGGATGACTGAACTGCTACTTGCATATATAGTGGCAAAATCATATCAAGCTCTCTGATCCACACAAGTTTATCTCGCACACTGTATAACCCTCTTCGGTTTGGCTTTTAATATCTTCAACATTATCTTCGACATTTTACATTTTAACATAACTTTTATCCTTCTTCTCAGTCAAAGGAGTCATCCTCGGTGCTGAGCTGCGACATCTCCATAGATGACAAGTACATTGTGACTGGCTCAGGAGATAAGAAGGCGACTGTCTACGAAGTCAACTACTAGGACTGCTGCAGTCATTCAACGGCAGGGCCGTCCTTCCACCACTCTGCAGTGTCTCCGCCATGTGCAACTTTTATTGTGTATGAAATGGATTTTAATGGAACTAACCTAACAGACCGCGTCTTTCTTGGACAACGACCTTTCGACCATTGAGCCAGTCTGAGATCAAAATGAAAAAGCCAAAGTGAGCACAGAGGGTTTTCTTGTTCCTGAGTGGTTGTTGTGAGAATGAATGAACGTTCTCATGCAGTGAGTTAGGAAACGAGGCTGTTGTTAAACTGTGGAGCATTTCTTTTTACGCATTTAGGCCTATGCTTTATTTGTTTTTTTGTCTCATCTAAAGTACGAGCATCTTTTTTTACACATACCTTTAGGGTATCAGATAGCCTGTAGAGATTCGCAATCAATCCAAGCTGACATAAAATGTCTAAGTTAAGCCGAATTAACTCAACATGTTGCCACTTGATAGGGTTATATTTAGATTTTTGTAAATATCGTATCTTATAAAGTCTCTGTTGATTACCTCTGGAAGATTCTCATCTGTTCTTGAGTCTGCTGCTCCCCTCCTTCCACATCCTGACTGCTAAAAAACCGAATGAGTACAGAATATACAGAATTGATTGCATAACGCATTCTCTTCAGGATTTTTATTTTGTGCTCCTTTTCCGAATGGATGAGATAACTATTTCGTTATTATCTCATTCATTTGGAAAACAGCATTGTTTTCAGATATTTGAGGTTTATTTGAGATTCATTTCATGCAAAGATTCTCATTTTTTTCAGTGATGCGAATTGTTATTAGTTTGTTGACTTTTCACAGGCACCTAAGAACATTTGTTCGGATGGAAAGCCCTATTAGTATCAAAGATATTCCAAAGTGGGAGCGCTTCCTAGACCTTAAATGGTTTACTTTCATTAAAGGTTCTCTTTTGATCGGGATTTATGTAGACATGGAACACAAGCTAAATGCCTTAATTGTCACAGAATGATCATTTTGTGCCATAAACAATAAACCCCAACACGAAAAGTGGGATCTTTTATGAGAATATTTCACCTGCATAAAGGGATAGAGGATTTTGGCCAATAACACTCATAAACATTGAATACAAAAGCATCACATACAACTCTATGAATTATTCTTCTTCGTCTTTCAGCTGTTCATTTTTGGGGGTCGCCAAAGCGGATCATTAGTTTCCATCCCTAGGCTGGAACCCTTTTGTTTCACAATACTAGTTGACCCGAGTCCTGACCAATCCGGTTTAGAATCAAGTTTCGTGTTCTTCATATTGATTTGGCATAGGTTTGTCCTTCCTGAAACAAACATCCCCATTTATCGGGGCATGGGAACCGCACTAGGACACCGGTTGTGATCTTTATTGTGGCTGGGTTACAACACATTACAGGATAACTGTTACAAAGGAGGTGGTCACACGGAATATATATGTATTTACAAAAAAACGAGGTGTTTAGTGGTATGTAATTCATCATTCCAAAAGGCTTCTCTTTAATTAAGCTTTGTTTGTCTGTCGACTTTCCTCGTGGAATATGGAATTTGGTCCAATGCCACACACTTACTAGGTGGTTTGGTTGCTGTTATGAAAGTCCAGATTTTGTCTGGCCATGGGACAGTTAACTTTGTCTGTGTGAATGGAATACTTACGGTCTGATAACTTGTCCTATTCTGTACCGATTCGGATTTACTGGACATAGAAGTATTTCTCAAGAATCATTTGTGGCATGTGCATTCTAAGTGATGATGATGATGATGATGATGATGATGATGATGATGATGCATTCAGGAAATGCTCCATGGGGGACGCAGTCAGAAAATTGCTGAAAATACAGATGTTTCTGTTTATCTCAATTAATGAGTTGATTATGTGGTTAATTCAGAAACACAAGGCTCTGTCTCTCTGAATTAACGAGATAATATAGAACTGAATGATTTGCATTCTTGCAGATCAAATCTGTAATTATTGATATCACTTTCATGTTTCTGCACCTGGCTAAGACAGTACCAGACACCAGATCCCCTTAAAACCACAACTTCACACCCATTCTTAGAAATAACGTATTTTAGCGTCAACAAATGCTAATACGTTTTGTTTTTTTTACCTCTGGAAAATCCAGGTCTGATGTTATGCTAAGCTAGGCTAAACAGTTGCAGGCTGTAACTTTGTATTAACTGTATGAACATAAGATTTGTATCAATCATTGTATCTTTTTCTCTGCAAGTAGATACCTTTACAGTGTCAAGCTATTCTTTTGAGTTCAGTCTCTTTTTTACCTGCTTTATATGTCCATTAAAGATTTGTATTTATTTTTTCTCACTACTCTTATTATGGGTGAGCTTTTGTGTGTGTGTGTGTGTGTGTGTGTGTGTTTGTGTGTTTGAACCCTGTTAACAATAATCAAGTAAAGTTACTAACATAACTTGTCCTTACGACTGTCTGAGTATTGCACTGGGTTCCGTCCCCTGTGTTCAAAGGTTTCTGTATGCTCACTTCATTTTTACTGACATCTCAATTAATACTGCTCGATATGTATTTGGGGGTCATTCAACTCTCAATTTCTTATTTAAATGGTCTTGTTAAGACCATTGGACAATACTGAAAACAAGTGGTCTGCTATATGTCCGTGATTTCTCTTGAATCTACTTCTGTTTGTTGGCTCGTAGAAAAAACACAGTGCCTTTATGCTGCCTTGCTTCTGACTCTGATTTTGTCCTGCTGAAATTTCAACCCCACAAAGATGAAATGTGATGGTCTTAATAACTGTTCTTGAGAGTACATCTTGCAATTAAGGATGGATTTTTATTTTATTTTTTTAAATCAAAGTAAATCAAATGGTAAGCCAGGTCATTCATTCCTGTTGGTATCAGTTGTCTGGAAGTAACTGGACCCATCGGGTCTTCGTACTTATAGTACACCATTCATGAATGGAGTCAGGCCTGCGAGCTAGTTCAGGTAGCTAACTCCAGCAGTTCTGCTTTCTCACATGACATGCCACTCCTTCCATAATCATTTACCAATCACGCCCTCCAAATGTGGCGGTGAATTTAAACTGCAAAATTTCCAATTTCTCCCTTCTGCTCTGCTTATGCCGCAACTGCCCGCATCAGTATTTACTACCTGCTCGTCAAAGCCCCACCATTACCCCAACATCCACCTAGCGGCTCCAACAGGGGGTGGGGGCTAGGATATTTGCTCATCATCTCCCAAAATGTTGCTGTAGATAATCTGCGGGGAGTGATGAGGTCAGAGCGTAGACGCATCATTACATGTTTACATTGTAATAAACAATGATAGCGTGAGTTGTCTGACTGAACCAGTGATTATTCAGTCTACCTGTTTAAGCTTGTGCCATTATCCATATATTTTTTAAGGCATTCCTCCCTGTTCTTTCTCCTGCTTTCAACCTTTGTTGTTGTTGTTGTTTCTGTGTCTCTGATACAAAGCTACAACTCCAAGCCTGAGTTCTGCTGCCGTCAACAAAACCAACCTACTCTAATTTTAAATTAGCAAAATTAAATTAATAAATGGGAGGTTCATTCTGAAAACAATCATCTTAAATTGTCTCCTTAGACCTAACATTCTTGTTCAGCCAATTTCTCGTGTTGTGACTTTACTCCCAGAAGTGAAAGATATAGGCTAAATTTCTCTTTCTTGAACCCAAAAACAAATTCTCAACTCTTAAATTGAGAATCATGAACAGCAAAGAAGAGAGAGACATGTTAATGACACTAGAATTATAATTATAATACTAAGGCTTTTCTTTCAGGTTCTACATCATTCCAATCCGTTATTATTATGTCATGATTATTGATGTAAAACGTATACCGTTGGCCTCCATATATTCATCTGCTTCAATACATTACTTCCTTTATCTCATCTCTCACATCCACAGCCTTAAAAACGATTGAAAAGACATGTGGCCAACATGTGGAATTGTTCATCTCTGCATTAATCATGCCTGTGCTATCTTCCTTTGTGTCTTTAATAATGAAATCTGAATATTAAAATGTGAAAAAAAAGTTTGTGTCAGCTCTCCTGCAAATAATTACTCCTCTTGAAAAACACAATTCAATTTTAGTTATATGCCAAACTGAAGCACGTTTGAAGACATGAATTCTCTTCACACTTTTCTTTATGCAGCTATGAGAGACACCTGTTTTTTGATTTGAATAAATGACTGATGACGGATGAACAGGTGTGAATACAAAAGAAATGCTGAAGAACAAGAATAGTGTTTGTTTAACCAGAAAAGAAATGGAACTAACAGTTTTTATAAGGTTTGGTTTTTTACAGTGTTGCCTTATTCCATGCTTTTTCTCTAAATCCAAATCTGCTACTGCAACCTTTGACTGATTATATAGAAGAAATATATTTGGCTACTTTAATGTCAATAATCAAACCATAATGTTTCTCACCTCATCTGACTTCTTAAAGTTAGCTGGCTAACATTATCTCAGTGAGAGATGATGTTATTTTCCGTAATTATATCTAGAGCGTTTAGCCCGACTGAAGTTGTTATGAATTTATTGTACAAATGTAATAGTTCATGCTGACAGTGGAGAGAAACGCCTGCTGGCTACTTTGACTTTTTCCCATCCCGTTGCTTTCTTTTTTCTAGATTGTAAATGATTTTATTAAATTATCTTGTCTCAGACTGATGTACCCGTCTAACTTATTATTGGGAAGTGATTGTTGGATATTTATGGTTTCGCTTTTTTTTTATCGTCATATAATGCAACAAATACTGATGATAATACTCAGATAAAACTAAATGTAATCTTATACGGGAGAGGGACATTATTAATCATTATTATGATAATTATTGCTGAATTAGACACGTTAACCTTAAGGTCAAACCATATATATATATATATATATATATATATATATATATATATATATATATATATTCTATGGTTACTGCGTTATGCTTCAGAATCAAAGTTAGGCATGACGACACCCTCATCCAAGATCAACTGAAATTTTTTTCAAACTCTTTCTGCTATAGAACCAAATAAAGCAATAAAATCATTCCTATAACCCCCATCAACTAATTGGCAGAGGATAATAAGTGTGTTACAATATGGAGCACACAAGTGGCACACGTAGTTTGCCACTTGTGTGCTCCATATTGTACGTGTGCCACTTGTGTGTTCCGTGACAGTGAGAGAGAGAGAGAGAGAGAGAGAGAGACAAAGATGCAGAACTTCACCTGCACGTATGTTAAAATAAAAGTCTAAAAGTCTAATTATTTACATAATTTACTAGAAGCTCATCACTCCTCAGGATACAGGGACGAAGAGGATCTGTGCTACATTCATTCAATTTCTGTAAGGGCCTTAATGGACATTCATAGAAGCTGATTTTCCAGCAACAGTCTTTAATGTCATTGACTGATATCAGTAAACACGTTTTTCTTCTCGCTGCATTCATGTCTGTCTGTCATCAGCAGCAAACTGAGAAGCTGGTGGGCAATTTATGATCCAGATTCCAAACCAAACTAAGAATATTCTGTAACATTCCAGTAAGAGAAGGGGAGCAGAGCCGTGACACTGTCACAAATAATATATCTTATGAGTCTGTAAAAGGTACGAATACACAACTTGACAGGAAGTAGATCGAGGATGCACTATGATAGATTAATGAATGTAAACACATGATTCTAAATGCTAGGGGTCAAGGGAATAAACAGCATTAACAAATTCAGCACATGGTAGTTCGAAGCAATGGACATGTGACACATACATTGCTGACAGAAACTGCAGAGAAGAGCTCTTATGTGAGTAAACTGTTCAGGTTTTCATGACAATGGTGTTGGTGGAGAAATTTAGTCTACGGGTGCTTTTTAGTTATCGTCTAAGTCCTCTTCAAAGATGGTGAGATAAAGTTTTTGGAGGCAGACATGGTCCAAGATCATCCATATTAATCAAGTAGCCTGGTGCTATTTTCCGGCATTTTATTTCAAGCTGACAGTTCAACACTAGTTTCTGTCCAACCTTGCATTGTGAACGTTTTGCGTTTAGGCAGAGCAGAGCGCCGAACTGTTGAAATGCACTAAGTGACCTTCACGAGAGTTGTGGAGGAGGAGGCTTCACCATTAGAGTTAATGGTACTCCTGTTACAGCTCTCCAACCGGCACTTCAAACAGCCCAAAGTGGGAGAAAAGGAGATAAGGTGGGGATGCTATGTGGGAATTAACCACACTACTCAGAAATGTTATATTAAGAGCACTTGCAGCTTGCAAATTGCCCACTTCCCTGGCAGACATATAAATTACATTAAACAAACAAACCACGAAGGACAATGATGTGTTTAACTTGGATATGTTGGATGCTTCTGGTGGATTCTCACAAAGCTGTAAAATATTTAATTTCTCTTTTTTCATATTGAGACTGCGAACTTGGATACTGAAAATTGTATTCTTTGACCCGTGCTCAATGATTTTTTGGCCTTCCATAAACCTCCACATACATGTAAGTGACCTCACAGTCACTTGTATAGCCTAATGATCGCAAAGTGCCACTTTGCAGAACCATTACAATATTATTGTAACTACAGAGCACCGTCAGCATCGCTGCCAGTGAATTCACTGAGAGTACTGACAGCACATTTTGGGGTCTCCTGAAGATGATTATGTATTCAACAGAGTGAATATGTGCTGCAGTTGAAAATGAAAGGTTGTTAGCTTCCCTAGAATTGTCTAAAGTCATGCTATCAGCATGTGAGGCTACATTAAGGCACAACCTGGGAGCTCACAATGAATAAAAGTTGCACTGGACGGAAAACACAGATGCTTTTCAGAGTCTGCAGAGCCAAGCTGCAGTTGTTATATTTACTCCGGGATGGCCAGCGTCATCTTCTACGCTGTAGTGAACTGGAGCAGCAGGGTGAACACAGCTGATGTCAATAGACTTCATGAACTCATGAGGAAAGCAGATTCTGCTTCTTCACCGTCACACACAGGAAGTCTTTTCTACCTAAGGCCATAAACTGTACGACTCCTACCCTTCTGCAGGAAGGACAACTGAAACATCAGACACTAGAACCAATACCCCAATAATACCAACATTATGTGCAATATTACTTCATCAAAATCATGTGCAATATTACTTTGTTGACATAATGTGCAATAATACCCTTCATTATCATTTTCAGGAAAAAATATTGGGTTGACAATCATTACATTCATTGTAATGTGCAATATAACTCTACAGTATTATAATTATAAAGTGCAATAGTACCATCATTATCATGTTGTTGTCCTTAGGCAGTAGTTTGCACCTACCTTAAATAGAATATAGATTTTTTTAGAATTTTACTTAACCCAGCCACAAAGGCGTCACAAGCCAGTGTACTTCTAGTGCCTGTCCCAAGTCCAGATAACTGGGGAGGGTTGCGTCAGGAGGGGCATCTGGTTTAAAACCAATGCCATTGAGAGATGATCCGCTGTGGCGACCCCTATAGGGAAGAGCCGAAAGAAGAAGACGAAGAAGATATTTCCATTTATATTTAATACTCTATCGTCTTTACTCAGTTAATGTATAGTTTTGTGAATGTACTTTTGGAGCCATCTCTGGCACAACAATTGGCTTTTTTTGGTTATTTAAGTCTTACCTCGTCTTGTCTTGTCTTGTCTTGTCTTATCTTAACAATGCCCTGGGGTGACTGCTGATGTTAACATGATAGCACTCAATAATCCAAATAATCACGAAATAAAATGAAATTACTCTGTTGATTGTGGTTACAAAAGCGAGGGATAACTACATTTATTGCAGTTCACTAAAACGTAAACAAGAATGCTTAATCATACCGATCCATCCAATAGTTATGGGAAACATGTCTTTCAAAACTGCGAAAATAAACATGGTGGCATGAAAAGAAAAATCAGGACATCACCAAAGTCAGAAGGTGTTCATTCTGTGGGAATCATAAATGTGTGATTCATCCGATGTTGTTACAGACAAACTGAACAAACTGTGATACAAACACTGAATACGATACCCGCTTACTTTGGCATAAATTACAAAAGCATCCAACTCAAACCTCATTACTTTGACTTTATCTGAGATTAATGCTCAATATATTAATTCTTAAATTGTTCCAGCCACATCAGCAGTGCCTTTTTACCCTTTACAGACAGATTTAACGACTCTATTAAAAATGTTATTACTATTGGCACAGTACCAGAGAGATTTTACAACAGGAATGCGGAGTCTGGTGAAAGAAACCTTCAGCCTTTCCTGTAGCCATTTGGCTTTGATCATAAAACCTCAGCTGAAATGATTAGTCATTCTTTTGATGGGATCGCTCAAGCCCAGCCGGCAGTGATGGATATACCGCTGTGTAGATTTAGTCATTAGTCATCTGTTCCCTTAAAAGATCCGCTCCGCACAGAAGGGACAATTACCTCTGAGAACTTCGGGGAAAGTGTTCCAACTTAAATAATAACATTTCTATAAAACATGACCAGCAATAATGGCTGACGATTACTGCACATGAGAGATGGCTGTGGGTTAGAGCGCACTGCAGAGAGCATAATAACTCCTCTAAAGGTAAAGGTATAACCGTAGGAACTCGAATCACACATAGAAACCTAAGGCTGTATGCAGCCACATCTTTCACATAAAAAATAAGCAAATAAACAAACAACCAACAAGTAATTAAATAAAGAATTTTATGGAATGGTTTTAGAAGATGACTTTTTCTTAAGAGATCTAGCATTCCTGCCTATACAAATATATTTTTGGGACCATGATAATACATTTCTGCAGTACATGCCAGTCATTGGTGGAGGAAGTGCTTTTATTTACTGGAGTTTTTATGCAGTTCAGGAAGTTTTCCAAAGATTTGTTGGGTTCACTGAGCCGGGGCGGCTGTGGCTCAGTGGGTAGAGCGGCCTTCTCCCAATCAGAAGATCGGAAGGTAGCCGGTTCGAATCCCACCAGGGTCTACTTGTCGTAGGGTCCTTGAGCAAGACCCTGAATCCTTAGCTCCCCGGGCGCTCCACGAGGGGCTGCCCACTGCTCCCTCAGGGATGGGTCAAATGCAGAGAAGTAATTTCACTATGTTGTACTGTGTGACTAATAAAGGATTGTTTCTTTCTTTCTTTCTTATCCAGAGATAGTTTAGGGATGATCACGCACGCTTTTATTCCTTATGACTGTAGGGATAGGGATTACTTTTATTACACATATATGAGTTTAAATCAACAGAATCCACATAAACTTCAGGGTTTTTTTTAGAATGCAGCAGCCAGACTCCTCACCAGAAACAGAAACAGAGACCTTATTACTTCTGCTTCAGCCAAATTACCCCTGTCTCCCGGTTACTTTTAAAAGGGTTTTTAAGATTTCACTAATGTATTTTCTGTTTAATTATTTGTCAATTTATTTTATTATTTTTCCCTAAGCCTTACAAATGCGTAATTTATTTTATTTGGTCATGTTAAGCACTTTGTAACTTTGTTTAAAAAGTACTATATAAAGAAAGATATTATTATTATTATTGTTATTATTGTTGTTAATATTATCAGTTATTATTAAAAGCACGCTGTTAAATAACTCTACTACAAAGAAAAACCCTGCATTTAAACTTGACTTAGGTAAAGCATTTTCAGCATTTTTGGTACTTAAGGTATCAAGACAAGTACACTTTCTACGTTGTAGATGTTTATGCTGTTAATTATCGAGTTAACAGATTTATACTGAACACGAAGCGTAGAGAAAAGTTGTCATTTCAAAAGTAACTGGTAACTAAAACTGATGTACAAATGTAGTGTAGTAGAATGTACGGAGATGAAGTGAAGTACAAATATTGAAATGGAAATAATAAAAGGCCTCAAATTTGTACTGAAAACCATCGTTTGAGAAAATGAACATAGTTGCTTTTCATCACTGCTGCCATAGCAAAGATGAAGAAAAACTCCATCACTGCATTATCTTGTCTTTTCATATGAAAAGATATTAGATCATTTGGTAACTGAAGGGATGTCTTATGTAGTGAGCAGATCATACACTTATGATGATACAGCAGGGTCATGGCTTTTTCCTGCTTTGTGGCCTTCCATTGCATTTGAACTCAAAAGAACCTGTCGTTGCCTAACTGGCACGTTAATAATATCTATCATTTTTCACCTCCACAATGCCGTTGCCTCAACGGGAGAACTTGGAAGAGCTGTAACACAAGGGCGCGCGTCCTTCAGCTCATCCTGTGAAGTCAGTCTGATGAGTTAAAGGATTTGTTAGGTGCTGATGCTGCTAACAATCACCTCTTTCTTATCAAAGGGTGGACTGATGATTCATTCTTGTCTCGGACTCTTTAACAGGTGGGCGCCTGTTCACTGGAGGGAGGGGCATCGATCTGTGGTGCTTTCATATCTTACATCCAAGGCTGTGTCACATATTAATGGCTACTTCTGAGTTGAGCATCATTATCTCCTTTCAGGAAGGGAAGGATGAGAGATTTCAGCTCAGCTCATGTAAAGACGAGAGAAATCGGTCTTTCTGTGTGTGTGTGCGTGTGTGTGTGCTTGTGTGTGTGTGTGTGTGTGTGTGTGTGTGTGTGGATTACTTTGTGAGTGAGTAGATGTGGTTATCTGTGTGTGAGGACTGAAGGAGAGGACTGGATCAAACTTTCTATGTGAAGAGTTCCGTGTTAAATCAAGTTAAATCATTACCTTCTGTAAAATGAAAAGATAAATAAATTACCCTGCACTCTTTAAAAGCTGAGGGACATTTAAAATGAAATGTATTATTATTATTATTATTATTATTATTGCCAACCGCAATAATAATGAAAAAAAAACAATGTTCCAAATTTGATGTTGCAAAGGTTGAAATGTACCCACTTTATTCTTTTAGGAGATTTCATAGAAAAAATAGGGATAGTGGATGTATTATTTCCAGATGCCTAAAAAAAAAACACTTACTTATTATTAAATTATTATGAAAATCCTAAACGTTGGCAATATTATAATACATAATAAAACACTAAAGAATAATCACTCATCAATGAATGAATGAATGAATCAATCTTTATTTATATAGCGCCAATTCACAACAACAGTTGTCTCAAGGTGCTTTCCAGAAACAGCAGGTCTAGACCTGACTCTTTATATAATTATCTACAGAAATCCCACAAATTCCTCCGTGAGCAAGCAGATCTAAGACTTAGGGTGGACGGCCTACTGTCATGACCGGGTTTGAAAAGAGAGACAGAGGGAAGCAATGATATCATCTTACGCTAATCTACTTTCCTCCACTTCTCTAGGATTGGGCCGCGGCGCCAGCTAGGATCCAAGTTGATAATAACATTAATAGCAATGTAATATTTAGCACTAGCTTTTGGGGAAATACAATACAATAATAATAATAATAATAATGGCAATCATCATCGTGATGATCTTGTAATCAGTGGACACAGCAGCAGATGCAGTCGCCAACCATGTGACCTTACAGGGTACCAAAGCACAAAGACTCCAGGGAAAAAGTCGAGTTAGAAACATGCATTAATCCACTGACATGCATTAATCCACTGACATGCATTAATCCACTGACATGCATTAAAATGAGAGAGATGTATGTCTCTGGAAGAGAGAAAAGCTCAGTGCATCATGGGGGATCCCCTAGCAGTCTAGACCTATAGCAGCATAGCTAAGAGCTAGCTTATGCAAGCCTTAATTATAAGTTTTATCATAAAGGAAGGTTTTAAGCCAACCTTTAAATTTAGAGAGGGTTTCTCAACACTTGATATGTCCCGGAACCTTTAAAATGTTGCTTCCACTACTCGAGACGCTCATCCGTAACACCCTGCAGAGGAGACCGGTCAGTCTAGAACAGTGGTTCTTAACCTTGTTGGAGGAACCGAACCCCACCAGTTTCATATGCGCATTCACCGAACCCTTCTTTAGTGAAAAAGAAAATGTGATTTTTTTCAAATTAAAGACATAGGTATATGTTTTTTTACTGGTGCACAAAATTAACCGTGCATGAATATCACCTTGTTCAAAGAACAAAACCAACACAGTGCATGAACTCACAACAAATTACATACCTGCAAATCAGTGTGACTTCTGCTGTTGCCTTTGAGAGACCAGTTCAGATATGCGTGGCTTCACCTTGGCAAGTGCCACTCTCATGTCATTCTCACAGCAAAGTCTGTTCGTTTTCTTCGTTTTTATGTCCAGCATCCTCGAAAAGGATTGCTCGCAAAGATATGTTGTAACAAATGGTATAAAAATTTCCAAGGCTTTCTTAGCAATAACTGGATACTTTTCCATTTGTTGACAGCAAAACTTTGAGAGCGTTGTTGTTCTGAAGAGTTGCTGTTGAACCTGGCTCTGCTGAATTTAAATGATTTCGTCGAGGTATTCATCATTGACATCTGCTGTCTCAACAGCAAACGTGAACGGCTGTCTCACCCATGCTGGATATGACTCTCTTGTAGGAAAGTATCCGTCGAGAGACTTTGCAAGCTCATCTAAGTGCGTAGCAATTGTTTGCTTCAGTTCCATGGGTACAGAAATGTCTCCGATTCCAGACACATCTTCATGTTTTCTTCCGCTTTCATGTTTTCTTCCGCTTCCATGATGTTGACTCCAACGCCCTGCATCTGCTGATTGAGATTAGTGAGAGCTGCAAATATATCAGCCATGTATGCTAAAATGAGAATGAACTCAGAATTTTGAAGCAATCTGCATGACAATGTCGTTGCTCTTGCAAAAACAGGGCTAATTTCACACGCATGGCAAAAACAGGATTCAGCACCTGTCCCCGGGATAACCAACGAACATTAGAATGGTACAGAAGTACCTCGAATTCAGAGCCCATTTCTTTACACAGCTCACTGAAGATGCGGTGCCTCAGAGCACTATTTCGCACATAGTTCACACATTCCACTACAGTTTTTAATACTTCTGCCATTTTTGGAGGCAAGGTTTTTGTTGCCAACGCATGACTGTGCAGAACACAATGCGTGACAATGATGTGTGGTGCATCGGCTTTTACTAGCGCGCCAAAACCAGACTTTCTTCCCAGCATGACTGGAGCTCCGTCCGTACAAACTACAGAAACCATATCCCAGGAAAGATTGTTGTCTCTGAAGAAGTCATCCACAAGCTTCTTCACATCGGCTGCCTTAGTTGTTGTTGTAAGAGGCTTACAAAATAAAAATTCTTCTTTTATCATGTCGTCTTTAACATAGCGCACAAAAACAGCAAGCTGGCTTAGATTAGAAACGTCTGTGGACTCGTCGAGTTCAAGGCTGAATTTTGCCGTGCTTGAAATCAGATCTGCGACTACTTGAGCCAAGATGTCTTTACTCATATTCTCTATTCTGTCGCTGATGGTGTCATTTGAAAGAGGAATTTGGGATAATTTACCTTCGGCCGCTGTTCCGAGTATCAGATTTGCCATCTTTAACGCAGCTGGTTTTATGAGTGTTTCACCAATGGTGTGTGGCTTGCCCTGCTTTGCGATCAGGTAAGCAACTTCGTACGATGCTGTGAGGAACGGTTTGTTAATGGGTACAAATCCAAAAGCAAGCAGAGTAGCCTTTTAATCGAATCTTGCTCTCTTCACCTTGAATTCAGCAAGCGTTGTGTTCTTGTATTCCCCATCTCCATGCAGCTTCAAGAAGTGTTCCTTTAGTTTTGCCGGTGCGAGACTAGAGTTGCTCAACTTGGCATTGCAAATCATGCAGATAGGATGCTGGGTCCCATCACGTTCCGTGATACATGTGAATCCATGTTGTACATATTCGTCCGACCACTTTCATTTTTTGCTCGACATAGTTAGCATGGATTCATATATCAAGAAAGAAATCACACGACGTACTACCACGACAGTCACACGTTGACTACTGAGCGCACTAAATTCCCCGCAGCACTGATTGGCCAAGCAATGTAACGTTATCATCTGCAGCCAGTGATGGCCAAGCGGGGCGTGTCATCACGAATTGACACGACGAGTCGGGTGTGTCTTGACCTCCGCGGTGGAGGCTCCGCCGAACCCCTGAGACCGACTCACCGAACCCTTAGGGTTCGATCGAACCCAGGTTAAGAACCACTGGTCTAGAATATACATGCAATATAATATGCCAAGTTTGTTTTCTCTTCACAGGTTCGCTTCAATCAAACAAGCTAAAGCAAATAATGAGTTTGCCAGTATTCCACGAAGAAGTCGTGGTATTTTTTAACTTTCTTCAAAAGTAAAAAAAAAAAAAACATAAACAAAACAAACAAATTGTTGTTAAATACTGAATGGAAGCTTTTATTTGTGTAAAACCTGGAAATTGCCAGATTGCTAATTGCCACACGGACATAAAAACTGGGGTTCTTACACATTTATTGTAAAAATTTTCGAAAAAAGATGTTGGGAAAAATATAATGGTTTTCAATATAAAGAAATTTGGCAGTGGACTCTGGCTAAATATGGAAACAAAATAATGATAGTAAGCCGAAAAGACCACTCAGCAGCATTGGGAATATTTGACAAATGTGAAAAGTACATGTCGCTCTTGCTACAGTCAATATGGTCTTCCAACCCACGCCACTAATACAGATTGTGTCACACTAGAAGCTTTGCTTCAAAAATATAACAATTGGTAGAAATAATGACCATTTCCTATTTTAAGTTGCGTATATAAGTATATTTAACAAGTTAATGGCACAAATAACTTCTTGCTTATGCAACAGTCACTCATGTCCATTCTTCACTCGTCATAGCTCGGTCCAAAATAAGGGTATAAACAATCACAATAGATGACAATGCATTTGGCAAAATTTCTGCGGCGCAACAACTGCTGTACCTAGTGCTGCTACCTTATGACCAAAATAATAATATATTATAATATATATATATCCTATATATATATATATATATATATATATATATATATATATATATATATATATACAAACACTCTGGACACTTGTGACAACTGTTTTGCCTTGTATAAAATTATTTCAAACATTTATTTAGTTTTTCCTCAGGTCGCCTATGTTTTGATAGATTTTTGAAGATCATATAGAATTTGTTATATAAGATACTATTCTTATTAAGAAAACCCATACAAATAGACAAAACACAAGCAAATAAAGATAATGTCTTCATCAATTTGACAACATAGGCACGTTCTTTATTCTCTTTATTCTATATTCTTAATATGCAGTACATTTGCCCTTGTTGGCCACCGTAACTATACTTAAATTAAAAAGAAAATTTAATTGGACAAATTGGTGTTCCATAGCTCCCTGTTAATCCAAAATGTTCGGAAAGACTCAACTAAATTCCTTATCCCACTTAATGATTTGCCACAGATTCATGACCAATTAAATTCTTCCTTACTTTTTAATCCAAACCTGCACTAAACCACTTTACTGCACCTTTCTCCCAGTCAACAAAACATTTATTTTCATAATTCTTTTCATAATTCTTTTTCTTTTAAAGATCTCCACATCTATTGTATCACTTCAGCACTTCATCCGTGAGGGTCGTTCAGAGGGTCGCAGGAGAGTAGAGAGAGCTGGAGAGTTAGAGTGTTTGAGTTCACGCACAGAGAGGAGGATTGCATATTTCCTAAGAAAACAGGAGCAGCCATTTCAGTGGAGGTCACGGCCGTCTCTCTACACGCACATTGAACCAGTGTACTCAGGTTCAATTAAAGCACTTTTTCTTAGCTTTTAGGCTAAATCTGATTTGCACTTTAGTTCCCATTTCGAAACAAAACAAGGATTTCTCTCTGCATCTGTTTAAATGTTATTGTAGCATTTTACAGTGAATTGGACAGCATTTATCAAGCTTTTTTTTATCTTATAACCCACCACTCAAAGCACTTTACAACACAAGATAGCTTTCACCCATTCCTACACAAATGCATACACCGATAGCATAAGCGCCATGCAAGGTGTAACCACATCACTCCTGAGTGACAGCCATTCACAAGTGCACTCACATCACACGGAAACAGCCAGCAGATGGAATTTTGCCTACAGTATTTTGCTCAAGAACATTTTGATTCGGAGACTGCAGGAGTTTGACATCTAAACACCATACTTGTAATTAAAGAAGAGCCGGTATTTCTTTTCAGTCACAGGCATCTTAACTAGAGAAGCACTGATAGCAATTTTCCTGGCCGATTAGCGATTACCTATTTTTATAAAGTCTAACCGAGCCTAGCCGACACTGATTTTGGCCGACTTCGATTAACGTTTAAAAATCATAATGAGTAATGTATTATCCGTGATCTAATTCTGGAGGATTGCAGTAGAAGTAACAAGGCTGGTTGACATTGTGTTGTATTTATGTGTTCTGACCTGTTGAAATCAATGTTTGCTCCGTCCCCATCGCGCTGTGTTTCTTAAAACAACGGTATGATATTCCGAAGTGAAAGTAAAACTTTTCAAGTGTTGTTCAGTTCATTATATGTTATATGTTGGCGATGTTCAGGGACTTCAGGGCTTTTGGCTGGTTCTGAGCTTCTGCTAACTTTAGCTGTTCTTCTAGCGTTAGCTTTTAACATGCTATGTTCCTCAGAGTGATTCCCTGTAAGATGCGTTATTAATTCCGTTGTGCCCGAACATTTCCAGGGTTGTTCCTCAACAGTTTATTATATCCTTACTGTTGTTATAAATTGCGAGCTTTATATTATTCTGCTTTATTTGTGAGATGTTACAAGCTCATGGTGTACGCGAACGGTGCATGCGTGCAACCAGCCCTTATTTTAGTACTTGGAGATATGAACATTCATGTTAACTCCCCTGCATGTCGTTTTGCATCCAAATTTCTCCAACTACTGGATTGTTTTAATCTCAGGAAACTTGTTGATGTCCCCAACCGCACCATTGGGCACTGCTGGATCTTGTCATCACTTACTCTGCTCCTCTCAGCAATCTTCTCGTGTACGATCTGGGTGTGTCCGACCACAAGGCCGTCTCCATGTAAATGTTACTTGTGTCCCCCCTCAACAAGCCCAAACATTAAATCTACTTCAGGAATTTGAAAAACATCAACCCAGAAACCAACACAGTCACACTCCAGCATTTGTATTAGCCAAGGACTCAGTAGATTTCTACAATAAATCCCTGAGTAGCATCCTGGCTCGTCACACCCCTGTAAAGACTAGAACAGTCACTTTCTCCCGTTCAGCCCCCTGGTTCACCAACGAGCTACAGAAAATGAAGGCAGCTGGGCGTGTCCTTGAGCAGCGTTACAAGGCTTCAGGTCTCACTGTCCACAAGCTAGCCTTTCGGGAACACCAAAAGGTCTACTCAAAGTCCCTTGGAGAGGCTCGGTCACTGTTCTACTCCAACATCATCAAAACCAGTCCTGGAAACTCTTAGCAGCTGTTTTCCACTATCAATCATCTTCTCCCTTCTGTCCTTTCTGGTCCTTCCACTCTACCCATCCAGTCAACTTACTCAGAGATTGAGATCTCTCGGCCTCTAAATTGCTTCCAAGAAATCTCACAAGATGTTGAGGTTATCATCAGGATGATGAAACCCTACACCTGTGCCCTTGACCCCTTTCCTACAGCCCTAGTGAAAACTAACATCTCTTCCATCAGTCCCCTTATCACCGCTGTAATGACCCAATCACTCCGGGCCGGCTTTGTCCCATCTGCCCTAAAAGCCTCAATAAATCAGACCACTCCTCAAAAAACCTACTCTCGATCCAGAAGTTTTTGCTAATTACAGGCCAATTTCCAAACTCCCATTCTTCTCCAAAGTACTAGAAAAAGTAGTTGCTGCCCACCTCCAGGACCCCCTCAAATACAACAACCTCTTTGAAACCTTTCAGTCTGGTTTCCGCTCCGCCCACAGCACAGAAACATCTCTGCTTAGAGTCACAAATGACCTACGGATGGCAGCAGATGCTGGTTCACCTTCCCTCCTGATTCTCCTTGATTTATCTGCTGCCTTCAACACAGTTGACCATGGAATACTCCTACACCGCCTACATAACCAACATTGGACTCACTGCCACCGCCCTAAACTGGTTTCAATCCTACTTCACCGACCGATTTGGAACCACATCAAACACATCTGCAAGATCTCCTTTCACCATCTCAGAAATATTTCCAAACTCCGTTCTTCACTCACCTTGAGTGATGCTTAAAGCTGGTCCACGCGTTTGTCTCCTCCAGACTGGATTACTGTAACTCACTTCTCATCGGGATCCCTGATAAAAGTCCTCAAAGACTTCAAAGCAGTGCTGCAAGGATCCTGATTAGAGTGCGTAAACACGAACACACCACCCCCGTTCTTCATTCCCTTCATTGGGTTCGGTCTCTCTCCTCACTCACCGGTTCATCCATGGCAATGCACCCCCATACCCAAAAGAACTACTCACCCCACTGACTTCAACACAATCCCCCGTTCTACCCACTCAGACCCCCTCTTCCTCCACCGAAATAAGCTCAGCAAAATGGAATACTGCTGGCCTTCGTCTGTGGAATGCCCTTTCTGACCATTTGAGGGCTTCACAGACAACTGAGATTTTTAATAAAGGACTTAAAACTTTCTTTTTAAGCAGAACCTATGACTTTTAATTAACATTGATCTTTACTCTTCATTTTAAAATTAAGATTATATTTTTTAATTGATGCTTTTATCTGCTTTTACCTTGTATCACTTTGACATTTGATCCAAATGTAAAGTGTGTCATTAATACAATGTATTATTATTATTATTGTTATTAATGAAAACATAAATAAGAGTAGTCTCTCTGTCCTCATATAAAGCACATGTATATTTTTTCTATATTTTCTTTGTGGAGAGCAACAATAGCTACCTTACAAGAGCTATATTACCTGCAACCACGTACAAAATGAATGATCTTTCTCTATTTGTTCACTATATCAAGTGTTGAAAGTAAAGAAAAATCTCTCTGTCTGTCTTTCTGCCTCACCCACGCTCACAATATACTCTGTATGGACACATTTCATGGGTGTTGTCCTTAGAATTTCCACATGATGGCAGCATGGATCTTATAATTGATCACTCTTGATATCAAAAACTTTAATGTATTACAAATAAACAGCAATTGACGTGGTGAGTGTTTTATAAACATTTTAATTAATCAATGATGTTTCACTACTCTTTATTGTTAGAAACTATCTTTTTACATATTATCTTGACTTTATTTTGATTATTATATATTCTATTATCATATATTTGCAAGGGAAATTGCTGTTTACATTTTTGAACAGAGCACAGGGGCATGTACTTATGCATTGGATTTTATTCTTGACCATGGGAATTGTATCCAAATAATTTATCTAATATCAGTTGTTCCCTTAAAAGCTTTTAAAGAACTTCAAACAACACATCAGGATTTCGTTTGTGTGATACAGGTGCAACTCTGAAAAGCTTATAAATGGACTTTGGGAAACAACCTTTGTCAAAAGTATTTTTTGTTATATAGGTACTGTTTTCAAATATATGTATAAAAAATGCGTTTCTGGGAATTAGTTATGTTTAAAAAAAAACAATATCAATGTGCTCTTTGGTGAAGAAGGTGAAGAAGGGGCGAAGAAGCAGTAGACAGAGATGAAGGTGGCACAGTTGAAGATGTTGAAGGTATTCTTTTGGAGCGATGAAGATGGACAGGGTTAGAAACGAGCACATCAGAGGGACATCCAGGTTAGACATCTTGTAAACAAAGTATGAGAGGCCAGACTGAGATGTTTTGGATGTGAGAAAAGGAGGGATAGTGGATATTGGTAGAAGGATGCTGGAGATGGACTGGTCAGTCGGGAGAAAGAGGGGAAGACCAAAGAGGAGATTTTCGGTGTGTTGAAAGAAGACATTCAGTTGGGTTGAGTACAGGGTAAGGTAATGGAAGTAATGGAAATGGAGGTTATGTAATAGAACCAGATGATCCACTGTGGAGACCTTAGAAGGGAACAGCCCAAAGAAGAACAAGAATCTGCTGTTCGAGCACCAGAGGTTTAGAGTCTGCTTGTGTGTGTTTAAAGTGTGGCACTCACACATTAAATGATGCTATCCCTCAATCATGTTCATTGAAACTGAGAATTAACAAAATTGTGATTGAGATCAAACTTGATGAATTGTGCAGCCTCATTTTTCTATTTTCTATAAAAGTATGTCTCACATTAAGCAGCAGGTGGCGGTAAAAAGCTTCTCTGCAGCCAGAACTATCCACAGAAGAAGAACACTGACAGGACAGCTAGGAAATTTCACCAAAGTTAAGGTTTGACCTGAGCGTGAAAATGCTTCAACGGACGGCTAGACCGTGGTTGTATTGGTGCAGGAATGCACAATTGACAGTCTCAAGGTCTTACTATGCTGATAAAGTGGCTCGTCTTGGCTCGCAGCCCGATAAACAGTCTTCTGAATATCAGGTATGCTAGTTTGTTGCTAATCCCAGCTAGCCAACACGGTCTCCTATATCTGCTGCTAATGTCAGCTACCGTTGACGCGATGTGATTTGTCTGACATTACGGATAGGTTTATGATCGTCAGCTAATTTCATTTATAGTGGGACTAGATTAAATCTTAGTTCTACAAAGACACTACCTGCTACAAGAGGTCAAATGGTTCTGCGTTGGTTGCACCCATCTCAGCAACATCACACCAATCTTATTCATTCTCCTACGCGTAATTAGTTTGGCACAGTCTTTTTAGGTCAGCTGTTTTATTTACAATAAGATTTAGATTCGTACTAAATGTGAGCACAACCGCAAGTTATGGCGTAAGATAAAAAAAGAAGGTATATGTGATCGTAAAACCTCAAGCCAAAGCTCTTTCTACTGCTGATGTAGATCTTCCTCCTACCCCGCCTCCAGTCAGTGAGGAAACTATCTATTTGCTGTCCCAGAAGTGGCCATGACGCACGGTATGTGCATTACAGATGGCATCTACGGCTGTTTGAAGGGAGCCTTTTATATCCCGTTCAAAAGACTGGCTCATTTTTATATATATTTATTTTTAAGAAGCCAGCCTGTTGGTAACTCATTTTGTCTGGATATAATCACTGGAAGGAATGATAGGATAATATTTGGATCAGAATCCTACCAATAGAAACATTATTGGTTCAGAATCCCACCAATATGTTTTCTATCGGTGGCATATCTTAGTTTGAATTAATCTGAAATATTGATTATAATTTCATTTGGCAAATGTGGAGTAGATTCAGTGATGGAGACTTCATGGTCACTATCATTGTTGTCGTTGGAATGAGTTGGTTCTTTTCTCACCTCCGTCACTTTCACTGTCGGGTGATGCGTTTTTAAGTGGCGATGAAAATTATTTGTTGACCCGGACTTGGAATGAGATATTTTTCTGGCAAATATTAAACTTTGCTTTACCGTTTTTTTTCATCAGAAAAGGGAATCCAGGTGCTGCTGCGTTTCCTTTGGCTCATTTCGTCTTTTTGAGATTCCTGTAATTCACTTCAAATTAAGCGTATCCTCCCCCTTCTTGAGACTGCTGATGAGGCACCCACGTGAAGGCAGAGTGGACAATTGAGATGACGTCATGCGATATTTGCATGACGATAAGCCCTGCACATGTACTCCGCTGCGTCAGAGTCCCCAATAACACCAGAAACAATTTACTGAAGATGATTTGTGACAGCGATGTCGACCTTTCGTGTGTTCTTACGTCTTCCATTCATGTCCTTCAGTAGTGGCAGGACAGTCGTGCATTCCTAGGACTGTCACAATCATTCTTTTTTAGAAGACGATTAACTGTCAAACAAACAATTAACAACACAATCCACACAAATCTTCTGCTTCACACCATTTCTACTTCATCTTGCCATTTCATACAGATATGAGAATATTCTAATGCTGATGCAAAGTAATGGCTGTCAAATAACTGTGATCAAACTTACCCATTATGAAAAATGGAGCTTAGATTTAATGGCACTGTTCTGCTGTGTAGTTTTCTTTATTGAAATTGTTGAATAGGCACTCCGCTTTAGAAGTGCTCTGATTAAATTGTTAATTTCATGTCTCTGTCACTAATGTTAATACAGTGATAGACAAGTGTTGGAAAACGTCCCACTACTGCATGCTCACCCCACTTTTTTGGTTACAGGAGCCATCAAACTTCACATAGTCATACAAGTATAAGAAGTGCTTATACTTTGTTTTTTAAATATGATATTTCACATAAATAATAATACATTTTCTATCAACCCCTTTCAGGTTATTCTGCAGAAACCAATCCCATTTCTGTCTTAAGTGTTTTAATGAAGTGTAATGGCTCCCAGGGATTGTCATCAGTTGAAATCAAACCTTCACAAATAAAACAAATGTATTTTTCTTCTCTTTCTCAGGAGAACTATGAGCGAATGAAAATTCTTGTTGACGAATTGAAAAATCGAACGGAGAAAATCAAATTAGGTGGGTATGAGTCAATGACAAATCAAACTTCAAATAAAGGAGCTAGATTTTTGAAAGTATCGATACTCCCCATTTGAGAAGCAGTGGCGGACTTAACCAATTGTTGAAAAACATTTTTTTATTTCTTCAATCTAGGTGGAGGAGAGAAAGCCAGAAAACTTCATACTTCTCGTGGAAAACTTCTGCCTAGAGAGCGTATAGACAAACTGCTGGATCCAGGGTACAATCTACTACTTTCATCTTTGGTCAAGTTACGCATGTACAGCATATCTCCCTCTGCCTTCAGTAAATCTAATAACTTCTGTCTCGTTAAACGCTCGAGACTGTTGTTATCAACACATCTAATTGGAAAATGGAGGATCTTGAGCTCATAACCCAGGATAAGAGCCTTACAGTTTTATCTGCCAAACGATGGAAAGAGAGGTGACTATGCAAATGTGTAAATTAAAAAGCTTAGAATGCCACCATCAACATTATATCTCGGAAAAGTCGGGGGTATTATGGAATCGTCATCGTAGAATCTGCTGCATCCACAAGTCCTTCGTGTAAATGTGAAAACTGAAAAACTTTTTTGTGGATCAATTCCATATTTTAAACTCTCATAAACTTTAGTGTGAGGAAGCACAATATTGTATATTTTCGAAAATGGGGGGAACTTAATCCCTAAAAGTGTTCTGGCCATAATTTCTCAGACTGAATATTGATTTAGTTCAAATTTGGTGCATATGAATCACCTCAAAGAGATCTATCTTGTATACATCATATTCTACTGTAATAGATTCTATTTTACTCATTAGCAGAAGCGTTTACTTGAAGTCTTGTCTATAACTTTCCAACCATAAGTCCAATTGTGTCTATATTTAGCTCATAAGAATTGACAGAAGAAATTTGTTTTGTTTTACTACCAAGTTAACTGTTTATCTTAATTAATGAGTCTGTAAGGGATCTTATCTTAGAGCAAATTGTTGACTTCTTGAAATAGGTTGAGTCTATAAGAGACTATTAAAGGGTCACGCTTAATTTGTGGAGTTAAATCAGAGGAAATACTTGTATAGTGAATTGAATTCAATTGAGTTTTTTCTTTTTTTGGGAGGGGGTCCCTCTCTGTGGGGGATGACGGCTTTGGCCCAGTTACAAGGTTTTACTGTAAGAAAAAAAAAAAAGGTGCAGATACATCTTTTGAAAAACTAAATAACTCAATGAAATCTATGTATTGATATTTTTTTCTAAAGATGCACTGGGTTGCCATCCTATTATTAATTTATTTTTGTTAAATGTAGCAGCAAAAAAGGATAACTTCAATGGCTATTGGTAGGAAAAACATGTTATAATTAATCTGAAAATCGTGGTATCCTTACATATTAATATGCTCAATGGGAGCAGTTGCTCAGTCGAGTTTGAAACCTGGTGATAATATTTCTGGTCTGGTGATTGACTATCAAGCTGATGTGAAAACATGTCAAACCTAAATGGTGCTTTACCTCAGTAAGACTTAAACCACCATCTTAATTCTAAATATCCAGTTTTAACCTAGTACCAAAAACTCATGCACACGTTCAGGCCTCTGTGTGTGTAAGATGCGCTGTGTTCTTGTTGCTATTTATTTTAGCTTTTCCTATTTGTTCTTTTTTGCTGTGGGAGTAAACACATAAAAGTTTGTTGAAAGTGTCTTAAGTTCTTGTTTATGTCATTACCCAAACAGTAATGCACGGGTGGGTCAGATGTTGACCACATTCTCATATACAGTATATTTGGAGCAGGGACTTTTTACTGTAGACCTCTAAAACAGTAAGCTTCATGGCAGCTCATTTTTTTTATAGCACAAGAATTTCACGATGGACATTTCTCTTGCATGCATTATTTTCTTGCAGAACCCCGTTCTTGGAATTATCTCAGTTTGCTGCATATGAGCTATATGGAAAAGAAGAAGTTCCAGCCGGCGGTATTCTTACTGGAATCGGACGGGTATCAGGGTAAGCAACATGCCATGTACACCTGTTCGTCGGTCACAGTAGGGTATCTTAAAACCTTGAAAGCATATATTTTTCGTAGAACATATATATCTGAAAG
This sequence comes from Lophius americanus, assembly GCA_037951165.1. Classification (NCBI taxonomy): domain Eukaryota; kingdom Metazoa; phylum Chordata; class Actinopteri; order Lophiiformes; family Lophiidae; genus Lophius; species Lophius americanus. The sequence continues at coordinate 4,841,622 of JBBDHG010000032.1, read as the reverse complement.
GACATGCTACGAAATGAAATAGTGTTAATTAGCCCTTTGTAACTTGGTGACAATTCTAAGTTTTTTTTTTCTTTCAATTATAGGGTGGAATGTGTTATTGTTGCAAACGATGCAACTGTCAAAGGGGGGACGTATTTCCCAGTTACAGTGAAGAAACATCTCCGTGCACAAGAAGTAGCCCAGCAGAACCACCTGCCATGCATTTACTTGGGTGAGTTTTTTAGACTTTACTAACTTGCTGTCCTCGACAGGCCCATATTCATTCTTCTGCCTAGGTTTTGCAATTTTTTATTGTGCACAATGCTATATTTAATACAACTTTAGGTTCATGTCACAGCTGGAGGTTGTGGTGCGTTTACATAACTCTCCCTGATGGACATAGGTGGTATTTTGCAGCCCAAATGCCTATCTAGTGTCAAAATACAACTTTTGGCACATTTTGGGTACATTTTCTATCCAACTGTGCCAAATGCAATGTATTTAAAACAACATATTTGGGGGGGAAAACCATCAGTATAAATGTAAAAGTTAAGCTTGAGAAGAGAGAAAGTTAGCATATTGGTAGTTGAATTTTAACAATGATTTATAAAATTAAATAACTTGCTCGATCAAATCACATCTGCCATTGGTCCAAAGTCAAAGGGCCCTTCAGAAGATAAGAAAGTAGACTGAGATATCCCAGATTCCCTGGTTAAGGCTTGATGTCTGTTCATAATAAAAAGAACCCACTAAGTGGGTTCTTTTATGATATTAATTATATTGATTAAGTTGTCTTAAGTATTATGATCTTGTTTCCTTTAGTGGATTCAGGCGGTGCCAATCTACCCAGACAGGCGGATGTCTTCCCAGACAGAGATCACTTTGGACGCATTTTCTACAACCAGGCCAGGTTGTCCTCACAGGGAATAGCTCAGGTATGTTTGGTTAAATAACATGGTATAATACATATACAGTGTATATACAGTGTATATGTATTATACACTTAAACTTTGTAGAGCAGCAGAGAACTTGGCCTCATAGTTTATTGATCAACCTATGTTTATTTCTTTCTGAATCACAAATAAGTTGTATCTAAATAAAGTTTGTGTGGATTCATGGATCATTTAAAGGAAGCAAGGAACCATCTGCCATAGAAGAAGGAAACGCTGCATGAAAATGTGTAATAAAGTGGAAAGAAATATCCATTTTAGATGAATGTTGTCTTTACTGACTGCTAAAGTAGAGTCACCATTGTGTTTACAAGCCAAACAAGGGTTTGGAAGAACAAGGCCACGATGTAGTGTAAAATCAATACTTAAACTGCGTTAGAAATACGACTTTCTTGATGTTGTGATTTAGATTAAATCGGTTTCATGAATTATTTGCTGTACTGCCACCAGCCATTCATTTGGTGTAGGAACCTTTGTGTGTCCATTAACTAAAGATAGACCTCTACTCTCTCAGATTGCTGTTGTGATGGGCTCCTGTACTGCTGGAGGAGCATATGTGCCTGCCATGGCAGATGAGAGCATCATTGTGAGCAAACAAGGAACAATCTTCCTGGGAGGACCTCCACTGGTTTGTCAATTAATTGGTTAAATACTTTAAGAATAGGATTTATTAGCTGATTGAGTTTCCTACTTGTTTTAGTGATACCTATTCCCAGGGAACAATGGGAAGTGATGCTAGGCGGCAGAAACTTATTAAAGGTGATTTTGTGTCTGCAATTTCTTCACGTCTGTGTTTACAGGTAAAAGCTGCCACTGGGGAAGAAGTTTCTGCGGAGGATCTTGGTGGTGCTGATCTTCACTGCAAGTATGAAACAACAGTATTTTTTTCATATGGCTGTGAATTTCTTTGATAACTGATCCAACGCTGTCATCCCCGACAAAATTGGCAAATTGAGCTTTTTGTCGAATATTTTCTCCATTACATGAAAAGTGGCCAATCAAAATAAAAATGACCAGCTATGGACGACCCCTTATGCTCCAGCACTGTGTTCTTTTGGATCGGCCACCAAATCTTGTTGAAATGTACATATTTGAGAAGAGGTACTTTGTTGTGACTGAAAGTTAGAGCGCTGGCACTGCCAACAAAATGTGATTGATTTCATGCATCAGTGAAAGAAGCTGATGCTAGATGACAAATACATCCATATAATGGAAAATCAAATATATTTATGATGATAAACACATTATTCCAAATGCAAGGAATAGGTATTCAGAATCAGCGAATTGGGTCATATTACTTAGAGGCAAACACTGTGATTGCTTTCTATTTTTTAAGTAATGATTCATCTACTGTCATACTTAACCAGCTATTTATTCTTTCTATTGCAGAAAATCCGGTGTGACAGACCACTACGCTTTAGACGATAACCATGCACTCCATTTAGCGAGAAAGGCTGTGAGAGGCCTCAACTACAGGAAAAATATTGAGGTCAGTCAAATCTTGACAATTTAAAATCCTCTTTCATTGTCTCTCTTTTGACAGTCTGATTTTTGTATTTATGTTTTTAAGGTCACCACAGAACCGACCAAAGCTCCTCTTTACCCCGCAGATGAACTCTATGGCATCGTTGGAGATAACTTGAAACGCAACTTTGATGTCAGAGAGGTATTTTTCCAGTTTACTGAAAAATATAAATAAAGGGGTATAACAAAAATTACCCCCATGCTGTACTTAAAGAACAAACACTCTTTTGATGTATATTTATGTGCAGTTTGTTGTTTATATTTTGTTCATTTGAAGCATAATTGAAGGTGAAGACCGTTGACCAACATAATGGTTTTATTTAAGTGATTCCTCACCTCCACTTACACAGCTCTGTAGGTGAAGTGTAATAAAGTGAGATGATTGGTTGTAGATCACCACAAAAAATAAATATTTGCAGAATAAACACACAAGTTTTAAACACACAAGTTTTATACACAGGTTTATATACCAATACCAATACCAATAAGCCTGTCTTTCACAGTAAACAACTGTGAGGTCTCTCTATCAGTAAGTCAGTCAGTAGTGGACAGCCAGCATCAATCACTCTGTTTCTTCTCTCTCTGCCAGGGCTTGTCAGAATTTCTCATTTGGTTTAAAGCCCTTGCCTTTGATTCTGAATGTAGACCTTGGGGCAACAATTACTGCTAACTCGAGAGGTTGTAAACTGTTAAGGATGCAGGGTCTAATGGCTGCTCCCTCTAAAAAAGTGTTTTATCACATGACACACATTCATAAATCACTCAACTAAAAACATTTCACATATCAGTCTGGTTTTATCATCAGAATCAGCTTTATTGGCCATGTATATATACATACAAGGAATTTGGTTAACTGAGCTCTCACAGTACGAACATATCAAATAATTATAAAATAAATGGAGAAGATAATAATCAAACATACAAGCTATGAAAAAATGGGCATGTTCTTGTCTACAGGCTATATACATTTAAATGTTGTATTCATTATCATGATCAATTCCTATGAAAATTAGACTTTATATATTATTATATTATATATTCAACTGTGAAGTAGAGTTCCATTGCTGTCCATCACTAAAACAAATCAGTGAGTCACTTTCTTGCACTGCCTGTACGATACCTTCAATATATTATACGTTTGAAATAACATTATCTGTCCTATGGCTGTAAAATCCCCACTGCTAAATGTGCTACTGATAGTAGTGCCCAACAAATGCACTATTTATACCTGTTTGACTTACATTTGTTATAATCCCAGTACAAAACTATACTCGTACTGCCTTTCTTTTCAGTAAAGATAGAAAATCTATAGTAGATGAAATAGTAGATAATAAATAGAAATAGATAATGTATATTCTATCTAGCTTCACTACTTCACAAAAGAATACGGTTACAGATGTTGAACAAATTATTTATATTAGGTTATTTTAAGCTGCAAACACTTAATAAGTTATTCTGAACATTTATAAACAACTTATATGATAGCTCTCAATTAGTGCAGGTTTTTATTGTTTGGCAACGTCAAGTCAATGCAGAACTTTTCATCCTGAGAGTGCAGATAAGTGTGCATCCACTTTTTTGCATCTTACAGGTCTCTGCTACCCTTTATATCGAATTATAGTAGCAAATTAAATGACTCATAAAGAGTTCTCAACTTATTTAGTTAACTAGTTGCAAAATACCATTTATAAACCCTTAATAAAATGGAATCATATTGTAAAATGTATATGTTGCCCACGTTTTCTAAATAATATATAACTTCAGGATGAATAGATTCTTTGGATTCTAAGGTCCCGCCAGTGTGACCCTAATCCCTACATTTATTTGGGTTCAGTATACTTGTAAAGAATGTCAAAGTGTAGAAATTACTGACAGGTCGTAGAGGTGATGCACTGCTATAAAATGATATCACATAGCTGCCTGTTAGAGCATTATTTAATGTGTTGCCATAGTTCCTGTAGCACATGAGATCATATTGTTGATAAAAAATAAATTAAAACCGAACGATTAGTTATGCTGGCTTACACAACTTCCCTGATTGATTTGATTTCAGGTGATCGCTAGAATTGTAGATGGCAGTAAATTTGATGAGTTCAAGACTTTCTATGGAGACACACTTGTCACAGGTAAGTGACTTAAGTAACAGTTCTGCTTTAATTGTAATATTTAATGGAATCTAGAAACCTTACTATTTGACTTAAAATATGCAGGATTTTCAAGAATCTTTGGTTACCCAGTCGGAATCATTGGCAACAACGGGGTCTTGTTTTCAGAGTCTGCAAAAAAAGTAAGTGCTGTTTGTACCCATTGATGACTGACATGGTTTAAGTGGATTTTCCAAAAATTGTCCAAAGGCAACACTTTTGTTAAGTGGAAAAATTCACGATGTGGAGTTGGAACTGGAGGAAGCACTGTAACAATAGTTTGAATCTAATCTCTCAAATGTCAAGGATTTTAATATAATAGTTAAGCACAGTTCTCTCTACAGAGATTCATTGCTGATAACTGCGACTATCGGATCATTCTCTCCGGAGAGAGCTGTAGGTTTCCAATATTTTGTTCTGACCTTTCACAGTCAAGGTGCTAAAATCGTCTAAATCAATAAGCACTTGTTTGGGCGTCCTCATGAGAGCTCTCATGAATGGTTTTCTAATAACACAACATTCAAAACCCCTGAATAGATGATAAACAATTTTATTGAGTTAATTTGTAAGCGAGTGTGCCATGAATGGATCTGACCTTTACACAGGCTTTGCAACCATGAGAAGCCGAATTTCTGATTATGAACTAATACATTTTTTTCGATCACATTTTATTTTCGATTACAAGCTACACCTTAATGGATTTCTTTGATTAATTTTTTCTATACGTTCTCAGTGCTGTCTCAATGTAATCACTGTCAGTAAGGACGGTCACAGTGAAGAACAGGGAGAGCATGTCCTAGAGAAATGAATGCAGTACCTTTTTTGAGAAGATCCGTTATCACGCAATCATGCCCAGGCTGCTGTTAGAATAGCTGGTTAATGTGAAAAGGGGGGAAACATATTTTCCATTATTGAACGTTCTGTTAGAAGCAAACTGATCATTTTTTCTCAAAGTCATCATTTCTGTTGGGCAGTTATCTCTTATACTGGCTCCAACTCTATTTTGCTTTTTGCGAAGAAAGACAGGATTCTTCGGTGAAACAAAGCTAGCAGAGTTAGCAGCCGACATCAAGAAAACAACAGAGCAATTCAGCAATATAAGTGTATGCAAATTAGGTTTCTTAACGCTCTAAGCAGTGTTATTATTTTTCTTCCTGTTTTATAACTGTTGGCACGTTTGTGTTATTCTGGATCGACTGAAGGCCGTTCAGCTCCCTTTTAGTTGAAGTAAAACGGGAAAATAACAAACCCAGCCAGCATGAAGCTCAATGACCTACCTTTGCAAGTTGATAGATTTGGTCTTAACCGGCGTCAACTCAAATAAATGTGATGATAAAGGAGTGGCCAGTTGCACACAGTCACACTCAGTGGTGCACGGTTTCATAAACATGAAGCAGGCGTTAATATTTATGCTATTGATTCAGCGGGTCAGTTTGTGAATGGGAGAATAGTTTCTTTCACAATTATTCATTGATTATATTCTAATTGATTCATTGATGCAGTTATTCAAGATTGGAGGTTTTTTCTTGTTAATTTTGAAAGAAGCCTAGAAAATAAATATTATTTTTCTCGCAACTTCTCATTTTATTTCGCTTCCCTATTTTAAAATCCTGCAGGAGTAAAAAACTTGATTTACTAACTATTTGAAATTCTTTCCAGGGGACGCATTTCATTGAACTATGCTGTCAGCGAAACATCCCCCTTATTTTTCTCCAGAACATAACAGGTCAGTGGATGTTATTAATTTTGCTCTGTTGCTTTCATTTTTCCTTTCTGTTACTCTTTCTGTATCACCTCACTTAAGGGCAAACACAATAATTAATAGTATTACTATTTTAGTGCTTGGATATATAAAAATATGTCAATTTTGTGATGCTGATGTTCCATCCCATTAAGGGAAATTATGAAGCTTGATTTTAATGCGAGCCTATAACCTCTAGTTAACTTTGCGTTCAAAAGATGCTGTCCCTTCAGATGATGGCAAACTATTTCTCCAGCTTTATATTTTAAATCCGTCTCTACATCTCCATCACAGGCTTCATGGTGGGTAGAGAGTATGAAGCTGGAGGAATCGCCAAGGATGGAGCCAAGATGGTGACAGCAGTCGCCTGTGCCAATGTACCGAAGATTACTGTTATCATCGGTGGATCCTACGGTGCAGGAAACTATGGCATGTGTGGCAGAGCTTACAGGTACGAAGAAGCTGAGGAAGAGAAGTGAAAAGACTGAAAAGACTGCATTGGAGCGTGGCCCAGAACTGAAGACATTATCATTAGTTTATCTGCTTAAGTTAGATTACGAATGTACTGCGCCTGCAGTTATACGTCAGAGAATCTTTCATTTCGGTCTACGACATAAGAAAAGAGAGTTGAATATTCTTCCAAAATAAATTATATTATAAATTCAAGCACTTTATTTAGAATTTCATGACAGCGAGGACCTCTCTTTACCACTTAATGAGAGTGGACCGTCACATTAAATTCCTTTGAAGGTACACTCTATAGAATTTAGGGGTATCTCTCTAAATTTATGGAATTTTCCAGTTGCAAACATGAAGACTTCTGAAACTGTTTAGAGGTAAACGGTGGAGTCCAAGCGTCCACTCAGCAGATGATCGACTGCTGCAGAGTGGGGAGTACTTGTTCCCCACTGGTCACATTTCCTCTGTGGTGTTGTGACGTGAGCAGCACTGAGTAGGCTTAGAAGATATTTGGGGGAAGGGAAGGAGGCTGGTGGCTTTGGCCATGAGCTTCAATGTCCCCACCCGGACCTCACCGCTTCCCCGGGATCGGTTACCAAGAGCCAGCTGTGCATCGCTTCTCCTGGAGAGCGATCATTCATGAAATGGAGACCATCCATGGGTGTACTGGCCAAACCAGTTTACCTCTCAACAGTTTAATTAGTCAAGTCTTTGACAGCAAGGCTTTAAGTTCAGGTTTTTTTTCATTGGGCTTATAAATAACTTCCCCCTTCTTGCACTTTCCTCATCCTCAACCCTCATAATTCATATTGTGTGCTGTACTTCGCTTTAAAAGATCATTATGCGAGGGTTAGTTCTTCAGTCTTATTCATTATTACAGTTGTTTGTTTTGGTCTTATGAGTTATTTCTGGTTTTAAGCTGATGGATCTGCCTCAGCAAATAAAAATAAATGAACTCTTCCTTGTTTTGCTCTTACAGTCCTCGCTTCCTGTATATGTGGCCAAACTCCAGAATTTCTGTAATGGGCGGTGAACAGGCAGCCACTGTCCTTGCCACCATCACCAAAGATCAGAGATTACGTGAGGGAAAGGAGGTAATGATTCACATTAATGATGATTCACATTAATCGTTCTCAATTTATGCATTATTTAATTGAGCTTTTGTTGATTTCCTGCCAAAATAATACACCTCGTGAAAGAGTGTTTCCATTCAGCAGTGCTCTGATATGGCACTCTTACAGGGATAGAATTATACCCATTTCAAGGGATACTGTGCTTACTTGTTCTGAACAGCGCAGTCATCAAACGAGTGTAATTAATTGGTGTCGGGTTTGCTATTCTGGTTGGATTAATAGCTCTGGAATAAAAGCGCACATCCATGCCTGGTGGCATTTGTTTCACTTATTTCAGGTAAGTTAACAAAGTATGGTATTAGAAGTTAAAAAAACCAAATCCTTAGGCTTAAAATAAAGTAGATGTTTTTGTACTGTTCTACCTGTATTCACAATTGTAAATCTCTTTTCATTGCTCGCCATAAACGAACTGGAGCAGTGATGAGGAATAGCTTCTGTCTGTAACATTCCGTTTCTGGAGTACAACTCAAATCTTTATTTATTTATTCATTTATTTATTTTTTACCACAAGCCACTCACCAATCATAAGACCAAGTAGTGCTTTTTGCAGTTTCAAAGGTTTAGTCTTTATTTTTTTGTTGTCTCCATGGTTGGACTTTCTGGCAGTGAAGATTCTTTTCAGAGTAGATTTCAAATACTATTCAATATCCTTCAACCAAACCTGTTACACACAACAACCATGTGCTGAAGTGACAACTCTTGCTCTTATTGTTTTTATTGATTTTTTTTTCCAAAGGTTTTTTTCTTAAAGCCTGAAATGATTCTCGAATCTCTGTTTCAGGAGAAACTATCCATCATGGTTGCAGGACTGTGGACCAACCTTTTACTCTTGCTCATGGGAATTTATCCCGGGCAGTCCTGTGGTGGGTAGTGGGGGAGACGTATAGGGTATTGGCCCATCAGGTCGCTGTTTAAGTACTCCATTCACTGGTCCGTCTACGTTGCTATCCTCACCTATGGTCATAAGCTCTGGGTAGTGACTGAAAGAATGACGTTGAGATACAAGTTGCTGAAGTGAGCGTCAATCTTAGGGTGGCAGGGCTCAGCCTTGGAGATACTGAGCGTAGACAACTGGTGAGAGCTCAAAGTAGCCACTGCTCCTTGGCATTGAAAAGACCAGTTGAGGTGGTTTGGGCATCTCTTTAGAATACCTCCTGTGGAGGTTTTTCTGACACATCTCGCTGTAGGCACTGTATATATCATCTGGCATGGGGACGCCAGGATGAGCTGGAGATTTTTGCTGGGGAGAGGGATTTCTGGAAATCCCTCTTGAGCCCGCTGCCACTGTGTCCAGACCCAAGATATGCGGAAGAAAATGGATGGAAGGACGGTTTCTCTTAAAACATAGGCCAATTTTGTGACTGGGATTTGATTCAGATGATGACTTCAGGGGTAGACAATCCTAGCAGGTACTTGGGAGCTGGATTTTCATATTTTATGAATTTTAAGCATTTCTCTTTTAATGTCCCCACCAAAGGGGTCATATGCTGTTGTCTTGTCTGTACATCTCTCCATATTTCCATACATAATGGTTTATGGTCTGTCCATGACTGGTCATTAACCGCTGGCAGAAATACATTTTTTCTCATTTTGCTCGATAGTGGTATGGTCCATCCTCATCAGCAAAACTGTTTCCATTATCTGGTTAACTTCTGTCCTTGGATATAAATTTTTCTAATTCATCTTTGAAAATGTTTTCCCATTGCCATACTTTATGTTGACTGACTTTGGAGTAGGCATGTGTTTTTTTTATGTAAGACTTGACTAGTATTGCTTGATTCTCCGAAACACTAGGGGTGTAAATTAACAGTTCCTTCAAGATACGATATTATATCGATTCCTGGGACAACGATACAATATTTTGCTGATATCACAAAGTCTGCCACGATACGATTACGGTTCGATTTGATTTAGGCGCCTGCGATTGATTTCAGACGATATTATGTACCCATTTAGTAAAACTGGTTTCATTTCACTTTAAGAAAGTGTTAAATTAATTATAAATGAAATGTATTTAACATTTCATCAATATTAATAACAAAAATGAATAACAAAAAGAACAAAGACCTGTGTTTTACTGGTCTTTGTGACACGTGTGTCACACAAGGCTACAAATGTTTTTTTTCTTCTTATCAGTTAATATTAAGGACCCCTGAATACCTTTAAATTATGAACATAACTGTCTACATTTATGTTTCATGGGATTGAATTTGCATGGTGCTTTGCTCAGTGGTTTGGACTTATTAAACTCTGAATGTTTTACATCTTACAGAAAGAAATGTCAACAAAAAGCTGCGGTTTTCTGTAAACTGCCACTCATAGTTAATGTCTTCTGAACAATATATTTGCATTGACTAATTAGTTTTATGTTAGAACTCAGCGTCTCATTATCAAACACCTTTTTAAGTTTAACTGACAAATATATGTTGAGTGAAATAGTTTATTTTGTATATAATCGTTTATTGTTTGATTATGGTCGTGCCGTCAATGCTAACTACGTTAGTATGCATACGGCAATTCCCTCTATATGTTAGCATTAAGCTAACGGTGAAAGCGCCAATTATTTTTCCACATTGTTGTGAGGCCGTGAACATTCAGAATGCAACTAGAAGCCTTTAGCTCTCATTTGAAGAACGGGTTATGTGCCAAAGTGAACGATAACGTTCAGGGAGAACAGAATAAAAGGACAAAATTAAACGGCTGTTCCCTTTGGCTCGCAGGTCTTTGTGCTGATAGGGAAGGGAGCCAGTGTGTGGGAAACACTGCAGGCTTGCTCAGGTAGTAATTTCAAAATAAAGGCGTATCTTAAAAAAAAGACGATATATATCAGTATTTTGACTTTTCATCTATATGATTGGAGCTTTGTTCAACAAACCGTTATACTTATATGGATGGAGGAATCATTTCCCCCCTTCTAAACACCTAAGCTAATTTCTTCAAGGGAGCCTCGTGTCTCCCAATCATCATCAGCTCAGTAACAGGCTTTGCTCTCCGTTCAGTGAAATGCTCCTGTGGCTGTGTATCCAGAGTATTCATTCTTATATGTGTATCTATAGCCAGCAGTATCAAATATGGAAAAATCCAAAAAACAGTTCATGACATTTCAGATATTCGTCTGTCAAAACATCAACAGGACACAAAGCCAAAGTAAAACAGCCAAAAGTTAAAGAATCTTGATTTAATGTCGGACTAACCTATTTTGTTGGATCAGGAGATGATTATAGAAATGGATAAAATAAACCATACTCCGGCTCATTTCTTCTTTTTTTTTTCTGTCACTCAATCCATAAGCTCTCTATAGAGTGTGTTTTTTCTTTAATACACAGAATTAACTTGTCTTACCTTGAAGGTCCTTATTTTGTATTGAGATGTTGATACTCTTTGTATGTCACCCATTATGTATGTGAAGATGTTACGTTTGTACAGCATTAATTAGTTATTCTCACTACTGTTGCCTGAGTGTTTCTAAGCCAAGGCAGCAAACTACTTGACCAATGAATTTTTTTGCTTTTCGCTTCTCTCTGAAGAAATCAGAAAGCCCTAAGAATTCCTTTTATGCAGTGCCTTATTACACAACCTTGCATTTAAGTGCAAATGATGGTAAACCTTTTCGTCTTGGTATCTTTGTTAAACTATTCCTTTGTCTTGATAATTTATTCACAGTTCACAGCCGAGCAGGAGGCTGCAATGAAGGAACCAATAGTGCGGCGTTTTGAAGAGGAAGGCAGCCCATACTACTCCAGTGCTCGGTGAGATTTGGTTATGGCACATTAGTACCGTGTGGGTATGTGTGTGTGCGCGTGTTCTTGAACATACTGCATAGTGAGTAACGGCAAAGGTTTTTAACCAACAGAGTAAGGTTGTTTTTGGAAAGTGAGGACATTTTAGCCGGTCCTCATTTAGTTTTCATTGCATCACCTTCTATGGTGATATAGATGCTGTCTTTTTTCTCAAAACATCTGAAATTTCTACCCAAAATTTGAATTTTGTGTGCGTCAGGCAGCTGTGATTAAAAATGTTTACACAATAGGACGGAGGTAAACCTACAACCTACCTGCGTCATTTTTTCTACGAATCATGTGATCCTTTCTTTCCCAAATTTGACAAAAAAGTCAGTTCATGCATCAGAAGTGATGTTATTTTGTCTTTGATTTAGTTTTTATGGCACCTCTAAGCAGAAAAAAAAACATCTGATGATGGGCCTCTCAAACCATTCTAAACTGAGAAATTGATAAACAAAGAAAATAAAGAAAAAATAACTTTAAGGGTTTTGCAGATTTAGATGATCAAAAATATTGATTATTTTGGTCCCTTTATTAAAGACAATGACTGATAATAATACAAGTGTCTGTGTCAGGGTTAAAAACCAGAGTTTGAGGGAAAAACTCAATTTGATCTTAGCTCACTAAAAACAGATTGGACTGCATTGCGTTGGTTATAATGTCAGTCATTGCGCTGCTTTGTGATCTTGCTAAGAAGATGAGGGAGGGAGGAACGTTACAAACCTGCAATACTGCAAGTTCAATAAGAAGCACCACATGAGTAAAGTGTAATGTGCTATCTAATAATTTGATGTGCCTTTTTCCACAGACTGTGGGATGATGGGATTATTGATCCTGCTGACACTCGTATGGTTTTGGGACTCAGTCTCAGTGCAGCACTGAATGCACCATCGAAGAAGACACGCTTTGGAGTTTTCAGGATGTAACGCTCATCTAGCTTGGGCCGATGTAAATCCCTCATATGCACTGAACCTAAACTGGTCTGTGGAAATAAACATGAGAGGTGTCACCAGATTAAGAGCAACAAAAAGGAAAATAGATGACATTTCCACTAAGAAGTTGTGCCTTATCTGTTAGGATTTCAGTGTAAATGCAAACATTCTCCTCCTTCTGTCCCTACCCGTTAATGGATTGGATCTTTTTAATCAAATACTGTACATTTTTCATTAAATATATGTGAAAACACACATGTGCTGTCTTCTCATTCAGGACCATGAACTGCTGATTGGAGATAACATTCCGTGATCAGAAGTACCAGAGGAGACCACGTCCTCATAAGAATGAGCTGTTTAGCTATACACTCTGTATACATATCAGAGTCAAAAGGGAGGCAGAAGAGACAACATTTTTCAAGATAAATACCTTTCAAATTATGTCATTTGAAAGGTATTTCAAATATTATGAGTAAGAAATTGTATTCTGATAATGGGAGGTGAGCTGGTTCAAGATAAAATAAAATTAGAAATGTTTTTAAAAACATCCAAAGCCAGACCATTTGTCTCTATATCCAATCTTATATTCGATGTCCACTTGGACCAGCAGGTTTTTTTCTGCCATCTGATCCAGCCCTTATACAGTGCATCCGGAAAGTTTTCACAGCATTACACTTTTTCCACACTTTGTTATGATACAGCCTTATTCCTAAATGGATTCAACTAATTTTTTCCTCAAAATTCTACACACAATACCCCATTATGACGAAGTGAAAAAAGTTTGATTAAAATTTTTGCAAATGTATTAAAAATAAAGAACGGAAATACAACATGTACATAAGTATTCACAACATTTACCATGACACTCAAAATTGAGTTCAGGTGCATCCTGTTTCCACTGATCATGCTTGAAATGTTTCTACAACTTGATTGGAATCCATCTGTGGTAAATTCATTTGATTCAACATGGTTTGGAAAGGCACACATCTGTCTATATAAGGTCCCACAGTTGACAGTACATGTAAGCACAAACCAAGCCATGAAGTCCAAGGATTTGGACCTCCCCGACAGGATTGTATCGAGGCACAGATCTGGGGAAGGGTTCAGAAAAATGTCTGCAGCATTGAACGCCCAATGCGCACAGTTGCCTCCATCATCCGTAAATGGAGGATGTTTGGAACCACAAGGACTCTTCCTAGAGTTGGCCGCTTCGCCAAACTGAGCGATTGGGGGAGAAGGTCCTACGTCAGGGAGGTGACCAAGAACCCGATCGTCACCCTGACAGAGCTCCAGTGTTTCTCAGTGGAGAGAAGGACCTTCCAGAAGGACAACCATGTCTGCAGCACTCCACCAATCAGGCCCGTATGGTAGAGTGGCCAGATGGAAGCCACTCCTCAGTAAAAGGCACATGACAGCCCGTCTGGAGTTTGCTAAAAGGCACCTGAAGGACTTTCAGACCATGGGAAACAAAATTCTCTGTTCTGATGAAACAAAGATTGAACTCTGGTCCGGAGGAAACCAGGCACCGCTCATCACCTGGCCAATACCATCCCTACATTGAAGCATGGTGGGGGCAGCATCATGTTGATGTTTTTCAGCTGCAGGAACTGGGAGACTAGTCAGGATCGAGGGAAAGATGAATGCAGCAATGTACAGAGAAATCCATTATGAAAACCTGCTCCAGAGCATTCTGGACCTCAGACTGGGGCGAAGGTTCATCTTCCAACAGGCCGGCGACCCTAAGCACATAGCCAAGAAAACAAAGGAGTGGCTACGGGACAACTCTGTGAATGTCCTTGAGTGGCCCAGCCAGAGCCCTGACTCAAACCCGATTGAACATCTCTGGAGAGATCTGAGAATGGCTGTGCACCGACGCTCCCGATCCAACCTGATGGACCTTGAGAGGTACTGCAAAGAAGAATGGAAGAAACTGCCCATTTATATTTAATACATTTGCAAAAATTTCAAACAAACATTCTTTCACTTTCTCATTATGGGGTATTGTGTGTAGAATTTTGAGGAAAAAATGAATTTAATCCATTTTGCAATAAGGCCGTAACATAACAAAATGTGGAGAAAGTGAAGGGCTGTGAATCCTTTCGGATGCTCTGTAAATATGCAGGGATTGTGTTTGTCTGGCAGGATTAGATGTGGTCCTGTAGTTGGTTTGCTGTAGGCAGATAGTGGTGTGAGCTGACGCTGAGCCACAGATGAAGAGCGCTTAACTTTACCAGCTGGCAACTCCCTCCAACTCCCACTCTTTTAAATTTTTTGGGAAGTGAACATCTTGTACACAGTTGACGTGCTCCCATATTAGTATAGGCCGTCTCTGTTTACCCCGGTAAAAAGTTAGCAGTTTCACTCCATGTGATCTTCAGAGGTATTTGGTGATGTGGTGGAAATTAATATTTGAATCTATTCCTATGAATTTAGCTGGTTTAGCACTTGACAGGAAGCTCTTCATGCTCCTGTCTGTCTGTGTGGGGTCATTTCAAGTGCTTATATGTGTGGGGATGGGCGGTGGGACTCTCTGTGCCGCCCACACATCCTCCACCACCTACTGCCGTTTTTTTTAACTGGTTTGCTGGTTATGCAAATCATCTCTGCACCAAATGTCACAGTGGAAAGCATCACCAAACAGTATGAACCAGTTCTAAAACTTTCCCTTTTAAATGGAGCTGAACTATTTGCCAGAGGTGCTGGCGTTTAATGATTCGGAAAGTTTTGCCTCTCAAGAAGACGCAAACGGAAGTAATATTAGTCATTATATTTTAATAAAACAGTCAAACTTTATTAATAAACCACCTTTCAAAACAAAATTTCCTAAAGTGTGCCTTACAGGTCAGTGGAGAAGAGAGAAAGTAAAGTAAGTGGAGGTAAAGAAAATAGAAGAAATTGGAGATCAATAGATCATGCAGATAATAGTTTAAGAATACTATTAATAAAAATATATATAAATTGAACAAATATAGTGCTTATTAATAGACGGTAACATGTCAATGACATAAAATTAATACAATAATTAAAATTACATGAATGAATTAGAAATCAAATCTGGTTGAAAAGGACTTTTAAAATCAAGTGAATACTTATAAATATGAAAAATACTATAAATGTAAATATAACCCTATGTAAAAGTAGGGTTATAATTGCTAATCACTAGACTAAAATAAGTGGGTTAAGTCTGAGAGAGGGATAGGGCGTGGGAGTGCACAAGAGAGGGTAGTATCCCTCTCTCTCTTAGAGAGAGGGAAGAAATAGAGGAGGAGGTGGGGAAGGAACACAAAGAAGCAAAGCAACAACAAATGATATCAGCTATAATAGCGGGGTTCACCCATTATTATTATCCTTCAACTTTCCACCGTCTATTCAGGGCAAGAATCAAGAGGGCAGCCCAAAATATCCCTTTCTCCAGCAACACACTCCATCTCATCCTCGGGTTCCCGGGATAATAACAAAAGTATAAGCATGATGCATTTCGTAATAAATATTTTTTGGGGAAAATACTGTATACAACAATACAACAATAATAATTTATGTGCATTAGTCTCTGTGTTGCTCAAAGAGAGAAACGGCTTCTCTTTGGAAATATTCTTCAAATGACAAAATGCTGAATGATTCGTTATGCTTCTTTGTTGTTATTAAACCTTTCTCGTTGACCAGGAATCCTCTTAGTTGTAGAAATAATAGCCCAAACGTAGTACAGAAAGAATCCTTTGATAATAGAATATCTTGCATGCTTCCTGATCCGATGAGGCATCTGATGTCTGAGGAACATTTCACAATTCAGGAGCTGACATGGTGAGGGATAGTGAAACTGTAGCTGCAGTTCTTATTGCAGTACTGAATCATGGCCAATCAGACAAGATGCTTGCTATCAGTGGGTTTTTGGTATCTTGCAATCTTTACACCTTTTAGGAAAATATTTCCCACTGTGCTGATCCTTTTCAAAAGGTTCTTTCATGTGTTTTTCATGCGTCTGTTTTTTTCTTAAGATTCCAAATTTTTTTTTTCCATGTCTTTGGTTATCCAAATGTGTTTCAGTTCATAACTTTTGTTCCTTCTTGCAGTGTTTAGTATGACTAAATTGCCTGGAACTCTGAACTAATCCAGTTATAGCAGACCATAAAATAAAAACTCAATCTGGTTGGTGAACCTAATTATTACTTAATACTTAAAGAAATACGTTACCAAACCTGTTTAATTAGGTGCTACATCCTATAGTTACGTTGAAGGCAATGCACATCATATTATATTCACTGAACACAAAAATGTTGTCCCAAAACAATAAAATGGAACTCTCCCTTTTGGCAAATGATGCAACTTTCTAGTTTTTTCAACATGACAAAAGCATGTAATGCAAACTAAACCCCCCGTGGAAAGGGAATATCCCTGAAAAGTTCACAATCTTTGTATAAGCGATCCCCCTGATTGAACTCTTCAAATTAAACAATACAGATTCCCTTGTGTCAATTCATATGACAGCCAAAGCTGCGCTTTCAGCATAAAAAAGTCAAGAAATTCAAACAACCTCCATGTTTCATCGGGGAGTGGGTTGGTCTTATTTTGAGTTTTTACGCAGTTAATTTGCTCTGCAACTGAATCCAAATTGGAAATAAAGGATTTTTTCCCCCTTTTTTATATTACTCAAGTAAGAAAAGAGTCATTTCGGTCTGCAGAGTAAAAAAGAAAATCTACGCTCCGTTTTTTATGAGGTTCCTTTCAGCCGCTTACATGAATTACGTATGAATGAATGAACATAGCAGACTGTTCTGGTTGCAACCTGAGTGAAAAAACTCCACACTCAGTGACTCGAATGAAAAACTTACTATCCAATGGATTAGATTCTGGTCACAATGGGAAATTCAGCTTTCTTTTTATTCAAAATCTCCTAGACCTCTGCTCTTCCTTCAGTGTGACCAGTCCGGATTAATGATTTATTCATGTCAAATAAATTAAATGGGCTCAGGAGCTCCTTCACCTCCTGACAGATCTGTTTGGACAGGTATGACTCATGTTGAAGTCATCCTGCAGCCTCAAAAAATCCTGATGGAGATTACGGGTCAGCCTAAATGTCAACTAACTGGAATGAAACGTTTTATTGTCAGCTGCAGAGATATTGATCTCGCTCATTTTGCAGTTACCTGCTGAACCTAGGTGGAAATGTTAATATTCTCTTTCATTACGTAACCATCTGAATGGAACAGATATTTTTTTCAATTTGACCTTGTTCACTTGTTCATAACAACGGTTGTAAATGGCTCTTGTTTAAATTTCAGTGCAACTGAACTAATTTAATTATTTCACCATGGAAAAAAAACATTTTATTAAAATTGCTCTCTGGAGTTTCCACTTCTGCACCTCTAATTACAAATTCAAACCTGAGATTATTATAGCCATTCAGTCAGTTAGCACTCAAAGGGTTTAAATGGTTTAAATACCAGTGGTGTTGTTTTACTCATTTTAGCGGGGCTCATGCTCCAAAGGAGCCTCACAGATAATTTACAATCTATTCATCTAGATCAATGATTTCTAAGATAGTTTCTGTTATTCACAACATCACACGCTTCATGTTGTACCTGAAGCTCCGCCCCAATCGTCCAGTGGCACAAAGTAGGCAGATGAAGATACGACAACATGACGGGGCTGAAAGGGTTTTAAGCAGATATTATTTGGCTGATAAATCAAAATATTCTGGTAATATATCTTGATAACTTAGTCTGGAATATGTAAAAGATTGACATGGGCAGTTTTAACCATCTGCTAGTTAGATTTTGGGCCAATTCTGCACTGTTACCATGACTTTACATCAGAGACTATGATAACTCTATATAGTTATACTTTATTTGAATCTTTCTTTGACTGTAGTCGTAAAATGTTTGTTTGCCTTTGGGTTTTTTTGCTGGGAAACTTTAATAACTAATAAAGCAGAATGTTATTATTTCCAGATACATGGGTTGATTTGTAGGCTGTAAAAATATAATGATGAATGTGGATAATATGTATTGGAATTAATAATTTCTTAAAGGTTAATATATCTATGTATTACTTTCACTTGTCACTTTCATCTGTGCTTTTTCTCAGTAAGCTGAACTGAGGCAGCGGAATCTGATAGCCACAACATAACACCTGGTGACATGATGGGATGACAAATGTTTTCTGTTGAATGAGATAAAAGACACACACACAAACTAATATAGCGTAAACTAGCACGGTGCCATAAATGATGAAAGATGTAATACGCACAGGTCAGCCACAACAAAACAACTAATTTTTGGTTTTACTTTTCAAAAATATATTAGTTTATTTTACTTAATCAGATATGTCACCAATTTCCATCAAACTGGGTTCCATCCATCCATCCAACCAACCATCCATCCATCCATCCATCCATCCATCCATCCATCCATCAGTTCTGTTTCTAGTAGTTCTGCATTACCAATTATAACTGTCAAAAAGGATTTTGATGAAATCAAGGGTCAATCTTACAGGAAGGAAAAACTGTAACTTGTAAAGTTAAAGATAAATTAGTTTAGTGGCTGGCTTTAAGTAAAATGTAAAGATTAGGAGAGAGAGAGAGAATGAAACTTAAGGATGAGGTTTCGGGTCAAGACCAAGGAATAAAGATCTATCTTAGTTTAGGAGAGGGGTCTTCTTCTGATTTGAAGAAGATTCAAAAAAACAGCTTCATTGCTCTGAGTCACTTGTTTGGATGACTTCTTCTGTAGATGCAGTATTCCATGTTATGCAATGATGAATAAAGTTTAATATGTGAACGAAGAGATAGTGTCCCCCAAAGAAATTTGTTTGGCTATTTACGTGGTGCCTGGTACCAAGTTGTTTCTGCTTAGAGTTCATCAGTTCAACGTGTCTCACAGAGGGATTGTGTGTGGAACGGTGGTCTGAGGTCATGAAGTCAAAGGAATTTATGAGCATGGACTAATCTTAAGGTCCCATTTAAAATGTCACTAAGATTATAGTCCTGAAGATTCCCACGTTGATGGAAACAACATGTTGCTATGTAGAGCGAACGGGCTTGATTAATTCAATAAGTCTTCATTAACATTTGGTCACAATCAACAGTAGCTTGTAGTGGAATAAAAGATCCTGTTCCTTGACGCTGAGGCTGCTACAACATGAAGGTGACAAATAATTCACCTCTGTGCAACAAGCATAACACAGCATTGTCTGTTTAATAACATGCTACTTTGTTTGATTTATCTAACAGTGTTTATTCTGACCTACATGAGGTAACCAAGGACAATATTAATGCATTTGTTTAACTGTGCCATCAGCCCAAAACTGTCAGGTTATGTTGAATCAATCAACTATCATGAGTTTTAATTTTAAGTTAAATTAAACCTTCTAAAGTGGGCTAATTTAAAAAAAAGGTAAAGCACGTGTTTTAATTAATGATTTAATGAAACAACTCACAGATTTCACATATTTAATAACATTTAATGAGTTATAAAAATGTGACTCCAGCAGTGAGGGACTGGGCCCCAGTAGATATTTGTCTTTAGCTATGGCACTGGCAAATTCAGTAAAAATCCCTATTATTTATCTTATTTTCATTTTTTCTTTGACATAACAAATGCTATATTTGTACACTCAATATACACACAATACACATATATATATATATATATATATATATATATATATATATATATATATATATATATATATATATATATATAAAAATACTCAGGGCACCTTGTATCACCACTTACTTAAGAACATAGTTGCAAAACAAAATTTTGTTATTTATTGATGTAGAAAAAACATTGGAAGTTGCAAGGATTAGTTTATTATATTATATTATATTATATTATATTATATTGTATTATATTATATTATAACGCAAAGAAAAAGAAGGTTGAAAAGGGGAAGTCGTGCCAGGAGACAGACAGACAGATGAGGAAAGGCAGGAGTGAAGGAGGCAGAATAGGAACTTTAAATGTTGGCACGGTGACAGGAAAAGGAAGGTAGATATACAGTGTGTGTCCAAGAAACCAAGTGAAAAGGCAACAAGGCTGGAATCATTGGAGGAAGATACAAACTGTTCTATCATGGAGTTGATAAGAGGAGGAATGGGGCAGTGGTGATTCTGAGGGATGTGTATGTGAAGAGTGTTCTAGAAGTGAAAAGAGTGTCAGACAGAGTAATGAGAATCAAGAGATGAAATTGGAGGTGTGATGATGAACGTTGTCAGTGCTTCCATGCCCCACAAGTTAGTTGGAAGTTGCACGAGAAAGAGAATTACCTGGTTGGTTGAAGTGATGGATAGTATCCCCAGGAAGAGAAAGTGGTGGTTGGGGCAGACTTCAATAGTTATGTGGACGAACGTAACAGAGGAGATAAGGAGGTGATGGGCAAGTATGGTGTTATGGACAGGAAAGTGGAAGGATAGGTGGTGGTAGATATTGCGAAAAGAATGGAAATGGCTGTGGTGAACACGTATTTCAAGAAGAGGGATGAGCACAGGCTGGACAGGCTGACATTTAAGAGTGGAGGCAGGAGCACACAGTTGGACTACATCCTAAACAGAAGATGCAATCCGAAAGAGATTGGAGACTTCAAGGTGGTGACAGGGGAGAACACAACAAGACACCATGGTTAGTGTGTAGGGTGACTATGGTGGTACAAAAGTGGGGAAAAGGCAAAGTTAGAGCAGAGAATAAAATGGTGGAAGTGAAGGGATGAAGGCTGCTGTGGGAACTTACAGTAGGAGTTGGAGGATATTAACCAGGTGATGCTGGGTGGTAGTGAAGGACCAGATGACTGGGCAACAACAGCAAATGTGATAAGGGAGACAGGTAGGACGGGGCATGGTGTCTCATCTGGGTAGAGGAAATAAAATAAGGAGTTGGTGACTTGGTGGTGGAACCAGGAGGTTCAGGAGAGTATAAGAAGGAAAAGGTTAGCAAAGAAGAAGTGGGATAGAAAGAGAGATGAAGAAAGTATGTAGGAGTATAATGAGATGCAACGTTAGGCCGCGAGTGAGGTGACATAGGCAAAAAAGAGGCCTATAATGAGTTTCTTGAGAGATTGGACTCTAGGGAAGAAGAAAAGGACAAATACACCAGTCCATCTTCCCCAGAATAAGGGAATAAATAAGCTCCATAAAATACTTCTTTTTATGGGATGTGCAGCACGTTAGGGTGATAAAATAAAGGAACGTAAATGTACTTAGAAGCAAGGAGAGTGTTGGGGCATGATGGAAAGAGAGCTTCGGAGAATTGATGAATGAAGAAAATGAGATAAAGAGATAAAAAATAAAAAAGAGATAAATAGGGTGGACGTTGTGAGACTTAGAAATCAAAAAGTCCCGAGGTCAGTAAAGTTGAAGTGAAAGCAGTTATGAAAAGAATGCAGATTGGAAAGGCAGTTGGTCCTGATGCTAGGTCGAAAAAGGAGGGGACATTTGTGGGCAACAGTATGGTTTCATGCCAAGAAAGAGCTCTACACTTATAAAAATGTGTTGTTAGTTCTGATGGAGAAGTACAGAGAAGGTCAGAAGGAGTTGTATTGTGTTTTTGTGGATTTAGAGAAAGCGTCAGCAGAGTTGAGGGAGGAATTGTGGTATTGTATGAAGAAGTTTGGAGTGATGGAGAAGTATGTAAGAGTTGTATAGGATATGTATGAGAGCAGCATGACGGTGGTCAGGTGTTCAGTAGGAGTCATGGATGGGTTCAATGTGGAGGTGGGAGCGGTCAAGGATTGGCTCTGAGCCCTTTCTTGTTTGCTATGGTGATGGACAGACTTACAGATGAGGTCAGACAGGATTCTCCATGGACTATGATGTTTGGGGATGACATTGTGATCTTTGGTGAGAACAGGGCACAGGTGGAAGAAAACTTGGAGAGTTGGAGCTATGCTCTGGAGACAAGAGGAATGAAGGTTGGTTGCAACAAGACAGAATGCAGGTGTGTGAATGAAATGGAGGCTGGTGGAACGGTGAGGATGCAAGGAGTGGATGTGAAGAAGTTGCAGGAGTTTAAGTACTTGGGGTCAACTGTGCAGAGGAATGGGGAGTGTGAAAAATAGGTGAAGAAGCGTGTGCAGGCAGAATGGAAAACAGTAGCGGCAAGAGTGAAGGACAAGGTTTCCAAGAATGTAGTGAGAGCATCTCTTCCGTATGTTCAAAGACGGCGGCTCTGAACAAAAGACAGGAGGCAGAGTTTGAGGTGGCAGATATTAAAATTTCAAGAATTTCTCTGGGAGTGACGAGGAAGAACAAGATTTGGAAAGATTACATCAGAAGGATAGCCCAGGTTAGACGTCTTGCAAACAACGTAAGAGAGGCCCGATTGAGATGGTTTGGACACGTGAAAAGGCGGATTATTGGATCTATTCTTAGAACTATGATGGAGATGGAGCTGCCAGGAAGGAGAAAAAAGGGGAAGACCAATGATGAGATTTCTGGATGTTGTTGAAAGAGAACATGCAGTTGTTTGGCGTAACAGAGGAAGATGCATGAGACAGGGCAAGATGGAAACAGATGATCAACTGTGGCAACTCCTAAGGGGAGCAGCCTAAAGAAGAAGAAGACAGGTAGCTGGTCTTTCAGCATCCTTTGAGCTACTTAATAAAAAGGCTTAAGCACAGAACCGTTTAATCAATTTATTTTTTGATGCATTTCATATTAAACAAAACTCCTGTTCAGCATTGTTGTAATTAAGGACATAACATTTACAAATCATCTAGAATCAGGTGGGAAATTAGTGACAACAACTTCATTTTAATGCTGTGCCACCAATGAGAAAACATGTGGTAATAATTCTCCTCACTCACTTTAGTTTGTTGTGTGAACATAATTTAATTAGAAGTTCTGTTTACCAAAAATTATTGTTGCAAACAATTGCATTGATTTTGTTTGTTGGCTCTGAATATTTGTTCTTACAGTGTATATAAAGTATAGAGGTTTATTTTGAGCTTTCAAGAGAGCACACACATGTGAAACTACTGAAACACACAAAGAAAATGTTTTAGGATTTCCTCCAAACTCTCCTTTCTGTTATGAATAAACCACACTGCAATACAGAAGCAGCTGGAATTTCATCATAAAAGCCCCTGATTTTTCAGAAATCTTCCAGACCAGTGATCTGCACAGGATCAGGTCAGATACACTTCCCCTCAACTTTATGACCCGGGTCCTGGGTGAGGACCCTCGGGGGGCAGCTGTGCTTCTCACTCCGTCGTGTGGGGGGAAGAAGAGGAGCTGGTGCTGCATTCTACGCATACACCGTCTCGCGGACTGACAGGGCCGGTTGTCCAATGAGAACCAGTCCACATATTGAGGCTGTCAAATGAAAGCCAAAGGGGAGGTGCTGTCCCGTCCTCGTCTGGATTACGTCATGCTCAAACAGCTGGTCTTTGGCAGAAATCTGAAAGAATGTAGACCAGCACAGCGGCTGAGAACTGCAACCGGGCTGTAGCCCTCTCCTTCATATTTGTCTTCTAACGATGCGGCAGCTGGAGCGAGTGGGCTCAGGATGTAGCCCCCCGAGAGTCCTGTGGGTGCTGTGGGTGCTGTGCGCCTCTCTCAGCGCTCTCGGAGGAGGTGAGTTTTTCCGTTTAGTGCGCGCTGCTTTGATTCACGAGGAGCTGTTCCTTTGTCGGAGGGTGCTGAAACCATCCCGGAGAGCAGCAGCGGCAGCTCCACAGCCCGTACCCAGCCCCCTCAACCCCCACAGCTGGTGATTTTAGTCTCGGTCACCGCCTCAAACCTGCTGGTGAGCGCAGAATGCCTTCAATGGGTGAAGCATGGGGGACGTTTCTGCTAATTGTGACAAGCAGCACATTGACAGATGGGCAGCGATGTTAGAGAGGAGGCTGGGGACTGGCTGTGGCCACACTAGAACACATAAGGCTGCACCTGATCATCGTTGTGTATTTGTGGGTTGTTGTTGAAAAATCAATTGGATTTGGTCGGAGTAGTTGTTTTTCCGTTTTTAATTCAGCCTCTATGCAAAGCGAGCAGATTTAACTGTGTTACTGTCGAAGTTTGACTCCTCAAATCTTCTATAATTTGACATAAAAGTAAAAAAATGTTTTATGTCAAATGCGTATTTATTGAATACCATTTCATTGTTTTCCTGTTGGTGGTCAATCACTTCCATTGTCTTTGCTGCTTCACCACAGAGGCGTGAAACAATAACCTCAGTCGTCAATGGTTGGGACAATGATGAATCCATACCTCCAGCAGTGCTGTGCTGGTCTGGATGAGGAGGATGCAGTCAACCAGTAGACTGGTCACTGTTATGTTCCATCAGTTTTAGATCAATACTAGGAGAGCTTTGGAGTCTTTTCCCACTCTTTAGGGTAATTTCAGAACAATGAGGAGGATCAAAGTGGAAAACTCCCTTTCTGTTACAATGATGTTTATTTGAAGGGTTATTGTTGATATGTGATGATTTGACACAACAACAGCTCTGAGAATGGAATTAAAAGGTTTTGTGATTTTCATGGTTTTTTTCTCGTCTGAAGCTGAATATATAGTTTTTCACCTATTTTGGGAGGTGAATGCCAGTTTCCCACCAAATGATATGTTCTCATCATTGACGCTATTGATGTTTGGCTTTATCTATGCAACTCAAAAAATACAAAGTATTAAGACTATCCAGCTCAGCATTCCAGGATAAGTCTCTGGTTTAGATGACAAAAAGCAGGATTATGTCTGTATTAAGACCCTAACAGAGTAAAACAGGGCTTGGGAGGCCCTCATTGATAAGATTACTAAACTCCTAGCAGTGCTGTAAGAAAGCCTGTCTGAGTTTTGTGCCTGCCTTCATCTCCAGATCACATTTCTTCATAAAGCTGACCAAAAAACAAACATGTTTGGATATATTTGCAATCTTAACACATTTACATCCCAGTCAGAGTGTGTGACAGCTGGATTGTCACTAAGGCTTGTGCTTTCCGCTGCCATCACTTCATTCACATCGGCTTTTTATTCACTCAGAGGGGGTTGATAATAAATATATTTCATCATTATATAGATATTTAATTAATGGCTTTGCATGCCAGTTTCAATCATGTATTTATTTTCTTAATTTGATAATTTGTTCATTTAAAACGAACAGGAAATCAGGCAATCTTAAAGTTGTGAGATTTTCCATTCAAACGTTCTATTTGAGGATATCAGTTTAACAATCCGTTACAAAAATAACCCTTAAAAGAAAAACAATTTTTTTCATGAATAAAACACAGACCTTTAATACGCAGCTGCGTCCTCTTAGAAACCACAGGGTGCCTCTTTGAGTTAACTAAAAAAAGAAGGGAAAGATATGCGTAACTCTCAAACAATAAACATGGACTCAAGCCCATTCGGATTCCTAACCCCCAATTTGAGAATCACTGAGCGTTTGATAGCTCATGTAAATAGTGACTTTATTTCAACGAAGGTTACACCGCATGAGGAATGCAGTGAGGAGCAATTCAATCAATTTAAAGACCTCCTTTGATTGGTGTAATCACCAGTCAAATAATCAGCCGTGGAAAAATTGTGGACTTTTAAAAACTAGCGTGCTAACAAGTAATAACAGTATGCTGTTCATTTTTAGTGGTTTGTGATCTGTAGCTGGAAAAAACAAGGTTTATGCTTCAAATCACGGAAACAGACCATTGTGGAGGCTCACTGCAGACTCCAGCAGGGATTTCGCCGGATCCTTCTGATCAGTTATGGTGCTTCAGCCTTTGACATGTGACCAGTTATGGGTATCCATGTAATGAAAGGGAAAGAAAGAACTTCAATGCAAAGAAGGCTCGGATATGACGTAGACATTGTACCAGTAGAAGGCTGGAATGAAAGTGAAATTAAGTGGCGGAGCTTTGTATGGTATTAGTATGTTATTTGTATGGTATTAGGCCACAGCTCTCAACAGCGAGGATACCTCCTTAGTCTGCGCCTTCAGTATTCAAGGTTGCTTCCATGGATGAACTCCAGCACAAGCTCTGACGGCTGGTAATAGTGATAGGGGAGTAGAGAGCAAAGCTATTCTTCTTCTTTCACATTAGAGCACGCCGCACAGTCATGAAAAGCTTTTTCTTTATGCATTCACGGCTCAGCACCTTTTCACTGCACGAAGGTTACATGGTTTTCTTTGTTCCATGTCATCATCAAGGAGAAAAGCAGAGTAATAGCAAGATAAGCAGCAGAATGAAAGCATTAGTAGACTCAGCTAGCTTACTGTCTCACAACAGATCCTAAAGAAGTTGAGCCGTTGCTGTTTGAGCTGCAAATGCTTTCCTCCGCATCAGTGAAAAAATGCTATTTTTGGGCAAATTGCTGGTGAGACAAATATCTCCCAAAAGAAAAGAAAAGAAACAGAAAGAAACATCACCACAGGTATTCCAAATTCTGATGGTAGTTATGCACAAACAAATCATTTGATAAATATTTTCCTCCACTGAATCACCAAGATGTCTCCATAGGATTCCCTTGAAAGATACTCCTTATCTACATGTCTTTATGGTCACCATGCGATTTCACTCAAAAATATGATATGTTCTATTATGGCTATTTGGTGACGCACACAATGTGACAAAGAGTATGCCCACCCACTGGGTTTGACTGATCCGAGCCAGGCTCATGCAGGTAATGGTGGAGATTACACCTGTCACTTGTTCTGCTGCTTCTACATGCAGAGCCGTCTGTGGATGTAATCCAAGGATTTGACATTTTGCAGGACACAAGTGAGCCTGCATACATTCATCCCCCTTAGACGCCCTTGTGATCACATCTAAAGGTATCTGGCGCACTACAAACAATCTGCCAGGTTCAAGGAGAAGCTTTTCACTGAGGACTTACGTCAGACAACACACTCATGCCTCTGTTTCTTTTTTTTTTTATAAAAGTGTGAATACATTGGAAAATTTTTGTAGCTGTAACTCAGCCTTTCGAAAGCAAATGTCTTTATCACGATCACAAGAGTTGACCATTTGCCATCTGAGATATCAAACATCAAATTTACCTAATTTAATAATGTCATACAGTAAATCCCTAGGTTACAAAATAAATGGTAAAAAGAGTAGAAATCTAATTATTATCAATATCTCTAAAGCAAATGTCACCAAACCATCTTTATTAGGTGTTACATCATAAAGTTATGTTGAATGTAATTAACAAAGATCTGTTTAATTTACTGAGCACAATTATGCAAAATAGAATATTAAACTATTACAATACTGTAAGAAAGCTCCTCTCATCTATTGCAAAACAATATACATGTTTCATTTCTATGAGTGTGTGCAGATTGCCCAACCAGCCTGTAATCTCTCAAGAACTAAAGCAGATTACTGTGAAAATTTGATATATGGATGAATTTTAATGACTTTGTTAATCCCATTACTTTTCTCTTTGGACACTGGCGGGTCACTGCTTTCAATTATATTGTGAAGGATGTAGAAATCTACCAGAAAGATTAGCCTAAACATTTACACTCATTGTTCCTTCCCAGTCCTATCTTTCTTTCTATCTTTCTATCTTTCTATCTTTCTGCCTGTCTGTCTGTCTGTCTATCTATCTATCTATCTATCTATCTATCTATCTATCTATCTATCTATCTATCTATCTATCTATCTATCTATCTATCTATCTATCTATCTATCTATCTATCTATCTATCTATCTATCTATCTATCTATCTATCTGTCTATCTATCTATCTATCTATCTATCTATCTGTCTGTCTGTCTGTCTGTCTGTCTGTCTGTCTGTCTGTCTGTCTGTCTGTCTCAAAAAAAAAATGTCATAGGTATTTTTCAAATTATATTACCCAGAGAACTTAGTGCGAGGAAGAACTGGATTGATTTTTGGAAAGATTAGTTGCATATTTTTGTCACTAGGGGGACCCTCATATCCAAAGGTTTTTTGGCCATCATTTGTCAACCATTGATCCAATTTAGTCCAAATTTCATGCATATGAATTGACTAGAGGAGAACTATCTTGTATAATAATTATCATAATCGTAATTTTCTTACTAAAGGGAGTTTTTCAATGAAAATCACTTTTTTTTTTAACATAACTTCTTAACTTCTAGTCAAGTTTCCTCATATGAATCTAATCAAGGAGATCTATATATATAAATATTATTTAACTCTCATAGTTCATATTTTACTCATACTGTAAAGCCTTTAATGTCCTCACCAAGAAAAAAGGCTATGGAAAAAAAATGAATTCGCATATTTTATTCCCTTATTAATTTGATATATTGGACACTTTAAATGTATCCTAAATCATATTAATTTTTTGGTGAAGCATATTTATAAACAGTATAAAGAAATCTGACTTATAAAATTATTTCATAATGAAATTTTGCATTTAACAGAAAATAGTAAATTTTAATTAGATGACTGCCTACGTCACACCATTGGACTCACTGCCACCACCAACTGGTTGGAAGTTCAAGGTCCCGGACAAACACCGTCACCTGTGGGGTCCCCCACGGATCAGTCCTCGGCCCCATTCTCTTCATACTGTACATGCTCCCCCTTGGCCGTGTCATCAGTCGATATGGACTCTAATTCCATTGCTGAAAACTGATGTCACGCAAATCTACATAAAAATTGACAAATATTCCGATCCGCATCGTCATCATCATCTCCCCTGTAAACTCTTCGTGCTTGTCTGGAGGAGATAAAGGTGTGGATGGAAAACAACTTTTTCCAGTTGAACAGCTCCAAACAAATTCCAAAACCGAATCAATTTTAATTGGTACCTCACATCAGACCCAGTCTTCCTCCATAACCAGTATTACCTTCTCTGGTCACGACATTCCCCTCTCTTCATCAGTCACCAACCTCAACGTAAGATTCAACCCTCATCTCACTTTTGAATCCCACATCAAACACATCTGCGAGATCTCCTTTCACCATCTCAGAAATATTTCTAAACTCCGTTCTTCACTCACCTTGAGTGATGCAGAAAAGCTGGTCCACGCGTTTGTCTCCTCCCGACTGGATTACTGTAACGCACTTCTCATCGGGATCCTTGATAAAAGTCTTCAAAGACTAAAGTATGTTCAAAACAGTGCTGCAAGGATCCTGATGAGAGTTCGTAAACACGAACACATCACCCCCGTTCTTCATTCCTTTCATTGGTTTCCCATCTCCACCAGGATTGATTATAAGATCTCTCTCCTCACTCACCAGTGCATCCATGGTAACGCACCCCCTACCTGAAAGAACTACTCACCCCACTAGCCTCAACACGATCCCTCCGTTCTACCCGCTTATACCGCCTCCTCCTTCCCCCGGACTAAGCTCAGCACAATGGGTGATCGGGCCTTCTGTTTTGCTGCCCCTCATCTGTGGAATGCCCTCCATGACCATCTGAGGGCTCCACAGACGACTGACATGTTTAAAAAACGACTTAAAAATTTCCTTTTAACAGAACCTATAACTTTTAATTAACTTTGCTGCTTTTTGGTCATATTTTTACATAATTATTATTATATTTTTAATTCATGCTTTTCTCTGCATTTACTTTGTAGCACTTTGAGATATGATCCAAATGTAAAGTGCGTTATAAATGAAATGCATTATTATTATTATTAGTATCTGATCTTAGAGCATATTGCTGGCTTTGAAATAGTGATATTGAGTCAATATGTACTGTTTGAGATTATTAAAGGGCTCCATTAAATATGAGGAGTTCGATCATGGGGGCCGCTTGCACAATGCATGGGGAATGGCTTTTTTGGTCAGCAGAGGCCTAGTTTCTATACGAATTCTTAGACTATTTTTTGTTTTACTCATCACACCTTTGCTTTGGCTCTGCTCCCTACAGATTGCCTTTTTGTGACGGAATACTTCACCCGCACACCTCGTAAGCTGAATGCTTTCAACTCTTTTGCGAGTGTGGAACTTTTCCATTTCAATGTGCCTGATGACACGATGATGGCCGTATGGAACCTCATCACCTTCAAAGAGCAAGGGGGCACATTTGGAGATAGTTGCCCAAACCGCAACGTTACTGTGTAAGACAATGAGTTTTTTCTGAAGTTGCTTGTGTTTAGCTTTAAAGCCTGTTGTCTGCTGAAGCTCAAGTATGCTCTTATGAGGGCTATAAATATGTATTAATTATATAATCAGCATTCTACATACTGTACCTTTGAGAGAAGGGCTATAGAAGCTAATTAAATCAAATCAGTGCCAGGTATTAGTGGCAGCCTCAACATATGGAGGGACTGCTGTTAAAGTTAGAGGTAAATGCAGCTAATTCAGCTTTTCATTTTGCCTATTTATCATACTGGTAAGCAGGGTTTGACATCAGAGCTGCTTTTTCAGCTTAAAGAAGCCCTGTAGCCGTGTACTGTTATAAGTGACATGGTTATCACATTCAAACATGTGGGATTGGATATGATTATTAATGATTTAGATTGGAATTTTTCACAATTCCAAGCTCACGCTGCTACAATTCCCCATGGATAAATTTTAAATTTGTCTGCTGCCTCTGGTGTTTTTGAGATTTTTAAGCCTGAGAGGTATTGAACTTTGCCTTTTTTATTAATAGATACTTCAGGTCTGGGGCTCCTCCAGTCATCAACCCCTTGTACACCCGCTTCCCCCGGGATACAATTGTCCCAGGATCCTTTGCTGTGACTCTTACCTGGACTCTTCCAAACCGTACAACAGGGGCATTCAATGTGACCAGCCCGCTCCCTGGAGACTGGTTCCTAGCTGCACATTTACCCAAGGATGAAGGGAAGATTTCAGTCAAGGTGAGTCTGACATTCATCACAAATCAACATTATGGGTAGATCTGCAAGTTGTGATATTGTGTGTGGGTTGGTGCATCAACAGTGTGGACACATTTTTCTCCTGGAGATTGCACTCTTCACTCATTCTTTCCGTTTAACAGTGCATACTTTAACTGCTTCAGTCAACAGCAAAATTTGCCCTTCAAAAAGATTTACATTTACAGCCATACTGGCAGCTCTTTAAGCTAAAAGGTAACAGCTGCATGCATACATGCTCACAATTGTAATGAGGTTTTAGAAGCTCAGCTAAAATGTTCACCGTGTTAGTTTAAGGTGTAAGCATGCGAGCAACATTGCCAATTTACACCTAAACAGAGAACAGCTGAGGCTGAAGGGAATGTTGTTAGTTCTGCAGGTATTTAAAAATGTGGGTACATAAAGTGTAACCAGAGTGGAGGCAAATTGAACCTGCATGGATCCTAATGGAGAGCGGTGGGTGACTCCACTGGTAACAAAAAGAAATGTGATGGTCTGTACGCTTAAGACAAAATAACTCAAATTTTCCCTTGATTTATTACGTCAGGAGCTGATCCACCGAAGTCTTTGTGGGACCTGAAGCAGAATTTAATATGAGGACCCCCAGTACATACATTTATCATTTGCACATTGTGAATCTGACTATTACAACTGTAATTTCTCAAAATTTGATTTGAACTTGATTATTGTTGACTGTAGGTATGAATGTGAGTGTGAATGGTTGTTTGTCCAGAGTGTAAGTCCTTTCAAGAGCGTACCACGCCCATGCCCTGTGTCAGCTGTTGTACCGGAGGATCCAAAACATTGCTTTGGTGCCAGATGAAATGCTATGGGATCACTAAACATATTACTGTTCATGCAAATCTGAACTACTGCTAATTTTTTGAACAATATCTATGATGAAAAAGATGTCCTGGGGGCAATTGATATCAATGACAGAATTGGGAACAAAGGAAAACCTTGGCGGAGTCCAACATTCACCGGAAGTGTGTCTGACTATCTGCCCAGAAAACGGACACAACTATCACTTTGGCTAAATAGAGACTGGATGTCTCGGGGTAATGGCCCCGGTACCTCATACTCCCGCAGCACCTCCCATAAACCTGGCCGAGGGAAATGTTCATAGGCCTTCTCCAAATCTACAAAACACATGTAGACTGGATTTGCAAACTCCCATGACCCCACAAGCAAGCGTGAAAGAATAAAAAGTTGGTCCACCGTTTCACGAACAGGCGGGAATTCATATTGTTCCTCCTTAAAACTGTGGTTGGACAATCGGTCAGAGCCCTCATTCAAGTACCAAGGAGGTAAATTCCCAGGAACACTGTGACATGTATTTCCCCTTTAATTGGAATACCCTTCTGGTCCCCCTTTCTAAAAAGTGAAGGTATCTGGGTTCATCAGCTCTTCAAGGTGTTATTTCCACCGTTTGATGATGTCCTTGATACAGGTCAGCAGTTCTCTGCTCTGGCTGCACAAAATCTGAGCCAATCCCTGCTTTCTCTTGCTGAGTCGTCGGACGGTTTGCCAGAACTTCTTCGAGGCCAACCGAATGCCCGGGTTTTTGCTTCAGGAACTGCCACTGCTTAAGCCCTTTCAGTCTCTCAGTATCTGTCTACTGCTTCAGGAGACCGCTGGCCTAATCAAATCCAAAAGGCCTCCTACTTCAGCTTGTTGGCTGTCATCACCCCTGGTGTCCACCAGCGCATTCTCAGGTTGCCACCATGACAGGCACCAATACCATTCTGGCCACAGCTGCTAGCAACCAACTCAACAATGGAGGAGTGGAACATGGCTCGCTCAGATGTCCCTGACCTCAACCGAGATGTGCTGGAACTTCCTCTGATGGTGCGAGTTGGGAATCTGAAGGACAGAGGCTTCTGCAAGATGTTCCCAATTCGCCCTCAACAACTCATTAGGGTTTATCAGATCTGTCTGGTAGCCTCCGCCGCCACCCAATCCGACTCATCACCAGGTGGTGACCGGTGGACAGCTATGCTCCTCTTTCAACCCGAGAGTCCAAAACATATGGCCACCGAACTGATGATACTATCACAAAGTCGATCATAGGTCTTTGGCCTAAGGTGACCTGATACCAAGTACACTTATGAGTCACCTTATGCTCGAACATGGTGTTTGTTATGGACAGTCCATGACTTGTACAGAAGTCCAACAACAAAGAACCACTCTGGGTCAGATCAGGCAGACCTTTCCTCTCAATCACGCCCCTCCAGTGTGGCCAACATGGACAGTTGGGTCATTTTCGGCTACGTTGGCTCAGTTTGTAGATTGGTTGTCCGCTTACCTGAAGGTCAGTGGTTCGATCCCTGGCTACTGCAGTCCACTTGTCGAAGTATCCTTGAGCAAGATACTGAGTCCCAAGTTGCTCCCAACGGCTGTTCCATTGTTGTGTGACTGATACCATGAATGGTTACCGCTCCTGATGAGCATACGGCGCCTTGCAAAGCAGCCTTTATCATCACTGTATGAATGTTTGTGCGGATGGGTGAATGTTGACTTGTTTTTTAGAAAGTACTTTGAGTGGTCCAGCAGACTAGAAAAGAGCTTTATAAGTACATTCCATTTATCTTTTCAATGTGACCAAGTTCCATGTCTAGATCTAGTCCTTAAATTCATCATCATCATAACCGACAGTTTTTGCAGAGTTGAATAATTACACAACCTGATCTCCATCAGATAAAGATAAATGTTACATGAAATAAGTTAAACAGAAATAAGAGTTAGCTGACATTGTTTAATTCATAATTATTTGGATCGAACTAGATTGACTGCAATGTTATCAAAACCTGATTCCTCAGAAACTATGAAAATATCAACACTTTTCATTGGACAAAACTAAACTAAAATAATTTTACTATAATTAGACCATTTGAGTAAAATAATAAATACTAAATATTTAACCTAAAGTTGAGTAAAATAAACACGTTAATGTTGACTAAACATGATACAAATGTAAATAAGGGCATTTGACACCAGGTTAAAACCAGACGAAAAAATTTTGACAAAATGAACACTTCTGAACCTCATAGTAATCGCTCCAAAAGTTTCAATAACACAACATGAGAGACAAAGAAATTTTAAATCATAGATTTAATTCAAAGAACGTTTGTTCCAAATGTGCCGAATAATGTGATGGATGTTTAAATATCTCATTAGATCAGGAGATTTTTCCCCCGGGTAAAAAGCTTGGAGATTTAGACGTGTACAAGGACAAAAGAAAAACCTCCACAGGTTACAGGTATCACTCACTAACAAAGATGGACTGAAACAGAAGTGTTATGTATGCTAAATTGAATAAGCTCTATATACACCATATTTTCCTCATGCTTTTTTAAATCCCAGTCATGGGGCAGAAACGGAAATCAATTATAAATTATGTAAATATTCATTGAGACTGTATTAGTATTCCAGCTCTTGCTGCAGGGTTTAAATAGGCGTAACAGTGTCAGAGAGGTTTTCATCTCAATGTGTTCTCCCATTTGGTCACATAAACACCTGCTGATTTCCATTTCATTTTCATCCATTTGTCCCCGGCATGGTGTTCAGTTCTTTCTTTTTTTGCCAACAAATCATGTTCTTTGAATGCATAACAATCAGAAATATCATCAAAAGTTGCTGTGTGCGTTGCAACAAAAGAATGTGTTTGCTTTGGGGATAATGGGAATAGAAGCTGGTCTGGCTAAAATGTGACCAGCCTCCAATGATACAGTGTGTAGATGGAAATAATGTGTGTTTTTCAGATTCAGCTTTCTCAGGCAAACCCAGATGTGATGTTTTCAGTTCAGAAGGGATACACAAGCAGAAACATTTCAAGTAGAAAAGGGTGAATGCACACCGCATTTATAAGTCAGCTAAATTTTGAGCTCAGCCCACAGGATATAAGGAATTAGGAACCAAATGTTCCAATGTAGTGATAAACTGCATCTCCTAATTATAGAAAAACATTCTTGTCATTTAGATGTTTTTTTTAACTTACTTACCTGTTATATTTATTTATTTTTTATTAGCTCTTTTTGACTACATATTGCCTAGAAAAAGAAAATGGATTAGCAAATCCAGCAGCATCAATTCATATTCAGTGATGCTATTTATAGCCCCGAGAAATCAGTGGTATTATGGAAGTCTCTTGTGTTAACTCAAAACAATTAAATGGATCATTTTCAAATTTAGTACCATAATAAACCTTAGTGCGAGGAAGAACTGGATTGATTGAGTTGCACATTGCTGCCAGTAGGGGGGCTTTATCTGCAGAAGTTTTTGGACCATCATTTCTCAACCATGGGTCTGATTTAGTCCAAATTTGATGCATATGAATTAACTTGAGAAGATCCATCTTCTAAAGATCATATTTTACTCTCCTGATGGGCAGCGTTTTTAATGGAATAGTTTTTCCAATGGAACTTTCTAACAATTGGTCAACAATAGACAAAGTCCAAATTTACTTAATTGGAACCTACTCAAAGACCTAATTTGTGTTTTGTGTTGTTGTTAATTGTTCATATTTTTCATACAAAGGTGCTTTCTTTTTGCTAAATTATAAATATATACCATAATAATTAATATTTTACTCAATAGCAGGACTTTTTGTGGAAAACATAGTTCCTGGTCCATAACTTCCCAAACATAAGTAAATTTAGCTCAGTCACGTAAGTCAAAACTTAAGTATAGTTACCTGTATTTATCCTCATTATTGAGTCCAATGGGATCTTATCTTAGAGCATATTGCTGACTTCACAGAAATAGTTAGAATGGGACAATATAGACTGTTTGAGATTATCAACGAGTCACATTTGTGGTAGTAGTAGACTGAGACCACAGAGGACCACCAAGGACCAGGCACAGAACGTTAAAGGTAGTCTTTCCTGCCAACGGCAATTAAACTGTTTAACTCCCTCTTGCAGGATGGTCAGCTGAACAATTGGACACCAATATGAATACAACAATAATTCAATAGTATAATCATTCAAATATAATATTAATATTGAGGAGTTCTCTAAGGGGGATTTCTTGTACAACGCAGGGGATTGAGGGCTTTTCGGAGTTATACCCTTTATGTGAGGGCCTAGCGTTAATTATCGAAGATAAAAATATCTAGTTCTTTCACAGAAAAAAAATCTTACAATGAAGACAACATCCATGTTTAATTGACTGAACACAATTATGTCATACATATACTAAACGATAATACTGATTTTTCTAAACACAATTTGCAATTCCAAAATATTTCATGTAATGAAACTCCTTCAATTTATTTGTCAAACAATGGACTATTTAGATTTTTTCAACATAAAGAAATCACGTAAAGTAACAACCTTGATCTTTTCTAAGAGTGTAGCAGCAATGACTGTGAGAATCCAGTGAAATCTCCTACTCAGAATTATATTGCTTTATCATTATCATTATGTTCAAATTTATTGTAATCCACATTTATCTAGTCTGATAAGCTACACTGTTAGAATTTAATCAGTAAAATGTCAACTTACATACAGTTATCAGTTACAGTTAGAATCACAGCTTTTAAAACTTGCATTTATTGCAACACTATTGTGATGGCTTGCATAGGCTTGTTCAGGTGTATCTAATAAACTGAAAACTGAGTGAACGCCTCAGAGTTTCAAATTACATATGCTCTCTGGGTCTTTCTGACTGAAGGAGCTAAAGTCATGCAATTAGGTCAGGTTTCATTCGGGTGTTTTAGTGTTCTATGATCTAAATAAACTTTAGAGACTTTAATATCCGGCCAACACTGAGATTCTGGAAACAAAGGAATTAATGCCTGTACATTTAAAGCTGTTGAAATGCACATGCATTAACGCTGTAAAAATAGTGGCCCTCAGAAAGCCAAAATTACCTTAGTTAAATCTAAAATTGGTCTCTGGGATACATGTAGGGTCCAGCTGACAGGCTGTAATAAATCAAAGGGTCACCACAGCCGGGCACACACTAATGCAACTTGCCACAGTAATGGTGGTTTCAGCGGAGGGGTTGGTGAGTGGCTGACAGAAAGGAAGTACCTCATTTACCATTCACACGTGTCCTTTTGAATCAGGTGGACCCTGGTCATTTTAAAAACACATTTCACAGCAGATTCTGTGCTGGAATTGCCTCCTGGCTCAGAGTTATTGTGTTCGCTTGGCTCATCTCACATAGAATTTCACATCAAACATTAATGGTTCAGAATAACTTGAATGGAATATTGGCTTCATGTTACACTCCGTGGCATGCAGAGGGAGGACGCAGGGCTATTTACCCACGAGGGTGACAGTCTTCATGCACACAGGCCATTAGGAGTCTTCGGTCCATCTGAAGGACATCCAATCTCCTCCTCAGCAGCTTTTAAGTAATATTGATGAGATCCTAACCCATTGCTGTTTTATCTTTGTAGGGTCTGTCTGAAGAATGCCAGTATCTGTTCCAGCCTCAGCTCATTGTCCAGAGGCTAATTGGGATTTCAGTGCTTTATCCTGGATACTTCATCGAACAGATGATCCCCATTCATAACAGATCTGCCCTCTATAAGTAAGACTTCTCGCTGAGCTTCCAAAAGACAATAGTTGGAGTGGCTGGTCTTTTGAACTTAATGATATAATCATGGAAAAAGCACTTTTTTGTACAATCCAACACAAGCCATCTCCTCCTCTTCAAGCTTATATAACGTTATATTACACCGCACGTGAGAATATTTAAAAAAAAAATGCTGCTTCACTTTATTATGATTTGGGAAACCGCCTAAAGGAATGAGATTCAATATTTAGAGTGTTCTGTATAAAGAGACCAGGATATTGAAAATGCTTGTTTGTTATTTAAATTTGTTGTTAAAACTAACATAAGTTGAATGTGTCTTAGTCTTTGCTGTGTGCAAACACTATGTCAAGTTAAATTTAAGACTGTAACAGCTGAGGCATGTCATTCTTTATATCATAATGGTTTCTCTTTGTCGGATAAACATGAACCTTCAGCATTTTATAAGCAGCACTGTTCTAAATTTTGGCCCGGTTGATATAAATTCCTAAAATATGCCTGTATCTGTTTGTGTGTGTCTGTGTGTGTGTATATGTGTGTGGACTTGCAGAGTGTTCATACCCAATTATGTATCAAAGGTGAAGGTTCAGCTGGTAAACTGTGGCACCAAGAACAAGAGCAGCGAGAGCTGTCCTGTGGTGCTGAAGATAAGAGCGCGAGCTCCGCCGGTACATAACTCAAGTGCCCTCGACTGCAGGGAGTGGAACCCTTGTGAATTAAACACTGTCGTACCTGCCTGGGAACAATGGTACTACATCCTGGTGGAGAGATATCTCACTAACTCTAACGTCTACTTCCGAATCGGTGTGCAAGTCACAGGTGAGTTTCTTTACAAGTGCAACATTTGTTGATGAACGTCCAGTTTTAGGTCTGTTTTATTCTTTTTTTCCTGCCTCACTGAGAATGACATCATCATGTGCCTCAGAGCACAATTTATTTTTTCTAACTAAAATCACATATCATCATGCACTCTTTCTTTATACTATGCATATTTCAATCAGAGAAGAAAGAATGTAAAAACATGAATGGGTTATTACAACAGCAGATGTGCAATAATGAGGCTATTAGAAAAGTCTTTGGCGCTCAGATTCTTCGAGAGGATGGTGATTGAAGGGTCTTTTCCCTGAGAAGCAGCAAGTTATATGCCCCCTCTGGATTCTGGATACTGGTGGTGGGGGCTGATGACTTGACTTGTAATTTTATCCTCATTTTCAAAATAAATCCCAGGCATGAATGACTCATGATGTTCCACCATGTGTACTATTCGATCTAAAATTGGAACATAATCTCCCCACAAATCTAATTAAATATGTATTTTAAGGGTAACACATGGTGGGTCATAGTACAGTAGAGGAGAAGAGACTTAATTTCTTGTATCTGTGATCATTAACAAGTTACATTGGTGAACAGATTGTTCTGAAATCCTATTTTTGTTGATAATTGACAAACATCTAATGATACCATGTGATTTCTAATGCTAGGAGCTGGTTTCCAGGCTCAAGAAATCAGGTGTTGTCACTTAATCTGGCATGAGATGTTACCATGGTGACATCACAATAATGTGTGTTGTGTCCTGGCTGCATTGATAAATCTGATGATCTCCTCTCAGTGATACAAGACACACACTAACAAGCATGGCTATATCCACTTTAAGAGTCCTGAATGATGATGGAAATCAGCAAAGGGTTTCCGTGTAAAAATAAATACTTTCCAATTTTCAGGTTTTAATGAGAACGGTGTTATACCGCAGAGGTATGTGCTCTCGCGCTGACCGCGTTCTGGTTGTCACTCTGTGTCTGAAATATCTCTTCTGTTTTGTTCAGTCAGTTTAATTGCTATGCCAGTGTTTTGTCTTCATTATATTCTTCCCCTTTGTATTTACTCTAGTAAATTAATTTGTTTATTCTCTTCACTTGTCGATTTGGAGGATTTCATTCTCAGGAAGAGCTTGAAGGCCTGGACATCCTTCTGGGAGCCGTATGCTTCCAGGGCTTCTTTTGCCTGCTGGTTTTGTTATGTGATTTAAGATCAGATAGATTAAGCGCTGAAGTAAAAAAAGAAAGAAGAGAAAAATGTCAGAATTCATAGATTAGCCAGATCAAACTCAAAGCAGAACCCTGCAGGATCTCATATTCAGTTTCCAAAATAATACTGTCGAAGCACAAATAATTGTCCCCTTCAATTTGCACGTAGGAGAAAGAAAATCCCCCAATTTCTTTATAAACATGCATGTGGTAGAGATGTCTTGAATATCATCTTTTTTGATGGTAAAAGGGAGGTTAGACTCAGTTTGACCACTAAGAGGCTTGTATAGGAGAAGACTCGAACCAAAACCGAGAA
Organism: Lophius americanus; assembly: GCA_037951165.1. Lineage (NCBI taxonomy): Eukaryota > Metazoa > Chordata > Actinopteri > Lophiiformes > Lophiidae > Lophius > Lophius americanus. Next base: position 4,801,353 of record JBBDHG010000032.1, on the reverse strand, counting down.
GATTTGTGAGAGAGTCCTGAGAGGCCGGAGATATCGCATTAATACTACATGCTGTTTGGAGGCAGTGCAGAGCTGAGATATTTTTTCTGCTCCCTCTAAAGACATGGCTCACAAATCTGTGGGAAGTCCCCTCCCGTGTGTCAATCCCCTCCCTCTGTTGGACATTATACTGTGAACTTTGTCACCATGGTGATGTAGACACTAATTATTCACACTGTGGTTCTCCCCTGCCTGCTAGGCAGATCTTACTTGACCTTTAGATTTGAATTGAGCAACACCTTCAGTTCAGCAACTGTCTGAAGCTACCACCTTTTTGTGCTCTCTGCCTTTCATTATTGACAATAATAATACTTCTTTTCCTCTGAAAAAAATCCCCCTAATGAGAAAAATATGATCTATTTGAAACAAATATAATAATAGATGTAAGATTCCGAGCCGATTCATATGCAGCAAATTTGGGCAAAATCAGACAAACGGTTAGGAAGTTATGTCCGTAAAAAAAGAAGAATGTGCCCCTATTGACTCAAATGTGAAACCATACAGTAAACTATGGTATGTACTGGATCCATTACCTAGAGTTGATTTGTATACACCAAATTGGACTAAATTGTACCAACAATTGAGAAATTAGTGCATGAAAACTTTAGGAGATAAAGCTCCCCCTAGTGTCAGAAATATACAACCGACCTTTCCAAAAATCAATCCAGTTCTGCCTCAGACTATGGTTTATGTGCGTATAAAATGTAAAAATGTTCCATGTGATAGTTATTGAGTTATCGTGTTAACATGAAGAATCTGCAGATGTAGTGGCGGCGGTGGTAATTCCATAATAAACCTGAATTTTAGAGGAGATAATGATAGCAATCTAACTATTTAACTTATACAATATTCATTGTTGTATTTGCACTGTGCAATCAATTAACGATTGGACATTAAAATATTTTATATTTTACACTGTTTATCAATTTAAAAGGCCAATGGTTGAATAATTCATGTATGTAATGTTTGATGTTCCCTCAGCCCCACAATCTCCCCCATTTACACATATTGTCAGATAGAAAAATGTAAATTTCGCAGAAATTGTTTTCTGATTTTACACAGATTTTCCTTGTATCTCCCAAAGTTAAATTTGCTTGGAGCCAGCAGTATTTTGTGCTCCAGTATTTCTGTGAGGGCTTCAGCTGTCTGCGCGGGCATCACTTCACTTCAAACCCTTTCAGAGACAGCACTATGCAAAAGAGGCCGAGCTTCAACATAAAGCCTTTGAAATCCTTTCCCTTTGGGGATTGGCAGTATTTGATGGTACTTTACCAGTTGCCATCACTGTCCATTTTGCAGGGAGTTGCTTTGTGTTGAGTGAAAGCATACTGTTAGCAATTACTGTGAATCTTTGTCTCATTAAAAAGCAGTGTACGGCGTTGAACCTTGCTGTTTACATTGTGGAAGGCAGCCAAAGGGGATAATTTTGAACATTTGCAAAAGACTTGGTTGCTCAGTATGCATAATAAAGCAGGAAGAATAATTGAGTTGGATATTTCCTGTTTGAGACTTGCTGGAAATAGGTCCTTCATTATTCAATCATGGATATTAACTGATTTTATGGTAATATTTGTATTACATGACAGAAGATACAGCACAGTGAATTTTCATAAACTTTCTACAACAAAACAGTAAAATATCCACCTGATACCGGAACTTATTGGATTCAATTTCTCTGTGTATTTGATATCTTTGACCTCTGACTAGACTGCTCCAAGTCCAATTTGTTGAGGGACCAAACACAGTCCAGCTCCTCCATGAACATGCCACAGTCCTTTGGAACGGCGATGGGTTTCTCTCTGTCTGAGACGCTGTCAGTGGCCGTCCTGCCCGGATTGTCACACAACAGCAGCCATCTGCACAGCTCAGAGGACAGCATCGTTTACCTCCCCTCTACCACTGACGCCAACAAGTGCTGGCCCATCCGTCCAACTCTGCGCAATGAGCTGGACACATTCTCTGTGCATTTCTACATCTTCTTCGGACCAAATATATCAATTCCGCCAGACAGAGCCGCGGTGTTTGCCATCAACCTCATGCCTGTTTTAGACAGTGGAGGGGTCCTCAACATGGAGCTCAAACTCAACATGGTGAGTGTCTCTTAATCTTATTTTTGTAGATAATAATAAACTGACAAACACATTATTCTTATTTCATCATTAAGTAAATTAGATATATGTCCGAAAAGTGCCTTTCTAAATTGGACTAGCAGTTGAGAAATTATGCCTAAAAACTTTTTGAGATACAGTTTCTCCAAGTGGTGGGAAACTTTTCACTTACTTTTCTCTATATTGATTCAGTTCTTCCTTGCACTGAGGTCAGTATGGGTATAAAATTGGAAAATGATCAATAAAATATATTACAGTTGTCACGTAAACAAAAACGATCTGCGGTGGCGGTGATGAGGTTTCCATAATATCCTGAACTTTTGGCAAAGCTGTGTTGCCACTTTCACTGCCTTTTTCTACGTTTAAAATTTGTTTAATACTGATTGAATTTGAAAAGCGATGCAAAGATTTACAAATGCATGGCCAGATCTTCAGCCAATGAGAAGCTGGCGATCATAATTGTCGGGCTGAGCTGACCTGCTAAATATGGATGAACCTATCAGTCAGAGACTTTGACGTTAGAGCTGCAATAGTTCATCTGAAGCAGGCGCCATCTGCTTCTGAATGAGGGCAACCATCAACTCAGAGGGAAGTCTTTGTGAAGCTGTACTTTAGATAACGATGGCATTAGAAATGTACCTGCAGCGGCTTTGATGGACTCCAGGGAATTATAGCCTTGAGAGCTACAACAAATACCTTTGCTGAATTCAAAGCAAAAATACCGATATTTTTTCAAGTGTGTTATTCTTTTTCCTTTTTTCTGATTTTAATTTAAAATTATTAAATGTAATCTTTTAACCTGAAGAAAAGATCAGAAATTAGCAAAACTATCATTTGAGTGATTTTCCTTAGCAAAGGCAAAACAGCCAGCAGTTGACTTTTTTTCTTTTTGACAAGACAAATAATACATAGAGAAAATAATGTTAAAAAATACTATCTACTATTAGAGTACTTCATAAAGAACATAAAATAATAGACTGCATTCAGAGACCACAAACCACCAGGGAGGCTGTGTCCTCAACATTATATCACTGCACCTAATAACAATAGTCCTCTGATAGAGTGAGCCTCCATTTAAGACTCCTTGATCATAAAAACCTAACCTTACAATTTGGACACATATTGATATCATAATTAGTTTGGAAATTATTCATGAGAACAGTATTTTACTGTGGCAATAATGGAGTAGTAGGGGGGAAGTCTGAAACCACAAGCCGTCCTTTCTGCAGAGACGTGTTGGATGTCATGTGTTAGATGTGGAGTGAGAAAAATCAGTCACCTGTTTATGGAGTACGGTCTGAATGGATCCAGAAGAAACAACCATTGAAATAAATGTTCAGGTTCAGAGGTGTGGAGGTTTTTTTGAATTCATAGAAGACAATGGGAATCAAAAACATCTCCATCAGAGGCAATATATGGGCACTGTAAGTGCAACACAAATCATAAAAAAGAACACACTGGTATTTTTCACTATTGTATATTTTGTTTTGAACCTCTAGCAGGTAATTGGAACCATTAAACCTAAAGAACAGTCAATAAATTAAACTCTCCAAAAAAGACACCTTTTGGTCCACTGAGTAACTGACTAAAAGAGACACAGAACGACTGACTGAAAAATCAACACAAAGACAGATTGTCTTAAACCAGACAGACTTACAGATAGACCATTCTGCAGTTAAATAACTTTTGTGGCGGGCTAAAAGTCCTTCTACAAATGAAAAGATGACCGGTTGGAAGTTGTTGGGGGCTCTGTGCTGTTTCTTCCTGTTCCCAAACTGTAAGCTCTACTGCACACATCTTTGATTTCCGCTGAACACGTAGATGAACCTGATAATGAATGCCCTCATCTAGATAATAGCTAAGTTGTGATGAAATGAAAATAATGGAGCATAATAATATTTCTGGTTTATAGATTTGATTCTTGATGTTTGGTTAGTGACCACACAGAGAGAGACATGCACTGGAGGTTTGAGTTTTCACGTTTACATAATTCTTCATCCCCGACTCCACTAACAGCCGATCGTAAACCCAAATATAGACCGAAGAGTGAACAGCTATTTGATTTTGACTTTACGGATTCTGAGCTCGTCAGATAGACATGGTGCTGTCATGAAACCTTGCTGCCTTGATTTTCTTTTAAGTGTTAGCTGCACCACGTACGAGAGAGACTGTCACACTATATTATTCTATCGACATATTCCTGCTCGTTCTGCAGAGGTCTGTCACATGCGTTTCACGGGCTCAAAATCGTGTCAGCCACTGGCGTTGGGTGAGATTGGCGGATTTGCAGAGCTTTAAGAGACGATAGCTGAAACTGTTGTCTGACTTTCATCGGTTTCTCTGAAAGAGCGCAAGAAGAATGTTTTTTATTTCTACTTATAACTTAACTGGCCAAGCACTGGTTTAATAGCTTTGGCGCCATTTCTCCAACCTTTGTAAGACAGAGATGTGGAGCTTATGCATGCTAAAAGACATTCCAAACATTGTACCTTATTAGATTTATATGTTGTAATTTTTTAGTTAATCTTATAGTTTTAAATCTTCCCCCCCTCCACTGAGAATGGAAGCCCAAAAGTGACTAATAAATGCAATACAAATGCTGCCAAAATATATGTTTATGTATAATCTATTATTCTATCCTTTCTGGCAAGGTTTATTTATTTCTAATTTGTTATGCTTATTTATTATTATTACCTCTGTGAAGGACGATAGGTTTTTCACTCCTGCGCGTTTGTCTGTTTGTTAGTCTGTTTGTTTATTTCTTGTGCCCATAGGACCAACAAGGATTCTCTGCTGGCCCAGATACTGTCAGGAAAAAAAATAACAATCATAATTTAATAAAGATTGTAATTAACACTAAATTAATAGTAAGTTCAGATCAGTTTCTTGTTTTCATCATTGCTTCTCTCCCTGCTGCTTCCAGTGAGCTCATTTAATATATATATATTTTTTTATCCATCAGATTTTTCCACTGCGGTTTACATCTTTAAACATCTATGCTGGGCCAAGCATCTTTTCTAGTGAATGCCTCTGGCTATTAAAATAACCAGGATGATTTCACATTACGAAGTTTTCATTTAGGGCGTGTTCCTAGACATGCTAGGGTATGGGAGGTAGGTTGGGGGCGTGTTCTTCAGGAAGGCTCGTCCTGTGACAATATTATGCATGAGGGAGGGGCCTCATTCATCTGCTCCTGAACCTCTGCTCCTGCTGAATGCTCATTTTCAACAAATTAAAACCATTTAAAAAAAGTATTGGAGAAATAAGACTTGACAGCCTGTCAGCACTGGCCTCCATGCCAATGGAAAAGGAGTTTATAATGGAACTGATACGCAGTGGTGTCCTCTACGACAGCATTATTGAACTATTTTTTTAAAGAAGGAAATATGGACAGACTGTGTCCTCAGATTAGGAACAGCTTTGCTTTTTAAGTATCTTAAATCTCTGTTGATCATTGCTTGCTGTAGCTGGTTGCTGGTGTTGTGGTGTCCACAACATGAATCTGGATAGAGTCCATTGGATGCTCACATGTTACTATTGATGAAGAACTTTCCCAAAGGATTTAAAATCCTTAGATTCAAAAAAAGGTAAAAATGGTCAACCATGCTGAAAATTTGGAATCCAACCCCAAAAAAATAAAAGCAAACATGAAAGAAATGGGGAAAAAAGGGATCAAGAATCAACCTGGTTTGCCCCTGCAGGAATTGACAGTATCGGGCAGTAGAAAATTAGACAATGCATTATGATGTACTCTCTGTATTAGAATAAGCCTTTCAGTCTTTCAACAATACAGACAGCTCTTATATTTCTTTCCATAAGAAACCGATTGATATTCCATAGAGACAGAAAATCCATGGATAAACAACGATTTCAACCAATTTTAAGCGTGTCTGCTATAAATAATAATAATAAGACTAATAAGACTTACAGGCATTCTGTAAGTATTGAACATGTGATCATGTTTTATCTTTTCAGTCATAAACACATCAGGTCACATTAATTAATTATTTGCCAAATATATTTCTTTATTTATTCCATGAGATTTTGAACTGCTGAAGAAAAACTCAGGGATCACTAAAGTTTTCAAGCTCATACTATAGAAACTTTGAAAATCTCTTGTTAAATGTGTGGTAATACGTTGAATAGCTGTCAATAAAGGAAAAGTTGCAGGTTCAAAAAGTATGCATGATGAAATCAAGTCGAATTTAAAATGTAAGTCCTCGGAATATCCTTTCAAACTTTCATAGGAATTAAACCATCAAACCATCTCTTAGTGGTTGTGGAGTGATGCCCTGCTGGCAGACATTGCCATGCCGCCCGCCTCACTAAAAGCACATCTGCTTTTCCTTACCGAGAAACGTTGATAACAGTCACTTAAGGTAAATGGTCTGGGTTCCGGGCCCGACACCTTTGTGGCTTTGCGTCTGGCGGGCCTGTCTGTTGATCCATTCATGAGAGTTTCTCGCTCACTTCTTCATCTTCAAATGGTTGGGCAGAGGACATTAAGAAGGGAGAAGGAGGAGGAGGAGGACAAGGAGGCGGGAATTACCTTGAGATGCCAGTGAGCTTGATTGAGGCTTACTAGCAAGGGAGAACCGGCCAGACTGTGAGTTTAGGAAGCCTGAAATCTCAGCACCTTAAGTATTTCTTGAGTCCCTGTATTAACAAACATATTTATCCTCATTGTGTGCTATAGGTGAGATAGAAATCTAATTTATTCAAGAAGTAATTGCCTGAAGTTATCTCCACCACCGAGCACATTTCCCTCAAGACGCAAAAAAAATCCATGTAAATTGCTGTATCTTAGTTCTATTTTGCTCTTGCAAAGAATGACTGGTGCCGATTTTGACTGACAGGTGAGTGACATCGATGCTTTTCACAATAGGCATAGAAGACATCAATTTCTCCGCTGCATGTTCTCGTTATTCCTGAAACCAGAGACGCTGTGAATAAATGAGATGAAATTTTGAAACTCATGAAGTGTCAGATTTGATGCCCGTCTGGATGTAGATGCTTCACGAACGTATGCAGTAATGATTAATTTCAGATAATTTGTTGCTCTTTCACACCTCTGCATAATGGACCAATTGTTTGCGCAAAAGTCAATCCCAGCCCTTGAATAATTCTCCATGTTTAATGCATTCCGGCATTGATGTATAATTAATGCTTTAAGATGATAATCTGCGAACATCTTCATTGATGCTCGTCAGGCTGACAGACACAAAGCAGTTTCATTTGATTTCTTAGTTTGAAAGTTTATTCTCTCACATTAGAGCAAGTAAAAGAGACCTGAGGTAAATTGTGATCAGAGTAACTCACCGGCTTGGCGGCAGCAGATGGTTGATGGTTAGACGGATTAATGATGTTTGCTTGTGTTTCCTCCTGCAGTCGACGCTAAAAGGGGCTAATGTCACCGTTTTTGGCTGCTTGAACCACGGGATGCCTCTTTTCCTGCGGGAGAACTCTTCACTGAAATGTGAATCAGGTACATAGAGACATGCTTCATTATCCTCTGATGAATGAGCAATTTGTTGTTCCACTTTTCTTTCTCTGAATGAGTTTAAGTTCAATTATTAAAATTGGACTATATTCATACACAGTTTAGTCAAACTGCTGTAAACTCAAGCCAACACTTCAACTGATGATGATGATGATAATGATGATGATAATGATAATGATGATGATGATGATAATGATAATGAATGATAATAGTCAGTTATCAATTTCACAACCTGGCATTTCAGATTCCTTCAGTACTTTACATCAATTTCAAATATTTTAAAAGGACAAAAAAAGATAAATTTTCTCTTATCTTTTCTTATAATGCTTTCTCCGTTAAAAGTTATAGCATTTTCTGTTTCCAATATATTGGATTACAATGCAGCTTCATCTAATGTATTTAATTCATGGAGACCTTAACCGCATATTTTCAGCTTGTTTTTTTATTATAAAAACTAAGTTTAAATATGTTTTATAGTCCTTATGCTTTAACAACATGTCCTGAATTACGCTTGACCAATTCTTACAGGATATTTTCAATAAAATAATATAAAAACAAGTGAGAATATATTTTTGTGTGGTATAACCTGAACCAGCAAAGTTGTTTTTTTCATAAATATTGTGGAATTTAAAATTTGAAAAATAAATCTGTGTTCCTGCGTAAGACATATAGGGGCGCATCATAGTGACCATAAAGTCTGTTTTAAGAGAGAAGTGGCCGGATTTCAGAAGTAATTTCCAAATTTAGTTAATTTCTGTGTTTTTATATCCGTTGTGACTATCCATTGAGGAGAAATAGTTCCAAGATCTGATGGGCTAAAACTTTTAGTCCTACTATTTTTTGTCATTGTTTTCTTCTGTTGTAGAATCGGTAGCCGGGTTATTCCTTTCTGTGAACGGCTCAGCGAATATCACCAAACTGAGGATTCCCTACCCTCAAACGGGCACCTGGTACCTCAGTCTGCGCTCTCTCTGCGCCACGGAACATGGGTAAGAGAAGACTCTAGTCATATTATTGATTCAGTACATGCCCTATGATGTACTCGAAGTAGGAAAAAAAAAAAAAAACTGCCCTTTGATGGACCTTTTTCCATGCTGTCTTTAGGAAACATAACCAAACCTCAGCTTGTGTTATGTCATATTAATTTAAGGAGCTTTATTCCAACATCTAATGATGCTGTACAGAATGATTTCAGCACGATGGACCGTTATGTAGAATACAAGTAGAGACAACAAAGTGGATGGATGGAAAGAGACATTGACAACTTTCTTTACGGCTGAGTTCTTTGCACACGTATCTCATCTGTTTTGTGATTTACATCTCTTGTTTTGTTGTGTTTATCACGTGTGAGATCCCGTGATGGAAACACTAACAGATCGTCTTTTTTTTATGTTTTATTGTCCATTTAGTTTGGAAACAGTCTTGGTGTCAAGGAAGGATGCAATGGTGAAAAATACAAATCACACTCTAAATAATAAAAAGAAATTAAGACCGAACCCTCAAAGCACACTTATAAAAAACATGGTTCTAAAAGAGATGTAAAAGGGGGTACAGACCTCGCCAGCCTGATCTCCTCAGAGAGAGATTTGTTCCAGAGAGTAGGGGCTCTGACCCAGAATGTCCGGTCATCCTTGTTCTTAGTCTAAAATCTAATCTAGATTGAGGGATGGCTGATAGAACCTTGACTGAGGACCTCAGGTTATAATCTGGCGTGAGATCCTTCAAAGTTATCAATAAATTCCTAGAAGCAATTCTAAAAGTTACCGGAAGCCAATGGAAGGAGGCAAAAACAGGACCAATATGGCCTCTGTTTTTGGTTCTGGTTAGGAGTCAGGCTTATGCCTTTTTTACAACCTGGCGCTCTTGGCTGGATAAATAATTAATATATTTGTGTTTACCTGTAGGGAGATAAAGTAGAGGTTAGAGGCTTACTCAAGTCAAGTAACAGATACCTGAAAATCTGAAATCTTAAGAAACCAGAAATCCTCTACTTCCAGATTTCTACAGATGTGTATTCATCCTATAGCTGTACACTTTGCTTCAGTTGGGGAACTTAAATAAAATTATTATTTAGGAAAACAAACTGGTGGTGAAACAATGATTTATTTCAAAGAAAACTTTGAGAAATACTCTCATTTGCTCTGTTGGCCTCAGAGATTGATAGAATACCATTATGATGCTGAAAATAAGGGAACGGTCCACTTGGCTTAGTCCAAATGTAAGAATCTGCCTAACAGCATCTCTAACGTTCTCTGATCATATCTTGTTTTTGGGATTTTGTTAATTCTTAACAGAGCCAGACTATGATAATTGGTCTCTAAGTTAAGCTAAGACATCCAACTGATAGCTGATACCACTCTCTCACTTACAAAGTTAAAGTGGTATCAATCATTTTCTTATTTCCCTTCAAATGATAACAATGGTCGAATTTTATGAGCTGGAGTAGATGACCCAGTAATTCTCCAAACATAATATACAAATCATAAATTCACTCTGATACCCGTTAAAAGATGTTCATAATCAATGCTTGTGGTCCCACCTTCTCTGTGAAATGACATTGCAAAAGAAGAGATTTTCCATTTTTCAGAACCCATTAATTTAGTGCTAAAATGAAGACTGCGAGCTCCGTGATTAATTGGTTCAGCCTCCCTCACTCAGGCATATCCTCGGCCATCTGTCACCCAACACATTATTTGGGATGGGCTTCACAAATGTGCTGCAGGAACACACCTACCATATGAGATGCAATAAGGCAAGATTATGAGGTTTAAAACGGAGATTTATATACGAAAATTTGAAATTTATGTATATAAAAAAAAATCTTACGTCCCAACCTTCTTGCTGGGTGAGAATGGTGATCCCCTCTGCGCAAACATGCCATCCTCTGTATCCACTTCATTGATGATGTGTTTGGTTTGAACAAATTTGTTTCTCTGGCTGAACTACGTCAACCATATGTTTAGCATCTTTCTAAATCATTAAAATTTGTATAATGAATAATGAGTTTGGTACCAGGCTAGATTCAATGAATTATTTTTTTGTGAATTGCTAATTATTGTAAAAGAGGGCCATGTATTTCCACATTTATTTAGTAAATTATGCAGATTGTAATGCCTTTTTTGTTGCCTTACAAATCATGTTATAAATAGCATACCTCTTATCTATAACGGAGCATTAGGACCACATTGAAATAATCCAAGATTTTTCAAAAAAAATCGTAATATAATGAAATAAAGTTGTTTTGAAGATTGGCAGCCCGAGCTCTGGGCAACTGCTGATCACTCACACACAGACACACACATCATCTGTCACCTAGTCAGCGTTTAATTTGATGACCAATCTCATTATTTGTTGTGAAACTACGTATCTCATTTAAATAGCATGTTGATGCGATCAAAAATAAACCTAAATTTCACCAGCCCTACCAGCATCTCCTGTTCCACAATAGGGGCCATTTCCTTCAAGTCTGTTTTTGTGGCAAACAAAACCAATTTCATATGCAACATTTTCAAATTCCTAATACTTATATTTATTCATTTGTAAAACATATATCAAAATGATGCTCGACACGGTCCTCAACATTCCTCATTAAATTATGGTTTTATTCTTGTACAATTCCGACTTTATTCTCATATCATTATTCATTTTTCTCCATTTTTTGAAATTGTTACACAATGTGGTCCTAACACTTCATCGGACTCATCTACTACTAGAACAAATGTTCTCGTCTCTTCCGATCTCTCCACTTATATGTGATGAATTTGTAAATTTATATGTATACGTGTAATACGTACGATCTGTTGATGAATTTAATCTATCTATCTCTGAGGACTCTTATGACTCAATGTGTGACTTCCGAGGTTGAGAAGGTGTGGGAAATGTTTCAATTTAGTTGTCTAGCATAATGTACTTCTAAAGTTTGGTCTGTTCAGCACATTAGGCTGTTATGCGGAGCCCATAGTGGTATATAAATGGAACAGAATGAAATTAAGCAGATTTTTGCATGCCAATTGTTTGTTTCAATTGAATTTGAATAACAAATAATAGCAGATGGTGTGGGACATGGTATCCTCCTCATATGAGAGTGCTGTTGAGGTATAGGAAATGAGGGGAACCGACACACAGCTATATCTTGAGATTTCCATGTATCTGCTGAGGCTAAATCAAGCCGGTCTTGTTAGGAAGATGGAAAGAAATATGCAGAAAATATGCAGTGAAATAAATCAAGAATATTAACAGGTTGATTTATAAAACAAAGAAGAGAAGAAGAGGAATTGTGAAGAGGAATTGTGTTGGGAAAGATAACACTTATAAAGCTCGGGCATTATTTCAGAAAAGTTCCTTTTAAAATTGCTTGATGAGATTCTGTGATTGCTCGAGCAGAACAAAGTGAAGTTGTGACATATCTCACAGAAAGAAAGATAACAACCACTGCCGCTACAGCAGCAGCTCTGTTACACTTTTTTTTTTTCGGTGTAGTGTGAATTTTGGCACGAATGCAACATTCTCACAATTACAGTTCCATCTTGATATTTATCATGTTTTCCATCTTGCCATTTGCAACATTATTTTCATGAGTAACAAACTGAGGTGCCGCTGATGCTCGTGTGAGTGTCATCAGTTATGTCCTATTCAGCCATACAGCAAAGAATTGGACTATTAAATGTTTTTGACTTGATGATGATGATGGGACATGAACAATGAAGGGATCACAACAGTTATTTCAAAGGAGAGTAATTACTGTAACAAATTAAAGGAAACTACATTCAAAGGTTGTATGTCTCAATTGCCATGACGACCAAACTTCCTTAGGTTAATCATCTGTGGAACATGAATGAACCGACCGACCAACACTGCAATCTCTAGAGCTGCGCTTCATTTCCACTTCTACATTATCAAAATGAAAGCACTTCAATGCATTGGCTGTGCTACACCTCATGCTCCCCTCTTTCTAATGTTCTTCTTGTCTCTTCCAGATTTGAGGCGTGCATCAACATCACCGCTGAGGTGTACATGCGCTCATACTTGACCCCATGCATCAACGACTGTGGGACGTACGGCCAGTGCAAGCTTCTGCGCACCAACAACTACCTTTATGCTGCATGCGAATGCAAAGCAGGTAACGACATAAAAGAGAGGATCGCATAACAATTCAACAGCAATGCACTTCACTGTCAGTGTATATTTCAGGCACACATTGAGAACTTTTTTGTTGAGTTCCTGCACAATGTGAGCATAAACTAAAATGAAATTAGGTTATCCTTTTTATTTTCAAATTGCATTCAAATTCACTAAACCCATTTAGACTAGCCAGGCACCTTGTAGCACTTTGTGATTTGATCCAAATGTAAAGTGCGTTAATAAAATAAATAAAATGTATTATTATTTTTTATTATTTTATTATTATTATAAAGATTACTAACAAAACAAAAAAGGCAGTTGACAGAAGTAACAGAAGTAGTATAAGCAGTATATAAGCAGTGCCTTTAATAATGAATCACTCATTATGAGAGGTAAGTGTTACTGTTAATAACAACCGTTGAAGGCTTTTATTTTCATACAAGATAAGCTAAACTTGGTGTGAGGAAAAGTGTTCCCTGCAGCAAAATATTTCCAATTTGTCCGAAAATACACAAGCAGATTGACAGGAAGATGGGAGAGAGCAGAGTTGGCTGACACAGGCTCTCCCCCACAGATGAGGCAGCAAGCAGAACTTAAATTGTGTGTGTTGCAGTTCAATGAGTAATACAGCAGCCTGGTATTAATCTGGTTTTGATAATACAATAAAACAGGCTCTTAATTATGAACTGTTTATCAATACAAAATGAGCTCATGAAGCTAAACAAAGCGTGTCCTCTGAGGTTTCTTTAAATCCTTTCTTTGATCGCCTTATATCATAGCGGCTTTCTCCGTCTGCTTAAATTCATTGTCATACTTCATACGTGTGACTTCCTCCTGGCAGGCGCCTTGCATTTAGCACTTGACCTTGGCCTGTCTCGTTCTGCGAAACATCCATTCAACAGGGGTCTGGAATATTTAATTCACATTATATCATTGCCGCCCAATGACCTTTAGAGGAGCAGCTGCTCGCAGTTGAAAATGTGAGATGTGGAGCAAAATTTCAAAGTAGCATGCATTACTCATAGTATATAGAATAACCTGTTAAAATATAGCGATGCATTTCCAAACAAAATGTAAGAGAGAATCTAACAACAAACTAGTAAATAAGTTTGCTTATGTTATTAGATGGATATGTACAGGTTTGTTGAAGTGGAAGTAATGGACTGGTAAAAGACAGCAGTGGCAGCCATCAACCATCGGCCATCTACTGGTAATGATAAAACTAGAACTACTCTGTCATCCCTGACATCAAGGGTATATCCCCGAAATAACCCGAATCCCCTGCGTTGTACGAGCAATTCCTCTGATTGAAGTCCTTAAATTAAATGTGAATCATTAATAATCTCAGTCCATACTGACTCAACCTAACTATCTCTATGTCATCAGAAATATGCTCTAAGATAAGATTATTTTAGTCACTTAATTATGAATATAAATACAGTTGAATATTTTTCCTGAGCTCAATAATAAGACAGATTTCTTTGTGCCAATTCATATGAACAAAATTTAGACAAAATTGGATTTGTGGTTGGGAAGTTACGAATGAAAAACTGTGTTTTCCGCAAAAAGCTCCCCCTAATGAGAAAAATCTGATCTATTACAGTGAAATAATACAGTTCTCCCTGTATCGTAGTAAGTTTGACATAATCAGACAATCTGTGTGGGTGATCTTATACTCCAAACAGTGGTCACATGTTTCACATGAGAAGCAATGCCTCGCAAATAAAACATCAGCGGGGTAAGTGTTAGAGCACTCTCAGCTTCCCACTGTGCATTAAAGGTCCAGTGTGTAAAAGTTAGCCGGGGGGAGGCATTGCGGGAAAAGTGACGAGGAACAAGTGTTTTTTCTGGTGTGGTCTGTCCAGGCGGGAATTGGGCGCTCTGATGCTGACGGCCAATGCCGCCAGTCTCTTTCCCTGTGCGACTGTTGGCAAGGACGCTGACGCCGCAGAACCGGGCTGAATACTCCGGACTGCTAGAGCATTTTACGACTAAAGGTTTCATGAGTCTCGATGTTTGCTTTGACAGACAGACTTAGTACTCATTTGCTTTTTCTTGTTCTAAATAATAAGTATGATCCTCCATTTGTCAAACCACAGTAACAAGTTAAAGGCAAAACTCTCTCCAGACACCACAGAATGGCAGCCTTCATATGGACCCATGTCATGCATAAAAATTACTTTTCCTAAACAAACATCACAAAAAGGTTTTTACTTTCGGCTGAAAGTACAGACAAAAAACAGATATGAATATTATATTCCATATATTTAAAGAGATACCCCTAAATACACCCTAAATTTTCTGACCTTTAATGGTATGAATCAATAGTGTTCCCAAAATACGATACTACCACAGCAGTATTGTCATGACATATTACTGCGATTGCGATTACATTTATGATATGATGTGTATCGCGATAATATATATTTCGATAGATTTAAATTTGTTTATACCCTTCTTTCTCACTATAAAGCCTCATCTGTTTAATCGAGTAAGAGTCCTCAGTCTTCAGAATTCTGTCACATTTATTGGTCTAAATAGGATAATGACTGGTCAACACATCTTATAAATTGGTCATGACATAAATGTTGCAGCTCCTGACAATCTAAACTGTGTTGTATTACAGTCTAGTCAAACATATCTGAATGCACACGTGTGAATGTGCTGCTGGGAAATATGAATGCAGGGCTCTAGTTTGGAGAACGACACAATGGTGGCGCTCTGCAGATCTCAGTGAGATAATGAACCTTTCCTGTCACACACTGTATGAATCCACTGTCTGCGACGATGGCGTACCGTGAATCAATTCTTTCTGCTGTATTCAAGCTGAACTTCACGCTTCTCTTCTCTGTAGAGCTCAGATATGGTTGTGCCTTAAATGGGTTAGCTAGCACCTCCTTATTTGACCAGTTAGAGCAGTGCAGTTGACGAAACAGAAGTTCCTGGACATTCCCCGGTCCTAATTTAGAGCTAGATGTGACAGAAAGGGCCTTCAAAGTGGCAATTCCCAACCGATAAAACAGTCTTCCCATGCAAATCAGAGATGCACAGAGCCTTTTAGGATCTTTGTAAAGAATGCACTTTAATTACCTCATCTCTACTTAATCTTATCAATTCAAATGTTTGAATGTTGTCTAAGGGTCAGGCAGTTGTTTACCTTTAGTTTATTTTCTTATCTTTATCCCTTTCATCTTTTCAGTACTTTGCTGGACTAATTGTGGTTGTTTTAAAGGTGATACATACATAAACCTCGATTTGTCGGGATAATTGTTTATTTAATTTTAGAGACACGAAATGATGGCTAGGTTTGTAGCCCGTACACAGGTTTGTATACAGGGACAGTCAAACCAAACAATAGATAAAAGACATAAAAATACAAACCTGAAAAGTGCAAAAACTGCCCAGACATTTCAATAATCCAATTAATAGATGAATAGGAAAAGAAAAAGAAAAATGGATAAATCATTGTTGCTTCCTGAACCCTCATGTTTCTTGTATCCATCTACATCATCCAGCCCTACTTAAAAAATCCAATGTAGTTCTGTCGTACATATTACAATCTAATATTGTCATGCAAAATATTGTGATGACATGCTGTTTCAGTTTTATCCAGACTGTCTCATCCAACCCACCATTTGATGAGGTGTATTTTGGAGAAGAGTTGCAACACTGGAGGAAGTCCATAGCAGGAGACTCTGTGCTCAGAATAAACTTCCCATCCGTCTGCTTTCTTCAAAAAGAAATTTGCTAGCTTTTTAAATAAGACATTTCATCTTTTTTATGAATTGCTCTTAGCCCTTAAGGGATTAAGCAAGAGTTTAATCTCACCAACTCTGCACTCTGAGGTCTCCTCTTCCTTATATGAATGTTCCGAACACAAACAGTATCGTACTAACTCTAATTGTTTTTGTTTGCTTTAGGCTGGGAGGGCTGGGGATGTACAGACAACTCAGAGGCCTACTCCTACAGTTTCCAGCTACTCTCCACTCTGCTGCTCTGTCTCAGTAACCTGATGTTCGTCCCTCCTGTGGTCATTGCCATCAGAAGCCACTACCTGCTGGAGGCTTCAGTCTACATTTTCACCATGTTCTTCTCCACTGTGAGTTACTGTGTCAAGCGTGTCTTGTTCTATCTACTGTGTCCTGTGCAATATTTTTGGGTCTGGTGCCAGCATAAAACGTTTGAAGCCGCGACTTCTTGTCGCGGCTTAATCTGTGGCTAAAATAAATTAAAATAATGTGAATTCACTATGATAGAAATCTGTGCGGGTCCTGACAAGCACAGGTGCTTTTATTATGAGTGCAAGCAATATTTTAAAGACAGCCAGTGGAGGTTTTTCACAAGCGATCATGCTCACGCGTGTTGGTGTATAATAATGCACCAACACGCGACTTGACGTGAGCATCCAATTGTGGCACAATATATACCAATCAGCCATAACATTAAAACCAACAACAGGTGAAGCAAGGTGTAGAAAGTAAACATGGTGTATGGTTTGGAGTGACTCTGACAAGGGCCACATTGTGATGGCTAGATGGCCAAGTCAGAGCATCTCCCGTACTGCAGGTGTTGAACTGTTTGGTGTTCCTGGTCTGCTGTGATTTATACCTACCCCAACGGTCTAAAGAAGTAAAACCAGTGAACCGCGAATAGGGTCAAGTTTCATTGATAAAGGCGTTCTAAGGTTAGCCCATTATGTCCGCTGCCACAGAGCAGCTACTGAGGTCCAGGTTGGTGGAAACGTTTCTGACAGGAAGTCTGAGAACACACAGGGCATCACAGGGCTGTTTAGGTGGGAGAATTGGAGCTACACAATACTAGGCAGGTAGTTTTAATGTTATGGCTGATTCATGTACATTCCTGCCTCTGGTTTCATGCCATCACACTGATCTACATTTGGAATAAAAATGTTTAGTAATATACCAGAAAGGGCAAGGATCCAGAAGACTACAAAGCTAGATGGATGCAGATATCAAACAAGATTAAATATTAAAAAAATAACAAATGTTTTATGTCCAAATGTTTAATGAGGATGGATATGCACTGTGCGTACCCGAGCCATTCATGATGAAGAATCACAGCCCTCTCACTCATTTGATTGGAGGCAGTCCATTGTTGTAATGTCTCTCTGACAAAACAATATATTCCTTAAAAAAATAGGTTGAACCAGGCTCAACTTTAGCTGCAACACGATGGCAGCAATCAAAAGTCCTGTATTTTCCTAGAGTCCGTTTTCAAATCGCGTGAATAAAATAAAAATCTATTTTAGAAACGTAAAAAGTGAATAAAGTACAATTATTTTTACATAAACGTACAAAGAATTTGATGCTCTATTTTGAGATATATTTGAACTTAGCAGAAATGTAACAAAGGCGACATTTATGTGAAATAAGATGAACGATTGTGATGATGACCTCATGTTTTCATGAGCCATACCACATATGTCCCTGCCTTCTTGCTCTAACCACTGTCTTTTCTTCATCATCTGACAGTTCTACCATGCATGTGACCAGCCGGGTATTGTGGTCTTCTGCATCATGGAGTATGACGTCTTGCAGTTCTGTGACTTTCTTGGTTCCCTCATGTCAGTGTGGGTCACTGTCATTGCGATGGCCAGGCTAAAGTCCATCATCAAACAGGTGTGCATATACAGTGGATCTACATATTTATTACTAAAGAAGAGGCAAGGGCTGTTTGTCAAAGAGCAGCTCATGTTTAATGAAATGTTGCAGCTTGTGTATAAATGAGGAGTTGAGTACTCTCCTTTAGGTGCCCAGCTTTGAAGTGTATTAAGTCATGGCAGTCACTTATTGCAAACAATCACTGGCAATTTCCACTTGCAAACAGCTCAGTAGATAGCAAAAAACATGTTTTGACTACATTGGTTGAATGACCCAGCATGATTGGATCCTCTAACAACACTGTGAACTCAAAGTGGTTTGTGATACCTAGTAATTACGCACAGCAGCTTATGCCACCCTCTACTTGCCTTAATCAAAATGTATAGCAAATGTATGTGCATATGTACGACAGCAGCATTAACAGCACAGACAATTAAACACATGGTTAACATGGCTTTTTCGGGTGAATCCAAAGGAGAAGGCAATGGAGGAGTTTACCAAGACAACTTGAGGTTTCATCTTAAGCTGACTATGTCAGTATCTCAAAACCTCTTCCTAACCCCACTCTCACTGCAATGCAACAAGCTGGACATCCGCTGATTGGCTCGTTTGTGTCTCCAAACGATGGAGCAGATATCTTTATGAGGAACTTTAGACCTCTCTTTCCTGATCATAATTTATGTCCATTGCCTTGTGTCGTAGTCTGGCAGCAGCTAAGCTGAGAGCTGTGTGTGTGTGTCTGTGTGTGTGTGTGTGTGTGTGTGTGCGTGTGTGTGTGTGTGTGTGTGTGTGTGTGTGTGTGTGTGTGTGTGTGTGTGTGTGTGTGTGTGTGTGTGTGTGTGTGTGTGTGTGTGTGTGTGTGTGTGTGTGTGTGTGTGTGTGAGTGAGTGAGTGCTTTTGTGTGTGCGTTTGTGTGTGCATGTGTATGGATGTGGGTGCGCTAGTGGTCGAGAACTTGAAATAAGCCCTGAACCAAAGACGGATTCAAGGACTGAGACGTGGAGCGATGGAAGGGAGCCTTAAATTAATGTTCCATATGCATCAATTTTTAGTTATAAATTAAAAAATCAACTTAATGCGCAGTGCTAAATCCTCTGGTTGTTGACATATTGAGGTCGATAACAGTAAACACTAACAGATGCACCTTCTCCCTGGGTCACCTCCTGGCTATAACCCAAGATGAAGCAGTCTCAGGGAAAAGGTGTGTGTGTATGTGTGTATCCATGTTAATAAATGAGACAAGGGGTTCGAGGGGGGAGGGGGGGAGTTATGGGAGGGAAAGAGGGTTAGTGTACGAACATCTGCTATCCTCTAGGGTTTTCATTTTTGCTGAGCGCTGCAGTGCGCAATCACTAATCAAATCGCACATGTCAGGACTGGCAAGTGGAACTGTGTGTTTGTGTACTATAGACAGTGCGTGTGTGTAATACAGACTGTGTGTGTGTGTGTGTTTGTTTAATAAAGACAGTGTTTGTGTTTTTGATGTCCATGACAACAGTAATAGTACAGGGTGAAGGACACCTTCTCACAGCAATCTGTGGAATAATGCAGTGATTTCCTCAATAGGGTTTCTTTAAAGCGCACATATTGGCCATTCTTGTGACATTCAGCCCAACCTCAATGCTGCAAGTAAAGGTTAGGCATTAAATGGTGTCAGCATTTCACCAAATGTTCTTATCAGCAACGCGGCAATAATTTCACTAAACAAAGTCAATGCAATAAATTCTGTTTCATTATTTTTGCTCCCATTGTGCTTATGATGCATGGACCTAACCACAGGCAGGACCTGGTTTCTGATGACCTTTAAAGGTTCAAAGGTGATCTTGATTATGTCAGCACAATATGTTTCAAGAGCATTTTTTTGTTTAAGCTGCATTAGGTTTGCTGAAGGTTATCGCATCAGGATCACATGATTAAATGTAATGGATTATTACAATCAATTACACCATGGATCTCATTTTTGTAATTTTATTCCCCCGTAACTGAAAAGTTGTAATAACATTGTTTTAAGCACCGACACTAAGAGTGTGTCTATCTGAAAGGCTGTTGCATTGAAGATTATGTAAAGTCACAACCACAGTGGGTATGGTCCTTGAAAATTTGGTCTATAAACAGTAATGAAAGTATAAAAAAGAGATCCTGTCCAATTTGAATTTTTTACCTATCAAATCAGTTTAAGTTATCTTATAAGACTGTGTTTAGCATTTGCGCCAGGAGCTGGTGTCAGACAAACATAGGATCTGCAGGTGCACAAACATATTGTGATTGATAATAACAGCGCACACACGTCTCACACCGAGAGACGCCCTTAAAAAGTCTGTAATTAATATTAATGACCACTGAGAATAAAGAGTCAGAGGCAGTGAAACCGCTGATTGTCAGACTGACAGGCTGACTGATATCTTTCAGACTTTCCCTAATATTTAGACTTTTAATTTAAAAAAAGGAAGTAGCTCATCTCTGCCACAGGCGGAGCCAATTCTTTTCTAAATGATAAACTAATGGGGGGATGTTCCCGCTGGAATCCTTCCTTAGTGGCGTGAAGGAGGCGATGACTTGTAAGATGCATGGGATAGTATTTTGCATTCCTTTGTTTTAAATTAGTTTAAAACCAAACACATTAAGTTATGTTGAACTCACATACAAGCAAAACACAATATTTTACCATAAATTTACAGTAGCATACTGGCAGCTAAAGTTACCAGTAGGATATGGTAATTTGACTTTAATCTAAAAATATATATACATATTTTATGGTAAAATACTGTAAACATTTTAAAATAAAAGTGTGTCAACATTGAAAGCAGATAAAATATTAGGGATGGTAAATAAAGATAATTTCAGAAAAACTTAACATTCTGGTATTCGCTTCTGACAGTATCTGAGTTGTCTTTATATCTTTGAGACATTAGGAAACATTGGAATCTATTAGCTTTGTAGACATAAATAAATGGCTTTGTGAATACTTGAGCAGAATGATTTTAAGACTTCAGTCTCCAAACTTCAGGATTAAAGTACCCATTACAACACTATCCATATATTATTTCAGAACAGTGTTTTTAATGACTAAGTGTCACTAAAATGAGTGACGAGTTTTGATAAATGATAATTCAATATACACAACTCAAGGAAAGCAATACATTCCAGGTACCGACACTTAGAGGGACATAAAAGCAAATCAAACCAGTGTGACAATGGCCTCACCTTCTGAAAGAACCTCCTGTTAATAATATTATTCTATAATGTAATGTAATCTCTCGGTTTGGTGTTGAACTGAGTGTAGGTGGCAAAATAATGACAGCAAACCCTGTGATGAAGCTTGGTTGAAGTCTTCACACATGAGAGGGCTTTCAATGCTGATCGTACATCGTCCAGTTGTGACATCATCACCAGCAACTGATGAAGACAACGATTATAGTTAATGTCCAGATCAATATGAAATATAGGCACCAGGGCCCAAACCAGAGCCTTTTTTAATCCTTATACATTAAAGATGGGTCTGTTATACTGCTGCAAATATTACTGCCCACGACTTCCTGTAGAAAATAATTACCCTCATGGAAGACTTCAGTAAACCATTAATTTATGAGACAGATTAAGACTGACATGGAGACAGACTAACTGACAGACAGAAAAGACTGACAGACAGAGAGACTGACAGGCAGATCAGCATTACGGCAAGTAATGAGACAATATAAAGTTTTTATTCTTTATGGAAGATCATTCAAAAATGTTTGA
The DNA here is from genome assembly GCA_037951165.1 of Lophius americanus. NCBI lineage: Eukaryota > Metazoa > Chordata > Actinopteri > Lophiiformes > Lophiidae > Lophius > Lophius americanus. Next base: position 4,779,226 of record JBBDHG010000032.1, on the reverse strand, counting down.
TTATTAATTGCAAAATTGGTGTTGAGAATGTTTATTTGGATTTATTTTATAAACTGGCATTAATTTACTTCGTTTCTCCGTCTCGTTCCTTCGCCGTCTGAGCCTCAGTTTCCCATTTCTCCAGCCTCTTCGTACACGTCATTCAGAGTTTGCGTGGAGCATCGCACACTTCCTGTTAAGTTTGCGTTTTATAAAAATCCCACGGATTGCATAGAAAGTGGCGTACGCCTTCCCCAGTTATGTTATCAATATCTCTGGGCATGTAGCAGCTGTCTCCGATAGCATTGAGGGCCACGTAATCATATTGTTTCTCATCCTGACACAGTTCTGTATAATAATTATAAAAAGGGTTCAATAAGAGCCACAGTCGATGATATATGAAAACCAGTAAGCAGTTGTAGTTTACCAGAGTGAGAAAAACACAGATGTGCATCAGTAGAGTCTGTACGTGTAATAACATAGAAATGTGAGTACAACAATAAAGGATGAATTACAGTATGGTGAAATTCAAATGCTACGCTCTAGCTCTGAAATCCAGTTAAGGCTGACTTTTGTTTAGGGAGGAGGATCCAATCAACTGTTCCCAAAGGGGAAATTATTTTAAACATTCAGTGACTTTTAGCGTGCTTGTTCAGCCTGATCCTGTTCAAAGTGGCTACTGCTTGGCACTGATGAAGGACGTGCTAAAGTTACATACATCGATAGGCATAAAAACATACATGGAAGACAAAAATAGCCTCTGTAGCAGCCCCTACAAGCTCGCCCGTCACGATGACAGATAAAGAGTCATTACAGCGAAGCCCCTGCCTCAGTGCTTGAATCACATGTCTGTGTATAATATATGTATACATCCATGTTCGGGTGCTACTCTATGATCCACCAGCACAGCCTGACTAATGACTGCTGCTGCAGGAGTCCTCAGGCTGCACCTCGCTGCTCCTCTCCTACTTGCTCTGTGCCAATTAGTCTTGTTTTCATGCAGACAGATCCTCCTGTCTTTATTCGAAAAGTCCCAAGTTTTCACATTTACTACCGGCTCAGTGCTGACCTCAGGCATCCGAGACAGCTTTAAGTTTTCTGAAAGCATGTATAGCCGGCCATATTTTTCTTTTGCCTCACACTTTATCTCCCTTGTATCCTGTAGCTTTACATCAAATTGTGAGATTGACAAAATAAAGTGGTCGTTTTTGTACCACAGGTCTAACTCAGAGAAGTTAGTTGGATTTTGGTGAATTTTTAGAGAGCATTTTTCAAAGAGCATGTTGATATACGAATTTCGAATTATTATTCGAATTATATATTTTCTACTGTAACCACTCTCCAAATTATTTTAACAATTGCACGCTTTTACCTCCTTTAACAAAAAAGAAAAAAGACAATTGCTAATTGTGAAAGCCAGCTCATGGAATGGCTATTAAAATAACAGTACTCATCCTGTTGTCAGTAAATAACATGAAAATACAATATATCAAGCTGTTGCCTTGATTGGGGCATTTTGTGGTGGGTGATAATCTTAGCCAATGTATTCATATTGTTTAATTTAAACAAAAAACCTCAATAAAACAGTAATGCGCTAAAAGTATTGGGCCTTTTAGTTTTGTACTTAAACTATTGTAAAAGATGCATTTATCATGCAATATGTAAAGCCCTGGAAGAATAAATATTTGGCTTTCTAGTGAATATTTACCAGACTGGCCTTCTGTATGTTAGATTGAGTGCGTATGTTCATGATGATGAAGGAAAAATCTCACCCCCCCATTCCAATAGTAAAGACAAATACGCTGCATCAGACTGTGGCCACACAAAGAACCGAGTTTGCAAAATCAGTTAATCACTGGTCTTTTCATGACATTGGTTGACAATGAATAAAAAAAAATATATATCTTTATTCATAACCATTTGTATATATAGTGACAAGTGCCAAATACCAGACACACACAACATTATTTTTCATGTAACCTTTTTGCAGCAACACAGCTTTCCTTCATGAAATTACAGGTTTCATCTGAAGACGTAAACCTCTGAGACACAAAATAGCAGGACACAGGTGCAAACATAATTGAAACATTGACCGTTGGACCCACCGGTCATGAAAGTATCATAATGCAGCTGCAAAACGTTTGTCACCATTTTGATAACAATATTAAAATTTGACTGCAATTGTTCTGTCCAACTGCATCGATGTGCTGTTTCCTGACCTCCTGTTCACTGTGGATGTGATGCTGTCAGCAGCCTTTATGAAGGCCATTAGTGATCGATGTGTTTTTGTCAAGGTGCTGTATTTGCTGGGGGCGATGTCTCTGTCCATGGCTTTGCAGCTAGACCGTCACGGTCTGTGGAACCTGCTGGGACCCAGCCTGTTTGCTCTGGGCATCATGGCCATGGCATGGGTAAGGGTACCTCTTGTATTTACTACATAGACCAGATGTCTACAGGCAAAACATGACTTAATCTGTAATAAATTTAGCCTCTGCATGAATAATTTACCACTTAAAGTTTGACTAAAAACTAGAGGGATTTAAATGTTCTGGCCTATATATTACATATAGTTTGTTCCTCTAAGAATTGTAGATTCTTAATCCAGTATTTCCGAGGTTAAGATAAATTATTTTTATACATTAATGTGCTTTTGATGTTTATAGAAAAGTGTGTTAGCATTTTCCTTCTATTGTTCATCTCGCCAGTAAATGTAAAAGGACTTAATCCATCCTCTAAGCTGGGAGCTGGAACATGGGGCTGGAACACATGCACGGCTAAAAATGCTGTATTTCTGACCAATGAAGCCATTTTACATTTGCTTTAAAAGTTTTCCCCCCTATGGGTATTAGTCATGGGTTGTGGTTCCATTATAAGTAAGCTTGTACTTTCACTGCCTCTTCTTCGATCATAATGTGCTCTCTGAACTGAAAAGATAAAAAATAATAGCCTTTCAGGCAAGTTACTTGAGAGGAAAAACCTTTAACACCAAACCTCTGACATGAGTTTGAAAGTTCGGTTCGTGGCTTCCTTGGAGGAAGCTCTGCTTTGAAGAAAGTGTGGGTGTTACAGCAAGCTAGAGTTATCTCTTTGTTAGATGTATCCTGGAAAAACTGTGGAAGATGAAGCTCAGTACTGCTTAATTCCACGATGGAAACTCACAAGTTTAGCATCAAAGACAGGAGTCAGTATAATTTACAGCAGATGAGTTTTCTTTTTGATGTTAACAACAGAGCTGCAGAATTTACACATATTACAATGTAAGTTCATTTGATGATTCACAGAATACTAACAGCGTGCCTCCTCTGCCATTCATTTATAGATGGATCATTTCTTTGACAGAATACGAATATAAAATATCTTATATATTGTGACATTATCTACAGAATACAGGTTAACACTGTTTTATCGCAATATCAAAGACATAATCTGTGTTTTTCCACTTATGAGTCAGTTAATTCAGCAGATCAACTTTTCCATTTTAAGACACCTGGATCTTATGCTAATGTTGTGTTTTTTAAAGACAAACCTGGGAATTTTCTTTAATTACTTGACATTTCATAATTTATCAGCAGCTCAACCGGGGTCTGTACATATATTTCACTGTTGCACCTCTGAATTTGAGCAAAGTGCATTTTCAACAAAGGTCCTTTCATTTCTTCTTGTCATGTTTCTGCACAGACTGGCATTCTGAACTTTCACGGACACAACTGAATGAGATCCATCAAAATGTTCGCTGCTTTGCATGGGTGTCATAAGCAATGAGAATAAAGGGAAAAGTTCAAATCTGACAGTGTCAAAAACCCTTTAATCCTATAAACTAAATGAGCCTCCTGATTCTGCTTGAAAAGACCAGTCAGTTTTTTTTTTACCAGAAACATTTGCTGGTCAAAAGGGACCAGAATCGCCCACATACACAGCTAATCATGTATATTTTTTATTTATTATTTATATTATACTTATCATTCTTGTGGCATGACATGTGGCTGTTTATGATAAAAGAACGGGATACAACATCATGTTAGGACTCAGTTTATGAAACAATAACAACAAAACTCAATACAATAATACTACTAATACTAATAATAATTAAACTGAACTATGATAAACACAAGTTAGATGTACTTGAGGCGGTTCATATGAGGTACATTTGGAATAAATCTGATGGAGGAAGTCAGGTTCGAGAAAAGGGGATTTTTGTAAAAAAAAAAAAAAAGAAGCTCTTATAGTGAGTAAGATTTGAACTATTAGGGTAAAATATAAAAAAGATATAATAGATATTAAATATTTAGATCTCCATGAGTTAATTCATATGTCCCAAATTTGGACTAAATCGAACCATTGGTTGAGAATTTATTGCCCGAAAACAACGATTTTATTAATGAAGTTTCCCCTAGTGCAACTGATCTTTCCCAAAATGGGTTCAGTTCTTCCTCGAACTAAGGTCTATGAAGTTATAATATCTGAAAACAATCCACAGAAAAGTTTTTAAGTTATTTCATTTAAATAGAGGCTCTACTACTGATGCGGTCGCACAAGTGGCAGCGATGACAATTTCAGAATATCCACAACTTTTTGGGCGTTTCGATGACGTGAGTAGTAATTAAAGCGTATCTGATATTATGATGCTTGTGATAGACTTCATGCTGCAGTAAAAGGCATAATTACACATTTCAGATGACAAAGCCAATGCAGATCTATGCAGAATCCCATCCGTATGCCCCTCTAATCCCATAACCCGCCTGCTGCTGCCTCGAGGAAAAGTAACTGCTGTCAGTGGTTGTATGTTTTTCAGATGGCCCACTTAAATATCCTGTTTCATTACATGAGTTCATTTAACTAATATAATAATAACATACTCAGGGGTGCCTTTGAGATCAGATACAAAGGGAATAAACAGAACTTTCATAATTAGTAGTCCAGAGAAGCTTTGGCGAATACGTCAGATCTTTTCTGGTTCTGCATGGTCAATTTCAGGTAATTCCACCACCATGGGAATAAAATAGATAGCCAGATTCTAAATATCTCAGGTTATTGGCATTATGCAGTTCTTTACTTAAATGTTTTATTCTCATAAATGCCATTGATATGCAGTAACTATTAATTTTCCAATCTAAAATAATTTTCCAAGTTAAATATATTAGACAAATTTGGGAACCCCCTCACAAACTCTTGTCAGATATCCACATAACCAGAGTCGGAGATATTAAGGAGCCGTCATCGCCATTTTTCGGATACAGCTTCCTAACCATTGTTCCGATTTAGTCCAAATTGGGTGCGTATGAATTGACTCAAGGGGATTTTACTCAAAAGGGTGAGATTATTTGTTTTACAAAGAACACTGTTTTCGCCTATAACTGGTTCGATTTGGTCCAAATGTATTTATTGTAATATTATATATATATATGTATATAATTTCACTATCGTACTTGTATTTGTCTAATTAGGGGGAGATTTTGTGAAACACAGTTTCTCACCGTTCATTTCTCATCATTACAACACAGTGTACTGGGAGCTCTTTTGTGATATACCTTGCTGTCAGGGACAACAGTGTTAGACTAGTTATATTATGGCTGTACATTGTGAAGTTGAAAACATTGTTTTATGCATCTGTTTGCTTGTCAGACGGTGCGCACCATTCGCCGACGCCGCTGCTACCCACCCACCTGGAAGCGATGGGTGTTCTTCCTCTTCCCGGGTACCATGATTGCTACATCCGCCGTGGCCCTCTACGCTTTTGTGGAGACGGAGGAGAACTACTTCTACATCCACAGCATCTGGCACATGCTGATCGCAGGGAGCGTGGGCTTCCTCCTGCCGCCCCGTGCGAAGCCCGACTCCAAGGTGACTCCCCTGAAGCGTAGGCGGGGTTGTGGCTATCAGCTATGTGTGAACGAGCATGAGGAACTGGGTCTGGTGGACCCGGCCATCATCTCCATCAACAGCATCTGCACCAGCTGATGAGCTACCCTGCTCTTTACCTTTTACCTAACAGACACTTCATTGCCTTCTTATACCTGGGAAATTCACACACAGGAAGTTAAGCCACAGAACTTGTACAAGCAATGTAAATACTTTAATGCAAATGTGAAACTCTGGATTCCTTTATTGGTTGATATTGTCATGGTAATTACTATCAGTCTGACTGTAAATATTATTATCCCTAGTGAAAGTCATTGCTGATGAATTGTGGGTGTACAGTGACACACAATTATTTGTTAATATGTATTTAAAGTCAAAGCTGAAACACTGCTGCTACCTTATGGTGACTGTAAAACTGCTTCTGTTGGTTATTTATTGATGGTCTTGTAATGAGGCCAATTATTTTACTGTTGGGCACAGAAGAGGAGGAGACACAAGGACATTTAACAAGGACAAGGCTTTTCTGGAATTCTTTTTGGAGTATATCTTTTGCACTGAGACACAAAAATGTTATTCTGTACATTTTTATAACAATATAACCTACAGTGGCCATCACAAATGTAAAACCTAGTTGTCATGTGGAATGTTATACTGTCTTTTGCTATTGCAATGTATCGCTTTTACACGAATGTGCTGATTGTTCTCAATGGGAACAGTTCCAAAGTCCTGGTGCCTGTGGGAAGAGAAGAGGGGAGGCCAGATTATTCCGGAGACCTCAAACCAAGACCTCACCTTCTTTCTCTTTTCTGACAGGAACTGTGTGACACCACATTCATAAACAATAAATGTTACTTTCTTTGCCTCAGTATCACATCTCCTTTCCAAACTGTTAAATGTAGTGCATCTGGGGAACCTTGGTGGTACTCAGACAGTGAGATAAGACACTGTCAAGAGCAACCTCCCCAAAATAGAACAAGAGATAAATAATTCTCCCGCAGAGCAGCGTGAAGGCAGCTTCAGAGCAGACTGTCGATATGCAGCCCCCCTCTCTTATATAAGGATAGAGAGAGTTTCATGACTCTTTACTTTATGCCTTATTAGGCGGGATCCATCAGCGGCTCTGATTTATCATCCTGTGCTGTGAGCAATACCGGTCCTATCAAATGATTTGATAAAAAGACATTAAAATGAATCATATCCTTTTGCATGTGCGCACCACAGCTAATATAACTCAGATAAAAAGGATTTATAGTCTACCTAGTTGCCGGCTGCATGTGGCTCTCCATGAAATACTTAAATCATCATGTTACCATGCTCACAATTGTAATATTAGAATATTAATACAAAGGGGAAATCATTTTGAACATGTTTACCATCTTAGTTTTAACATTTAGAATGCTAAAATTTGCTTCTTAACAAGCACTGCTGTGGTTGATGGGAATGGTGTGGGAAATAACTTTGAGAGCCACACTTATTTACTTTTGAGGGGGAAAATGAAATTAATGACTCTGCATATATTTGCTTGTTAAATATTTTAATTTACAGCCAGAAAATAGCGAAGACTGAGAACGGAGAAACTAATACTACTTCTACTCCGGCTGTTCAATACAAACCTCCAGAAAAGAAAAAACGTGACTTGTAATCTTCATAGTTAATAATACTGAACAAACAATCTTAAAGAAAAAGTTAAATAGAAAATTTAATGGGTGATTCCTACTCTGTGTTTTTTTCATCTCTGGGCAAATTCAGGTTAGCTCAGTTAGCTGCCTCCTTGTGAGATAAGCTAAGCTAAGCTTTAGCAGATAAATAAGAAAGTGGTCAATATCTTTTATCAGTGTAATGGCCATAAGTACACTTAACAAAGTATAAAAAAAAAAAAGGAAAGACGGATACTGGATTAAAGTGGTTATATTATGACACTAACAATGAAATATTCCAAGAAAAAAAAATTATAGGAAAAGAGTTGTTATGTTACGATCAGTTTTTGATGACCCACCAACTTTTGATCACTACCTTTTGTCTCATAAAATAACGTTTCTCATAATAATAAACAGTTACACATTCTTAATAACATCAATATTGTATCATTACTTAAAATAGATTTTCCATGTACTGCAACCCAAACAGATATGTTCCATTAACTACACTGCTCAGAAAATTTAGAGAAAGCTTTAATCACAGCCCAGTCCGGATCTCGATGAAAGAAATATTCAAGTTGAAAACCTTTATTGATATACATTGCGTAATTTGTTTTGAACAAAATTATGCAAGAAAGATCAATGAAATTCCAAATCATTAAACCATTAAGGGCTGCATTCCAAATAACAGCAAAAATCAAATTGAAAAATTTTAATCAGAGACTGATCCAACTCTAGTGAAACAACTCCTAATGTCACCCAGGAGTGTGTTTGAGCACCACGTGCCAAAAGGACCTCTTGAACTCGTCTGGGCATGCACCCAGACGAGGTGCTGGGTGCATGCTCTTGCACTCAGACTGTCCAGGATCAGGGATCCTGGACAGTCTGTGGTCGGTGGTAGTGGCGTCTGATGCAGCGATAAGATAAGATAAGATAAGATAAGATAAGATAAGATAAGATAAGATAAGATAAGATAATATAAACCTTTATTAGTCCCAAAACAGGGATAATGCAGATACATAACGTTTCAGAGGTTCTCAAGTGGATTCAAGTTCTGGGAACATGAGGACCACTAAATGGCATCAATACTTTCATCCTAAAGGAACTGCAGACACATTGTCCAAACCCACAAAACACATGTAGACTGAATTGGCAAATTCTGTCTAAATAACTGCCAGCAAGGTGAAAGAGTGCACAGTTATTCACGCTCAGACTCAGAAATGGGCATCTGCACTGAGCAGCAGCAAGGTATATACCTCCCTTGAAGTCTGGCTACTGGTGGTGGTGACTGATGTCTCTGCTGAGACTGATAAATGATGAGGCTGATGGATCTTTGAGGAGTGGAAGGAGATAAGGAGGTGTAGGGTGTGTGTAACACCAGCATGAAAAACTGTTGTCACTTTCATTTGCACCAAAATAGGTGAAACGGATTCAAAATCTCTTGTTTTTCCCAAGTGGACAGATTGATATCCCTGAAGTTTAACTTGCTTGGTGTCATACTACGATGATTAGGTGTTCCCCTTAATTTATTTGAATAGTCTATATAGAAGCACAAAGAATAAGATTCACATTTTGTCCACAAAATGCAATCTTTGCACCATGCTTTCACCACACGTCTGATGAACCTTTGCCAAAAAGGGCACTTTCTCATGTTTTCTCCATTACAAGTATGTCACAGAGTTGACCTCATCACACCGTCCAACAGAGAATCGCCCTGGAGAGCACTTCTTCATCTAATCTCCATTGGAGGGGCATCATAGATGGCACTTAATCACATTTTGTCTGCAAGAGAGCTACACTAGAAGGTAATTCATCACGTTACGTTGCATATTGAGTCACCCTAGAGGGCACTTTATCTTGTTCTACCGAGCAAAAACCATCCAAGATGGCATTTTTCCCAACTTTTTTCCAACAAAAGGGCAAAATTGTAATAATGTCAATTCTTTACTTGGAGTGTTTCTGTCTGGTTTTGTCGATGTGATGGAATGAGGTCAACTGAGGGCATTTAAGGTTTTTCAAGTACTTGTGTAATCTCTTTGTTTAATAGAAAAAAAAGCAATCAAAAAGGCTCTATATACTCAAGTGACAACATGGATTATCATTCACATATTTATGGTATATTTTTCTTATAATCATTCATACAAAGTGCTCAAAGATTCCTAAAACGAGCAGGAATTAGCTTTCTTATCTCTTTGGCGCCGGAAAATGATTTAAAGCACATTATTCTAAGATCATTAATTTTACACTGAAAGGAGAAATACATTTAAAGGCAAAACCAAACACAGCTTAGATCGACAAAAAAGTTTCTCTAGCTGTATGCCGTGGGTGTCTATCCATTTCTCAAGTCATTTTCCTGCCACTTCAATGAAAAGCTATTGGAAATTAATGACACTCAATATTGCAAGTGCAGCTCTAGGCAGGGGTATAGGGCTTGTGACTGAACTGAAATATGACAAATTAGACCAAAATGACAAAGTATTGAAATTTCAAAGAGTGGACATCCGGGTTTTTCCACTACACATGAAATTAAAGCAATTACCTTCTTTGTATTCAATGATTCTTTGCTAGCATATACAACAGGATTACTACTCTGACTCACCATATCCTACTTCACATTTGCTGTAGGACACTAAATATGTTCAGCCATGTTAGCAGCTCAGTGAGCCTGTCTTGGGCCACAGTCATTGTGCGAAATAAATGCTATTGTAACCGTTAATGTGCATCGTATCAGATATAATGTTGGCATGCTAGCCCACCTAAGCTAATTAGCATGATTTGCAAAGGCAAGTAAAGCTTTGGCTGAGGGGAACATCGTTGGGATGAGTTTTTTACCGAAATAAAAACACAGGACAATTAGTTAAAATCTTAAATCATTATTTGATAATTTGCTTCAGGCAGAGCCTGAAAGATCGCAAAAAAAAAGTAGTCTGATGTCGTCCTTGGGAGGAACCCTCCATCCATTTCCTTCCGCTTATACGGGTCGTGGTGGCAGCAGGCTCAGACGGGATTTCCAAATATTCCTCTCCAGCTCATTCTGGGGGATCCCGAGGCGTTCCCTGGCCAGATTTGGTCTGCCTTGGGGTCTCTTCCCAGTTGGACGTCCCTGAAAGACCTCAGAAAAGACGCGTCCTGGAGGTATCCTAGTAAGATGCCCAAACCATCTCAACTGGCAGTGGCTCTCCTTTGAGCCCATTCCACATTTCTGAGATCCGTACCTTATCACTAAGGCTGAGCCCAGCCACCCTATGAAGGTAGCTCATTTCAGCCGCTCGTATCTTTGACCTCATTCTTTCTGTCACTACCTCTGGCTCATGATCATAAGTGAGGGTGGAAACATAAATGGACCGGTAAATTGAGAGCTTTGCCTTACGACTCAAGTCTTCTTTTAACAAAGCAGACCGACACAACACCTGCATTACTGCTTATGTTGCACCGAAATGCCTGTCCAACTCCTGGTCCATTTTTCCCATCACTCGAGGTGATGGGAAAAACCCAAAGGTGACGGTGCCCCATTTCCTGGCAATGAACCATTACCTCAGATTTGGTGCTAACTCCCATACCTGCATTTTCACACTTAGCTACAGACCGATCCAGTAGTGCTGGAGGTCAGGGATTGATGAAACCCGTCTGACTTTCTGCCGAGCATTGGGACACAACTGTCACTTTGGTTATATAGAGACTGTGTAGCCCGTAATAATGGCCCCAGTACCCCATACTCCCACAGTACCCCCAACAGGACTCCCCAGGGGCCACGGTCATAAGCCTTCTCAAAACCCACAAAACACATGAATGGGCAAATTCTGTCTACACACTGCAAGCAAAGCTGAAAGAGTGCAAACTTCTTTGGCGCTCTCACTCAAAAATGCTGATGATGGTAGGCTAATGATGAATGTGTGTCACCATGTTTTTGGATGTTTGTGGCTGGCGGAAAGAGCTGGTTTGAATTGATGTCCCAGATTGTCGATAGTTCATCGTGAGTATTAGTGAAAGGTCAGAATAATAAAGTTGTATGAGTAGTTACAGTGTCCTGGGGTAGTTTTCCTAACTGAACTTTCAATAGATTTTTATTTATTTTGGAAAGTTTCAAGAGGTTTATTTTCAGAATATTTCCCAAGGTAATGCCCAAAACCAAAATGCCAATAATTTGGAAGTTCTTTATTGTGTTTGTATGTAAATGGTCTATTAAAGTTGATCAGGATTAGGGATAATATAGGTCACATTCACAAAATAACTTAACTGGAAGTTGGTGCATGAGCTAAGCTACAGCTGCAATATGCAGCATATTCATAGACATGAAATCTCACTGAAAAGTTTTGTCAGATTCCAGTATTGAAATGCATGTAAACAGAATGTGGGGAACAGATGAGCTTGTCATGATAAGATATAATCTGTCATGCTATACATTAAATTCATGAAGTTTCATTTTATTGTCAAAATAAGTTACAGTGATTTAAGACCACCAGATGTAGAGTCACTGCAAACGATTCTACAGATTATTTTAATCTAAAGTTAGTGGAAAAAATGTTACAAATACTATACGAGAAAAAGGAATAATGATCCCAAACTACAGCACAACAGCAAAGCAGCAGCACAGACATGTCATATTCACTTGAATATTAATTAGCAGGTATGTGTGAACATTATGGGAGATCATGGAAGAGCCGAAATATCACAAAAAAAAGACTTACAGACCACTACTGAATGTTGCTGAGGGACAAATCATTTCAAATGTGTACAAGCTGCATTATTACCCTGTTTATAATATTATTTCTATGTAAGTATTAACAAAAATGCCCTTTCTAAGCACACCAAAGCTATGGCCTATAACGAAAATGTTGTGTACCTCTTATGTCCAAGGTCAACACACAAAGTTGCATAGTCTGAATGTGAAGGGAAGATGGAGAATTAATGTGTCATATTCCAGCCTCTTTTCATGCAAAAAGGGTTGAATATGAAGAAAGCAACAGGATTCACTTAACCTTCAATGTCTGCTGCCTACCATTAAACATGTTGGACAATTTACAGTGGTTTGCAAATGCATCTGGTGAAAGGAACAGCTCCAATGTTTGTTGACATGACTGCATAGCAACCAGGAAATTAGGCAATTACATAGGACCAGACACACTCAAGGGTGCAAACATGGTCCATAATGATTCCCAGCTATTTTCGGTAAAGTTAATAAATAATAAATTACATCTCGAACTGACCAATTTGTAAGAAATAGAGAATATGGTTTCTTATTTCTCATATATCTCTCTGGTTTCCCATTTCTCCCTTACATTTTAATATCTAATATTCACAGCAAAACCATTAAGGGCAAGACATTTAGTTTTTTCAGCATCTCATTACGCTATCTCTCACTTAAATTGAGCTTGAAACAGTAACATACCTCATTTGCCTCATGAGAAAGTCATGCTGCATGGAGCTGTGATTTAAATATAAATGAGAGTTTAGTGCATGTCCGTGAGGGAGATTAGAAGTTAGTGAGAGAGCAAAACTACCAATAGATGTCCTACATCTGCTGCAGCTCAGTTACAAGAGACAGATAAGTTGTTATTTAGCAGCAAACAGCTCAGAGACTGGAGGGAGAATCTGATGTTTTCAGCTTTACTACTGAAGTCAGGGCTGCAGGATGAATACGTTGCTGGGGAAGATGCCCACTTAAACTCAAAATCAGTGGGTCTCAGCATAGTTAACAGCCACCCCCACCAATATCGAGACTCTGATGATGATCCCAGTCCATTATTTTCAAGTCAGCAGTGGTATTGCTGTATTTAATAGTATTAAACTAGACCTAGGCTGTCATCCTTGACATCAAGGGTATATCCCCGAAAAGTCCCCAATCCTTTTCGTTGTACAACTAATCCCCCATTTGAATTCCACAAGTTAAACGTGAGGTAATGTCCACATTATTTTTGGAAAGAAAAAAAAGCTCCCAATACTTAGTAGATTATGAACTGTTAGATTAAAATATGGGTAAAATATGATTTATGCATGATACATTTCTTCGAGTCGATTCATATGCACCAAATTTGGACTAAATCGGATGGTTGAGGAGTTTTGACCCAAACATTTTTACCCCAGTGTTGGAAATATTCAACCAATATTTCCCAAAACAATGCAGTTCTTCTTCAAGGTTTATTGGGGTATAAAGTTTGACAATGATCCATGAAATCTTTGAGGTATGTCTCGAAAAAATTGTTTTTCGTAAAAAAAAGTAAAAAAGTCCAGTCAATGATTTAAATGGGAACTTTTAGTGTAAAATATGATGTATACAAGATAAATCTCCTTGAATCGATTCATACGCAACAAATTTGGACAAAATCGAACCAATGTTTGAGAACTCCTCTCATCCACCAACAGGTCAAACGATTGATCTATTTAGTTCCGTGCCCTAATAAATGCCTACATTTTTTTTTAATATATTTAATACTCCTATTTTCAATTCAAAAGTGAATTTTAATATAGAGAAGAAAAACACAAAAACACAACATACTTTTCATAAAATAGCTGGCTGTGTCTGTATACACCACTGCATGGAGAAAAAATGTTTTGTACTTGCTTGTATTAATAATTAAAATGGCCTATGGATTGTGTTTACTGGAAGCAGACTGGCTCCACATACGTCAAAAACAACTACATTACATTACATTACATTACATTACGCAGCAAATGGGATGGCTTTGCCCAAAACTAGCAAACACAAATGGTTTTAGAGAGCAGTTTCCAAGGGTTTCTATTCCTTACATAATAAATTATAGGGTTGGTACATGGTTGGAACTAGTCTGTGAGCCAATTATGTCTCTTTCGACATGTTCGCATGGTGAATGCTGATTATCCAACCACGAACCGTGAGTACATTCTTCCTGTTTCCCTGAAATGAAAATCAAAGTCTTTTATCACAATTATGCCTGTCTATTCACACTTCATCATATTCATAAAGGTATTGCGAGTTCTGTGTAGAACAGTATGGGTGTGCTAGTTTAAACATTTAACATACTGATCCTTCAACGTCACAGGAAATTTAAGTTAAGGAGGGTTGTACAGTGAGCCCTAAATAGAGACGTATAGTGGGAGAAAATCTGTCAAAACAGGTCAGATCTGAATAAGAAACGTCACACCTCTGGTTTGACTGTGCTTGTGCTACTCCTCCGGATTCTTGTCAGCATGTTCTGGAACAAAAAGACATTCAGCAGACAGCCTGACAGGCGGATTGGACCTGAAAGGTCATATTAGGTGTAAAATAGGATCAGCTGAGCGTTGGAGCAGGGAGATTTAATAAGGTATGTCGTGGTGATATTCAGAATGTAGTCCCACACAGACATCTGTCACAGTGGGTAGAATTGATGGCGTAGATACAGAAAAAGGTGTGGAAGCCGTGCGGTCTGTAGATTGCTAATTATGTTCATTAAGGGTGACCTGAAAATTAAAGGCCATTGCAGATGTCCTTACAGCCAGCCTCAGATCTAACTGCAGCTGATCAGATGAATATGGCCGTTAGATATCACTCCTCAATGTCAACCCTCTTTTGTGAGAGCCATGGGTGAAATTACACTAGGCCCTCGTAAAATCATAACTAACAGCCAATTTAGCTCTCATATCTTGTAGAAGTGTGAAATAAAAATATTCCTTTTGTACCACTTGGTTCTGAAGTATTTCCTTGTGTTATGTCTGGTGGAGGATGAGTGCACTATTCTGTCTGAAGGACGTAAGAGAGCCTGACCTGGTAGATTGGCCCTGACATTGTAAGTATATAATGGACCTGCTGCAGTGGCAGGATTCTGGAATGAGAATAATACCTCAGCGTGACGGGATCTTCTCTGCTATAACAGCTCCGTCTGTAATAAACCCATATATTTAAGTAAGACAACTGAGAATCCTTGAGTTAATTCCTTTTCCTCAAATGATCAGAAGACAAGATTTTTCTTCATCAAACTGACATTAACTTGGATGATTTGCTGTGTTATTTGTGTTAAAGCACTATAATTTATATCTTATTGCAATATATCTGTTAACAACAGGAAAACAATGTGACAATGTAATTACACTTAGACTTAGACATACTTTATTGATCCCAGAATGAGAAATTCACGGGTTGCAGCAGCAGCAGTTTGAAAATAACAACGGACGAGAGATACTGCAACAGGCTGCCACCTAGCCTGGCACCATGTTTGTTGACTAGGGTTTATTGATTAGGGTCTCGATAACCTGTATGGTAGTGACCAAAATACTCTTATACCAAGATGTATTGAAACTTCCCAGTTGGTATTTTTTGGAACCAAATCTAAGAAAAAAACAAGATTATTTTTGTTGTTAATTACCAAGACTGTTCTTCCATTTAATGTGATGTTTTATTGACCTCACGAAAGCAGAAGCTGCAACCATTTGTGGTATGATGAAGGAGTATTATGCATCTAAAGTCGGCAGTTCACTGTGCCTTGGTGTCAAATGAGCTACATTATCGGTATTTCAACCGTAAGAGACAGAATGAGGTATAGATTAGTGTCTATTACACATATCTTTCTCTAATACACTGATCCCTCAGAAAATGTTCGGCGGTCAGACTCTTTGGGGTGACTGGGATCAAAGGGTATCTTCATTGAGCAGCAGCAAGTATAACTTCATGACTGAGCTTTTACTAGAGCTTCATTAGGTAATGGCCAAGGTTTTGGTTGGGGTGCCATAATTATTTTAAATAACATCCAGGCTTATCGTAATGATGCACCCAAAGCAATTTATTGTCATCTGCAGCTCGAGGATGCTTCAGCTCACTGTGTAGTCGATTGATCCATAGCTTCTCACTTAAACCTCTAGCAACAATTTCAACATATTTACTTACACATAGATGTACACAGTTTGTTTTCAGCTGTTTCTTTCTTACATGAGTTCCCCTAATATGATTTTTCCCTTCCAAATCTACAAACTGGCTCTCAGATGTGTTGCAACATGATGTTCTACAATATGATATAATTATATACTTTATCCAACAGCTTTTATTGCACTTTTAAAGAATGTTACTCTTGCTGCACACACACACACACATGCAAATATACACAAACACACGTGCACGTGCACATTTGAACACACACACACAACGAAACACACGCACAAATATGAACACACTAACAAACACGCAAATATGAACACACACACCCAAAAACACACACACTCACACACAAACCAATTTTATAATTGCTAGAGAGCTGAAAACATTTTCTCCTGGCCCATGGTAGTTTTTTCGCATGATGACAAATCAGACCTCCCTGTTGCACCCAAGGTCTTATACATAATGTAAATCATGTAAAACATGTAAAAATGTAATTTATGTAAGATGTATAAACTTTTTGGAGCACCAGACGAATGAAACTATGAAAATCACTTTAAACCGTATGCACAAATGTGACCAAACTTTGTCAGCAAACTCTCCTTGCTAAGGTTCTCATTTATTAGTGATCACTGCAAGTCTCACATGGTAAGAGTTTGCCGATATTATTAACCCTGTCATGTTAAATGCAAACTGGATTCATCTCTTTTCTTGTCATTTCATTATTATTTATAGCAGACACGCTTAAAATTGGTTGAAATCGTTGCTTATCCAGGGGGGGCGGTGGCACTAGGCTAGAAGAGTATTCCAGAAGTCACTCTCCCCAGCAACACTCTCCAGCTCATCCTGGGGGATCCTGAGGATTCTTTAGGCCAGAAGAGATATATAGTCCCTCCAATGAGTTCCGGGTCCAACCCGGGATTTCCTGCCAGGCTGGACGTGCCTGAAAAACCTCCAAAGTGAGGCGTCCTGGAGGATAGCATTGCTTTTGAAATCGTCCCCAGAGGATGCCGTCTCGATTACAGGAGTCATGAACACCGGGTGACCAAAAGATTTGAGTGGATGTGATGGAAGGATTTTTATTTGAACACCTCAGTCACCTCCTTCTTAGAGCATGTGAGGTCTGAATTGACTTCCGCTGTGATTTTTTTCTCAGAGTGTCTGTCAATCATGTCGGGCTCATATGTCAAATGATTAATGACTAACAGATCACGACTTTGGTCCATACTGAAACATCTAAACAACTATTGGATGTATAGCAATGAAATTGTGGACACTTGATGATATTCTCCATGAGAGATGTTTCTAATTTGAGTTTTTTTCATTCAGTTGTGATCTGTGATGATCCCTGGGTGCTCCCATGATGCTGACATTTGTGGGTATGAGTCAAATATCCCAATAATATTCTCATAGGATTACACTAAATTGGATTAAGATATTCCTACCCCATCAAAGATACACTTTAATCACATTTATCCTTTGGTATATCAAAGGTTTCTTTTCTTCTTCTTCCAGTTAATAACATTCAAACCGACTTGTAACCCTGCGTTCAATGATTATTAGCAAATGCTGATACAGCACACACAATTAAGATGGTGGACATGGCTGCATTGACATTTAGCAACTCATGTTAGTATTTCGCCAATAGCATTGTCATTTAAAAAACATGCCTACACTGGATGCTGAGTGAACCATAATCCATACCGACATGAGCTTATTGTGAATAACAATGACATTATACGTCTCACTCTCATTCTATGATGGTTACTATGCTTGAACTAAACCACATATGCCCATTGTGTGTCTGTGTGTATCTGTGTGCTGCCGTTCCGATGAGGCTAGATGTTCTATGCTATAACAAGCTCCACAGTCAGCATACCGTTCCACTCCCATGGAGAGGAAGACCTCCTGATTGGCTGGTTCTGTGGTATAAGCCCAAACTTTTCCCAATTAGGGGGCTCAGAACATTGCTATGGGTAAGGGACCCTTAAAATTTGGGTCAAATCACTTGGTCGAATCTGGTCAGCTCTGTGCAGTTTGCTGCTGTTTCTGAGTTATTCTGTGGAGACGTTTGTGGGTTGTTGTTAGAATTGTACAGTGGTTTTAAAGCAATTTTCTACTCAGTTTTTTGACATTTAAACATCTGCAGTTATCCCAGGCCGCCTGGACCCCCTTCTATTCCAATGCACGCCGAGTTAAATGTGAAATTGACCAATAATAACAAAGATACGTATCGGCTCCATTCTGGGTGTTAATCTATTGGTTTTCTGTATGTTTTTTGGAAGGTCCATTTTTTGAAGATGTTGTTTTTGATGAGCAACTGGTAATGATGCAGAACAGCAGCCAAAAACAAAAGCAAGTAAGTGGGTGGGAAATGTCATGTGCGTTATAAAATCTGTTTTGGAATATAACTGTAAGCCATGGTGCCCAGCCTTTTTGCTAATTAACCTCGAAGAAGTATGGGTTTGTCAAAGACTTCCCTTCTCCACAGGAATATGCATGCCTAAAAGTTATGTGCCAAACAATTATAACCCTCCCCTCTTACATTGACCAACAGTTATACTCATTAAAACTGATCCTGCTGAAGCTTACAATGTGAAATTATTGCTCTTGTTTTCAACTTGCCATCTCAATCAGAAATGTACCAACATTTCTGTTATCTTAGAGAATAATAGCAACATTCACCACTAAATTATTACCAGGGTTTCACCTCAGTTTTAGTAGCATATGTCCATATTTCCTACGGAGGGAGGACATGAACACTTGTTAAAGAGACATCGTTACTTCATTATTAGCACAGGAGTTTATGATGGTAATGATTAGGCTGTCTTTAGCAGTGGAATGCAGATGTTAACAAAAGCCCATTATTACAAAGTGAAGCAATCAACAATGGGCAATAAATAATTGTCTCAATATGTGACAAAACTTCACACTGAGATCAGATAAAAAAGACTAGACATGCACCTTTGCAGACGCATATTAATTAAAATGAATGGTTTGAATATTCATGCTAGCTTTCACTCATATTTATTTCTTATTATTTGAATTGCGGTTACTTTACCAATGATTCAATGTAAGTATCGTCCTGACCTATCAATATGTGGAATGCGAACCTGATCGCAAGATCAATGATCGATGACATCACATCAATATCTACTGCATATTGTAAAAGATTCATGATATGAGCTATTATGATATATAATAGATTCAGGATATCTATTATATCATGAATAGATTCATGGTATAATAGTTATCAAAATATAGAAAAACAAAAAACAGGCATTTCAATGAATAAAATGTTTAAGTTGAAAATCTTTTACATTTTATTACAATAATTCCTGAGATAGAAAGAGAAGATGTTAGAATCTGCAATCTAAATCAAACTGAAAATCAAAGTGAGAAATTAAAATCACAGACTGACCGACCTTGAGTGAATTCCATCACACCAACCCATAATGTAGCTCAGTGGTGGGTTTGGCCTCCATGTGCCTCTATGCCTGCAGGTATAGAGACCCGTGGTTCCTACAGGGACCACATCATGCAACAAATAGGGACAAGGACTCGAGCAAATAGAAAATATCCCTCTTCCCTCGGGACTGGAGAAAAATCAATCCCAAAGGATGAGGGGAGAGAAATGGACTGTGGCCACCCCCAGCAAAACTATTCCCTTTTTTGACGCTTGAATTAATCAACTGTTGTCCCTTTTATTTGCACTCCCTAACTGGGCAGATCAATATTCCAGAAGTGATTTATGACATGAAATGCCAGTCGCCCAGTTCATACTCCTTTCAAAACATTACATAATCATGTTAATTAGCTATCGCATGTATGGAGGGTGGAGATTTTGAGCTTCCAAAAAATTACTTAAATCTGGTAGCAGGCCCATACCAAATCTACATTTTCAAAAGGAAAGTTTGATTTTTTAATGAAGAAATCTCTGTAAGCACAGAGTGGCTAGCTGGTGGTGATCTTGTCTTGTTGATCACTTCGCCACCATGAGAGACAGGAGAAGAATCCTCTGGTTGAAATAGAGTGAGTAACACACTTAAACTTTATTCTGTTTCTGTGGCTTTGCTGCTGACTGATGTCTTCATGTCCGTGGACGTTATTAAAAGGGTTATACTTTTTGTGGCTTGCTAGGATTTGGCTTTATGTGTTAGTTCATTGAATTCGCATTAGCATTATAACTTGACTGTTATAACTCAGGTTCAGTTGAATGTTTGACTCACTAAACTGTAGCAAACACGATAGAATACATGTAGCCTATTGCTACTTTGTGAACGCAAAACTTAGGTCATCCGACTGAGCTTATGTTTATGAATTGTCAGCGTGTGTATTAATGAATTAAATATATAATAAATGAATGGATTATTGATTGATTATATAGTGCATTCAGCGGTTGGTCATACATCTGGGTTTGGGCGTACGTATGAGTAAATGTCTATGTTGGAGGCCGGTTTTTGTGACAAGTCTAGTGAGTGCTTGTACTGCCTCTCATGCTGTGTCAAACCATCCAGCGTGTTCCACTGCAGGAACAGTATCCCAAATCCTTTACTTATTTTCCCAAACTTTTGCACATACTATGCTATCGCTATTGGAACAGGATATTACCATATTTGTGAATGTCTGCAGTCAGCATCAATAGTTCATCTGTTTGTTTTAACAAGAATGTGTCTGCATATTGGGATTTATTCAATTTCTTCACCATGGCAATTCTTATAAGAAGACATTAATAATGATCTTTTGAGTGATGAGGCAGCCATGCTGTCTCATAAAAAAGAGATTATTTGAGTGATTTAGTGCGAATGGTATGAAAGAATGAGTAATTCTCTCAACATTATAAATATGACGACCTTTGCAGCCCTTCTATTGTTATCAAGATAATGAAAATTCATAATGCAATGTTGTCAGACAGTATTCAGCACGTCTAACTATCATCACACACGATATAGATGCTGCGTTAGTAAATATGTGCATTAGATTGTGGGTTGAAAAAAACATGCCTCAAAGAAAGTTCTGTGGTTTTCAGCGTGTAGGCAGACGTTTCATCAGCCTATATTTCACTCTGTTTTTACAGGGAACAGATAATTCCACTTCCTCTGCAGTGGTAATGAACACATGTGCACGCCAGAGGTGCATACTTAATTGACCTTTATAATCACCTTTATAATCAGATTTCACTCATGACTGAATTGAAAAACATGATAAGAAGCACATCATTAATTTGGATATTAAAACTGATGAGGGAATGCAGAGAACTGATTTGGGCTTCTTTTTTAAGAGAGGAAAAAAAGTGACTTGCAGAATCGTGAGGTGAAAATTTAAAAGCCACAACGATGAAGGAAGTCATTCCTTACTAAAAGCCAAACATCAGAAAGCCCACATCTAATTAGTTTCATTGGCAATACTTTAAATGAAACATTTTTAACATAATTGCAGGTTCAATTATCAAATATACTCAAAATTAATCTCTGCACAGCCGCGAGCAACAGCGAGAAGAAGATCCTGGTGTAGTAATCAAGATTTTCATGTTAAATGTGGTGAGAAAACGGCACTGATATACTGCTTGGGAAAGCCTACAGCGAGGTCGTAAAAACAGCACATTACAGCTCTGGAGTAGTTTCCATCTGTGGGTGTCGTTTCGGTGCCATCATGGGGAGATTGTCACAGATGCAAAAACCAACAAGGAAACAGAATGATCACTCCGTACACACCAGGTAGATGCTATTAGTGGAAGTGCTACAAACACAGAAGCATTAAGCTATTTTTACCGAGTTAAACATTAGCTGTGGAGCAGTTCAAGGATTTATTTCATTCGCTTCCCCCGGTGATTCCTATCCTTTAACAAGAGGCAAAATCTGCCAATTGTCTGATTCCACTCTTCTTATTGAAGTAGGGCAGGTTTTTTTTCTTGTTTTTTAGGTTATTTTTTCACCTGTGTCCATTGGTGATCTTTTGTTAATTCAGATCAGGATAAAGGGGTGCATCCATGAATATTTAAAACTTTTCAAAATTACATTGTTCAGTTTCAGTTACAGTTTCCTTAATCATACAACAAAACAAAACAATAAAATGGACATTAATGGACATTGACAGGATTGTTCTCCCTTGATGAAGGTTTACATGAGCGACATTATATTTTCCATTTTGAATTGGATAACACTTTAACAATCAACAGAAAAGATGGTGATGATGATGATTGCCAGTACAGTGTTGAGTAAGATAGATGGAAAATAACCCAATTTTAAGCAACTGTCCATATGCTGTAGACACAGAAATGTGATATGGATAAAGTTTTTGTTGTAAGTTGTGATTTAAGTCAATGCCCATGTAATTAATAAGTTCTATATGACAATGATTCTTAAATTGTGATATTCTGGTTGGTATGTGAGATTCTTGGGTTGGTTTATTAAAATATCAATCATGTATAAATCCTAAAGAAATTTTAAAGTAATAAGTTTAATCAAAAAATGAAAGAGCAAATACTATTATTACTATTATTTTTTGTCAAAATTGTGTTCTGTGATGAATTGTAAGTATTTTGAAATGCTTATAATATGCTTGTAATAATAGCCTCTATCTTGTCACAGTGAAATTTGTCATCTAATGAATCTAACACTGGTGATACACACTCTAATTGTATGTCTTTATAAAGGAATTTTTCCTTTTAAAAATTGCACTGATCAGGCGTTACATAGCTGAAAAAAAAGCAATCAAAATGGGGTTCATTGTTAAAAAAGAAATTCCAGTCGCTGTCGAATGATTTTTAAGTAGTATAAATGGGTTAGCTATTAACTTATAGTTGTTTTTGTAAAAAAAAATAATATCATTCAGTGCTGCTGAATGGATGAATCAAAATATGTGTATCAGCATGTTTTCATTGTGTCTCTCAACTAAGGTGTTGGGTTGACTGTAGAACCTGAACCATGATCAGTATCTGTCATGTCGCTACTGCTCCATACTGTCAGTTCTTGAACGAGAGCGAGAGCTGGTTACAGCAGCAGATATTTACTATTCAGGAAACATGAATAGTTTATATATAATATTAAAAATTATATAATTATCTGAACCAACAAATTCCTCCTTGAGCACGGACTTGGCGACAATGGCGTTAAAGAACTGCCCTTTAACGGGACGAAACCTTGAGCAGATCCAAGACTCAGGGTGGACGGCCTACTGCCATGACCGGTCAGGTTTGAAAAAAAAGAGAGCGAGAAAGAGAGAGAGACGGGTGAGGAGAGATACAGACGGGGGAAAAGCAGCAAAGATATCAGCTGTAATCCACTTTCTCCAACCGCCCAGGCAAATAACATTTGCCTGAAGCCCATGTATGAAATTCGCAGCCATCATGACAATACAGAAATGTCTATGTGCTGTATACAGAAATACAGCACATAGACAGCATGTTATGTATTTCGGCCTTCAGCTTCACTCCTGATATGTGGAACTGAAGCGTTAACCCCCTGTGTCTCTCATCAGTTTAACTGCACAGTGGATTGAAGAGGATTTTACTGTCCAGAGACTCGTTCAACAAGCCATGCAGTTTCAGGGTTCGCATATTAGCCATGTCATAGTAGATGCGTTTGATGCTTCAGACGTGGGTCATTAATAAATGTTCGTATTACGTTGTGCTGGGACCTCGCCAAAGACATGATCAAGGCCATGAGTGCCTGCTCAACCAGACTATAAGAAGAATCCAGCAAGATGGCAGACCCGCTGGAACAGCACATACTACAATCTCTCACTGAGCAGAAGTGAATATGAGCTCCACTACAATCTCATCGCTCATCAGCGGACACTTGTGGAAAAGACGTTGTCAGTACTGGCTCCCTTTGAGAAGTTAACACAAAAAGTGAGGTCTTGCGCTATTTTTTTTTTCCTCAGATGAGATCCCTGCTGTGACCGTGCTTCAGAGACTTCACACCAAAGAAGCAGACGAGGATCATGGCATCAAACAATGAAGGGACTGGACTGCGGCCATCAAGACATCAAGAGATGCTTCACTGACACGAAAAAAAAAAACCCAGCCTACTGTATCGCAGCTTAACTTGATTGGCATGAGTTGTATGGATAAGTATGATTAAAAGAAAATGTTTTCATAATGAACATACTTTTTTCTTCTTTTTTTTTTACTTGTACATGATCAATTTCATTTCGAGACATGACTTCCCTGTTACCAGCCAAAATATTATTTCCCTGTTTTAGGGAAAAAGATTGTTTTTTGTTCAAACATCTGCCCTGCTGCAGAGGCCAAAGAAATGGTGGTAGTGGAGCTGCAGGAGGTGTCTGGAGGAGAGGCAGACAAAACGGGGGGGTTGGGGGAACCACCTGCCAGGGAGGCAGGCATGGCCCGGCCAGCAGCAGTCTGGACACTGTGTTTGATGAGATAGCGGATGAGCAAGCATCAGCATCAATGAGCGGAGCGCCAGTGGAAACTGCCATTCAGTTAGAAACATATCTTAGAGAGACCACAACATCTAGGGAGCACAACCCACTGCAGGACTGGGGGGTTAATAAAGCGAGGATACCCACTCTGGCTCAAATGTCACGCTGATTCCTCTCATCACCATGCAGTAGTGTGGAAAGCGTATGGCTGTTTAGCTCGATGTCACACATTATAATATATAAGAGGAGATATAATATATCTATCTATATATATATATAGATATAGATATATATCGACTACTGTATCGATATATATATATCGATATATATATATATCGATATATATATATCGATATATATATATATCGATATATATATCAATCGATATATATATATATATCGATACAATATATATATAGTGTAGTATATACAGTAGTATATATATATATATATATATCTATATATATAGATATATATTTTGTATATTTTGTATATGATAAGAAACATAAGATATAAGATGAAAACAGAAACCGACCCACAGCTGATAATGAAGAGAAGCTTCTTTTCATCAAAAATAACCTGCCTGACTTTTTTTTAAAAAGGCTTAGTCCTGATCACTGACATGTCGTTTCAGTTGTTCTGCTACAGTTATATGTTGTGCTATACAGAAATTCACTGAATGTGTGACTTGATGGATTAAAGTGAGATTTAAGTGCGTTTTTTTTTTGTTCGGGAAAACACAACGTTGAATGTTAAAACGTTACGCATAAAGTAATTATTTAATTTTGTTTAACATTTAATGTTGCACATATTTGTTAGTCACAAAGAAAAGGAATCTCTGATAAAATAAATAATGCTTTATAAGGTCGTTGTTATAACTGTAAAGTTCTCTGTAAGCACTCATATCAGTGCTCAGCATCAACAACTGCTCAAATGTAAGTACTTGCACTATAAAGTGGTATCGGTGCTTCCCTACTGTAAACTGAACCGATACATAAGGGTTGAGGTCCAGTCACTCTACCCACTGAGCTACAACTGCCCCAATGCAAAGCACGTCAGAAGTGAGCTGAAACTTGTAAATGCTACATGAGTGCAGTCTTGTATTTCCTGGAGCTATTACTGAACATAAAGACACGTCTGTATGAAAATACACTTGAAAGTAAACAAACGCCTGGCCATGTGACTGCTTTGGATAAATCACTTAACGCCTCCCATTGGCTGCTCCACTGTACTGGACATCAGGACAAACAGTCTTCCAGCTGGAGGGTTGTGGCGAGGGATGGATGTCACCTGATGTCTATATGCCTGAAACTCCTCTGCCTCTTAACTTTGACTGTGCTTGGAACGACCTACATCGCAACATCAGCAAGCAAAGCAACTGGCACGATAGCTAATATACAAGCTGTTGAAACAAAGGTGTGGAGTGTCATCCGAGCCTTGACGCCAACACTATCAGCCACTATTTGCAAATGCAAACTGGGTCCAGAGGTTAGGGGTAAGCAGACTCAGCTCATGTCATGTTTCTGCTGAATGGAAATATTTGAACCCCAGTTTGTGTCTACATGTTTTTTTGTCGTTTTTGACAAAGGTCATGGTGGATTTGCAGGTGTCAAAGGGAAATGCCACTTCTCAAACAACAACAATAAGATTATGACAAAAAAGATTATGATTTGCATATCTCCATCTACGAACAGAAGATAAGTAAAGAAGGGATTTTTCCCCCAAACTACCTCGTATATGAATATACCAGTGACACACTTAATAAACCCTCAAAACCCCATCATAAGCGCTCTCCAGCATGTGTAGTAGAGGTGATGAGGTATTCATAAACATATCCCCATAGTCGACAACAGGTAAAAAGTTCACTTCCGCCAGTTTTCGTTTAACACAGAAGGAGAAGCAAGTTGTGTCTCTGCAGTAAAACCCTAATAAAAGCCAAATTATGTGCTTTAAAACACAATTGGTAATCGATTTAAAGGGTCGTTACATTTACCTCGGAGGTTGGAACTGGGAGCTGGGAATGACGACCCACACAACTAGACAGCGTTCCAGAGAGCTTTTAAGTCGGAGGTCGGAAAACATTATGGACCTCTCCATGAAAACCCTTGTCCTGCTTGCCTTTTCGTAATAAAAACATATTCTAACAAAATTGTAGGCTTCTCCTTCAACACCCAACATTAGAGAATAGCATTGCAGAAGGTATGTTTGTTTTCAGTGAAGTTTATTGAGTAAATAAACGTTCTGACTACTTTTTCATCAGTCATTCCGTAACTAGTAAACAAAGGACGAGGGCTACTCAGAATATTCAACGGCTATAAACGTTATTGATTCATAAAATTGGCTCAAATTATTTAGAAATAATACAGTGACGGTAGATAAGACTTTAATATTTTAATATCTGAATATTCTTTACTTAGATGACTTATGTGTCTGAACTAGAATATGTGCTATGCTGCTACCCAATACTCCCAATCACCCTGAAGACTGGAAATGAGTGAGAGGTTAGCTGAACATAAATGACCATATTTTTCATGTCACCAAGCCACTTAGTTAAATATATGAACTAATGAAATGCTAGTATCTTATGTTAATTGCTTAGTGTTACTTATTCAGAAATTGCCTTGCTGTTAAAAGCTGATTCTTAGTCTTTCTGATTTGTAAAAATGTAACATTCAGCTGGTGATAGGATAGATATGTGATAGATAGATATGCCGTTGTTATAATTTTTTTACTTTCTGTTTGTAACCAAAAACAAGTGTTTTTCTCTACAGTTTAACTTTTGTTTCAAATCCATATCAACAGTGAATGTTCTGGAACAATTATGTACCTCTTCAGAAATCAGTCACAGATCAGCTCCACACTTTCAGAGACGTTTTTCAAATAAACAGGTAACTATAAACCTCAGAATAAAGATAAGATCACAACTGGTTCGACTTCCATTCAGAAGTGTTTCAAGGCAAACCAATTTACGCCATAGTTTGCTCGTACAAACTCTGTAGCAATATATCCACAGGTATAAGATGAACTGTACTATGTGTACCGCTGATTTAAGACACAAACTGAAAAGATTTGCTAATAACCAATAAATTACAGGAGCTTCCACTTACTTCTTACACAGGTAGGTAGGGGTTTTGTCACACTCCTCCGACTATCCGAGTAAATTCCGACTTCTGAGTGCATATGGAACGCACCATAACTGGCAAAGTCTCTGCTGGAACTGACTACTCTGATGTCAGGCAGAGACGTCATAGGTGTTTTCTTGAAGTCTGCCTCCACGTGGATTTGAGTTTGACAAATTCTATATGGGGACTGTTTATGTTCCTGTTTAGACAGAAGTGTGTTAGCAGAGTTTGTTATGTTTCTCCTCGTTTCTAGGATGCAAAGGAGAGCCAATTACTAAATCACGATGTTGTATTATGTTAGTTTGAGCATTAACGTTGCTGAGTTTATGGTCTGTAGTTCAATTAGTTACTATTTGTCACTCATAAATTGTGCATTTTGAATCGTTGTATAATTGTAGTGAATCTCTATTGCTGTTTAATTACACAATCATCTCAGTCAGCCCTGTGCATTGTAGTTATTGTCACACCTGTTTGACTTTACTGTTCATGTTTGATTTTCTCTTATTAACCAGCCAATAATATTTTCTTTAATTGTTACAGAAACAAACAGAAATGCGAAACACAAGAAAAAAAAACAGAATCTGTAATTGGATTCTGAATCTTTCTTCCACACTCTTATCTGCTCACCAAATAGTGTCCTGACTCGACACCTTGGAGTGAGTCCTACCAGACCAGATACATTCCTCCAACTATATTGTACATGTTGTTTTTGTGGTGTCCCGGGAAGC
This sequence comes from Lophius americanus, assembly GCA_037951165.1. Lineage (NCBI taxonomy): Eukaryota > Metazoa > Chordata > Actinopteri > Lophiiformes > Lophiidae > Lophius > Lophius americanus. The sequence continues at coordinate 4,750,692 of JBBDHG010000032.1, read as the reverse complement.
CATGGGGAACCCATAAAAGAGGGGCAGGATATGTAAACTGCAGACAGAAAGGCTGCAAGAACAGTAGTAGTATCTTCTTTTTGCGAGGCACAAAGGCGCCACCATGCTGTATGTTTGTTTGTTTGTTTTGTTTGTTTGATGACAAACTACAATAAAAGTTCCCCATCCCAAAAACATGCTTATAGTATGTCGTAAACCTATATGAACAAATCACATACATTATCAAGCTCATGTCTGTGTTTATTGCGATAAAGAATGTTCAGCTCAAACACTCACATCTGAATAGATAAATCTGACCCGGACTGCTACTGAGAGTCCGGATACCTCCCACAGATAATATTTCCAAGGTATTGACGACTGAAATTGAATCATGATGATAACATCACAGCCTGAACTGAGCAGTTCCAGTAATATACAACATATGACAACTGATATTCATTTTATTTATGCAAGTCTGGTAACACAAGGGAATAAAAGTTAGCACAAATAGTTCAACTCTCCCGATAATGTTTGTATATGTGTAGGAGTGATGGAACTTTCTAGGTCATGCCAAGTGAATCTCAGGAAAGCTTTTACTTAGAGCAACACGATTTGCTTATCTTGAGTTGCCAATGCCATAATCTCTTTGTTACTCTGCAGGGCTGTGCTATTTATGGACGTCTCCTATTCATAAACAACAAATTACCACCAAAGGTAATTATCATCCAATGTCATAGGGCAACGCACTTTTTAAATTCAACCATAATCTCGACCTCTGGATTTGCTGCTGACAAACCTCAGTCATATCTCAAATTGTGTCCGCATGTAAAGTTGGCCAAAATTGATAGTGCATGTCCATATTTTTGCCATGTTTGCATATTTATCTTTTCGATGTTGTCCAAACACTTGCAGCTTTTTTGAATTGGAAACCAAATGAGGATAGGAAAAACTGCAGTCCTGTTTACTGCCTGTTGGGATGCAAACAAACAAAACATTGGATAATTTATGAAAAGGTCTGCTGTATTGATGTAACAATGGACGTATATTTTTTGATAAGACTGTGTCATGATGAAATAGAACTACCTTTTTTTTATGTGAAAAATATGCTGTTACAGTAATACACTTTATAGTGTGATAGTGATATACGGCAATGCCCATTTGTTTACAAGGAAGTTAAATGAAAATATTTATTTTAATATTTATATTTATTTCAAATTAGTCATATTTCCATAATTGTGGCTTTTGTGAATTGTAATAACTATTCAATCTTCTTTTTTCTTTTTTTTTTGGGACAGATTTCAAAACAACAGGGAAACCTTTACTTCAAAGATGAGAGTAATCCCAGCTGAGCAGCTGCAAACAATCAATTCGCTGCTGTGACCATCATTGCAGAGCTTTAACCTTCTTTTTTATAAATGACGCTAAAGGAAAAGTCAGAGGCTGGCTGGAGCAACATGGTGACTTAGTGTCCTGTCGGAAGGCTTAGCCACAAACCGCCCTACTCCTCAGGAGCGTGCTTGTTGAAGTGGTTACAAACCCTCTACATCCAACCTCTACATTGAGCACCTGGGTACACAAGCTGTGTTGTTCTGCCTTTGGATGCTCTGTCTGAGTATTTCAGGCTTCTTTGTTGTCGGGCTTCACCAGCTGCAGCCTCTCACTGTGCTGTTAGCGCCACTATGTAATGAAACTTCTGCGAGGCTTACCTTAAGATCAGGTCCTGGCTGGTGAAAAGATGAGTTTCTGATCTTGATCAACCTTTGTTGTCTGCATAGAGTCGAGGAGAATTTGTCCCACCACAGATGGTTTTACTTGAAGCTCTCCTGCTATTAGGAAGTGGGTGGTGTGTGAGAATCCAGGCATTGGGGAAGACAGGGCATTGGTGTTAGCTCTCCTTCCTTCCATTGATCACCAGATGAGTGAGTACCTGGTTGTGCTTCCAGGTAAAGCAGCCTTGAGCTATTGGCCTTGCAGCTGTGAGGATGGACCTTAATGTTGCTGGGGTTTGGCGGAGAGCTAATGAGGGATCTTCTCCAACCCAATGGAGATCTATCGAACGTTCAGTCAGAAAGACTATCCTATCACACACTTTTGTCACAATAATGCTCATACCACTATTATCCTCACCTTTCGCACATGCTTAGTCTTAATTACTTGGTCCACAATCTGGGGCATCAGTTAATATGAGCTGCGCTCTATCAGGTAGCCTCATCCATCCATCACTGTCACACCTATATGCTTTGCCCCTCACAATATACTACTGTCTTTAAATAAGCCTCTCTCCATTAATCTAGTCCTTGCTTGCTGCCCTTCAGCAAGCTCTTCGACTCCCCATCTCTGCCTAGTCCTTACAGACCCATCAGCATCATCATTCATCAGCTTTAGCAGAGTTATCAGCCACCACCACCAGTATCCAGAATTCACAGGGGGAATATAATCCATGCCGTTGCTCAGGGCAGACACCCTATGATCTTAATCTCCGCAAAACGTCTGAACGACCAAGACTTACAAATAGTCTAATTATCATATATCACATTTTGCGACAAATCTTTCATCTTTCATCAGTCTCTATCTTCTCTGATTGAACTGGTTTATGTTCTCAGGTGTAGGATGAACATCGTAGGTGACTGTAATGATGAAGCTGACTTGGGTTCCTTCGATCTCACAGAGATAATTCCAGGTGAGCTTACTATAAGCCAGGTTTCCCAGCTTTTCCATACTATAGACACCACAGTTTCAACTTGCCTGGAATTGAGGTATTGTCTATGGGGGCAAGGCCTTTGATGGTTTCCTCCCTTAGTTGGACACTGTGGTTTTAATTTTTGAGCGTCACATTGTACACCACCCCATGCTCTGGACTGGATGAGCGGACATCAACGGAATAGATGTTTCACTGATGTGGGATTTCTTGACTAGGAGTATTCCACTGACAAGGGGTATGCTCCTGGATTTTCTAGGTTTCAACATCATCAATGCCCATTTTCTCTTTGTAAGAAGCTATTCCACAATTTTTTTGTACGTGAGATGGTTGCGGTCAGGGTGAGCCATAGCCTCCATGTAAGCACTAATAGTGGGTAGCCGCTGTCCAGCGTTCAGACTTACTCCTACAACCCATTTGGAAGCCCGGTTGCCCACATTCATTTCCATGGCGAAGGCTAGCGGAGAGATGGTGCATCTTGCTTTTATTCCCACTTCCAGTGATTGCCAAGTTGAAATAAATAATTTTTCCTTACTATGGTGAACGATTAGCTTGGTTGTCCCTCCCTATGCAGGGACTATGCAGCTAGCAAAATAACAGATTAAGCAATACTTTATGATTAAACTTTGATTTATATTTAAGACATGTCTGTATATACAAGCAATTGCAACGATTTATGCACATACATAGATAGATTTATATATGTTGTTTTTTTGTCATTTACAAAGTTAAGTACACTTGCACATACTTATATATATATATATATATATATATATACATACTTACAAACAGGAAAAGGTGTGGGAGGAAGGTAGTGCTTGTTATGCAAACTATTTCCAAATATCAGATTCTATTTGACAAGATAACTCCTAAACTAAACAAAAGCAAAAACATGGTTTTCTTAGCTATCAGTTTTTTCAATAACCTGGTTACCAGGAAAAAAGAAAATCAAAAATGATCTTCCTTCTAAACATTGCTTCAAGCCATTCAGTGAATCAAGGTGCTTTTCTTCCGTTAAGGGCTGCCAGAACCATTTTGTGGTTTTCAACAAGATAACAACACTCAGCAGGTGTCTGTTGGACCTGAGCGGACAGCCTTAAATCTTCTATGGTATTATTTGAGTGCCTGAACCAGGCATAAGGTTAAATGAGTTCCGTTTTCTCAAGAACCATTTAATAGTTTCTATGGACCTCTGTCCACCAAAGGTCGGTGTCTATCAAAGACACTGGCAGTTAAATTATATAGATGTCATGCTTAGTTTCACATGACCATTCGAGGTGGTCCCACTAGGTGTATTAGTCCAGGTGAAGGGATAAGCTTGTTCTTCAAAAGCAGATTAGTTTTGAATATCTTTTTCTTTTCATACAGCACAAGATGATTTGTGGACAAAGATTCTGACTTTGTTTGTAGTCAGCTGGAACCTGTCATCTACACATTATAGCTCAAAATTTTGTCAAGGTGAGTAATGATACTGCTTTGGGAGAGAAGTCATGGCAGAACAGGTTACACACACTCAATGAAAAGAACTTCAATTCAGGAGTGACCTGAGTTTAATGAATACTAAAAAAAAGAATTGAAATATAGGGGTTCCTCATTTTCTTTTATAGGGTCTCTTCTACAGGAAAGCTAATTTTCTTGAAACCGCTAAGAAGAATCTGAAAACATCAACCACATATATGCTGTCGTCCCTGACAAGCGATTCCACTGATTGAAATCCTCAAATGAAGTGTGACTCTTTTATAATCTCAAACAGTCCATATTAACTCAACCTAAATATTTATATATGTCCGCAGATAAGATCCCATAGTGACTCTGTATGAGGATAAATACACTTCTGAGCTCGGTAATAAGATAAGTTAGATTTCCTTGTGTCAATTCATATGAGCTAAATTTGGACACAATTGGACTTATGGTTGCCAAGTAACAGATGGAATGATTTCCCATAAAAAGTGTCCCCTAATGAGTAAAATATGAACTATTATAGTGGAATAATAACTCCTTGTGTATATTTATACAAGCTGACATATGGTTGTGAAGTTAGAATAAATTAGGGGGCCAATCCTAAAGGCAGGACTTGTATTTGCAGGAACCACAGGAGAGACAACAGAGGTATGCCAACTGAAAAAGCTTATCTGCATGAATGTGTTCTTTGATCAGGAGTTTTTGTCTATCTCATTAAACACTAGTGTGATAAAGGCATAAAGTTCCGAGGTAATCTTTGTTATTCTGCTATGGAGTGGATTCTCAGATTGGTTAAACAGCCATATTAATCATACATTATTTAGTGCAATTACAAGAGCTGCTCGGGGCGCAGCAGTAGCCTCAGTCCTCGAAGACAACAGGATGAAAAGAGTGTGTGAATAGATTAAACACAGCCTTTGGCATTCCTCAAACAACAAAATGCATTTTTAAGGACTGAGCCAAAAGACATCTCTCTATCAGCCTTACATGATGTCACTCCGAAGGCAAGAGGGAAGGGTCTCTTGTCACTGGTTCTCAAATGCCTTGAGTATCTGCACTTCTCAGCTGTGTTTGCATTTCAAGGAATCATTTCCCAACATTATAGTCGATTATCTCTCCCAGAGACAAATAAGGCACAGTGGGAGGAACCAGTAATTTACAGGGGGGGTGCTGTTTCTAGCAGGTTCTTAGTTCATTATCATACTTTTTAAGAGAAAGCACCTGCTATACCCAACAAAAAGCATAGCAGAGAGCATGCCATTAGGTATTTCGACAGGCCATCCATCATTGGGGCACGGCAGCGCTGAGGTATGCTTTGTTGAGCCAGATTAAAGCCAAGGGTTCATCCCGACCCGCTCCGATAGAAAGAGAGAAGGAGAAGCCAACCTGTGCTCGATTACTCTCCCTACTGCTTTATTCATGTGCTATCTGGTTCACCGGATTTTGCTTCGTGTATCCCCTCCATTACTTGAATTCTACAGCAGGTGATAGTGAATTGTGCGAATGTTCCTCGGTCCTCTCCCTGCTCTTTTATGTGTTGATGATTGTGAAAGATGGAAGATGCCCTATCATCTATTCCTAAAAGCTACCCTTTCAGATAAGAGGAACACTGCCGCAGCTGCTGCTGCCTCTAATGCTAATTCCGTCTAATCATTTCAAAACATCCAAGATGACATCAAAGTGATAGGGGTCAAGAAATATTATTATCTTAAATAACATGAAATATTAACTTCCTTTTAGACACGAGGTTTGCAAAATAATATTATCTTGTTTTGTACTGTTTTCAGTGTGGAGATTTTTTTACTTTATAACGGATAGCAACAGTTAGCCAGAATTTCTTTAAAAATAGCCTATTCTTTTTCTAATCCTTTCTATTATCTAAGTACATATTTTTTATATCAAAATTATATAAATTCTATTAAAATGGACTTGATGTACAAAAGGTATTGTATTTAAAAAAATAGTTCTACCTGTTTATTATTTTGAATCTGCAAACTAACCCATAACTGAGTATACTTATGATAGAAATTATTCAAAAAGTTTGCTAAGTGTGTAGATGTTTCTATCTCTGTAGTCCTTTAAAATATCATAATTTCATTGAAAGTGGCTGAATAAATCGATTTAATAAAGCCAAATAAAACATGAATTACTTTCTAATTTTGCAATGAAAGGTCAAATATGATATCAACATTTCTTGAGTATCAGTTAGCAACGACATAATTTTTTCTTTCTTTCTCTTTCGTATTAGAAAATATAAAAATCAGAGGGGCTGTTGAATGGAAATGTGTTAGAATGCAGATTTGATGGCAGTTCTTTTTCTAATAAGGAAATCAACACATTTTTTAATGTATAGTGTCATATAAAGTGTCATAATTAAACATTTGTTGAGTATTTGTTTAACTTTGTTTTTTGTCTTTAACAACTAAGTCAATATAACTTCATTGTGACAGAATGTTTGCATGGTACATGAAACCCTTTCATCGAAGGGAACGACACCAGAAAGAATACTCAAAAATGAACACTTAATTAAATTTGTATATCAGTGACATCATTTCAACATAAATTATAAGATACTCAACTTCACTATTTTCATATAAGGCCAAATGGAGGGAACAAAACAGGTTAAGACCTTAAATTGAACATTGAGGACTTGTAAATGAATGTCTCCTGAAAAGCAGCTTCTTAATGAGAGAGCCAGCCCACACGTTTTGGGGAACACATTTATAATTCTGTGTTGTCAAATTTTATATTACAATCTAAAAGGTTAGATTGCTGCTGCAAAGCTAGAATAGTTGACTGCAAACCTTGTAGAACAGGCTACACTGTGTGTGGCTATAAAAGACAGGTGTATGACTTTAAATGTACTGCACTATCAAAGATTAAAAGAAAAAAAGGATAAGGGAGTATCAAACAAGCACATACCGCCACAATGGCCAAACCAGTCCTACTGGTCTGTTAAGCTTGCCTTACCTATGCTCCTCTCCTCCACAAGGTTTATAGAAATATATTAAATAGGCGGTATCAAATATCATAGATCAGACAATACAGATAAATGATGCACTGAAACATAATCAAAAGCCTCATCATACATTACTAAATCCATAGTATGTGTTCATTATCAGAAGTTAAGATGAATAAAGACTAAATCTTGCACCAGATTTAAGCAATATACTATATTTTATCTGTCAGCATTGATATTTCCTCATCTTTTATGTTGATATGGGAAACATGTTAGCAAAGAGTTGCTCTTGAACAAACTGAGAAGTTAGGGAACAACATTATCTTTCATGTGGTGACATGTTATTATTGACTCTTTTGTAAACTTTGTTTGGACTCCCAGCTCCTGAAGGAGATATGGTTCTTCAGCTTCTGAGACTAGTTGGTATAACTGGCGAACGCATCTGTCATCCATTTGGCACTGAGCTTTTTTGTTGTTAACAGCGGCATGCTGCAATGAAAAATGATGCTGTGAAGGCAGAGAGCGCGAATGAAATCACTCAAGTTCTGGACACATTGAAACAATGAACAGAAACATCGATCCATAAAGCCAAGGGAAGCTGCAGATTCAGGTGATAAACGTCTTTAAGTTCGTCACTGAAAGTGCCCCCTTTTACACCATCACTTTGTTCTCACTTAAGATACATTGTTTCCTTAGCCAAAGCAGTTATGTTTTCACCTGTGTCAGCAGGATTACATAAAAACCACTGAATAGATATCCAGGAACCTTGGTGGGAGGATAAGACATTTTCTGAAGATTCAGATAAATCCTAGATTCTTCTTTTTCCCACTTTTTTCAGTATTGCAAGATTTTTCAAACATTTTCTCCAGCCTGTCATGGAATAATGCAAGGTTCCTGATTGAAAAGCAACATTAGTTTATGGTGTTTGCATCTATGAAGATGTTCAATAGTGGTTGCTCTCACAAAATCAATAACAATAAATAATGCTTTCTGGCCAATGAGTTAGATTTTTGAGGCTGCATAGAATTAAAGGTGCCGTATGGGTCTAACCTCATTTCAAGATGAATATGAAATATTATTTCCCTGGCAGACAGGGTTATTCAGTGTCAAATATGCCTGTCATGAAGGATAGGTTTGCACTAAATTTGCTTGTTTTGCTATTCTTATAAGGTAGAAAATCAAATCCTTACTTTCACGCTCCGGAAGAACGTGTGAGCTCTTTGAATCCTGTTGGAGGCCCTTCAATTTGAGAAATGAAATGAGAACTTGTGAGATTAATACAGCTTACCTATGAGAATCACTGAGCAGCTCCTCAACAGTTCTAACCTAATACGCAGGAATGGCTCAGAAAACGTTGCGCTGGAGCCCAGGTCCATTACTTTTTTTTCCTCTATTTTTTGATGCCACTAATGAGCTGCTTCATCGCAATGGGCTTATCCTGCTACTGAAGTGAATAATCCTTGTGTAAAGTATCCGTGGCAGATTTAGCTATGGGCTACATGCACTGGAGCCCAGGGCGGCATCTTGCCCGGGGTATGGCCACGCATCAATAAAAAAAAATGAAGCTGGTCGGAGTGGGCGCCCATATAGTTTTGAACAGTCAGGTTTATCCCGGCAGAGAGGAATCCCAGCGTCAAAGGTGGAAGACTGGAGGGGCAGAGCCTAGCAGGTAATAGAACGATCAGAATGGATATACTTGGATGGACTTGGATGGACGTCCGTTCAAGTACTTGCTGCCCCAAGCTGCCCCATCTCTATCTTCGGATCATAATGTCCAATTCCCTCCAGCCATGGTCGATATCTTTATTTTTTCAGAACCAAAGTCTGCTAATCCTAACAATTACAAACAAATTGGATCCTTATGTGAGATCATTTTTAAGTGAATGCTATTACGTAGTCAGATTTGTGAACAACCAGCAAACATGAGTAAATAAATATGTATTCATGAATCAGACTCAAAAGACGGTTTATTTCCCAGTATGTCAAACTTACAAGGAATTTGACCTTGGGCGAATCATACAGTCTCGAAAATGCAAGTATATAAAAATTTGTAATATAATTAGTAATATACAATGAATAATTATTAATAATAATTTAATATTATACAAACCTTGGTTATTATTTTCTTATTCACTTGAATTAAAGCACTAGGCCAGAATATAATAAATTATTATTTGATCTGAAAACTATACTAGTGCTTGTATTTGTAGTAATGGATTAAACCAAGGGTTGGGTTTGTGGGTTTGTGCTTGTGCTCCTTCTCCCTCTCTGTGTCTGTCTTTCCTGTGTTGTTTCTCATCTCATGTGTGATTGTTCATAATGTTCACCCGGGTTTCCCCCTCCAGCTGTGTCTCTTTGTCTCGTTAACCTATTGTATTTTAGTCTTTGTCCGTCTGTGCCAGTTTGTGTCGAAGTCTCTTCATCACACGTTCTAGTTATTTCCCCACTCACGTCTCCTAGTGAGTACTCCTGTGTGTTTCTTGTAGTTTTTCTGGTTTTTGGATTCTCGGATTTTCATGTTGTTTTTTTGGGACACTGGATTTTAGATTGTTTGCATTTTAGACTGTTCTCATGGTTATGACCTCTTCTTATTTATGGACATTGGATTTTGGATTACGGACTTTGGCTTTTGTTTTTTATTAATTCACCCATACTGCATTTGCTCTGCTCTGGCTCCATTGGGTCTGCTCGCGGGTCCAAGCTTTGATCCTGCCCGTTCCTGAAACCCCATGATTACACAAATGTAAAGCTGAATGTAATCTCCCAAGATGGCTTCAGTCAGAATGTCTAATGACTCTAAGTATTTCTTATTTATGTAAGAAATAATGTTTTCTAGGGTTACTTTCGGTTTTCACAATAATATATTGCATAGAAAGTTAATTTGAGATATTGTCATTTTAACACATGTTTAATGTGATTCTTCTTTCAGTGATTGGATGAAGTGGGAATCTTTTGGCAGTAAGAGGAGGACATGAAGTGTAATCCTCTAATGACAGTCGGGCCCGGCTCGGCTCACACATTACTGTGAGGAGGTAGTAGCCACAGCAGATCCTGTAAGTTTCAATTGACTTACTGCTGCTGAGCCAGCACACTGAACTCAATGATGACGGAATCCTAATTCTTCCATCGTCCTCTTTTCAGTTTCTCTCCCTCAAACTAAACATCACAAGTTGAAGAAGCCAATAAATAAATGTACCGCTGGATGTGATGTGATGTACTTCCACAATGATGGATTCGCACTTCTTTCTAGGACACAAGTGGGAGAATTTTTTTTTATTCACCATTCGGAATCTACTTTTTATCTTCTTCAATGGCAACACAGAGTAAGGCAGCTTCACACAGTATCCCCTTGGTGTGTTTGACATTATGTGGCAATGCAAAGATGAGTCTAAACTGCATAATCTGGACGCCCCATCTGCGCTGATGTGACTCATGGCCATGCTTTGAAGAAATATGGCACACAGAAATTGCACACAGAAAACTCTGTTCATATACAGTCTGGCAGATGTGATTTTTCATTTCTATTGGCGTATGTACACACCGATGGATGCAGCTGTATGTGGAAGCTTTGCCCTAACATAGCATCATAATTTGTGACTCCACTTCAGTGTGGCTGGGAAAACATTGGTGTATATTTTCACAGTGAATAAAAACAACACTTTAGCTTGGTGCTGAAATATTTTTGAGAGCATATTTCTGTGTATCCTTTAAAAAAGTTGTCTTTCCGTTTTTTGTGCGGTTTTTCTATTTGTTATTTTTTTCTTCTTTTGGCTGCTGTCAGAGCTGTTTCAAGTGCATCAGCATTTGAATTTCCTCTCAAAGGAAGCGCCTCTGTGTCAACCAAAACCTGTGCAGGAGGCTCTGCAGAGGAAGGCAAACGACCCAGAAACAGACCTGCCTGTGTGTGTGTGTGTGTGTTTGTGCACATACATATGTTGGAAACATTTGGTTGATGCATCTCAGAATGGGCATTCAAAAAGTTTGTACTTTGGATTTTGTTATTTAAAGTGTGTTGAAAAATAGAAATGATTAATGATACGAATAACAACATTAGAAATGTTGTTTCTAATGTTTTTCTACAAGTATTTCCTTTTCTTGTAGAAAAGGAAATTTCAAAATAACTATAATCCATACTGCATTTGTCTGTTAAGCAGGTCTGATCAGTGCTGCACCTCACTATAATTTTTGCAGAAATTAGATCGGTGGACTTTGGATGAGTATGGACAATTTTGAAAAATATGCTTTTTCAAAATGTTTAAGAAAGTGAACGATATTCTTGCATCTACCCTAATGGGAGTAGTGTGACAGCTCTCGGAAAGAGTCTGCAGAGAATCAGACCATCTCAAGAAGGATTTTGCCGCAGATGGTTGTCTGACTGGTGGGCGATCTGTGATTCTCCCTGCCCTCGTGGCTGACAGGGTGTCATTCTTTAGAGTTGGAGGGTTGCTGAAGGCCAGTGATTTTTCATACTGGCTCTTGTCCTTGGAACAGCAAATGATCAGGCTTACTAAGACCATACCGCTTTCATTTTGCATAATTTTAGAGGTGTTGCCTACCTTCATTAAGTGCTATGAAAATGTTTTAAACACTCCAGAGGTGAGTTCCTGCTCCCATTCAGGTATAACCCTTAATTATTATATCTTTAGAGTTTAGTTGGGCTACCCTTACGCATACAATTCCAATACTTCTAGGGATATTCCCTACTGTTTGGGAGAAGGAAGAGATATCTTATTATAGCAATTACTGATGATCTCATCTTCTCCATTGAAGGAAAAATAATTTACCATGGAGGGATCATATATTATGACGCATTTGGCACAATTCCCATCATGTATTCTTCTCTGGATTTCCTTTGAATGTGGAGCCGAGTGAAAGAGGCTGCTGTCTCTGGAGATGCCTGTAGACAAAAGCAGGCAACATGAAATCTTCACTGAGGGAGGTGATAATGTCAGCAGCTGAACTGTGGAGGAGTGCAAACTGCAGTCATAAAACACAGAGTTCTGGCTCAGGTTTTTTTGCACGGTTTCTGTACTGACACCTTATGGCTTTACTGATGCAAAATATTCAAATAGCTCCACATAGTTAGAGACTAAATATAGACGTGACAAGTATCTCATCCACATAACACCAGGGGGTCCCTGACTGAAAGTACTTTCAAAGGGACTTTGTCTCGGCTACATCTGAATTTTACTTCCTCACTGAAAATAATAAGCATCTCCTTTTCACTGATTTAATCAGTGAAAAGGAGATGATCTCGTTTTATGTACTGGTTAATTTGCAAAAAAGAAAGAAAAAAAAAGAAGAAGAAAGGATAGTGCTATTTTAGCAATTTGGCTATTCGTTAATATAAGCATTCATTAAACTTGTTCCGATGATTGATGAAGAATGTGAAATCATTATCACAGCTACATATGTGATGATAGATTATTACTATCTATTTCATGTAAGAATTCAAACATTCAAAATACAGTTACATGTCTATTACGTGTCCCGTCCATGTACATTAATCAGTAAGACTCTGAGTTGGAGCAGGAACTGTGACAAAGAGCCAAAACAGAACCGAGAAATAAAATGCAGTAGCTGACTTCACTGAAGGTTAATTATTCAAGACATCCTTCGCTTCATAACAAGCCAAAACGAGAGGAAAGTGCAGCTCCATCTTTATTCCCTCAGAGGGTGTCACAAGTTTACCACTGTTTGACCGTGATTGAAGTGTGCATGTTGTCTGGAGGCTGCGTCTTTCAAGCACAGCAGAAACTGAATGTAGGTCGAACGTGTCCTTGGATACTCTCTTTAATAAGCAGAACATCAGTGTTATCTAGAACAGGACACATATGGTTACTGTTATTTTGTTGTATTTTAATTGCAAGGGCAGGTGTAAATTATGCATGTGAATTAGTTAGATTATATCATTAAAAACATACAATATGTTGTAAAATGTAAGGAAAGATAAAAACACAGTTAGAGTTTTTAGATTCAATAATGTTCAAAAACAACTACAAGTAGTTAAGATCCACCTGAGGAGAGTTTTATTTTTTTTTAAAAGAAAACGGTATCCAGATAAATTCGTCACAGCTTACAGAGTTAACAATAGGATTCATTGCATTTTACTTTCTAATCCCTTTTTTCAGTATCAGCTCATGTAAGCTATATCAGCTTGTATTTACATCCTGCGCACCAGCAGGTGTTGTTAGGAATCACCTAACTGTACAAGTGTGTGGCTGATATTCAGGTAGATGCACGGCCATTAGAGCACATTTGAGATAGTGTGTGATGAACTTAACCTTTCTAGTTTCACTCAAACGTATGTGACAAAAAAATATTAGAATTGAAAAAATATATAAAAATACTGTCTTACTACAAACAAGATCCGAATCAAGCGAACTTTAAAATAGAATTAATGTTGCAACAAGGAAAAATGACTCACTGCTGGTGTAAGGAAACAGTAGACTGGCAAAAATCCGCACCAAAGTAATAACAATCATAGCCGTAGAGACCAAACAAGCGTTTGAAGGCTACCGATGTCAATGTCTGCTTGGTCACTGATCAAGTAAAAATGGTAGGTGGCATAATTGTATCATCTTTTAGCTGCTCAGTGTGTATCAAGAGCTCCATTTACTTTCAATTTCAATTAAACTTTATTGGCCTTCCACTACATCAACTAAGACCTGTTCTGTCGTTCCTAACAGTATAGGTATAGCGTATATCTCCGAAAAAGCCTCAAAGCCTCGTAGTACAAGCAAACCCCTTGATTAAACTCCTCAAATTAAATATGATGTTATGCCCGTATTAAGTTTTGTAAGGACCTCCCCATAGTAAGTAAAATATGAACTATAAGTGTAAAATATGACTTATACAAGCAAGAGCTCCTCGAGTCAATTCCTATGCATCATACTCGGACTAAATCAGACCAACGGTCTGAAATTATGGAATGAAACTGTTGGAGATAAAGCTCCCCTAGTGTCAGAAATATCCCACCAAAATCAATCCAATTCTGTCTTGCACTAAGGTCTATGTGGGTACAACATTTGAAAATATACCTTTACATAGTCTTTGATTCTTGTCCGGAAAAACCTTGTTTTTCATAAAAAAAATATAAAAAAGCTCCATGTGGTGAGTAAAATATAAACTACTAGATTGAAATGTGACTTTTACAAGATAGAGCCGAACATCGGACCAGTTGTTATGGCCTGATAACTTTTGGAGATAAAGCCCACCCTAGTGGTGGAAACATACAACTGGCATTTTCCCAAATGATTCCACTTCTTCCATGCACTAAAGACAGTGTGGCTATAAGATGTGAAAATGATCCATAAAATAGTTTTTGAGTTATTGCGTTTTGAGTTATTGCAAAAAGGATCTGCAGTGGCGGACGCAGCAGCGGCAATGAGTATTCCATGATATCCCCGACATGATATAGGGACATAATGATCTAATTTTGAAATTCAGAACTCTCAAACTATGCAGTAAATCTAACATTGGCGGTCTATACTGTTGCTGTGAGCCCTAAATCTATGAGTGATGATGCATGGAAACATGCTGACCAGAAGGAAATCCTACCTCAAAATTAACTGAGATTTTCTGATATTATAATAATATTAATAATGATCTAACAACTCCTACAAACCATGAGCTCACTTTTGTAGAAATATGAAGCAAATGAGAAATGTTTATGTGCTTCTGCATTGTGTATATGCAAGTTTTAATTGAAAGGATGGATAAAAAGGATGATATCATTAATTTAATATCTAATTGAAGGTAATTTTCCATTTCTGATTGTTTTAAAATAGGTATACACATGGTAGTTGAAAGCTGACACAAGAGTTATATTTAAACACTTAAAGTTAAAATAGAATATAAATGAACAGTCAACTGAATAAATAAAAGATGAAAAATCCAAATTGCCTAATTAAACCACTTGGCCTATGTATTATCAGCAGACCGGCTCAGGATTGGTGGTGCATGGAGGTGACTTGACCTCATGAGCTCATTGCAGTCTTACTAAATTCTTATTTACTGCCCTCATAATGATTAAATTATTTCATTGGCATTTACATTGTTAATAGCATGCTATGAAGAAGAATTAGAATGTCAAAAAGTTCCGCTTACCACTGTTCTCACATCTCCAAAAAGGTTCTACCTTTTTTTTTTGTTTGTTTGTTTTTTGTGTCTTTAAGTTAAAGATATAAATGGATTTTAATATTTTAAATTAGTTTATTTTAGGGAAAAAATAGGTCAAAGGAACAATCCAGTGTATTTCCAACAATCAAAAAATTCTTTCTTTCTACAGTAACAGCATGGATCGGACGCGCCTTCCCAGTATATTGTTTTGCCAAAGACAATCCAAGATACATAATCAAAATATGAGGAACCAAAAAGTGAGCACAAACAAAATTCCAGTGCGAAATGACTAAATAAAATTACATCGGTTTATATTGACATAACAACAACATAACAACATGCAAGCTAAAGTTTCGGCCTATTGGGCTTTCCTCAGAGAACCAACGGAGACTGGAGAGCAGACAGTTAAAAAATTCAGTATTGTCAGAGGACGGATGATGCAACAAATTTGCAGCTAAGCTACGACTGCTTATTATTTTTGTTAAATTTGACAAACCTTCCAAAGTTACTGAGCTAGAACCTAAAGAGCAATTTCATTAAGTGTGACATATTTTTTCTTGAATACCTATTGAACTATGAATGACCCAAATGTTATTGCAAATTGTATTGGTTGGTTTTCATGATCAAGGAGCCACATTATGATGAAGGTTAACTTATTATGGGGTAATTACTTTTGGATGCTGACATAATAAGGATGGCCTCTATGAAAGTTTGAGCTCTCTCAATTCTGTCTACTTTAAAAGTTTTGTTGTGTCTGTTTGTTATGGTGACCCGTATGGCTCGCATGAATACAGAAGCCACAACGCACTTCAACTTAGAAGACACATACACATAGATAAAGCAAAAGCAAATAAAGAAAACATCTTCATCAATTTGACAGCACATGTGCACTGCAAAAGCTGCAACACAAAATATTAAGAAAAACGATCTGCAAAAACCACAACACAACACATTAAGAAAAATGATCAACAAATCTCCGTTTTCTTTGTTACAGCGTCAGGGTGATATGAAATTGATGAAGTTGTTTTCTTTATTCGCTGCACGCATGTGTTGTCAAATTGATGAGGTTTTTCTCTTTATTTGCTTGTACCTTATCTATTTTGCACGTGCTTTCTTAGATTGTAGTGCATCATGGCTTTTGTATTTGTGTGAGCGTCTGGGCCCTATTGGATCTACTGAACCTCACCTAAAATCTTTTCTCTTTCTTTTTCCACTTCTTTGATTTATTTTCAGTTATTCTTTATTATCTTTTTTTTTTACACTGATACTACACTGCTCGCAACGTAACTACATTGTGACTTAAAGTTAAGTAAATTAATAAAGTTGATAAAAAAAAAAAACAGACGTTGCATCAGAATCCACAATATCCGCATACGTCATCAGCCATCCCCGGCATTGTGACGGTTAGGAACGCAAGAAATATCGCTTAGAGAGGGGTAACTTTTCTGTTGTTATGGCTGACCAGACTGTCGTTGAGAAAATGAACGAATTACAAGTGGACGGAGGAAAAAAGGTATTAATATTTTTCTGTGACCAGTTAAATTTAAGTCATAGTAGCCGACTAGCAGCTAACCAAGCCGGTAGTCACATCCATGCTGACGTTTAGCACTGCGGTGCTAACTTTATAGCTAACTAGATACTCTATCATGATGTTTGCTCCAGCTACCTGCTAAACTGTGTGTGCTACATTTTCCGCTTTGCATGTCCAGTTATCCTGTTTGGTTGAGCTAACGTAGTTTGACACGACACGTGGCGTTGTTTATCAGGTAATGTGTCATAGCTCATTTAATGGGTGAACACGTATGTCAGACGAACAAGTCTTTAACTGGAACTGTTTTCAGATTGTCATGCACTCTGTGTTTTATTTCACCATAGGCTAAACCTCACTCAACACACAGGTCTTATAATAACAATAATAAGATAATAATATCTTGTTGTGTTCAGTTTCGGATACTGTCTTGGCTGATCCGTGTTAACTAACAAAAATGGAGATCTCTTAATGTTTTTATGTACATAATACAGGTGTATGTTACTGTTATCTGCCAAACATTGTGTCGAAATCTAAATGTCCTATAAGTAACCAAATAGTGTATGAACTTGTGCTGACCCAGTTAACCAGCTGCATCCTTAACCCTTAAATCCTGTTCCGTCTTAAAATTCATTAACCTTGTCTCATTTTTCTGTTTTTGCAGGGAGGAACTGAAAGCTGTAAAGATGGAGGAAAGAAAAAGGTTAAAACTGCTGCAGGGGACTCTGGGGGCAGGGCTGAGGTGAGTTGCTAAATCAATATAAAAGTATGTGGATTCTATTATTAGACACCATTAACGTTGTAGGAGGTTTCAAAAGCACCTTTCACTATGCAGGTGGATTTATCACAGCCAAACTTTTTAACTGGTAAAACACGACAGAGGAGTTCAAGTGCAATAATTAAATTGACAAAAAGAAACCATGTCCTCAAAATTGAGATTGTGAAAGCATGGAAAAACCTGAGTTTCATGGCAGGAATTATTTCATTTAAAAAAAATACAGCATAGTCTAATTATTAGGTTTGATTGCTTGACTCACTGCCACTCTTATGATTTTTTTTCTTTAGCAGTGATATAATCCTTTTGGATAGATGTCTACCAATCAGTGAGTATGTAAGGAAATAACCTTGTCAACCTGTTATTTTGCTCTTTTTTGTTATGCAGCTTTCGCCACCACCTCAGTACATTGATGAGCGTCTCACTTTGTACACAAAGTTGAAAGCTGAGCATGAATCGCTGATGGCAGAGCGAGCTGCCAACTGTAGCCGAGCCATTAAGGTGACCCTGCCGGATGGAAAGGAGGTTGATGCTGAGTCCTGGAAGACCACACCATACCAGTTGGCCTGTGGAATCAGGTCAGCATGATGATGGGATGACTGAAGTTATGTACCTGAAAATACGGGGATTATAGAATGGCCATCGCTGTGTCGTCACTGAACTCTGGGTCAGATTTATTCCACATTTGGTACATATGAATCGACTCCAGGAAATGTATCTTGTATATATCAAATTTACTGTAATAGTTCACATTTTACTCACTAGAGGAAGCTTTTTCGTGAAAAGCAATGTTTTTTGAATATCACTTTGTTGATCTGATTTTGACCAGGAGATTGGGATCTTTTCCGCGACAAAACCTTGCTGTCAGTGACAACAGCCTAGGCCTAGATGTTACTTGGCTTTCATGCACTGTAACGCTTGTTACATTTGGTTGAACATTACCTGAAGAAGTCGTAAATATTCAATACTTGAAATAATAATTCATGACAATGTCATACACACACAGAAGAAATGTCCTGTAGGACACTCATTTATGGACTAATCCTCCGCTCTGCAGTTAAGCTGAGGTTACAGGTGTTTTGCTTCTCCATGAGCGGAATTGAAGAAGGTCAATGACAATGATTACTAAACAATGATTGAGTTAATATTTCACAAAACACACCATATGCATTCCTGTAGCTTTCACCAGAGATAAAATAAATATGCACCACAAAGAAGTACTGATCATATGACCACAGTAAAGAAGTGGTCATATGACTTTCGGGGATATAACTTTGCTTTCAGGTACAATAACGTTGGCAAAGGTGTACTTCACTTTCATGCACTGTAACACAAAAATGATTTGTCAAGGGCTGTTCAGGAATTTTCTGTTCAGAGACTAGCAGCCAAATATTTTTAGAACCAGTAACATTGTTACTTTATTCGCAACACCATATTCTGAAAATGACATCGGGAATAATGACAACCAAATTATAAATTTTGTCTTGCTGATGTGGCTAAAAGTTGATAATAACAGAGATTATATGTCGGAAGAGGTCATTTAAATCAGTATGCTCTGTAAATACAATAAAAAACTTATTGTTTTTTATTGTATTAAGGAATATCAACAGCTGCTCCCAAAGCTTGATAAAAGCAGTTTTGCTGCATGTTTGTGACAAATCCCAAACCATATCCAGAACCTCACATCTTGTAATGTTGTTATAATGCAATAAGGACGTAAACGTAGTAGTTTTGCAACAGCATAGTTTTTCTTTCGATTTCTCAATATTCAATATTTCAATGTAATTAAACAAATTTTATTGTTCTAAATTGTTTTATTTAGATTCAACTAAAGAGCAATTATCACAGATCTAACTCTTATTTTAGAAAAGGATATATATATATTCTGAATATTAGCTCAATCAAGGGCCTAAAATACTAATTTTAAATCTCAAATAAATTACTTGAATTGATTGTTTTGATATTTTCATCTATTTTTAAGATCTATTCTCTAGTTTTAAAGATCTACAGTATTTTAGTGTCCAGAGTTTAATGCATATTCTAAGAATTCTTGCCAAGCAAAATTTTCTTACCTCGTAGGCAGATAATTTTTGTTATTTTAGGATGATTTGATTATAATTTAAGGAACAGTAATCCTCTTTCTAGTATGGCTGCTTTTGCAGTGAAAGAATTGCAATACAAATTGTATGTTATGTGCATGCATTCAACCTGTCAGAATGCATGCACATAACATAATGCCGACCAGCCTTGTTACTTCCCATGGAATCCTTCAAAATAAGAGCACTTAAAATACATTACTCAATAATTTTTAAACTTTGAAGAAAAAAATTAGGAATCGCCTAACTTGTACTTGAAATGATTAATAAAAAGCAGTGATCGGCCAAGAAAATTGCAATCAGTGCATCTCTGCTATTTACTTCTTTGTTTAAGAGCGATAATCTATTATACAAACAGTTTACAATACAATTTGTTGTGAAATACTTTCTTGTTTATACTTCCAGTCAAGGTCTTGCTGACAACACGGTGATTGCTAAAGTGAACAACAGTGTGTGGGATTTGGACAGACCTTTGGAGGATGACTGCGCTCTTCAGTTACTCAAGTTTGATGACGAGGAAGCCCAAGCTGTAAGTCAACATGATCCCTGGTCTGGCACAGTATTTAAATTTGATCGATCTGGCCTACATAAGGAGTTAGAAAAGAGAGTATACTGTGTTACTGTAAAATCATCTTTAACATCATGTTAATGCACAGTTGGCTCATATTTGCTCACCCAAAAGTAGCCTCCAATGTTATTCTCTTATATATTTTTGCCATGGTATCAATTAAATAAACATTACAAATCTGGTATTATCACAATATGAGTATCCAAAAAAAGGGAGCACAAACAAAACCAATAAAATTGTGGGTGTAAGTTGACTTATCTCTGTTACACCAATTTATGAGAGATTAGAGATTGAATTAGATAAGTAATTGTGTTTGTGATCCTTTTTTCTTTTTTTTTTTTAACATTCCCGTATTGTGATTTTATGTTTTGTATTGATGCACGATAAACAAATGTACTGGTACACCTCATGATCTTATAAATCTGATATTATCTTTGCTGTTCAGTCAACATCATTATTCTGTTTGGGAAGACTAAGATCAGATTTAAAAGTGAAACTAAAGAATGAGAGTTTTACAATCAGGGCTGTAGCAGCATAGATTTTTTATAAATTTTAACATAAAACTGTGAAAAAGAAAGCAGGATGGAAGTTAACTGTTGCTGCGCCCTGTAGCCCTAGGCTGTAGCTAGCTGCACTGAAAACTCATTTTAAGGAGTGCTCATAGTGTATGTGCTCAAATATTCTCTGGCAACCTTTGACATTGGGAATCTAGCCTGCTGGTGCGGCTTCAGGCAAGCAGATCAAAGAGCTAATTGAGGACTTCCTCCTGCAAATACCAGGTTAAATGTCCAGAAGGATATCTCTCCTCTTATGGTCACTAAAGTGTTTTTTTTTTTTTTTTTTTGAGGGGGGGGGTTGACGGTAGGAGTTGTTGGACTTACTCCATCTCTAACAATTGATGTAGGCACTGCACTACTTCTTTCAACCCCGTGCTGCTCTTCAGGCTCTGCCAGTGTTTCCCATAAATGCAACCTCAACATCTCATCCAGGTTTGCCAGCTGTCGTTGGGCACAAAGATAGAATGTGCCCAGATGGGTAGCCTTACATTTGGCTCACTGACAAGTTTTATGTCTATTATTGAATTAATTCATGTGTTCAGTGTGCAGAGTGGACCTCCTCCAACCAGAAGGTCAGCCCTCATAGTATACATGTTGTAGAGTCTCTGAGGAAGTCCCGGAACCCTAATCTTCTCCTTGGGTGGTTCACAGTGTCTGCTCACTGCTCCTCAGTGATGATTCAAATGTAGAGGTCTAATTTTACATTGTGTTCTTGTATAGAAATCTATTTATTATTTGTAACCACCTATCGTGTTCAAGGTCATGGGTGGCTAGTGCATCTCAGAAGCGTTGGGTGAGTGGCGAGGTACACTCTGGACAAGTTTCCAGTTCGTCACAA
The DNA here is from genome assembly GCA_037951165.1 of Lophius americanus. Taxonomy (NCBI): domain Eukaryota; kingdom Metazoa; phylum Chordata; class Actinopteri; order Lophiiformes; family Lophiidae; genus Lophius; species Lophius americanus. The sequence continues at coordinate 4,729,112 of JBBDHG010000032.1, read as the reverse complement.
TGTCAACACATAGTCAGACAACCATTCACACACTCATACATGCCTACAGGCAACTTTAAAGTCGTAAGTTCACCTTTACTGTATGTTTTTGAAATGTTGGTGGAAGCTGGAATACATGCAAACTTTTATCTATGACAGGAGAGTCGCAGCAAGAGTGAAGGGAAGACTTTACAACATGGTAGTGGGAGCAGCTTTGCTGTTTGGTTTAGAGACAGCGCCTCTGGCTAAAAGACAGGAGGCAGATCTGGAGATGGAAGATTAATTTTAAGATTTATATGTGGGAGTGACAAGGAATGAAAGGATTGTAAACTAGCACATTAGAGGGACAGCCCAGTCTAGACAAAGTAAGAGGTCAGATTTGGTGGCCTGGACCCGTGAAGAGGAGGGATAGGGAATATATTGGTAGCGGGACGCTGGAGATGGAGCTGCCAAGACGGAGAAAAAAGGGGAAGACCAAAGAGGAGGGTTGTGGATGTGGTGAGAGAGGACATGCAGTTTGTTGGTGTAACCGAGGAAGATGCAGAGGACAGGGCGAGATGGAAACATCCGCTGTGGTAGCTCCTACAGGGAACAGCTGAAATATTATAAATCGGCAAACATCCGCTGTATTGGCATTACCAGGTTATGCATTAAGGATATCACTTAAGTCAGCAACTGTACTTCAGGCTTCTCTGTTATGTATTTTTATTGTGTTTGTTTTTTTTTATAAACAGTTGAACCTTGATGAAGTCATAAATATTAAATACTAGAAATTATAATTAATAATGTCATACACATGGATGAAATGTCCTATAGGACACTGATTTATAGACTATTCTTCCACTCAACAGCAAAGCTGAAGTGACCAGCAACTGAAATGTTTTGCCTCTCCATGAGCAGAATGGATGCGGCACGGTGGCGCAGCGGTTAGCGCTGCTGCCTCGCAGCAAGAAGGTAGCAGGTTCGGATCCATCTCCACTAGCCTTTCTGTGTGAAGTTTGCTTGCTCTCCCTGTGTCTGCTTGAATTCTCTCTGGGAACTCCAGCTTCATCCCACTGTCCAAAAACAAGCAATATAGGTGAATTGGTGACACTAAAATGTTGTGTAGAAGTGGGTGTTTTAGTGTGAGTGGTTATCTGTCTCCATGTGTCGGCCCTGAGCGGTTGATAATGAATGAATGAGCAGAATGGAAGAATGACAATGACTACTAAACAATTATTGAGTTAATATTTCACAAAACACACCATATACATTTCTGTAGCTTTAGGCAGCTTTAAAAGAAATAAACACCTCAAAGAAGTAGTGATGAGCTCAACCCTGTGGTAGGAGTATGACCACAATAATGCAGTTATTTTTACAGCAAGTGGCAGCCACAGGTCTACAAGACAATGAGGTGACTTTCTGCTTAGAATTAAAGCCCAGTTGCATGTTCATTATCTTTACCGAATGAATAATTTACAAGAATAATACTATTCGTCAATTAACATTTTTTAATTACTAAACAATTTTCAAAGTCAAGTTCCTTTGTGTGGCATAATTTTTCTGTTGGTGTTCAAAGAGTTTGATTAGCAGAGACATAAAAGTTAGTTATTCACTCATTGCTCATTAAAATCCATTGTCCTATCCAATGTGTCATTATTTTTTTGTATATTTAGGTTTACTGGCACTCCAGTGCCCACATCTTGGGGGAAGCCATGGAGAAGGTGTATGGAGGCTGCCTCTGCTATGGCCCCCCTATCGAGAGTGGCTTCTACTATGACATGTTCCTGGATAATAATGAGTAAGTCAATCCAGCTTTGGATTAGATTCGACAATTTAGTTAGTTGTGTTAGCCAATATATAATTTTTTCTGTTTTATTTTTGTGGGTGCTTCAAGGCCACACAGCTGTCTGTGCTTCACTGAAACGTTGTTGAAGACAAAATTGCAATGAATTGTATTGACACTAATGCTGTCTGGCTGGATTTTATTTGCTGTTTTTGAAATGATCTTCCTACATCTGCTAACAGCAATGGATGTCTAAAAACAAATCTATTGAAAACACAAAGGCAGAGATCATTTTGTCAAGGTTTCAAAGTGTTCAGGGGAATTTGAATACTTCCTCCTAATAAACAACTTTTTGACCTGACCTTTTCCTGAAATATATTCATTGCTGCCTGCTCAAGGCAGCAGGAGTGCATGAGGAGTGCTGTCTAATTAATTCTACATCCTCCTTAATGAAGTGATTTTATGCTAAGGGATTTCTTGAGAATGCTTTTTGCGCTAGTATTTTGACATCGCTCAAGCCCTAAAGCCGAGGACTTTTGACTATGTGGTAGAGGTTATTAGTTTCGGGAAGTCGAGGAGTAAGATTGGAGAACAAAAGGTCTGGCAACATGGGGTACGAGACTGTGTGAAGCAGCCATTGTCTTTGGATGTAATGTTCCTGTTTTTGTTTTCTGACATTTGAAACAGGGGTGTATCCAGCAATGACTTCCCGGGTCTGGAGACCTTGTGCAAGAAAATTATCAAGGAGAAGCAGCCATTTGAGAGGCTAGAGATCAAAAAGGAAACTCTGTTGGAAATGTTTAAGGTATCACAATTATCAAAAAAACTCATGACCATATCTTAATTGAAATAACTCTTAAAGCACCCTTTCTCCTTGATAGTACAACATATTCAAGTGCCGCATTCTGAACGAGAAGGTTACCACTCCCACAACCACAGTATACAGGTAAATCCTGTCCCAAACCATCTACAACATAGCACTGCCATGAATGGACACACTAGCACACCTCTCACAAGTGAGACATATATTGCCTTCAGTAAATACTGTGCAAGGAAATGTATATTATCATTTGATTGCGTTAGAGTACATAATTGCAATCTCGTTTTAATGCCTCCCCGTTAGCGCTAGTTGGAGCAAGAGGTGATACCTTACATTTTTACCAGGAAATACACCTTCACTAAATTGTTCACTCCATACAGCGGGGCTGGGCGAGTAATAGTTAAACCAAAAGAAACTCAACCTGTCATCCTATTTTAATTTCTAAACAATTAGAAACAATGTTCAGTACTGAAACATGATTTAAATTTCAGGTGTGGTCCTTTAATTGATTTGTGTCGGGGGCCTCATGTGAGGCACACTGGGAAAATCAAGGCACTTAAGATCCACAAGGTGAGCTTTCTTTTTTAATATATACATAATGATTCATATGATCATCAAGTAGGCAGTAGCTGTATTTGAGGATGTACTGGCTATTAGACTAGTATAATTCCAAGTACTGTATTCTTTGAAATGAAATGTCAGATTGTACACTGTTTTTCCCACAAGTTGAGAATTGAATGGCGGTGGTGGGCGGTGCAGCACAGCATTTGAAAAATAACTAATGGAGGCACTGAGTATATGGGGGGCATGTGGATTAACAGTTATTTTATTGTGTGTGCACAAGATAACAAGTTAAGCCCACAATATTTTATTTTGTCTCAAGGGAAGAGAAGAGAATAAAAAGAAGAGAAAAATAAAAAGACAAAATTAAACTGCTTCTTCTGGCTGTACAGCTGTGCAGGTCTGTGTCTATTTACCTGGGTGGATCTTAATTTACCTTTGCGCGATGCCCAAGTAGAGAGTAGAGAGTATATGTATGGGAAACACTGATGTATATAAGTGTCCCCATTTCTGCAACAGAATTACCTTGCCCTTATTTTGAAGGTATTTGATGGATCCAAAAAGTTAGGTAAGCAGATATAGCCTTTGTGTGCTCCTCCAGAATTCGTCGACATACTGGGAGGGAAAGGCGGACATGGAAACCCTCCAGAGGATCTATGGAATCTCCTTCCCTGATCCCAAAATGCTCAAAGAGTGGGAGAAGTTTCAGGAGGATGCCAAGAACAGAGATCACCGCAAACTTGGCCGGGTATGAACTGTGGGTTTGCAAACAAGTGAATAACCTTCAGAATTTTTAAAATATTCTCCTACAGAATCTTGTTTAGAGGATGTTTCTATTTGTCTGTTAGTTTTTGAAGCTGTGATTTAACCAGGGTTGTCGTGATGTTCTCTCTCCAAACTAATATGATATAAAGGGGGAAGGCTTCTAAACTTGCAGGATTGGGTTAATGCATTCAAATCCAATCCTGACCATAATGAATTTATTTGTTATTAAAAATTATTTATGAGCATCTTAAATATGTAGTATACCAGTTGCATTTTCAATGAAAAAAATGTGTATGTTTCTTAATTCATCTCAAAGGCTAAAACCTCACCCGAATGTCACTTGGGAAATTTTTCATTTACCATATTTTATACTCAGATCAGCCATATCCTTCTAACCACTGACGGGTGCAGTCAGAATAGCATTATCTCATCACAATGGCACTTGTATGGGATATATTGGGGCTGAAAGTGAACGTTTTCTCTTTAACATTGACGTGTTGGTAGCAGGAAAAATGTGCAGGGAATAAGGATGGAGCTTTGAACTTTGACAAGGGCCAAATAGTGATGGTCAGACAACAAGCTCAGTGGATTTTCAGAGCAGCAGGTCATTCTGGGTATTCCCTGTCTTCAGTGGTCTAAGGTATGACAATTGGCAACAGGATAGTAGGCGCCCATTGCTCTTTGATGTACTGAAGGAGTGAAGGATAGCCCATGTTGTCCGATCCCACAGATGAGGTACTGGAGAACAAAAACGTGGTAAAGTTAATGCTGAAAGAAAGAAAACAAGTGTTGTCAAAACACACTACGTCATAGAGCTATCCTGGGGGCAAAAGGTGGACCTACACGATACTATGCTCGCATGGCTGATAGTTGTACATTTGTGTATCAATTTGAATTGAAATGCTGAGAATGGCATGACTAAACTAGACTGCACTGAGAGCACAAATCCCCAAAAAGGGAGCTCGGTTCCCCAATGCGGTTTCTCCTGTGAAGATCACCGTATATGCAAATTGTGGCCACACCGTAATTTCCCTGTGGTACATCTCCCTTTTCTAACGTTTTTTTTTATGGAGCTCATGTCCACAAGAGCAATGTGCAAAGGTAAAGAGGTAACACATTCAATTACTTCTGCCTCTGTCACTTTTTTCATACCCCTGCCAAATGAAACGTACCTGTATATTCTTCCTATGGCATATATCCAGAGGTAAAGTAAAACCACAGCTCCTCCTTTTTAGGGGACTTACAGATGTGCATCGTTGATCTGTTTCTTCACCTTGCTGATTTTTAGGCACATTAAAAAAAATTAGTCAGTTTGCTCATATTCACCTATGATAGCTTATATCCAGACTATCCACATCAACACTTCTTTACCCACAGTGAAGCATCCGTCTGTGGCTGTGTAAGACTTTTAAGTTTGTTTTTCCATCACTCTTACAGTATTTTACTTTTTTCTCTATTCAGGAGCAGGATCTGTTCTTCTTTCATGACCTGAGTCCAGGGAGTTGCTTCTTCCTGCCTAAGGGAGCCTACATCTACAACACTTTGATTGAGTTCATCCGGGTAAGTCCAAGCTGTCAGACCACAGCAGATAACTTCTTTGATCTCAATTTAAACTTTTAAGATGTAAGAGAAGAAAAGATTGCCAGTCATAAAGTTAAAATTTGTGAGGAGACCTAGGGAGAAAGAAAAACAGATGTGGTCCATCAGTCGTATTTTCTCTCTCCCTGCAATGAAAAGGTTTTTTATGCTCTATTCTTGTGATGTATCGCTGCAATTTACCCACTTGAAGCATCATATTCCTATACAGACATAATTATTGAAAGATTTTACTGTGATTATGCAGCATTTATTACATGATCTTGAACTCAAATAACTTCAGTGCCAATCAACACAGTTTGGGAAACCAGAAGCTGTCTATATAAAATGTCATAGTTTCATAAGTAAAACATGAATTTTAGAATTGCACATGCAAAGAAATGCAAATTCAAATCCAGTGCATGCTTACTCCATATGACATAGGTATGTATATCTCATTTCTGACCTGGTAATGAGGAACTGTTCTTAGTCTGAAATAGAAAACAAACCACCATATGAATATCAAATAACTTATAATCGGTGGCCACTTATTTGAATTGCTGCCAAATTATTTGAAATAATTTGACACATGTTATATATTCTTGATGTACAGTGTTGTTGAAAAGCTCTTTTAGACCTGCTCTATCATAGAAACCCACAAAAATAATCTGATTTACAACTTTGTTTTTTGTTTTTCAGCCAGTGCAGTCACAGAGCAAGTCACTTTGGCAGCAATTCCATTTGATGGTGTTAAAAATAGATTTATGAACATGGAGATTTTCAGTAATGATTTTGATCTGTTCATAAAACAACTGTGTGTTCATAAAACAACCGTGCCTATAAGGGCAGCAGAACGCAAACCATCAAAGTATTTGAAGGGTATATTACTCTAAGTATATAAAATGGTTCGTTCAGTTTTATTTTATCATCACAATCAGCTTCTGTATAAAAACCGACTTCAGAAATGACTGACCATGGTGCTTTAAAATCTACCTCATCCTTTCGTTTAACATGTTTATAGCCTTTATAATGTTTGAATAAACTGGATTATGAATTGGGTAAAACATTATTTGCTCCAGACTTATTTTTCAAATAGGGGTCAGCATATGTATTTGTCCCAGAATCCTTTAGACAGTGTGGGGCGTGAACTTTCTAATCAAAACATTCAATTTAGTTAGTCATAATTAGGTGATTATTTTTTTATATCACCATCTTACTAAATCAGATTCAGTCAAGCAAATGTATCAATCTCAATCAGTTCAAGTGATTAAACACCTTCTTCATTTAGGAGACAAAAAACTGTGCTGGGTCAGCTGAACAGTCTCTGTATAACAAGGATGATCTATTATGTTAACTAAGTAGGTTAGTAAGGACTACACACTAACGGTGGGTCAACTAAGTAGATAGGATAGAGTTTGAAAATCAATTAATTCTGCGGCATGGGTTAAGAATGAATCAAGGATAATTCTGGCTTAAGGATGTTTCTGGCTTGTTGCCAGGATTGGCTCTCTAATTAATGATCAATTTTAAGAATAATCCTAAATTGTTGAGTAATGTTTCTTTGCGCACATCATCAGAATTCTTAAATATTCCACTTGGAGCAAGGAAAGCTATTGCAGTTGAAAGAAGTCTTTGGACCATCCACCTGTTTGTAATGAGTCACGTGTTAAGAGCTGCTACAACAACCACAAACTACAAAGATAATCTGTGTAATTGTGATTTTTACAGAACATTCCTTGAGTTGTCAGTAAATCTGGTCACAAAAAGGGTAATCGTAAGTGTTCTGTTTATGGCAGTCTGAGTACAGGAAGAGGGGTTTCCAGGAGGTGGTGTCACCCAATATCTACAACAGTAAACTGTGGCAGACCTCCGGACACTGGCAGCACTACAGCGAGAACATGTTCTCTTTCGAGGTAGAGAAAGAGACCTTTGCCCTGAAGCCCATGAACTGCCCGGGACACTGGTGAGGCTTCTTTTTCCTCCATGTTCGTAGTTCTTTAGTAGTGTGATTTTAATTTAAAGAAAGAACTGGAGAAGAATTTAACACCCATTTCTGTTACACACCGTGTCTCCAGTTTTGTTGGAGTTTGAAAATGATTTTTGTGGTTTATTCTGTCTTAAATGAGAGAAACTGCTTTTAAAATACAGGACAGTTTGTTTTTGTCTGTAGCATTCGACGAGTCACAATATCATACGTTCCATTTTGGTAGAATATTTTGTTAATTGACCTTAAAAAAGATATATACCACAATTATGTTACATACCTGGGCAACCATTACTCAATGTTTCAACACACTTCAGCTGCATTGTATGAATGGTACTGGGTTTTTCTACTATTAAAGTAGCTGCATCTGTCTTCATAATTTGGCTTCTACAATAGTTTGTGCTAATTTAAGGCTGAAGTTGAAATTTGTAATTTGTGTGTTTTTCAAAAACCTGTCTGCCTTCAGTCTGATATTTGATCATCGGCCGCGCTCTTGGAGAGAGTTGCCCATTCGCATGGCAGACTTTGGGGTCCTGCACAGGAACGAGCTGTCAGGGGCCCTGACCGGCCTCACTCGTGTCCGCCGCTTCCAGCAGGACGACGCTCATATCTTCTGCACTATGGACCAGGTGAGACACAGATGGATGCATTGACATCAGTCAACCAGATTTACACCCATAGTTTGGAATCAAGAATAGTTTGTTTGGGCTGAAGGTTGAACCGAAAAAAATTTGAAGCTGTGGAGGGAAAGAGCGAAATGCAGGTCTCAGGATACTGCACATCATCTCTGCTTGTGGCATATTGCCTCTGGAATAACACTATTAATCGATGTGCCAGTTTTGAAAAAAAGAGAAGAATAGATCAAATTAATAAAATATAATGCCCCCAAAACCAACAAATCAAAACCAACAAATCTTAAGTCATTTATTTCACTAGAAACTAATCTGTAAACTGTGTAGAGAAGGATGCAATATTTCATTGTGTTTAATCGTTCTTTTTCCCCAGATTGGTGAGGAGATCAGGGGCTGTTTGGACTTCCTGCGGACTGTGTATGATGTGTTTGGCTTCACTTTCAAACTCAACCTGTCCACCAGACCAGAGAAGTTCCTTGGGGATCCGGATGTCTGGGACCAAGCAGAGAAGGTAATCCAACGTCCTTTTGTTTCTGTCTCTGATTGAAATGGTTAATGGAACTCTCACCAGATTTGCGACACTAATCTGCAACGTTGTGCTGCGAAAACTTCCTGACCCATATTACAGACAGGAAATGGAAGAGTGTGATTTGTAGACATGCACTGTATTCCTTTATTCTTATGAACGTGTGTATTTTATTTTATTTATTTATTTTCTAATTTTCTTATAGCTGCTGTAACAACTAAATTTCACCTCTGGGGATTAATAAAGTTTTATGTATCTATCTATCACATCCGGGGTTTTTTTCTGCTGAAAGAATCGTCTCTTTGGGGGCTTTCTTTTGCCAAATTACTAGTGAAACTTTCGCACTTATCAGTGTGGCGAAATATATTATATTTTGTGGGTCGTGACAGATGCGTGGTAAAATGGCTCCACAGCACCTCCTATAAGTTTCAAAAGACATTCCCGATTAAACTTACGTAAACTTAAAAGCATGAAACTTGGTGCACATGTTTATCATATCAGGAACTACAAAAAAAACTTTCACTGCTATGGCGCCAACCTAACAGGAAGTAGGCCATTATGAATTAAATGTGCAGTTTCCAGGTGTTGTATATGAACCATCTAGTCCTAGAGTTTTGACCCGATCGACTTCAAAAACTTTTATTGACATCTTACAGCCATAAGGATTACACGTTATCAAAGCTTGAGTTTCCGTTCAACGATCTTGAACGAATAGGGCAGCGAATATAGAGATCTTTCCATAAAAAAGTAAATTTCCATAATTCCGCCATCTATCTTCGGATCTGCCCCAAATTTCACAGTTTGTGTAAAGTCCCGCTTGAAGAGGCCTACAAAAAAGAATCAGCTTTTGTCAAAGTGCCATGTAGCGTCAATAACAAATGTCATGTTTTAAAATTTGACCAATTACTCCAAGACTATAAATGCCAAACAGTTCAAATTTGGTCTGGAGCGCTAATCAGGTTGGAGATCCATTGTTGTGAAGGATGTGCGTTTTTGAATAATCGTGTGGGTGTCGCTATGCGGTGAAAATTGATGACTTACCATTAAACTTTATGTCATCATAACTCTCATAACTGTACGCAGGCATGTCTCATCCAAACCTTTCATGATGTATAAAGGTCCCGCTCTATGGAGGTCTGAATTAAAATATTTGTCTTTTTCCATAACGCCACCGACTGGCAACAGAACATGATACACTTCATACTTTGATCAATAACTACTAGCTTGAGGAATCCACAGATTTCAAATTGGATAAGTCCAGACAAGATGATAATGAATTGTTGTGCATACTTTGACTTTTTCGTTAACAGGAAGTTGTTGTTTGAAAGGATAAACGTGCTGTTGTTGGTACACATGTCAGGGACCATAGGCCAAGCAATGGTTTGTGGATTTCAGGAAGTGACATGGCTAAATGGCTCAGAAATAAGCAGCCCCGGCCATCTGCTTCACAAAAACTTATTAAACTTGGTACACCTGTATCATACGAGGACATGCAAAAAGCTTCTTCGAGTCTTGAACCCAAGTAAATCAAAAGTCATTTTGAATTGTGCTTTAAGTTTTTAGCGTTTTTAGTGTTTTTTGTCAGTGATGTATTTCATCAAGCTCTTCCTAGGGATTCGATCCTTGATCCTAGGTTTTTCCACAAACTTAAATGTGTGGCCATGGCGGCATCAAAGCCGCCATTTAACCGGTGTGCACAAAACGACACATTACGTTGGCCAATCCGTCCCAAACTTCAGATGTTGGATGAGAGTCCCACCTTGAAGATGACCATGTGACAATATTCAGTTACAGTGCCCCCATAGTGTGTTTTACCTAGAAATATATAATTTGGTAGACATTTTCATCTTACTCTGATAGACAAATAGCCACTTGGAGTCATGACTTCAAGTTAACCACAGTTCTGCCCAGAAGATGCCCATTGGATAATATTTAGTTATAGTGACAGCTTTAATTAGTCTTTGCTCTCGGCATCAGATGAACCACAGCAAGTATCTCTCCTGGGAAAAACGTATAATCTAACAGGTGAATCCATAAAATTAACATTACATGACAGTTGTTGGATAAAGGTGCCACAAACATACTGTACTGTTATGTCAAAAGCAGAAGTATAATATGAAGCACGTACAGTACCCTTCAGGATTTATTGCACCCTTTGAAAAATGATATGCAAAACATTATGTGATATTATAAAAAAAAAATTAAATTCCTGACACAAGACAATTTTGATAAAATATGTATGACAGTGCCTACAGTTTGCCAAACACCACTGGGAAATTCAATGGAACAAGGTCATGGGTCAGATATTAGCAAAAAACAGCTTTTTGGCACAAACATCTTAAGATGGGTGTGGCGTAGGAACAAAGAAAGTCACAGTGAATAGAAACTCAAACCCAATGTGAAGTCTGCTGGTGGTTTTCTGATGATGAGACACTGTTTTTCTTCAAAAAGCCCTGGATGTCTTTTTAAAAGATATGGCACCATGGACTCATCAAAGACCAGCAGTTATTGGATGAAAACTTAATAGCCTGTGTCACTTTTGCCATGGCCTTCCCAGTCCCCTGACTTAAACCCCATATACTGAAGAGGAGAGTCTATATGCATCTACCTCAACACCCCTTTTGATTCTGATCATTTTAAAGGGTACCGATAATTATGGAGGGGCACTGTACATGCTTGTTATTAGTCTGGCTGGTTCTGAATGTAGGAAAAGGTGACTTAGGCACAACAGAAACATTGCGTAATACAGAGGGGTGATAATAGTTTCCATAAGTCCTAACGCTTTACTGTTTATCGGATTGTTGGAGGTATGTTTGATATTTCACCAGTGATATTACAGCGGCACAAATTGCAAATCTTGTTTACTGACAAAGTTTTTTTTAGATTGTTTTGATGAATTTATTCACCACTGGAAACTCTGGTCCCGCAGAATAATGTAATGCTTTTTATTCCTCACTGCCCCAACCAGGCATTATCTCCTACTTCACTGATTATCATAGATTTATCATCATATCATTTAGTTTTGGGTGATAAAGGGGTTTGGTGTCAGGGTTGGATTATAATGTGCCTCAAGCTGCTGAGTGTCGAACTGCTCCAGAATTATTCCTCACTTTGTCGACAGAAACAGCTACATTTCTTGAAATCAATCCAGTTCTTCCTGTGTTAGGGTCTATGAAGGTATTAAATTTTAAAATGATCTATGAAACAGTTTTTGAATTTTCGCTTTAAAAGGAAGGATCTGCAGCAGCACTATAAAATCCTTTAATTTCCCCAACACTTATAAGAACATGATGTTAAAGTAAGTTCAATATGAGTATGACCAGTATAATGTAATGCAAAATGTATTCTAATAATCTCTTGTACAGCTATTTGACAATGGAAAACATTACCTTAATAAAGCACTGACTTCATATGATTAATGTTTGCACAAAGTCTGAACATTACCTAAGCAGAGAAACTGACTGGTGAACTGACATAGTGTTCTGGGACAGAGCTTGCTGCCTGTTTGGGTCACCTCATTAACTCACACGAGCAACCATAAAATATTACTGCGACATTAACATTTCTCAGCCTGGTGATTAGTTCCAGATGAGGAGAATATCGGGTTTGAATGTAATACTTTGCTGAACATCATATATTGGTCGTCCAGTGAAATCTTAACAAAGCCCCATGTTTTTTTTATTTCCAGCAACTGGAAAAAAGCTTGAATGACTTTGGAGAGAAATGGGTTCTCAACCCTGGAGATGGAGCTTTTTATGGACCAAAGGTAAGTCATGTGCTGAGGTAATTATGCACTTAAACAGTAGTACGGTCACTGCTCATCATTTGCGACCCTTCTTTACAGATCGACATTGAGATCAAGGATGCCATCGGCCGGTACCATCAGTGTGCCACCATTCAGCTTGATTTCCAGCTTCCAATACGCTTCAACCTCACCTTTGTCAGGTAATTCTTCTACTTCTTTCTCATTCAAATAGAACTGCAGAAGAAAGTGTCATTTATATCACAAAACGTAACATATAGTAGCTCAATATACAATCAAAGTATTCTGAAATCAAGTTCATGTTGTGTCAAGTGGGAGGAAAATAGATTTCTGATATGAAAGCTTAGATGAAATGAAACTGAACTTTGGGCTTCTTTTTTTTTAACTACCCAATATTACCCTTCAGCCATGATGGTGATGACAAGAAGAGGCCAGTGATCATCCACAGAGCCATTCTTGGATCAGTAGAGAGGATGATTGCCATTCTGACAGAAAACTATGGAGGAAAATGGTTTGTAAATATAACATGTAAATAAAACATTCATAGAGGTTTTTGTTTATGCCATTTCTTCTTTAGCACTGTTTATGATTTTTCAGGAAAAATAAATAAATATATATATTTTTTTTTTTTTGTAAATGTTTGGGCAGGTACCGAGGCACAAGGTACCTGACCATGTTTTCTACTTGCCTTTTAAATAAAAATGTGCCCTGTTTTATTTCAGGCCACTGTGGCTCTCTCCTCGTCAGGTGATGGTTGTACCTGTGGGGCCGACCTGTGAAGAGTACGCTCAGAAGGTAGCCGTTGATACAGGAGTACATTTTAACCGTTTGATGACCGCTTGAGTGCCTGGTGCCATCAGAGACCGCTGATGGCGTCAGGCACTCAAGAGTGCTTCAGTATTGTGAAGTTGCTGTCTTTACTGTAGAAGATAAATACACACTTTGTTCATTTTCCCCACTGCGTAAGTTGACAAACTGTCCCTGTACACATGTTAAGTATTGTTCCACCACCTTGTCTAAACAGTGTCGCTGCATTCAGAGCGGCACAGATGACATGAGTGCAAACAAATTGTTCTCTTCGACATCAAAGAAGATAAAACTGTCTCCTTGTCTCTGTCCATTCAGTCCTCCTCATACAACACTTCAAACCTCTGTGAAACCCTTGACTGGAGGTGTTCTAGTTGAATATTTTTAAATCAAGCTGATAAGATTGTATTGACTTTAGATAATTGTGCCATATGAATTTACTTTACACCTAACATTATGATGGGGCATTTAAAATAAGTCACATTTCAACAGATCTGTTGCTGTAAATAGTTGTTCAAGTAGATCAAGTTTGAATGAGGTCATGTTCCTAATCGGTGATCAGAACACATGTGTTATTTTAATACTGTTAAAAAAATATGTTCTGTTTTCTGGTCAATGTGGCAGGTCAGACAGGAATTCCACAACATTGGTTTCATATCTGATGTGGATCTTGACCCGGGCTGCACTCTGAACAAAAAAATCAGAAATGCACAGTTGGCGCAGTACAACTTCATCCTCGGTCAGTGTCGACACACTCTTTCACCGTTTATTCTCTTCAACTGTGGAATCTCGTCTCTGTGTGGATAACAGTTTGTTTTGTCCTCTTTGTTTGTTTCATTGCTCGTGAAAGTGGTGGGAGAAAAGGAGAAGACCAGTAATACTGTGAATGTGCGCACCCGAGACAACAAAGTCCACGGCGAGCGCACTGTGGAGGAGTGCATCGAGCGTCTGACGCAGCTTAAGAGCACCAGGAGCCGAAACGCTGAGGAGGACTTCTGAGTTTCTCATCACCTACTGATTTCTTAGCAGTACCTAGAGTCTGGTTACTTTAAAGGGCCCTTTGGGGAAGTCAGTTTATGTTGAGGGAGATAATAAGTGGTGCTTACTCTTATCACATTAACCTACTTGTTTTGTCTTCTGTTGCCTCCTGTCTGTATCAACGAGTTTTCAGTTATCATGAGTCATGGATATGAACATATCCATGGCATGAAGTACAGTTATTCTTATACCTTCTGCTTATATAGAAATACATCTTGTGATCAGGTCATTTGCTGAATGAACAAACTACAACATAAAACATCTCTCAGAAATGTTTTCATGTGGGTAAGAACTTTGAAAACATAAATGGTTTTTAACACTGTCCCACTTTATCACAGTTTATATATATTCTTTTTTTAATGGCAGAATTGTACATGAGTAACAATTTTGATAATTAAACTTCTCTTCCGGATGTTTTTGATTTACCTTTTTGGATTGTGGTACAATTTCAGCAGTTTTCATCTCATCCCAATTATGTCTTCTCGGTTATTCTGCTACCATGTCTGACCAGTAAAATGGCAGCAATAAAGTAATCCTTCAGATGACAGACAATATCTACAAAACCTCTGGAAAGTCAAAGTTTCTTCCATAGATGGTCATCAGCTTCACTGAACCTTTAAAAATTCTTCAGCGTAGATGGATTAGTGAGGCGTTCCACTATAGTGAAAACGCATCCTTTGCCCAGGAGTGCATCGTCACCTGGAGTGAAATGATGTGCTGGAGTAAACGCATCATTCTGTCACTAAATGTCAGTGTGTGTATGAAGTATCCAGATCTTTTACTTGAGGAAAAGAACTTCTATTGAAACGTGAAAATCCTCCACAACAAGTATAAAGCCAACATCTAAAACTTTGCTGAAGTGAAAGTATGGACCTATCAGCAAAATGTTCTCTGTGTCAAAAGTACTTGTGTGTGCTAGAGTAAAATAATCCTTCTCAGTTATTTTGGATTACTGCTACCGCTGTAGATGTTAAAAGCTGAGATAATCGAACTGCTTTATCAGCTGTTAAGTGGACGATTCTATGAGATTATCCTCTTCTCTTTATAGCATCCCTCTACTGTTAGAACCACGTGTCTAAGAATTCATGTTTTCAAACGATCAGGCCGTTTTCAGTTTTGTGACAATTTACAGATAATTCTAGGTGATGGATATTTAAAAAGTTTGTTTGGTGAGAGTTTTCTGAAAAACAAATAGAATTTTCTCAACCCATAAAGAAGTACTTAATTCTTCATATAGATACATTTCACTGGATAGTAAATGATGAGAACAAATCTGAAAATTAACTCCGGATGTAGAACATAGAATATGTCAGAATAGAAGTAGAAAGTAGCATAAAAGGGTCTTGAAAAAGAGAAGTACCTCATATTTGTACATGACTAAGTATTTTGTTGCTACCCACCACAGTTAAACGTCGACTGACCTGTTGATGAAAACGCCTTTACATTCTGTATTCTGGTACTTGGTTATTGAAAAGCACCAACATTCATTCCTTCATTTAATCATGAGAAGAAAACGCTGACAGTCACACATGACTTGCTTAAAGTGCTGATTACAAGTAGTGACTTTATTTTAATCCCTTTATACCTCTCTTCAACTGTAATACATGTGCAGTTTTTGTTGATAATCGAACAAGCATCTCCTCAACCTCCCATCTATCCAGGCTTGGGCCCGGCACTAGATGGGGCAGGTAGGCTGGTGGCTCTAAGGACCTTGCTTAGGGGTCCAGACTGGCTGTTTCTTTTGACTGGAATTCTAACCCCAGTCTCCTGGACCAAAGTCAGCAGTGTAACCCACTGAGTTATCTGCTCAAAATTCCACTTTCAGATTCTCATTATTACCAGTAGTGGGCGCTCCTGAGTCGTTTATAGCACAGCAGGAACTGGGAGACTGTGTGTAAAACATCCGCCTCCATACATTTATGCATTGATGTGATAACCTTTCACAGAATCATACAACATCACATTGGGTTTCAGGATGTTGTTCTTGGACTCTTGATCATGTAGATGTAGGATGAGGATGAAACCAAGATCTTCTGACAAGTGGACCTCTTCAGCTAGCATTTGCTGACAAGTGTTTTATTGTTTAATACTGAGGAGGATGCTTGGTACACTTTTGAGTGGAGAGAAGAGAAAACATATTACACAAATTAACAACTATTACTGTTGTAATGTTCAGTTTTCTGTATCTTAAGACGAATACTGTTAGAGATAGACATATTTATAAAAGCCTTAATTTATTTGGACATGGTGTCCTAATGCCTCCTGTTAGAGTAACAAGAATGTCTGTGCCAATCTTAAAGATGTCACTGTTCAAACAGGTGCCCAACACTGAATGCAGGCCAATCAAAACTTTCTTTGTTTGAAAGTGACAAACAATTCAAAGAAATGATCAATTATTTTAGTGAATTTGAACTTTTCAGCACCAAATGAAATGTCCATATGTAGAAAGTACAGAGACGTGTGTCTCAGTAGATTCATTTTAAGTCTTTCATTTGATCAGATGTCAGGGTTTTGTATTTGTAAAGAAGAAGATATTTTTAACTGCAAATGCACTCCAGAAATAGAATACAGCAAATCAAATGTATTTGTACAGCACATTTTGTGTGCTTAACATACAAAAACAAAGAAAAGAAACCAGCATAAACTGTTTAATAGAATAAAATAACATAATTCAGAGTGCATTTAAACGTCAGAATATAATTGCCAGCAGTTAAAAGTGGAGGTGAACAACAAATTCTTAAGCCTGTTTTCCAAAGAAACTAGAGTTGGGGCACATCTACGTTCTTCTGGAGGCTTATTCCAGTTAAATGTTGCATTGTAAGTAAATTTAGGTTCCCCCTGTGTGATCTTAATATTAGGAAGTCCATGATTTATTTAGGCCCTTAAACATTAAGCACTTTGTAAATAAGTAACATTGTTTTGAAGTGAATTCTTTGGGACCCTTGGAGCCAATGCAGAGATCTCAGAATTGTTGTGATATGCTGGAACTTCTTGGTTCTTGTACGGACCCTAGCAGCAGAATTCTGGATGAGTTGTAGCTGCCTGGGTGCCTTTTTGGGCAGGCCAGAGAAGAAACTGTTACAGTTATCTGACTTAGAGGAAATGAAGGCGTGATTTAGTTTCTCCAGATGTAACTTCTTATTGTGGTTTTGTGTTTTTGAGATAAAAATGCAGATTTTGCCGCAGACTTAATGTGGAAATTGAAAATTTAATTCTGAGCCTGTAATGATACCAACATTTCTGTCTTTGTTTCAGGGCTTTAAAGAAAGGGAATGGAGATGTGCACCAACTGCTAGCCTTCCTTCCTTAGCTCCGAAGATGACCATTGTTTAGTAGGAGGAAGTTTTGACACCTCCAGTCTTTGATTTGATTGATGCACAGAAGCAGGGAGTCAAAAGGAGCGTTAACAGTAGTTTACAGAGCTTTATATAACTGAGTATCATTTGCAAAGTTACGTAAAAGCAACTTTGTATTTGTGCATAATTTGGCCTAAGGTAAGCATATAAAGGTCCAAGAATCGTACCTTGAGGTACTCCACACATCACGCTGGACAACTCTGATGTGCGGTTGCCATGGAAACAAAGTATTCCCTATTTTGCAGATAGGACCTAAAGCAGTCATGGTCCACTGTGTCGAAAACAGCTCTAATATCAGCAGCACAAGGACTGAAATTGTAGCCGGCATCAGAATTGTAGCCAGTATTAATGACTGCCGTTTTTAAGGCCTTTTGAAAGATTCCTGAAAAGAGGAAGTTGCTAACAGGCAGCTATAGACATTTTTGAAAAGCTTGTTGGTATAGTGTCAAAGCAGCATGTTGATGGTTGCAGATGTTGTACTGTTTCGCCCAGAGTGTTGGGATCAATGCTATTAAACTGGTTCATGTTTACGGATTACAGATTAAACAACTAGGAAAAGGAAATGAGGAGAGAGTTGTCATCAGTGTATGTTTGCTGATGGGACACACTCATCTCAGCTCTGACCACAAGGTGGAACAGCTGAACCAGCTGAGAGCGCGTGAGGAGTGGAGCTGGTGTCAGTGGAGTGTGGGAGAGAAAACATTTTGATAAGGGGTTAATGATGAAGTCAGTGGAGTGGGAGAGTCAGGAGACGGGAGGGCAGCAATCTCAGGGGACTCTGGGTTTTTTTCTGTGCAGCCTTCCTGTGAATCCTTGTTCCCTTTTGCCCTGTTGGATCCTTCTCGTATGCTTCACTGACATCTTGGCCATGAAGGGTCACAACGCTTCAGTGAACTGAGCAAACCTCTCTTCTTCTCCCCACACATGCACTTTAAGACACTGATTCATGCGTCCAAAAGGTCTCGCAGCTGCAGCAGGTTTTTACCGGAGGTGATGCTGGGATTGGTCATTGTTTGACAGTGTTATGAACCAACTCAAAAACTATCATTTGAGCAGGATCCAATATCAGACAAGTCTTGAAAGCACTGGGATCCAAGCATACTCATTTCTTCTTACAGCTAATATTTCCTCCTCTGTTCAGAATGTGCTCCAATTGCAAGAGCTTGCTGTGAGTTCATCACGGGGCCTCCAGCAGCATAAAAGACTACATATGACATGTTCTACTTACCCGGATTGAATAACATTTAAGTTTGGTTGAAAAAAACTGGCCTCGGTATTTTTCTATGTTCTGAGTTCCGAGTTAAAAATGATGATTCTGGATTAAAAATAATGTTTTTTTTAATGAAATTGTCATTCGAAACAATGCTGCCTTTTTTTGTGAGAAGTTGCAGGTTACGTCAATCTTGCAATGAAATGCATTGAATTTTTTGGCTGTTTTGTTTGCCTTGGGAAAAAATAGCACTGTAAAAATAAAATCAATTATTCACTCTCTGTACCAACAACTCCAATAGATCATTTATTTGACTTTATTCAAGCATTTGTCCGATTTGGTCCAAATTTGGTTCATATGCATCAACACAAGGAGATCTTTCCTATTTTACTCTAATAGTTCTCACTAGTGGGAGCTTTTTATTTTTCTTTACAAAAAGACTGTTTTGTACAAAACTTCCTAACTGTGTGTCCAGTCTAATTTATATTTACCTCATATGGACGCATCAGGGATATCTAACTTAGAATTGTCATATTTTACTGTAATTATTCTTTTTTTTGTCCAAAAAGCACAGTTTGAGTCCAATTGTGTCTTAATGTATGTAATGAATTGACGGGGATAAAGAAGGACGGGGATAAAGAAATTTGTCTTGTTTTATTACTGAGCTCAGAAAAACAGTGAACTGTATTTATCTTCGTTATTGAGTCACTTTGGCAGAGCATATTGCTGACTTCAAAGAAATAGTTAAGTTGAGTTAATAAAAACTTTGAATTAATTAATGAGTCACATTTCATTTTCACCAATGGGATTTCCTTGAACAATGCAGGGGATTGAAGGCTTTTCGGGAAATACTCTTGCTGTCAGGGACTACAGCGTAGTCCTAGTTTTCATTTCATTAGCCTTTTACAACCTGGATGTCATCAGGAGTGTCATCAAAAACTCTAGACATTGCTGACATTGCTGAAATTTTGAAATTAATTAAAATGAAAAATAAATAGTAAGAAAATTAATTATGAATATGCATATCATTGCCTGCTTCATACATCATTATAATATGTCTCAAATGACTCTTTTCCGTTTGACTTTTTGTTGATCTGTTTGGCTTTCAAACAGATCTTCTCCAAAATCAGTTAACTCTCAATCTACGGCCTCAACTTCATCACAGAGTGGTAGTTCAGCAGCGAGATTAGTAGTTAAGACAATCTGATGACAGCTACTTGTTGTATGAATTAATGTTTCCTTGGGATGCACCGTCATTGCTGTTGACGATGAAGTGTGCAAAAGTGTCGGAGAAAGCACTAATGGCTAGCTAATGGCCTAAATAGTTGCTGACGCTAAGAAGCCACACACAACTGCAAAGATGTTCACAGTTTCACCAAAATAATCCACCTGCAGGCAGAAAAAAAAGTAAATACATCAAGAACAAAACTAGTACTAGGAGCAACTTTGGGCAGTCGACCAGGATCTCCATGTCTCCCTCTCACCCATCGGTGCTAGAATGGGCCTATGCTTGCATACTTAAAAGTTCAGGTTTCCCACTCATAGTAAGTCATATTCACCTCAAAATTTGAGGGGAACTCAGGAAACAAAAGCCATTTTTTCCCTTTGAGAACTGAATAAGGGTTCTGACTCTTAATGGGAGACTGACAGGCTATACCATCATAAATCCTCGATTCTTGGCATAATTTGCTTTAATGGCCTTATTCATTCATAAAATTAGAAATAAGGAGCCAGACCTGCAGTAAATTTATGGTCCAGTCAACCATATAATCTGTGATGGATTACATGGATATCATTTATATTAATTCTTCTATCTCCAACTCTCTTCCTAACAGGGCTGTGTTATAAAGCATATTGTTGTTTACTACATAAGAGCGATGTTGTAAACAACAATGTGCTGATGGGAAAAAACAGCAATGGACTCTATCCATTAAACTCTTTTTGGAAGGCTGATCCTCTTTTATAACCTCTTAATTATAAATCACATTCACACTATTAGCTGTTAATTTTCAGAAAACAGGAGGAGATGATGTTTTCAGTGGCACTGGTTAGTTTGTTTGTTTGTCAGATTATATATTTGCAGTACGTTTGGGCATCTGAAAGGGAACAGCGCACCACCTTTTTGGAGTGGATCCATGTAAAGCGGTGGATCAAATACTAATTTTTGGGACTTTTGTAAAAATCATGAGCTTTTAATAAATGAAACATAAACTAGTCCTAAAAGTCCAGTAGAAACTGGGTGGAAGGGTTGGGCTTGTGCCGTGGAGGAAATCAAACTTTTGAGTGGATCACGGAATAAACAGAGCCATGAAATTCTGTCATTTCCCTTGGCCAATGTAAGACAGGATTGTTTCAGCATTCTTTTAAATAAATGGTGCATAAGATACTTGGAATACTTCTATGAAAATTGGTGGAAAAGAGTGAATTTTTTTCAGCTTTGCTTTAACAGAACCCTTAAAAATTGATGCTGCACATGTCTTGTTGGAATATGGATCTGGCTAGTGGACCTGTGGTTCTTGGCGTGGTTACGGTGTGTGATCTATTATCTATTGGTCTAAGAGTGCCCTTTTACTCAACCTGTTCTGCTCATTGGTTATTCAATGAAATACCCAAAATAAACTTAAATTGTCTCCATAACTATCCGGTTCTCTTTGTATAACTTTGTCATCTTCGTACAGGTAAGACCTAAAATAATTTATTTTCAGTTTCAGTAGTGTTGTACCTGTTACTATGTGTGGGCAATCTGCCATTCAACACAAAAAATAACAACATTTCTATCCTCAACGGTTTGTTTTGTTTTGTTTTTTATAAAAAAGGGTATAACTTTATTATATTACAGTAGCATCAAGCAAACATTATCAATGGATTTGCTCATAAACTCTCGGATAACTACTGCACCACATTTAGTGGTAATACCACAAACTTCATGATATTCTAAACAGTGTTTGTGGGATTGGACCAGGAGGACTCTCCATTTGGCACAACTGGGTAACTAGTGCACTCAAAATGTGCCAAATATGGGATTTTAGCCTCAGGGAAGGATTTTTGCTGCAAAATAACACATCTGTCCACTAAGGGGAGCTATACACACAAACTACAACATTTTTTTATGACATAAATCAATGTTTATATTGAATTCTGGCATTATGTGCATTAAAAATGTTGCAAAAAGAGGTTGAAGGTCATGGACCTATGGACCTGTTAAGAAAAAGCAAATGTATCGAGGCAGACAATTCAGTTTGTCAATGTATTTGCAAACTATTATTCTTCCTATTGCTTAAAGTTCAATGAGAAGTCCCTCTCATGTTTGTAGATATGACCTGGCTGCTTCGCCTAACTTACTTTTCACAAAAGCTAGGCTTCCAGTCTTGGTGCTAAATGAAGATAATTAGCATCTGACTCTACATTCATGGTCAATAGTCAAGTAATGAGCGTGGTTTCTGTCTTCCTATCCAACTCTTGGCAAGATATCAAAGGGACTAATAATTGCCAGCACATTACAGATGTTAAGATTTCTCATCTTTGCTTTTTGTCCTTTTTGTTGTCCTGTTTTTGTGTTGTTTTGTTGATTTTCCTTCATATCCATGGCAACTGACAGCAGTCACTGCTGTTTTAGATTCAGTCTGTATGATGAATTTCAAAACTTTTCCCCTCTGCATTTTTCCAGCAGTGACAGCCAAAAACCAAAAAGGCCTCCCCTGTGACACACACGTGTTCCTACCTACCATTCACCCCTTCAGTTTCCACTCATGTTGCTTCTAGACCAGAGAAATGCGTATTTGAATGCTTACCAACCCTTCTTTCAGCCAGAATATTTCTCTGTCTCTGCAGAAACTCCGACACACACACACACAGACACACACACTCAACTCCCTCCACAATTACTCCTATGCATAAATACAGCAGAACCCCAAATTATGGTCAGTTGCCTGTGAAGTGAAGTTCACAGGCAAGTTTTCTCGTGAAAAACAAGCTGCCATCCCAAATATCTTAATCCTACTAATTTATATGGTTCTAATTAGGATCGGGATTTGATCACTCTTTCTAGCACCAAGCAAGCTAGTGTGTGACCTTGACAGACTTTATTCTCATCTCAGAAATGATTTGCTCCTGAACCAGAGAGAATTTGAATAAATGACTTAACACCAAGGAGAGACATTTGTCATCAGTCACACCCTGCATATGGCCGACATCAACACTTGACAGTAAACATCTGTGATTGAGGTCTGGAGCATCTGCACACAAGACGGCTGCGTGTCAGGCCAAGTTTAGCAGCCTTAGCTTAAAGAGGATGAAAGACTAAAGTCCGGATAAAGAGGAGATTTTTAGTGTGATTTAAGAACATATTTTATCAATCATCTTAGATCAATGTGGTAATAACGAGAATATTTAGATCACAATCATTAGCATTAGCATTAACAATCTATTCCATCACATTCACATTTGTTTTTCTTGTTATTATATCACCATAAAGTCCGGGATATTATGGAATCGCCATTGCCGCTGCTGCCGCCGCAGATCCTTCTTATGAGGTCTAAAACTAAAAAAATGTTGCATGGATCATTTTCACAATTCAACACCCCAATAGATTTGAGTGCGAGGAAGAACTGGATTGAATTTGGGAAAGATCGGTAATATATTTCTGACACTAGGGGAGCTTTATCTCCACATTTGAGGCCACAATTTCTCCTTTGTCGGTCTGATGTATATCAACTTTGGTGCATAGGAATCGATTCGAGGAAATCTATCTTGTATATATAATATTTTACTCAATAAGGGGAGGTTTTTATGAAAAACACTGTTTTTTGGATGTAACTTTATATTTAGTTTGATGAGCTCAATCAGGGGGGTTGCTTGTACAATGCAGGGGGTTGGGGACCCTTCTGGGATATACCCTTGCTGGTGGTGATGACAGCATAGGCCTAGTTTTAAAATTAGATGTAATGAGGCCAAAATGTAGTTAGTTTATGGTCCAGTCGACCAAAATAACTGTGATGGAATGCATTGATATGTGATGGGATGACCTCCTAACTGGGCTGATCTGGTCTGGTATCAATCCCAGAGCCGTCGTTTCTCAAATGTCAGTTAATTCACTGAATTGTAAATATTTAACTCACTTTTTTCCAGTTTCCATTCATACTGCTTTGAGGGAATCAACCTCATCATTCAATTATGCACTATGCTACTTTCAGCTAATTATTTCAACCAATTATTCATGACTTTTCATCTGGTTTCATGAACGACTTTGAACTAACTATTGAGTTAACACTGCTAACAATTGATTACCATTGATAAATGTAAGTGTAATTATTCTAAGTGTAATTCTTAGCTAACTTTTTAAACTCCTTTTATTACTTACTGTACCATTTAACCATTAGCAGACTTCTATTTAACTGTTTACTGAAGTACTTTTAGCTAACTATTCAATTAATCTTTTTTTTTTTTTCGTGATTTCAACACTTAACGTATCATTTTTGACTAACTCAAGGCCTGAATCTCTTCTAACTCTTCATCTATTAGTTTTGGCTAAAATTATTATTTGTTTTAGCCCAATTTGGATTTATCTATTTGCTTGCTGCTTACTTTTCATGTAATATTGATGGGAAGCTTGTGGCTTAATGCTGTCATAACTCTCTCAGGTTGTGCATTTTATTTTCCACTGTGTGTATTTCAAATCAACTCAGATTCTGTTTCATGTGCCCCTTTCTACCACAGAACGACCCCCTCCTGACTCTGGATTCAATTTATAACTCATATTTTCTTTTTAGGTCAGTCCAGTTGAAAAGTTTCCGTTTGATTATTTTATAACGGTTGGTTTAACATTATGGGACATCAAGAGTGACAGTAACTGGCTCCAAAACATTCACAAACAAGCGTTTTAATGTAAAACACAGTGTCAGAGTAACAACTGAAGGGCTTATTGGTTGCTAATGTGATCCTTATGTTAAAGAATTGCATACTGTAAATCATCCATTTCTCAAGCCGGTGGTTTGTTTAAACTACTCAACAGCACCGGCCCAGGACGGATCTAGCAGCCTGTTTACAGCCAAGAAATAGCCAATTACTCTGCTCTGCTCACAGGGAGGACTGCAACACCTTTTACGTACTTAACCAGCAAATACGAGTTCACCCTTCTTCTCCTCCTTAGCATGATCTATCCTCAGCCACAACATCCACACTTTATTTTTAGACGACTTGATGCCATTAGTACAATGTTTTTTCCTGCTAACACTTGCCCTTAACCAGCCTCTGACTGGTTCTCGAGCAGATTCAACCGTGAACTCCTCCATTCTCACCTTGCTTTAACTAAAACACAATCTCTTCCTTATATTCAGCCAGCCAGATGTTTGGGCTTGAATTACCACTCAGAGGAGGCCTCAGCGGCACCCGCGGTTGTTATTTATCCAAATTGTATTTTTCCCTTTCACAGCATATTCATTCCTTCGTTCTGCTCTCAGGGGTGGTTTACTTAAGCCCGAGAGTAGGAGGAGCCTAGAGGGAAAGGCTTTGCCAGCATACCCACAATTCACCAGTGGCTGACAGAGATGATGAAGTTAAAGGTGACAGCTGCATAAATCACATGGTCTTGGTGCTAATAGGTGGCAGCATAAAATCAAGAGCAGACCACCCATGCTGCGGGGTAGGAATAAGAGCATCAACTCATATCGTCCGTGCAGCGCCGTACAGCCATCCAGAACTGTTAACCCCCTCTGGTCGCCTCTCCTGGACCAATCCAAGAGGTTCTCTTAGCAACACAGGAAAGGCCCGTCAGGCATCCAGAGTGCAGTGATTCATATTTGGCACTTTCATAAAGGTTCCAAACTGCTGGAGTGTTTCGGGTCTATTGTCAAATGTTTCGCTTCTCTAACGCTCCTTTGGAAAAACCTGTAAACATTTCAAGGCCAATAGATTCAGAGGAGCGTGTGTTTTCTTTCCTCCTTCACGTGAACATCTGAGTCCATCTCATGATGCTTTTCTTCCCAGTAAGGAGGAAGGAAAGGACTGACCATTAACCTGAGTTTTTTTTTTTAATTCTGCATGTGTGTGGTATATTTCCATTTGTGAATGGAGAGGGGAGCTCATTCACTGGAGCTGCTCAGAGGAGTGTGAAGGTGGCTGTTTGCAGGGCCTCTTCTTTTGTAATAGCGGAGATAAAACACAGAGACAGAATGAAGGGGTGGTCCTTCATCAGACAAAGAAGAGCATATTGCTCAATAACAAGGCACGGGTCCCAACAGCAAAATTCTGCCTTGAGTGGCAGACCTCTCTGCCAAAGGGTTTGACCATGCATGTGAAGACTTAATCTAAACCCCCCCTCCACTCCATGTTTTCTCCATGTTTCCTGGTATGTCAGAGCTTCTACTGCCTCTCTCATGTGATGTTTTGTATGCTCCTCCTGCAGTGATATAACAATAAATACAAACCCACGAACCATCTATAGAATATAGAATAGCATAGAATAGTACAATACTCTGAGAGGAAGAAGGAGTGGTTACGCTGCTGCCTCACAGCAAGAAGGTACCGGGTACGAATCCACCTCTGACGGCCTTTCTGTGCAGTTTGCTTGTTCTCCCCGTGTCTGCGTGGGTTCTCTCCGGGAACTCCGGCTTCCTCCCACAGTCCAAAAACGTGCAATATAGTTTAATTGGTGAGACTAAAATGGCCCGTAGGAGTGAGTGAGTCTGAGTTGTTGTGTGTCTCTATGTGACAGCCCTGTGATGAACTGGCGACTCATCCTGAGTCTACCCTGCCTCTTGCTCTATGTCAGCTGGGATAGGCCCCACCCCAACAGCCCACCCCAACCCCCTAACCCCCGAGACCCTAAACAGGAAAAGCGTTTGACAATGAATGAATAATGAATCAAATACCCACACCTGATCAATCAGGGTGTTCTAGTAATTATGTATTTTAACAAATTTGGCACAGTGGTTGATTACGACTGTTTTGTATTTGTATTTGTTTATTTATTGATAGATGGAAACAGAGGTATACAGTATATTTCGTACATTTTTAAGCTGAAGGTGTTTATCTATTGGCCATTAGGGGCAGTGAAAACAAGCTCAATACAATTATATGGTAATCTTTGCAAACAGTTCTTTGCTTTCACATCCACTGAATAGAGTGTTTGTTGTGTTTCTGTCAATTCAATTTTAAATGTGACAGCATTCACTTACATGCTGTCATCTCATATTATAACAGCTTCAGGAAATTAGAAATCTTGCATGTCTTCAAAAGGACATGGAGCTGAAATGTGGATTCCTCGCTTAAAACCCTTTAATGACCTCAGTAGTGGGTTTACATAGGACACTTTCCTCCGATACAAAATTAAACCTTTCTGAATGGCAATGTAGATCGTATGTTTACATGACTTGTGATCTTTTCCCACCTCGTGTTTACATGCATCGACTCATCTAATCGGAAACAGCTTTTTGACATTTGCAGACGACCCACACTCCAGTTCATAAGGCGGCAATAATTATTTGATGAGCTTGATGCCAACTGCCAACATGTGCCTAGAAGAAGAGTATGTCAAAGAGGGCATGTATGGATGTGAACTTTCGCCCATCTAACCGTCCAACTATGTTAAACTCTTCCATAGTTGCAATGAGTAACGGACTCTTCGATGTAGAGCAGCTCTGTTTTGAAGTCACCATATTTAAATTGGCCCGCTGTAGCTGAGAGAAGCCGTCTCCCAATCAGAAGGTAGGTTTACTTGTCGCACAGTCCTTGAGCAAGACCCTGAACCCTAGCTCCCTCGAAATTTTGAAGGGGCTACCTGCTGCTTCCTCAGGGATGGATCAAATGCAGAGGAATAATTTCACTATGTTGTAGCCTGTATTGCTAAATGTGATCAATAAAGGATTTATTTTTTTCTAAACGCGTCGCAGCGCTTTTGTGTGCTGAAAAAACTACATTATGACGCTGGGCATGCGCAGATGCAACTCAAACAGAAAGCTTTCCGAAAAAGGTATTTAGATACTGCTGCTGGCCATCGGAAAGACTTTCCAAAAGGACTGAGACGACCTCCTTGCAATGGAATGAAATCTCAATTGGAAAGGGCCTTTTCTTTCGAAAAGGGCCATTTACATGCAACATTTTCTTTCCGATTAACCGCCTTCACGGAATCTATTCGGTATTAGGCTGTCCATGTAAACCCACTTATTCACTCCACACACCATCAGTTTAGTCCTTGGTCAACATGTGACTGAATAACTTCCCATGGCTGAAACAAAAAATATATTTTTAGGTAACAATTTTTTTTGTTTTTTTTAACACATACAATTATTTTTGTGATAGCATCTTCTGCTTTCCATATAAACTCATACAACTTTAATCATGACAATTATGTTGCATTCCATGCAAGTTGTCCTAATGTACTAATTATTTTGCTCCAATAAGCTATATCATGGCTGAAGAAGGCTGAGAAACATTACAACCTACCCCATGTTAACGTTTGATTGTATTTATTGGTTCACTGCAAATACTCAAAATCTTACCAAGTGCATTTCTCTAATTTCTAGTGAAAATACCTCATTGCATTTGAAATAATACACAATACGAGTAACATTTCAGTCAGATATAGACTCAGCTGCTCAATTTGGGTGTTTTCAATTTACGTGAAGATATGCATTTTTTTTTCTTAAAATGCTTGAATATCCATTTATAATATTATAACACAGTATCAGTATCTACATTGAATTTCACCATGACAAGATCCTAGAAGACAAAGACTGACAAATGCCACTGACGAACAAGAGAAGCAACTGACTGATGAGGGCTGTGGATGCATATTATGGACTGTATCCATGTGAGGTAAGCTTGGGATTGGGTAAGGACAAGTTAGAGGAAAGTTATAAATCTATATCTGTGGTAAGGTAAATAGATATAATGGATGGAAATGCTCAATATTTTATTTATATCCCCGAAAGTATGGGTTATTTTGGAATATCACCACCACAGATCCTTTGTGTTTGCGTGATAAATCAAAAACTATATCACAGATCAATTTCAAATTTTAGACCTACATAATTTGAAAAAGAACGGGAGTGTTTTTGGGATACTGTGGTTGTTTATTTCTGACACTAAGGAGGGATACATTTCCAAATTTGTCATCCCATAATTTCACTTTGCTTCGGCCTTCAACTTTGAATCGGACAAAATAAAACATATAAATAAGTCAACTTATGCTCTATGACAGGTATCATAGTTTGACAGGTAAGTTAAAAGGCTTACCTGTCAAACAATAACAGGTAAGCCTTTCAACAGACAGATCTAATTGAGCAATAGAGACAATACTTTTAGATTGATGTGTAGAGAGAATAGTTGTTTGTTGCAGCTCCACTTACTATTGTATGAGATTTGCAATGTGAATCTTTTATTATTATAAACAAATCTGCGGGGGACATTAGTCAACAATGAACTGACTGTGACTCTGTAATAATGCCATTTTCCCATCACAACATTTCAAATCATCATTTAGATGTGAGAAAATCTGAAGCCTGCCAAACCACACAGCATAATTCAATTTGCAAATCTGATTCAGGTAAAGGACAAACCAATAATCTGGAATTTAATTCATCGCAGCAACAATATTCAACAAATTTTTCCAGTTTTCACCTTCGAAGCATCCCCCCTTCCACGCTGCCTTGAAATCTCAAGCTCTGCTGCACTTAAGCCGCTACAAGGTGTCCTTTACAGCCTATAAATGGAACCAGGTCATCACTCATTAAACTAGAAAGTGCAACAACATGCCTCCTGGCAGTGTTTGGGCCAGATGATAAAGACTGTTTATGGCAACTACCTGTAGTCCACTCTCACTCTGTCCAGGTGGGCTGACATGGGGAAAATAAAACAAATAATGTAGATGTAGTTTGTAATGTTGCAGGAGGACGGACTGTGTCTGTGGTTTATACTAGTGTCAGCAGTGAGTTGATTAATATGTCAAAGTGCAAGCTGCAGAAAAAAAGTTTTTTTGCTTGACCAATAACATGAAACCCAATTTCTGCACGTGAATAAACATCAGTGGGTTCTTTATAATACAACATTGATAAGTTTCAACTTTAAGGTTTCTGCTCCTAAACTAAACTGAATATGTAAACGCAAACTAAATACATGGAATTAACAATTTGCTATTGCTTACACAAACACAGCCATAGTAGTTCAGTGCTTTTCTATTTCCATTGCTGTTGACAGAGTTTCCATTGAGCCTCTTTGCTTACAAGCTGTGGAACCACAAAACATGTTTGTATTTACATTTTCATTCTACCGATCTAAATATTTGGATGGTAAATGACTCTGGTTTGAGTACTCTTCAGCTTAAAACGAGTGAAATGCTTTAATTGCGCTACAGTCGACAGGATTTCTCGCTTTCATGCTGCTTGACATGACGTCCCACCGAGGAATGACATCATGCCACCAAGAGCAATGACTTCAGCAAGCTGAGCAGGATGTCAGTGACTCTGGGCCTGTTTTTAAATGTTGTCATGGGAGAGGTGACTACACTCACTAGAGCAAGACAAAAGACCCTTTTGTCCTTTCATCCACATCTGTCTGGAACCACTTCCACTAATTACCAGAGTTAGTCTTTAGAATTGACAGCATAAATATTAAACTGTCAAACTCTGTCTGTTGGCGACACCTTCCTGTGCGACTCACTGAGTCAAAGGAAACAACACTCCCTTTTACTCCCTCTGTAGCACTATGGAGTGGAGAACAGTAGTCAGAACCCCTTCTGGGAATTTAGAGTACATTTCCATTACACTTTAAGATAAAGACGAACTCTGAATTGGAACATTTTATGTTTTTGTTTTATATTGCTTGGGACCAGATTGTCGTAATATCCCTGCAAAATTGGGGAAATTCTGGAATTGTCGTCATTGCTGCAGTGTCCATGTCCGGTGTGTTCGTGTCCATGTCCACGTATAAGGTGTTCGTGTCCATCCCTTGTGTTAACACGACAACTAAAAAATATTTCAGATCATTTTAAAATTGCATACCTCATAGACTTAGGGCTGGAAAAATTATATATTAAATAGAGGGTGCTTTTTCTCCAAAACGTTTTCGGACCATATTTTTCTGAACTGTTACACCAAATTATTATTTCATGATGCACCACGCAGACCTGTGAACCAATGGGAACAGCCAGAGGCTGCAGTTTAATTTTGTACTTTTAATCTGCTATCCCTGAACATTAGCGTTGTCTTTGGCAGATAAACGGTTCTTCAAAAGGGAAACAAAGGCTTCCAGGAGAAGTCTGAATTTTTATTGCCTCACAACAATTGAAATCTTTATTAGCGCTTGGTCTGTTAGCTTAATGCTAACATATAATAGGAATTGCCATATAATTTGCAATTGGAGTTAGAATCGAAGGCGCAAACACAGTCAGACAATAAACAAGTATGTATAAATTAAGTTTTTCACTTAACATATTTTTCAGTTTTACTTGAGAGAATGTTTGCTAATGAGAAGCTGCTCCGAAGGTTTTTTAAGAATAAAAAGGGGCTCCCCTTCACCCGAACTGGTGCGCCTAAATTAGGTATACGGTATTTTCCACATTCATGCACCACACCTCAGGTAGCCTACACTATGAGCACACAAGAAAGAGGTGAGTGCTTTGTTACTTAACATATTTGAAAATGGAAATTAATTAGAATATTTAAGTAGTTACCATGGACAACAGCATGGGTGTAGTTTTCCTCAGATGTTACTTACTTTGAAGCTGGAGTTTAAAATGCTGTGCAACAGGCAGCTGATGTGCTCTTTCACAGAGCCTTTTTTTTTTGGTCAGAGGCTTTGGTAAGGCAGTGTCTGTGATGTAATTTCGAATCTCATATCTGGCCTCTAGTATGCTGAGAAGAATATGAAATCCCGGCTGATCACCAAGAGCAATTAACTTTGTAAGACTTTTAATTATTTTAAGGACTGTGGGAAATTTTCTATCTATAGCAAAGTCTTTGCTGTAAAGTGTGTTGAAGTTTTTCACACATCCTCTCATTATTAGTTTATCAGAGCCTAGTTTGCTGTCGACCGTACTTTTGTGATCATGACTGTCGACATTACGGACATTGCTTCTCATCTATCTGCCTGCTGAACTCACGCTTCCACTCTAATAAGCCCACATTTGGGCCTCTATGTCGGTTTGTCTTGTTTCACTGGGCAATGCTAGATCTTGATAAAGCACTGGATACATATGGAAGCCAAAGGCTATATTATGTTCTTATACTTCTCCTTAGTGTACATTTGAGTTTTTTTGCAGCTAAAATACCCTTCTGTGGCCAAAATTCCAGTCTTGGCACATTTTGGGTATATTGGCTATTCAAGTGTGGCAATTGTCCTCCTGGCCCTATTCCACAAAAACTATGTAGAATAACAATTTGTGGTATTTCTATCAAATTTGATGCAGTAGTCATCAAAGAGTCTGTGTAGTTTCTCATTCACCCAGGTCAATGTAATCCACGTGGGTTGAATCCAAAGTAACTGAAATGTGGCTATCCAAACCGAGCTTTCATCTAGTCCACGAGGAAAGCCCAGAAGAAAAACTCCACAGAGGAAGAGAGGGACAGGCGCCTAAACACTGTCATTCCATATGTGGCTCGAATATTGGAAAAGCTTAGTAGGATTTTATCCCAACATAAGATTCAAATTCATTTAATAACCGACATCACCCTCAGACAAAAACTGGTTCGACCCGCAAGACAGCACACCAGGAGACAAACAGCAATGTGGTTGATGCAGTGCAATGCAGCGAGTCACAGACCTGCATGTTGGGGAGACCAAACAACCACTTTACAGGCACATAGCCAAGCATGAGGGTATTTTTGTGTTTAATCACATGTTTAAACACACACATAGTAACAGGTACAATGTTAAAATGTATTATTGTAGGTCTTATGCAGGATGTAATTTAAAAGAAATACGTTTTCAGCTGATTGTAAACTTAATAATGCATAATAAATCAGGAACACAAAGCTATCTCTGCTGGAAGGATCACTGTGAAGTTGTTGAACATCTTAGTTTCATAGTGTTGAAAAGCATTCGACTAGCTGCCTGCCTGTGGCTGACTTTCACTCGTTTGCTGTTGTGTACAGTGAAACACTCCATTACCCTTAATCATTTTCCAGATAGACTCTGGGATTGCAGCTGAGAATATGTTCTGCCTTCAAATCTTTCAGCAATAATCTTTTCAGAAGTGCATGATACCTTAAGACTTAGGAGTACAGCTGCATTGATGGGCATAAAACCTAAACAAACTGCGCTGACAAGACAGAGAGCTGTGCAAACAGAAGATTAGAGGAGAGATGAAAGAAGAGGAAGCCGGTTCAGTCAGTCGCTGCCAGCAGTCTGTGGCTTTCTGCTTCCGTATCCATGGAGTGTTTTGAAACCTTAAACTGAATTTGAGCCCAAAATCTGAAGTGTTTTACATTCCAATATCAATAAACATACAGGAATTTGTTCTGATGATGTTGAAGTCGAGACGGACTCATTATATTAAGGTCTTTGGTTTGTATTCTTTTATGGATATTAAGAGTATTAAAGGTTCAGAAATTTATCAATTTGGCATTTTTATGGTAGAGTGGGGGATGTCAACTTATTTAAGTTCCACATCATGATTAGAAAAATGTCTTTGACAGCGCTGGATAGTAACAAAGTATTTAATCAGGTACTGTACTTCAGTTCAAATTTGGGTTACTTGTACTTAACTTGATTATTTCCGTTTCATATCATATTTATACTTATTCAGAAGAAAATAAGAAAATATTGTATATTTTTCTCCACTTCATTTATCTGAGAGCTGTAGTTACTAGTTACTTTTCAGATTTTAAATTTTGCTACATTTACGGATTTCCAAATGTGCTGAAGTCAAATGTTTGCGATAAACTGAAATTCTTAATGGGCTGAGAAAATTGTCCAAGATCTCTAGACGAAATACACTTTTTGAAAGCCACCTTGGTTGATCTGGAAAATGTCAGCAAGTTAAAAAAAACCCAGTCTGATCTCATGAGAAGTTGACTGAGAGATGAGATGTACTTGTTTCTTACAGGAGATAGATGTTATAAACTGGCAATGGTGATCTTGTAGATTGAACTACTAATATCATAAAGTAATCAGATTACCTCATCTTTTAACACCTACAGTGATGTTACAGAGCGACACATCCATACAGCAATAAGATAAATCCAAGTATAATAGTCAAAGACTGACAGGGATGATTTCACTGCACATTAATGGCTTTTACTTTTATACTTTAAGTACACTTTGCTGATAATACTCACATTCGTCGACCAAAGTGAAGTTTTGAATGCAAGTCTTTTACTTGTAGTGGAGTATTTTCAGAGGTATTTAAAGTTTTGCTCAAGTAAAGGATCTGAACACTTGGTCCATCCCATATCATTGGACTGATTAGTGTACCATGTTATTATGGGACGGTCTTTGTAAAGCAGCAGATGATGATTTTAACAGCAACATTTTGCCAAATTTAGCTACAAAAAATGTTTCAAAAAATGTTTCAGAAAAAGCAGTCTCAGATTTTTAAAGGCCCTTTTTTTAATCACACTTACAGCAATACCTTTCTCTGTTATTAAAATGTCTAAATATAAAATATAACTATAAATATGATATCTACATCTTATATCTAAATCTAAATGTAACAGAATATAAATAAAATATGTAATGATATATGGCATTTATGTTTAGATTTACCATTTAGACAACATTAAGATTTGGGGCCACCTCACCTTACCCGGACACTGTGGGTGCACCAACCAGGGTACTGGTGTGTGTGTGTGTGTCTATGTGCTGGTGGTACAAAGCTAGGATAAATGGCAAGGGTTGCGTTAGTGTGGGCATCTGGCATAAAATCTGCGTCATTTCAAAAATGCGGACGAGGAAGACACAACCGGGAGGCACCAAAAAAAACAAAACAACAACATAAAATATCATTTTACAGTTGCTCTGGTGGTCTGATATTTGGACAGATGGGTTTTTATTGAGGTGTGTCTCATGAGAGGTGAGGCAAAACGGCACGGCATTTGTCACCCAGATAATGAGACGGGGCTCTATAAGCTCCCATTTGGAGGCAATGGCTAACGCAACTGAGGATTCTAGAGAGGACAATGTTCAAAAGTAACACGAGAAAATTAATCAGCAACTGTTTTGATTATTGATGAATTTGTAAAAAAATTAAAAAAGATAACTCAAAAAAAAAAAAAAATTCAAATCTTAATTTCACGAACAGAAACATTTGAGAGGACAGCATTTAGGTCTATTTAGAAATTCAACAATGAATAATAACTATTAATAAGACTAATAAGACAATACAACATACTTTTAATTGATACATGCAGTACTCTCTCTCTCTCTCTGTCTTTCTCTCTGTGTGTGCTTGCTCGCTCTTCCCAAGACATGGAGGCATGAAAAGACAGATAGTGAGCTCTCCTAGTAGCCCCGCCCCTTTACTGAGGCAACAAAAGTACCCATCATGTTCTTTGCTTAGTTTCGCTGTAACCCCACATCCACCGCTCGATCACACAGCAGCCAAACAAAAACCAACAAACGCTGTCAGACAGAGTCGGTTGCTAAACAACCTAGGCAGGCATCCTTGGAGATTAGGTGTGTTACCCTGAGTCTTTGGGACCCCTAGCTGTGCTGAGGACTGGCCATGTCCTGCCTACAGGGAAGTGTGACAGAGAGACAAGACAGCTCTGCTGCCTTGCCCAAGGACACGCTGTCACTGAGGCATAATAAAAGCGGACTGAGTGGAAACTGGTTGTCAACAACACCACAGCCCCCACTGGACACTGAGGAAGAGCTTCCAAATAAGCGGCAGCCAACAAAAGGCCCATGTTAAATTAGGCATTTAATTCAACATTCGGTCACAAGGGCGAAGTATCCGTGAAAACATTAAACGGACAAGAAGAGGGGGACAGGTAAGTCCATAGAGATGACTCTGATCCAGATGAGGAAATACACAACACAAACTAAAGCAAAAAATGAAACTTGATGAAGGAAAACTGTGTTGAAAGATGGGGGGGAGGAAAGCTCACTATCCACCGAATCCATTCCAAACATCAACAAAGGGAGCATGTTGTTGTGTTCAGCTTCTTGCTCAAGGACACCACAACATGAAGGCTGCTGGACTTGAACCACAACCAATGACATCTCTACTCACTGAGCTCCTGCCACTTCCCCAAGTTTTGCCAATTACATGCATTGAAAGGTAATCGATTTAAGACTGATTTACTTACAATTAACAATTTAGTCCCTTGATTGAGCAGATTTTATGAATCTATACATTCATTAAGATTAATAATTATGCAGAAGCGGCTTATAATAAGACAAA
The DNA here is from genome assembly GCA_037951165.1 of Lophius americanus. Taxonomy (NCBI): domain Eukaryota; kingdom Metazoa; phylum Chordata; class Actinopteri; order Lophiiformes; family Lophiidae; genus Lophius; species Lophius americanus. The sequence goes on along the minus strand of JBBDHG010000032.1, from coordinate 4,692,993 downwards.
GTCTCTTTAAATAGAATTGTCTCAAACTTAAAGTAAGGAGGAAAAATCTTGTTCCTTTAGCTGGATATTATACAATGCATCATTGTACGTTTTTACTGGTTAAAATTGGCCAATTATTAGATGGAATGTCTTAACGAATAAAGGGTAAGCGATATTTTCTGAATTTAAGATCATTAACCAAATGTTGAATAACATCCTTGACAAGATTATTTCTTCTTTTGAGACAAAGAATTCAACAAATTTCCAAGAAAGAAGGCCTTTTTTTTTAACTTTCGTGTAATTGCTTTTTTGCGATATAAACTTCCAGATTCAAGAGTCAGGATTTTTATTGTCATACACACAGTAGGAACGTAGCTCACATTGAGCAGTGAAATTCTTATTTTGCAGTTTCCTTTGAACAAACAGAAAAGACGATAGAAAGGTATAAAAATATATACTGAAACTAAAGATATAAACGTATAAATATATAAATAGGGTCAAAAGAAAAAAGTGTAGTGTGTGTTCAGTTTAGCAGCAATTTTGGATTGGCCCTGAGAAAATATGGATGTAGTGCAAATATATAGAAATGGATTTAGTGCAAATTCTAAATATGAAAATATGTTATGATGCATTATAGCATGGTGCAAATGTGCAAATATACTTTTCATAGCTCTAAATATTTCTGACTGAGTGGGACAAGCTGCACTGCAGCTCCTCTGGGAGGTTGAGTCTGTAGTGGGTGACCTGTTGAAACTTGTAATCTCCTGAAGTGTGTGACGTTACATTGACACTCTTCAGGATGCCGGTAAGAGTCTGTACCTCTGTATCGGGGCTTAAAGTAGTACAGATACATAAAGCGTTTTAACAGGTTAAAAAATTACAATAATAAAGTCATCTGGCATGCACCCATTTCCTCCACAGTCTTTTCATGCCGAGTTTGAAACTACGAATTTGCAGTTATTGTTGTTTTTCTTTTATTATTTAATTACAAGTGTAAAATGCTAAGGTCTTGCAGGGGGTTTAAGCGAATCTGCTCTCTCAGAGCTTGTTGAGCAGCGGCTAATTACAGGGAGGCAAAACCTTGTCAGCGTCAGAGGAATTCTCCATGATGTATTCAAGAGTGAATGGAATCCATGTAAGCCTGAAATAAATTTTAATTGCAGTTGGCTCACTAAAACAAGAGACCCTCCCCTTCTGCCTGAGCCATGGTGAGCTGGGATTTTAGTTAAATCACAGGCTTGACGCACCAAGATTTGTTACAATTTGTCACAGGTTTAGACAGTGGCTCACTTAGATAACAACGTATTGATTTGTAAAAAAAAGAAAAGAAAAGAAAGTGATATGATACAAATCTTTTATATGTGTGAATGGGATTGTATCATACTAGAAATTGAGTTTTAAATGTTATTTTAAATACAAAAGTACATTTGGACAAAGACTAAACCTAATTGACACACATTGTAATGCATGTTTCCGATACTATCCCTTGGCAAAACAGCCTCCTGCCCTCAAGTCCCACTTGTCAAGTCATGTTGTGGTATTTATTGGTTTGATTTTCCAGATTTCTTTTTTTTTTTATGCATCGCTGCTTCAATGCATTAAAGTACATTAATGTTCTACCGTCCAGAGTCACTGCTGAAATTTCCCCTTTTTTTTTTTTTTTTAACAGTTATACACTTTTATATATGTGCAGATTTGGAATAATTAATCACAGTAACTGCATTGTTTCTGATGTGTCTCACAAATGATGAGATCAGTACTTCGTCCAATGGGTTATAAACATATAACCTTGTTCTAAACAATAACAACGTTTTCTTTCTTAGGTCAAATTACATCATGTTGATGCCAAAACAAATCATAACATTGAGTTGGGAAAAAGGCCTTCCTGTTTTTCTGCACCTGAAAAGTCGGCAGAATGACCTTAAACTCAAAAACCTTGTTACCATCTCTGAATTTAAAGGCACCGTGGAATCTTAGGAATTGGAGTCCATTAATAATTGTAAAACTTTCAGTTGTTTCTGGGTTTGTGTTCTCCAGCACTTTGTCGAGTGTGCACTTTGCACCTTTGACTGTCTCTCTTGAAAAAGAGATTTTAAACTCAACGAGACAAACCTGGTAAAATAAAGGTTAAATAAAAAATAACTTTCTCTTAGCGTGCGAGCTACACAGTGTGGAATGTGGGTTAAAAAAAATAATGTAAAGCTTCATCTCCTCTGGAAATAATCTGAGTAATTTCAAACATTTGGGTCTGAGCTCATGACTGCATGAATTTATATGCAGCATTAAACGAGGTAGAGTATCTGTTACTTATCAGCATTCTGAGCTGATCACGTCTCTGTGCACATCACTGTTTGAAACATATATGATTTAGGAGCGAAATGAGAGTCAAGAGGCCGACACATCTGATTCAGTAAGTCTGAGGAGTTGTTTAAAATGTGGAGTTGTTTAAAACAAAGAAGTAAGATTGTTGAAAATTTAAGCAATGGAAATCATACAAATTGAGCATGAAAAACAGAGAAAGGGCAACAGCACTGTCCGTCTGAATGTGCCAGTAAATGTTTTAAATGAGCCCCAGACAGGTGTCGGCAGCCTTTTAGGAAAGACAAATCTTTCCTCGGCATTTGAAACTTTCCCTGCGAATAAAGAGGAAAACTGGGTGGACAGTGAAATAGATAGAGATGGATGGAGAGAGGAGGGAGGTATGTCTTGAGGGGAAATGAACACCTACACATACTTTCTCTTGTTCTTCTTTCTCATGCCGGAGCAGAGTTTGCTAAAGAGAAAATACTTACTCTTCAGTGTTTTTGAATATTCCCATCAAAAGGAGTAGTTTCTTTATAGCCATGAGTTTGGCTTGAAAACTAATCGGGACCACATAATATCAATACTGTAGGAACGTGAGCGCGCTGCATGAGGGGCAAAGTAGACAGTTTAAAACTTGGTGTCTTGAAGAAACCCACTTTTTCTGGTTCGACCAGTATTTTTAAGACCCCTGCACAAGTTGAAGCCTGCTGTTTGGAGCGAAGGCCCCGAGGAGTGAAAGGGGCTAATAGTTGAGAGGGAGGGGTAGAGTCATGTTCCCACAATGAGTCAAAAACAAGACTGCTAATTTTTTCTCTAGTTCTTTAATTTTTTGTTCCAAGTACATTTCCTGTTGACTGTCTCTCTTTTTCTTGTGCATGGAATATGATATGATTTTTCCTCTTAATTCTGCTATTCCTGTTTCCCAAAGTAGTGGTGGTGTTATTTCTGGTGAAACATTTATTTCAATGAAGGACGCCCACTCTCTTTTAATATAATTATTGAAGTCTGGGTCATCAAGGAGAGATGTTTTAAATCGCCATCTGTTAAGTGGTTTACGAGATTGGTTAATATTCCAAGTGAGGGAGACAGGAGCATCATCGCTAATGGGCATTGGGTGTATTATTATGTCTGAGATTTGGAAAGTAATTGATTTATGGGTAAAAAGAAGTCAATACGGAAGTAAGAATGATGAACCGGTGAAAAGAAAGAACATTTTCTCGCGATTGGGTTTTTTAAACACCAACAATCACCAAGACCAAAATCGCTCATGAACTGTTTAATTGTTTCGGTGGATTGGGAGTTACGTGTGTTGTTTGAATTGTTAGACCTATTTAATGGTGGTTTCATGACTGCATTGAAATCTCCTCCTATTATTATTAGGGAGTTAGATATATTGGAGAGCGCGGTGAAAAAGGTGTGAAAAAAGGATGAGTCATCATTATTTCAGCCGTAGATACATGCAATAGTAATTGGACTGTTGTGTATGGTGATATTTATTATGAAAAAATGTCCTTCAGGGTCTGCGATGGTGTTGTAATGAATAAATGAGATATTTCTGTGTATTTAAATGGCTACCCCTCTTTGCCTGGAGTTGAAATGGGCTGAGAAGATTTGATAAAATTGTGGTGATCGTAATTTATGATAGTCAGATCCGGATGTATGTGAAAACCGATGATTTTGTCATACCAAACGATTATTACTTATTGCCCGATTCGGTTATGTCGAATAATTTATTGCCTTTTCTTTCAGGGTATATTTTATAATAAATTTTAGTCTCAGATGAGGCTCCAGTCAAGATTCAAGTTTATCTCATCATCTCAGTCAATAGATTTTGTTTGTTGTCTGTTGCATGGCAACAGTCTTCTGGCTCATTTTGCCACAATCTTTGAAATATGAATTTTCCAAACATTTTCTGTCCCTCATAAAGGAATTCAATACAGTGGGGAAGACTCATACTGAAACCGTGAACTTTGCTGGTCAGTGGGGGATGATCTCAGTGACGGTTAGCCTTGAGGCTGTGGTGGTGCTGGCTGATTGATCTGATACTGTCAAAGGTCTTGAGGAGCTCCTTGAGTTCTTCAGTGGCTCTAATGTCTCAGCGGTTTGTCAGACAGACAGATCATTCTGCGGCAGCTGCAGTGTCCCGCAGGGTCACAACCTGCCCTGCACAGGAAAGACCCTGAAGGTTTTAACCACTCAGTGGCCAAGACCTCCAGAACATCATCTGTCTCTGGATCTCTGTCTCCATTTTCTCTTTTTTCTTTTATGTACATTAAAAATGCTCTTGTGGGTTTGCACATCATATTTCTGCAAATCTTGAGTCGGAATAGAACTCGCTTTATGTGTAATATGATACATTACTGTTTAAATATTAAAGACTTTTATTTTGTAATTCTGTCTCAAATATGATGCGGGGGACACGCAAGACAAAATAAATAGTATGTAATAAAAATAAATGAAAATATATGGGATTTTCCATCATACAGTATTAAAATGAGTTCAGCATAGGTTCAGACTGTGCAGCCTCCTTGATGAGATGTTGAAGAACGCAGCATTAAATGATATATGAAGAGGAGAAACCACAGCCGTCTCTATCAAAAACATTAACCTGCCTTTAGCTCGATCCTGTCCACAATGGAGAGCTTTGATGGGCTGATGCACCGGCTTGTAATGAATAAAACTGACGACATCCTCCTACGCATGGCTGAAATGACACAACGTCTAGTTCAGCAGGTTCCCTGTAATATAAAGGTAATTCTTTGAGAAGTTCGTCCCAGATAAAGTCCCCTTACATGCATGAACCCTTATATAAACACAAACAAATACAAAAGACAGGAAACAATCTTGTCAAAACGCTCACATATTTAGTTCTGTTGACAACCTCAAATCTCCATGTGTTCTTCTCTGAGCCAAACAAGCAGGTGTTGGAGTAGATTTGTACTGAGATGACAGGGGAATCATCATCTGCCTCATGCCGGGCCCCTCTGAGTCTTCATAATAGATGTGGTATTTTCATCCCTTCAGGATGGAACTGCTCTTCATTATCCAAGGCAGCTGTTACTGCAGGGATTATATCAAATCTCAGTGATCTGTCAGAGGGTAGATTCTTAGCTTGATGTCTTCTTTCAGACAGCATGAGCTGGAAACAGCCATGCTACCTTGCTCAAATGACAGCAGCTATGAGGTCACTGTGTGACGGCAGGCCTTTTTTCTTTTTCTGTCATTTTATTGCCCTCTATCTTATTAACTCCTTCGTGAAAATTATGTTTCCACCCATGTCCTTCTTTTTCTATTTTTTTTTAACCTGTGGAAAGATGGAACATTGTACAGAATATTGCTGTCTTCTGCACCGTAACTACGGAACTATTTCCCAATATCAGGTTTGATCTGAAGAAGATAAATTAACATAGTTTACTTCATTAAATGAAAGAAGGTATTAGAGCTCAGTGAAATGTCCAAGTTGTTTTAAATAAACAGGAGAAGATAAGATTAAGATCTGGTATAAATCATTTCTTGCACCCAATCAAGTCTCCAGAAAACAATACATTTTACAAATAAGTCTACATTATCTTCCCTGGCAGCAAGGATATATCCCCACAGAGTTATAGTTGTGAAGTTACGGTTGAGAAACTTTGGCTTCCACCAAAAGTTCCCCCTAAAGAGTAAAATATGAACTATTATAGTGAAATAATAATAGATAGATCTCCTTCTGTGAACCATTTTGTTTAATGAGTGAAATATGAACAATTGCAATAAATTATGATATATAGTTGATAGATATCTTTGAGATGATTCATATGCATCAAATTCTGACGGTTAGGAAGTTATGTTAGATAATGACTCTCAACTTATGTTAGAAAACTAACTCTTTTGTTTTTAAAGTTTGCCTTAGTGTTTGAAAAATTAACTGTCTAACTACAATAAGATATAGACAAGATAAACATCATCGAGTTGATTCGTATGCATCAAATTTGGACTAAATAAGACGAACAGTTGAGAAATCATGGTCCGAAAACTGGGATTTTGGCGGTAAAGCTCCCCCCAGTGGCCGAAATATGAAACAGGCCCAATCCAGTTCCTCCTCACAATAAGTACTATGGGGGTATAAAATTTGCAAATGATCCAAAACATAGTTCTTGAGTCATCACGTTAACATGGAGGACCTGTGGTGGCATGAGAAAGATTCTATAATATCCCCTTTTCGAGGATAAGCTGTGCAGCTTCATACCTCTCTTTGTTTTGCTGGTTGAACCAGAAGGACCTTAGGCTATCTCCTCTTTCAACAAAAGCCACTTGTTCCATGAGCGCTACAATTAAAGAGTAGGATGCAGGAAGATTACACACAGGCTTTATGGGCACCTCCAAGTGACTCAACAGCAGACTATTCACCAGCTGGTAAAATTACCCACCATTGTCACGAAAACGTTCAAAGCCAGTGTTTTCCTCTGGAGCACCACCTTTTCCTTCCTCCTGTAAAGAAAGATCTGGAGGGGGGTTTTTTAAAGTAAAATTGAGATTGGAAATAGTTCTGACGTTTGGGCAAGGTGAAAAAAGCGGTAATTCTGGCTGCTGTCAGAATAGATAAAGCCACAACAGTCTTTAAAAGTCAGGAACATCAAGCACAGTAAATTAGTGCGTAGGAATTGGGTAATAATTTTAACACATGACATCTTACCACTTTCCATCACGTATGCAACTTCAAAGGGAGAAATATGGTATTTATTGATGGACCCATAATTCAGTTCTCCTCTAAATCGGGTCAGATTTCATTGGACAGGGCAGGGAGAATAGAAACCAGATGATTATGAGGCCTGGGCCCCAACTCTAGCTGAGCTCTAACTATCGGCCTGCAGGTTGCCGGGTCAAATCTTGATAGGGGAGATCACATCCACCCTGAATCATAGGGCAGAGAAAGAGAGAAAACCCCACACCATCTAAATCAATTATTTCCAATATTCGTCTCACATGAATTCAGCCATTCATTCAAAACAACACAGATGATTTGGTCAGACTCTCCACCAGGGAGCTCAGACTTTTGCCGGCGTCTGTTTATCTGTTAGGGGGATTACACAAAAAGTTATGAATGGATATTGGTGGAATATTTTGGAGAGGTAGAGTATGGCCCAAGGGAGAATGTATTAGATTTTATTGGAGATCTGGATCATCATCTGGATCCAATCTTTACAAGGATTCCTTCCATTGTTGGGGCGAACTATAAGAGTTTTGTTTCTATAACTTTATGGACACGTCCTGCAATGCTTTGATGAAACTAACACAACGACAGCCCCATAAAATGCACTCTGATCTGGATCCAAGTAATAATCTGGCTCTGATGATCCACAGTATTTAAATTTATACAGTTTACATTAGAAACATTTGAGTAATGATAATTCTATAGTCTAGCAAGTAATATCCAAACTATCCAATCTTGGAACGATGAAAGAATTGGAATCCACTCTGTTATCAAGATCCACTCCAGAATCTTTTAGTTGCCTTCTGGCTAAATAACCAACCTTCCCATCCAGAGGTGTAATCCTGCTAACAGACAAACAAACCTTAATCTCCTTGATAATAATAATAATAATACATTTAATTTATAATGCACTTTACATTTGGATCAAATCTCAAAAATAGAGTTATCTCAGCTTCATTCTCTTGACTCTCATGACTGAAGTAAATTGGTCTTTCATTACTGACGTATTATATACATATATAATGTATATTATTATAATAATATATATACATACTGTAAGTGGAACAGACTTCCAGTAGATATCTGAGAAGCTAGATGGGAGAATGTTTTTAAAAGAAAGCTAAGGCATCAGCCTTTGAGTAGCTTGTCTCTTTTCCTGTTAGTTTTTAAATGCTTTCTAATTTCATCTTTTTACTTTTCTTTTTATAGCATTCTATCTCTTTTATTTTACTTATTTTATGTTTTTACATTCGCATATGTTTTTATTTTTTATTTGTATCTTCATGTAAACATTTAGATCTTCATTTGTATCTTTATGTAGATTGTACTTTGGGCTAGATTTCTTGTATAAAGATTGCTATACAAATAAAGTTAATATTATTATTATTGTATCATTTGAATAAATTGCATTTACATCTTGATTTAACAATTTTCGGTGACATGCAACACGTGACTGCAGACAGGACCACAACCGGCTTGTGTGAGCCGTACTTCTCATCTCACTCTGCAAACGCCAAAGGGATATCCACAAAGCAAACACTGGTTAGCCTCGCTATTTAGTGTGGAGAGCCACCACAGTCGACTCCAGAAAATAGCTCAGCCTGCTCCTGATAGAGAAACAGTCTGTGTGCGTGTGTGGGAGTGTGTGTGTGAGATTGTGTAATCCATATGATTCTTCAGTGGCCCAAATAACTGAAGCAATGAAAAATTTGCTGGCAGAGACCCAGACTGGATGTGGTTTTTGCTGTAGATTTTCTCCCAAAGGAGGAGGGGGGTTGGTGGTTTGGCTATCAATTACAGTGGCTGGAGCCCTGCAATCTGAGATCCTCTGTGATTCAGCCATGCTACGCCTGTATGCTCGACCGATATACACCTCCTCCTGCTGTAATCTCCGCACAGATGTAGGAAAACAGTATATCAATCTGTTGCTGTTGTTCTGTTGACTGCTAGTTGCTGTCTCCTCTCATCATGGCATCTGTATTCATCCTCAAAATTAAGAGAATGTCAGCCGGACATCAGAGACACAGACTTTAAATAAAACCTTTCTCACAAGTTAATTTGTCTGTAGCGGTTAAAATACAGCTGTTTGTAATGTATTTTGCATTTCTGAGCTCTCTGACGGTTTTCACTCTTCCCAGAGTTAAGTAAGATGACATGATGTGTTTGATGGAATGTGATAACAGGGCAATTTTCATCAACCTAAAACATGTGTATCATATGCACGGTTTCTCCTTTAGAACAAAGCAGATGTGTCTTTTATGGATTTTTCATGGATACCACTCAAACATGCAGACGGAAAATAATCGTTGAACTGGTTAAGATGCGACATTACAGTGGGCCTAAACTCAACATGACCACAAAACATAGTGTAATGACAGTGGTGGAGAGCCACACTACAGAGAGGTCCCAGTGCTATTCTGTCCTTGCTTTGTTTGAAGGCAACACATACAGCCCTTCCCTACACTTGATGCTCGTATACCAGCTCTTATATTTTTAAAAGCAAGTCCTTCTTAGGAGAAATCCCATTCAGAAGAATCATGTTTTCTATTACCATAATGAGGAAATGTTTTTAATAATCATACCCAAGTAAATCTCTAACATGTTGACACGGAACTGAATCATTAAAATATTCACGTGAAATGTATCTCAGATGTTTTCCACCCAAGGAAAAGATTATCCACTCAGAACAGCATTAGTAAAAAATGTTTTCGGCTATGTCTGCATACTGGCCATACTTTGATAAGGTCAAGGAAAGATCTGCTAATACAGGAAAAGTCAGCTTCTATTTGAGACATTACATTCAACCTCAGATACTTTCCCCTCTGCTGTTGTTCCCTAACCCTGACTACAGACAGGAGTCTGCTCTTACACTACAGAAACATCATGATGGCACACACATTTAGTGTTTGGTTACAAGAGAATTACTTTCACATTGGTCTCCTGTATGTATGTACTCTGAGTAACAAAAGCATAAATAAAAAAAGTAAACATTATTATATCCAAGAAAAGGGATTATTATGGAATCACCTTCGCCGCTGCGTCGGCCGCAGATCCTTCGCTTGAACTTGACAACGCAAAAACTATTTCATGACTCATTGTCAAATTTTATACCAAAATAAACCTTTGTATGAGGAAGAACTGGATTGACTTTGTGAAAGGTCAGTTACATATTTGTGACAGTACGGGGAGCTTTATCTTCAAAATCACTTTTTTTTTTGGGCCATCATTTCCCAAGGGGAGGTGAAATTCAAGTGACCATTAGCAACAAGGTTCACACAATATTCACGGAATGCCAAAAATATAATAATAGCAAAAGTGCAAAAGCAGTAATACAATGAATGAATGCAAATAATGGTTGGCATAGGTGCAACTGCAGGTTCAACAATACCATGAATGAATCCAAAGGATAAAAAAGTCCAAATTTGGTGCAAATGAATGGATTCTAGGAGATTTGTGTCATACCTTACTGTAATTAATCATATTTCACTCACTTTTACACCTTTTGGGGGGGCAAAAAAAACTGTTTCTGACAAGAATTCCCTACCATGAGTCCAATTGTGTCTAAATTCAGCTCGTATGAATTAACACAAGGAATATATGATGGAGGTACATGAGTGCAGTTAAAATGTGCATCTATCTATCTGTGAGCTCCAGTTGCTATGTTAAAAATAATATAGGAAAGAATGCAGACAGGGGAATCAAAGCTGCTGAAAGGAAGGCAATGTCTTGTGTGCGTGAAAGTTTCCTTCACTCAGAGAAACATTTCATGTGAATGTAATCTGAGTAAGAATGGTTTTTAGCTGATGTAACTATGAAAACAAATTAGTTTGAAATAATACGCAGCTGGGAGCGCTGCGGTTGTGTTCCGGCGTTGTCATGTCTGTGCCGCGGTTTTCTTGTGTCTTTGTCTACACTTGACCCGTCTCAGAAGGTCTCAAACCTCATCACACACCGCAGGAGGCAAAATATTAAATGCAAGGTGCCAATAATTGGGGTTTTAGAGAAAAAAAGTTTTTTTGAGTCAAGAGTGTATTTTTCTTTTTCTTTTAATGATGTTTCGCAAGTCATAAATCATTTGAATTAAAGATTATGGGTACAATTTATTTTTTCTAAATGACACTGTTACCTCCAACAAACTCTTTTTCATTTGAAATAACATGTTAGATAATTGTAAATGTATTATTTATTTTCCAGTCTTTTGAAATCCTGCAGTTATGAGGTCTGGTATTTCTCACGCGAGTTGCAACATTTACATTACTGATTAGAGGGCAATTAGTGAGGAACCCCCAGTGAAATACCACTATCTGCTCTGTAAAACAGCCTTCTATCAGACATTCTTTGATTGCTCAATGGTCAAGTTGATATGGACTCCTACACACACACAGACCTTCCTGTTAGTGTACGGGCCTCTCATTGTGGATCTGAGACATTCATCTCTCAGCAGTAGGTCCTTGTTACATGTTGTACTCTTTCTTAGCCTGCTCATTCACCAGTACAATCTGCGTGCCAGCAGCCCCTTTCACCATCTTGCTCAAGAAAGAATTTCTCACAGAAAGAGGCATCCAAGTGTCTTGGGGACAGGAACCTTATTGCACTGCTTGTTTAAAACCCTGAGGTATTAGTTAAAAAGAAAAATTACAACCTTTTTGGCTCTTTTTCCTGATTTGAACGGAATTATGCTGTCTAATATGTCAAATTTAGTCAAGTTTTGACATTATCAAAGCCTTTGGAAATGGTAGAGGTGAATGTTTGGATGATTGGGGATAGATGCTTCTACTCAGATTATGGGAGGAGTCTGTCCCTGGCCCCCACTCACATAAGAGGCTAGTTTAGTTTACATATCACACGTCTGCAGCAGTCTTAGAAGTCACTTGGATGTCCAGACCCAAAGCATATGGAGCTAGTTAGAGGCAGAGCACTGAGCCTCAGGCCCTTTCTGTCTCCGTTCGAGACCAGCGGTGAGGCGTTTTCCAATCACTGTAGGCAGCAGAGAGCTTCAAAGATTACAGTCGAAGTTTATGTTTTTTGGATGTGAGAACAAAAAGCTGGAATCTAATAATGATGAAAGGATTCCTGAGATGGTGCATTACCTGCAAATGCGTTTAAGTGAGGTGAGGGCTAGTATTTGATATGATGAATGACTACCATGCACAAACATGTTATTTGAGGTAATAAATGGTTTGGACATTCTACCTGACGCACGCTCTGAGTTATGAGATGCTTTGTCCACCTGCTGAAATTATGACATCAAATTTTCAAAGCATTTTGTCGGCTATAAATCAACAACATACTTTATAGATTTACCCATTTAAATGAATTCACTCTATGCTTAAACAACTTATTTGCCAACAAGAGCTGTCTTCCATTTCAAATTAAAATGCTCTTAAAAAAACCTGAATGATCCCCTGTGATATCCTTGATAATGGCTTTTAGTTTACTTTGCACCTAATACTGTCAATATCATCGAATAACAGGAAGTAACTTTTCCTGTTCCTAGTCTGGCCAACCTTTCCTGACCTCTTAGAATAAGGGGTCATGGCCAATTATAAGCAAGCTCCTAATAATCACTTAGTGAGTCCAGATGTTTGTAGCCCTCGATAGTTAAAACTCATTCTTTGGATACGACATATACCTGAACAAAAATCTGGACACATTATCTGACTAGAATATCCAAATGAGTTTAATCTAGTACTTTCAAATTAGACTTACAGACATGTTACTGTAATGGCTTGGTTTGAGCCGGACAAGATTTTGATTAAATCACGTTTTTGACAGCTGTTTTTGGCGAGATTCTCTCATTTAAGCTCAGTCTTGCATCTGCTATAGAAAAGGATAGTTATCATGAGGGGCTTAATACTCAGTCAAGTCATTTAACATACTTAGAAAGATTAATGCTACTTTAAAGGCAAAGTTCACCCAAGAATATACATTTTCCCTCTTGTTTTCTATTTATTACTCAAGACTATTTTGGTGTGAGTCCGGCTCTGTAGGGCTAAATGGAACGTGGCTTGTGGTTCAAATTGATTGTAATTAAAAATCATTCTGCTTCCTTACAGAAATTAGGAGCTTTTAGTTATCGAGGATAACCCACAAACATTGATGTGAGCATTTTAATGTTGGATTTAGTTTTTTTCCTGTCATGGCACTTTTGGTGTGTGCATTCCTCATGTTGGGGTGAACTGTTTCTTTTCACTCATGCCATTTGTGTATGTTATTAAAAAACATTTGAACAATTCTGAAATTCTTCCTTTAAAAACAGCAGTGCCAGTAATGTTTTAAAGTGAATTGGGAACTGTCCTGAGCTTATCCCCCCTACGTTAAGCATCACTTTATCATTTTCCGTTTAGGGTTGACACACTCTTGGTTCCACTTGGGATTGTGACGTGTTTCTTTCAACACAGACAGTGGGTTGTTGGTGTGATAGTGCTGGTAATGTCTTAGTATGAGTAAACTTCACCTCCAGAGTTCAAAACACCCTATTTCAAGCTTAATGAGAGGAAAAATGGGAAAATGGTACAATTTTTCTTCTTCCTGTCTAAACAAACATTCTGTTGTCAAGTTTGTATATTTCTTCATTAGAAAGGCAACGCTGCTGAAGACATTTATCTGGGCTGTACAGTTGATGTTTCATTTATCATTTGAAACATGTTGCAGCAATGCGGTGTGTTGTGTCATGACTCCAGGCTGGTGTGCAGATACAATTCAGGACACAATCAAGACATTCTAAATGAGGCCTACGCTGTTGTCCCTTACAGCAAGGGTATATCCCTGAAAAGCCCCCAATCCCCTGTGTTGTACAAGTAATCCTCCTGATTGAACTCCACGAATTCAATGTGACTCATTAACAATCAGTCCATAATGACTCAGCCTAACTAGTTCAGATAAGAGTAATTCAGTTAACAATTTTTTTCAGTAATAGAACAAGACAGATTTCCTTGTGTCAATTATGAGTCTGTGTCTAAAATGTAAGTCCCCGATAATGAAAAAAATATGCATTATCACAGTGAAATAAATAAAATACATCTCTTTGAGTATGATCATATGAGATATATCTGGACTAAATTGGAGCAATGGTTAGGAAGTTATGTTCGAAAAAGTATTTTTCATGGAAAAAGGTGCCAAAACAAGAAGCTCTCCATAGTGATGATAATCTGAAATATTAGAAGAAATCATTTAATAAAAATCTAACTAAGCTTAAAAAAACAACAGCATTATGTCTGAGATATGCATTCCCGTTAAAGGGAACCCAGACTACAAAGACATTAAGGAATCATTATGCCATAAATGTTTTTTCATGATGATACACTCTTATAATCAATCCTGGTGGAGATGGGAAACCAATGAAGGGAATGAAGAACGGGTGTGATGTGTTTGTGTTTACGAACTCTCATCAGGATCCTTGCAGCGCTGTTTTGAACATACTGAAGTCTTTGAAGACTTTTATCAGGGATCCTGATGAGAAGTGTGTTACAGTAATCCAGTCTGGAGGAGACGAGCGCGTGGGCCAGCTTTTCAGCATCACTCAAGGTGAGTGAAGAACGGAGTTTGGAAATATTTCTGAGATGATGAAAGGAGATCTTGCAGATGTGTTTGATGTGGGATTCAAAAGTAAGTTGATGTAGCATTGTGTACTCTCTCACCTATGTACTCTCTTACCAAAGTACAATGTACCAATGTACACCAATGTATGAGAAGAATTGATATTATGCTGCATTGTGCTGCTTTGGGTTGTACTTTCCAGTCGAAAGGCAATACGGGAAGTGATGTAAGTCTTCACATCTTTCCCAGAGATAAGAAGAGGAGAAAACAGTGGGAAGACTTCTGTGGGTGTACACAACTTCCAAAAGACCTGCGTCTGTGTTTGAATCACTTCTTTCCTGATGCATTTGAAGCCTTTAGTTTACCACATCTGCTAAAAGAGCTAAAGGATCATGGGCGTTATAAACGAAGTCTGAACGAGATGCTATGCCAACAATATTTCCACACAAGTAGATTAAACGCCACCGAAAAGTGAGTGACAACCGCTATACGAAGCGGCAAAGGCAGGAGATGCTGGACCTCGTCCTGCTAGAATCTGAACAGGCTCACAGATGCAAAGCCTGCAAGAGGACCATTGGCCACGACTGTGACCATGGAGGATATCATACAACGATGGTTTGATCTATGTGCTTACTTTGAAAAGTTGCTGACAAAAAGCGGAGCTCTTTACAACAAACACGGTCCTTCATGGTTGCCATAGCAACACAATTCCTGCACACAAACCAAATTGGTGTCCCTCTCTCGCTTCATCACGTCTCTCATCGTCTTCTTGTGTTTTCTGAATTTGAGTAAAGTTTCAGCCATTGACATCACTGCCCAGAATGTATTGCAATGTAAACAGCAATGGCAATCTTTGTACTTATTTTTTCAAAATTAGTACAAAGATTCGACGTACAGTAAATTTATTGTCCCATTTGTACAGTTGATACCGTCAAACACATTTGAAACGCACAAGCCTTGACAGTCAGGGTACCCTTTAAAGAATTCTAAAAAGGAATTTTAAGGTAGTTCATGAACAATTAATATGCTTTTCTTGTGAATACATACATATATACTTGGTTTGCTGGTCATAAATAAAGTACGCTGAAAGAATCTTATGTTGGTGGTACTCTATCTCTCTCTCTCTTTCTTGCTTTTCAAACCTCTGAGCTATTTGGACTGTCCTACCCGCCCCTTGGCCAGAGCTGAAATTAATTGCTGACTCAAAAAATGCCTAGCAACTCACAGGCTGCGCACTAAAAACACATCAACAGGTTGTCACTTGTGATATCAGGCCATTTCCTCGTCTGAATTATAGGACCTGACACAAGTAAATGATACATCACCAGAGGAATTTGCATGACATCACATCATGAAATCATGTACAGTACAATGACTCTTATGTGCATGTTTGGACAAATGAAAAGTCGTCTTTAATTATGGTGCATGAGTGGAGCATTCACAACACGAAGGAATACGCACAATGAGCTAAACACATGGGATATAAAATCACAGTGTAAATCCCCATGATCATTAGTTCCTGTCATGAATTCTCCTAATTCTGTTTATTTGTCCAATACAGAAAAACGGTGCAAACAAGTTTTCAGAAAATAAAAGTCAACATTATTTTCTTATTGGCTTTTTTTCATCACCAAACAGTTTTTTGTACAACTTTACTACGATGATAATGTAGTAAGGCTATCAGCAGTAAAATACCTCCTTGACTCTTCACCTTGGTGACCCGTGAGCCAAATTCAGCACTAAACACATCATTAGGTGCAGAAATGACACAAACGTTGTTGGCCTCATCCGGAATGATAATGAGTTGGTCCCCAGGGAGGAAGTGAAACACCTGGTGGATAGGTGCAACACCAACAATCTGGTCCTGAATAGGTGGGTTTACATGGAAAGCCTAATTCAGAATAGATTCAGAAAAGGCACCTATTCGTAAAGAAAATGCTGCATGTAAACAACCCCGTGCGAATGAGAAGTCCCTTTTCCATTGAGATTTCATTCGTTTGCAAGGAGGAAGTCTAAATCCTTTCGGAAAGCCTTTCTGATAGCCAGTCGCCACATGTGAACGCTGTATCGGAAAGCTTTCTGTTTGAGTTGTATCTGTGCATTCCCAGCGTCATGATGTAATGCTCAGGCAGAGATTTTTCAGCGCTGCGACGCATTTTAAATACAACGACTTCAAAACAGTACTGTCTGCATAGTCTGTATCAGACAGTGATTTATTCTTTGCAACTTTGAAAGAGTTTAACATATTTGGACGGTTAGATGAGCGAAAAGTCACTTCTGCGCACGCCCTCTTTGTCGTATTCTTCTTCTGGGCTCTTGTTGGTGGTTGGCACCCAACTCACCGAAGCATTATCGCCACCTTATTAACGGCAATGTGGATCGTTTGCAAATGTATGAAAGCTGTTTCTGATAGGATGAGTCGATGCAGGAAACACCGGACGGGAAAAGATCACAGGTCATGTAAACATGTGACCGACATTGAAATTTGGAAAGGTTTAAAAAAAAGGAGAGAAAGGAGAAAAGTGTCCCATGTAAACCCTCCTAATGTCTCAGTCCCTGACTGGCAGACCTGCTACGGAAAATGACTCAGAGGAAAAGTAAAAATAATACAGCTGACATAGCTAGGACTGTGACAGTATTACTTTAAAATTGTATTTCTTATTTTAACATGTTGAATTATTGCCATATTCGCTTTATTTGCAGCCAAAACACAGTTAAATACAACTACAAACAACCCTTCCATGAAGATATATATTTGAACATCAAATGAAGTGCAGGGCAATAGCTTAGACCAGAAAAAACAGTTTTCAAATGTCCTTCTATGGAGAGAAGTCGTTGATAGAGTCAACAAATCTCAATTTCAATTGCTGTGTTGTGTATATATATATGTCCACCACTCCACCACCCTCCACTTTCACCCACACATGGGTGTGTATAGGCATATACATATACATTATTGAAATTCAGTTTTAACCTTTATTTGATGTCCTCTCTCTCTCACAAGTTATTCAAGGGTAACCCCTGCTTATCATATTAATGACACAGTTCTTCTCCTCTCATCCCCACAATTCTGAATTTTGGTAGATAAAGATACCATTTGGTAGATAAAGATATTCTAACTGCGCCCTGCAGCAGTCTGCTGGGCGCACAGGAATGTTCATTGTAGGAAATTGAAAACTCACTCAAACAAGTTCAGGAGATGAAATAATGAAGCAGAGCGTTAGGCGGCCCAGATTCATAACCTGAAAGAGTTTGGTCTGGAATTTTTATTAACCTGCATCGGTTGGTTGGAGGAAGGCTTATGAAGTACAGCTGGTCCCCGAGGCCGAACACATTTGAAATAAACCAGGTCAACCCTCTCCATCTAAGCTAGTCTTTTTCTTTCTTTCTTTCTTTATTTACCACATTTTGGTTTCATAAACACTTCAAAAAACACTCAAAACTCTGTCTATTATACAGCTTATGTGGCAAATAATTATACTGTTTTCACAACTTCCATGTCTGATTCAAACGCCACAGGACACTACTCCGCTTGATCTGGACTCAGCTCTCTAAATGCTTACGGCAGAAATTCCTGCAGGGATTTTTTTTCCCTCTAATTTTTGTACATGTCATGACAGTCTTTTTCTTATCTTTTGCCGGTGCTATCTTCCACTTCTGGCAAAGAATGTCTGCTGCTGTGTCAGGATGTGCAGGCATGAGCAAGCAAACAAGAGGTAAAGTGATTTGACATTAAACAGAGAGGTCTTCTAACCACCACAGATATCAGACCGGTCATGGATTTTGAAATCAGCTCGCTTCATAAGGTTTCGTTATCAGAGATATGACTGCACAGCAAAACACGGTTAGAGTGTTCAACCTGTTCCACTCCACTCATTGGTTATTTTGTTTAAGCCTCATCTGATTTCCATGCCCAAAATGGGACTGGAAATAATATAGAGGTGATTTACAGCTGCTTCGATGATGACTCTGACTCCATGGGTGAAATAACTCAGTGGGGTGGGATGGAAGAGAAGGTTATTTTTTTAAGGTTGGCTACGTCTTACTAAATTTTTAATTTCTGTTGGGATGAGATGTTTAACTTTGATCAAATTAATTCTCAAGTCCTTGAGAGTTCAAAGGAATGGCATTGCGTTTACATTTGGAAAGCTGTCATGATAAACGAACTAGTATTCATACTTTCCAGCTTGTGTTGGAACAAAATGTGGCCTGATTCCCCAAAATCATTGTTTTAACTACAGACACTGTTACAGTGGGCTAAAGCACATAAAGAGAAAACTATAAGATGGCTCTCCTTGTTTAGACTCAAATTTAGACATAATCAGACTATGGTTGGGAAGTAAGGGTAAAAAAAAATTTCTTTTAGTTTTTGCTTTTTTGTTTCATTTTGTTTGGAGGGTAGAATCCTAGTGAGTGAAATATGAATAATACAGTTCAGCTCTCCTTGAGTCAGTTCATATGAGCTAAAAATCCTTACCTTTGTCCAGGTTTTTTGCTTAAATATTACTGCCCCTTTAATATTTAACTGAAAATCCTATGAGGAGATATCATAATTGATAAAAGTTGCAAAAATCTCAATCAACTCAAAATAACAGTGACAGCCCTTTGGAACAACTTTATTTTAGTTGTGAAGTAACTGTATTCTCAATCTTCTCTATTTGTCTTCCCTTCCTCTGAATTCTGACTCTATTCCCAGCACAGCTTATTTTGCAAAATCCGAATTGATTTCAAATTTCCGAAAACAGTGCATATCTTACAGTGATGGCATCTGCACCCTTAGGCCTTGGTTGACCCAGAACTGCTCTAATTGTGTATTCATTAAAGTTGTTTAGTGGCTGCAAGTCCTGAATGTAGCACTGATAGTTGACGATAGCACCAAGGGAAAAGGGCGATGCTCTAGGGTATCATGGGGGAAGATTTTATCTATAGCTCTATTCATGGGGAAACATTTCTGTCCATTTCTGTCCAGCAAAGGACAGCTCTGTCAGTGGGCTGAGCCAGAAGATAAGAGCAATGACTAAGGGCCGGAGACAAGCTAATGGGTGGGAGATTTCCCATGGCCGGACAAACCACTAGCAGCTGGCCATCTGCAGAAACTCTGCAAAAGCATGAAGACACAATATTCACTTTTTAAATTATTGGTTTGGGCAGCACAAAGCAGCAAAATAGTAGAACATGTGGTTCGAGAGAATATTACAGGTTTACAAGAAATCTGACACAACCCCTTTGTGTCTTTCCTTTAAAAAAAAGGTCAGAGGTCAAATTATTTTCTTCCAGTCAGTAAATTTTGATCCAAAATTTAGATAACTATGATAAATGGAATTAAATATTCATTATTTATTTTGTTTGCTGAAATATTGTTTTTTTATATCTCCAGATGGAATGGTTCCTGTCCCTTGGAGGCCTCCATGTTTTGCAGCCAGTGTTGCCCAGACAAGACCATAGAGGAAGCAAAGGGGGCAATGAAGAAACACTTGAAAAACTGATGAAAAAGCTCATGAATAAGCTTTTGCAGGCTAACTGAAAACTCACTCAAACAATATATATATATATATATATATATATATATATATATATATATATATATATATATATATATATATATACATACAACATGATGGATGATGGATGATAATTCATCTGTTAGAAAGTCTTTGGTGCTCAGATTCTTTGGGGAGATTTAGAAGGGAATCTGCCCTGAGCAGCAGCATTGAACATCCCCCTTCTGGTGTCTGGATACTGGTGGTGGGGGCTGATGACTCTGCTGAGGCTGATGGATCTAGGAGGACTAGGTGGAGAAGTGGAGGTTGAGGGTACATGAATCAGTAGGATGGAAGAACTAGATGGATGGAGAGGCTCATATTTAAAGGCAGCAGCTGATGGTGATGGACTAAACATGCAGGCATGACAGTGATTGGATGGATGAGGATACCTGAACGACAGCAGCTTCTATCGATTAATGCCCCAGATTGCGAAGCTGGTAATTAATACTTAGTCTTATTAATTAATACTGAGTCTGTATGAACGGGGAGGATAGTAAAGTGATATGAGGAGCTGTGTGATATTAGCTGTGGCCCCAGTATACAAGAGGACAGTCTTCCTGATTGTACTTTTGCTAGATCTCCATTAAATTGTAAGTTTTCATGGGACAGGCTTTTACAAATAATGTAAACTGACATTTGGACATCATGGACATCATGGAGTGTTTCTTAATGTTGCCGTTCTATGTACTTAATGAAGAAGAGCTTCTTGTGTTCCTGACTGACAGTCCTGTCATAAACCAAAGGTTAACAGCTGATGGCAGCGTATTATTTAATCCTTTCAAACTAAATAGAAATGAAAATGTCTCTAATTATACAGATTTTGATCCTGATAGTAACTTTTTTTCAGATTATAACATTTCCCACTGTTGTGAACACAACAATAAAATACAATTCAACCAATTCATGGAATAATTTTCAGTTGATTCTAAAGTATTTTCAGTTTTGCACATCTTCAGTTTTCCTTAAAATTACAATAAGCTTGTTCATTTTCTAACATCCTTAAATCATTTTCTGGAGTTTTCTGTAATTGCTCTCACTGAGACATGGCTTACTGAAGAATCCAAGAACCTCGGCCTTTATTATCTTCCTTCATACAACTCAACTCACCCCCAGGTCTGGGGGAGGGATTCCAATGTTTGTCCAACAATTTTTTTTGTCTCATTAAAAAATAAGAAAAGGGGTTACAGTTAGTATTTATCGTCCGCCTGAAAAAGATATGACTTGCTTTAAAAATAGTCTTATTAGCACTTTTTAACATATAAATATGGAGGGAAGAGTCTGCCACATTCTTTGGGAATTCAATATAGACCTTTTCAAAAGTGAAACTCATTCTCAAACGTTATTTATCATTTATATTAACGGTTATTTCTATCCCACTGTAAGCAAACCCATGAGGCTCACAGATAAAGGTTTTTTTTTAAACCTTGGGGCATCTCTTGCCAAAGAGATAGTGAAAACAAAAGTTAATCATTTGGATTATATTAAGGGTTGTTTTCCATCCCTCGGATATTTTTACCTGCCTGACCCTAAGGAGGTAAATTACATTATATTAGAATTCAAAAATTCTGCTCCAGGTCATGATGGAATTCGCTCTGGACTAATCGAAAAAGTGCTGTCTCTAATTACTGAGCCTTTATCATTCATATTAGCCTCATCAACGGAAACTGGTGCCATACCTTATGACCTAAAATTAGCTAAAGTTATTCCACTAGTTAAATCAGGTTATGCAGGATCCTTTACAAACTATCGCCCAACTTCAGTATTGCCATGCTTTTAAAAGAATTTGGAAAAACTAGTGAATAAAAGAGTCCTGAAAGATTTGAATGCATACAATATACCCTAAAATCATCAGTATGGATTTCATAAAAATTATTCAACTTACATGGCACTTATAGAATTTACTGATAGAATACATACAGCTCTAGATATAATGAGTATGCTGTGGTTGTGTTTCTAGACTTTTCAAAAGCATTTCATACTGTAAATCCTACTATTATATCCTACTTTATATTCATAATGAAGAATCGATCATAGTTTTGACAGCATGTTTCTTAAGTATTCTGATATTCTGATTGGTGACAAACTCTACAGATCAGGTTGGTTTTGTCTGCAGAAAGTCACTAAATCTGATGCACCAACTGATCCTTTTTTCTTTAACGTGCAGTTGTTGTCTATTTTCTATATTAATGTTCTCCAAATATGTGCACTTATATTTACATTTTTTTACTTAAAAATACTTATTTACCATCACCTTTTAGACTGTATTTTATTAATAATTCCCAATTACATGGTTACCCTACCAGACAGGATGAGAATCTTCATCTTTACAAAACGTCCCGTGGTCAGTTTCCTATCAGATATCATGGAGTCATTTTTATAGAATGAAAATATAAATTTAACAGATTCTGGTATAATACTGTCTCTATATATATAAATACTTATTTGATCCTGTTGTCCAAACTTCTTATTTGATTTATTAACTGCCATTATATCATTGCATTTTGTAAACATTTATTTTCATGTGAAATTTTGGAGTGACAACTTTTGAAACATGATTTTGTATTACTCATCTGTAATTCTTCTACTTTTGGGTTTGGTTTTTATATAAGCCTAAATATGTTTCTACCATGCCCCTACACATTTTTTTAAAACTTTTCTTTGCATTTCCCTTTCATGTCTTGGTTTAATGGTGTGATATATGTAAATTTCAAAAAATCACTGAAGGTGATATAACAGTACGCAAGGCAGAAATTATTTTGATGAGTATCAATTGCATATATTTACGAGTTATTCTCAGCCTCTAAATCGACCAAAAACTCCAACGAACGCTTTCGGTATCCCTCACATACTGTACTCTGGAACTGTTTTTCTTCCGTCATTCACTTGTGTTTTCCACTTCCATGTCTCTTTTCAGTACACTGCACTATAAACTGCACCCAAATTTGTTTGTTATCACCAATCCAGAACCGTCAGTTTCAAGACTGGAATTTTCCTTTTAATATCTTTTATTTGAAATGCTTTCAAACCGTTAATCGGACAAGTGATTTGATCGTGCTGGTGTGAGCATCAGACTCTTAACGGTTAATTTATGAGTTATTGCAAAAAACCTCCAAAAGTGTCTCATAATCACGCAATGGTTAAAAAAAAACATTATTATGATGTCACATCGTGATATCATGACGTAACGTCGGCAAAATCCACCACCTTTAAGATACTAGATCTGAGTAACATTCTGTCAGTGCCTTAGTTCACCCGTGAGCTTGCTAACAAACAGACCGACAAACAAGCTGACAGTCCAGGGTTAAAACATCATCTCCGCGGTGGAGTTAATAATTAAAGTGAAGCTCGCCACTGTGCTTTTCAAAATATGCTGACTCTGTTTGAGAGTCTAATGATGGTTATTTAACTACCAATCTGTTACTAACGACCACATTTTATTGATTCACTGACTAATTTCCTGCTCTAAATTATCATTACTCTCACAGCCTACTCTTCATTAGCAGCTGGCCTCGTGTTATAACATCCCCTTTGTTTGCAAATGTTAGCGTTCCTGAACACTCCCAGACTGAAGTTTTAATGAACACGATCCATGAAGTGCACTCATGGACTTTTTTACCTTTTTTTTACAGGAGCTATGTTTGCATCCAACCAGATATTTTGAGTTTGGGAAAAAAATGTGTGTTGAAAATCCTAATCAGAAAAGTTATTTTATCATATATGTTGTGGAATTGCACCAATAGATGTGCTCTTCAGCAAAAAAAGAAAGTTGTCAAACTGTTTTATTTTCAAAAGAGTAAATAAATGATCAAAAAGTGTGTGTTTCTTTAACATTATAGATTTTTGATTCTAATGATAATATGTCCAGGTTCTTCACATTGGTTTATAAATTAAATATTAAAAGTTAAAATACAGAAAAAAATTAATGGACAACTTCTTTTAACCAAAAGCATAAATAGTGACATAAATACAACCACACAGTAAAAACAGCAAGCTACTGCTATTAAATATTCTTTTCCTATGTGCAACACGGTAGTCTTTAACTGCCTGTTTTATTTTTTAACTTTGGTATTGTAACGGAATTAGTGTGAAATAGAGAAAAATTACTAATGAACGATTAATACTACTTTATTTGGAGAAAGTATCATGTTCTTGAATCCTGAGTGATTAACATGCATTTACAATTGGAAATAGTGATAAGTGTGTCGAAAAAGTTGCGCACACTCCTACATATCCTTATGGACACATTGAAAGCCACTGCCGAGTTAAAAAATGTTCATAAACATGAGTGGGTTTGCCTCGGCCAGAAGCTTTAAATGTTTCCCGTCTCTGTCAGTGGCGAGGCCTCAGGCCAACGCAGAGATGGAATATAGAATCATACTCCAGTCAGACTAATGACTCTGGCTATTTCCTGTGGTGCGGTGTTGTGCAGTGGGAATGATCTCCACTCCTCTCTTTCTTCTTTTCTTTGCTGCATCAGGCTGCATAGGACCTGATTGGTGCTGATCCGTCCTCTGTTTTCACTTAAATCTGCTCTTTTCTCCGGGCAGTTTGCTACCCACTGCCTTGCAAGCTTCCTGTCATTCTCTGTCGGTCTGAGTTGACTTGAATATTTTTGCCTCATAAAGTGAATTCTAAGTGGATATAAGCTGTGGTTAATCAGCGGTTTATTATTGGTATGACCAGCATTAACTTTGTGGGACGATTTGGCCACAGCAAAGTCCATTTAATGAGTACAAATATTAAGCCAGGCAAGCTTCTGCGCCTTTTTCAGCCAAACAAACCAAAAGAGAAATCCAACCGAGGCTTGATGAAAACATGATTCTGCTCTGGTTAGGAGAGGACACAACTGGAAGAAAGACTGTGACCCATTTGGGTTTCTGACCAACAGTTAAACACACAAGTTGAGATCCAGAAATGTTCTCCCAAAACCACAACAGCTTTCAAACAGAAAGTTCACTTACTCATTGTCCCACCTGCACTGAACCTTTGATTTTACTCAACAGGACTGCTGTCTGAACTAATGAGAGCCACACTGAACTTGGATAGGTCTTTAGATGTGGTGTCGTCCACCACACTGTTCTGTTCTGTTCTGAAAAAAATAATAGGTGAGTTTACATTTGACCTCTTTATTCTAATTAAAATGGTAAATACCTGTATAAACACCCCATTCCAAATAAGAGCACAAAAAACCTGATTGAAATATATTCCTTTACAGCGGGGTTGAATTAGCATTTTGTAATATCCGGAAAAAAACTGCAGAATGCAAATTATGGAATACATCCTGGTCTGCACGAGCCTAACGTCGTAATTCACACGTACAATGCCATCAATTATCGAATTCGACCACAGAAGAGTTGGTTTTACGAAAAGGGATCAGACCCACCGACTTCACTTTTGATGAAGCAATGAATTGAAGGGGATGTAGATCTCTGAAAGTCTTTGACCATTTGGTGGATCTGGATTTTCTGGATGAATCGGCTTTCAACATTACTTTGGATGATGTTGTTGAAATGTAACATTTCTTGTGAGTTTACCACACAACACGGCCCCGCTATAGCTAACTTAATGTTGGTAACGTCCTACGGATGTAACGTTAGTCTAAGTAAAACCACTCTGAGGTAACAATAAGGCTTTTCTTGAGCTCACCTTTTCCCTCCTCCCTCGTACCTCCAGTGGGAGTAAGCCTGAGTTTGCTTCACAAAAAGAGAAAAAACTGCTCTGATCACACAATGGACGACCATCATCTTACAAAACATGTCATATACTGATCAGCTCCTCACTTGTAACCATATCTTCACGTAACATACGGTAGGTTCATGGATCATACTGATACAGACAGAGATACTGAACACAAGGTTGGAGAATGTCACGCAAATAAATCATGGAATGAGTCAAATCTGGGTCTTTCTCTCTTTTGACGCAAATCTGTTATATGACAAATGACAGATGGACACGTGCTTCAGGTTAAGAGGTTGGAGGAGTCAGGAACAAACTCAAAGTTTGTTGAAGAAAACCTGTCAGCCAGCAGGATAAGTTCAAAGACTAAGTTGCCGTCGTAACTGACTCAGCATTTAACTTCTCCCGCTTTCTGGAATGGAAACATCAGTTTCCCTCATCTCAGCATTAACAAACATAAAGTTTCCATTAAACTTTCTGAAAATACTCCCATGTCAACTGGTTCTTTGCTCAAGAAATGTTCTCTTCAAAAAATAATTTGTGTTCTAGCAATAAAAAGAAACAAATTTCACCATTCAGAATGGTGAAGATTACATGTGAAGTAAATATATGTTCTGAAATGATCTCATATAAAACCTGCTGACCTTTGGTTTATAATGTCTACCTATTCACTGATTTACCCGTACGACAAAGTCTATAAATGATTATGTTTTTCATGACTTCAATTAATTACAAAGTGTTTAATTCATTAAGTCAATTTATTTAATCAACTGGTCATCACCTAACTAGGTTTGTGAAGATAAAACAACACAGCCTAGGGAGAACCTCTAGCTCTTCATACTCTCAGAACGGTTGGATTAGTGATTTTGAAGAGTGACAAAAATCAGGATACAGACCTCAGATGTGAATCCAATGTGGTTTCAGTTGAAAATGTCCAAGCAAACCCCTCAATACTAACAAACATTTATATTACATTTTAATCTAGACATGTTGTTACTTTCTTTTGAAGTTTGAAGTCTTTTGAAGAAATCCCCCTGATTGAACTCCTCAAATTAAATTTGAGGGAAAGTAGTCTAAAAAACGGCATTATTGTTGAAATGATCCCCCTAGAGAGTAAAATTTGACTTATAAGAATAAAACATTATTAATACAATACAGATCTCCTCAGTTTGATTCATATTCAAAATGAATCCAGTTCTTTAAAGTCAATTTCAGTATAAAAATTGAAAATTATCCAAGAAATAAGATTCAAACTTATCAGGGATATTATGGAATCAGACGATTCCATAATATTCCCGACTATTCTGGTATATAATAAACTGCATGTGTTTGATACTACAGTGATTAAAAATGTTATAATGTGGTTGTAGCGTCTGACTTCCGCCTCCTTATAACATGTGTGCAACAAGAGATGAATAGAGATATACCCTAATAGAAGCAGAATAAGAACATGTGGAAGTTGTACCAAAATGCACCTTTTTACACATTATCTGCAGCCGTTCTTGCACAAACAAACCTCCAGGGCGACCTTAAGCAAAGCCTTTGCTTTCTTTATGAGCCAGCTTTGGATAATTACATATCTGTTACAGTATGGTTTCCAGTTAAAAGTACTTCACAAACAAAGGGTTTTACAAGGATCTGCTGGGCTGCTACATCTCTCCAGTGTTGCTTGCATTCAAGATACATTAGGAAAAGTAGTTTACTTTGGCTAGCAGTGAGCAGAGCTCAGTTAAAAGGAGATCAGACGGTTTCACATCGTGGTCACTTGGTTTGATTGGACTTAATTCCTCTGAGTGCCACTGGTGAGCTTTCCTTTGTTGATTAACTGTGAGTGACTAAATACACACAAAAGCTTCTCTTCAGATAATAGTGACAGCTGAGTGAGAGCATTTACATGATCTTAATCCACAGCCACATCATGCTGCATGGGGGGACTCAAACATGAGGCTTCGCTGAAATACACACATGTTCCCAATTATACCCAGTTTTTAAATGACTGCAACGCCCACACTCACTCAAGAAAAACAGCAACTATATGAATGAAAAGATAAACAAAGAACAAAAAGTGTTATCTAACAGGGGTTAAGATTATGCAAGGGGTTAGACTGTTAAATGCGGCTCTCTGCCCTTTGCTCTTCCCTTTGAGGTTTGTTTGTTTTACAGCGTAAGATCCTAGGAGCTCTTAGAGGTGCTAAAGCGGGAGGGAGGGCCGGGTGTCAAGAGGATACTCCTCTTCCTCAAACCAAAAGGTGGCATTTGTTGTATCTGGTTCTCTGCACCAAGATGAGGATTACGTTGTATTTACAACCTATATAATTTATTGAAAAATAACTTATTGAGAATTTTCACAGCAAATTAATTTCCATATAACAAGTTAATAATTTAAAAGATTTTTAAATTGCCATCTGTAATTGACAAGGCCATCGTATGAGTTACCATTTTCTTAATCTGCCATCATTTAATTTGAGAAAAATGATCACAGTGTATGATTGTAGTGTTGATTCACACAAATCAGTAGATTAGCAGATTGTCTCTACAACTTAATAGCGCTGTGATGTTAATAGCAGCTGGATGACCCATCATAAGCTCCTCTCCCTAATTAAAATTAAGAGGAACACATAAAATACTCCGCTTTTAGACATGCAATCAAAATGTGCAGTGCAAAATGTTTTAACTTTGATTTTGGAGCCTTTCTTATATCGGAGGGCAGATCGCCCCAGGTTTATGATGCATGTTAACGAAATACTGCTTCTCTGTGATATTCTGTTTCATGGGACAGCCAGTCCCAGATGTCCTGAGGGTTCTGGGGAGGGGTTGCACGGCACAAACATTTCAGAGGTAAGACATATTCATATATTTATTTCGGCTCACCGATTCCTGTAATGCACACTGACAGGAAAAAAAAATAGGAAGACTATGAATAGCTTATCCAGAGCCAAATGGTGGCTGCACTCCTCAAATCTCAGCAAACACAGTTTGTCTCCACCTTGCAGCAGCCAACAAAGAGAGGCATTGATCAGAACAGCTGAGAGCTCACCTACTCGCACTGAGCAGAGTAAGTGAGAATTTAAATATGGCTTTCAGGCAATGTTTTTATGAATGATATGTAGAATATATAATGAGATTTAATAAACTCAAGATTTCCTGGATTAGTGAGAGGTTTTGCAGCAATTAGCTTAGTTTTAGCATCACCTTGTGTTAAATAGACTTGATCCAAACACATTGGGGGTCTCCGCTGTTACTGCATGCAGTTTATTTCTCAATCAACTACAGCAACCAACAGCAACATGATGAATTAGGCCAGTGAATAAATAGTATTTTCATTAATAATTACTTCTCAAGTAATTTGTCGATAAATAAAGTATTCACTGGGTCCCTACAGAGTAATGTGAACATGACATCTTTAAATTGCTTGTTTTATCTAAAATAAATTGTAAGGTAATTAAAGTAGTGCTATGTAAAATAAAGAAAAATCCTGACTTCCAGGGAAATGGGAAAAAAATCCGGATAATCAGAAACTGGCTCAACAAATAAAGTCATGATCAATATTAGCTGCCATCACCCACTAAGCTATTTGTATCCATTTTGGTTCTGATATGGTGTTTAAAAAATGGAAATGGGAATTAAAGAATATGGCCTTCATTTCAAGAAAATGTAATATTTAAAGATTTCTTTTGCAAACATTCTCAAACAATACAGCAGGTCTTGTTCTTTTGGTTACAGTACTTTTATGTTCTGTTACTCAGGCAGAACGAGCCAGCGAGTGTACACAGGTATATCATTAGGATCTTTTCCACGGCTGGTTAACCACCACCAAATATACACAACATGGATTCCCACCTGCTAAAGATGTACTAATGTCAAAATTAAACATTGTGGTTTCCCCCAAAATGAGGCCTGAGCAAATCTACACACACACGCAAACACACACGCACACAAGCATCAAACGGGCGGGCTTTGAACCTGCACTGTGTTGCTCTGCAATTACGTTGTGTTTTGTTTGAAGATGATTTCCTTTAGCCCGAGGCTCTGTAAACTACACGAAGAATTTTTCCCAATTACCTCATCATACAATCCAATCCGTCCGCTGCAGCTCCCACAGCTTAAAACCCCAATCTCCTATCCTGTTGCTCAGATCAGATTTATAAACTATAGAGTAGTTGTGTTACAGTTCAGTTGAAAATACAGGACCCAAATGCAGACACCAGACAAAACTCTAATGAAAACAAAAATCAGGTTTCATTTAAAGAAAAACTAAAAAAACTGTGCCTCCACAAAAACAGGCTTGTAAAATATAACTCAAACTATATAATTAACTATATGTTATTATATACTATTACTGTGGGGTACCCTATATAGTCGTCCCACTGTAACGTCAAAAACTTCATCGTCGCATTTCAATGGGAAATATCTAAGTCGCATTTTCGTCGTCCAAAGTCTACATCGTTGCCCCCAGCTGCGCCAGTTATATCTGTGCCACAATCCTGATCGTGCAGATGGTCATTTTGAGCACACGGCTTGAATTTTCCATACGTAACAGTTTACTGCTCTTGCCCTTGCAGCAGGTGTGTTGTCGTGTGCAGCACACACCGATATTCAAAGCGCATGTTCAGAATACAAGGCTTCAGGATCAGGATCGTAGCACAATAAAATGCCATATTTCGAGCCAAACCCTAAAGCACACGTTAAACTCCTTTAGGCCCGTGTTTCAAAACGCAGTGGCAGATTTAGCTGTGGGCGACATGGGTGGTCGCCCAGGCCAGCATCTATCCTGGGAGCGGAATGGCACACGCATCAATAAAAAAAAAAACAGTGGATCATAATGTGTCAATCCTCCATGTCATATCATGTCTGCCTGACGGGTGTGTGCATTACCGACCGAAGCCTGACTGGTCCTGTAGGGACGTGCCGGGATCTGACAAATATCTAGAAAACATGTTTGGGGCACGGATACATCAAGGAAAGCCCAAGTTGGATTCGGAGCTGATCGGATCATTTTCTGATCGGATCATGTTCTGATTGTTCAATTACCTTCTGCTTATCCTTATCTGAGCATATTTTTTTAAGTTAAAGCTATGGAATAGTAAGATATGTGAGCAAACCAGTAAAAATAAGTAAAAAAAGAAATATTATACTAACACTGGGTTTTATGTGCCTATAAGCTACGCCTATGCGAAAATGATTAATCTGAATTTTGTAGCATACCAGATATTATAGCATGCTATAGAACCTTAAATTTAATACCTGGGCCGTTGAAAGGGGAGTTCGCCCAGGGTGCCACACAAGCTAAAATCGCCCCTGTCAGGGCAGGTAGGTTGGGTTGCCAACAGGGAGTGATAGTGTTTAGTAGTCTCAGATTTCGGTTTTCCATTTTTTCTGAAAGTGTAATTTGTTGAGTTGGGGTTTTTGGGGATTGTTAGGAACCAATTTATTTTTTTACGTAAGGTTCTTCAGTTGATATAACGTCAGTTTGCTATATCGTCATGCACAATTGAAGTAAAATTAATATCTATATTTGATACCCCACTGTGTAACTATTTGATTTGATTTGCGTTTTTGGTGTGACAGATTTTGAATATTTTTGGAAAACAAATGACAGAATACAGCTTTCATTTTCAGGTGGATGACAGGAACCTTGTAAACAAGACTTTCAATATCTTTGAAAGATCATAAATAGTGTTTTCTAAATAACCATAAAAGGATGAATTAAAAACATGTGGAACTTTATACAGTTTCATGAAAGCCCACGCAGAATGTCAGATAAAGAGTATTCAAAAAAAAGTGAGAGTGACAACCAGGAGTTTTATAGCCTACGTTTCAGCAAGTTCACCCAAAACAACAATTGGTGACATTCGAATGAGGATGCCTTTGAGCAGTTATTGTGACTTTGACAGGCTCAGAGAACTAAGTCAGGGGAAGTTATTATAAGGGAGGGAAGTCTGTTAAGGGAGAAGATCCAAGGAGGTTCAACTGCATGTCACATTTTCAACCACGAAAACCAAGCCATGATAAGTGTACTGTCATTCCATAAACATAAAAAAGTATAAATGTGTGGTAACTAAATAAATAAAACATATCATAACACTTATTTTCAACAATGATTAGTGGTTTACAAGCCACAGACAGAGTGAGGTGATAGAGATAAGGTGAGGAGTTGAGACATCCGTAGGGAGCTTGGAGTGGAACCTCAGCTTCCAGGGCAGACCCAGACCTCGCTGGGGGGACTATATATCTTATCTGTCCTGGGAACGTCTCAGGTAAACCCAAAATGAGCTGGAGAGTGTTGCTGGGGAGAGGAACATCCGGAATTCCCTTCTTAGCCTGCTGCCACTGTGAACTGACCTCGGATTAGAGGAAGAAATGTGATGGTTTTAAGGATAGAATGAAGTCGTCCTACCAATACAGATAACAAGTCTGTGAGCGGTTTAAGGGTGGTGCTTCCAAACCAGTGGGTCAGGTCTGCATAAAGCGGGTCACAAGATGAAACTCATTCAATGCTCAATATTTAAGATTGGACAGAATATAAAAGTAGTATTCTGTCTACTACAGCAATTAATATTTTATTTTCAGACTTTGCTTGAATCTTTTAATTCCTGTGAATTACAGGTAAAGGAAAAAATGTATATTTGTACCTGAACTCATCATCACCAGTAAACAAATGTCGATGTATCACATGTAGTTGTTTTAAGGACGGATGGGTCAAACAGATGGGGATGACCACAAACGCAACCAACATATTTGGCCTTTTGCATTCATTGCAAAAAAGAACGTCTTTTAAAGAGAAAGTAATATAAATCTAAGAAAATGTATCTAACTTTATCTAAATATAATACTAATATTGAGCCGGATTAAGGTATACATTCTTAAAGGCACAGGCGGTTGTGGCTCAGGAGGTAGTGCGGTTGTTCGCTAATTGGGAGCCATAATCCTGGTGGCTGTGCTTGGTTATTACTCCTGATGAGCAGGAGTTGCCTTCCAGGGTAGCCTCTAGCAACACTGTGAAATGATAAATGCTGTCTCCTGTTGTAAAATGCTTCAGGCTGACTAGAATCGTAGAATATAAGTACAGTCCATTTAGCTCCTTTTAGAAACTAAAATGAACCTGCGAGAGACAGCCCAGAGTTTTGAAAAGTAACACAGTCCTGATATTAGATCTGCTCCGCGGAGACAAAGCCATCTGTCTGAGCATCCTGACGAGAGGCTGAAGGCCAAATCTCCCACAACATGTCAGATTCTTTGATTAACATTCCTTCCCGGGACTCATTTTGCAGCTCTGTCAACAGGTGGACGCGAGGAGGCTGGCAGCTCACAGACGGAATGATTGGAGGGAATTCTGACTCTGTCCTTCATCGCTATCCATAATGAGAAAGGTGAAAGAAGGAGCTGGGTTCCCCCACCACTCCCTCCTCCCCTCTGACACATAGAGGATAAGATTCCGTGTGAGACAGAGACAGAAAGAGTGTAGCTGTTAGTGAGAGAGACAAATGTCCCCTGGCCATATTGATTTGGATTTTCTTTTAGAAAAAATAAATAAAGGGACAGATTTTTTTTCTTTGTTCAAGTAACACTGGGTCAGAAAGTCCTGTGAAAGCAACAGCTGTACTTTCCTTTTCTCCACACAAAGACCAAGCACCAACTGGAAGCTGATACGGCACTCAGGGGTGGCGGTAAAATTATACTGGCGCAAAGGAATGAGTCAGTCCTCTAATCCCTGACAATTTGACGCTTTAGGCAAAGATCATCCAACGAAAAGATAATATCTAATGGCAAGCCTTTATAGTTTCAGTTTATAGGCAAGGGGAAAACTACGAGCTTGTTTTTCATCAGACAAGGATGATTAATTTATTCTGTTCAGCTACCAACAGGGAGATGCCAACTAAATGAGTGAAGAATGAAATGAAAGAAAGTGAAACACACAACAGCAAGACTTTCTCAACCTGTGTTTTCTCGCACTCCACAGCTCACAGATGGGCGAGGGGTCGTACATCTCCACAATAGGGAGGCCATTTTCATTTAACAAATAAATATCACATTCATTGTTTGGTTTTGCAAATCAGGAACTGATTGCCCGGTTCTTAAACACCCCTGTTGTTGTGAATGCGGTTTGCCACAACGCCATCATGACTTATTAATTCAAACAGTGAGGAGTCTGGCTTTACAGCATGAATTATTTGATCCCTTTGACTGCTGCTTGAAGTGTAAGTGCGAGACAGAGACAGATCTAAATATTTACTTCCTCCTTTCTGCAAATCCATTTTCACGGTTTTCCTTCATTGGTAAATAATGTCGTGGCTCAAAGTTCAACAATTCTATGATGTGCTGCCATCTCGGACCACGCCATATGTCTTGAGCCAACCACGAACTCAACACAAGTGTTGAATTTGGCAGGATTTTTTGCTGAAGACCACAGGCTCTGGAGAGAAAGAAAACCAGCGGACAACTGCAGATTGAACTTTAGGCTGCACTGTGGGAAAGGATACCATAGGCAGCACCTTTCTTTCCTCAACAGGAGAGGCAAGGACAGACACGTTTGTGTTTCTCTGGAGTACTTCACGGACATCTCATCATCTTATCTCACACAGCTTGGCAGTTTTAAAAAAGCATGACTGCATGCAATAACCGCTGCAGATCTGATTTATTTGACACACTTAATTGCTCCTAAAATATCTACTGAAATGTATGTTTTATTTTTTTACTTTATTAAAACTTTGCCTGCTTTTAAGTTAAATTAGAGTTTGGTCATTAGCCTTTATCATTAGTCAGATTGTGTCAGGGTCAGCTGCATAAGTAGTATCAGATTAATAAATATGTATAAAGAGTGAGTGGACAGGTCAGCGAAACCCCACAGAGGTATGACATTTTAGATTGAGAGTTGGAGCAGCTGGCCTCAGAGGTTTCCCTGTTTGACTGCCTCTAGCCTCGAACTGTCTGCTGCCGCGTGACTGATCTGCACCAGGGGCCTAAGTCTTGCAAAGACTCTATAATCTCATCCAATCATTATAAATGTTTCAAAAGCCCTGCCAATTTCCAAAAGGTTTGAAAAAGAAAATTATCTGATCTACAAAATTGTCAGTAAATGTTGGTTTGCACATGCCTAACCCATCACAGTACAGCGCTCCAAAAGGCTCGATTATTTTCAGTACAGCATGTTATAGAGGTATGCAGGGAATTGTTTGTTGCATTGAAAGTAGGCCAAAAAAATCTAAAGCATTTTAAATGATGGTGATTTCTTCATGTTTTTAGACTTTGTATAATCCTTGATGAAGTTTTCAATGGAAAGATCAGCATTTTGGTAAACAAATGTATTTGGTGTCTTCGAAAATTTAGCTAGCTCAAAAAAAATTAGTCAATCTGACCAATGGTGAAAAATCTAACTGGTTGAAGAGCAAAATGTTATTTAATTACAAAAAGATTTTAAAAACAAATTGTAGCTGTATTATATATTAGTCTTTCTGGTAGCCCCTTTTACACAGTGAGGCTGGTCTGCTTTTTTCTGCTCTTTGGTTCTGTATAAAAACAATGGAGGCATAATAGACTTTTTTAGCTGTTATGTGTCTGGGATGGCATTTTATCCAGTAACAGAGGTGAAATGTGCATCTGTATTCAATGCAAGGCAGAAAAGCAGGATGGGGCTATGACGTTTGACAACATGTTGTGAGTGCAGCTCACAAAAAAAGCAGCTATTAGAAGTAAGCAGGGTCCAGGGTGTCCTTATCCCCCAGGCAGGTAATGAAATTATCCGCCACTAAAATGGAGCGTAAAGGATTGTGTTATTGCCATCAGCTGTTAAAAAAGAACTGAGAATATTATTGTTACTGAGAATGTTAATGTTATTTTGCACATTTGCCTCTGTCAAAGGGGCAAAATAACATTTTCTATCCATTAATTATGTTTGCTTTAATGAATATGTAATATTAGGCATTTGTACCACAGCGCGTAAAATATTGGGAGTAGAAGATCCAAATAAGTTAATTTCGCACACGGAATGTGATTTACAAAGCCTGAAAAATAATTGTGTGCTCGTGGTTACCTCTTTATTTAGTACGTTTGAAAGGAAGGTGCTAATCGGCACAACATTGTGCAATGACATAGTTAGTCATACTGACAAGCCGGTTCCGTTGTTTGGACTGCACTAGAGGAGCATTACTACACAGCCCAGACTGTTGTTGTCTGCTGTATGTTACACAGCCTTGCCAAACATCACGGGTTGGAGCATGATGCCCATGGATATAGAGTTTGAGAATTACAACTGGGCTCTTGTGTGGCTGTTGACTCTCTTCACTCTCCATTCCCCGAATGCTCAGTTAAGGGACAGCTTGGATTGGTGAGACCTTAACACCGCCTGTACCCCATCTTCAATCCCTCTTGCCAGGGCTCTGATGGCCATCGTCAGGCCAGATCCAGCGCTGACCAGCTGCCTGGTGGTCCCGAGCGCCTGGGAGTGTGTGAAGCACATTCATTTTTGATTTGATAAATATGAAAAATAATTTAAATAAATCCAGGAAAAAAAATGTGTCTACTCATGGAAGACAGTGGGCTGCACCTCCGTCTTCCACCGGCCCGTTCCTGAGGTTTTAGCATAAGCTATAGTATAAGCTATTAATTAATGTTTTCTTCTTCTTCTTATATCTTACCATCTTCTCTTACTCTCATCTAACGTTCTGTTTGTTTTACCCACAGCATTGAATTTCCCGCAGATACTCTCCCATAGCCTTCTT
The DNA here is from genome assembly GCA_037951165.1 of Lophius americanus. Lineage (NCBI taxonomy): Eukaryota > Metazoa > Chordata > Actinopteri > Lophiiformes > Lophiidae > Lophius > Lophius americanus. The sequence continues at coordinate 4,656,541 of JBBDHG010000032.1, read as the reverse complement.
CTTGTAGTAACATCAGATTTCTTTGCTGTAGCTCAACAATATGTTTATTTCCCTCTTCCACTAACTTCTCCAATTCCATGGCATTAAATTTAATTTTGCGGTCCCTATGCTCTCCAGCCAAACTATCCAAGGCGGAAACTGGTAACACACGCAAAGGCCTTATTTAAATAGTACTGCCTCCACCAAGTTCTCACCCGTTATCATTCCAGCATTTATTTAAGTACATCAAATCACACACAAAATAAACATGCAATCTGTTAGAATACACATGCAATTAAGCACTCGCTATTTGGGAACTTAGTAATTCAGGAGCTTAGCGTGCCGTTAAATCACAGAAACAAGGCTTGTATAATCAGGGTGAGAGGGTGAGGGTGAGGACATGGGTAAGATATTTTGATGACGTATTATGCATGAAACCCACAACTGGGAGTTTAAAATAATTTTAAAAAAGCTAATAGTTAGCAGCTATCACACGGACGAAAACTAAATTCGATTGAAAAAGTTCAGATTGGGTCAATATCTGTGAGCTCCTTACCCTCCAAGCTGAGGAGGAGATCAATCAACACCTTAAAAGCATGGTGCTGGATGCAAATGTAAAACCTCCCACTACAAACTGACCCTCTTGTGACAGTTATGGGAAGCTGCAGTGCCATTCCAAATCACACAGCAGAGCAGCATCACACCACCGTGGTTTTGTTCAGCGTCAAACAAAGGTGGTATGGAGAAGAGTCTCCTAACAGCGCAATTGTGCGATGTCTGTGTAAAAAAAAGCTTCTGCCTTTATCTTACTACAGCTCTATAGAAGGGCAACCATATCTATAAAAGCAATTTTCCTCGTTAAGTTTCTAACGTCTCTCCGTCATTCTCTCTGTGTTGCTTTCTGTCTCACTTTTGCTGACACAAACATTTACGTGCCAAAATAGTGGCCTGTTCACTTTCAGGCTTGTGACTGCTGCAGCCCCCCTGCCCCCAAAATATACACACAGATCCATATACACAGACAACTTCTCTGTTTCTTGACCCAGACATTACTAACTCCCTGTTGCACACACCGCCTTCCTGTTCCTGCAGTGTCTTTAGCATGTCATACCAGCAAGTCGGGGAGCGACGGGTTCAGCATTCCATCTTTGCTAGAGAGCTGCAACACTTGACTTCCATGTGAGGTAGGGAAACAGGCCTATGTATAATGCAGGGATAATTATTTTCCTCTTTTTTTACACATTATAAATGTTTGACATAGTGTTTTGGACTTCTATAAACATCCTTTTTCTAAGAACATTATTAGTATGTGCTGCATGTTGCTAGTAACAACATCAGAACTTGAGAAATGTCTCACAATCTCCCAGCTATTTCTTTGTTTTAGATTGTGGGTTCAATCCACTATCCTAAAACAAAGCTGGGACATGTGAAAACCTTCCTGCTCCATCATGATGTGAAGCACAATGAGGGCTTTATTAATGATCCTGAATCACCAGGCCTGCATGCTCGCAGTCGCTTTGGTAAACTGGACTATTGTGTGCAGCACTACCGCAGCCCAAGTGAAATTGTTCATTATGTGATAACTCATTTCAGCCAGTTTATCACAGATTCAACATCTTTTGTGCTTTTGTAGTTTGCAGTTTGGGACACACTTACTTTGACATCACATTTTGTGAAGATTTGGGAATAGCAATGAAGTAAAGCACAAATACCAATTACTTTATTGTATTTGTATTGTTAAATAGGAACAGTAGGGAAGAAGAAGATGCCTCATTCATATCTATGATCAAGGCCAAAACAAAAATGGCAAAAACCCTTGAATATGTCCTTTCAAGTCAAGCTATTGCTTCCTGCTGCAAGTTAGACTCAACCATTCTTGAACTGCCACTTGTTGGACTTGAAACAGAGACGTTGTCCGCTCTGAGTCTCTCTGCTCAGAGGTGAAGTGCAGGCTGCTGAAGGCTTTCGGATGTGTTGACTCTTGGGATTTCCCTTGATGATGTTTACAAATGCCACGGCAAGGAGCACGACAGCAGGAAAAGAGATTCAAACCATTGTTTTGAAAGACAGAATGAGCTGAATCATCTGTTGGGTACATAAATGAATTAAAATCATTGAAAAATTGCGTGTCGACTAGTTAGGAATAATAATAATAAATGCAATTGCATTGAATTTCTTCTTCCTGCTCCTTTTTCAATCATGGATTGTGTTAAAATATATATATATATCTTCCTTAAAGTCGCAAAAGGGAAGCTGTGCGGTTAGATAGAAGAAATTTTGAAAAAACTGTGAGCTGCAATTGTGATCATACCTTTCATAGCTTCCCCTCTCTGGTGCCTTCGTTTTCCTTTACTTGCTGTGAAGACTCTCTTTTGAGTTTAGGTTAAAAAAAAAAGTTGCATCGACTCACACACCGACACATCAAATTTATGACCAACAGTCTGTAAGGAGGCTCATCTGCATGAGGCTGCACCACCGCCTGCCCTCCACTATGAAAAGAGAGGAGCATAAAAGAGTAAATGAATGTGTGTAAAATGAATACGTGGCCCGGGGGGTCAGCTTAATGGAGTGAGACCCTGGCCCCTATTGACTCCCAGTGCCAAACTATTAACTCCACAAGCTTCAGCCTCATTTTTCATGTCAGGGTTTAGGCACATTTCCTGATTATGTATTCTGTGTTCTTGTTTTGACTTAGTCGGCCTAATGTTTAAAACTGTAAAATAATCATTGTTGACTTCACAGGAAGAGTGGAAAAGTCTCAAATTCACCAGGACACAGCCATTAGACGGACATTTTGAGTGCTTCTGTCACTTTGTCCACCTTCAGAAACATAATTTAAAAAAAGAATGTTTATGTTATATTTTTTGAACAAAATGCCAAAATAAGTATGTCAAATAAATTGTACCTCATGTAAACATTTGCATAACCTTTTTCAAATGCTCTGAAATCTTCACAAATTGAACCAGCCTGCTGCCCCCTTCTCTTCATCCAGGAAACTATAAACAGGACCGTGTGATCACACAGTGCTTGCTTTGACTATGAGTTCATCTGTCCATTAATTGTTTCCATGTATATGCTTGTTTTTTTGAAACAAAAAAAACAAAAGTGGAAAATGCATTTCAGGGTATCCTCGGATATTAAGTGATCAAACATTCACTTTTGTCAAACGTTTATTTGTTGCAGCTCTCGCATACAGATAGCCTATGTGAACTAAAAAAGGCTTATTTTTTTATAGGCATGAGGTCACAATATTGTCTAACCAAAGAAACCAAAGAAAGAAGTTTTTTTTAAATCCAGGTTTGAAGATGCTTCATGAAATTGGTGTATTCTCATCTTCAACGCAAAACACATACATGTAAGCAATGCATTACTTAGAATATCCACAAATCCCCTGACAAATCTTTTATGGTCAACCTCAAGGATACACACAGTGCATTTCGGTGATACACTGAATGCATAGATCATTTTGCTCCATTACAATTGAAAACAACAACAATAAAGGCTACAATGAAGTCACAGACTTCTGAGGTAGGAGAGGTAGCAGACAGGGAAACATAGCAGTTTGTACAATCTGACAGGACAGAAATGATTCTGTCCTTGTTTCCCTTGTTTCTTATATTTACACTAAAATGGTAGACTTGCTAGATGATGTCACATTGCATCCACAAATGTAATGCCATGTAGAAGATTGGTTTGGAAATGATGCAGAGATAAATTTCCACACAAGAGCAAATCTATTTTTCTATATTTATAATTGGGCGGCTGAACTTGCCTTGCATGAAGATAACAACAATTCAATCTTCCTAAATATTCATGAGGCCTCCTGAGATGTTCTGGCTGCAAAAATTCCCATTGCTGTTGGTTTGTGTGACTAAAGGCTGGGGGTGTTATCAATAACAAGCGAGCAGGGTATGTTTCTTTAAGACAAGTCCATAAATGGTGGCCCGGTCACCACCTCCTTCGCTGAGAATGGGCCGGCAGTTCGAGTTTTGCTTGGCGGGTCAAGACTGCCATTGAAGTCTGAATGGGCTGCCATGGCAGATTACACTGCACAGCTGTCCCCCTACCGTGGAAATTAAGTTATGCCCCGTGTCAGCAAGTTTTGTGTTTTCCCCTCTCTGTCCCTTTCTCTGGCTCTCATCCCTGCCCCTCCCCCTTTCCTCTGCCCCTCTCCTCTAATTCCTTTAACTGTGGAGGCTCTCAAAAGTGCACAGCTATAGGGGGCCGATGGAGGTAAAGGTCGGCTATGGGTAATAAGATATGAATGGCTTTTGTGCATCTCATGGTGCAACTTTACAGTAACTTTACGAAATGATTGTCTCGCCATTGAATAAATAGCCTCCACCAACATTCCCAGGGGCAAACATTGACTTACGCACACACTTGTAAACACAAATACCAAACGAACAGAGGCAGCCCTGACGCGTTGTCTCACTCGCTTTTGAACTGCGTCCCGCTGCACTTGTGGCCCCGGCCTCGTGGTTTGTTTATTTGTGGGTGAAGTTGTTTGTGCCATGGTCATAGTGAAAGGCAAACACTTCAGCTCCTCAAGTGATGTGTGAACATGCTGGGAATGTCCCCTCCAGCCCGCAAAGCAGCTGGACCCGCTGGCTGTTACAGGCTGACGGAGGGTGCAGCTTCCCCCCTGGCAGACGGACACATTGCACTGTTAAAAAAGCTCAGTTACAATACTGTGAAGTAGTGTTTACTGCTCAAAATGACGCATAATATATCTGATAAATCACTAACTACTGACACATCTGTCCATTTATCATTCCGTCCAAAGTTTTTGTACACAAACAGTTAGCTTCATAGCTAATTTATGTTTGACATAAACGTCTATCCAACAATACAACAAATAAATACAGCACTTAGTTGGTGTTGTTCAGGATTCAAAATTGTGTCTATCAGAATAAATTATCATTGGATTACTCACTTGAACGACAATTGTTATTTATAAAAAAAAACTTAGGCAGCAGTTAAACAATTAGTCACTAAGTTATTATTATATAATTATCAATAATCCAGGATAAATTTCACTTTTATATTTAACACCCCAATGAGGAAACAATTTTTTTTTATTATTGTCATCTCTAGTCTGCTTGGCCACTCAAAGCACTTTACAACCTGAGCCAGCATTCACCCATTCATCATTCACAAAGTGGTGGCACAGGCTAATATCTAACGCACCACCTACATCAGGCGCTATCATAGACTGCAGGGGATGGAGATCATACTACTGCTGTCTATACCTGTACCTCCTGAGAAACATCCCACCCATAATAGATGATAGCTGTAAGTGGACTCTGTTTATGTGACTATGGTTTTTACATAAAACCGGCACCCTTTGGGCATTTTGGCCTGTCGTTTTAAACAACAGCAGCTTTTTTATGACCTGGAAACACAAACTTTGGACAACGGATTACAGAGGGTAATCTTTTAAAATTGTATTGTTTCCATTTCCATGCGTGTACAATTATTGGGTAAACTTTGATAACACAGCCGTGTTATCACAGCTGTGTTATCAAGCACGGGCAGATAACCAACATAAACAAAGGTGAACTTTTGTTTGTACACAGGGATGTAGTCTTATTCTGGGACATTTTGTTTTTGATCAATTACACTGCTAACTACTGGCCTTGCATGCTACTACTGCGTTTTTAAGGATGGCCTCTTTGGTGTAGGATAGCAGACATATTTCAAAACACAAAGTGTAAACATTTTTAATTTGTAGCTAAACTGGTGTTGTTTAGAAGCATTTATGTTGATGCTAGAAGGTGATATTTGTTTAAAAAAACATATCAGACAATAAAACACAGTTATCTCCAACAACGAATCATACAACTAACTCACTAATTGCTTGAATATGTGAATGAAACTGTTGATGCCTCTCATTAAGTTTCATCTCATTTTTTTTGAATTTACAAAATGCTCATTACTTAACAGACCAAGAAGAAAGCTATGGCGTTGTTATGCGTCTTTTGTACTATAGGGATCATTACTTTAGAACAGTAACATGACAATGTTCAGAGTATGAGGAGGGGACAGTAAATGTAACTGGATACATTCTCAGCGTCTGTGGTCAATTTGCAGCCTAGACTAAAACAGCATTTTTTTAAAGGAAAATATGGGGGATTACTTTTCTTTTACAGCTAAACTAATGTGTTTTTATTCCCCACCATCCCAGCTAAATAACTGCAGCTCTTTCTTTTCTTTTTTTTTTTACCTTTAATGAACCAGGTTAGCTCCATTGAGATCAGAGACCTCTTTAACAAGGAAGAAGAAAGCAGCAACACGGTTCCACTAATGCAAACACTCAACATGAAAACATAAACACACAGGAACTAAAATTAATAGCACTTGAATTTGATCAAATAAAACATTTGCACACATAAAATATGGACTCAAGAGTTTTTTTTTCATTTGTTCAACTGAGAAAACCGGTGTACAAAAATGTGTGTCCCCTTTTGTGAGGAAACTCAGTAGCAACATTTTGAACAGTGAATATATGAAATGGCTGCCACAAACAGTCAGGCAGAAAAGTATTCTTTTGGTGACAGTAGGATTAGTGGCGCAGGTTTTCTCTCAGGCCCTGAGTAGTCCGGCTGCAGCTTGAGTAACTGGATTACAGGCCTTTTTCTCATTTCAAAGGGTTGTGAACTCAGCAGAGGTCTTGCATGATGAAATCAAAGTGGCAGCTGAAATAGGAGGGAGAAAAACAACAAGAGTTTCTTGAAAGTCTACCATCATCCACCAAGCAGCTAATGGGAATGCTGAATCGGTGATCTTTGCTTCGCCGTGTGACCCTCAAGAATTCAGATATATTCACCCAGCAAGGGCAAGAAGGAGAGCATCATCGGGAGAAGTGAAACAACAGAAAAGCAAAATGTATTCCAAGGGAAAATAGCAGGCGAACAGCGAACAGCAAACACACCTCTGTTATAATGACCTTTTAACAAATGTGCGCATAAACTCTGGCAGGAGCACAGAGGGGAGTCGAGGTGAAGCCCATTCCATCGAATACCCTGTGGTAACTTTAGGGGATTATTTCCAAATCCTTTCAAATGAACTTTCCATGTCAGTGCCTCCTCCTCCGTCTCCAGCCATTCCAACTGTCCTTCCACTTCTACATCACTTAATGCACAAGCTCCCAAGGAGCCAAAGCCAAAACAAATGCCTGTGAGAAATATGGTCAGCACACATAAGCAGAAAGGAGTCCACTTTTACAGCCCGAGGGGACGGAATATTACAAAAACAGATAGAATTAAAAAACAGACGGAAGAGTGACTACTCCACGCACTGCGCTTTACACCTTAAGTTGGAAAACAGTCTAAATAAAAAATCTTCCGCCTTTGTTCTAAAATTCAAATATGTATTTAATCAAGCCTTGAGTCTCTTGAGTACAAACTCTGACACTGAAGCTTTTCACAGGTTTGGTGTTGATTGAAAACATTTTTTGGGTGAAACATGTTCAATTGACCTCAGCATGAAAGTAAAGACATCCTCGCCGCTGATTCTGAAGTAGACTGAAAAGTATTACACTAAGGTCAGACATTACATGTTGTAATTGATATTTGACAATTTAACATATTAGTACTGTTTTGTTTCTGATCAAACTTGGAAGAGGAGAGAGTGAGGAGGAGTGATTAAAAAAAATACTCAGGGATCACTTCAGACCTGAGTCTACGCGGAGCTAGGATCCTTGTTGAGAGCTAGTTGAGAGAGCAGCACCTTTCCAAACATTGTGCTGTGATATGCATGTGGTGAAGGGGTGATGTGATCTGCATGGGGTGAAGTGTGAGCCGTTTTGTTCGGGAGGCCAAAGAAACAGAGTTTGGAAGTGAACTGAGCTCACTGAAGCACAGTTGATGACAGAGATACCTTACACACGCTCAAAGAGCTGGAACACAAACAGCCGCAGTTTATAAATTCAAACCCAGAAACCTACTCCCAACACAGACACACACACACACACACACACACACACACCCACACTGTGTTTTTTCAGCAATGTGTTGTCAAAAACAGCTCCTATATTTTCTGCTATTTCTAGGGCACTTTTTCGGCTGCTTTAATTCCAATAGAATCATACAAAAATAATAGAAATATCCATTAAAAGCCTCACACAGGTTTGAAATGGGCACTAGCAAAATATATTCCAGCACTCATTGTAGACTATTTGGTGAGATCTTTTGCACCTCATTCATTATCCATTCACCCGGCGTGTATTATTATGGTCTAATAAACGCATGATCCACTTTTTCTATGTGCCGAAAATGTCAGAACCAATGCAACAGGCAAAAGAAAGACAAGCGGGAGGAGGGGAGTACTGGCCCGGCCACAGAGTTATTCTGTTGGAAAGTTTCACGCACGGCAAGCTGCAAGCCAACGCTGCAAAAACTGACAAGGTATTTTCTTTAGCAGCCACACTTATGAAGAAGTTTTAGGCTTCTTTTAAAGCGTGTGGATTTTGGGGCAATAAAGGTTTTTTGAAGTTACATTGTTGTGGTAAGATGTTCAAGCATGAGATCAAAACGTAGTGAAATAAAGTTGGTAAAGATAATTTAAGAAAAACATGGGATATTCATGATGAAACAAACCGGGGCTGGGTCTGTCATGTGTTTTCCTCTTTTCTTGCAGTGGAGGGTTGAGACCCGAGCAGCAGCAGATCGTTCCCACATGCTTCCCCGCTGCTCCACTCTCCAGAGGTGTCAAGCAAGCCCGAAAGAATGAAGTGCCTCGCTATTGTGCTACCCAACTATTATGTGCTTAACATTTCCATGACAAAGATGCCACTCGACTTCTCCTCCATCCTTTCAGCTGGAGGGCCCTTGTCCCCCCCTCTAATAAAACATTTTGCAGCAAATCACTGAGTTAAATCTTCTGAAGCTGACCAGAGAAAGGTGACGTGATTCTCATTATCTTAAGAAAACAACATAAAGAAAATACGTTCTTGTTCTGATATATACCCAATTCAAACTAATATTAATTTACATTAATAATTTACTTTTATCTACCTAAACTAATACAGGGCAACAACCCTGATTTTCCATCCATTACAGACAACAACTAATTTAGAATATTTTTGCAAACATTATTTTTCAAGAACTGTGTCTTTATCAGAAGGGGTGATGTAAATTCTGATACATGATAGGGTGTTCGTGGCGGCGGTGGTGGGTTGATTTATGGCGCCAGTTGCTTTTGACAAACGACAGCTAAATGAAGACATTGCAGGTCAGAAGGCTACCGGCTGAGGTAAGCCTCTAGTTACAAACATACAAGTCCACAAGTTTGTGTTAAGCGATCGGGAACTTCATTTGACAAATATGTCTTTATAAAAATGTAAAAAGACAATTCTTCCAAAGTAAAAAAAATGAATTCTTCCTTTTGGGGAATTTGATTTGACCTCTTAAAAGAAGCAGTATAGACTTTACTGAGCAAACCCTTTAATATATATGAAGAGAGCCTACTACTAAACCTAATCACTTCACAGAACTTTAAATCAGAGGATTAGGCATTAAAAAAAAATGTGGCTTGGTCCCCCAAAGTGACTTATTTCATGCACGTAAACATAATGCAAAAATAATTATGCAATAAGTGTGCACAGAATTAAGATTCAATTATATAATTTATGGGGGAAAAGGGTAATTTGAGGGAATAAAAAAGGGTATTAAATTCAGATTTTTAATTAATATAATAGACATAACCATATTATTGGTGTAACTGCTTGTTATATAATTGATATAGGCTGTAATGATTTCTCACAAAACTAACACTGATGTAAGAGAATGGAAAAGGGTCGGGGCAGCAAAAACTTGTTATGAAGTGTAAAATGCATTTCTTTTTTTGAATTAAGACATGTGTCAGGGCAACAAAGTGGCAAAGTCAAAAATGATAACTCACAGTCAATGAATGTTTCTTCAAGTTTGCTTTATGCCTTCTATAATAGTATATCGATAAGGCAATCATACAGTGGATTTAGACATTTCTCTCTCTCTAAGCTATACACAGTGAATAAATCATCTCATAACCTCAAACATAGAGGATTCTCTGGAGAAAAAAAAATCTGTATAGGCTATACACATATATACACAATACACATTAGATGTAAGAGAATATAGTCAAAATAACTTCCCTTTAAAGCTGGAATTCTCAGGCTTTTGTTCACATGGGGAACATTTGGATGTAAGAAGGTGGCTTGTAATAAATTATGGTTTCACTTTTACTCCAAGTCGATTTACAAGTTCAAATATTCCAGCATTAAATACATGAAAAACGGATATCCTGGTGCCAAATGGCAGCAGTGTCATATAAAAATAGTCCATGCTCTTTAAAAACGATTGGCAGTGCACAGCATATACTGTTCAAACTTAGCATTGTGACCAAAATGTGTCTCTATCAGGTCAAACTTTAGATCAGAGAGAGAGAACAGACTATCTACTGAAGCGCATCATACAAGCAGAGATTCTGCAGGCCTGGTCTGATAAGAGAGAGCAGCCTGGAGGCCGAGTATTTAAAAAATATATATCTTTATGGTGCCACTTGCATAGAAAACATCCTGACGTGAAAACATTCAGCGTGGAAAGCTGTGGTATTAAACTGAGGCATGCGCCGGGACAGACTTTCCTTTAAGTCTCTGAGGCTCGAACCTTCACAATAGAAGCAGGTCAATGAGTGACAAAAGTTTGGGTTGCCTTTCATCCGGACAATAGCCGGGCCAGATTATGAACCCGGTGACTAAATAAGGGGAAGGAGGGCTAGACTAGCTGCCAGTAGGGTCAAAACACAGCTGGTTACTGGGAGAGAGGCGCCGTCCTCCACGATCTCGAAATTGTCCGGTTCACCCTCTCGTTCTTCTTCGTAGTCCGGGTCCTGGCTGTAGTCGGACCCGCTGCCTTCATCCCTCACGGGAGAGTCGAAGCACAGAACCTTCATGCTGCTCTTCATGAACTCACAGATGGCTCTCTCGTTCCCGTCACACATACAAGTGTCCAGCTGCTGACCTTTGGGTATTTTGCGCATATTAGCGATCACATTGCGGCAGGCGTTGGTGCAGATCGTCCCGCTGAAAAGTTTCCTGCAGTGTTTCAAATAATCTGCCAGATGGGAGCCGCACTGCTGGTCTCTCCCGCACTGCCACCGAGCCTCCGTGCAGCCGGTGCTGGTCGTCCGGGGCAGACACGGCTCGATGGCCCGCTTCGTGTGCGTGCACACCGTATCGTGGGCGCAACTGCAGTCCTCCAGAGCCGGCCCGTTTTTGGTCAGATTGAGCTGAACCAAAGAGGAGATGCAGTGACTGGGACACTTCTTCCTCTCCCCGGTCAACACCGGGCCGCACGCGCGCGTGTAGTGCTCGTACGCGTAGTTGCACTCAGGCTCGGCCTGGCAGTTCATGATGGCTTGCCAGCATATCGGCCGCCGACCGTGGGACGGCAAAGCCACGGAGAAATAGCCAAACAACAGAAGCACGCAACCAAGAGGCCAAACAGTCGTGTGGACGCCCCGTGCGCCAGAGTTAGCCATTGCTTTGGCTGCAAAACTCACATCAGTGTCACGTGCACAACATCCACGCTACTTCCACGGAGAGTGTTTTCCCCAGAGCCTGGTGTATTCCGAGGCAGATGATGTGATAACAGGCCCGTGTGCAGGCGATCAACAGGCTGGCACTGCGCGTTGTAATCCCGGCTCCATAAACCCGTCAACGCTGATCCACAAGAGCCGGATTCTCCAGCGAACCCCCCTCACCCGTACATGATGCGAACTAAAAACTCAAATACTCACTCACGGGACTAAAAGGGGGCAGCAGAAGTTACGTTCTCCGCGAGTTTAAGGTAGTTTCCGCGGCGGTTCATTCCGTAGTAGTGATTTATTTCGTGCGGCAAAATGCCTCCAGCTCAGCCTCCTCTTTAGTCCTCTTTCTGAGTGGGACGGCTCCAAAAACCGAACCGGATGAGTCCAGAGACTCCCTTACAGTATCGTTTAACGATCCTTGTGTGCAAACATAATAGTTCACGGGGGGGAAATAACCAACCCTTGCGGGTCACAAAGTGTTCGTCCACTGTCTGTCCTTTCAGCGTTAGTCTGTGTTCTCCAGCCACCTCTCCTCTGCACACAGCAGCCAGGTGCCTCCCATTGGTCGGCCACTTGTTGTGGGTTCCTACGTAGAGATGGGCGGGAGCTTGGTGGGAGGATGGTCCGCACGAAAACACGGTAACGTGGTATTGTCGAGGGTAGTGGAGAGAAAACTTCTCATAAATACTCGAACTGCACTATTACAGCCACTTTTATGTTTGTATGGAAGGAGAGGTATGTGACAGTCTAGTTTTTTTATACAGGAAAACAAAAACAACTATAAACTACACATATGCTGTTTTAGCTGAGAGCCCGATAGAACGCCTCAAATTAAATGTGAATTATTGTTAATCTCTAACAGTACATATTGAGGTAATCTCAATCATTTATATGAAGTCCGCAATAAGCTCAAAGATAGGATCCCATAGTGACTCAATAATGAAGATAAATACATTTAACTTGTTTTTTCTGAGCTCAGTTACAGACATTAGAGAAATATTTGTGTTCATTTACATGAGGTGAATTTAGGCACAATTGCAATTATGGTTGTTAAGTTACAGTCAAAAAGTTTTTGGGGTTTTTTTTGCCAAAAAAGGGGGAAATAGTGAGTGAATTACAGTAAAGTATGACACATTGATCCCCTTGAATCCATTCATATGTACCAAATTTGGAATAAATAAGACCACAAACCTCTCCCCCTCTCCCTAATGACAGAATACAAATTATTATTATAGCGTTAGAAAAATGAACAACTACATTAAAATATGACAATTATAAGTTAGAGCTCCTTAAGACAGAGAATATAAGGTACCTTTGGAAAATGTACACTAAATGGAAGATGTACACTTAACGCCTTATTTGGGCGTTAGGAAGTTATGCATAAAAAACTGTGTTGTGTAGCTGGGTTTATGTGGACACTTTTCATCTTTCCAATTGAAATCATTCTGAACGAATATTTCTGGTTGACTGTTTACATGAGCATTGATCTAATCCTAAATGCTTATTATATGCGCCAATATATCAATCAGAAGAACTGTGTGACAAGTTCAGATGAGGGGTATTTGTCATTTGATCAGAGCAGTTTTTTCTGTTACTGTGATGCTTTAATGAAGTTACGAGGGAGAAAGAAAACATCACATAAAAAATGGATCATATCATCACGATATGATGCAAATCTTAAGTTATAAGTGAAGCCGTGTTATTCGGTAAACTCACCAGAAATGTTTCTTTAACATTAAAATCATCCAAAATAACGTTAAAAGCAGAAACTCCTCATCACGCACTTGGACCTGAAAACCCAGATCCACGCCATGGACAGAAATCTTTGATTCATTACTTCTCTGTAACCACTTTACCTGTTCATTGTTGCAAGGGTTGGACCCTATTCCAGCTCTTTAATTACTTCCTCTATTGTTACATTAAAAGTGAAGTCTGTGGGTCTGATCCACTTTATTGTTGTGGGATTAATGCATGAGCACGAATTGCCGATTATAACATCTGGGTCTTCAAAGTTTGTCAGCGCTTTTTAATTTGTTCACAGTATCGGTCTATCATGGCTGCTGACAGTTTTTTCTTGGGCGTTTTTGTAAAGCTCATTATTTCTAACTTTCGGGGGGAAAGTCAACTTTCCCCCTCTGCAAATCAAAAGCGTGCAAAATGCTGTTATACTACTGAGCTCCGATACTTGATGCCTGCAGAGCTAAAGATCTGTGCAACATTCTCACAGGCAATTGGGTCATCCACATCCGGCTGACAAACCTTTCTCTGCAGAAGAGATGAGTCCAATTTAATTGTGAAATAACAACACATTCGGTGAACATCATTCACATTGCTGATCCCTGCCTAGAGCCGTCACAATGACATCTGTTCAACCTCGGTAAGATCGCATCATCAGTGCGTGAGTTTAAATGGCCTCTGGGAGTCTTTTTGTGTTATTAAATGATCATCCATTCATTTCACTAACGTCTTCTCCAAAATATTGGATTTTTTCATGTCATTTATCAACCTATAACAGCTTAATCATTTGAAAAAGGTGTTGGGATCTTGCATTGGGCCAAAAAAAAAAGCCACAGTTTTCCCTGCATATAAATTATTATTAATAGTGTGACAAAGCCACACTGTAACAAGTTACTGTGAAAATGCAGTACTGCCTAACTACTTGTCTAATCACAACGTTGGATCCTGCTCTGTGGATTAGTTAACAAGGTAATTATGATTTTATTAAACTCAGTATCAACCTGTCATGTTATTTTGTGTCGACTTTGTATTATCTTTATTGTTACTTTGCCAAACTAAAACTCACTAAGTGTTAGCCGTGTGTCGCTAGCATACATGCTACCGTTTTCAGCTAGCTAGCATTCTCACTGGAGTTATGATTTCGTCTAACCCTTAAAACACGCAACATGTCGATTCATTTGAGTTTCATGGCCACAGGATTACATTTTTAACCAATATAATCAACAATCTTAAATTTGATATATTGGGCATTGCATTGTCTGTGTCTATCAGGCAGTCTCTCTGTCAGTCAGTCTGTCTGTCAGTCTGTTAGTCTGTCTGTTTCTCAGTCAGTCTGTCAGTCTATCTGTCTACCAGACAGTCTGTTTCTCAGTCAGTCTATCTGTCTACCAGACAGTCTGTTTCTCAGTCTGTCAGTCTGTCTGCCAGTCAGTCTGTCAGTCAGTCTCTCTGTCTGTCAGTCTTTTCTGTCTGTCAGTCAGTCTCTCTGTCTGTCAGTCTTTTCTGTCTGTCAGTTACTCTGTCTCCATGTCAGTCTTAATCTGTCTCATAAATTAATGGTTTACTGAAGTCTTCCATGAGGGTAATTATTTTGTACAGGAAGTCGTGGGCAGTAATATTTGCAGCAGTATAACAGACCCATCTTTAATGTATAAAGATTAAAAAAGGCTCTGGTTTGGGTCCTGGTGCCTATATTTCATATTGATCTGGACATTAACTATAATCGTTGTCTTCATCAGTTGCTGGTGATGAAGTCACAACTGGACGATGTACGATCAGCATTGAAAGCCCTCTCATGTGTGAAGACTTCAACCAAGCTTCATCACAGGGTTTGCTGTCATTATTTTGCCACCTACACTCAGTTCAACGCCAAACCGAGAGGAAGCTGCAAGGACACTGGTTTGTTCATAGGTAAGTCTTCTGCTTCTCTTAGATATTGTTTGGATGTTTTGTTCCTCTTCCCGGATGTGTTCAAGAATGTTGAATTATCATTTACTATGAGCTGTGTTTAAATAAGTTCCTCTATTTCGTTCCTCCACTCGTTCCTTGTCCCGACAAGCTGTGGTTGAAGCTGGCGTGTGTATTCAAGTACAACACTGGATTCAGGCCGATCGTCTAATCACAATAAATGTTTTTGAAGAATTAAAAGAGTAATTCCCTCTCTTTACCTCACACTCCAGCTCTCTCTCTCTCTTTATCATGCTCAAACTGCAGTCAGCAAAATTGTTGTATATAAGGACAGACACCGTGTTTGAGAAGTTGGAAATGTATTCTTAACTTCAAAAATGCCATTACATTATAGAATAATATTATTAACAGGAGGTTCTTTCAGAAGGTGAGGCCATTGTCACACTGGTTTGATTTGCTTTTATGTCCCTCTAAGTGTCGGTACCTGGAATGTATTGCTTTCCTTGAGTTGTGCTTATTGAATTATCATTGATCAAAACTCGTCACTCATTTTAGTGACACTTAGTCATTAAAAACACTGTTCTGAAATAATATATGGATAGTGTTGTAATGGGTACTTTAATCCTGAAGTTTGCAGACTGAAGTCTTAAAATCAGTCTGCTCAAGTATTCACAAAGCCATTTATTTATGTCTACAATGCTAATAGATTCCAATGTTTCCTAATGTCTCAAAGAAATAAAGACTAGTCCAGAATGTTTTGTGGTTCTGAAATGATCTTAATTTACCCCGCCAAATTATTGTGTAAAAACATGAGAAGCGTCACATTATAATTACATACTGATTTAAGTTTTCTTATTGTCTGGCAGGAGGGTAACGAGCCTCTGTAGCGACCGGATGTTTCTGTTCTCATTGTCTGCTAACGAGTCTCAGCGTTGTTTTGTTCTTTTATACTTGTCTTGTCTCAGTGGTTTCCTTCCAGGTTTGTTCTTGTTTATTCATGTTTACTGATTTCCTTAAACACATGATTAAACCTCAGGAAATATCGATAGTGAGGACAGGTTACATTAATTAACCTGCAATTTTTTAGGAACCTATTGGCTTGAATTATGGTTTTTGTGGATTGTATTTTACAAGAATTCATTACTTAAAATGTTTTAGCGACTGAATGTGTTTGATGCCGGTTCTCTAACAAATGTGTTACATGTCAATCTGTCATAGTTATAAAAAATGGTGTTTTTACAGCTTAGATTTGACAAAAATACTGTTTATGATACTGCACTGAAGTACACAAGTATAGGAGCGTGAATGCTGTTTTTTCATGTTTTGTTTGACTGTTTTTGACTCATTTTCAAGGATTTTCAATTTCATTGAAATGCACAGTAAGGTACTGTTAATATAACATTTCTACTGTAATATATTGTTTTATACAGTAAGTATACTGTAAAATAACAGTGTCATGCTGGTAATTGCCATTTGTTTTACTGTAATACAACATAATTTCTCAACTGTTGGTACAATTTAGTCCAGATTTAGTGCATATGAATCAACTAAAGGATCTATTCTGTAAATATCCTATTTTACTCTAGCAGTTCATATTTTACTTAATAAAGGTAGATTTTTCCTATTCTTATTTATTTTTATTTAACCAAAAACACAATTTTCCAGGTATAACTCAGAAACAGTTTTTAGGTCATTTTGAGATTTTATAAGCACATTAGTAAGAGGAAGAAATGTACTGATTGGGGAAAGGTCAGTTGTATATTTCTGATGCATATTACTCGACTCAAGTAAGTCTATCTTGTATTTATCATATATATATATATATATATATATATATATATATATATATATATATATATATATATATATATATATATATATATATATATATATATATATATATATATATATATATATATAACATTATATATACATTATATTATATTATGTAGATTTGTCAAAATGAATGAAAAAAAACCCAGAAAGTAAATCATGGATTTGATCAGCTTGTCCTGAGGCGTCCCTGAATTTCTATTTTTATAGAAATAGCTTTACTTTACTCCAAGATATTAGATATGTGCCTGGACCTCATCCTCAAAATGACACACATCTGTGTGTAAGTGTGAGTGTGTGTGAGAGTGTGTGGGTGTGAGTAAAATGATAGCCCACATGTTGACACATGAGCAAGAGGAGGCAGTTTAGTTCTTGAGGCTTGTTGTGGATGAGGGAGTCAGGGAAAGAGCACTGCGAGGGCACAAAGGCTGTTTGTGTTTCAAAAAGCATTCTGATCTCAGGAATGTACCTTTAGGCCACAGCCGTGAGCTTCCCATTGCAAACAATGCACTAAATCTCAGTTACGGCTGGCTAGCGCAGATGCTGTTGGCACTACTCCAAGGTTGCAACTCGTCAAAAATGATGGATACAGGGAACCCAATACCTTGAGAGTCCCTCCTTTGCTTTCCCTTGAGCTCAAAGAATGGAAGGACTGTTGAGTGTTTTAAAAAAAGGTTATTGAATACCAACATCCCTATTGTTTCAAATGTAAGATGAACCACAGGCTGCTATTGATTTATTCATCTTTTTAAATAGTGAAAATCAAGCAATTTACATTCTTCCATAGTCCATATTTGCATATTATTACAAAAGAAAACTATTAACTATATTCGAAAACTACATAAAAAAATATTGCATGCAAAGTGCTTTCAGATGGAAAGAAAAGATGAAATAAGCCAACACTTCAGTCTTTTTCAAACACCGTAGGCTATTCTTAAACCAGATGTTAAGCACTGCATTGTTACTTTGAGGACGCAATTGAGCCACAGATCTGGCTGCAACATTTAACAATTAAGGGAAAAACATATCGACATTAAAAGAACGCTGCTGGTGTTCAGCGTCCTCCGAGATCATAACAGGACATGTTAAGATCATAACAGGACATGTTAAGATCATAACAGGACATGTTAAGATCATAACAGGACATGTTAAGATCATAACAGGACATGTTAAGATCATAACAGGACATGTTAAGATCATAACAGTACACAATGTTAAGTTGACTGAAACAAAAACATACATGTTTCAAACATGACCCAAAGTCACGTTAGTTGTCACGTTATTTATGTTTCACTATTACATTTATGTAAAAATTAATTAGAAAGCTTTATTATTGATTTGTATCTTACAGTTGATCATTCGATGCTTTAATAACACATCCTGTATTACATTTCGTCTGTTTTTAACACATATTTTTATCACGTTAGGAAAATATTGTTTTTTTTTCATGTAGTTATTCCGACTTTATCGGTAAGGTTACTTTTTTTGACATGTTGTAGAATTACGAAAGAAAAAGTGAAATCTGTGTTCCTGCACCAAAAACAATCAAGCTGATTAATGTTCGTATTAGGGATAAATGAAAATAAAACTCACATAGCATATTACCTGTTACAGATCTCTGACATGGGGAAGCAGTTCACTAATAATTTCAGAAATGTGTTCCATGTTCTGGTTGATTTGGTCTCATTTATGTCCTTTAAGGACAAATGGGTGTTGGTTCTTAAGGGATACATGTTGGTAAAATAGACATGTTGGAAAATCATTGTACATGCTTATTAGAAACAATGAATAAAATGTGACCATTATTACTTGCATCTGAATCCTTATAGTACTAACTGTTTTCACCGGTACCTTTTTGCCATAGAATCAACAAATCGCCTTTTTCAACTTATTATTAGGCTTTCTATTCGTACTTGACTTTAAACCACAAAGTATCCGAAGCAGTTCTCTTGATTGTGGTTTTGCCACTTAATAATCCATGATGTACAAGTCAGTCCATGCTCAATGACAATAGATAAACAGTCGCTGGCCCTAAAGGCTAATTTAATCCTCCACTCACGGAAGGATAAGAGTAACCAAAAGCACTCTAAGAAATAAAACATCACTTTTATTGGATTATTTCTACCTTTACCACGACACTAGGTTGAATAAATGGGAAAAAGATTCGGAAACCAATTATTACAAATTCCTTTTAAGCAAATGTCACCAAAACCTTAAGTACTACATCATATAGTATTGGTCAATTAAGTTGTTTGTTATTTATTGAACAGAACTATGTTGTATATAGTAAACACAGTTGTGTAATCTCAAAACCTTTTACTATTACATCAATATAAGGAAATGCACTTGTTTTTATTGTCAAAGATGTGACTATTTTGTTCTGTCAACACAAAAAGTAATTTAATGCAGACAACATACCGGTTGCATTCACTGACCACAATTATGTTGCATGTTCTAAACACAGCAATGCCATGTTTATATATGGAGATTGTTGCAGACACATCTTTTACATATTTAACTCATGAGCGGTCACAGGACAGTTTCTGTCATAAAGTGTTTTGAGGATTACATCAGCAGCTGAGCGAGCTGAATCCTATCAGAGCGGGTCAGCGGCACTGGGTCTGCCCTGTGCTGTCTGAAAAAGGAAATATCAGGATACAGGAAATGAGTTGGCAGGAACTATACATTTAAATTGCTTCCTCTTTGGGATTTCAGAGAAGTGATAATGGCAAGTGATAAGTTATTTGGAACAGGACCAAACAAGATTAAGGATTAATTTCCTTCCTGATGTCTGCCTTTGAATTTGCCTCTGTTTCATCCATCCTCTTTTAGGGATTAGTGTTGATGCATTCGGTTTGGCAGTGCAGAGTGACACACAAGTTATTACAGCAAGACAAACTATCCGATAATGGCAGAACTTCATAAGTAAATCCTCTATTTTAAAATGTTCTCGATTGCCTTAACTGTCAATGATGAATCAGAGGAAATAACAGGCAATGAAAGTGAATGTCTTCTGTTTTCAAAACACATTTTGAAAACAGAAAAACAGAAAAAAGAAAATACATATATATATTTTTTTTTATATGAATAAATCTGTGATATGAACCTGAAGCATCAAGTAGAAGGACATTCAAACTTTCATCCTTGTTGTTCTTTAAAGTAACACCACGGAGAAGTCAGAACCATTCCTGAAAATCCTGCTAAATGAGCAAACTATTAAATGAAGTATTATGCATTTGTATGTTCCTTTAATCAGTAAGATTAAAGCCATCCATCATGTCAAAGAGGCACCTAGCCTGCTGATCCTTTTAGTCAAGTCTAGTGCACTAGAATTTCTACATCGTCTCATCTACTTATTTGGCCTTTCATCAAATGACAAAGCAGAATTTGACAAAACAGTTATCTCTGCATGACCCCGGCAGCAGTCAAACTTTATATAGGTCAGTCATTTCTTCCTCAATGAAAGAGTTATTACACAACATCGTGTTTTCAATAAGAATCATAAAAATCTCTGAGTGTAATTGTATGTTAAAACTGCTTATTGACTGACCAAAGTATTTACGAAGAACCTTGAACTGCAGGATATCAAAACCAATTGAAAGAAACCAATTTGATATTACGACAATACTAACTTCTACTAACATTCCAGGATGAAATGGGCTGGACTACCCTGGAAACACTGATTCAATGCTTTAAACATATGTCACGTTATTCTATAAATTTCCATTTCTTTCCTGTATCTGTCCCCAAAATATTTATTTAAAGTAGGCCTACACTGATGTCCCTGACAGCAGTGGTATATCCAAAAAATGCCCCCGAACGCTTGTCTAATAGAAGAAATCCCCCCTGATTGAACTCCTGACCTTCCTCAAACGAAGGTGTCTATATCCGGGATATAAAGTTTTAAAATGATCCATAAAATAGTTTTAGTTTTAGTTATGTCAGGGAAACAGTATCTTTCAAAAAAAACAAAAACTCCCCCGAGTGGGTAACATATGAACCACTAGAGAAAAAAATTATATTTACAAGATAGATGCAAGAAAACATGGCCTGAAAACATTTGGAGGTAAAGCTTCCTCTAGTGTTGGAAACATACGAATGACCTTTCCTAAAATCAAACTAGTTCTTCCTCGCACTAAGGTCTATAGGTGTAAAATTTGAATATGATCCATGAAACAGTTTTTTGAGTTATCACGTTAACACAAAGGATTTGCAGGGATGCGGTGGCGGACACGATTACGATTCCATAATATCCCCTACTTTTAGGGGATTCAGTTAAATGTGACTAATTAATAATTTCAAACAGGCCCTATTTACTCAGCCTTACTGTTTCTATGAAGTCAGCAAAATGCTCTGAGATAAGATCCCATAGGGACTTAATAATGAGAATGAATACAGTTGAATCAGAGAAGATTAAATGTAAAAAAGATGAATGATTTATGACAACAGAAGATGTGTGATAGTGAGTCTATTAAAAATCAGTAGTAGTCAATTTTATTTGTGAAGCCCAAGATCACAAATCACTATTTGTCTTGATGGGCTTTACAATCTGTTCATGAGGCCACATCCTCTGTCCTTAGAACCTTGTTCTGGGTAAGGAAGAAAATCCCCCCAAAAAACCTTTTAACGGGGGGGAAAAGGGAAGAATCCTCAGGAAGAGGCACAAAGGAGGGATCCATCTTCAACACATATGAACATATCGGCATATATAACACATTTATGTATAGACTTGTCTGAACACTTAAGAGATAGCAAATCACCTGCATAGACCTGCAACTGCAAGGCTCACTGAATTGGATGCTGTGGTTGGGCGACTAAGTGCCTCCACTGAATTAATGAGATCCCCTTCATTTGGCTTCAAACCAAAATGTGCCCACAGCAGTGCTGTGAAGTTTGCCTTAGCCACTAAATGATCCATGATGTTCTCGTAAATAGATGCTTGTTGAAAACTAAAGCACCGCGAGAGATAAACAGTAGGTGACACTTAAGGCTATTTTAATACTTCAATCAAAGCAGGATAAATACAACCATGTCATGTCATTAGCAAGCAATTAAACATCAAATGGTGGAAAACAGGTATATCAAATTTGTTTCACCCAGCTGTTTTTATACAGGTGAATGGAAGCCATTTCATGCAAAATAACAGATTTTATTTTGGTGCCTCCATCTGTACACCTTGAAGTCACTCAACAAAAACAACTTTCTAGGATGCCCGCCTCCTCCATATGATCCATGAAACTGTTGACAGAGGATGATGGTACTCTTATAGCTGTGAGCATCCTACAAAACAGGCTGCACTATAAAACGTCAAACCCGGCAGCTGCAGGTTTGTACTGTTTGAAAAAATAACAGATGGTGCCAAGGGCTTTGATCAATCTACACCTCTATGGTAAAAAAAAAAAATGGTGAAAGTTTCACTAGTTGGGTTTACATGAACAGCCTAGTTCCGATTAGATTTTCAAAAAAGTTGCTAATCGGAAAGAAAATGCTGCATGTAAACATCCATTTCCGAATGGAAAGGACCTTTCCGAATTACATTTCATTCCTTTGCAAGGAGGTAGTCTAAGTCCTTTCGGAAAGCCTTTCTGATAGTCAGTCGCTGCATGTATCATGTATCATGTATCATGTAACGCTCTATCGGAAAGATTTCTGTTTGAGTTGTATCTGTGCATGCCCAGCGACGTAATGCTAGGCTAAGTTTTTTTCAGCGCCGCAACGCATTTTAAATACGGCGACTTCAAAATAGTACCGGTCTGTATCGGAGAGTAATCTATTCATTGCAACTTTGAAATATTTTAACATCTTTGGACGGTTAGATGGGCGAAGAGTCACTTCTTTGTTATATTCTTCTTCTGGGCGCTTGTTGGCAGTCGGCACCGAGCTCACCGAAGCATTATCACCACCTTATGAACGGAAATGTGGATAATCTGCACATGTGTGAAAGCGTTCCCGACTAGGTGAGTTGATGCATGTGAACACCGGTGAACACCGGTTAGGAAAAGATCACAGACATTGCAATTTGGAAAGGTTTAATCTGGAAAGGAGAAAAGTGACCCCTGTAAACCCATCTATTGAGACATCCTGCAATAGATGACCTTTCCCAAAAAACACTCCAGTTCTTCCTCATACTAAGGTCTGTATCGGTGCAAAATTGGAGAATGATCCACATTATAGATTTTGAGTTATTATGTTTACAAACTGCGGAGGACACAATTACGATTCCATGATATCACTGACTTTGCATGTATATAAAAATAACTAATCTCTTGAAATAATTCAACCCAGGTGAGCTCTGCAGTATTCATCTCGAAAGATCTGAATGCGTTTCCACACACGCCAAGTATCACATAAGCAGCTGTTCCAACATATGCCGCTCAGCCATCAGTCTGTACGAACGGCTGTTCCAGGGGTCTCTCCTATCACTGCGGACGAATATCAGATCACATGGACCAACCACTTAAGAACTAAGCCCCCAAACAGACATCTCCCCATAATCTCCCATAGCTGTTACTCAGCAAGGAAGAAATGATATATAATATAAAAGCCCAACAAAGCAAACATACTCATAATCACTTTGACCACAACTTCCAAACATTCCTGATCTGCCTTCGATGAAAGGCTCAGCTTCGTTATGGGAACTAAAAGAAGACTCACATTGGTCCGGTCTTAGGGCATGTAAACTACCCAAAACCAAATATTACGGTTGGATATTTTTCAGATTATGTGTCATGATGAAGGTCTTGATAATTTATGATACACATATGAAAAATATATTACATTATTTTGAACACTCGGTTATTTATGTTGTTAGAGAATCATTATGTGTTAGGTGATTAACGAAAATGGGTTCCACAAAGGAAGTCTTGTTTAGTTTTGTTGCAATGTGTCATTTATTAATGGCAACAAATAAAATAATCTAAAAGTAAATAATCCAAACTGTGGTGTTGATATCAATGGTGAAATGTAGAGAATACAATTTTTTTGCCCATAATATTGTTCTCATAACTCCTGTGCAGTTACACTTGATTGAACTTTTGATTAAAAAGTTCAATCAAGTGTTTGTCAAACACATTCTATTATAGCAACATTTTGTTGTGGTACCTGCCGTCTAGAAGTTGGACATCTGAATACCCATCCCACAACCTAAATAGAGGACTGCATTCGTAAACGGTGTGGTTTTAAAATGATCCAGGATGATTGTCACTGTTTAAGTCTTCTTTGCTTCGGCCATTCAGCTAGTTTCGATTTGTCCAATGATTTTGGCATCCGTTTCTTTTGGTTTGGACTGATTTACTAAACTAACCATGTTCCCATCCTCTTAAACTACACTACTCAAAAATGATTGGGAACAGTTAAATAACACATCCCACATTTGGATGAATGAAATATTCCAGTTGAAAATCTTTATTGACAGTGTAATTTGTGAGGAACAAAATAACGTAAAAACGATCGATAGAAACCAAAATCTTTTACCCATTGAGGACTGGATTAAGAATCATACTCAAAATGAAAGTTTGGCTGGATGGCAAGCGTACAACATCCACAACAAACACTTAATTTGACTTCTTATACTCCCTTTATTTGTGATCTGTTTGGTCTCTTCCCTGACTTGCAGGAAATATGTGTCTTTTAGTTGTGACTGTCTGCTTTTTGGTGCAGAGCAGGTAATGAAAGTCTCTTTTTAATGCTATTTTGCCTAGAAATTCCTTCCTGCGGTGCAAAAGAGCAATGCCATGAGAGTGTCACATTGCTTTCCATTGACATTTGATATATTATTATACTTAAAAAAAGAAATTGCCATAACCGCAATGTGATATTCGACCGTCTATTGTGTTAAAAAGCAGGAATGACGTAACCCTCTCTGGGTTTTGGATATTCTTGTCTGGCAATAGCTCTGATTTATATTCTTATTATAATGAGGACTCTATATTGGAAATTAATCAAATAAATACAGGCAAACTGAACTTTTCTGCAGCTGCAACATTTACCTACGCAGTCTTAAAGTACACAGTTGATAGAATATGTTAAAAAAAAAAAAGGAAAAAAAGAAAGAACATACAGTAGAACGTACAAGCCATGGCTTTCAAAGCTGTGTTCCAGAACCCCCTGTAGTTTTTGGGCAAGCCTCCAAACCTCGAGTACCAATTTAAGAGATCAGACCCAGAAAAGCACACATGACTAAGAAAAATGACCTCCACCAGATCTCCCTCAGCCAACCTCTGGCATCACAGCCGGCTATTGAGACGTCAAGTAGTGTGGGAGGGAATGTGAAACCTTAGCATGTTCCTCCATTTGGCACGATCCTGAGACTTCAACACAGTTATGAGGCCACTTCATAGGAGTGTAAACTGTGTATTTAAAAAGCCGTCATTGTGGGACTAACATTGGCCCTGGTGTAGGTTGTTAGAATAACTGAATGACACAATGGTTTCTTTTCTAAATAAACAGATGTGGGTAGGCTCTTAAAACCTTCATTTTTTTTCTCTTCCTCTCCTCCTCCCCCTCCTCAAACCCATCTGTAAGTGGACTCTCTCACACGCACACACATACACTCTCTCTCTCTTCCTCGTGCACACTCACTGCCTCTCTCCCTCTCTTTTTCCTTCTGTCCACATGTCTAAGAAAGGCAAAGTACCCGTTTGCTCCTGCAGCTGTTCACTACAGACGGGCCTCTATTCTAGCATCCACAGTGAAACTATATTGGTTTTCTGTATAGGCATATTAATTCCATGTCATTCTTATGGTCTTCAAGATCACTGCCCCTCTGCCGTGCCCCAAAGCATCTAAACTCCTCCTCCCAAGCGGCATATGGAGGAAATTATCTCACCACAATCCTGCTGCGACCAGACTCCTACCAAAAGGTAGATTCCTAATCCTCTTGTATCAGAGAAAAATATAATTTAGTACAAGCAGAGATCATTGTGGCTTATTTGTTATAAACAAGTACGACTACCTCTGTAGTTATCAACCAGATATAAGTGTACCAGCCAAGTTGAGGTTTATATAGCTGTAAGGAATCATTTGCGCTGAGATAACAGAGCACCTTGCATGGCACCAACAATCGGCTCACGCTTGATGACTACTGTGCTTCAAATACGGACGTTGTCAGAAAGGAGCAAGAATTCTAAAACAGGAAAGCATCACACACTTCTATGAGAAAGCAGCACATAATATCTATATATTCACCACACCTTCAGGACACCAATACTCATCAATTCAATATCTTACTGAATGTTAAGATATACAACCCCCTTTTGCTTCATAGTGTTGAATGAAGGCCAGAAAATAGTTTTTCCAGAACATTATGACCTTGATTTTTGGCATTACTTTAAACGACATCATCTTACCCAGTTAAACATTTGTGTGAAATAGTTTGATCTTTTGATGTAGTTGAACTGTGAAAAACCTGCTTTGTAAGCTCACAGCACCAAAATTTAATCTGTTCATCCTTCAGATTAATCGGACATTTGTACAGAAGTTTGAGCAAAAAAGTTCCTGCAAAGCATTCCAGATTTATTATTTTCACATAAAGGAATCTGAAATCTGAAAACATGCTGCCTCCAACCCTGGTTGTTGACCTGGTATTTAGACATAGAAACACAAAAATCAATGAAAGTTAAATGTTGGAATTGTTTAAAATACCAATGAATTACTTGTCATTTATTACTCAATAATTTGATATATTGCAATCGCCAATAGCACCCAAAACACCATGGCATTAACAAGTTAACATTAATGTACAACCCAAAAAAGGTGAAACTTCTGATATTGAACAGACTGAGAAGACATTTCCAATGAGACACAGAGCAACCAGAAAAGCAGGACTGAGAGGAGATCAGGACATGAGTCGGTTGCCGGTTCTGCTGTGCAGATAAAGCAGCGTGAATGCCTGCTAGCCAAATAGAAAGCACATGTTCTACATAGCCTCAGAGATATATCAATCCTCCATGAACTCTTGACTCTGAGGGGATTACAGTGGATAAGAATGATGTGACCAATCCACATTTGAAAAAACACAAGCTCCACTTTATGAAACTTTCAGGAAATGTGTTTAAAATACATACATTTGTCAGTTTTTGTGTTATATGATTTTAATAAACCTTCCAACCCTTACCTTCCATAACGGTACTTTTAATTTTTCTAATTAAGCATAGTTTACTGTAGGAGTCCCAAATGTTGACAGGAAATGTAACATTTTCCGTAGTTTCAGCTGTATGTTATTTTATAACCAAGCGTATGCTATTAAAATGTACAATAAACATATTTGAAATCATCAACACAATAAATGTTTGGGTTTTTTAAACGGGTCGGGCCAGTAATCCTATGACTTATGCCTCATCCATTTTGCCAGATTTGACGTAATGGTCCTTCATTCATAGTAGGAAAAATAATATCAATGTCAGCAAGAAGGAAAGGATCAAAAGAAAAATCTCAGGTCATGACCTGCTGAGCTTCTTAGTTTCTATCATCGCCTTTGTTTTGTTTTTTACAGCTGATTCTCTGCCTTCACCTCAGCTTCTTTTGCCTTCGAGAAGGTCAGTCGCCTGGACCTCAGGCAATATGGTGCATCAATAGGTGGGTTTACATGGGACTCTTTCCTCCTTTCCGAATTAAACTTTTTCAAATTGCAATCGCGGTCGCCTGTTTACATCACTTGTGATCTTTTCCGACCCGGTGTTTACATGCATCGACTCACCTAATCGGAAACAGCTTTTTGCATGCACAGACGATCCACACTCCAGTTCATAAGGTGGCGATAATGCTTGGGTGAGTTGGGAACCGACCGCCAACAAGCACCCAGAAGTAGAATACGACAAAGAGGGCGTGCGCAGAAGTGACTTTTAGCCCATCTAACCGTCCAAATATTTTAAACTCTTTCAAAGTTGCGATGAGTTCATTACTCTCCGATGTAGACCGGTACTGTTTGAAAGTCGCCATATTTAAAATGCGTCACGGCGCTGTGCATGCGCTTAAAGAACTCCGCGGAGCGTCACTTCACGACATTGGGCATGTGCAGATACACTCAAACAGAGAGCTTTCTGAAACTGTTTACATGCAGCGACTAGCTATCCCAAAGAGTTCCTGAAAGAACTTAGAATAATTCCATGCAAAAGAATGAAATCTCAATCGGAAAGGACCCTTTCTTTCGGAAAGAGTTGTTTAGATGCAACATTTCTTTCTGATTAGGCACCTTTTACGAATCTATTCGGATTAAGGCCGTCCATGTAAACCCACCAAATGAAGAAAGCAGATCTAGACGTCTAGATTGACACATTTATGTGTAAAAGTAGAGATAATAATAATAATAATAATACATTTAATTTATAATGCACTTTACATTTGGATCAAATCTCAAAGTGCTACAAAGCAAAAGCAGATAAATATGTAGGAGGCTGGGAACTAAAGTGGAACAAAAGGCAAAGATAGTCTGGTTCTTCAATACGATCAATTAACAGGTAGCGGTCAGGTTATATTTATTGCTACTGCTACTAAAGCACTCCTTAACTTCTGAAATGATTGACGTTAAGTGAAATAAGACATTTCAGTAATCTGGCCTATATATTGATCATCGAGTCATTACTGTGGTAACTCCCACAGTTTGATTCGCCTCTGTCTTCTTAGACTGGTGACTGGATGAACATCCAGTCACCAGTCCAGCAATCAGTGAAACAAAAATAACTACAACTCACTATAATATTTAGAGGGGAGGATAAAATGAAATATTCCTTGCTGACAGGGTTTTTTTTTAAATACTTTCACATAGTTTGATTTATCTATCACAGTTTGGATTTCCCAATGTTGGGACCTACAGCTTTAAATCAATTCATAAAGACAAGCTTGTTGAAAATTACTGTAAAACGTGGACGCGATAAGGCAAAACCATTACATGACAGCGACTGATTTTACAGGATTCTTGTTGTGCTCTTAGGACTCACTCATATTTCATCTTTCTGCACATTAGGATCGGCTTTCCAACATTTTCTTCCAGAGAAAGACTCTTTATTAAAAAAAAGCCATCTCCTTGCTGGTGTTTTGCCACAACATACCCCATCAGTGTCTGCTTTCAGCAGATAACAGCCAGACAATAACTCTTGTGGGGCCCCAGATGCTCTTGGGGAGATTCATCACAGCTAAAACCCGGGGTCAACTACAGGTAATCCATCAGTGCGCAGGCGCTGAGCTAATTCAGCACTGTCAGGTAAGGGCAAAATAAGTCCGAGCCACTTTATCCTCAGCTCAGTTTACGTCATGGTTACGACTCCATTGATCCATCTCATGGCTTCCACCAAGTGTGCAGCTCTGTGTTCATACCAATGTGTGCTATGTTATAATCTCTAAACAACTGTAAAAATCTAACCATAAAGATTTCTCCACAAGTGTGTGGTATGCACTGGAGTCTAAACACACACACACACCTACGCAGACATTCACCATCAACTCCATGCAGGACAAAACTTTGTATTAATGTTGTACGTCTGTGATTAGTTCAACACAAATCACAACAGACAGAATGACCCCAGTCAGTTATCTCAACAAAAAGGGCAACCCCTAATACACGTTTTACACTAATACAGATTTCTTAAAATAAGACATGACATTTAGTTCAAGGACATCTTGGGATGAGCTGGTAAATCAAAATTGAACTATATTTGTTTAATGTTAGGAAGTTTTGTTTCTCAGAATTTGTCGTACACTTAAAACTTAAAACTTAAAACTTAAAACTTAAAACTTAAAACTTTTTTCCCACTTAACTTTATTTTTCAGAAATCAAATCAGGCTACCCTCTACAATACATCACATTACTTTACTTATTTTACCTTACCTAACTCTATCACACTATTTAAAATGAAACTCAGAGGCAGTGCTGTTTATTACAATAAATTACACAGTCATAGTGTGAACTAAAATAAGGCCTCTCAGAGCGTGGTCTTCATTACGCTGATCTTGCATGAAGTCTGTTTAAAAGGGCACCAGTTTGGTTTTGCGCTCCAAAAGCTATTAGAATCCAGAGGGCCTCAGTATGTTTGATGGGTAAAACCAGTGCAAGAATAAATAAATAGATGTTTCAAGCTACTTGTATTTTCATTCAAGGTGTGCACAAGCGATTCCTCCCTGTTTTTCTTGGGGCGGGTGTGCTCTGCTGTTGTGACCAGAGGTTTATGACCTTGCATACTACCATTATCTGTTACATCACCCTCTTAGCCCCTGGTCACCCTGCAAGCTGGTGGGAACAGGAGTGTGGATGTGCAACATCTTTCTCAAGAAGCCTTTAATAACCTATGGGTGCAAACACATTCAGTTCTACCAACCTAACTGCAAATGTGTTAAGAAGTTGTCTCAATTAAACCCAACAATTGGAGAGGACATATTAATTTTCTTCAAAGAATGTAAATAAAGATGAATGGTTAGGAATTTCTGTCCAATTTTGGAGGTTTTACAGAAGACTTATGGGGCGTCAAAGGATGATGCTTGAGAACCAACTGTAAGAGAGGCCACATCTCAACTCTATTACATACCATATCCATCACCGCGAAAGACACTGAAGCAAAGGGACATTTGGTATAATCATGGTCATTTCCTGGACTCTTGCTGTCTCTATATACGGAGTCAGGCAGTCTGGGCCTATACACAGTGCAAACACATAGCGAACAGACTCATCCATCCAGCAGATCTCTGATCCAGCAGAACAATCTGTTCCTTCTTCTGGCCTTCCCTATCTAGACATACTTTCTGGTGCAAACTGTCCGCCCCGAATGAAGATAAAGGAGAACACCAGGGCCCGATTTATCAGTCAGCATTGAGCTATCTGAAAGTCCCATGAGAAGATGGCTGGATAATGTCAACTTGGACCTTTCTCTCCCCCTTACGGAATTCTTTTATCTACCTCCTCCAGATATATTCCTGAGAACACTCAGAGCTCTAATGATAGCCTAGAGGTTCAAAGTTTCTTGCGCCAGGATTAAATAAATAGATCTATGAGAACAACTGTAATAACAAAAAGGATAGTTTCTATTTATTAGTAGATGATATTTGGGACAAAAATATCAGGCTCTCCAAAGCTAGATAAAGTACAAAAGATTCTAAACAACTTTCCCCTCTAAATAACTTTGATTTTATAATGTCATTACTCGTGTTTTTCAGTTTGTTATTTCTATATGCCTTAGAAAAGGCGTTGACATCACACTCGTGAACTCATGAGTTATTTATGGCTTTGGTGAGCCCAGCAAGATACTAAAAAAAACCATTCAGCAAATGAGAAGAAGCCTTTCTTTTATTGATTAACAGTCGTGTTTATGCACTTACAAAAGTAAGTTGGATATTTATTCCTTTTGCTCTGATTAAGTCCTAACAAACTGCCATAGAGAATATCCAAATCTTTGACTACAAAATGCTTCTCCGTAGCCTTGTTTCTACAAAGTCAGCTCTAAGTCATTTCAGTTTGCAGCACATCACTCTGGCTGTTTTTGCATTCCAAAACTTTTGGCTTGGTAGAACTCGTCCATTCAACCTTCATCATAGCTCTGTAGAAGCACCTATCACACTGATGCAATAGTAAAAACACCACTGCTTGGTCAATATTCTCATTGTTTGATTCAGCATGTCCCAACTCTCCTTAAGTCTTATTAATGCCTAGAGCTCTCTCTAAAACAATGGTTTTCTTCTTTTTCTAAAAAACAACCACATAGAAGAAGACTGACCTAGGGAATGAGGGAGGGAGGAGAGAGAGAGAGAGAGAGAGAGAGAGAGAGAGAGAGAGAGAGAGAGAGAGAGAACCATGAATACATATGGACCAGAGGGAAATGTTGCAGTATGTCACCCATCAGATCCCAAACCATTAGTTTTGTAGTTATTCCACACCTGGTGAATAAACTGTAAAATAATGCTTCCAGTTTAACGACTGTTGTTTTACTTTGCCTAAACAGCACAGATGCTTTCTTTCTCCTCCCACTGAATGGGTCCGCGCAGCAGTTCTTTGTATCGTTGATATGAAACTACGCTCTCCTGTCTTATCATTAAAGCATTTTCTGGGGTTGAGTAAGCCTCTTTGAAAAGGAGGAAAGACACCAGGGCTCTTCTTTGAACTTGAGATAGCATGGTCTCCACATGTTGTGTGTTAAAGAAGAGGTTTGTGTGTGTGTATGTGCATGCACTTCACATCAAAGTAAATTTAGCCATGAGGTTCATTTGGCAGTTAGAATCAGCAGAGTCCACATTCCTTCATGATTTTCCCATCTAGGCACCTTGGTACACAATTAAGAGGAGAGTATTTCAAATTTGCTCAGCTACAGATGTCAACCATCACTTCAGAGAATACTCAATCAAAAAAATGTGCAAAAACATTTACCCATTTTTGCCACATGATTATGCTATTTCTCTTGATTTCCATGATTGTGCATTTACGTGAAAAAGTCTCAAGAGTGAGACCCTGAAGTCCAAATGATTCCTTCTAATGGCCGGATTTTCCCATCAGGCGCCTCTAAATTCTGTGCTTTGGAGTTTGGGGACAAGTAAGACCAGATTAATACATCCTCCACTTCCCCCAACCCCCACTCTCCTACAAGACAGGAGCAGCTGCACTTCATGACAGATAGGCCATGTCATCTCCAAAATTCCTGCAGTGTTGCCCTGCTCTCAAAGTTTCTGTCAACACTCAATATGACTTTCTAATTTTACAAAAGCTGACACACACATGCCCCTTACTCGTATGTAGAAGCTAAGTCTTATATATACACACTTTGAAAAAATGCACAAAATGTTCCAAAGTCAATAAATCTAAGTAATATACTGAAGTCGAATTTTGAGGTATTTTTATTCCTATTCAGCTTTACATTTTCCAAAGAAATCCACTACAAAAAAAACAATGGAAATATAAATTTTTTTGCATTCTACCATAAAATCACAATTTTTTTGTTCAAGTATGTTTTTAAACAGTATAAATAGATATCAGGAAAAAAAAATCACAATAAAATGTTGTATTTCATGGAAAGTATTAAACTTAATTGGATCAAGTCAAACTTTTGGTAAAGCACGTTTTCAGAAAACTATTTGACCCTTATTAGATTTTTTTGGCGTTGTATCAAGTTATATAATTCTGCTCCCTCAGGGATCGGTCAAATTCAGATAATTAATTTCACAATTTAGTCCTGTAAGTATTTACTGTGTATAACAATGTGAAACATAAAGCTAGAATTATTATGTTTTTATTTTTATTATTATTAGTAGTAGTAGTCAGAATTGCTAGCAGTAGTACCCATCAAATAGGATTTTCTGAAGAGCCTCCTCTGTGGCCCTCTGATATGTTATGTCCCTCAGGGGTCCATCCTTGGCCCCTTACTCTTTGGCATACATATGCTGTCTTTGTTTCATATTATAAAAAAAAGGTTAAGTAGAGTGGTATACATTTTTTGATCAAAAACAGTGACTCAAATAGGATCAACCCAACAGCTGAGCAGGACATTAAAGGGTTAAAGTACCTTCTGACAAAAGACCGCCCTTCTAACATTACATAAAGTTTGGAATACAACCTTTATTGAATAAAAGCACCTTCATTGATTTCTTGTACCTGCCACACACACAAATACAAACAAAATAATGAAAAAATCACGGAAAATATAATGTTTCGTAAGAAATCTGGATCACTCAGACAAACTGTGCATACACAAACCAATGCAGGCGCTCAAAGGTCTCACTTGGGTAATGGGCCGGGTAGGTGAACGAGACGGAAACTCAAGGCCTCTTGCCATTCCCGGCAGAGCAACGGGCCATATTCAGCATCAATGACAAAAGCAGACAGGCAGTATGCACTGATGCATAAAACATGAACCTGAGAAACATAGCACATCTGAGCAAATTATACATTTTTGAGGAAATTCGATGCTTCAAGAGTTGGTCTTAGTTTGAGTTTTGCAACCATTATAAGTCCACGTCCCAAACCAGAGCTGATATGAATAACTGTTTGGCTGAAAAAGACGTCCCTGCGCAAAATCTGCAACTTGGGAAACCAAAGTAAACAGACGGCCCACATTCAGAATGTCAGAAGAGAGAATACAACCTGAGGAAAAATTGGGGAAAAACATAATGCATATTATGATATTTACTGAAAGATTAGTTTGTTAAGCAGCGTTAAGTCTAAGACAAACACATTTAGACAAGCATGCAGTCAAACTACTGTGCAGTCCACAAAGATACAGCGGTTCTGTATAAACTCATACAAGGCCAAGAAGTTGTTTTAGTTGAGTCCATATGGGAACCATTTGCAAGGGAACTTCTGGCATCGTTTCCAGGGCCTGGTTTTGATGTTCAGATAGGCAGGCACACATTTCAGTCAACATGAAATCGTTCCAAGATAAATGTGTCGCTGTCATTGTAATAGTGAGGAAAATTCCACACTAAAGTGTGCACACATTTAGGGTGCTTTTTTTTTCTCCCCACAAGCTCCCACACAGAAATTTTGTGGAAATTAGAGTCTTTAATAATTTCTAATATTAACGTTCAGAAAAATCCAATCAAAAATTCCCTTTATATGTCTCGTCCCGATAGTTGACTGTGGTAAACTACAGCGAGTTAGTGGGATTACAATTTTTTAAAGTGAAAAACAACAAAAAAAAGGGCTCTATTACGTTACACTGAATGTTTTTCAGGTCTACTTGCACACGCAGATTTAAGTTTTTCTTTTTCCTTTTCCCTGCTTGGATCAATTTAGTTGTGGGGCCCGTATAGGGAGAGGGTAAGATAGAACAGAGACCAGCCAAAGGTTCAACTAGTAATCTCCATTGTCGCATCAGCTTCGAGAGGAGTACCAGTTTTATATACTGGAGGCGAATACGAAACATAGGTAGAGAGACGCTTCCCAAAACCCAAGGAGGAAGGAACCTTATGATGAAATAACCTCCGACCTTTAAGACAAGGTGGCAAAAGCATTTCTGTGACAGCTCTGATGACTATAGCTTTTGTCATAACTAACAGTCTTTTAGGCCTTTGGCAAAGTCAGCTGCTTTGGAAATGAGGGGTTTGTTTTTCGTCAGCTCCTACGCTTACAATTATGTTAAAGAGCAAAAACATTTCATGGGTATTGGTTGTTATTGTACCAGTGGCGGTTCCCAGAAGCAAACAAAAACACAATGGCATGTAGGGGTCAGCCAAATGTAGCTTTTACACAATCTATCTTTCAGAAAAGAAAAAAAATGGGAAAAAAATAATCATACAACTCATCATCTGTGAAATTCACTCCATTATTGGCTACTGAGGAGTCTGGAAACTGGTGGTGGTGACTGATGACTCTGCTGAGACTTAATGAATGATGAGGTTGATGGATATGTAACGGGAACGGCAGCATGAAAGAACTAAAAGAATGGAGAGGCACGTGTTTAAAAAGACAGCTGCTGAGGATAATCGGGTTACCATGAAGGTGTGTCATCAAGATACTAGATAGATGGGTCTCACTGAATGAGCATAGTTCTATCAATTAATGACCCAGGCAATGACGCAGGAAATAGAGATTGAGCATATGTGAAAGATGAGATTAATAAAATGGTACAAGCACTAACTATGGCCCAAGTGTGCAAGGGGAAAGTACTCCTGACTGATCTTCCGACAGATCTTTATTTAATGTAACTATTAACTATTTCCACCTCTGGCCCACTGTGTTGAGTTTGCACGTTCTCCACTATCTGCATGAGTTACTCTGGCTTTTCCTCCCAGTCCAAAAACAAGCAATATAGGTTGAATTGTAACTCTAAATGGCTTTTGGTTTGAATGGTTGTTGGTGTCTATGTATTGACCCTGTAACGAACTCACAATTTGTTCAGGGTTAACCCCACCTCTCACCCAGACCCAGATCCAGAAACCATATGCTGGCATAGTTTGATCTTGCCTCATGTTAAAAATAATCACGCTAATTATAATGGTTTAATTTTGTTATTTTTTCAAACGACAATTAGGCTCATTAGGACAGAGTAGTTGGTGACTCCCTGAAAGTTCATTGGTCAGATCCAAGGCCTCAGTGCTACTAAAGTTTTTATACTATACATGTGAAAGATAAAAAGTTGGCATAACTTCATGGGATTTCCTTTGAAACCCACTTTCAAACATGGGGGTTTGACAGTAATGACCTCACCACCTTGGATATGACGTGATTTCAATAAAAGCAGCTACGAGAGGTTGTTTGTTTTAGTTGGATGGTAAATTAAGAGTAAAACAAAGCATGCTTATGTAACATTAACATGCAGACACTGAGGCACCGACACGGAGGATTTGCATCACAATAGCTCACACTTTCACATCAGCCAATTTTGACAACACTTATAGGAAAGGAAATCCATTTGTAGCTACATAGGAAGCAGTGAACAATTGAGGAAAATGTGAGATTGCAGTCATGAAGACATGAGCTTATTCAACCTATCTGTATATATTTATTTACATTTAAATAAATTAAAAAGAAATTTCGTATATCTATTTATAGGTGTTTACACGTGTATATAGATACGTATATGTATACAGTGTATGTAGTGTGTACGTGTAGATGTGTGTGAATGAGTGTATGTATATATATATATATATATATATATATATACAAATGTATGTATGTGTGTGTGTGTGTGTGTGTGTGTGTTGGTGTCTGTGTGTATACTATATACGTACATATATGTATATATCTATATGTCTTTAATATTTCTTAAGTGTGTATGTGCACTTTCAAAATTAAACCCAAATTTTTCATTCTTCTTTAAAATGTCCTCTTTTTTTTTTCAACAAACCTGAAAGGATGAATCATAAATATATGCAGGTTGAGGCGCTGAGGTTTGAGGTACCTGCTAATAATATAATATTTTATTAAAAGGAGCATTCAATCCCATTTTAGGTGTAACAACTTAAAAAAAATGTACAAGTTGGCTTTGGAGCAGGGAATTGGAAAATGCTTTCAAGCGCAGGTATTAAATATAATTCAGTGTTTTGAGACATAAGGGCAGTAGATAAGCCTATTGAATTTATTTTTCTCAGCCAAATTTGATAGACTTGAATTAAAGTGTCTGCTTGGAGCCATGGCCTCTTTGTTTTGTGCAACCAACAAGTAAAGAAGCATGCTATGCCGTCTTCTCCTTTTGCCTCTGGCCCTTTTAACCCACAACTTCAGTTTACCAGCAGCTGCACACCCGCATGGAGCCGCCTCCATGAGAGATCCACTGCCTGCATCCATCAGACAGACAGAGAGATTGAGGATGTGGTCCAGGATGCTGGGAAAGGTTATTTTTCCCGTTCAGTCAGAGAATCTTTAACCAATACAGACAGACTCACTTTTACTAAATAACACAATAATAGCCATTCAAAGAATGAGGTTTGTGCAATTTTGGTTTTTGTTATTCTCAACAAACTCCATGACAAAAAAAAACAAAACAATGCAGTGGCTGTCTCTCTTCTTAGCATCTTCCTGGTACAATTGTTTTATTTTAAAAATGAGCTAAATCATTGCCTATTATCATACAGCCAAAACAGCTATGCATTGTTATTGTTAGCAAATAAAACAGCAATAAGCTGCGCATGTGTTGCGTGTGTTGCAAACTATGGATTCATACATTTTTGAGGAGTACATTACATTAAAACAAAATTAACCTGCACACGTATTATAGTATTGTGAAAATGAACCACTATGTGATAAACAGGTTATAATGACAACCTCTGCAGTTTTCATTCTGTATATCGGTTCATATCTGCGCAGTTACAATTGGAAAAAGTAAATAGTGAATCAGACAAAGCTGTTAATCCATCAGATCTCAACCTTGAATAAGTCCTCCGTACAGGCTAAGTAGTAATGTGATTATTTTTGTAGGATATTAACAGTGTGTGGCATAGATTCACCATAATGAAATAACACATCAGCCAATTTAACAGAGTGATGATGTGCCTTTGATAGTTTTATGGAAATTAGTAGGTTTTGGCAGAACATGTACTGGTTTTGGCCTTTTTGTTTGAAAGTTTAAAAAAAACGTGGTTTTGTGACTATGCATTTATTATCATCTGCTAGTTTCCCCTCAGAATAGTGAGAATAGTGATGAGATTTCTTTACTTATTGTTATTTCACATTCAGAATTTCTTAGTAGGAGTCAAATACTTTAAGTGAAATGGGATACCTTCAACTTCTGGTGGTGACAGCTGGTCAGAGAGAAGAGAGCACTGTGTGTGTGTGTGCGCGCGTGTGTGTGTGTTTGTGTGTGTGTGTGTGTGTGTGTGTGTGTGTGTGTGCGTGGGTGTGTGTGTGTGTGTGCGTGGGTGTGTGTGTGTGTGTGTAAGCAAGATAGGATGCAGCTGCAGCCAAGCTATATGATGGTAGGGGTTCGGATGCAGATGGGGGCTTCAGAGTGCACTGCAACATGATAGCCATTTTGAAATACCCACATGAAAAAGACAGGCTCCAATAAAATCACCGGCTGCGTGCCCAGGTTCTTCAACATAGCAACCAAAGAAAATTCTGCAAGTTCCCTGCCCCTGTATATCTTAGTTTTTATCTTATGTTTATTCAAGCTCAGAGAGCCAAATAGCGTCTACTTGCACTTTAAATGTCAGACAGCAGCTCTCACTAGATGCATTCAAAGCCGTCTTAGAAAACTTGGATGCTGGCGACTGAAGATCTCTTGTGTGATTCAGACATCCCCTAAGTGATCCACGATGTTGATGACTTGTGAAAAATACAGATGATAAATCTTTATATATATGTATATATATATATATATATATATATATATATACATATATATGTGTTTATTTTTATTTTTTATTTTTTTACAATTTATTTCTCAGATCGAATTGTTCTTTGTATTTATATATGTCAGCAATCCTTCATTAAGCATTGTATAAGTTATTTAGATAGTTGTTAATGCAGTTTGACATATAAAGAGAGAAGTTGTTCCTGTCTTTCTGTAAAGTAAATCAAGTTTCCTATAGGTGTGTTCGCCTATCATGGAGTGATCCAATACAGGAAATGAATTCAGCTTTGTCCAAAGTTCCATCTTTGAGGTGACTGAACAACTTTGGCATCTGATTGCAGGAAACCTAATATTAGGAATGCCTCCCCATAAAGTGTCTCTCCCCACCCACCCCTCTCTTGGGTTTTGAGCCTATAGCCTCATGCGTCGTTCTATGATTACAAATAGAGGAGACTGTTTGATTTGAATCCTCATATTTAGCCATAACTAGGCTATGCCTAATGTTGCAATAGCAATCATTTCTGTTTTTCCTCAGTTTCATTCATGTCTGTCAGTGTGCCCAAAGACAATGGCATGGTATAAATGAAAACAATCAATATAAAATTAAAACCATTCAAATCAATAAAAGAAACTCTGAGAATGTTAGAACTCATTTAACTTGCTATGCAACTGTAAAGGAAATATAAACATTTCAGTCAGACAACTCACGTTATCATTGTTTATTACAATGGAAAAACATGTCATTTGGCATCTAGGCTCCGACCTCATCACTCACCGCAGATAAATTAAAGCAGGATTTTTGGGAAGTGATGAGCAAATATCCTAAGCCCCTGTTGGAGCCTCTAGGTGGATGCTGGGGTGGTGGCGGGGCTTTAACAAGCAGGTAGCAAATGCTGATCAAAAAAGCAAAAGCAGAGCAGATGGGGGAGATGGGACATTTTGCAGTTTAAATACACTCCCAAATTTGGAGGGAGTGATTGGTAAATGGTTATGGAGGGGGTGGCATGTCATGTCAGAAAACAGAGCAGCTCGAGTTGACTGACTGAACAGGTGTCGCTCTATTTGTACTTCTCTGTAAATTTGGTTGAAACTTAATTAATTAATTAATTACAAAAATAAGTGTTTGATGAGGTCAAAACCACATTTCCTGGGATTAGAAAACAATATTTTGAGATAAATTTAAATGAACACATTTTTTGTGCAATAGCGAAAACAGTATTCCTGGCTTTGGGTAATTTATATTCTTTATATTCAAAAATATTTGATACATGATACCCTTTTGGCGAGTGAGTGTGCACCTTATCAAATCTTGCATCTCTTGCTCTATTTATGCAATTTTGTACAGATATTAACCAGTTCTTTCTTGGACCCAAAAGTGCAGAATTCAAAACACCCGGAAGCCAGGTAAAAGTAGAAAAAAAAGGTTTTAATGAAAAAGGAATCTAATGCAGGAGCAGGGCAGACAGCTGGGCAGATCAGAATCTTCAGAGACCAGACAGGATTATTACAATAGTGCAGCAGGTTAGTCAGAGGAGCTGGAATGGTGAACTTGGGCGTGAAATACCATATGAGCAAATTCCAAAACTCAGGTTTGTCAAAATACTTGTGATAAAGTCAAAATTTAGTTACCACTAGGAAAAACGGACGATCTGACGGAGAATGGAGTGTAGAGTAGGAGGTTTTATGCAGCAGTCTTCAGGTGTGAAGATGAACCCGATTGGAGCCAGGTGTGAAGATGTCATGGTAGGGGGAGTCAGGTGAGGAAAGAGTAACAGGTAGCCAAGCCCTGCTAACAGATGGACTCGGAGAGAAAGACAACACACATAGGGTAGGAGGAAGACAATAGACACAAGGGGGAGAGGGAGATGTACTGCAAGATCCAAACAGTATCCCTCCTCTAATGGGAGCCTCCCGGCAACCCCCCAGGATTTTCAGGATGTTGTCTGTGGAGGTCTCTCCCCATATCCGGGCTCAAGATCTGACTTCGGGGCATCCAGGAGCGTCCCTATGGGCCGTAATCGTGTACTGCCAGATCCTTACTAATTTATGAGGTATTAAGTCAGGATGAGGATTTAGACTGAAGACATAAGGATAAAGCGCTGTCGTTAAATGTGAAACCAAGACCTACTGTTCCTTAAAGGGGCTGAAACTCACAAGAATGACATCAGTCCTATGTCAAATAACTCGGCACTTTACTACCTCTAAACTCTGCACTTTACTACCTCTAAACTCTGCACTTTACTGCTTATCATTTGCACTTCTGGTTAAGATTCTAACTGCATTTCATTGTCCCAGTACTTGTACTCTGTGCAATGACAAAACAGTGGAATCTGAATCTGAACCAGTCCCAATTCTTTAGTTTGTGGTTTATTTCATACCAGTAAGACCAGTTTTCAGTAGTGGTAAAGTGGTAAACTTTATGTTAAGTATTTAATGTTATCGTTTCAAACTGAACTTTAGAACTGATAACCCCAGGTTTAGCTTATATTGTTGAGTTAGCTTGTCTGGAAGTAGAAATATGGCATTGATGATGACTTTCTTCAGTAAATCAAGGTGACACCAATAAGATCAGCTGTAGTTCAGTGCATTGGGATATTTACTGTGTAAGTGACTCATCACGATCCCACAAGAGATTTTTACTTGTCATCATTCATTATTGAACTACCAGAACAACCCTTATTTATGGTTGCATGGTGTGGCATTGGGGTTTGGTCAAATCGGCCACAGGCAGCATGCAACAGCGTTTGTGTGATTCTGTATTGGATTTACAGCCTGAATAAGAGTCCATCATCCAGTAAGCTCCCGAAGTGTAATGAACAAAATCTCTTTGAAGTTTACTAGTGATTCATTTGTTAAATGTCAGTTTAAATTTGGTTTAAAAACGTATATACCTGTATTCAATACATAATTGTTTTTAGCCAACCCTTTAAACACAAATATATTATAAGATAATATAGAAACTATATACTGTATGTAACTAGGCCTAACTGAGCTGATTGATAGTATTATGGACTGCAGAAAGTGGCGAATTATTATTAAGAGTAGAAGTATCAATAGTAATAGCAGAATTAGCCGTTAGATATGAAAGTACAATGTGCTCATTGCTTTCTTTGAGTCAAACAAATATATACCCCTGATTTAGAAATAATACAAAATACCTTGTCCAATATGTGTTTTTTTGTCTCAATTTTGTCTGATTTAAAAAATTAAGTATCCATATTCATTTGTATGGTCAGTAAAAATAATTATCAGCAAATTCCAACTCAACAGACATGTAAAATATGGTGTATATCAGGGGTGGGCAATTGTTTTTCATGGGAGGCTGCATGAAAAATTTAGCAGGCTGTGAAGGGCCAAAGACAAATGTTACAGAGTTACCTACGTTCTCG
The DNA here is from genome assembly GCA_037951165.1 of Lophius americanus. Lineage (NCBI taxonomy): Eukaryota > Metazoa > Chordata > Actinopteri > Lophiiformes > Lophiidae > Lophius > Lophius americanus. Next base: position 4,614,423 of record JBBDHG010000032.1, on the reverse strand, counting down.
TGGGAAAAACGGAGTTTCTGTTGAGCATGGACAAGTGCATCAAAGTCAGGTGTAGTCTCCTATGTTTCGAAGCGCAGTATAAGAAAGGTGGTTATCTGTGAGGGACTATCTTTATCTTGACTTGTTGAATTTCATCACTGAAAGTGTGCAAAAAGCACGAGCATATTCATAGCTTCACTCCTCATCCGTGGGAAGTTCTCTTCCATGAGAGAGGAGTAGAACATATGCAGATCCATTATTTCCATCCGGACATCAGTAGGAGTACTGTCCACGTCACTCATGAAAGGAGAGGAGGTAAAGAGAATCCCACTTTCCATTGCTTTAAAATCTTCAAATCGTCTGGAAAACTCATCGTGCAAGTCCTAAAAAAATTAGGCATATCTGGTACACCGGACATCAGACAAAGCCTTGTCTTTCAATATGAGGAAGTGGGGGAGCGTGTTGTTCTCTACTTGCCGTGATTGGAGCTTGATCTATGCCATGAAGGACTTCACTTGACTAAACGTCTTGTGTGCAAAAAGGCCCCTGCCTTGTAGGCTGTTCTCATAACTTTAAGGTAATAATCGTATTTTGAAAAAAGCTAAAATTTTGATTTGAGACAGATATTGTTGCATCTTATCCCTCTATTTACGATACATAAGGCGACAATAAACAAGGAACAATTTGAGCTAATAGAATAAAGGCTTTCTTTACCTCGTCATACCAGTACCTAACTTTCTTACGACAGCATGTAAACCCTCTGATATGTTACCCAAGTCTGGACATGAGTTACAGCAGCTATAATGTGGTGGCTGTTTCACTTTTATCACTTCAATTATAGTTAAAAACATGACGCCTGCATAAGTGCCTGCTAGAATTTCCACTGGTCAGGGGAGAAGAAGGTGAGAGAGGAGGGCCGCAAAGGCAAACGTGCTCTCAATGAGAAGTGAGGGTTTACGAAGAGCCTATCCCCCAGCAGGAGATGTTTTATTAGTGGTGTTTAAATGACCGGCTTGTTAAACATCAAGCGGCAGGCGAATAGCCTGCTGCTTGATGTGGCCTCAGCCCTCAGGATGAGGCTGAGGCCTCAGGATCCTCTACGCCACTACATCAGTGGCTATTTTCACCCTCTTCAGAGCTTTATTTGACATGCTAGTGTGTAGACAGGTTTGTTTCGAGACACAATAATCACTTTTAACTTCGGCTGAAACACTAGATTCCCACCTGCGAGTGGGAGTCAGAGCTCGGGTGGTCCTAGGTTTTTAAGAATCTAACATTATTTCAGAGAGAGAAAGAGAGAAAGAGAGAACAAAACAGGCCAGCAAAGAGAAATAATAAGCGTTTCCTGAGGTTGTGGTGATATAAAACCCTTAGCGAGCGCAGAGAATAAACTCATAAAAACCGTGTGTCGATTTGTTCAGATACAAATACTCATACAGTGGTTTTCAGTCAAATCTTAATTCCCTTTAAAGGAAGACACAATATGATGCCTCTGTGGGAAGATCATGGGAATACATTTCAAATTAATGATCCCAAGAGATGAAGGCTGCACTCATGGAAAATAAAGGACATTATCTATGTTCTTTGGTGAAGATGATCAAAACAAGTGTGGAAAATTTGGACATGGGAAAAAATTTAGCCAGTTCATTTTTGGATTACCTTTCATCATTTCCTTTCAGTTTTCTGGGTTTAGGTCCAGCCCCGAACACAGTCTCAATTAATTTTATGTTGATGCTAGAAAAAGATCAACATGGTCACTTAGCAGTGGTTTAGGGTTAGGACAGCTCAACAATTATCATAGCTCTCAGTTTTGGGTATAGTTTTTGTCTCCTTTTTTTCATACTCGCCCCGTTTCGTGAGTTGCCTGACTTTTACCTCAGGCACTTTCTTGGTTTTTGTCGTTTACCGTGTTGCCACACCTGTCTTGCTCCCACACTAATAGTTTGTTCTGTAAGACTATCTACCTATTTCGCCTGTGTCTCATTAGTGTTATTGGTTGAATCCATCTTTTAATTCTCTCTGTATGCAAGTGTGTCTGCTGACATTATTTCGACACCTGTCATATCTTTTTTCCCCAGTGTTGCCAATACTCCTTGTGACATCTGAACGTTTTCTCAGTTTGTTTCTTATCTGTAACTTAATTGTCTTTACCATTTGCATCAGGATTGTTTGCTGTGGACTATGTATGTCAGATTTATGGTGTCAAACCTTCCTTTGTTTTATCTTTCCTTTTGGACCCCTTTATCATTTTAAAACATTCCTGATGTTTCAATAATGTTTCTGGATTTGGTGATTTTGGTAAAGGAGGCACGATAAAAACTGTTTTTACCAGTTCAACCTACCAGGGAATAAATATTTCTGTCTTTACGAAAACCATACTCCTGGCAACTTTGTTAACACTCGGTCACTTTTGGAGTTGCCCCAGAATTCCCACCTCACTAGGAACCCAGTTCCTGACAGACAAAGGTTAAGGATTAAAATTAAATACTGTCGGTGGTACGGTGATTCTTTTCAATTTGGCGATCTGATCAGTAATATGTAATTAACTCATAAAGCATAATAATAATATTCTAAATAGCAAATATATGATGCATTTACTACAATTTCCGTGCATATAATGTCAGAACAGAAATAATGCAATATATTGCAATATAATATGACCCTTTTGATTGTGGCAGTAGGGTTTGTTAGTTAGGATCAGTGGCAGGAGAGTGATTGTGAAAGTAGCTCTGGGGAATATGCTGGGGAGAACATCTAAAGCCGGGCGAATAGTGTAGGATCTGAGCCCGATTTGCACTTGCTAGGAGGCTCAGGGCTACCAGGCCATCTGCCAGACCGTCTGCCGGTGTTTGTTCTGTGTCGATTGTCGTGGAGGGTATGGGAGGGGGTTGCAAGGGCCGATTAGCAGCTCCCTGACAACTGTGGCATGATTGGATGGTTCGGCGACTAGTCAGAAATTTTGGCAGGGTCAGGACTCAGTCGACTAACGTCAGCACCTTCTTTTCTCACTGCGCCTGTGAGTAGTCGCTGAACGTTTGAGTTGCCATGGCAACACGGCTCATTATGTGGATAATACATAATAAGTAGTCACAAAGTAAAAGTGCAGTTTGTTGCTGATAGCAACTGAACAGCAAGGACGAATAAGAAAGGTTCACAGCTGTCAGGGCATGGTTAACTATCAAGTTAACACTTTATGGAGTCAAACGTAGCTCGCTTACCTCCAAGTCTCTCAGCAAAATAGACCAGACACACTGTCAACATCCTCCTAGCATCCAACGAATACAGATACATCGGCGCCTTTTTTGAAGGTTCGGCACACAGGATGGCATGGCTGCTTACATACAAACGTTTTACTGCACCTGAGCTTTCATACAAAACTTTATTAACATTTGCCAATAGGGGCTAACAACAGGCTGCAGGAGCCAGACAGGTCTTACATTGTAAGCACTCATGTCCTGCGGCAAGATCTGACCGTTTAGTGTGGGCTCAGCGATCGTGAGATTCTACAAAAGTTTGATTTGTACAGTCTGAGTTGAAATCTGAAAGCCACGACTCAAAAGTCGTACAGAGTAAGACAAGCTCTACATGCAGTAGTGTGGTGGATCTGCGGGAGACACATTGTAGACAAAGAGCTGAAAAATTATTTCAAGTGTGATTTGGTGTGTGCATGAAAAATAAGTCTGCTGCTTGCAGCTCATCACTGTGTTTGTGAGGATGAACCTATACCTAATTTCTGCATTTTAGGCCTGCTCATGCTAAGAGTAACGATTATTAAACTGCTGATTTTGTGGCGTAATAGTTATGTGGTTTTGAGATTTGCCAGGAATTCATAATACACTTTAACAAGTCCTCTAAGCCACCATTTATCACTTTCATTTAACAGACACATATGACTGGATATCAATCTTAATGTCGTAAATCTCAGCAGTAAAACTAAAGTTTAGAATAAATTTGAACGTTTGCAGTCATCTAGTCATTTGTGTTCAATAGGTGACGAGCTTATTGCAGTAGAATAAGACTGCAGGATTTGTCAACAAAGTAGGTAAAATAAACACCACATATTACATATTATTAATACATTCAGTGGGTTTTCATACAGTAAAACAGAAAAGAAATGCCAGACTGTAGACACGTGCCATACACAGATTAAAAAATACACCGAAGCTATTCCATAAACAGACCGCAGATATTCACAGAGGACAGTTTGTCTCTGTTATAAATCAAACAACACGCTGCATTTAGAAACATTATCTACAAATCCTCCTTGAAACAAATCTAAAAGCTCTGTATTGGATTGTTGGACGGCCAAGTGTTAGTTTGCAGTTCACTTGTGGTCCGAGTTAGTAACTGTGAACACTAAGAGGTGGTCTGGTCTGTTAGTCAAAACTGTTACTGATACATGTTCACTGTTTTCTATGTTCCAGCCCGTAAAACCTCCACATTTGTCCTCACTTGAGCTTTTTCTTTGGCTGGAATTGTTATAAGAATGTAGGAGTGCGTTCAAATACAATAATAATTTGACTTGGGTGAAAAAATGTGCAGGAACAGTATGTTTGTCCTAACAGACAGATAGAAAGGGAGATAGATTATTTATTTTCATTAATTTTGTTTTTCATGTGTCACATACTTGGTTGAACTAAAATAATATATATCAATAACTTTTATGTGTAAGAGCTATTTCTTTGGATTCTTTGGATGGATTTTGAGTTCTTTGGACAATCTCTGGTTTGTTTCCTCCACTTGTATTTCTTTTGCCTGACCCCAAATATTGCAGATAGCATTTCATTTATTCCGGAGGTCTTTGCTATAAGACAAAAAAAAACATTCAAATTAGATCTATAACCTGAACATTCCCATACAGCCTGGTGGCTGATAAAGCTGTCTGATCAGTGACCTATCTTTTAGTCTGTGTAACTTCTTGTCTACACCTGTTGGTTCATTTATGAAACACCTATGTGAACTAGTGCCAGTACGCAACATTGATAAAACTGAAAGGTTGAGATTTCAACACGAAGACAAATATGTAACTAGAAATGTCTAGATCCGGCATTTCTTGGTGACACAAAATCTTTTTTTGTAAATTACACTTTAAACTTCACCGTTACATTAAATGTCAAACTATGTATCACTGATTGCCAGCGTCTGATCCCCCAACGAGCAACATTAAAATGACCTTGAAGGTAGCTAAAACCTGTTTGAATCATCGTGTTCTCCTTCACTTTCTAACCCTGGAAGAATTCATCAGAAATTCTCTGACATGCGACTTTTTTCCTATGCAGGAGCATAAACAGGCTTTTATTGCAGAGTCCTGAGATGTCCATTTGATAGATCTGTTTTTGATCCTGCGAGAACTACCCGGTCAGTTTGTCCAGACTCTATGTGATGTATCTAGTCTCTCTGGATTAAACAGCGAACGATCCTGGCAGTCTAAGAAACAAGCTGCACTCTGAATAATTTCAAATGTAAATACACCTTGGCTAAGATAATCTATCTTTGAGCTTTGGGGCTTCATTGTGCGCTCACAGAAAATGAGGTCTGGGAGCAGCAGCCTGATGATTAGCTGAATAGTGTTCCTGCAGCTAGTGAAGAACTAAGGAGTCTGAGTAAATTGTGAAATTCTGACAGCCTGGGTTAAAAACAGGGAAGTATGCAACAGTCACAACATCTTTAGTTTTGCACATCTATGCAAATAATATATGTTGATGGGCTAATGCAAACAATATGAACAGAGAAGAAAGACCTGTCTGACATGAAGGCTAAGTAGAACCGGCTGAATAAATTCCACCGTACTGTGATTATATTCTATTAACCGCAGGCTGCTTTTCCTGTAAGAGAAAGCAAATGCTGTGTTAGCACATACATGGTGCTTTATTAATGACCCACTAGGGAGTGGTTAGAGTCCATAAGACATTTCATGAGCCAGAAGAATGAATGCTAAGGTTTTTTTGGTCGAGGTCATATTTGTTCTTGAAGAGTCAAGACCAAACATCCCTTGTGGAGTCCTCACAGGAAGTCATCTCTAAAAGTAAAATAAGGGAGAGGAATGCTCAGATTTTTCTCTGAAAGACTTTCCGTTCAAAAGATAGCATTAGCATCTGTCAAGGCTGGGGTCCTGACAGTTATGCTGGAAATGTTCTTGATGTGCTACATGAAAATGGAGTCCAACATTTCTATTTTTTTTGATACTTGAAGAAAGGGAAATTTCTGTATGCACTGCTCTTATACTGTTTTAAGAACTTTGAAGAAGTCTAATTTATTCAAAGAAATATATCATAAGAATATAACTATTAAAATCCTGTATTTAAATCAGAATAAAAACTAGCTATACAACCTATTATAACATTCCTCAAATTAATACACCAGACAAATGAAGATCTTGGTTCTCCATTCATGCCTACCACACTCTTCACACACGCTCAGTTGCAATTAGCAGCTTCATGGTTTATTAGTATAAGCTGTGCTCATCACACAGCCACATCTATCCAATATCACAGTGTCACACCTTTATCATTAGCCTTTAAACTTGCTGCTGTCTTATTCAATATAATTCTCTCTATTCATCTAGTTTATTCATGCTCACACACCTTCCACCTCCCCGTCAACATTCGTCAGCCTCAGCATTGTCATCAGCCACCACCCCCAGTTTCCGGACTACAAAGGGGATATGCCTTGCAGCAACTCAGGGCAGATACCATTATACCTGTTGGAATAAACAACAATCTTTACATCATCCTCTTTCTCCTTATAGAAACATAAATGCCATACATCAATGGTATTTTGTCCTCTTCTGAAACCAGGCCTACATTTTTGTCCCCAACAGCAGAAATCCGTCCTCAAAAGTCCCCGAAGACCTGCATTTTACATGCAATCCCTCTTCAATGTGAAGTTAAATCCACAGTATTCTCTGTTTAAAAGCTCCAAGAAGTGAGTAAAATATGAACTTTTAGAGAGGAATATGATATATACAAGATCGAGCTCCTTGAGACGATTCGTATGCAACACATTTGGAATATCAATCAGAAAGACAGTTAAGAAATTATGGCCCAAAATGCATGGAAATAAGGCTCCACCTGGTGTAGGAATTATACAACCGACCATTACCAAAATAATTCCAGCTCTTCCTCACATTAAGGTATATGTGGGAATACAATTTGAAAATGGTCCCAAAAATTCTTTATTAGTAAACACAAAAGATCGTTGTCGGTGGTGCCGATGACAATTGCCTAATACCACTGACTTTTCGGGGTTATAATGATTTATATCAGCCAACTGGTTTTCTCAATATACCTAACTCAAAATATTCAAAATACAAAAAAAAGAAGTGCACATCTTTTATTTTATATTTGGTAATTGCTGTTAAAATCTGAGATACTTTAATTGTGACTTCACGTGTGTGTGTTTGCGTGATTTTTAGCCGGATAAGTAAAAAAGTTAAGAACAGATCTCATTTAAGATTTTGTATAATGTTGAGGGTTCCAGGCGATTATATTTTGGAGGATTTCTTAAGATAGTTGCCTTAAGAGTTTTTTTGTGTTTCTTTTGAGCAAATCCTTGTATAATGATATAATAAACTGCCATGCAAAGCCAATCAGAGATATAATATTGCGGGTCATGGTGTCGCCAGAATTTGATTCATAAATGGACTAAATCCCATCCCTCATTTGGAATGTTTTCAGATAAAATATTAGTATTTGGTTTTTCATGGATAAGGTCTTTGACAGAGTATTGTCTATTATTGCCAGAGATAAATAAACTGTCGCAATTTTATGAAAATTGATTTATAAAAGTTGCAATTTTATGTTTATTTTATATTTCCTTGCAACAATAATAATTGATGAGGTGAAATAATCCAAAAGCATCTGCAAGTTATCAGCTCAAATTTTACCAATCTGTTTTGTCTTGATACGCTTCCAGTTTACTGGAGAATACTCTTCTGAAACAGATATCCCCTTTCAAATATTAAATTCCAAGTGTCTGCATGCTGATGTCTCCAACTGCGATGACTTTTATGTGGACTCTTACTCACAGAGCTGAGAGATGTGTGTTTACGTGTTGAGGATTTCGCACCAGGCGGGCTCCTGCTCCGGCTGATTGTTTATGTTCATTCTGGAGACCAACCACCTTCGACCAGCATCAATTCAGGCGAGAGACACAACCACCATGTGTGAGTGTTCTCTTACTGTAAATATTTCCGTAGCTGTTGGCTACCCTCCCTGCCAGCACTCGCATTTTAAAAGGTGTGTGTTGAGACAACTTTTAACAGGTTTAACTACAGCTTGACTTTGCTTACGTGAGGAAAAGTTAGTCCAGGGGAGGACAGCGTGTTCTCATTTGTCAACATGCGGATTAATGTATTACATGTATCTAATAATTCAGTGCATGTAAGATGCAAGCCTCGTCATGAATCAGATAAAACACAGATTTCATTGAACCCAAGTCTCAATTGAGAAGGAACCTGTAGGCTTACAAAATACACCTTCTCCTCAGTTTTTTTTGTGAACATTTAAAGTATGTGCAATGACACAGATGTTTCCCCCACTAGGAAAACATTCACTCAAGCCGGTCAGACTTAATAAATGTCGGAGTTGGAGATCGATCAAGAAAATTGCTATTGGCGCACCTCTAATAATAATAATAATAATAATAATAACAAGGATAATTATAATAATAATAATTATAATAATAATAATTATAACAATGTTAATAATATTAATAATTAGAATAATAATAATAAAAATATATTTTATTAAGAAAGCACCTTTCATACATAACATGAAACTCAAAGTGATTTACAGTGTGGGACTAAAAACAGCAATAAAGAATTAAAGACAAAAATACAAGACATACAAGACATAAATTAATTTTAAAAATCCATCCATACACCCATCTATCCCCCGGTCTACAAACATCTGCGCTATAAGAGAATATCCTGATGGAAGGAAGAGTACTGCCAAGACAGACCCGCCAACCTCCTGCTTCAAACTTTGCTTCTTGTGGATACTTGTTGTATGTTGTGGATATGGTAGACGTTCTATGGCAGCACCATCACCTCACCGCTAACGTCTCTGGGGACTCCTTGTGGCAATCTACGACTAGCTCGGAGCTAACGCACCTCAACCTGAACATGCCACCGCTGTATTCCACCATGCTGCTTTGCACCAGGATCCTCACCCCGTCGACAGCCATCCGGACTGCAGCCCCCGTCCACAAAGACGCTCTGCTCATATTTATACCTATACCTTCACGTCTACTAACTCTATCCCATCCCTCTCATCCTCCCGTTCTTCCTCATTGCATCATCACAACAAACAGCACATTAATCGCTGCTCGCTTCTTCATTCCTCAAAGCCCTTCACACAGCAGCATCATCTGAAACTTTACTAAACACTCACTTTCTCAACAATAAAGGCCTCATTTTCAAAGAATTCATAACAGACAATAACCTGGATTTTTGTATACTACTGTAACAAACACCCTCTCCTCCTGTCTTGATCAGCTGCCCCCCCTCAAAACCAAAACAGTCTCTTTCAGACGATCAGCTCCCTGGTATACCCCTGAACATCACCAAATGAAATCTTGTAAGCGTCAGCTTGAAAGAATCTGCAATAAAACCGGTTTAAGAATTCACCTCCAAGCTTACTCCGATCACCTCCAACAGTGTAGAGATGCTCTCAATGCTGCCCAGTCCACCAATACTCACAACTCATACACTCCAGCTCAAACAACCCCAAGACTCTCTTCTCCACTGCCAACAAACTCAACAAACCATTAACAGCAGCCTGACCACAACCACCCCTTCCAACTCAATTCCCCCCACCTCGATCCATGCACCTCACCACTTTGCCTTTTTCTCAGTGCTCCCCGGTGTCTGCCATCGATCTATCCAAATGCACATCTGGCAAAAGAATCTTCACCTGTATAATGAATCCCATCCCATCTCCTCATGCTTAGGACTGTCTTCCAGTTATCTCCCCACTCATCTCCAGCATCATCAACCCCTCCATCAGCTCTGGTTCTGTCCCTCAAACCCTCAAATTAGCCTCCGTTACCCCCGTCCTAAAAAAACCTAAATGTCATGTCAGACTAATGATGATGTCAGACTAAAGCCTGACATCATGGGACATTTCTAAACTCCAACTTCCCGTTCCTGTCAAAAATACTGGAAGGTGTCATTGCCTCCCAACTCAAATCCAACCTACAGTCTGATGACCTGTTGAACCTGCACCACTGCTGCAGAAACTCATCCACGCCTTCATCACATCCTGACTGGACTAATGCCACTGCGTCCTCTATGACACATCAACCAACAACTTCAATAAACTCCAGTACATCCTGAAATCTGCTGCTCATCTCGTCACCCACACTAGCTCCCAGAACCACATCATCCCTGTCCTGCACAGCCTCCAGAAGCTCGCCATTACCCAACGCATCCAGCTCAAACTCCTTCTCCTCATCCACAAAGCCCTCCATGACCAGGCACCCTCCGACCTCATGGACCTCCTCCACCCTCACAATCCATCCCTCGGTCTTCGCTCCAATGTTGCCAACCTCCTCTTTACTCCACTCAGATCACCAAGCATCGGACCTGAGCTTCTCCATTGCCGTCCCCTTCCTCTGGTACTACCTACCCAAACACCTCAGAGACTGCACTGACCCCTCCATGTTACAATCACAACTCAAGACCCACCTGTTCAGATCTGCTTAAATGTATAATCCGGGTGTGAATTGTTATTTGTTGTGATTTGAAAGAAATGTCTTTATTTTTATTTTTGTCTGACCTAAATTAATTTTTTAACATGTTATTTTACTCTGTATCTGTAAAGCGACTTTGAGTATTTATGAAAAGCATTCTATCAAGTTGTGAGTGAGTAGAAGATCCTTAAAATTTAAAAGAAATTGAAAGCCAGCCCAGGTTAGTCAAAACAGGAGTAATGCACTCTCTTTTCTTTGTGTTTGTTTAAAGTTTGGCGGCGGCATTTTGAACTAGCTGAAACTTTGCAAGCAGCTTTTTTGGTAGACCAGTGAACAGAGCATTACAGTAGTCCAACCCGCTGGTAGTAAACACATGCACCAATTTCTCAGTATCCTGCTTTGCTAAGAAAGGCATCACTTAGTTTAAGTCAGAGTCCAAAACGACACCAAGACTGTTAACTTGTGATTTGGTTTGGTGAGCCAGGTTCCTAATTCTGTTAAGTACTGCCTCTCTCTTGCATTTTGGTCCCGGGAGGTTTTAATTTTCATTTAGTTTAAAAAGATTTTCATTCATCCATTGTTTTATTGAGGCCACACAGGCAGTCAGAGAAGAAAGACAATTTGGCTCAACGGAAATATATAATTGGATGTCATCTGCGTAGCTATGGAAATTTATGTTAAACTTGTTGATGCTATTTTGAGAAAAAGGCTTAATGTTGTGCTTTTATTATGAAGCGTATTATTACGCTCCAGCTTAAAATGAAGTGTGTCCATGTGTCTGTCACATTTGGTTGCCAGAACAGTAACTCAAAAACCATTTAATATACTTCCACAAAACCTCATACATACATCAATCAAAATGTACTTTTGTATTCCGGGATTTTTATCATGTTTCTTTTTACAGGATGCTTGGTTACAACTTGGATCACTCTTGGTGTTGATATATTTTCCGGGAAAGATCTCAAAAACTATTCAATTTTTTTTTTTATCAACAAAGTATCTAAACGCAGCCCCCAAATATTGACGTGGTGGCTTTCACTATTTTAATTTTTGGATTTCGTTCTTTTTCTTTGAACATCGGCTCATCGTGTCATTGTGATATGTCCCAGATGAGGGGTTTCAGGGGCATCATCCAAAAGCTGTTCTATATTTTCTCCTACAACTTTATGTACATAATGTCTCATATGCTGGTGGGGTGGGAAGTTTACACATTTCTAACCTTATTACACCCTCAGTCAAATCCTCATTAAGTGTGGTAGATGGGTTGTATCGTTGAATATATTTTGATCCAGCTGATAGACAAGTCACAGCTGAAAGAGCAAAGACTCCAAATGTTTCCATTAGGAATTGGTTATTGCACTTCGAAATATTTCAAATATTTATTCCACATTGCCAAGCCTTAAAACTTTGCAGGGTGCTGGAGCTCATATGGTGGTTAGGTTGCATGATCACCATCATCATCAGAGTCGACGTATGGACAACCTAAGGGCCATTAAAGTAACCAATACAGTACACACACACACAGCACACACACACACACACACAAACACGCAAGGAAGAGTATGTAAGCTTAATTATTGGCTCATTGTTTTGAGTGATGAAAGGAAACTTTTGGGGTCTGGAGCTGGTTTACTTTATTAAATCAAGTGTGCCAAAATTGAGTGGTCAGTTTCCCCATAATCACATATTTTTTGTGGTATTTTATTTGCCAAAACCAACAAAAGCATTCATAATGAAAAAGTGTCCAGACATTTGGGGACTTTCTATCTTCTCAACTTCTTTCAGTGTGAGAAAACTATATTTACCTCTGTCTGAAAAATAATGACTAACCATAACACATTAGCTGAGTTTAAAAAATTTATATTTTTCCTCAAATAATTAGTCGCTGTGTCTATGCTGGAGGGAAAATATGATGTTGCTCTGCTGGAATGTCTCCTCTATGTCCTGCCAATTCTGAGCTGGAAACACTTAGTAGGGAACCTGTGTGTACTAGGAACCGCTAATAATTTGCTTAAGGGAACCCACATCTGGTCGGATGGCTGAGGCAGAGGTTAAGAGTGTTGAAACTGGGCCTCTGCTCTTTGCCAGTTGCAGGCTGAGAACAAGGCCTAATGTTAAACAAAAATCTTAACTACAGGAAATACGCCTGTTATCATAATATAACCATTTGACTTGGCTGACGACCAGGACAAAATTGCTCCTTGTTTAGTATTTTTATGTAGGACCCAAGTGTTTATGAACAGATAAATCAAAAATCATCAACTGACCAACAGCAGTGGCTATGCTGTTTGCTTTCAGTATCATAGCCAAAGAGTGGAGAAAAAATACACAGAACAAGTGTGGAAAAAGGCAAGTTTGTTTACAAAGCCATCAGCTTTGTTTGAGGGCTTAGATAATAATCCGAAGCGTTCCTTCGTTTGAGCTACTGCACACTGAAAAGTGCTCCAATGCTTCAAAACATCCTGGAATAGCTTTTGTTTTTTTGTATTAAAAAGTCACATGACTAGAAAAAGCCAAAATCAAATTTCACTCACAGTAGGTTTGGATGTTTCTTCATCCAGCAAAGACTGTCACTGCCATTTGGATGAGTATTGTTTAAAAAATGCCACTTTTTTTCAGCTTGTCTACATTCCTCTTGCTTTCTACTGATCAAGTGGACAAGAACAAACAAACATCACCAAAGGAAAGGGACTTTTGAAAAGGTATTTTGTGTTTTGAATTTCGGCCTCAAGGGTCTCACCTGTTGAACTCGGCTGAAGAAACATTCCTTCCACTCTCATAACCTTCAGTTCTCCTGAACTCAAAGCAACAGCATTGCACAGTTTGCTGGAAAAAGTATTCCCCAAATCCCCTCTCAAAGAACCTTTCAGAGAGCAGCAGCAGGACCTGAGAGCTCATTGGTGACAAGGAACAAAGCTCAAATCACCTCAGTGTTTTACCTGTGTGACCTCTCCTGCAGTGATGGAATCAGTGTTTTGGTTCCTGCATCAGGATGTAGTTTTCCATCAGAAATAGGGTGAAACACAAACATGTGAATCACTGCTTATTTGAAGTTATTAAAGGAGGGGCTGAGTGGCCTTTGCTGGCATGCTGATGCTCTGTTTAAGGACCCTGGGACAATATGGTTACCTTGTTACTGCAATAGTCATGCTGAGAAGCCTAACGTAAAAGGAAAAGGCCAGCTGGGATCACTTAAAACAAAAGCTAGTCTATGAAGTTTTTCCAAAAAGCAAAGCAAAGATATTTTCTCTTACATACTTTTAAGTGAGAGCATTGGTTGTTTAATGGAGTTAGGTTAATGTATTTTCTGCAAATACAAAGTTATTTTTAAGACATTCCTCGAAAGCTTTAAGACAGTTGAATCAGGACTGATAAAAAAAAAAAAACGTCAGAGAATTTAAGATTTGGATGGTCAGAAAATGTTCAAAATCGCCGCTCATTCTGCAGCATGTCAGACTTCTCTAGTTCTATTTTTAAACCTGTTGGTGCGATTTCTCAAGAATTTAAAGCGAAAAAAAGAAGGATTGGAACTTCTACAGCAGCAAATTAAAAGTTGCATTTATAAGCTAGTAAACTAGTTTTGCTCGATTTAATACACTGGTTTTGATGTTATAGCCTTTTTCTTTGACTGGCAGATCATCTACATCCAAAAAGTGAACATGAATGATAAAAAAACAAATATCATAGACTTGAAAATATTTATTTGTAGGGAAATAGTATGATTTAGATGATAAACTATTACGTGTATTTACATCAAATAAATAAACATTTTCAAAGTACACCTTTCAAAATAAGTTTCTTACTGTATTTCATATTTCAAAATAAATGACTGTTCATAAATAAAAATAACTAGTAGAAAAAAGGATTAGATTTTTTTCTTTTCATGGAATAAGCACATACTTAATTGCCTATTACTGGGCTGTATTTTTTAAGTGCTCTTATTTTGAAGGATCAGAGCAGAGGTAAGTTCTGTCGGCATTGTGTATGTTTGATGAACCAGTGATATGACATTTCGAAGTGAAAATAAATTTTTGTATGACCTGTTCAGTCCATTTTATGTTCTATGGTGGCTTTGTTCATCAAGAGACACATATGGATTCATTGTAATGTATCTTTTGAGCAAAAGATAATAAGTTGTGTATACAGAATTATTGTTCTCAAGGGACTTCAGTGGCTCCGTAGTTTGTCTCTCTTTAATTAAAAAAACAGACCGAGCAGCGTCTCATTAGCAAACACCCTCTCAAGTTTAACTGACAGATATATGTTAAGCGAAATAATTTCTTAGCACATACTTGTTTATTGTTTGATTATGGTTGTGCTGTAACTGCTAATTCCATTACCATGTATATGGTAATCCCCATTACATGTTAGCATTAAGCTAACGGACCAATCGCCAATTATTTTTACGCATTGTTTTGAGGTAATAAACATTCATATGACATTAATATGTATATACATTCATGCAGTGACATACATATATTTATATGCTTATATACATATTCTCACCCCTGACTCACTGACAAAGTCCCACTGGAGATAAAAGATGGAATGAACACAGCTCTGCTGACTATCTCTCTCTCATGAGTGACCTTTACAGAGAGTGCTTTCATGGAAAAGAAGATTTGAATCCAAGATAAAGAAAGTCTGTAGAATTGAGTTACCTAACAGAAGTGCAGAAGGGCCAGGTCCTGCATGGAAAATAAGTGCAGTAAAAATTTTAAATCCTGTGTGCTTGATTGTTGAGATACACCAGAGAAACAGTAAGTTAATGAATAAATGGATTGTTCACCAAAGACCCAGTCAGGGTGCGCTCCCCGGTTCAGGGGAATAACAGCAAAAGAGCAAAGACTGAGTAGCACTAGAGGATACTATGGGAGATAGAGATGTCCAATAGCACAATAACCGAACACACTGACGTCTCAGAACAGGAACCAGACAACATCACAAAGGCAGATATCCAATGATGAGACATGAAGAGCTGGAAGAGGCTAACATCCCTCCTTGGTGGCAAAAAACGAAGGAATGATCTGCTCAAAACAGGCCCTCGCTCAGGCAGAACAATCCTGATCATGAGGAATCAATGCAAGACAACAGATTCCAGGTAAACATGTGAGGTCTCTGTCCAGAAGAGTGCAGTCTGAGGAACCATAAAGACAAAACCTCAAACTACCAAACATTCCTTGAGTGGGTCACGAGACATCACCATGAGGAGGTGATGTGGAATTTTCAGAAACATTGTTTCTGTATGATTACCATACAGCCATACAGTCTACAATTTCAAAAGAGAGTAAAATAAAAAGAAAGCACATGGAAGAAAACCTGTAGAAATTAGATGCAGTGTTTTGTCTTCCTATAAATTACACCCTTTGTGGACACCTCCAGCGGAATATAATTAATGTCTCAGACCATCAAAAAACAGATGTAATTCTCTTCATAAAGAGCCCAGCTTGCAACTGCTGCTAATGTATTACAGTGAAACTATTTGCTTCAGGCACAGCTACATGCTTATTCAGTTTTAACAAGGATTTCTAAGCCAATGAAGCTCTCTCATATTCAAGCAGCGAAATATAAAGACGTGGAAATTAGCCCAGGAATGACGAAAGGTGACATTTACGACAAACCTGGGACAACGTAGCTATGATCGGAAACTTGGAGCTTAACATGCTGGAATGACCTGATGAAACAAACCTTTGACACGTGTGTTTGTAAAGATTATGCATATTTCATACTGAAGTAATCTTAGCTGAACTGGCCAAGGGGATCAGAACAAATGGGTGGAGTTTTGAAAATTACTAGCAGAACCTCATTGCTACATCTACATTAATGTAAGGAGATTTCTGTTTTAAATATAACAATGCAACAAAATATGGGAAAGAGTAGTGGAAGGTAGTTTAAGAAAAGAGGGGAATTTTTGAGCAGCAGTAGTAGGGATTCATGCCAATAAAAAATACTGTAGATGCAAAGTTTGCTTAGAGAGGACTTGCATTGTGTCGTTGTAGATTTAGAAAAAGTGTACGAAAACGGGGCCGAGGGAGGAATTGTGCGATTTCTGGTGTGACTGAGAAGTCTGTAGGAGTGGTACAGGATATTTGTTAAGGCAGCATATGACAGCAAGGAGGTGTCAGTAGGAGTGACGGATGGGTTCAAGGTGGAGACTGCACCAAGGACAGCCTCTAAACCTCTTGTTGTTTGTTAAAGTGATGGACAGACTGACAGCTGAAGTCATAAGGTCAGGAAACTTTGTGGACTATGATGTTCGCACATGAAATTTTGATCTGTAGTGAGGGAGCAAGGAGACGGTGGAGGAAATCTGGAGATGTGGAGGTAAGCTGGGGAGAGGAGGAAAGAAGGTCAATCGCAGCAAGACAGAATCCATGTGAGTGAATGAAAGGAAGGTAGGTGGAACGATGAGGATGCAATGAGCTGAGGTGGAGAAGGTGAAGGAGTTTAAGTACTTGGGGTCAACTGTTCAAAGTAATAGGGAGTATGTAAAAAAGGTGAAGAAGCAAGTGCAGGCAGGATGGAGTGGGTGGAGAAGAGTGTCAGATGTTATATGTAACAGAAGAGTAGCAGCAAGAGTGAAGGTAAAGGTTTACAAGACGGTAGTGAGACCAGCTCTGCTGTATGGTTTAGAGACGGTGGCACTGACCAGAAGACAGGAGGCAGATGATGGACATGATTAGCAACCAGCACATCGGAGGGACAGCCCAGGTTAGAAATCCTGGAGACAAAGTAAGAGAGGCCAGATTGAGATGGTTTGGACACGTGAAAAGGAGGGATAGTGGATCTATTGGTAGAAGGAGGCTGGAGATGGAGCTTCCAGGCAGGAGAAAAAGGGGAAGACCAAAGACAGTATGTGGTGAGAGAGGACATGCAGTTGGTTGGAGTAACAGAGGAAGATTCAAAGGACAGGACAATATGGAAACAGATGATTTGCTGTGGTGACTCCTGATGAGAAAAGTCAAAAGAAGAAGACGATGATGATGATGAAATCTATACATCTCTACCTTATTGACCTAAAATAGAACATTAAATAGTCTTTTACATAAATTGCCAACATGAAAAAAGCTACTTTACAATAATACACACTGACTGAACATTAATATTTTTCCATGATTTCCAACCCATTTCTGTAAATCTCTGTCAGAATTCTCGGCATTCAGACACAGACATGAGTTTTCCCACCATTTATTATTCAGTGTTTTGCTGGATGACTCACTTCTATTGGTCTTGTTGGAATTTTTCACATTGTACAAGCTTGCCAAGCGATGCCTTGTGCTTTCATTAGGTTAGTGAATAACAATTGTGGCACAAGGCATGCCATGAGATATAAGGGACTTTTTCCCATTCTGTCTGAACATCCCTTCTGTTCATCTTCCAGACTCTACTCTTTTGAACAGCATTAACCAAGCTTCTTAGGAAAAGAGACAGAGAGTGAAGTTACATTTTGTTTGAAATTCAACTCATGGAGGCTGAACTAGCCAACAAATCTGGGGGGATAAATGTTCTGAGATCAATTGCTTTGCTGATGAATGGTGCTAGAATTACTCATCATTTCATTCTGACATCTCTTTGGTTTTATATATTCCTTATTTCTGTTTGAGCAAAACCAATGTGCTCCGATGACCAATCAACATCTGTAAAGGTATTAGCCTGCTTTCCAGTTTTTAGAGGTCGGCACTGGTACTAACCTGATGACTCCGTTTTTAATGTAAAAATGCAACAGGGCTGTGAAGTTTACAATTATATTTAAAGGAAGAGCTCTAATTAAGGGGTAAATAATCAAAGTCTGCAGTTAAAACTCTTTTGATGATGTAATTTCATGCAAATAGAGAATCAACTGTAGCCCCAACAAAGTCTTGTTTTGTTTTCAGGTTGGGAAAAGTAAAAGTCTGTGTGAGAGAAACCACTATTTTTTTTTTTTATCTGCAGGCCCATCTTAACCATCTGAGGGAACCTAAAACAGGGGCCGTACCAAAATCTAGAAACTGTTGTCGGAGTTCATTTCCCCCCAAACCTCCTCTCAATGAATTCCAGATGTTTTGCAGACAAAAGTGAACTTTAAGGGGTGGAGGGTGCTGGCAGTCGGGGAAAGTTGTTCTTTTTTTGCAGTTAGTATAATCTATGTTGCCTATCTAAAAAGCATCGTAGGCCCCTCACACTTGGCAGGACTCCAAGTTTATGCTGAAGTGATTTGTCCTTAATGTCTTAAACAAGTAGTAACTCACATTTCATCTGTAAAACCAGCTAAATAATGTATATTTACAATAAATAAAAAATCAGAATATACAACAGATACAACTAGAATATTTGGAAATTTCACACGCGGCACGTCCATATATGCAATCGTCCACGCAGTTCAAATAACAGCAGGTATATGGAATTTAACCCAGAAAGCATGAAGTCCTGAATTGCGCATCTTTTGGCACAGAGAGTCCATAATTCTCTAAAACCCAAGAATTCAAATAGTGGGTTAAGAAAAGAAGCAGAGGAGGTGTTTGAAATAATAATAATAATAATACATTTAATTTCTAGTGACTGTGTGTGGTCCCTCTCGCTGGAATAACCCGAGTTAATGGAGTCACAACTTGAAGAAATATATTCCTCTCTATTTTTAATATATATTAAATCCTCCTTGCCTGAGGGCCAGATGAAAAGAAGCCTCGACTTAGTGTTTCTCTTGGCTCGTAATATAGTGGCAGCCCCGTGCAATATTTTCACAAGGAGGGAATCAAATGAAAAAGAAATGCATGAAATGCAATTACTGTCACTGCAGATTTTCCTAACTTGAGAGATCAAAAAGAAAAGCAGTTTGTGAGGAATGTTCTTTTATTGTATGTAACTAAAGTGACGGTGTGAACTTGGACATTCAATCCTTAAAATCTTTTTTTAGATTGTTTTTGAATTTGGTTTCTTGTGTTTGGTTTCCTTTCAAATTTGAATGAGGTTGATGTGAGAAATTAGCATATCGCCATGAACCTCCCTAAACCCTCATCAAATCCATTAAGGCATCCCTCAAACTGCTATAAGAACCACCATTCCCAAACCAGTCTGTCTTCTAACTGCAAATCATGGTTTCAGGCTAACCACTCCAATGCCTGACTCACTCAAACAGGACTGCAGACTCACTGTTTGCTTTCCTTCTTAGTAGCGGCACACGTCGGCTACCGCGCATGACATTGGCAGCAGATGTGGCGGAGCTCAGAAAAAATAAACTGGCCGAAGATGATGCCATCCGCAGAAGCTAAATATTGACATAGTGACCTGTAATCAGATTCACACACTGGAAATAAACAGCAACATTTGTCCCCTGCTGCCTCCGCCGACCATCCCACCACAACACAAGAACCCCAGCAGGCTGGGGAAAAGCAGCAGCCAGGGGCTCTCAGCTCGGCCGATCCGGTAATGAGAACTTGCCTGTGACACAAAGGCATATTGTGATTTATATTTAGTTGAGTGACAGTGTGGGCTCCAACCAGCTCTGAAATTGTGCCTTTAAGTGAAATGGTTGGAGCTTTGAAACAGGAATAACTTTGCTGAGAATTTTAAGCAAAAAGCTATTTTCAAGCTCGAGGCTCGAGTCAACTACTCGATCGAGTATTCATAAATTCATTACTATTATGTATCAATAACTACATTTCTCGTTTTGGAGATGAAGTTTGGATCCTAGGTTTCTGTTTCTGACTAGACTTAATGTAGCATTTTTAAGATATAAGCCTTCTCCACATCTGTTAAGTACATTATTGTTAATCCAAGCATCTGTTTATCAGCCTAAGTCACAGCACTGGCTCATCTTGTTCAGGGAAAGAAAACATTAAGCTTGAATTCTCTGAGCTCTATAATTTAGGACTCCAAATACAAGGCCTTCATGTGGTTGGAATTTGGAGATTAAACAATGGTCGTAAATCAAGCACATCTGGGGTGCAATAAACCTATCGTTCTATCTTCTTGCTCATCTTGCTCGTGGTCCTGTTTACCAGGATTTGAGGAGCTCACAGAGACAGAGGTATCACTCTGGGAAGGGATTGTTTCATTCTGCTATTGTATTGCTCATCCATCCAAATCATTCGTGTGGCTGATCAGCATGTACTTGAAGTCAAACTGTCCATAAATTCATTACTACATGCTTACTTTTGTTTGTAAGGATTATTCTTGGCTGAAAGAAAGGGTCCTGCTTTGCACTGGTGTGCAGAAAGGCGTGACTAATTCAGTGTTGATCACACAGCGTCAAAGTTTGATCTAAAACCTTCCAGAATCATATCCCTTCAATAAACATTTTTGATTTTGTACTATGAGAGAACCTACAGACATATAAATGCAGAGACTAATTATATCTTATCAATTGTCTGACATTATTAGGAAGTATTGTGTTTTATCCTAAATAATTTTTTGTACTTTATGCATGTTTATGTTGCTGAAGGAAAAAAATAATCATCTTCACTCATAATTTCTCTTTAAGTCTTCCAGCTAACTTTCAGCAGTTTGAGAGTCCAACTCGTAAACCAAACCAGCTGTTAGTCATTCCCTCTCTTTTGGTTTTGTTTGCAATGTACTGCAGACCCTCCAAATGAGTGTTAAGTATCTTTTATCACATGCCAGTGCACCAAACTAATGTGGGATATGGACGCTTTCCGTCAATATTTAGGTATTATTTCAACCACATACTTTTTTAGCATAAATTTAAGTAAGAGGATAAATTGATGTAGTAGATTACACCAAACTCTTGTCTGTGTGGGTTTTTGTTTGTTTGTTTGTTTGTTTGTTTGTTTGATTGGGTTTGTGTGTGTTAATGTGTGGGTGTGTTTTTGCTGGCCAAGCTTTTTCTCAACCTTTTCATAACCCTTTATATATATGCCAGGACCAGTTCTCTATTCAGTTTTTTGAAATTCAATCAACTGTGTTGAAACTAGGCTGTCTGGCAGGTAAAGTCGGGCAAAAACAAAAACGAAATCTGGGAGCTTGACATAAAAGGTAGTCCCTGGCACCCGAAATGAGTGCCAGTGATGTTTTATCCCTGATTTCTTGAGTCTATCCCTGAGTTTAAAGCATGGGGACTTTTCTCATTGTAGAGGGTGAAAACAAATCATTTATTAACTGATGTCCAAAACGGTAAAAGGTATCTCGGTGTTGTTCATTGATTAGTTTTAATTCCTTAATTTTGGATTTTACTTACTAAAGCTTTGACAACCAAATGATGCATTTTCACAGATTGCTCAGGTTGTGAATAATTGCATCAATCCTGTACATCTGGTGTCTTACACACACGGAGAATGTGGAAAAAGATTTTAAAATGCATTACACTTTACTTTTTCCACAGAGCTTAAATAGCCTATTGAGAACTGGGCGCAGGTAAATGGAAGCCACATGGTTCCATATGTGTGTGGGAATGTGTTTTGACATTTCCTCCCTATTGTTAAGATCTAAATGAACTATACAAATGTTGCCTTTTATTCCTGTAAGAAGCTGTAATTGTCGGATGCCTGGATAAACTGCCAGCTTAGACCAATTTCTTCCACAGCCATCTGGACCTTTCAAGATCTGGCGCATTAGTCCCCCTTCAATTCCTGTACATTTTTGGCCTTCCTACACAGGAGAGCAGATAACAGTTCACATGACGCCAAAGGTAATCACAGGAACTCTAATGGGCCCCTGCCATTGGTGCACGGACCAGACTGATAAGTTGGACAAAATGCACATTTTTAGGTTGGGAAGGAGATTTTGCTCAAGGCCAGACTAATTACTGCTGATTGCCATGCAGATTGGTGGATCATTGGCTAATCAAGATGGCAACAAATTGCTAAAACTCTGGACAATCCTTTGAAAGATGTCCTTTGAAGGAGGGCCATGAAAAAGAAAAATCCGAAATGTAATGGGAAATATGCCTGCTTGGTGACAAATATTTATGATAGTCATATATTTTTGGTCAGTTTTGTATGAGTAGAGAATAAAAAACAGATTTTTGAAAGGGAGTGGAAGCCATTGAGGTAAACAGTTGAATGTATTAATTTTAACCTCATTACTATATACTAGACTGACTTTTGTATCGTTTTATCAGCTAAATAAGCAATGGTGTACTATTAATGTAATGGTGTTACTATAACAAAAGCATCCTACCCTTTCATATATTTATCTTTTAGAGAGCTATAGACTATAGGATTCAATTAAATGTAAGTCAAGTTTTTTATTTAGCCTTCAGGTATCTTTTAACCTCCACCATGGAGGTCATGTTCTCAGTCTGGTGCTTCTTTCTTTCTGTCTGTTTGTTAGGTTGTGACATTAAGTGTTTTGCAGCATTTGAATGAATGAACCTGTTAGGTGTAGTGACGTCATAATGTGGCTATTGCTGCCTTTGTCCATTTGAATTGCTCTCTGAGTGCCTCTTCTAGTTTATTTAATGTTTTTTATGCTTAAATGAAAGAGTTATAGCCAGAGTAGAATGACTGCACTGTGTTAAATCTGTAAGACGCCAAATAATGCAAGATTCAGCTTTTGTTGTATCCGTGTGTTGTGTAACATAAAATGTAAAAAAAAAACATCTAGGATATCAGCTTAAACTTTTTAAAAATGCTTATCTCATGTTGTTGTTGTTTTTCTTTTTTTTGTTGTTGTTGTTTTCTTACAATAACCTCTGTAGACATCAGTTGTCTGGTTTAATATTTCAGCTCTTCCTGGCTGGGTTGCTGCCAGCAGAGGGTACCTGGGTTTACATGGACACTTTTCTCCTTTCTGAATAAAATCATTCCCATTGGATATTTCTGTTCTGATTGTTTACACGAGCAGTGATCTAATCGGAATAGTTTTTTTAAAAGGCGCGACACATCAATTGGAAGAGCTGTCAACAGTTGATTGACAAGCGCAGGGCGACCAATAAACATTACGACGATATCAAATATAATCAAAGATTAAGAAATTAGTGAGGCCGTGTCAGATTAAATGTAACATTAAAATCATCCAAAGTAAAGTTTAAAGCAGAAACTCCTCATCAAGCGCCTCAGCCTAAAATCCCCAAAACACCGATGGTCAGAGAAGTTCACAACGGTCTTCCTCTTCTTTATTTACCTAATTTATTGCTGCAATAAAATGTGAAGTTGGTCACAATAATGTTTAAATCAATATCATCCCTAACGTTTAAAGCAGAAACTCCTCATCATGAGCTCCATCCTGAAATAGGAAATCTCAGATCCACGTCATTTCATTCATTTAGACTCCGTTCAGGGTCGCTAGGGGCCGCAGACTATCCCGCCTCCTTAAACACCTCATTCATGCTCAATAGTAGGTAAAGTTTGTGGGTGTGATCCAATTGATTGCCGTGGTATTTATACATACGTTGCTGATTATAAAACTACGTCTTCAGTTTTCCAGCGCTTTTGAATTTACACACAGTATCGGTCGAACACGGCTCCTGGTGTTTTTTCTTGAACGTAATTGTATGGCTCATTATTTCTTACCTGCCCACTTATTTTTGAGAGTTTACATTAAAAACAAACCATCTGCTGTGATCCAAATCATTAAATGCACGTGACTAGCGCCGCCGGGCACGCGCTAATTAAGGATTATTCCAAAACACCGATTACATGCAGCGGTTGCCTTTCCAAACGTCTTTTACGAAAGGACTAAGACTACTCTCCTGCAAACAAATGAAATCTCATCAGGAAAAAGGTGTTTACATGCAGCATTTTCTAACTGATGAGGCATCTTTTCTGAATGTTTTTGGAAGTAGGCTGTCCATGTAAACCCACCTGGAGTCTCGGAAGTCATAAATCCTCCTCAGTTCACTAATTGTTTGCCTAGCAACACTTCTTCAAAGAGAGGCCCCGTCTCCAAATGAACTTGTTGCTGAACTAACACCATTTACTTTTTCCAGCTGTTAAAAATGGCAAAGTGTTAAGCTTAGTTTCCTCTGAGATGGCAATAACGTAGATCATGCAGTACCAAAAACTGAAGACTGAAAACTGAAATGGGCAAAGAGGAGAATCTACAAATCTCATGGAATTAGCTTATATGGTAAAACTATACGTTTTTCATGAGACCTGTACTTTTTTGGCTACTTGTGAGCAATGTAAAAATTGGTAAACATGACACTCACATGTTATCACCTTACAAGGTTGATTTCTGTTCATCAGATTTGAATTCAATGACTTTGGTCTCTGCCGAATGAAAAATATAACATATTCAGGTTATCACCGAAAAAGGAAAGCAACAACATAGAATCTGGACATATGAAGACAGAAAATATAAAAACGTATCAATTAAAACTGGGCCTATGCTGCCGTCGCCGAGAGCGAGGACATATCGCTGAAAAGATCCCAATCCCCTGTGTTGTCCCAACAATCTCCCTGATTGAACTCCCCAAATTGAATGTAAAGTTATAGCCACAGTATTTTTTGTAAAAAGCCCCCCCTACTGAGTAAATATGACCCTTTACAGTTCATGAGCCCCAGGACCCTTACTGTACTGACCGATGACCTACCAAGTAGTCCCAGCAGTCTCAAGTCGCTCCTCAAAGTTTTCACGCCACTCTCTTGCCAACCCATGAAAATTATTCTAGATCCACTCCTGATCACAAACACACACGCAACAAGAATGAGCTAATGGCTACAAGCATATTATCACCAGCAAGGACACCTGCTTTCTCATACCTTTAAGTCCACACTAAGTCGCAGAGGAACCACCCCCAAAATGTACGAAACCACAAACTGCTTTATCAGAGCATGTGTTTCAAGAAGTTCGTGTTAGTAGAGAGCCACGAGCTCGCAGCTACCTGTCATGTATAAAGAAAAAGATTAAAGCAACAAGGCATGAGAGAAATGTTGCAATTCATGACCTAGGATGAACAACCGTTCTTGGTAGTAGACAATATAGGTTTAAGAATCCTGGTAGACACCTGGAGCTACACTCTATTGAGCTGACGATATTCTGTGTATGTCAAATCAAGCCACAAACACAGCCTGCATTACTTTAATGCAAGACTGAGAAATGTTTCGGATTTATAAACATTTTGGATAGTGTAAAATGCCTGGAAAATGGAATTCTATATTTACCCTCCTTTTATTTGATCTATGCTTTGTCTGACTGTCTGTATTTAAACTGCGTTTATTAGAGCTTTTTAAGTGGACACTGCTTCCTCCCTCTCCGCCTGACCCCCAAAAAGAGTTAAAAACTCTACAGCCATTGAGGGGAATTGTTCAATATGTGACACCTTTCACATTAAAGTTAATGTCTCCATTGTTAATATCCAAGTATCGATTTAAGCATGTTTAACTGAACAAACCTACTGTACGATTAAAGGATTTGTGTTACTGAAAAATGTCAGAAAAAAAAGTAGAAACCAGAGCAGTGATCCTCTAAAAACTGCTTTAAAATGCTTTATCTGCTCTGTTGTCCTTTATAGCTGTACCCCTGCTTTAGTCCACTTTTATGGACATTTTGCTGTTTAATCTCACAATGAAGCCACTCAGTATTTGACTGACATCATCTGGCTGAGATTTCCCCCAAATGAACCTAAATCTGCCCTTTTTCCATTCGGTAAAGGCCGTCAGAAATGCAATCACATCAGAGACAGGGCAAATAGTTGTTTGTTCTTTGCTTTTCTCCAAGGCACTAGGGACATGCCAACAAAGTTTCCATTGTGAAAGAACAGTCGTCCTTTGTGTTCCCTTCCACTGAGCTCTGGGTTTCCACAGCCCTGCGCTCTACACCCTCTAAATAATATAATATCCTTAAATTACAATGACATGTGCTGGCCGGGTTTCTCCTCTCTCAGACATTTCTGTCAGAGCTCCTTAAAGTTTTTTCTTGGCTAAGAAATCTGACTCCTCAGACAGCTAAACACACAGACTAAAGACAATGCTTTTCAGTGGTGTGTTAGTTTGAAGAGGTTTGGTGTAAGACGCCATAGAAAGTGAGAATCAGAAGGAAGACACTTGCTTTGATTTTTGAGTTTAGAATGTATTTTGATGCCAGCACCCACCAACATTGGTTAGGTCACTCCATGAAATTATGAAAACAAAGAGTCCACAGCAAAGCTAGTGGCTTCGTAGGTTGTACTTTTAGATCGCAGTGCCTTTCAGTTTTTTTTCAGCATGCTAACAATAGCAATGCTAACATGCTGCGTTTTCACAGTATTAATAGCTACAAATCTCCCAATTTAGGCTCGCAAACATTTGCTTATTAGCACAAAACCCAAAGTTCAGGTGAGTCTAACATTGCAATTGCTAGATCTTAATTTCTTGAATGAATGTGAACGTCAATGGCTGTTTATCTCTATGTGTCATCCCTGTGATGAACTGGCAACTTGCCCTAGATGTTCCCTATCTCTCACCGAATGTCAGCTAGGATAGATAAAAAATAGAAAATGGACAGATGGATATACTTTGCACTTCCAGTAGAGCCCAGTTATATTCGTCAACCAATGTTATTGTTGTATCAGGATACATGTAACGACAGGAATTAGATTGGTAGAACATTGTTTATTGTTGGGAAAGGCTTGCAAAAGTCTTGGTTTAATCTTCATACACATCCTCTACATTGATATCTAGGCAGAAATAGTCTTTTTTTCCCAGTTTCCCTCCTTCATTCTCTCTGCAGCTCAGCCTTCATTCACTTCTCTCCTGTTATTGGCTGTCTGTGACATGTCTGTGGTTCTATGGTATCCTCCTATGTAAACAAGCATATTTTACCGCCAGCAGACTGCCAAACCCCCTCAATTTGCCACTTTTCCAAGTCAGTTAGTGTTTTGTGGCTTGCAAGGTGCAAGCAAAGGTACTAAAGGGGAAACCTCATGTGAAGTGAGACCAGAGATGGAAGGGATGTGGTTATGGCTTATGCTGTTTTGTAGGTGTGCTGAAATTCTAACCACCAGACAGAAACCAATACAACCTTCATCTGTTTACACTTCAGACTATGTTTTAGTTTGGCAAATGTTACTTCTCTGTGAAAGAGTGTGAGATTTTCACATTATTCACAGGGTTGTTAAGCTATGTAATAACTGTGTAATATATTGGTTAACGGCAAACTATAAAATTCCAAAACTTGCCTGTTCCGAACCGCAAACCCACCATTCATCAGTAGCCCATGGCCATGGAAGGTTATTATGGCAGCTACAGAACAGTGTCTTATGTAGTCTTGATTTTAACATGCTGATGCACACACGTTATGGTGACAAGAGTTTAAGAGAAAGTCTCAGAGGAATTATAAAAAATCTTGTTCTTGCAGTGTAGTACTGTCATGTGTTTTTCATTAATATTTCCCAATTTTTGCTCTTTTTTGTGATGCCCCTACCTTCCTGCTTGCATTTCTAATTACAGTGACCTTTATCTCGCTCTGATGTCGATGTAGCTGTACTCTGAAATGTGAGGTATGTCCACATTGACAGGTTCTTGCATGAGTCATCTGACTCACCAACAACAAAATATATCACATTTATGAGACAATTCGTACAGAAATGGATGTGCTACTAGACAATATATGAATGGCATTTGATTCTGGAGGTGTTAGGAACTTTCTTGGGGTTGAGCTTGGACCCAGGTGCAGACACAAGACAGCATGGCAGAGCAGGTGCAATTAAAAAATGTATTAAGAACAAAAAAAGCAGGAGGAAAAAGCAGGGGATCCAACAGGAACAAAAAACACTACGATTAACTTACGACACACTGGGAGAAGGCTGGGACGCTCTATGACACGGCGGAACAACATACAACGAACTGGCACAGAAGGGAAGGTGAGGACTGACTATATAGACTGAGGTAACGAGACAATGAGAGACAGCTGGAGGGGAAACACAGGTGAACACGATGAATGATCATACACGAAGAACACGATGAACGATCATACACGAAGAACACGATGAACGATCATACACGAAGAACACGATGAACGATCATACACGAAGAACACGATGAACAATCATACACGAAGAGAACAATCACAGGACAGACACAGAGGGAGAAAGGAACACAAGTGAAACACACAAAGACTACACTAGGAGGGACTACTAAAATAAAGAATAAAAAGAAAACACACTAAAAAGGCAACACAAATCAAAATGACGAAACTTCCCATAATAATAAATAAACACAAAGCCTTGACAGGTGGATAGCGAAAACTTTATCAGTGGTTCACAGCAGACTACATTGTTGTTCTTATCTCTCCTCTATAATTGTTTAATTTTAGCGTGCTGTTGGTACTGACTGATGATGATGGTGGTCAACACATGCAGATATGCATTCATTTCAATCCGACCATTGTTATTTATGTCAGATTTACTGAATATTAATAACAAGACAAATCACATTTTCACATTACCAGGCTAAAGGGATTCACAAACATTTTTTGTCTATTCCAATTGGAACCGTTTTCATTTGTGATCCCACAGCGGACCTGATTTTTAGCCATGTGACATGAATGCAAATTGTCAGATCAGAATTGTTCAGACTGTTTTTTGCACACATGCATGTGCTGATTGCTGTCATCATCAGTAAGTGTCACTACCGCAATTAAACAAATTTCAATTTGAGAACAATGACTTGTACTCCTGGTATGACGTTTTTTGTTGTCTGTGAGGCGGTTGACCAATCCAATTATGTATCAATATGCTTGTGCCATTTGGAGAGCAAATGTCTTGATATTAGCGCTACATACAGTTCGCTGGTAAGGATTGTGACAAAATCTCAAACAAACGATGTGACTTGTTATATAAACAGAACCAGGTTGATTCAAATCCTATATTTTAAAAATAAACTTATATTTGCATTCACAGTGTTGACAAAATTTAGTTTTCTTCATCACATTATGGTAAATACCCAGATTATGTCTCTTCAGCCTTAAAAATGTGAATGCAGACTTTTTGCTTTGGGTGTAAATTGAAATAAATCCGATACTGTCGTTTCCTTGTGGCAGAGTAACATTGGAGAAAGTTTTTGTTGCTCTACGTTTCCCCGTCCTCACGAGAGAGTAAGTCGTTCCAACGCCTTATTAAGCCGGGGCCACAAGATAGTTATCTAGTGAGATATTAAGTCAGTCCCACTCTTTATTAAGACATGGCCACCGCATATATTTTTTTTCTTTGAGAAAAGATTCTTCTGTATCTAAAATGCCTTGAAGTAAATTTTAGTTTAAATATTGAATGGGAATTCTATTTCTAACGTGTCTTTAGCGTAATACAATTAGTGAATCTAATGCATTCAATTAAATATGAATATTGGTACTTTTTAGTGTAATATGTAGAAGGATGCAAAACATTGACAATGTGTTTTTTTGATAATGTTTGTAACAACTTTGTAAACAAAATGTATAGCTGGCCAGTTAAGGGGGGACATGATCCATTAGTTTGATTTTATAGCCATTAAACAGAGGGACAGATGATATTGTATAAATTCAATTCCAGTACCTTATCAAATTCAAATCTTTTCAAATCCATTGTCTTAACTTTATTGTAGCACATTTGCTTGTACCTTGAAGCTATTCACTTTATGTTTGCTAATAGGGCAAAAAGGCATTTTTAGAAGCAGCCTGAAAAATATTCACAACCTATGAATGAGAGAGAAGGATGAACAGAATATTAATATGGGGAAAAATAGATAGTTTTCTGACCGATGGGCTCGCCAACAACTGCTGTTATTCACTGATATGCGCGTGGCTTCGCTTTGCAGGGCATAGTAACGTACGATTTGGTGACCTCTGCGTCAGACCATGACAATCTATGTCCAAGTTTCACACCTACAGCAAGACCATGGAACAAGATACTCTTGCCTTATGAGAACATTTAGGCAGCCATTGGGAGCAGTTTGCCTTATAAATCATGTGTCAACCTATGAACTGGAACAAAGTAGAACTCAAGCATCAAGTTGTGCTGTATGGATGAATAAAACACTGGACTTTATTCCAGGTGACTGGGTTTGTACCCACGAGTATCCCGGGCACTCAAAGGGGTCGCCTACTGCTCCACCAGGAAGGGTCACCAAAATTTACTTTTGCTCCCTCAGGGATGGTTCAAATGCAGATAAATAGTTTAACAATGTTGTGCTGTGTATGACTGTACTGAATGCAATCAATAAAGGATACATTATACATTACCTGTGTGTTTCAAGAAACTACTTGGCTAGCATCGGGACAAAATTATAGTTTGGGTTCTAAATCTTTCAGTCAGTGGAGTCAAGTCAATGAAGTAAAGATGATTATTTACTGGAACAGAGACCATACCTGTGTCCCAAAGTCTCAAGGTGAACAAAGGGCATCTTCCCTGAGCAGCAGCAAATATATCCCTCTTTTAGAGGTTGGGCACTGATGGTGATGGCAGCTTTCAGACAGATTTGACCGGATTATGAGCCAGGTGATATCACTGATAGAAACAGACCATGATAGCTGGAAAATAAGTCATGCGTAAAAGGTTTGTTGTTCAAGTCAAAATTCACTTTTGGACTGTTTCTGTTTGAGGTTAAAATCAGCAGTGACGTTTCCTTAAGCCTAACTGACAGGTTTATGGTTTGTGAGTTAATGCAAAAAAATAAAAGAAAAAAAGAGGTAGAATATTGTGAGTGAGAAGGAATCAGAAACATAACACTGCGTGTGACACTGGCACTTACCAACTAAAGTGTCAGTGGTTTTGTGGGCTGATGGTTCAGTGTTGGGACAGAACCAAAAGCATATGGAAATGGTATTTAGTTGATGAAAAGATACATAATTTAATTTGTGATCCGTGCCTATGTGCACACAGATGTGCACAGCCATCGCCACACAACACACTCACCAGAACATTGGGCCCATTACTTGTCTGTTGTCTTTCCACAGATCATGGTCACCAGATGTACCGAAAAACAGATGAGAGGGAAAAACAGTGAGATAGGAGGGAGAAGGGTAGTCTGATTAGGAAGCCCTGAAGAGTGAGTAAATGAAGGAAGACAGAAAGATAGAGGGAGGGAAGTATGGACAGAGATGCACAATTGTCTGATCTTTCATACCTGTAAGGCGAAGAAGTGGAGGTGACTGCAAGGAGGTGTGGAAAACAGAGTAAGAAAGAAAAGGGGGTGTGCAATTCTACTTTTACAAAGCTGAAGAAAACAAATGTTGGCCTGTCTTAATCAGGAGACAAACCAGACCAGAACTCACCAGTTTCCAAACTTTCGACTGATCACATTCACTGTTCGACAGTCACCCACTCACCATCTGCTCTGAGCAGATTGGCCCTGCACTTCCTCTCTGTCTTTGTTTTGCGATTTTAAAATTGTTGAAACCACCGTGAGTTTTTCCTTGTTTTCCTTCATGCTGTTTGTAATACGGTTGAATTAAATTGTGATGATTTGAATATCATGTCAACTCTTAAAAATGATTGGATCAAAGACTTATCGTGAATAGAAACAAAAGATTGACTATGAACAATTACTACTTGTAGCTTCATTAAGTGACCTGTTGATGGGTTTATATGGACAGCCTAATTCAGAATAGATTCGGAAAAGAAATTGTTGTATGTAAACACCCCTTTCTGAATGAGGTTTCATTCCTTTGCTACGAGGTAGTCTAAATCCTTTCGGAAAGCCTTTCCAATTGCCAGTCCCTATATGTAAACACTACTTTGGAAAGCTTTCTGTTTGAGTTGTATCTGCGCATGCCCAGCATCGTGACGTAATGCTCTGGCCGAATTTATTCAGCGCACACACAGCGCTGCGACGCATTTAAATATGCCGACTTCAAAACAGTGCTGGTCAACATCAGAGAGTTATTTATTCATCGCAACTTTGAAAGAGTTTAACATAGTTGGAAGGTTAGATTGGCGAAAAGTCAGTTCCACGCATGCCCTCTTTGTCGTGTTCTTGTTCTGGGCACTTGTTGGCGGTTGGCTACCAGCTCGTCGTACCATTATGAACTGTACCACCTTATGAACTGGAGTGTGGATCATCTGCAAATATCAGAAAGCTGTTTCCGATTAGATGTGTCGAAGCATGTAAACAACTGGTCGGAAAAGATCACAGGTCATGTAAAGACGCGACCTACATTGCAATTCAGAAAGGTTTAAATCGATAGGAGAAACGTCTCCCATGTAAACCTACCTTGTGTTTTAGCTTATTTCAGCTATTAAGATCATTCTATCCATTTTCTGTAACAGCTCGTCCATGAGGCCCAATCTGGCTTGAGCCTAGGGAACATGTGAACTCCACACAGAAAACCCATTAGTCCCAAAATTAATTTGAAGCCAGAACCCTCTTGCTGTGAGGAAACGGTACTAACCACTGCGCGGCATAATTGATTGCGTTGTACCTGTATGATTTCAACCACATCATCCTGTGCACAAATCATCATCACAGGCTAAGCAAAAGTCAAGTATGAAAATGAATGCAAACATGTCATAATGAAGCTTTATCCTTTTTGATAAAAACACACAACTCTGGTGTTTTGCCTGCTTCATTTCAACTTGAGACTTTGCACAGACGTCTAGTTGGTTAAATTACTGGAAACATGAAGACATCCTCCTCCTAAACATTTTTTTTTTTTTATCAGAGATGCATAAACATGGCTTTTCAAGAATGCCTTTGACCACTCAGAACCAGTACATTAAACGATGGGTATCATGAAAAAAAGGGATTTCAGAGTTCCTTTGGGTTAGTTCGCAGGGTGAGCATTCAACTATCGTACTTAGGTCTGTCTCATATATGAGACGGCAATTTAGGATTTTCGTGCACGAGGGTAACTCAGTTACACTGAGATAAAACATGCTTTGTTTACATGGAAACAAAATCAAATGGTCATGCTTTGCACTATGTTTATAGTGAGAGCATTTCAGAAGTGAGAACTATTTAATTTGAGCACAATATCAGTAGTAGCTTTTTTCTGACTTTGACTGAGATGTGTTGTAAAAGTCATTATAAATGAATCAATCATTATTTTTTAACACTTCTTCTTTTTTGAATCGCGTATTAAAGTCATATGGGGAAAATTCCTGCACTTTTAATTTTGGAATGCATGTCGCAGAGAAAAGAAAGATCCCAATATCAGTTTTCCAGACAGCGGCTTTTTCTACCTCGTACCTGAAGATGTGTCCCATTGGCTTCTCTTCCAAAGGGGCACAAAGGTCAAACCCGAGAACAGAAAAGGCCCAGGAGCCTCCTAGAGATATCTAGAGAATGCCAAACATGGTCGACAAATGAAGACACAGCTGCGCTCGTGTGAGAGCTCCCCGTCAGAGTTATGAGGCCTCTCACACACGACTGTGTTTGCTTAGTCTCTGACACGGAAAGACGACTAACACTAGAGATGGGAAGAGTGAGAGAAAGGAGGAAGATGAAGAAAAGGGAGGAGGAAGACAGATTGTGAAGTAGGGACATCAAAGTTAGCACAAAGACAGGTCCAATAAACAAAGAGTAATACCAGGAAGATACTGGTGGGATGTTACCGGAGTGCTGAAGCCCCCCAGGCTTCACCACAAGTGGAGGTCCAACACCTGTTAATAGTAGTGGCTGATAAAACTGGTGTTAATTATGTTGATCAACTAAGCTTTTAATCAACTATAGCTGTTGTGGCTCAACCATTCTTTTATATGCGCAGCAAGAATGAAAATGATGGCTTCATAGAAGGTTAAAAAAAAACTAAAAAGCACACTTGTATGCTTTGGAAGTTAATTATGAGTAAAATAAACACAATTTTATTTTTCATGTTGAAATCTCCGAATTACACTCACACAACAAACGTCATCTAAAACGTGTCGTGGCCATTGCTCCTGGTTGGTGGCCACTTATTGCAATCTCAACCCACACACAGTTGAAACAGCTGGCTGAGCTGAACGTGCATCAGTGAAGGCAACAAGTTAATTTGTAGACAGGGGTTCTCTTTGAAGAGGCATCACTCGGTCAGTGAAACAACACCATTGTGAAGCGCGGCAGATTTACAACAACTCCATCCCTGCTTTCCAACAGCTGCTTTAACACTATCTGCTGTTGACGGGGCAGCCAGAAAAAAATAAAAAAGCCCTCATAAATGCCAAGAATACCACTATTTTACATTAGGTAAATATGATGTGCCATATAATCTTTAAACATAATGTACGCTTGATAATGATTCAAGCGTTGACTAGTTATGATATATATATAAATATGTACATGGTAAAAACATTATAATTAGATGTTGTTGTTTCATTTTATTTAACACAGATGAGGTCTATATATAAAATCTGAATTTAATTTGTGTCTGGGTTTAAATCCGGACCCTAATGACAAACTTGTGATTAGTTCTCTTAAAGCGGTTCTGTTCATCATGAGGCCATCCCAGCTCAGTTAACCAGTAAACTGTTGCTCCCTGCTGGCCGTGGCTCGGTACTAACTGGTAGTATGATGTCGCTGGAGCTGAGATTGTGATATGGTATGGTGGTTAAATATGACCTATAATTTACAGCAAAGTAAATGGTACATATCCCCTTATAATTATATGTAGTAAGGAGATCACTTGGTTGGTCCCTAATGAAACTCTTGCTTGGTAAGGGACTGAATTGTGAGTGATTGCTCAAAGATATATCAGCCAGTAAAGAGAGGACCACGGTTCCTCAGAAGGTTTTAAGTCATTTAATCCCTTATTAACATTATATTATGAATGTAGATACTAGTTCCCTACATGTATCTGACTGAGGATAGTAACTTTTTCATTTTAGCAAGTTAACTCACTTCCATCATTTTTATTTAGCAATATAACTGATGTAACATATCCACGTTGTACATTCATATGATTGTGTTTATCTTAATTGCCAATCATTCTTGTGTGACAAAGACAACTACTAAGTATATATGTGTAATAACCATCAATCTGAGCTGCAAAACTCAAAACTGCAAAAAACTCTGTTTCTATTTAATTTCTCACTACTTTCAACTATACACATTTAATACTATAGATGCCTTGAACATGTTTTACAATTAAAATTTCAAAGGAATGACTTGTATGAACGCTTATTTTTATCGATATCCATTATTGCTTGAATTATTGAACATAACACAAATGGCTGTCACGACGGCATCGAGTAAAAGCTTAATTTATTTTGCTTATTTTAGGTGAGAACCACATGGAAAGAGTGGAACCCTAACTTTCTTCTCACTGTCAGCTGACAAACGGACCTCTGCAATCACAGAAGTACAGGCGATGGTGTGTCAATCCACATTGGTCACACTGCTTGTTTTATGGAAAGTTTTGAAGAACTAATGTACCTGTGTTGGACGTCTTCTGGGTTTTTCTACGGTGCTTGTGCTTTATCTATTTATCTATTTGCGATGTATAACAAAAGTCATCTCATCCATGGCATGCAGGCGGAAGAGTTTAGCACTTTGAGGTTTGATCCAAATGCAAAGTGCATTATAAATTAAATGTATTATTATTGTTATTATTAAGAGTGCTCCGCGGTGTTTTTATTAACTTCATGTCTCCAGCAGCTGAGAGCCTCTCTGCTGCGGGCCGGGGTTCTGAGCGCCGGGGTTCTGAGCGCCGGGGTTCTGAGCGCCGGGGTTCTGAGCGCCGGGGTTCTGAGCGCCGGGGTTCTGAGCGCCGGGGTTCTGAGCGCCGGGGTTCTGAGCGCCGGGGTTCTGAGCGCCGGGGTTCTGAGCGCCGGGGTTCTGAGCGCCGGGGTTCTGAGCTTTAATCTTTGAGTGACAGTATAGAAAGTTCACAGTCTAACTCACGTTATAATCACAAAGATAATTATTTAGTCGTTCAATCAAAATATGTTTGCAACTACTGTTTATTTGTTTAGATTAACTATGATATAACTCTAGCGTGTGCGCGCTGTAGACAGTCCGGGTGCTGCACTGCCCCTGCAGTTGAGTTCCGCTTTTTTCCTTCTGTCGACGCGACGTTATTATCTGACGTTCAGAAAGTCGATTTTTGACATTTGTGAAACGAAACTAGCCCAAAAGGGTTTATATTTTCTTTCTTTTTCTGAGTTTTTCTACTCTGTTTCAATTCTAACCCTCAGTTTGCACCTTCTTGGGCGGAGTAAAGACAGAGACATTACAGTTGTTTTAAATTGCCATGTTTAATATATATTATTTGTTTTCCCCGAAACTTTTTAATTTTATCACTTTATAGTAAGAGATTTTTTCGTGGATGTAGAAGAAATTAAATGGGGAGATTAAACTTTGTATGATGAATGTCAATAAAAATACCTGTTCATACAAAGCATCCCTTCGAAGTCTGAAATGTAAAATATGCACAAAGCATCAATAGTATCAAATTTGTATAGTTGAAAATAGTGATAAATTGAATAGAAACAGCTTGTTTTCTTCACATTTTGCAGCATTGATTTATGGTTATTACAAAGAAACTACAACAAGTGTTTCCAGGTAGTCTCTGCACCTCTGGATGTTTGGTAAAATCTAATATTACCTTGAAATGAAATAGAAACTGGTCGTTTTGTATTTTGCACGGATTCATGGTTATTACACAGAAACTACTACATGTGTTTCAAAGTAAAAAAAAAAAAAAGAAGTCTAGATTAAACATATTTAATTTTATTTAATATATATATTTAATATATTTTGTCCAGTATTACCTTGAAATAAAAGTGAATGTTGGGAACATAACAGTGGGATGAATTTCAGCATTATAATGTGGTAATTATCAATTTTAATCTAATTTGGAAGGTATTACACTGGTATAACCCATATAATACTGTAAAACATCAACCTATATTACCTCATTATTATCGTACTATTAAAATTTTAATATTGCCTTTTTTGAATCCAAATATTCCTCTAACTATAACCATTTAAACCTTTTTACAGTAATACAGTTTATCAAAGTATTACTGTACTATTACCAAATAGTTTAACCTCATTTCAATCTAAAATTTGTTTTCTCATTAATTCCCTTAGTTTTTGGGCCATTATTGCCCTGTTACATAAATTCCAGGGAAATATTACCAATAAATATATATACCTATTGGGATTTCCAAGCTATTACTTTGTTTGTACTTTTATAATTACATGGTATTACATAATTATTAACTCTTTATTACCACACTATTACACCCACTATTCCATCTTATAAACATGCTGTAATGTAAAGTGTTACTGAAAATATTAGTTGCAGCCTTCGGCATGTTACAAACTGTGTAGGCCTGGAAGTCTTTAAGTTAATATTCAGAAGTGGACCCAGATCTTTCTTTTCACTTGAAGCCATAAACAGATGATGAAAGTTTATTTTCTGTTACTGTACGACACACCACACACTCAAATACCATCAAATGTCTCAGAACAGTCATTTGCATGTTTTAATAGTCGGCTGCTTTTCTGCTACCCTTTCCGCAGCTACACAACCTATTCAACTTTTAAGGCCATTTAGAGTTCAACCATTATTCTCCAAAAACGTTCTCATGGCCTTTGATCTAAATTGTCACAGCAGTTTAGCTGCATTAACAGGCCATGATTGATTTCAAGTTATAACTCCGCTGCTAAGTTGAAACTGAAGATAGAAGCCCATTAAAGTCTTTTATGTGTCAGATCCCAGTGGTTATAACTTTCGTGAAGTTGGAACATGCATTTTCATTTTGTTGTACTGATTATATGGCATTCTTGATATCAGCTTAAAGTCTGAGTCACAAATCACATTTGGCCTGTGAAGTAGACCAAGAATTAAATTGAATGAGATTCAGACTGCTGAGGAGGTCATACTTATTGGATATTGAATTAAAATTTTTAAATATAACAGAGTTAAATGCCAGGTGTCTTTATACTTTCCCGTTTGTTTGTCACATTTAAAGTGATACACCAGTATATTTTAGGAAGACTACACTCCCTGACACTCTTCCCTAGTCTTGCTCTGTGATAGATCAAAGACAAATGTTTGTCTTTGATCTATCACAGATATTCAAATGACGCTTAATTTTTAATTAACCCGAGCAATTGATCAATACTCAGGATACCCAAATATTTCATTGAAGAATTACTGTCAGAAGTTACTTAAGTCAGTTATCAGTTATCAGTCTCAGTTATACATATATTATCTGAAAGGACACGGGAGAGTGAATATGAAGTTTTAAAGAAATTATATAACAATTTTTGCCCTGGATACCATCATCTGAAACAAATCTTACTCAAGAACGAGTCCAACATGTTCCCAAAAAGACATGGAACCTGTCAAACTCCTTAAATAAAAATAGGCACCACTTCAGTACCTGGTTGTTATGTTTAGTAAGTTTAGTGAAAAAATAATTTTTGAGTAATGCTACGGAAATGAAACATGAGGCACAGATGGAATGGATGGAACCAATTACCATATCCCTCTATTCACTAGCTGGGAATATTCATCCAAACAGCTGTTCAGCGCTTTTGTGTTGCTCAACCTTTTAATCAAGTTGCTGCAGCTTTAAATTACATCCTGTTTTTTGGTGCTTACTCACTAAAAACAGAAATCTGAAATCACAAGACAATTAATCAATTGAAAGTTGTTGGGTCAAGTTTACAACCAGCCAGCCTAATAAACACTAACTTCTGTTCAAATCTATTTGTTTGAGATCTTGCTGTAGATAACACTGTAAAAATGCCTTTTTCATATACAAGTATTTCCTTAATATGTTCGTCCCATATATGAAATATACACTACTCAAACACGCACATAATCATCACAGTGTAACTCCAAGTCAATCACAACTCCTTGATATCACCCTTTTCAGTCAGGAAGCAATAAAGATTGTGTATTCTGCTGTTGTGCAAATGGGAAAAGTAACAGCTGGAAAGGAGAGGCAATTAGCGAGAAAACCCCTATTAAGGAATGGTTTCGCAGGTGTTGGCCACTGACTGTTTCCCTCTCCTCACTCTTTCTGGCTGATTCTTGGCTAGTTTTGCATTTTTCTAGTGGCCCTGGCCGCTAGTGGTAACATGAGGCGGTACCTGCAGCCCACAAAAGTTGTTCAGGTAGTGCAGCACCTCCTGGATGGCACATCCATACGTCTCATGGCCAGAAGGTTTGCCGTGTCTCCCAGCACAGTGTCAAGAACGTGGAGGAGATACCAGGAGACAGGCCAGTACACCAGGAGAGGTGAGGGGGCCGTAGGAGGGCTACAACCAAGCATCAGCACCGCATTCTAGATACAGATGTAATGTTGATAAAAAAAAACTCATATCCTGTGAAAATTTGAGCTCAGTTTTTAAAAGAATCCATAACTTCTACAAAAAAAAAGCAAACAGACAAAGCCAAGAAAAACTGGGGTCTCGAAATTACTATGTATGAGACCGAGAAATTATAAGGTAACATTATAGTTTATACAGCAATAAAAACATAATTATGTACTGCGGTTTTATGAATACTGTGGGTTTCAAAATTAGATCTCTCGGAAAAGTTAAATACCTTTCAGATAATTTGATCCCTTTTGCAGGACCTTTGATTTGGCGGCTGTGGTGAGATAAACGTTTATAAATCACGGGGTTAGCAGCTGACACACTTTCTTCAAGCACAGAATCGCGTTGGGCCGGAATGAGTATGGCTTTGATTTGTGGTGCACACCATAGATCCAGCCAATGCTAATCACTGGGAAAAGCTTGTGAAAACCATGATGGATTTCACAGATAAGGTTTTTGAGCTCGGGGTTTCATCACAAATCCATTTAAGCTTTATGTAATTTTGTTAAATACACAGGATCCATTTTATCTTTTTATGAGTCCATTTTAGAAACGCTTGTTGGAAAGTATGATGTAGATGGAGAAATTCCCATTGAACTTGACCTCTTTTATGAAACTTGAACCCTGCTGTGTGGATCCACCTGAATGAGGGTTATGTTGACAGACAGATGACAAAAGGAAAAGCCTGACAATGTCTGAGTTCAGTACCAAGGGCTCTGCATGCACCACTATGGAAAAACAAATAACAACACAGCATCTGCTGATTAATCCCAACTTCATTTTCTTATATAAGTAATTTGGTAGAGTTTTATTCACATTATTAGTTTTCTTGCTTCAAACACTTTGCAGTAAAAGAATATGCAACGGACTTCTGACTAAACTGCATAAGAAAGAAGAAGAAGAAATAGCTTTGTGGCCTGAGGTAGAAGGAGTTGAGTTATAGAACTCCTTTTAATGATTAAAAAGAAAGTTAAAGTTGATCATTTTTAAAATGATTGTCTTTCAGCATAATTCAAAATTACAAGTCTGAGAAGAAAACTATTTAGGCTTTTGCGTGCTTATCCGCTGTTTTGGTCTCAAAGACCTTTTTTCACCTGAAAAGTTGCACGAGGACCAGTGATGGAAATTAACTAAGTACTTTTACTCAATAACTGCATTACTTTACTTAGGTATTTACACTAAATGCTACTTTATACTTCTATTCCAATACATTTGTCTGACAGCTGTAGTTATCAGAGGAGGCTGGTCCTCCTCTGTGTTTGAGAAGCAAGAGGGAGATCGAAATATAAAAAGAAGGTTTCAATAAAAGTTTCAATAAACTCAGTATTATATTCTTATGTCAGTATTATATATATATATATATATATATATATATATATATATATATATATATATATATATATATATATATATATATATATAAAATTAATTTCTTCTTTGGAAAACCTCTATTATTGTAATTGTGATTATGCTTCATCAGTGGCATCTACCAGGCAGGCAGAGGTGGTCTGTGTGAAGTGGAGAGCAGAGGAGGACATACTTGGCTTATACTCCTCTGGAGGATGGATCCACCAGTTCTATTTAATGTAATTCAGCATGTTATTTTTCATGCTTCTCTTTTATTCATCAAAACAAGGGAAATGGTGTAGCTAGAATACAAAATTGAGTTTGCAATGCTCCAATGAGAGTTTGACATTTCCTCCCTCAAATATCTACCTCAGTAAGGAGCTTGAGTTTGTCTTACTGGTGTTAAGGGAGAGAGTGATATATTGCAAACTACTTTCAAATGTAACTAAAAAACATATATTTAATTTGTCCTTGTCCAAATAAATTTCTTCAATTTTTCTTCAGCATTAGCTGTTAGCTAAAAGCCCTGACAAGATTACGGTGAGTATGGATTTGGAATAGTTTTTTTTATTTATATTGGGGGACATTTTTGGTGTCTTTTATATACCCTATATTTTTTCCTTTATACGGAGCCCCTGAAGTCTCATATAATAAATTATTTTTATCTTGTGCTCACAAGTTATCACCTTGTGGGAAGAAAATTCTTAAGGGGCTTCAGGAGCTCCATGCGTTCAGGATAAATCGTATAATGGGTTAGCCAAGAGTGTCGGATTCAATTGTTATCCTCATAATGAAATGCTTCGTATTGGGAGACGCTGAAAGCACAACAAAGTTTACAAATTTGGAATGCAGCAACTGCTCAAACATGCACAGGTCACAGAAGGCTGCAGTGAAATAGGCTGACGTGTGTCAAGGTACTAAAATCAGCTGATGAGGTTTTGCTAAAAACTGAATGAAAATTGTTTTTATAGCCATTTAAATGCAACTAAAAAAAAAAGTCTCTCCAAAGTATCCAAAAATACAGTTGGAAAAATGTATTTTAAGTGAGTGAAATATGAACAATTAAAGTACAATAGGACAAAAACCTTTCCGAAGCATTTCATAGGCACTGAATTTGGACTAAATCGACCAACGGTTGAAAAATGATGGCCGGAAAACTGTGGTGACATACTGACGGAATGGAAGAAAAAGCTGCAGCTCCTCCTGGTGTTGGTGGACCTCTTACTGTGGTACCTCCTAGATATCAGCAGCTGTGCTCTGTAGTCTGTAAGAACCTTTTGAAACGGTTTGCCTCTCACAAACATCTCTGGAGGGATTCACTCGCACAATCAGGTGGAAAATTCATTTTAAAGGATTGTATCTATGAAGTTCGTTTTTCAGTCGCCCTCCAGACCAGCATTTATTCCATCAATCACACATTTACACTTAACGAAGCACCGCGTCATCAGTGATAATTACAAATATTTGCCTGTTTGAAACTGATATTATGTTTGGAGGCTGGGATGAGCACAGTGGAGGGTTGGAGCCAGATGTGCAGACACAATCTAGATGATTTATGGACCCACCTGTGAATTGCTATTAGTCCAAAATGATTCTGGTCCCTTTTCAGTCCTGGTACGGCGTCCCAATGATTAACCACCACAGCACAGCCGGATGTGTGTCCAGTACGATGAGGTGGTGGGTGGTCTGACAGAGCCGGCTCCTGCAGCTTTCTTCCACTTTAATCATCAGTTATCACTTTGTATATCCACAGAAAACTACAGCTATATACATGCAGACACACTTCTTTTGGTATTTGACAGCAGCTTCAGCGCTACAATAATATTGTGTAATAAGTAAGCCTTTCTTTGTGTGCATGTGTGTGTTTGTGTAGAAGAGAAGAAGAGGAACGATGAAGAGATAAAGTGTGTTTGTTGTAACTGTGTGGATCCTGATGTGCGCAATCAAATCTTTTTTTTGGAAATTGTTTTGGCATTGAGGTTGAATCTTTTCTTACATCCGGGGCACGGAGCATGCCACACTTTTCATAGCGACCTGGTGTTCCCCCCGGGTCTCTGATGTTTACCGGCGATTTAATAGTTTTTCTTGTTACTCTATGGTAGGCTTTCAAGCGGTGCTCGTGAAACTTGCGGTGCTGTTGCTCCAAAATGTATTCCTCGCTGTCATTGTTGTTCATGCTGGGGTCAAGATTGCGACAGCAACATCTGAATGATCTCCATCTTGGTGTCAAGATGGAGATGATCATTGTGGCTGCATGGAGTCCCAAAGAGAGAGATGGCGAAAATACCCAAGAAAAAGTGCTAAAAGTTCTAACTTAATTTCCCAGTTACAGATGAAAATGTAGAAAACATGGCGGATACAGTACACAGATTGGGGTCTGACAGACCCAAACAGATCATAATTCAATTTTCCAAGAGAATGATCCGTGATGAAGTCTGGAAGTTGTCCAAGAATGCCCGAATCTGCAGTGAGATAAGAATCCGCTTTAGGGAGGATTCCTGCAAAGGGGACCGTGAAGAACTTCGAAAACAACGGACCAGCCAAAAAGACAATTAATAAACAGTATTTGGACAACTATTCGACCCATAGGATATAATTCCAAACCATATATTTCCATTTTATAATACACTTTATTGTTCTAAATATTCCAGTAAGGATTCTGACTCTTTCCTAAATTTGGTAAAAGATTTGGTCCCGAAAATAGATTAGAATCTCAAAAGTCTATCCCAAGCAAAAATGACTACTGACGAGTTAGACATAGCTATTTCACAGATGCCTGATGGAAAATCGCCAGACCCTGATGGCCCCACGACTGAATTCTTCACACATTTCTGGACTGACATTTTAGAGTCGATTTCCGATGCTTTTAAAGAAAGTCTTGACAACTCTAATCTGTCTCCTACCATGAAACGGGCTATAATCAAATTAATCCCAAAGCCAAATAAGGATAAACTATCCCTAGATA
The DNA here is from genome assembly GCA_037951165.1 of Lophius americanus. Classification (NCBI taxonomy): domain Eukaryota; kingdom Metazoa; phylum Chordata; class Actinopteri; order Lophiiformes; family Lophiidae; genus Lophius; species Lophius americanus. The sequence goes on along the minus strand of JBBDHG010000032.1, from coordinate 4,570,359 downwards.
ATTGGAGACCTATTACTGTACTATGTGTAGACTATAAGCTTTTAGCACACGTCTACGCTAATAGACTTCAGAAAGGCTTAAGCTCAATATTTGACAAAACACAGTCCGCCTTTATCAAAGGGAGACACATCCAGGACCGTACTCGCTTGGTATAAAATATTCATGATTATAACTTGTTAATCCCACACGATAGTTTCATTTGTTCTTAGATTCCTTTAAAGCCTTTGAAACCTTTGAACACATTTTTCTCTTTAAGGCGATGGAATTATTTGGATTTTAGAACAAATTTTTGCAATGTAATTAAAAATGTTTACAATGATATTAATAGTAGTGTATCCCTTAGTCATGGCCTCTCAACGAGGTTCTCGATCAAAAGGGGAATTCAGCAAGGATGCCCAATTATCCCCATTCTATTTATTATTGCTGTTGAACTTATTTCAATTTTCCTTAAAAAATCTTCAGACATTCAAGGTATAGAAATTCTGGGGAAATAATTCTTTAATTAGCCAATTTGCGGTTGACACAGCTTTATTTCTCAAAAACAGAAAAATGGTCGTCAAAGCAATTGACATAATCAACATCTTTTTTTAAAGCATCTGGTCTCACTCTAAATCTGCATAAATGTGAACTTTTGGCTGTCCATTATACTGCTATAGATAGAATAGCTAATATTTATGTGTTTGTCTCCTCCAGACTGGATTACTGTAACTAAGTTCTCATTGGGATCCCTGATAAAAGTCTTCAAAGACTTCAGTATGTTCAAAACAGTGCTGCAAGGATCCTGATGAGAGTTTGTAAACACGAACACATCACCCCTGTTCTTCATTGCCTTCATTGGTTTCCCATCTCTACCAGGATTGATTATAAGATCTCCCTCCTCACTCACCAGTGCATCCATGGCAACGCGACCCCCTACCTAAAGCTACCCTTAGCACTTCGAGATTTTATCCAAATGTAAAGTGCATTATAAATTAAATGTATTATTATTTATTATTATTAAAAGAACTACTCACCCCACTGACCTCAACATGATCCCTCCTTTCTACCCACTCATACCGCCTCCTCCTTCCCCGGAGTAAGCTTAGCACCATGTTTGATCGGGCCTTCTGTTCTGCTGCCCCTCGGCTGCGGAATGCCCTCCCTGACCATCTTAGGGCTCCACAGACGACTGACATTTTTAGAAAAGGACTTGAAACTTTCCTTTTTAGCAGAACCTAAAACTTTTGCTTTTTGGTTATATTTTTATATAATTATTATTATATTTTTTATTGAACCTGCGTCGCCATTACTTTACTATATGTACTTTAGTAAAGTAATGTACTTTACTTTACATTACTTTATTATACTTTAATTATTATTATTATTATTATTATTATTATTATTATTATTATTATTATTATTATTATTACAGTTAAAGATAATGTAAAATACCTTGGTTTGATAAAAAAACTAAATTACACAAAAAAGAGAAGAGATCAACTTATGTCCCAGGTTTGGGAGAAGTCCAGAAGTCTTTCAATCATTGGGTCATCCAAGACCCGTCTTTTTTTGGTCGGGTTCTTTTATCCAAGGCCGAAGGTCCGTCTAGGCTCCTTTGCCCTTGCCATTCCTTATACAAACCAGAAGAAAAAAAAAGAAAAACAAAGTAATCTAATTCAGTGATTTTTAAATTCATCTGGCCAAATAGAACTCATTATATACGTAACTCGCAATTCATTCGAGACTTTGTTAACGGGGGTTAAAGCCATGGAGTTTGAATCTGTGATAGTGCTTTTAGTTTCAAATGACTAAAAGACTTTCTTTCTCAATCTCTATCTACCATATCCCAAATAATTAGTTGATAAAATTGGAGGAATTGGCTTCCTGCTGAATTGTGATTTTGAATTGTCCGAAATTCCTTCAGAACTAGGAAATTTTCACAAACAAGTACTGCACTATGCTAAAATGCTTCTTACCCACATATTCTGCCATCTGCCTCACAATTCTTTATTGTGGAACAACAGGTTTATAATTATTAATAGAAGATCCATATTTAAAGCAGAATGGTTTGAAAATTGTATAACATTAATACTCCACTTACTGCATTCAACCAGGCATCTGCTACCCTATGAAGAATTCATTAACAATTTTTTTATTATCTCTTCAAGAAAAGATTATGCAAATATCTGCAGCGCAATTCCTATCGCATTATGCCAGATGTTACAAAGTAGGGTTAAATACACATTGAGGCTATTCCCTCTTTGCCTTCTTTAAAGATTGATGGTCTTAAAATATTCGACAAAAAATGTGACAATAAGAAAGTTAGTTTGGTTTTTAAAGAAATGCATTTTGGTGATTTTAATGCGTGCTCTGTGCGTGATCAAATTGAAGCATCTCTAAGAATGAAGTCCTTTTCTCTCCACATAGCATGTCCAATTTTTCCAAAAGTCAAAGAAACCGATTTTGAAATAGTATCAGCAGCATACCCTGTCAATGATTTTTTTTCCATAACAGATTTAAATTTGAAGTAGACCACTGTACTTTTTGTTCATCAGATGTTGAAACCATTTACCACTTATACTTTAATTGTTCATTTTCTAGCTCCTTTTGGTTGGACATCCGTAACTGGTTATCTCTAATGATGGAAGGTATCCCGCCATTTAAATATGTTGACATTGTCTACTTTATGGAAAACTTAAATGGGAATATTTCTGATACGGTAAATTTGATTATTCTGCTGGGGAAATGTCAATGGGAAGTGGACCGGTAGCAATCCCTCTTTTACGATACTCCTGCAAAGCTTCCCCAATTATTTCAAAACCTTCATGAAGATAATAAATATGAACAAAATGACTGAAAAGAACTCAAATGCAGCTCAAAATCCCTGGTATTTTTAATTTCCCATGCTTTGCCTTTTTGTACTCAATAGTTTTCTTAAATGTTTTTTATTTATTTTATTTTATCACTTCCTTTGACTAGCCTTTTATTTTTGTACAATTTCTGTCTTAATACATTTGATAATTATTTTAAAATGTTTAAAATGCTCAAAAATCCTCATTCTGTATAACGTTCTTATTTAAATAAAGTTCATAAATAAAAATAAAATAAATATTGTCCATGCTTCCTGCATGCGTAACATCCGTTTGCGAAGTCCGTCCCGTAAAATTGTCCGTGTAACTCTTCTTTTAACTCTTTTTTGTTGAGGGATTGCAATACCAGCTTTTAGATGCATACCGCCAATTGTTTAAATTCAATTCAATTCAATACTGTATTAAGGACCCAGCTCATTGAAAGGTCCATTGCAAAATAAATAAAAAGATTTACAAAAAAATTTAAACAATCGAATTTAAACAATCTAATTTTTGTTACTATCTATGTTATCCACATTAAATTGATTGCTTTTGACACAGTTGAACAGATCGTAATAATGTTTGCCACAGCTGGGAAATTTTCTCTAGGCCGCTTACTCCATCAACACTTGCGGGAAGTCTCAGAGACTTCTTTCCAGAACTCTCTGAGACTATTATTTTGCAACTTTCTTCCAAATGAGTCAGACCTCTTAGTATTCTCTTTTTTTTTTTTAACAAATCAAAGGGCATATTTATAACTTGCATGAACACGTTTCTTGTATGGAAATAAGGGTCCATGTTTATTTCGATCTGACTCAACCCATACTTTATAAGCCCCTTTAGCCTCAGCATGAAGCTCTTTCACATAGTCATTCCAACCCGGCTTAACACGGTACAAATTAGATTTATGTTTGTATAAAGGCCTGCTGGAGATGAGGAGAGACTCCACAATAGAATCATACATACAATATAACTCACTGCAATGTTGCAGATTCATCCAATTCAGATCCCAGCAAGCAGCAGCATCTTTAGGTGGTTCAATACATCCCAACAAGGTGTCAGTGTGAAGAAAGTATTATTTAAGGTAGTCCTGGGATAGGTTAGACCAGTCTAATTTCCCTGTAAATATGTTGCCATCAACCGAGGACAAAGCAGGTACTTTGCCTACCTGCATTAGCTGTACATATACAGTGATCAAGCCATGAAGTTATGTGCCAAGCCTCACTGATATGAGTCTAGCTATGTTCAGGCATAATGATAATAAATAATAATACATTTCATTTATAACGCACTTTAGATTTGGATCAAATCTCAAAGTGCTACAAGGTAAAAACAGATAAAAGCATCAATAAAAAGTATTCTAATAACTATATAAAGACATGACCAAAAAGCAGCAATGCTAATTAAAGTTATAGGTTCTGATAAAAAGGAAAGTTTTAAGTCCTTGTACAAATGTCAGTCGTCTGTGGAGCCCTCAGATGGTCAGTGAGGGCATTCCACAGACGAGGGGCAGCTGGGCTTAGTCCGGGGAAGGAGGAGGCGGTACGAATGGGTAGAACGGAGGGATCGTGTTGAGGTCAGTGGGGTGAGAAGTTCTTTTAGGTAGGGGGGTGCGTTGCCATGGATTCACTGGTGAGTGAGGAGAGAGATCTTATAATCAATCCTGGTGGAGATGGGAAACCAATGAAATAATGCATAAGTACCTTGCTAGATAGGATCAAACCAACATCAGAGCAGAACTGCATTAAGAGTTGAGCAAATGAAGAATTGGCATTGGAGATATCAGCATTCATATCTCCAACAACATAAATGCAAGTGGAAGCATTGTCCTGAATAAAAGACATGGCACAAGTCTAAAGTCTATTTAGATATTCACTTTCATTTTGGTGGCACTCGTAGGGTGTTTAAACGCTTAAAATAATATACTTTTTATCGTTACAATTAACCTCTATTCCAATAGCCCATCAACATCTAGTCTAACCACATATACTAGCTGATCATATTTATTATTCCATAAAAGGGCAACTCCACCTGGTATGCTGTCTTGGACTATTTTGCTGCTCAGATCAGTAGTAGACTCACCAGCCCCATAAAAGTCTTTATGTAAAGAATTTAGCAGTTCCAAGTCTTGTTTAGCTAAAAAAGTTTCTTGAACACACAGTTTATCACAACTGTCCAAGGGCTGGTCCAAAACCACTCGGCTTGATATGTCTGCGTCACCGAGACCAACAGGCAGCCCTCTTGCATTATATGACACAACGCAGATTTTCATTGTTAGTCCATGTCTTGTTGTTTATATTATTGTATCGTAGAATGTAAGATGGAATCCAGTTTCAAATGTATTTATCAAAAATCCTGTACCAGGTGCACTAAAATTTATGTTAAGGTGCTTGATAAGTTTGATATAGTATGATAATATTTCATTGATATATAACAAAAACAGTGTTATCAATAATTAATATAGTATATCATCATCATTATCAACAAACATTATAACAATGAAATAATTATTTAAAAAAACAATATGATTCTCTTCCAACATGTATTGTTTTCTACAACCTCTGGTTGTAATGAATCAAATGTTTCAACTGATATTAAATTTAAAAAAGTTTATAAAAGCTTTTTTTCACCACCTCCATTCCTTAAAATATACTACTAGCAGGTTTGATGAGCCTTGGTACAAGGGTTTGGCATGCAGCATTAAAAAGATATGAACATTAAGCATTAAATAATGGAGTGGATTAAGAGACTGATTCAGTGATTCAGGTCTTGTTTTATTTTCCAATTTTTGAACATCGCACGGAGGTTTTGACAAATGTTGGCAATTACAGATACATATTCTAAAAGATTTCCATCTAACACATTCCATGCAAAACTGACAACTTAATGAAATGCTTGTTTATAATTGCAAAGGGATTCATATCTGCCCATCAGATGACGAAAATGTAATCATAATACCCAGAGGTTAGAGGGGGATTTTAGCGGGTGGATTAACCTTAGATTCCACAGCAATAGACATGCATACTACGTTCAGAGAAAATGTCATTACATACATCACATCTTTTAGCACTTTGAGATTTGATCCAAATGAAAAAAAATGATCCAAAATGATCCCAAAAGAAAAACTTTTTACAAAATGAAACACAATTATTAAAAAGTGATTATTTTGAACGTTAAATAATATAATATATATTTGAACGTTTTGTGTTTAAATCCTTAAAATTATTTAGAGAACATGAGTCCCTATTCTTTGGTCAGAAAAGCTGATTCTGAATCTGACTGTCACGTGGAACCGCCGTAGCTGCTGTCCTTGTTTCGGGTGAGACAGATATAGAGACGGTACTGTTTCCGGTAGAAGAGCCTTCTGAACCTGAGCGAATGTTTATTTGCAGAATATCCAAATAGACGCATCAAGAAGGAAGTCTATGAATACATCAAAGTTTTTCTTTCACGTGGAGTTCTTGTGCCACTAATTTCTATTGTTTTCTAATTCGTTGTCTAAATGGGTTCATATTACTGCGCCATATGTAGACAAACGACGTTCGGTGGGAAGGAACACATATTCGGAAAGAATCACCAAAGCAGACTCAGAGTGGTGCTTTCAAAATTCTTAGAGAAGGTTAGTAGCTAATACAAACTGTCTCACACTTAATTGCCTGTATGTTGAGCTTGCATTGCCTTTAATCTATTTGTTTACTAAGATGGCCTTGTAGCTGATCAATTTGTAATAGACCGTTTAATGGTATGTCCCACTTTTACATTTACTGATCTTACCCTTTAAGTGGTTTTCCTCTTTTTCATTTAACTTTCGTTACAGTAAAGATCAAAATATTTTATGTCCTCTTAAATCAGTTATTTCTTGGAGATATGCAAGGGGGTGCATCAACAATGTTTATTGAGGTCCAAATTATTCTCACTTTGTTTGAATGGGCTGTGATTGGATTTTTTTTCTTACTACGGTGTTGTACAAAAAATGAAAGGCCTCGTCATCCAACCATAGTTGGAGAAGCTATGCCATTTTTGCTGTTTATTTCTGGAGGGTTTTGGCGGTAAAACTTAAAATGTTATTTAAATTTTGTGGATTTTTCGGGAGCAGAACAAGTGATTTGTTTAGGCTTATACAGCTAGTGGTATGGATCCCATAGTTCCTTTATGATTGCTACTTTGGTGCTACCATAATCCACCCTTCTCTGCCTATGATTGGTTGAATAATTTTCCAATCGGAGGCAGATTACAGTGAGAAAACATTTTTGGAACATTTAGATTTATAAATTTGTTTGGCGGATATGTATATATAAATATAAAAGTCTCAGGTGTTTTCAAAGTGCTTATACCTTTTAATATGCTGTGGTTTTAAGTTTTGGCAAGTATGTATGATTATTTCTAGTGGTCAGCCTGTCTAATAAGAGTGAGTAAAGTTAAGTGTACATAACCTTTTTTTTTTTACATAACTTCATAAATTAAATGATATTGAAATGGTTGTAAAGTAGTAGAAAGTGAAACCCCTGTGAGATAACTCATTATAGTTCAACAGAACAGTCTAACCTACAGCCTGCAAAGTGACATAAACACTACCTTTATGAGGCGGGTTTTATTGCAGAGCTGTTGTACTTAATTATAGTGTAGCCTGTATCTTTAATGTGTTTGTTTCATTCACCGTCTCTTAGGTGAAGGAAGCTCGCCAAACACTTAAAAAACCCCAAGTAGAAAAGTTTGATTGCACCCAGCACAAGCAGACGTTCTGGTGCTATAGCTGTGGACTTGAGAGTGAAAGAAATGTGACCGATGGCAACAGGACTGTGCTACATGGAGGCTTGTTGGAACATATGGCAACGTAAGTTTAATTTGATTCTTTTTTTTCCCATTTAGTTTTCACTGACAGCCTGCTTTACATCCACCCAATTCAACCACAAGATGTTTGATGTAGTGCAGACCAGGGTTCAACAGCATGTGAACCCCAAAAACATTTATGATCAAAGATCTCTTAAATAACATTTATTTCGACTGTAATATGTATTCTTCCTAAATAAATTTTTAATCATCAAACCACTCATTCCAATAATCATAATCAAATATTATTTTCTAAAAGCACACTGAATCTATCCTTGTAATAAGGAAGAAGTTAAATATACTATACATTTTTGGAATTTTCCCTATACTGCATCTTCTGCACCAGAAAAAAAAATTATAAAGCTGTTTTTGTACAAGTACTTTTGGCCTGTATTTATATAAAAAGCTTCTGTATTGAATTCAGCTCAGAGCACAGGAAGAAGACTCATAAATTCTGGTGGGACAATAAGGCTGATCCCAAGTTTAGAGACAAGTTCATCATCACAGAGGAGGAAAGTGAAAGGTAGGCCCAGCAAGCCAAAAGTCTATGCAACTAAAGTGTAAAATGATTCTCTGTAACAATTGTTTGTTTTCGATTAGATTTAAAGCTGAAGTGGAAAAAGCATTGGAATCTTTTGTAGAGAAAGAGGATGATTTCCTTAAACAGGTGAGATGGCCTCACTCATACAAAACAAAAGCCCTCCTAACTTTGAGGACGAATCAACCAACTTTGACTGCTTGGAGCCAAAATTTAAATTTCGCCATGTCAACATAATCCCATACAAGACAATGCTAGCATGCTAATAAACTTATTTTCACCATCTTTGTTTAGAATGCTAAAATTCATTTTAGTATATAGCACCAACCAAAATTGACAGAGGGACTGAGGTCATTATCATCAGAATTTAATTTGACATTTTCACCTGATGATTACAATTTTTGCTATGTAAGAGGATCACTATTGACAATTAATGTTTGTGACAACTTTTATGGCAATTCATTCAATAGTTGTTGTAGTATTTCAGTCAGAACTTAAGTGAACAGACCCTCATTGACATCCCTGAAAAACTTGTCCATCTGAGGTTTCTTGCTGATGGCATTTTCTTTCTTCTCATAACGGCTGCAGCAAGCTGATATCATCCGTGATCAGGAGAGGCATCGTCAGGAGGTCCTTCAGGCTCTTTCAGAGGTTTGTTTTCCAAGGATTATGTGGCAGTATCCAACCCTGTGGCAATGACTGTTGTTGTTCATGATTTTTCCTGGTGCATTTAAAATGATCCACCATTTTCCAGATAGACTTTCTTAATCATTTTACAATAAAAAGTTGAAAAAGCAATTTAGATCAAACCTCAGGTTTAAATAAAAGATTGACGGGATCAAACTAAGAAAACTTAAAAAGACTTAAACAGATTTTTCCAAACATTTGAGGCCAGGGAGTGTGTGATGCCGAAGCAAAGCATAATTAGGGCTCCGACTTCTTCTTTGAACCCTTGTTGGCTTTTCCTGAATCAATATCAGCATGATGCAGAACTGGAGTCTTTCAACGAAGCCGACGGCACAGACATTTGTGCGGAGGATGCTGTCAGGTAACACTGTGTCTACCATAAGCACATATATACTTTTTGCATTCATCATCAGTAGATCTCAAAATTACATTTTTTCTTTCGGTTGATCCTGTTGTCTTGGGAACAGCTCTCAGTTTATGCCCCAGGGGTCCCACCAGCTTGCACAGAACGGCTTTGTCGACTCAGTGTTTGAAGCATCGTGGGCGGCATCCGGAAAAGGCCTGACCTTCATAGGTCATCAGGTACCTGTCAACTCTTAAAGCACGTATTGTTTTTTTGGTGACGTTTGATTTTAGTTTTTTTTCCTTTTCAAAAATGTTTTACTGGACTCTGTCTTGTTTTCTCCATTACAGGATTCATCAAACAGTGGAAACGTTCACACAGGTACAGTGACGCATGAGTTTATGCACCCGCAGAAATGCAGAGAATTAGTTGAAAATATATATATCTGGTTTTTCACAGTAAGAATTACTTTTGAGAGGTTGAGCTAAACATTTATTTATATTACCAACTTGAAAATGACAATGGTGTTGAACTGTACATTATACACATGTGTTCATATAAACTGATCAGCCATAACATTTCAACCACTGAGGGTTGAAGTCAGAATAACACTGATTATCTTGTTACCATGGCGCCCTTCACTGGGTGGGACACATTAAGCAGCAAGTGAATATTATGTCTCCAATTTGATGATTTGGAACAAGAAATATGGACAAGCTTGAGTTTCTGAATTACATTGAAGAGGACCAAATTGTGACAGTGAGACAACTGGGTCAGAACATCTCCAAAACGGCAGCTCTTTGGTGATCCAGGTATTCCGGAGTTTGTACATACTAGAGGTGGGCTACGCCTGTGCTCTTCAATCCTGTAGAAGACCTATCTTGTGCCGTGTATTGGGCTGAGTAGCCACATACCACTAAGAATGCCCATGCTGACCTCTGAGCCCACAATGGTCACGTCAACATCAGAACTGGACCTTGGAGCAATGGACGAAAGTTTTTTGGTTTGACTAATTAGCATAATTTGGATGGCCAGGAGAGTGTGTGTCACCTACCCTGGGAAGAGATTCACCCAGGATGCTTCATAAGAAGAAGTAAACCATTTGTATTGATGTTACTTTGACCTTTACCCTCCACCTAAACATTGCTGCATACAAAGTATGCCGTTCAAGGAAACGATATGCCCTGGAGAAACTTGACGTTTGTGTCCTCCCTAATTTCCTGTTGTTTTCAAAGAACGTGTAGTAACCCAGCCTCTCTAAAAGTTTTAAACTGGGTTTCCTTTTTGCACCTGATCAATGAAGAGTAAGAATTTAGCATTTTTTTTGTTCTGCAGGTGCAGTCCCTCCTTGGTTCCAGGACGATCCTCTAGAGGGTTCATCTGGAGCTACAGCACAGCCAGAAATCGGTCCCTCACTTCAAGGCTTCCTCAAACAGAGTGAGAGTCACTGACACATTTTCTTAGCCTGTATTTTACATACATTAGTTGTCTGCTGAACAGTTTGTCTGCTCAAAGAAATGTTCCTGCTATAAGCACCTATCTTTTATCGGTTGGTGTGAAAGCACCAGTGCTAACTACCTGTACTGAGCTGGTTTCATGCATTCAAACAGTTTTAAGCAACAAATTCAAAATTTTGATTGTCTTTGTGAGTATCTAAATTATTATTACTAACTGAAAGGACATTGTTTGTCTTTTACTAGAGGAGCAAGCGAAGTTGAGGAAGCTTCCACCCAACAGAGTTGGGGCCAACTTTGATCATAGCTCACAAACAGACGCCAACTGGCTTCCCTCCTTCGGTAGAGTGTGGAACAGTGGCCGTCGCTGGCAGTCGAGGTGAGATTACAACACCCTTTACTACAGCTGATACTATGTCATAGCAGTGATTTTAAACCTTCTCACCCTGGTCCACACGTTTGACACACAGACGGGCCTTAACCTACATATTTATATCCTCTGTGTTATTTTCAGTAACAGAGACAATGGCCAAACTGATAACATGAATATTATATCCCTAAAAAGTCGAGGATATTCTGGAACCGTCATTGCCGCCGCAGCTTCCACCAAAGATCCTTTGTGTGAATGCAATAACTCAAACCGACCGTTTATTAGTGGTGCTTCCCAACCAGAAGTTCAATTGTCTAAATTTAACTCATATGAATTGACACAAGGAATTATCTTACTTTATTGCTGAGCTCAGAAAAAAGTGTTCCCTGTATTTGTTTACATCATTAAGTCACTATGGGATCATATCTTAGAGCATGAATTCTTATGCTTAAATTGTATTTTGTATTATGCACGCTGCCAAGAGCAAATCCAAGAGCTGTTAAACTGTCCTTTGTTGTTCTATTCTATTTCTGACTTAATGGAAATAGTTAGGTTGAGTCAACATGGACTTTTTGTGATTATTATAAGTCATTTTTAGGGGTTAAATCAGGGGGATTGCTTGTACAGGGTATTGGGAGCGTTTCAGCGATATACACTTGCTGTTGGGGACGTTTTCATCAATGTAATCAAAACTATTTTTTGTCTGCTTGCTCATTGGTCAGCAGTCGTTGCTGAACAGCCTTGAAATCCTTCCATTTCTCCTCGACATTTTTTAGAACGTGCATGTGACATCACTTTAGAGTAATCTAATCTTGATATTTGTGTGAGGGTATCACAAACCTTCCGTCCAGTGTGTTGATCATGTCCCTCAAGTCTTAATTACTCGCATTGTTTATTGGACTGATATCTTTGTCGAATTTGTGATGTCGACGCGTCCTTGTGAGCTGGATGGATGAGGTGACTCGCTGTTATGGACGACTGAGTTGATGCTGACTGATTCACAGCTTGTCCTCCGTGCGTTCATCAGGCAGCAGTTGGTGGCATATTTTCTATTTTATTTTGAGTAGTGTTTCTTAGTGACGCAGACACAAGCTCTCTATGCATGGGTTTTTATTCTTGGTTAACAGCACTCATCTCAAATTCAAATCACTTTTACACAGCGTATGATGATCTGTTTTGAGGGACCCTTCATCCTCTCTTCATCCTGTGCTCCCCCCAGGAAATGTAACAGATTCAGAGAGTTGCAGGAAACAGCTGTGATTGGTGAATATGTAGCTTCGGGGGCAGTTGGTTTATTTTGTAGTGGAGAATTTTAGGGGCATAGCACATTAAAAGTCAATATTGATTGATCTTCTACATGTAATCGTCTGAAACAAAAATCACGATTGGAATTGAATCACGATTGATTGTGCAGCACTACCAGCAACATTGTTTGATGACACTTAGCGTGTATGAAGAACCCTTGGTATGATGGCGAATACAGATTTTATGTGAATACATTTTCCAGGTTCTTTGTAGAGAAAAGCAGAATATTCTCTTGATATATTGGTCTTCAAGGCTATGTTTTCAGGTTCATTCGTGTTGAAAAGACAACAAGTGACTCCAGTTTATAGAAGCAGGATGGATTCTCTCTCTCTCTCTGGATACAAGTCAAACATTGTTTGTATTTAAAAATGAATAAATGTTTTGTTCTAGATAGTACTTAGACTGACTTAGTTAAAGATGGTACAGAAACAGGCTTTTTATCTAACAGATGCTGTCAGCTGATGACCATCACGCATCTTCCATGGTAACAACTAGACTATTGACAGGAATGAACAGATAGACACATGACAGTCACTTGTCCACTGATATCATCAAAAAAAAGGGAATAAGTTACTTTAAAAGCTTCTTTTCGTGTGTAATCCTTGGCCATATGTAGCACATAATACATAATATTACATTATATTCCATGATCAGCTCTACAGATTAACTTACTTTTTTCCAACAGGCATCAGTTCAGACAAGAGGAAAGCCAGAAGAAAAGCCAGAAGAGGAAGAGGGAGCACGGAATAGATAGTCCAAGGAGAGCAAAAGCGACTAATCAGTGGCCAAATTCTAACAATATTTAAAACTGAGCTTGGTATGGGAAAATTCATGACTGAAAGGATGTATATGCTGTACAAGATGTAAATTCTATTTTATATCATGTTGTTTTATACTGTCAATAAGGTGTCTACATTGGAAATTGTATTTTTCTTTCTTCATATCTTAATTGGGAATTCATAATTAAGATAATCTTAATATATAATTATACTATTATTATTATAAGAAACTCCTATATTGATTGGCTGAAAGCTACCAGGGCTTACTTTACAGAACCTTTTCCAAAATAAAACCTTATTATCTAATTAAACCAGAGAGGTGCTGATGTGCTTCATTTTAATCAACTAAAATTCTGCCGCTTCCAACAACGGACCAGAGACGGACCTTTTACCTCATCCTAAACCTCAATGGATTATATTTCCTGAACGTTGTGGGTGCAGAACAGCAGGGCGCGCCAGTCACTCAATTTACAAGGACATCTGCTTTGTTTTTAGAGCAAAACCGATATGTTAATAGAATTGTTATAGGAGAATATTTTGTTTTTGTGCCAATCTACCAATATTCTTTTGTAAGCAGCCTTAAAGTGTATTGCCTATAGCAAGACCAGACGTCCTCAATGTTTGTAAGTCCTATGACAATAAATATGACTCTTTTGCAAGGAACCATTGTTTCAGATGGCAAGAATAAATTTCCCTTTTCAGTACATGGCTTGAAATCAATAACTTTGATGAGTTTCAGATTACATGTGAGAGTTCTAAACATTTGAAGAAAATCGTTTTGTATGTTTTGCCTTAACCGGGTCAGATTCTTCGAGTTCTGTGCACCCTGTGTGTTCAACATTTTTAGAAAGGAGGTTAGTTTTTGGAAGTGTGAGCCATCAAATGTATAAGGTGCATTTGTGGTATTCAGATATGAAAGATGCCATTAAAAACAGTGGTCTTGACACAAAGCACAAAACCTGATGATAACCACTCATAAAAGCGCTTCTGCATCCATGATATATAGGGTTAACTTTGCACACTCTTAACCTGCTGTGCTCTTAACATTTTTTTCATGAGTAACTATTTATCAATAACAGACTTTGATTAACCCTGAATTCATATCTTGGTTTTCTGATGTTTAACCACGGTACAGCATAACCGACGAAAGGCGTAATTTTACAGTGACCAATACTGTGCAAAACATACTGCGGTTGCACTACTAAAGGGGAACATCAGCATAAAGATGGTTGAATAACCGACGACACTCGATGCAATATCCTACATTCTACTCCTAGTGCTTTCAGTAGGGCCTTTTTTTTTTTTTTTTTTATCTGTAAAGGCCTCCTCTTCATTGCAAAGCATAATGAGGCCCCAGTATGCTCTGGATAGATGGGCGTGGAGCGAAGTTCAGCTGCATGGCAATATGGGGATTCGACGTGTAACTGATCTATTCTTAGCAATCAGGCAACCTGGCTATGGCGGATACGGCACGAACGGAACAAAATGTTATTGGCGTGTGTTTTTGACTCAATGCTAATTCATCAATTGCAGTTAATCAAAACCAGTTGCATATACGGTATACAACTGGATTTAGCTTTGCGTTCATATCGGCTCATTCTCTCAATATTTCTTGTTATGAACTAAAATATCTATTGACAGTTGGAGCTCCAGAACAGCCAGCATTGGCACAAGCGAATGGGAGGGGATAAAAAGCACGTGTACTGGGCGTTTCTTTCGCTAATCTTTAGTCCAATCACGAAGCGGAATCTTTGAATATATTTGCATAAATTAATAAAAGGCGTGATACCTCAGTTCTGATTGGTGTATAGGAACAGGAGCGACCAATCGCTTAAATGACAAGCGCTCAGCTGGGCTAGAGTCCCGCCTCCTAAATATTAACCAGAAAACCCCGGAAACGTCGCTTAAAGGGACAGAGGAGGAATTTCAGGCAAAGGTTGGGACAACGAAAACAGCTGCGAACACAAAAAAGAAAAGCAGGGAGAAGCAGGGGACGTGGTCACACCAAACGCGAGCTATGTGGCAGATACAGAGTCGGAGGACGACACTGAAACTGTCGGACTATTTTACCCGACTGGCATCCAAATAAGGTTGCTAACGACTTTTAGCTTCGAAGTCGATTTTCATTCCAGGACCTTAGCTTTTTGGAATCCGACGACGCAGCAGTCAACAAGGCATAGGGGCAACAAGAAGGCCAAACTCCCAGACGACAAGAACCCGTTAATTGAGGCTGCCAGGCTCTATTTCTTACTGGGTGCAGCTTTTTCTCAGGTAAATTGGCTTCAACATCCTCATTTTATGCTAGCTAGATACCCCTTAATCTCCTGCATTGTATGGACTTTATAAATGACCATGTATGGGAATTATACTAATGTACCGGTAATTTAGTAATATTTGGATAATACCAGTTGAATATCTGCACTTTCGATCTACGTGTTTTCAGTGACGTCAATTAATTAAGCAATCAATTTAAGCAAAGAATGAGTGGTATCGTGCTAGAATCAGCCGATGACCTGACATTATCTTGGTGTAGGGGGCGTTCCCCTGCTTTGTCTGCCTTCCTCACTCTTTCTTTATGTGTATGCGTGCGTGAAATCTGCGGTGGGAATGCGATGAATATGTAAATATGTATTTTTATCACAACAGTACGTTAATTCCCTCCCCACGTTGTGCTTATATGGGCTGTGCAGGAAGGAAGATCAAGCAGCACTGTTATATCTGTGAGATTATTACTGCAGCTCAGCCAGTGGATTGATGATGATCACCATAAAGCTTAGAGGATAGCACTGAGTGCACTGTTCGTTTTGGTCCCTTGGATTTCACTTGAGAGTTGCATTGCATCATTAAGGAATGGTGGCATTGATTTTGCCCCCAATTTTTTGCTACAGCATATACATATATATTTATATTTTGTGTGATAGATAACAGTCAGTTATTACAGCATTACTACACCTAGCTGCCAAGAAGTACATCCCTTTGTCCTGACAAGAAGGGCATGAAGGCAGTGACATACACATTAGGCACATGTATGCACTGGCAATCACCTCATAACACCCATACAGTCGTGCATATGGAAGGACCAAACCTCATGGCTCACATGTATGTACATGACATAAATCTTCACTCACACATGCGTACACTCGCACTACTGCAGCAAATCCACCTGAAAGTCAACATATTTCTATCTCTCTCCCTCGTCCTTGATTTGACAGCCGCCCCCACCTCCTTGTCTGGTAGAAACCAGTGGGCTTTGTCCTCAGCTGAGTGTGACGTCATGCACATCTTTGCTGTAACCAACCCCAAAGGCTTAGTTACCTGAGTCTAGGCTTGCCCCACTCACAATTTCTCTTCACTGATTTGTTCACCTAAGTCCCCATATACTAAAACACACGGCAGGGCATTTGAGAGAATGTACAAATTCATTCTGTTTAGGTGAGACAAAGATATTTCTCTTACATTAAAATACATTTTCAGCATGGACTGAAAACAATCTCAGCAAACCCTGGCAATAACTAGCTTGTTTACTTATTTCAAAATATGCATTGGTCCTATCAGCCTTACTATCAACCAGGTGGTCCAAGGACGGACTAATGGCGAACTAGCAACAGGGTCACGGGCTCTCAAGGCTCATTGATGCAAGTGGCAAGTGAAGGCTGTGTTGTCCAATCTCACGTCAGAAAAGCTACGTCACACAAAATGCTAAAAAACGTTATTGTTGGTTCATAAAGGTGTCATAAGACTGAGTGTGAAACAATGCTGCGGTTGCAAAAAGGGGGACCTACACATTCATAAGTTGCTAGCTTAAATGTTACGGCTGATATGAGTATAATTACCAATAACTCAACCTTAAGTGAATATATTGTATTCCTGCCACCCACTGTCAAAAAGTTGAATAAGATCCCGGCCATGAGTTATAATGTATTTTCTCTACAGATTGCAACCAGTGGTTTAGGTCATTTATTTTCTGATTACATTACACAAATTTGAGGTTTGTATTGTAGCCCAGTTTCTACGGATTCTGTCTGAATCAATTAGGCCCAGAGAAACAATGTTACAAACTCTGTCAATCGTTTTCATGTTAGCAGCTCTTCTAATCTTACCCAGTTTATTGTTTTATTCATATATTCTTTGCCTGATAATCCATGACATTAAGGGTATCTTTCATCCGGAGCACCTAACCTTTGAACATACAAAATATACCTTCCATACCTCTTCGGGCTATCTGACTGTGTGTGTGTGTGTGTGTGAGTGGAAAGTGGGCTTGGGCTATTAAACACATTGAGCAGATGAAGTCTTGTTGTCGGCACTCCAATGTGTCTCTGTAGGATTTGGTTTCAGAGATTACTGATGATTATGTGGGTTAGATCCAGAACCCAACTCTGCTCTGGGGTTATATTGATCTCTAGTGGGTTTATATACGCGTGTGTGCATATTCTAAGTGTACCTGCATTCTTATGAGCACTGAATTACCTCTATTGAACTTGAATATCACTCAATCAAGCACATTCTTCCGCAAAGGCTGCACAATAGAGCGGTGATGTCTAGTCAGTACGCCCCCCCTCCTGAACTGTGCACCAATCTTATGCCAAGTGTTTTGGAAATTGGTCGAGTAGTTTTTGTGTTATTAGAGAAATCTCCTATGATACAATGTTGTAGCTAGAGGGGGAAATATTGGATCTGCCCCTTTATTCCAACACGTACCCAACATTTTATTTGCTCTCACCAAAGCCATACACAGTTTTTTCCAAGGAAAAGTCTTTATAAATGGAACGTGTGAAAGTTACTATGAATATTTCTTTTCAATGTCATCACCTTATGCCATCACCAAAAACCAGTGCTAACAGGTTGACTGACAATATCTCCCCTGTCCTGAAGTAAATAATATACTTAGCAAAAAAGATGTGTTTCACATTTCAGATATATCGCTTCAAGAGCTCTAAGTGTCCAAACCCTATGAATACAGATTACAACGCATCAGAGTGATGCTGTTTACTTGAAGATACTTCAATCAGCCCAGGAAATTCTGGCACAGGTTGGGACGAACGATCAAATGTAATAGATATACAGCCCAGAGGACATCGTAGACGGGGCTTGTTACCTCCGCCAGGGGAAGACCTTATGATTTTTACCTCCTTGCTTTTTTTTGTCTGTTTGATTGTTTATGCGTACAGAAAGGATTTGCATGTAAATTTACCCGGAGGTAGGCTTTGGCATTTCCTGGAGGTGAATTTTGGTGTGTTTTAAGTGCAGCATGTAAGACAAAATAAAATAAAAATAATATGCCGTTTAGGAGCAGTGATGTCAAATTGTGCTGACGCGCAAGAGAGGGCCATAGGTCAATTTAAACTGGAGAATGCCCTTTTTAACTTAATCCAAACATCATCTTTAGGCCTAGAATAAGCGAAGTATGAGAGCATCAGTTTAAGTAAGGTAATGTTGA
This sequence comes from Lophius americanus, assembly GCA_037951165.1. NCBI lineage: Eukaryota > Metazoa > Chordata > Actinopteri > Lophiiformes > Lophiidae > Lophius > Lophius americanus. Next base: position 4,551,785 of record JBBDHG010000032.1, on the reverse strand, counting down.
CTGTTTTTCAGTTATTTATATTGTGGGCCGGTAATTTCGGTCACATCTGACATTTACAGTAAAGTAATAATAATTACTCATTAATAATTCACAACTTGAAACTGTCGATATAGTGTTGTGAATGCATGACATTCTACGTATCTAGACAGAGGTAGGTTTTTGCCCTAGATGGAGGATTGCACGCTCTGAGTGCTTTTTCCAGTTTGCTTGTATTTTCACATTTATGACCACCAAATTCTCTCCGAATGAAGACTTGGGAAAGTCTTCAGAATCAGACATTCTTTATTTTGACACGGTACCACTTTCAACCTGAAGTCTTCGCTCTGTCATCTTGGGCCTGTTTACACACTCACACACTCACACACTCAGTGTCAAACAAGCTCCAAGCCTAGGTAAATTACTCTTCATGACAATCTTTATAATAAGACGAAACTGGTTAGACCTCTCGTGAAACCATAGTGTTTTCTGATTTTTCTATAACATTGACAAACTGTGTTCTGTCTGTTAACTCATTCATAGTAAAGTGAGGGATATCTCATTAAATTAAATAAAAAAAATAAAAAAATTGATGTAACTGAAGCATTGGGACATAATTTCAAAGATTGTGCAAGGTCAAGGTTTTTTCACAGTTACAGACTCAACAAAGCAATTCATGGCTTGAAGGCTCAAAATTATGAGATAATCACCAAACAGTATTTTATTTTATTCAAATCAAAATTAAATTTTAATATGTTGCTTTTGTTTGAAGAGGTGGTTACTTAATCTGAGATTGTGCAGCTCTGTGTCAGGATTTAAAAACTATGAACTGAAATACTGAGAGAGCCCAAAACCCATAATTTGAGGAAGTCTTTATTTGTCTTTGGTTTTAGCACATACTGCCTTATTGGGGATCAGTAGAATTCTTGCAGAATTGAAATACTGTGAATTGGCTGATTTGAGGATGGCCAAAATGAGGCTAATATGAACATTCATTAACACTATTATGAAGTGATTGAATATTTTTCTTCAGTTCAGTCACATTCCTGCTTATTAATAATAATAATAATAACTTACATTTATATAGCACATTTCAAGAGACCCACCGACGCTTAACAGAGTTGGGAACAAATAATAATAATTAAAAAATATTTAGAAAAAATATATATAGCAATAAGAAATACAAGAGCAGTAAAATAATAGTGGGAGTAGATGGGAGAGTTTTCAGAGCTAGCTGAGGATGTAGGCCTCGGTGAAACCTAATTCTCTTTGAGAAGATCTAGAATCCACCTCTGTTAGCATTCTACTAAACTGAATCCTAGCACAAATGACGAGAAAGAGAATGATGTCAAGGAGACAGTACCACCTGCTGAATAAATAACATGGTTTGACATTACACCTTGGGAGGCAAAGAGCTCTGATATGCATTTCTGCCCGGTGTGGCTATGAGAGAGTTAGTAGTTTATCAAACAAAGCTCCCACTTACTCTAGAGCTGAAAATATAAATCAGTTGATCAATTACAGAATCTATGGGGAAATTATTCTTAACTATTACATGCAATTTTGAATGGGGAAAGAAATCCCATATACTTTTCCATTTAATCTGAAAAACAGGGAAAACAGCTATTTGAAATTTAGGTTTATGAGAGTATGACAGGTAATTTTCACAATAATTTCTTTTTCTCAAATCTTCCATATTATCTCCTAGTGATGGCATCATGCAAAACAATTTCTATTTAGAGGCTTAACGGTTGAAGAGGCTTCTAAGGCTACGTTCATACTGCAGGTCTTAATGCTTAATTTCGATTTTTTTTTTTTGCTGAGATCCGATTTTTTTTGCGTGGTTGTTCACATTATAATTTAAACACTACAGCGATCAGACTGTCTACGGCCCTGAAGTGACATGCATGCGCAAGAAGACGTGACATCACACGCAGCAAGCTGTGTTTACGGAAGTAAATAATGATGCTATACATGTCAGTGTGTGTTTGTCAATTTTGAAGTTGCAATCGGAGCAGACAAAATTATGACCAAGTGATAAACCGCAGAAGAAGATAAAGAAAAAATAGAGCACAAATTTATCTTGCCGCATCCCACCTCCTCTAGCCCACAATTGTGACATCTCTCTCACTTCAATGACCTAAAAGTCGGAAGAAATGCGAAATGACCGTTCAGACTGAGGTCGCTTTGAAAAACATCAGATATATATCCGATTTAGGACCACATATGAAAGTGGCCTGGGTCTGATTTGCAAAAATCGGATTGGTGCTGTTCAGACTGTCATAAAAAGATCCGATATGGGCAAACAAGTTGAATTTGGTCTATTTTTACATGCAGAGGGAACATAGCCTTGTAGTATTTGCAGCATTTCTCAGTTCTTTTAAATCTTGTTCAAAATATCCTTGGATTCCGGACAATAGGTGGGGCAATAAAAGAAAATAATTTAAATGTCACATGGGTCTCGAGGAATCTTTTCTGAAATACTCCTGCTTTTCACACTATTTAAAAACTAAATTAAAAATTGATTGTATTTGTTCATTCATGCTGACCATATGCAAACTGAAACTAGTTTCATGTTTCTGAAATATGTGTTGTACGTACTTTGATAAAGTCAAACTGACGCATGGCTTTTATGATCATAAATAGATATTAGTATATATGACGAAGGCTCAATTTATAGAGCGGCCCACTTACCTGAAGGTCGGTAGTTCGATCCTCGGCTCTACGGTATACATGTTGAGGTGTCCTTGAGCAAGACACTGAACTCCAAGTTGCTCCTGATGGCTGCACTGGCCATCAGGAGTAGGTGAGTGAGTGATTGATTGATGGATAGAAAGAAAGAAAGAAACTTTATAAATCCCCAAAAGGGAAAATATAGTGCATTTTCTCGTGAGCAGGTAGCGCCTTGCATGGCATCCTGTATCATCAATGTATGAATGTTTGTGTGAATGGGTCGAATGCTGGCTGTACAGCGCTTTGGGTCAAACAGAATAGAAAAGCACTATTTAAATGTTTTACTATTTATCATATATAAAGAACAATGTATTGGGTGCTGACAAAAATCTGTAAAATCCAGCACTGGAAATCCCACAGTGGATTGTGATTGAATGGAAATTATCTTAATGGCTGGTGGATCATAAACCTGGCCAGGCAGTGTGTACTCAATGTCACATATGAGCCATTAATCTGTTTATAGGGCGTTCCTACAGGCCGCAGAATCAATGAGTGGACGTTGGATGGCAGATGTATCTCTGTTCATTATATAGGTCAACACAGAGCTTATCAACTAATACCTGTTCTCTCTCTGACCCTCTCCCTTTTGTCCTTGAGTATTTCCAATAAGGTGTCATTTGTTTTATTTGCCACACCTAGCATTAAAGCAATCATTTTGACATAGTGAACTAAAGGGTAGAGGAAGCTTTTTTGCACAATTCTTTTTTCAGTGCATCTACCTAAATGGAAAAATGCTTGCTTCAGTTGAAAGAGTTTTTCCTCACATTCTTAAAACAACAACAGCGCATACTATACTATATTTCCTGTAGGCCTGAATCGATTATTACATTTTACACCCTACCGAATGGCATGGCTATTGTGATTTGCATAAACATCTTATGGCGTACAGGGTTGTGTCGTGTGTATTTGTTTATTCTACACAGTTATATTCCCTGAAACAGGTAGTTTTTAGTGTAAACTCTCAACAACAATTAGATGAATTTTACAAATTCCATAACTGTTTTGTAAATTTTACAAATGTTATTGTTGCTATTTAATTACCTGGTCTTCTATTGAGCAGTGTGTAAATATAAATATACTGTATATAGAGCCTCCTTTGCCATTCAGAGCGTCCTGTGTGTACATACTATGTTTAATAACCAATTAATTTAGGTTGTCTTGATATGTGATCTTGGGCCATATGCTCATATCTGCCAACCTCTCTCTTGTCTCCACTATGTATGGATCATTATAACAGATTAAACTTTTCTTATCTAGCCCCCTCTTTCCAATACGACTCTAGTTTGTCTCCATTGCATAATTTAAACATTTTTTTTATGCTCAATGCATTGTCCTGCTCTTACTCGCCATTGTTCCTACTACTAGGCCTTGTTCTTGCTAATGCACTGTTGCCCACTGTAAAGGGGGCAGGAGTGAGAATCATAGGAAATGCGACGTCTGTTAAAATGTATTGCCCCTTTTAACTCACATCACATTTCCCATGCTTATCATACAGGACGAAGGACAAGAGGAGGACTGGCAAGTATTATAAATTAAATGTATTATTATTATTATTATAAACACATATGCCTTCCATCGTTAAGCAGCAGTATCACAAGCTTTGTTACATGTACAATCCACACTGCTATTTGACTTTAACGCTCGTCATTAAGGTGGTTGTTCACTTCACCATTTTTTACTTTGAGTCTTTGAAATACGATCACAATAAATGAAAGTTAAAAGAACTACTATTTACCATCAAAATCTTCTTCAGCATCCACTTTGGCAGGGAACTAATCACCAGTCGGATTGGCTCATTAGATAGGACAGCACACCCTGGTTGGGTATTAGTGAGCTTTACGCAAAGAAAGGGATCTTTCTTTCATTTCACTGATGTCACACAGATGGCAGACTGGTCTACATTCAGTCGCTACCAGTCTTTAGTGGGGTAAAGGTAAATGATTGCTAACATGTGGTGTGAGTTTCCCCAAGCATGAAAAGGAGAGGAAGAATAAACTTAGACTAAGCTGAGGAAAGATGGACAGGTTAAATGCCTCAAGGCTGGGAGATTGGGGAAATAATGAAACCCACTCAAAGGCTTAGGAAGAGAGACGGACTGAAAGAGGGCTAAAATGACAGGCAGCTGAATTCAGGGTGAAGGAGTGAGGCCCGCGAGAGAAAGGAGGTGATAGCTCTTTTTCCTGTACTCCATGAATAGGCAACATATTTGTCTTGAACATTCCATTCTCTAAACTGGCTCAGCCTGTCACCAAGTATTGAGGGTGCCACACTCCTCCATATCTTTAAATTTCTTCACATTGCGCACTGCCTCTCCTCGACATTGTGCTTTGGCTCTCTTTGTTTGTTGTGGCATATTGAATCGGTAAATAATAGCAAGGAAAAACTGAAGAAGAGGATGGACAGACATTTATGTGTTAATGGAAAAACAGTGATTTTAAGAACTTTATTTTGGACCGTGTGGTGCATCTGCCTACTTACATACCCAACCCCACTCCTAAATAAATCCCAGAAATCATATATAGAGAAGCCATGTGTATCGGTGAATAACTATTTCTTTGAATGTGGTTATAAACTGCTCAAAGAAATGTAGGGAACACTTCAATAACAAATCCGTAATCTGAATGAATGAAATATTCCAGCTGAAAATCTTTGATAACTTAGTGTAATTTTTTGAGAAAAATTCACTTAAGAAAGATTAATGGAAACCTAAATCATGAACCCAATGAGAACTGGATTCAGAATCACACTCAAAATCAAAGCGGAAAAGTGAAATCCCAAGCTGTTACAACTTTCTGAATTTCCTCAATACAACTCAGTAGTGTGTATGGCCTCCACATGCCTGTATACATTCCCTACAACGTCTGGGCATGCTCCGGATGAGACGACAGATGGTCACCTGGGGATCCCTCCCCCCCAGAGCTGGATCTGGGCATCGGTCAGCTCCTGGATGGTCTTGGGTGCGACATGGCGGCTGTGGATGCAACAATACATGATGTCCCAGAGCTGCTCGATTGGATTCAGGTCTGGGGAACGAGCGGGTCAGTCAATAGCATCAATGCTTTCGTTGTCCAGGAACCGCTGACTCACTCCAGACACATGAGGCTGGGGGATAATCATGCACCAGAAGGAACCCAGGGCCCAGTGCATCAGCATACGTACTGACAACTGGTCTGAGGATCTCAGCCAGGTACCTAACAGCAGTCAGGGTACCCCTGGCTAGCAGGTGGAGGTCTGTGCGGCCCTCCACGGATATGCCTCCCCAGATCATCACTTACCCCCCGCCAAACCAGTCATGCTGGAGGATGTTGCAGGCAGCAGAACGTTCGAATAGAGTCTCCAGACTCTGTCACGTCTGTCACATGTGCTCAGTTTGAACCGGCTCTCATCTATGAAGAGAACAGGGCGCCAATGACGAATTTGCCAATTCTAGTCATCTCTGGCAAATGTCAATCTTGATATACTGTGCCCGTCCGTGAACACAGGCCCCGCTTGTGGATTTCGGGTCCTCATGCAACCCTTGTGGAGACTTCTGACAGTTTGGGCAGAAACATGCACACAAGTGGCCTGCAGGAGGTCATTTTGTAGGGCTCTGGCAGTGCTCCTCCTGTTTCTCCTTGCACAAAGGAGCAGATAGCGATCCTGCTGCTGGTTTGTTGCCCTCCTACGGCCCCATCCACCTCTCCTGGTGTAATGGCCTGTCTCCTGGTATCTCCTCCACACTCTTGACCCTGTGCTGGGAGACACAGCAAACCTTCTGGTTACGCAGACGCACCGTGCGTATGGGTGTGCCATCCTGGAGGAGCTGCCCTACCGGAGCAACCTCTGTGGGCTGCAGATACCGCCTCATGCTACCATTAGTGGGGAGGGAACTGGAAAAATGCAAAACTAGCCAAGAATCAGCCAGAAAGGGTGAGGAGAGAGAAAGGGTGTGTGGCCACCACCTGCAAACCATTCCTTAAGAGGGTTTGTCTCGCTAATTGCCTCTCTTTCCACCTGTTATCTGTTCCATTTGCACAACAGCAGGTGAAATTGATTAACAATCATTGTCAATATTGCTTACTGACTGAACAGGTTTAGAATCCCTGAGGTGTGACTGACTTGGAGTTACAATATGAGGATTATGTATTTTTGAGTGGTGAACCCCTCCAGTGAGAGTTCATGTCACTGAGACGTCACAGTGCTCTAGTGATGGGAAATAATTTCCCCTATTACTTAAGGAATAGATCTTGTTTTGGAATATTTTAGGTTTAGGGATATGTCACTCTAACTGGCTGTTAAGCATCTTATTCTAGAGCAGGTTCAGCTGTAAAATCCAGTTACCAAAAAAAGAATGTGGCTGGCAAATGGCACTCTTTTGGGAATTTTGAAAATAGAAAGCTGCTAATGTACTGTCCATGTGGAAAAATATAACAAACGAAACTGTTAAAACTGATGCCGATGTACCAAGAAGAAAAGCAAGAGCTGTATGAGTGAAGAAGCTTCTAAAAATAGCACTCTAAATATAAATACTGCCAGTGGTAAAGGTTTAAAAATGGGAATGGCGTTATATTTATTTAGAAAAGTATTTAAATAGCTTTAATAAATGCATGACAGGTCAGAGTTAATTTCAGACATTTGTGTTTTTACTGTAAACACCAACCTGCCAAGGTTATTTTTGCTCATTACCGCACAGTAATTCCTTAAATGTTACAGTTAACCAAAAGCCATTGCATCACAACATTCAAAACTGATTATTGCTTTTTATAAACTCCCTACCGAGAAGCTTTTCCCACTGAAGCTGTCTTAATATCCATTGCTTGGCTGCTGCTTTCTCATCACACACTCGTCAAAGACATACACACCTATTAAGCACGCATACTAGTTTGTGTACTACTAACAGCCCTTTCATATACAGATTGAATGCATGTTTATAACCCCCACCCCTATTCTTTCTTTCTTTTTTTTCTTTCTTTTGACTGGCTGTTTTGGCCTATCGGCTAATTGCTTCAATAACACAGCTGATTAAACTTTGAGAGGCCCAGGAAAACAAGGTGTGTCTGAGTGTGTAAAGAGTATCTCACAAGCAACCAACCCCAAAGTCAGGATTGAATAAGTGCATGTGTTTCATGGAATGTGTGTGTTTTCAATGCTTCTTTCAATACAGCTCCTTCTCCTCATGAGGTTCTTCACAAGGAAACACCGTTTCCCTCCAAATATAGGTGGCTAAATCCGTTCTTTAAGGGAAAGAACAGTAGAGGGGTTTGTACCTGTGTATACTAAAATCTTAGCTTGGCTGCTTACGACCAGGAGGGAGCTATCTCTATGACATTTTACAAGCTATTCTGTCAAGAGCAGCGCATCCTGTTATACAACAGAACTCTTGCCTCAATCTAATGTTCTCCGTCAGTCTGTCTTCCGCTGTGTATCTGCTTTTTCAGTCTTTGCTATCTTCTACTTCATCCTCCCATCTCGCCCTTATCCCCACATCGCAATATCTGGAGGTACGTAGGTTTCTCTTCAAACATCACCTCTGCGAACTTGCTTATTTATCTTATACACATACCACTAAACAGTTGTCACATACTTTCACACAAATCTATACACTTTTGCATCTGTCCCTGAGAAAATATGTGTAGACCTGAAACCATCACTTTATCATGTAATTGATCCAAGAACCAGAAATCTACCATTCTGATAATTGATTTATCATTTCAGGCAATTTCAATTCATAAACATGATTTACTTTACCCTTTATATCTATCTATCTATTTGTTTTGCATATTATTTCTGCTGTATAAAATGAGTAATTAGAGTATGTAATTTTGGTCTCATAGCAACAATTCCTGAACACAATTTGTACTATTAAAATGTTAAATGATAAATCCTTTAATCAAGAAAATCCATTATCAGATTATTCAGTAATGTCAATAATCAATAGTTGTAAATTAACATAGGTTCACACACCCTGTTGAAGCAACAACATTGACTTTTTTGTCCAGTTGCTGTAGAAATGTAATAGGATACAAATAGAACTTTTTTTCCATTATTTCCATTTCCATTGATCAGTTTGGCCCCGAAAACATTCGGCACATCACACACTTCATTTTTAATAAGACAGGGGAACATAGCAAATTTCAAAAAGCTACCATTAGCAAAGAGGCTAAAGATAGCGGGAGCTCAGAGCCAGCCACGAGCCCCCTGTATCTATGTATTGATTCTGACATTTATAGTTTTTAAACGTAAGGAAAAAAGAAGCTGCGGCGGAAGAATCCCGAAAGTGTTCGGTACAACAAACTTCATTAGACACTTTAAAATTTATCACCCCGAGGAAATAAGCAAGTTTCAAGAAGCTAAAGCGGGCAGAGCAGCAAATGTCGGCGGAGCAGCTAAAGCTAGCGACAGCAAAGAGCCAGCCACGAGCCCTGAAGTCCCTTAACAAAGCCAACATATAACATAAAATTGACTGAATGTGGCCTAGAAAGTTTTATTTTCACTTCGAAATGTCATGCAATTAGTTTAAGAAACGCACCGCGGGGAAGACGGAGGGTACATGAATTCTAAAAAGTTCAAATACATACAGAATGCCAACCAACCTTTCACTGTAATCCTACCAAATAAGAGCACTAGAATACATTTCTAATTATTAAAAATTGCAAACAGTGCCCCTATAGGAAAAATGGACAAATATAAGGATGTGTGCAACTGTGACAGGGCGACATTGTGATGGCTAGACAACAGATCATCATCAGATTATCTCCAAAACTGCTGGTCTATGTGGATGTTCCTGTTCTGCAGTGGTTAGTACCAATCAAATTAGTCTAATGAAGAACAACTGGCAAAAGGATTATGGGTGCCCTTGGCTCACTGATCTGGGTGTGGGGGGAAGCTAGCCTGTGTTGCCCGATCCAACAGTACAGCCAGTGTAGCACATTTTTTTGAAATAGATTAATACAAATTCTGATAGGAAGGTTTCAGAACACAATTTATCACAGGGCTATTTTGGTGACAAAATGGGGAACTCTATTAGAAAACTAGTTTTAATGTTATGGCTGATAAGTCTACCGATGACCACAATTGGATGCAAAGAAAATAAAATATATTCATTTTAAATAGTGTAATGAAATACCATACTAAGAAGTTTTGCTTGTCAATGTTCTTAGACTATCTCACAATTTTAAAGGAAGTGAAAAAAAATCCTGAATCATCTTCTTTATTGTGGGCAACTCAAACATCTAATATTAATGTAAAAGTTAATGTTAGAGCTTGTTAAAGTTCATCCCAACCCTCCCACTAAGTTTTCATGAATATCTGTCTGTAGTTTTTCTGTAGTTTAGATAAAGAAGTGGTAAGTATTTATGTGCACTTAGTGTTAATAAAGTACAGTCTCACAAATGTTCATGTACTCTCCCCAGATGCCAAAAATGTAATACTGACTTGCCCAGATAATTTGGCAATCTTAGAAACCCGTATTAAACAGCAATTTGTCTGGTGACTTAGCAACCTCCTTGTAAATGTGCCACATTTACTGGTATGACTTTGTAAATGGAGTTCAGGATCAAAATTGTTTTGTTCACCTGAAAGAAAGTTTATAAATGTAAAGAATTTCTTTTTACGGGTTTTGTTGTTTTGTGATCATAAGACATTTATTTTGTGATTTATATGTAGCAACATAGTTTTCTAATTAAGATTACAAAAAATTGTGTATTTGTCAATTAATTCAAATGTTTAATTAGGACTATCACAATAATTGGCTTGGAATATTCACCATTCATCTCATGTCATTACTTATACTTTTGGTTTGGATTCAAACAAATGCTTTGTGGTGTTGGACTAAAGAAACATGTTTGTCAGAAAATGTTCAGCTCTGCTGTGTAATTCAAATATCTGGATATTTTACAGAGCCAACAAAGCCGTTGTCACAGAGTGTCCCTGTGATGACCCTCTGTATGGCGTGTGCTACGCGAGGCCATCTGCTCTAATTTCGAATGGTCTACAGTTATACTGTGAGCTCTGTAATGGTGGTTGTATCTTAATGTCCATCAGCAGATAAAGCCATTTTGTTAATCCGCATGCTATACACCCTGATAAAGTATGGAATTATTAGTAGGAATTGAAGTCAAACCGGCTAGTATGATTAATTTGTGTTTTTAAAAAAAAGATAAATTGACCAGATTAATTATGAGCTTCAACATATTAATGTTGACAGCCTTCATTTCTACCAATCTAGTGTTGTAGATCTCACAAATAATGGAATCATCTTTCTTACAGTCTTTTACGTGTTAGAATCAATGTGTGTGTTTGAGTCCCTAGCAAGAAGGCCAGGCAACATGGTTCCATTAATATGTGTTCTTGACAGCTTCAAGTATTTTTGTGTACAGGGCTTTTAACTCGTCTCCACCCGCAGTTTGTGTGTGTGTATATGTTGAGCATGTGAGTGATTGGGAGCTGAGAGTGCATGAGCCCAAGTGCTTGGTGCACTCTGCGTACTTTAACCACCACTCTGCTCGAAATAGTTCTTGTTCAGTCAACTTGCTGTTCCTTATTGGTGTACAGATGGTAAAATACACACAAACACACACACACAAACAGCAGAGGGCTGCTTCTGCTACACTGATGATAAACTTTTTCACATGCACTTCATCCTTTATCTGCACTCTAGCAGCAGATAAGCCCTCAGCTTTTGTAGACTTTTGTAGGCTATAGGCTCCTTCATGCTACTCACTAATCACTCTGTGAATTGCATCAATATTTGAATATTTTTAATCAGAGGCATTAACTCCCTTATTAACTGTTATAAACTAACGTGCACCCACAGCCACACATGTAACTGACTTCATATGGGAGGAGAATATCCAGGTAAAAAAACTGTACACAAAACATGCTTGAAGCTGTGAAAGACACTCATTTTAAAAAGAAAGACCCCCCCCTCACTCACACACACACACGCACACACACACACATGGTGGTGAGTGCTGTTTGAACGTTCTGTACTTCTACTGAACAGGCAAAGCAAGAGCAGGTGTGCATAGTTTTGGCTCCCCATGTTACCTTCTTTGTCCCACTAGCATTGAAAACTAAACTTAAACTAAAGGGAACTGAATCCTTTACATTGAGATATTTTTATGTCAACTGTTTTATTATATAACATATACTGCATTAAAGATTCTAACAGAAATATTAGGCCTATGTAGTCGTCCTCGACAGCAGGGGTATATCCCCCAAAAGCCCAGTTTCCCCTATGTTGTACAAGCAATTCCCCTGATAGAACTCCTCCAATTAAATGTGACTCATTAATGATCTCAAACAGTCCATATTAACTCAAAATATCTATTTCTATCAAGTCAGCAAAATGCTCTAAGATATGAACCATTTCATTTTTAATACGTCATTGAATTGAAATGTACTGCCCTTGTTTAAAACATGTTAATTTATCTGAATTAAAAGTAATAAGAACCAAAAAGGTCAATAGTCAAGGTTAATTTCTACAGACTGTTCTGCCTATGCATGTGCAGACATGATGCTGTTGTTTTTCACATAGATCTGGGCAGGATTAAAGTTTTTTCTGACTTTTAGCTGACATGATTCTGGTCAGGCAGAGCTCCACCAGAACAAGCTGTAACGTTAGTTATAACTAACATTAGCTGATGTCAGGACTCACAAAGCTACAGTTACAGTCGCCTTTGTTACTTCAGTCACTAATGTTGGCTTTATAAGAGAGATCGGTCTATACGATGAACACTCTATTAGATCTTTCCCTTCTTTAGGTAAAACAGAAATTACAGTCGAGTACTTAGAATCGGGGACTAATAATTTGTAAACTGTTCATTAATTTCCCAATTAAATCCATCACTTTCAGGACTTTGTCCAGTTTTACATTCCTCGATAGCCTTAAAGATCTCTATCCATGTTATTGGTTTTACTAAATCATTATTTTGTTTGTCTGTCACTGTAGGAAGATTTAGAGGCTCCAAGTATTCTTTAATCTTCTGTGCATTTACATCTACTGCTTCTGGAGTATAAAGGGTTTGATAGTACTTCCTAAAGCATGTTGCTACTTCTGATTTCCTTCTCTTACCTCTTATGGTACGTCCTACCCTACATAGAATGGGGTTCTTGTCGATGTCCCGTATTTCTATTATTTCTGACGCTTCGTTGAGGAATTCAGTTGTGTCAGTATAGCGTTGTTCCGGCTTTTTGCATGTTCCGTTTGTAATGTCTTTATTTTATTTTTCAGTACTATCTTTTCTCTTTCTCTTTGTCTTTTCTCCAGGATGAATAAGCTATTATTTTTCCACGTATTGTTGCTTTAAAAGTTTCCCACAATGTTATGGATGTCATTGTAATTTATCTCAAAATAATATTTCATACTACACTTTATTTACTCCATAAATGTGTGGTCTCCAATTAGTGAATTGATTATCCTTAGTGAATTATTTAATAGTATTATTTCCAATAATACTGCTCCATGATCTGTAATATTTCATATTTTATGACATTTCATTCTTGCGCATAAAAAAATATCTAATTTTGCAAAAAACATATGTGAATTAGAGTAAAAGGTGAAAGCCTCCTCTCTGGGATGTTAGCGACGCCAGACATCTAACAGTCCTAACACTGTTTGAGCTTTTTCCATTAACTTTGCTGCTTGTTTGGATCTATGCTTTTTATTTTATTTGAGTATCTCATTTCTTGTTCATCACCAGATTCAAATCTCCTTCCATTATAATTATTCCCTTCTCTTCCCTTCCCTTATTTTCCCCCTTTTTTTATTTTATTTCCATCATTCGTTTATTTATTTGTATTTCCCTTTATCCTCTCCATTTCTTATTTTAGAAATGATGAGCCCGTACATGAGCTTCTGCTTGTTGGAGTTGTAAATCTTGGTAACTTCATCTCTGAAGATCTTAAGTTTGGCTGGATATATTCTATGCAATTTTACATTTATTTCCCTCTGCGTTTTCCTTATTGAGGTGAATCTGCTTATTTCTTTTCGTAACGTACTTGAAAAGTACTGGGAAAATAAATTCGGTAAACTTCAGCCACTATTTCCTTTTTACTCAACGCTGCGTTAAAACTTCTTGTTTCATATTCCATTGCAGAAAATTGACCACAAAAGACCTCGGAGTTGTTTCTTCTTCTGCCGGCTTCTTGGAATGTGACTGATGCGCTGTGACAATGTGCGACTGTCGGGGGGAATTACAAATGTTTCCACTAGTAGTGAGTTAATGAAGCCCAGTGGATCGTCGCCCTCTACACCTTCTTTCAGCTTATAAATCCGTACGTTGTTCTGCCGAGATTTATTCTCGAGGTATTCCAACTTTTCATTCACCTTTCCTTGTTCTTGTAACAGTTGCTTGAGGGCTGCGTTTGAAGTCCCCTCTCGCTCCTCCAGCTGGTGGATTCTTTGTTTGGCGTCTTCAGTTTTGTTTGTGGTTTCTCCGAGTATAGTGCAGATTTCTTTTAACTCATTTTGAACCTCTCATGTAAAGCTCATAACACTGGGAGAATTTATATTTATATGTATATTGTCATTTTCTGGTATAGTAGTAAGAGTCAATCTTAAGGGTTTTAAAGGAATACATGAACATCTGCATCAGAACCTCTGTTGTCAACCGGATGCCTGAGCCTTTCCAAATTTTCCTTTTTAATGCCAAATGCAAAGTTTTATGATTCATCAAAGAAAACACTGAGCTAAATATGTGCTGTTATGCCCTTACTAGATTACTGTAATTACCTCTTCAGATGACGCCTTACGTTGTACCTTGACTGTCAGTGACGTGCGGTGATGTTGGTGGCAGGTGAGGTATTGAACCTCTAAGAATAAGATTTACAAATATCTGAAACCAATAGAGTAGCTTTAATTGCCCGTTTAATTGCCAGCTTGCAGACTGACTACTCGTTGAGTTTCACATCTCTTTCAGAAATCTCTACACACATAGGTTAGGTTAATGATAAGTAATAAATAATATAGGTAATAGCAAATGTATTTTAACTAATTAACCATAATAATATTAATACAAAAAGGAGAGTAATTTTCCCTTTTCTCTTAATTTAAATAAATACATTTATTACATTTAATTAAAAAAGCGTTAAATTTGTATCAGCTCAGAGAAAGGGCATTTGCTCTGCACCTTTGTCTGTTCTTAATTTGCTATCGCAATTCTACAATTTACAGAGCGAGCGAATCATATGTTCACCCCATTTTTTGAAAAAGAAAAAAGACTATAGAAATTACAAAGAAATGTTTATGGTGGTATTTTCTTTGAAAAATATAGTTATAGTTATACTTTTTTTTTATTATTATTATTTTCAATTTTATAAGAAAAAGATATTAAATAAAATATAGACAAATATTTGATATTCATTTTTGCTGTCAGAGCAAAGCATAAAAAAACAAACTGTAGTGAACTGAATTTTTTTTTTTATCTGCATAGAAAAAGAGTAACAGCAGCACAAGCATAAACCGTCAGCCTGTGAGGCTGTTGAGAAGTGCAGCAGGAAACTCCTTTTATCTTCCTTACACTGATTTCCAATAAAGTTAAGGGTTCATTTTTAGGTTGTTATTTTTCCTATAGAGCACTGCGAAGTCAGGCATTCTTGGTAAATATCTGATTAACTCATGATCATCTTTCTATCACAGGCTGGTAAACTTCCAGCTGGTGGATCTGACACTGAGGAAAGCTACTCCTAGACAGTTTCTTACTGTGGTTTCTTTTGCTGCCTTTAAAAAGCCAGTGAAAAATCACCATTCAAACGGCTCTTTGTCTCACCAGTTGTTGTCAAGTGTTTATAATTTGTACTCCTTTTTTATCCACATCCATCAATCCTTCCGTCTGTAGTAGAGATATATTTGTCCAGAACCATATTTGGCATACTCTACATATTGTGCACAGATAAACTGTGCACAGATAACAACCATCTGGTGAAGTTGTGTATTTTCGTATTTTTAATATTAGTCTAATTCTGCTTTAGTAGTCATATTGACCGGAGCATTTCTCACAAAAAATTAATTCTATCTTCACCAAACATTTCACATTAATTACCCATGATAATAAGTGTGTGCTGTTGGATATTTTCCTATTTCTACGAATCGATTTTTTTAAATTTTTCATTAAAAGGGTGATTTTAAGAGGATGCTGAAGATTTTTCATCTTCTCCATAGCATTAATGTAAGATTTTCTAACATCTGAAAGTTACCATTAATTAGAGGAATCAGTCTTTTGGATATTGTTACCTTGCATATGTACATTTGATCCAGGTAGTTTTGGTTTTCACGCTACAACTTCGCAAATGTGCCAAAATAATCTATATGTTATGGCTCATTTACTTCTGTCTCCATTTGTCTTTCTTTTTGTGTTGTTGATTGGCCATAGTGACTAACTTTAACTTCCTATGATTGGCCCAAAAGTCTGAAACATATAGAATATGCTTTTTTTACTTTGGGTATGACTGAAATCGTTTTTAAAAAATCAATTGGTAGGACCAACGTCTTGTCATAAGGATGTTTTCCCCTTGTTTTTACCTGCACATGGTGGCGGCATTTTTACCGCCAGTAAATGCGCATGACACTACAGCAACAGCAGGAACATGCTACGTCCATCAAATAGTTTTGGTCAATATTTGGTCAACTTATCAATATTTGAGAGCAAAGCACTCAGCAGAAGAAGGTCAAGCCAAAGTTCAACAATTAATGGTGGCAGATGAGGTTCAATCCTTCTCTCAGACTTGATAGTTGAATACAACCTGCCAATCAACTTTGATGAAGACGAGGATTTTTAACTTTTAGTAAGTTTGTGAGCTTGAGTTTCACCAGAGACATCGGAAAAAACTTCAGAAACTGTATGAGTAATTTGTTTTGACCAGAGATTAGTGGAGGGATTAATAACTGATGTTCACATATGTAGTGACTATCAATAGTATTTTGATTGAAATGCCAATACTTACCTTCACTCCGAAATTAAACGAAACATGGTTAAGTTCGGTCTGGACCAAGCCCACTATTATTATTCTTTCTTTGTTCTCATTTTGGTCCAGCTGTTTTGTCCGGATCATAGTCTGAGAGAGATTTCCCACTAGCAATTTTATTCCCACTTCATTTGAAAAATCTTGATCAAACAAAGCAGGAGTTTAATCGCCCTTAGACAATATACACTATTCTAGTCCAACTAAGAATCAAGGATACGTCATTTACGCAATTGTTGTACAATTTGTTGGGGGATGTCAGCTGGATAGGTCATCTTCAGATGACTCTTGTTAAAGTCTGTTGTTGCTTTCTTTGTTGTACATCATGATTATTATTTTTTGTGGTATTTTATGTTGGTTTTTCTTTCAGTTTCTATGGTATTACTTTGAACTTCCACTCTTATGAACACTGTGTGTGAAACCTTGAGTTGAATAAAAGGTGCAATGCTTAATAAAGTTTTGCTACTTACTCCCCTCTTTCTCTCCCTCCACTGTAAAATCCGGACTTCAGCCACAACAGCTGACCCCTTTTCTCTAGCTAATCAGCTGTAAGCCAGCCAAGCACCCCCACCCCCAACCCCCCCGGCCAACTCACCCCACCCCTTATGGCTCCTATGCTGAGTGAGCAAAGCCTGTCTCTTTATCAGCTGAGAGGAAACTCACAGAAAAAAACAACACAGAAATGGAGAGGCAGAGGGTAGGCTAGCATGGTTTGAAAGGAGGAGCTTAAGAGTAGATGGAGGAAGAGAGAAGAGTGTCAGGAAGAGAAGGAATGGGACGAAAGGAAAGAGGGAACGTTAGCATGTGGAGTGGCTTTTGTGTTCAAGATATTTTGGTGGGGCACCAATGAGAGAAAGGAAGAAAGAGGGCAGTCGGGGGGCTTGAGAGAAACAAGGAGAGGGAGGGAAAAGACGAGATGGGTGGGTTGGGGGTTGTTGATAGGTTTTTGATTTGTGTGTGTGTGTGAGGGTGGATAGAGGTAGACAGGAAGAAAACAAGTGGGGGAGAATGATCTGCAGTGCAGGCAAGTAGCCCTCCTGACAAAACAAGCAAAGGAAAGTAAAACAACTATACTTGACTATCTTTCTCAATGCCAACTATTTAGGAGGAAGGAATCAAACCAGAGAGTCGAGAGAGAGAATGAGAGAGAGGTGGCAGCCTGACCCAGTGGAAATAGAAACATAGAAGAGGACATGAGACAACAGAATCACCCATCAAGCCACCAGATGAAATAGAGGAAGGATTATGAGAGACTGACACAGCGAGATAAACAACGTCTTCCTATAAGGGTGAGTGTCACAACTTCTCCTGTTGTCAAGTTTAGTAATGTTGCCGCTGTCATATTGTCAGCTGCACTCGGGTGACTCGCGTTTCCTAAAATGGTCACATGAAAGACCGACATACAGATGGAAGGGAGGGAGGGTGAGACAGCAAGCCCCCATGTCAAACAGCTTTCTCAGCAACTATGTCACTGAGCCAGATTAGGTTAGACTGCCGTGACTTGCCAGCCTGAGAACTATATGTGTAACACTGTCTCTCAGAGGGTTTTCAGTTTTGATCAACATAACCTGTATACCTCTGCCTGTGTCTGCCTTTCTTTGTGGCTCTGTGTCTTCTATCACTGTCATTGTTTCAAACACACATGCACACACACAATCACCGGATCAGCTATCATTACATCGCTTTCCTCACAGCGACATCAGATTTCCGATCTCAAGATGGCCCATGTAATCTAATCAACAGGTGATTATTTGCAGGACCACTTATCTTCTTCTTGTTTGTCTGTGTGTCTATCAGCCTCCAGGCACTGAACAGACCTGGGAGTAGTTTGGGCGGAGTCCCGCTAAAAGTTGATGAGACAATCTGGGTATTTAGGGACTGGGGGGGTTGACTAATTTCATGCAATGCCATCACATCACACTTCTTATTATAGACTTTGTGAAAAAAAGGGGATTGAGGACACAAGGAGTGCAGAGTTGAGTTCAGAGACAGATATCATATTTAGGCCAACTAAAGATGATAGCTGATGTCAATAATGTGAAATAAGTATTTTCAAATGTTCTGTATCAGAGTGAAGAATTCCAGTCAAAATCCAAATTCTGACAATGTTTTCAAAGTAGTATCATTTACTATATCTACTATAAACCAAATTTTGATTGAGATTTTAAGAAAATGTTTTCTCTTTTAATAAAGTAGGTTCTACGTATGATTATAAACACAACGGCAGGTTTATGACCATGATCTTGGGTTACAGCAGTGTTGCATTGGACAAATATTTCTATCAAGGCCTCTATTATTAAAGTTTCTGTGTAGATTTTCATTCATCAAGGTCATTGTGATTCCTATGTGTTGAATCCAAAGCAACTGGACTTCTGTTTTGGCTGGAAGACCAAACCCCACCTCTCACTTGGAATGAAAGGTGGATTGAGTTAACTGACAGCTCCAGCCCATAATCACAGGAAATTAAGACTGGGCATGGGTGCAAAGTGTGAGTGGCAGGGGTGTATGAGAAATAAATAGTCATCCAAGTTGGTAAAGGAATAGTCTTACTGAACCTCTGCCAGAGCTTCAATTAAGAAGTCTGGCTTTAAATAAGATGGCTCTGCAGCACCGCATGCCAGTTTGAGGAAAAGCCTTTGTTTAAAATACAACAATAGCATCTCCTGAGTAGTATGGAAGAAGAAAGTATTCATTCCAAAACAGAACAGCCCATTTTCTCTCATAAACAATGTATCTGAAGTGGAGAGCAACAACTGTCAAAGGCCGTGTTCTAAATCAATCCGAAATATGCAGTGGTTGTTTTTGTGGCACTCTTATTTAAAACTCTAAACCAATACAACTAATGTAATAGCTAAATGCATCTCTTCTTTCTTTCTTGTTATTTTTGGCAGGAAGACAAAATATGCTGATTCTTTGAATCGTGGAGGCTTATTTGTGTCCATGTTTTGTGTGTGTACACATTCATGCACCACAGCGTGTTGTGATGAATGTGGATGGGCCAAGAGTCAGGATATTTTCTGAGGGTAAGTGCTGTAAACTTTGCCCACCTCACTCCCATATGCTTTACTGAGAGCTGGTTTCTAGGTCAGAGCTTTCAACATACCGCCTAATGACACATTTGTGTCTACTTTCATGTTGATAAGTGTTTTCAATTCTACATATGTGCAGCTTTTCAAGGTTTACAGGGAGCTAAACATACTGATTTCCGCAATGACTCATTCTAAGTCTAACCAACTGCTCCTGTATATGTGTCATTTAAAAACAGTATCTTCGTTGCCTTTTTGTCAGCCTTTTTATCCTGCAGCATCACCTCTTTCATGACGATGAGATCAAACGCCTAACGGTCTACTGGTCGGGCCTTAGACTGTTCAACTTCCTAAACACAGTCCTTCATGGCCGACAGGAACCACAGCATATATTTCCTTGAAGGTTATGACCATCAACTGAAGAAAATGTTCAGGGTCATCAAAAGGCATATAGGTTTTCGCTTTGGAACCCTTTGACATCACTTCAGACACAGTAAGCGAGGAGTGTTTCTTGATGCTATTTCTGACATGCCGCTGAAGGCTTTAGAGTTTTAACTTTCGTCCACAATAACATTTAGTAGCAATCAGGTTTTATATCACAAACAAAATCTGCATTTAATGATAGTCATCTAACAATTACATTAAAGCCATTACAATAATATCTTTAATAAGAATACAGGGAAACAGTCCAGGTTCATAGAGTGAAACAGTCATGGCCACATCAAGTCACATTTAAAAGACCCCAAAACCATCAAGATAGACCGTTTTGAAAGCACATACACAAATTATGTATCAATATGAGCAACGTGATCGGAATTGGTGTGCTAATAATTCACTATATGGTTCTCGCAAAACTGCACACAAACAACTATGTGGACAAATCTCATGAGAAACAATGGTAAATAGCCCAGTGAGCTCAATCTACAGTAAAACCACAGCAACATGGCAAATCTAGATGCAAAAAGTCAATTATGACACTTGTGCTAACATTTCTACGATTACTTTTAGTATTTGTACAATAAAACAATCCAGATTCATTCAGTGATAGCTCCGTTAACTCACATATCAGAGGCATCAAAGCCATCATGTCACAATCATATGGTATATTAATAGTAAGAGTCGGAACTCTTTCCATTTACATTGCTAACATAGTATTTTCATTATTTCTGCTGTGGAACCCAGAAGTTGTTCTTTCACTGTTTCCTATCATTTTGCTGCGGTGGTTTTATAATAAGTCAATTCTATGATTGTTCCCGTAAGAATGAATTTAATTTCAAATCCATTACCTGTAAGGGTTTTAAAAATATTTAGTCTTTCAAAACATCCCATTTCTACACACAATCTGCTATGAACTTCATTAAATCATGTTCAACATGCTAATGTTTTGTATGTTATTTTTAACAGCAGACCATCATCTCTAAGGCCAATTAAAGAATTCTTCACTTTAACCATATGTATTACTTATATCAGCATACAACTTAGGTTGCAATTAAGGTTATCGATGATGCTGATATAATCTTAAGATCCATAAGGTTTCAATGTTCGACTTTCTTGATGAGGCACTTATTTTAACATTTGTATGGAATCAGATTAGTCTCTTTGAAAATCAAACAAAACTTCCTAAATATCAAACAGAAATAAGAATTTGATAGGATAACTGAAGCAAAAAAAAGGCATCTCAAAATTGAAACTTACAATCAAATGATTTGTGTTATTGTGTACGGTATTGAAATCTCTCACCCAGAATGTTGAAAAAACCAAACCCCATGAGAAGTTGGTATCAGAACTGCAAACAAAACTCAAGGAGTGCAAACGAGAGAGCTGGCAGCATAACCGCAAAGCTGAGAGTCAGGGAAAAGTCCGACCAGAGAGAAAGATGCAGAGAAAACTGTGAGCTAAAGAATATATGATAAGAAATGTTAAAGATAAATGGTTTATATTAATAATTTGATTGTAAGTAATACATTTTACTTTTGAGATGATTTTTTTTTTGTTTTTGATTTTTTTAGTCCCCTTCTCACCAACTTTTTCTCTCTTGCTTGGCATTTTAATTCCTCCGTTCCTTTGTCTGTCATCTCACTATTACTACTCTAACAGTCCTTTGTAATGATTGCTTGCTACTCGCCTTCCAGAGATGGGATGGATGATATTGCAACTGGCTGGCAGATGATGTGTAACATGGTCACGGTGTTGTGTCGAAACAATTGAGTTAATGAAGCGTGAAATTAAATTTAAGGGTAATGATTTTAATAATAGCAATAGCTATTCATAATTGATTTAAAAAAATATTATGTGGATTGGCTAAAATGTGTTTTATTTAACAATACTGGGAAAATAATTTGTTTGCACATTTGTTGCACATAAGTTCAAAAATTGATCGTACAAGTATATTAGAAGTGAATATGTAAACATTGTTTGGGGCAGGTGAGAAAGTGAGTCTATAAGACCAATATAATTCTCAGTGGTGCACCAGCACATTCACCACCTCTCAGCTCTGAGGTAGCACACACCATGCACCAGGCTTTCTTGGTGTATGGCCAAAGTGTTTTCTACTCTCCTATTGGCTCCGGGATGAAACCTCAAAAGGGTTGGGCCGCCACTGCCAGCCTCAGGCACAGCTAGTTCAAAATAAGGTCAGAAATCATGTGGGACTCGGCCAAGAGCCTCTGGGTGCATCCGGTGTGCCCTGCCATAGCCAATGACTATAAAAACTCATTGCTGACTACTCTCCCATTCCTTTCCATACCCCCACACCCTTTATCTGGCTCTTTGTGGTTAACTTCTAGAATCCACCTGTTATCAAAGGGAAAAAACTTGAGACAAAACAAGATGGGGTGATTCTTTGTATTGCAGGATGCTTATCGAACTCCCATGCATATTTCTAGCTTTTTCTCATTAGTCTTTTGACTTGTAAATGCAGTTAACTAGACATCCCTGTTTGACTGGGCAGGTTCTTATTTCACCCTAGGGTGTCCGTTGTACCTGGAAAAGTCAAGCATAAGCATGTGTCTACACATGGGAAGTTTGGAAGTTGAAACGTGACTTAGATTTTGTCAGAACTATGACATTTTTGTGCACCCTACTTTTCAAGTAGAACATTCCAGTAAGAAAACAATGACTCATAACTTGTATGTTCATGGCAAATATTATGTTAGAGTTCCAACATTTTATTTATTTTTAGGATTGTTTTTCTTCCTCTTGTATAGTATAATGATGTTTTGGTGTCGAGTCATAACACATTTTGAAACCTGTCCTATGTTTTAAAAGAAGAGTGTTCACTACTTTAAAAAAAAGTTTTGTTGTAAGGTTTTTGTTTGGTTTAATGTATTTGTGTAAATCTGTGCAACCTAAAGCTGGTCTTGTATGATGCGTATGCCCATTCGCATATCCTTATGTCATGTGAATAATTATTACAAAAGGCTTCACTCATGACATAATCTCTCGATTGTTCATGTTCAGTGAGCAAAGCTTTATTTCCTGGTCTATCTATTTGGATTCCTCTCGTTCTTCTTGCATCTTTGACAGATGGGCCCTCCCTTATGGTTAATTTTTAAAACCAAAGGAATAGAGAACTGTCTGAAAAAGGATAAGAACACAGCCCATGCTCCTGTATGGTAAAAATTTGGCAAAAGCAATTTGATCACCTCCTGAAGGACACTTCAAGAAGAGTAATTCCAGCTATATTGCTATATTTAGCCCAGCTATTCATGGATTGTATCGACATCCCTTACATTTTCAGAGGACATCTATGTTTCTAGGCCTAGTGGGTTAGGGTTAGATACTTCTATGTCATAGAGGTTTTAAATTAAAGAATAGAAAGTGAAGTAACTGGTCATTGTTATGTAGACCAAAATGAAAATCACCAGAATTACAGAGTTTATATTATGATATTTTTTCGTGGGAGTTTATCATTCCCAGTTTATCCCTGCCCCCAGCAACCCTCACCAAGAACCCTTTTTTTCTCTAGTTCTGATTCTCCTTCTGCGTCTTTGTGGCCAAGCACAAAGGCGCTTTTATTCTTGGGCCAAAGGTTGTCATGGTGACTGCTCACTGTGATTCCCCCCAATACCCCACCTTCTTTACATTCAAAAGTTCTGGTCCAAGTGGGTTGGGAATTGTCCCACTTTGTTTCTTGAAAATTAGAATTTAAAATAAAAGATCACCTTGTCATAGAGGGTTTTCGGTTTTTGTACAAAATGGAATGTGTGAGGGTGTGTGTGCGCACATTTTTGCAGGGGGTAAAGTAAAAGCAACTGACCAATGTGTTGATTTGATTCTACTTTCTTCTCTCTCCTCAGGTGCTCTGGGCAGAATGACTCCATCATGATCTTACAGTCGTCTCGCACCCTAAGACCAGGTGACCAAAGATGGCGTGCCTGTCTATCAGCCTATCCAAAAGGAAGCCTCAAAAGAGTTACTTCAGATTGCAATTCACATACATTTCCTATCAAGAGTCTCCTGCATAACTGACCCTTTGCTGGTAAGTTTTTTAATTGTTTGTATCTTCTAATGCTTAAAACAAATTCTACCATCGGTTCTTGGAAATGTGTCCAAGGATTTAATCAAAAATAGCCCTTTTTTCTGTTCTGACATAAACACAATCTAGGAACCCTGGATTACAACCTTCTGTACACAATATCATTGTTTGTTTCCTCATTGGACAACAACTCTTTTTTTTATTTCTCCGCAGGTCAAAGCTCCTGTCATCAACCCATTCAATCCTGCCTCCTCTGGTGTCCTTTTTGTTCCCTGATTACCCAACTTGGAATGTTGGCGTTGCGTTGCAGCTACCATGGAGATAGACTGGTTCCTTTAGCAGGCCATTTTAAACAAAACCTCCAGATGTCCGCACAGGCAGAATTAGACAAGGACAGGCACAGAGGTGAGGTGTTGGTCATGGGCATTATCTTCAAGTAGACCAGAAACAAATTAGGCTCACTGTATGCCTTACCTAAATTGTATCACGTATAATTGTTATTTAGTGCATAACTATTTTAGAGCTTGAAGGTCCTGAGTTGTACAATTACAGTTGTACAATATTTTATGTTCAACCAAGCTGTATCTATAGTTGTAATAACTACTATTCTCTCCACTTTGATGGCGGAGTGGAGATTTCTCAGAGCAGAAAATGATCAAACTATACCATGTTTACATAACACCCTAATATAGTCAATGTATATTTTTTGAATGTATTAAGAAAAGCCCAGTTTTGACATAACTTTCTTAAATGTTTCTATCGTTCTACATTTGTATTTTCCCCTGAAAATTGGATGAGTGTGTCAGATAAAACTTGAGCATTAATCAAGCATGAGTGGTGTGACTTGACACCCTGTTTATTGACAAATGTTATACATTTATCTTGATTCTCACATTAATTCGGTGACAGTCAGAACTCTGCTATGTGGGGAAGTGTACAGGACAGGATATCTGCATACAGTTTGAAATTATTCCGATCTATTGTAACTCTGCCATTTATTATGCAGAAAAACTGTTGCGACCATTTCTAGGATCAAACCACATATGTTAACCATTTTCAAACATCATCCTATTTTCTCCATCACTCAACCAGTCTACCATCAGTAACTGATTGAAATCTCTCTTGAATAGTAATTTCTGTATTGTTTTTCCTCTCAGGTGCTGTGTGGCTCAGCTTCCGGATTCAGACTATTTGACAACATAACAGCGAGAAATATTGGTTTTCCTATTCCTGTGGGACATCTTGCTCTGCCTCCTGGGGTTTGAGAGGACCTACTTGATCCTGTTGCACAAAACCTAGTCAAGACTCCTATCCTCCAGCAGAGAAACTATGCGGCACATACATGTGGAGTTAGCCCACAAAAAGGCTCCATTAGAGCTTCCGGCCCAGGAGGGGGACCTGCCTCCACCTACAACTACAACAAAGGTCCTAGACTCTGGGGTTAGGCCAGGGGCACCCAGACATATTGGACAGGAGGAGTTGCGTCTCCAAAAGGTCTACCAGCTCTCTATTTTCTCCCAGCTGGGGGGATTTTCTACCTCCACAGACTCCCTCACCGATACCCAACAGAGGACTGTCCGTTTGGGCATTAAAAGGGGTTTAGAGGAGCCCCAGTTGACTCATAAGCGCCCCCACCTAGGGGATACCTGTGATGAAGATGCATTGGAGGGAGGGGTGCTATGTGGACCAGCTCCAGCTGAAGGTATTGGTATTGGGTTAGCAAGGGGCCCAGGTGGGCCTGCTTCTTTATATTCATGTACACAATGGGAGCACAGAGACTCTGAGGGGGGACTGTCACCTAGGTCTCCCCCCCTCTCCCCAACCCAGAATCCCTCCCGACGCCCAACTCAGCACAATCATGACAGACCGATTCCTGAAGTGTTTGCTCCACTCTCACCGAAATCCCCCCCAATGTCTGACCCAAACAGTCTTTTGTCTGACCAGGGCTACTCCAACGGAGGCTCACACAGGACTGAGGCACCCAATGGGGGCAACACTCCAACCTACTCACTAGCTAGCCCTGGAAATGAGAACTGTAGTAATGGCTCGTCTGGAGGCCAGCTCACTCCCTACTTATATGAGATGTCCACATATGAGACTCCAAACCCTGCCAGTCCCACCAGCCCTCCAGGTCCTTTCTCCCCTCCACACCACACAGAGTTGCAAGAACCAGGGGAGGCCACTGAATGGGAAGTCGGACTTGAATCCTCCCCACCGGAGCGTAGTGCCACCCAGGCTGCTTCCTCCTCCTCTAATGGCCTGGCATTCTGGGAGAAAACGCCCATCATGAATAGCCACCGTCTCTCCTCTGGAGGCCACTGGCCAGCCAAAAAGAGGCTGCTGTCCCCAAGCGACACAGCTGAGTCATGTTCAGAAGACGAAGGGCCTTCCACATCCAAGAGAAGTAGGCTGTCATTACTGTCTCCAGGACCTGGCCCAGCTTCATGTCGCAGCACTGATGCTAAAGCTTCCCCTTACTGGAACCACCTACTGCCTTCTGCATGGGACCGGCCCAAGGTCAGCATATTTGTAAACACAAACACACATCATATTTTCATTTATGAAAACCACCGCATCATTGTGTTGTACTAACTCTTTGCTTAGCTTAAAGCAGACTTGAGCTGTTATGCAACTTCTGTAATAACAAGAAAGGAACAGAATGCCATTAATTTATATTTATAAGGGTCATAAATATTTACTATGATTCTATCAATTGTATTTTCATCATGAAGTTTGTGAAGGAAGAAAAGTAGAGTTGAAAAACACTATGTTCCATGTATTAGTGATACAGGTCCAGCTATCAAATACTGCTCATAGATGTCAGTTCTGGTTGAGTTTATTGCAGCATACATTCATTAACACATTTGCATGCAAATACCCTCCTTTTTTGACATTTACATGACCGTAAGATGTACCGTATGACAGATGCATCAAAACTTAGAATACACAATAAGCAATAGCAAAGGCATTGATTGATGATAAGATATTTGTGAGCCTCCAGGCAGTAGAGGTGAATGAATGAATTGATGGCTGGCTCATTATCACGCCATGCTGGAAAAGGCTGAGTAGCTCCAGAATAAAGCCCATTGAGGGGTGGTTCATTGTTCCCCTGCATGAGTGTGCTGTGTCTCTCAAACACATGCACAAATAAACACATGCACATGTTCATACTGCTTGAAATCATTCTGGAAGTGAACTGACCATTTCTGAACACCGGGAGGCCAGAAAAAGCATTAATCAGTGGAATGGTGGGGTCGCTAGCTGGGGTCCAGAGGTGGCATCAGTGACACTCCTGGAGATTTTTTGTGTGAGGGAAGCATATAGAGTTATTAGAACTGTAAGAAAGACTCAAAAAAAAGGAAAGAGCGGACAGTGAACGGAAGGGTAAAAGGAAAAGAGCAAGCCGTCGAAAGTTGGTATTTCAGAAAATAAAAGTTAGAAGTTGATATTAAAGGATATTTTTAAAATGCCTTCTTTGGATTTGACTTGAGACTGACAGTGAGATGACAAGTTGACAAAGAGCTCTAAAGTCAATAAAAAATCAGCAAAACAAAGATTCCGCTAACACCAATGAGCTAACCGTGAGTGAAAGATTTGTTGTTTGCGAATGGCTAAAAGGTAGCCTTAATCTTGTTAGTGAGGGAATACTGGAGAATTTGGAGGCCGTCATGATGAATGGCAGCAAGGAAATGGAGAATATTTGTGCTTGTGCTACAACATCCAGGAGTTTGCACTCAGTAAGTAAGAGGGGATGTGAAATACACAATTACAAACGCAAATTTCTCTCACAGGAACACCGAAACATGAACCCTTTTACATTTATTCCTCTATGAGTTTTGAGGTTATTTTTTGTAAATATACTGACATAATTCAAAATATTGTTTCAGAAAGAGAAAAATACAAATATCTTTTTTCCCATTCAGAATGCCACTGACTGCACAAGAGCAGGGAGACGGCTGAAAAGTGGACTGCGGCTGAAAAGGTAAGTGCTCTGTCATATTTACAACGAGAGGCCAATATTTAAACTACAGCAAAGTCAACACAGGGGAAGATGGTGGGAGTTTGTGTAGGTTGTTTGTTATCTGAAATTACAGACTTTAATATCTGGATTTGAATACCCAGACACGTGACATGTTGATTAAAATAAAATTAGTGTTAACTCAACCAATAACCACCAACTTGTTTTTTGTGTTTGTGTTCATATTTAGTCGGCAGTTGCGCAGCGGCAGACACACAGACTTCGGACGTTGCACTCGTTCTGGTTTGCCCTCTTTTTCCATCAGCAGATCACTACTGGGCAACTTTGAGGTACTAAATCATCATTTTTATTGAATATTCTTTGGAGACACAAGATAAGATAAGATAAACCTTTATTAGTCCCACAATGAGGAAATTGCAGGGTTACAGCAGCAAGAGCATATTACAGAACAAGTAAATGCATGTCAAAGATGGTGCTGGTGAATACGGAGAATTAGGGTAATTTCCTAATAGTTGTAATTAGTAAATGCTTCTACAACCCAATGTAACCCTATTTGATTGATTCTTCCTTGTAGACATAAACTCATATTCTATAAAGTTTATAATTGTAATGTTTTGAATTAACAAAAGTATTAAAATAAATTGTTAGCATTCCAAATAAAAAACATTTTAAACACCACTTTAAGAAAGATGGAATTGAAATCATTTCCATCTTTAACATTCTTATAATGTTCTTGCTTCTTTCTTCCTGGAATAAACTACTAAGATGGTCAGAACTTTTCACTGTTGGGGAGTTAAATCTATCTTGACATAGATTTTTGCGTTCTCTCATTTGGGTGCATGAAAGTTGTACATATATATATATATTAATGTATATTACTGTGTCCTTTTAATTGTTGTGGCAGTCCCTGTGCGGCTATCTTAACCAGGTCACTCAGGGAATAGAGATTGGTAAACTTAATGAGGATTTTACATGGTAAATAAAGGTTATAATAAAATGTTTTGCATATTATTGAAGTCGTAACAGATTTAGGTAATAAAAGATAAGTTCTGCAATAATTTCATGAACATGCAGATAGAAAGCTCCTCTCCCCATGCATTCATCCGTTACTCCAACTGCACCGCTAAATTTTTTGTTTCCAATTTGTATCTCTATATCTATTTTTTGTAGGTTAAATTATGTATATATTTATCTTTTCTTTTTCGTCCCTCAAGTTAGGTTATTTCGTGGATTTTTCGATCCAATTATCCAAATAAGGATTGATTGAACATGTATTAACTGTTTAGTTAACTTGTAGAATTTGCAATTAACTATTAATTGATTATGTTGGTTCATAATTTAATCCTTTCCAAATTTCATACTTACATGGTCTCAGTTTGATTTGGACTGCAGCAGTGGAATACATCCTAATGTGTATAAAGCGTTTAAATGGCTCCTGTTCATGCTGGTGTGCCATCTTTTTCTCTTGTGTGTTCAAGGAGTCTATGCTTAAGGGACGATTCTCCCCATCCGGCCGGATCGAAGGCTTCACGGCCGAAATCGGCGCCAGCGGCTCCTATTGCCCCCAGCACGTCACCCTGCCTGTGCAGGTTACATACTACGATATCTCAGAGCAAAGTGCACCGTCACCCTTCCTGGTCAGTGTGTGTTTGTGTGTGATATGGTGTGTTTTCAAGAACAAACACCCAACCAAACTAAAAACACTAGTTATTGTAGCACTTGGCTGCTAGTTTATTGAGAGTGTGAAAACAATTCAATCATTGTAATAAAATAAAGGTAAATGTCAATAAACTAAAACAGTAAAAAATGTAGATTGACCTTGAGATTTGATTGATTGATTGATGGATGGATGGATGGATGGATGGATGGATGGATGGATGGATGGATGGATGGATGGATGAATGACTGAAGATTACTGTTTCCATGCTTCTTCTAAGCCAGATGTAAGAATAAGTTGGGTGTTTTTCTTTTTATGCCTATACAGGGAAGCCTGATCCCACACATCAGCACTGAGCATCATATAGTTATCAAGTTTATAATTACAAAACATAACATCCCCCAGTCCTACTTAACAGCCTCGAACTGTGTCTGCAGTCACACTAGACCATTTGGAAACCAGCTGCCTCTACTCTCTTAGGCCTTAAGTTGACTTTGAGTTTTTGTGTATAAAACTGATGATGTATACCTCTTTTGATTTTAAAGCTAGTCCTCTTTTATTTCTTTTTTCCTACATGTTTTTTTTTGTTGATGAATCACATTTACATTCACTGCTCAGCCATAACATTGAAATCTAATGCGTAATATTGCGTAAGTCCACCTTTTGCCACCAAAACAGCTTTGAGATGTTCTGTGTATTCTCACAACTTGCTATCAGAACCAACATAAACTTTTTTCAGCATTTTGTACTACAATAGTTCTTCTGTTGGATCAAACAACACGGACTAGCGCTCATTCCACATTTGTATCATGAGTCTTGGATGCTAATGACCCTGTTGCCAGTTCTCTAGTTTTCCTCCTATAGACCACTTTGGTGGGTGCTAACCACTATTGAGCAGGAACACCAAACAACACTTGCAGCTCTGGAGATGTCAGAGGCTTTCGTCCAGCCATCATAACTCTAAAATAACCTTCCCACTGATATGTGCCATTATAATGAGAAAAACAATATTATTTTGACTTCATCTGGTTATAATATCATGGCAGATTGATGCCCATTACCTATAAAGATGTGTCACATCTGTCGATTTAATCAGAAATGAACGTTGCCATTGTAATGCTGCTGTCACCCTCCTATAACCTAAAAGTTTGATTTTAGCGTATAAATCTGATTTTTCACCCTTCTGAAGACAAACACAGCTTTTAAAACGTTAAGAAGAATTCTATTATTAGAGTCATTGGGGATGTTCAACCAGTGTCACGTCTCTGTCTCGCTCCGTCACAGGGGGTGATATCCCTCGAGCCTATTGGAAAGAAAGGATACAGCATACCCAAAGCAGGGACCATTCAAGTGGTGAGTTGTCCTCTTTCATCCTCACCTCATTCTATTCTCAGGACAAGACCAGTTTATTGCGAAAACATTAAGAGATATCTCATGTGTGCTACCATAACGTTTAAACATGATGACCAAGAATATGATGATATCATGTTAGTCATACTAAAAGGGGTTTTGTCTCATTGCTGCAGGGATTAAACTATATGCATCTAGCTTTTGTGGTTTGAATGTAGAAATACTGTCAAGATCCTTATTTTTGCTGTTTGGTTTGACTTCTGTCCTCAGACCTTATTTAATCCCAACAAAACTGTGGTGAAGATGTTTCTGGTGACCTACAACTTTGATGACATGCCCGTCAATCACATGACCTTCCTGCGCCAGCGCATCTTCCTGGTGCCTGCAGAGGAGGCCGTTGAAGGGAGGAGCGGGGGGTCTCCAGGGGCTGCAGTGCTTGACAGAAAGAAGATTCTTTGCTACCTAATACATCTCAGGTACGATTGAGGTTTCAGATCTCTGCAACACCTTTAACAATATGTGAACAATTTACCTATTCTGCTTTGTTGGATTAATTCATTGATGTGCTGTTTTGAAACATATCATGAAATCAGTATAATATTTTAAACATTTTTGTTTATTTTTTTATTTGTTTTTTTTTAGATTCCAGAGCTCCAAATCTGGGAAAATCTACTTGCACAATGATATCCGGCTGCTATTTTCCCGAAAATCCATCGAAGTGGACACAGGGATCCCTTATGAGCTGAAATCTTTCACCGAGGTGCCAAGAAATCCTAAATACTCCCCCCGCGTGTGACCCAAACTTGACCTTTTGACCCTCCATAGCGCAACCCCACCTGCGCTTCCTAAAGAGGGGAAAAACAGACTTCAAGACTGATGGACACAAACTAGCACAACATATGCACACAAGACAGAGGTGCATATATGATTCAGTGATGGTAGTAGCAAAATCCTTGCTTTTATACTTTTATTTTGAAAAGTCAAATACAGTTGGTAATAGAAAAGCTCTCAATTAAACACAGCATTCCTTGTATCTTCCATTCTCAGAAAATATTTCACAAATTAGGGTAGGAACTGTCTAGACAGCCAAAAACAGGACTTTTAGAACACCATCATCTGTTCAAACACAGAAACACACCAACAGAGACTGACAAGACTGCAGCACATACTCCACACAGCTGAGACACGTCTGGTGGCCACTCTGAGTTCAGTGTTAACATGCATGCCTTGTGACCTAAACAACTGAATTTTCCTCTAGTGACGTATCACACTGTCCTTCACTCTGACTGCAGCTACGACCGCCACAGTGGACCATTGTTTTCCAAAACCTTTGATTGGACAGAAAGCCGTAAAACAATAAAGATGACTCCAGTCACTCCACATTTCTCACACATTCACATACTTCTGACCAGCAGAGACAAAATCAACAGTGGAAGTGAAGACTGAAATGGAACAAGCCATCTTGACCTTGGATGATATAAAAGACACCACCATGATTTCATCAACCTTTTTAAGAACAAATTTCTCCTTTCCTTGGGGGAATCCAGTTCAATTTATGTAGCCAGACTGAGGGACACTGTGCTTCTTTCTTTTTTTTTAATTCTGTTCAACACTGTCTGATGTTGGAGCAGAAAATGAAAAAACAAAACAAAAAAGCAAGTTGTAGTATTTTTAATTTATGTTGGTTTTTTTGCAAATGTCTTAATAAGCAATATGCTGCAAAAAGTAGAGTGTGTTCAGCTGGACGTGCTTTCTCTCTGAAGTTGGGAACGGAGAAGGCAAGAGTGAGTAATGAACGTGAAAGAGGGAGGGATGATGGTGGGGGGTATTTAATATAGGGAAAACAAAATCTATGTATATTTAAAAGAATAAACTCTGCGACTTGCGAGTTCATCTGAGTTTGTTGTCATTGTTCTCATTGAATGATGAATGATGTTAAGAGTGAATATTCTTTTTTCCCTCATGGCTGTGTTTCTGTCTTCAGGCAGATCTGACTGTTGCACTACAAAGGTAGTGCAACAGTTTTTCCTCATCAGTAATATTTTTCACCTAATAATATAGCATGTAAGTAGCTGAATAATTGTCACAACTGTCATTAAGTCTGGTATCCACAGACTTGTGTTGTTCTGAAATACAGATGTCAAACTGGGTTCATGTCAAATCAAATGCAGCATTATGGAGATAATCCCCTGCAAAGATTTCCCAGCTAAAAATGCTGAGGAACATTTGTGGATTTATAGCTCGCCAACAAAACAGTCATTTCTGAAATATGTATCTCAGACGACGTTACTTTAATTAAGATCATATGGACTGCTGCCTTAACTACCACATGCAAAAGTCACACTTTGAAAAGATAATTCAAAAAAAAATGCTGTTTCCTAGCACACGATTTAATGAAAAAAAATCCAGAAATACTCTTTCATATTAGGTGCTCGTAAACCGGTATCTAAGCTGCACATGTCTGTAGTATCTGCTCCAGTTACTTTTCTCTCTTCTTTGACCTTTTTGACACAGATTTTACCCTTTTTATTGAGGATAAACCTGCAGTATGCTCTTATAGCTCTATTGAATACCATGTGTTGCTGAAAAGCATCTTTGAATCAGTTATCTTCATTTGCACTTATTTAAAGAATAATTTAGAAACAAAAAATCTCATCCATTAAAGGACAATAAATGCTTGAATAAGTGAGACATAGACAATAAAAGACAACTTAAAGACAACTGTAAAAAGCAATGAGAAAAATCAGAGGAACAATTGACAGATTAAAAGATGATAAAAGGCCCAAATAAAAGAAAGTCAAAAAAGGGCAATATCACAAAAGGCAAATGGGTTTTAAGATGTGACTGGAAAGAAGTCACTGATTCTGAGAGCCTTATCTCTTCACGCAGGTCATTATAACGCAGAGGTACCCTGATGGCAAAGGTGGGGTCACCTTTGGATTTTAGCCTTGACTCTGGAACAAGCACAAAGGGGCTCCTGAGGGTCTAAGGCATTTGTATTATGTAGTCAGGTGCTGGACAAAGACGCGCCTTAAAGGTAATCTGTAAAAACTGAAAACCAATTCTAAACCCTATGGGGAGCCAGTGCAGAGATGCCAGGATCGGGCTGATGTGATGTTGTCACTTAGTTATTCATTGACTCATACGTGCCACGTCAGCGTTGTTTTTTTCAGCAGCAGCTTGGGTCGTTGGGTTTAGGTTTTAACCAAGGACGAGATCCTGTATACAGTCAATAGTCTCTGAGAAACCTGTTACCAAAGAAGCCTGTACAGGAAGTGAAGATAAGAGAAAAAGTTATGTATAACTCTTCTTCTTACCAATCTTTCAGATAAACTTATTCTCCACAGGTTTTCATAACAATTACAATTAAAAGTAGGTTTAACTGCGTATTATGAGTACGAGCTGGTGAAGTAAGTTTGTAGTCAGTTCTTCCACTTTGTTTATGTGACAACAACACCTCCCACTGCTGACCTGGCACTTAGGATTGTCTACAAACATTTTCTGACACCTAGTGGCAAGAGTGGGTATTGCTGCTCCGGAAATAGGTCTGCAGGAGGGATTGACTAAAAACTAAGCCTTTGCTGGCCTAGTTTTTATTATCTGGCTAAGGAACAACTCCCAAGAAAACTCTTTTAACGGGGAAAAAGGGGAGAAACCTCAGGAAGAGACACAGAGGAGGAAACCATCTTCCAGGACGGACACACATGCAATAGACGTGTACAGAGCAGATCAACGAAAATAAACACACTTCTAGCAATGATGATCGTATGTGGTGATGTATTACAGTACAAACAGTAGCAGTGGTACTACAGTATACTTATACAATAGAAGTAACTGTACTAAGTATTGGATATATGATTATTAGTGAAGATGGCGTACAGCAGGGATTTCGGCCATGATCCGGGGCTTGGTACTGCCAGGAACCAGGACTCAGAACAACCACCATTCCTAGAGGTAACTATAAGCTTTGTGAAGAAGGACAATGCAGTGATGTGATGTCAATACATGGAGAGACAGAGAGAGAGAGACCGCAGAGAATGCAGTGCATCATGGGAGTCCCCCAGCAGTCTAGGCCTATTACTATGGGATGATTCAAGTGTGACCTGAGAGAGCCCTAACAATAGGATACATCAAAGAGGAAGTTTTAAGTCTAGCCTTAAATGTTGAGAGGGTGTCTGCCTCCCGGACCAACGCTGGGATCTGGTTCCAAAGGAGAGCAGCTTGATGACTGAAGATTCTGCCTCCCGTTCTAATCTTAGAAATACAATTACAATTAGGCCTCCGTCTTGAGACTAAATTGTTTTATTGGGATGATATGGGACTATGAGGTCTTTGAGATATGAGGGTTGTGGTTGCTGAGAGCTTTATAAGTAAGGCGGAAGATTATGAATTATATTTTGGAATTTACAGGTAGCCTATGTAGAGAAGCTAACACGGGAGATATGTGGTCTCCTCTTCTAGTTCATGTCAGTACTCCTGTTGCAGCATTTTGGATTAACTGCAAGCTTTTTACAGGATTATTGGGGCATTCTCATATACGGGGGAATTACAGTAATCTAGTCTGGAGGTAACAAATACGTGGATTTATTTCTCAGCATCCTACTGAGACAGGATGTTTGTTATATTACGCAGGTGAATGAAAGCTGCGCTAGAAACTTACTTTATATGAGTTGAGATGGATGAGAGGAGATTGTCCTGGTTAGAGATAACTCCTACGTTCCTTACAGTAGAGCTGGGGGCTAATGCTTTGCCATCTAGTATCAAATGCTGCACTAAGGTCTAAAAGTACAGAGATGAGTCCACTGTCTGAAGCCACGAGAAAGAGAGACTTTAACTAGTGCTGTTTATGTGCTATGATGTTATCTAAAACCTGATCGAAATTCCTCAAAGTTTGAGTTTTTCCTGCGCAGATAATGACATCTTTTTTTGCTACAAATTTTTCAAGGATCTTAGAAATAAGGTCCATAATTAGCTAAAACATCTGGATCAAGGGTCGGCTTTTTAAGCAAGGGTTTAATCACTGCTACTTTAAAAGCCTGAGGTGCATAACCTGTTATATGGGTTGAATTACCTATGTCTAATATTGAAGCATTAATTAATTGCACAACATCCTTGAATAACCTGGAATTGGATCTAAGAGACCAGTGGAAGGTTTGGATGCTGAAACTTCAAGTTCAGCGAGATCTATAGTGGAGAAACAGTCCAGGTATACATCAGGTGTTACGATTAGTTCTGAGGCTGCTGGACCGGACGGCACATCATCTTTAAGCTGGTGAATTTTATGTCTAATTGGTACAATCTCATTTGTGAAAAAGTTACTAAAATCATCACTGTTAAGGGTTAAGGGAATTTGTGGTTCTATAGAGCTGGGACTCTGTGTCAGACTGGCTACAGTGCTGAAAAGAAACCTGGGGTTATTTGTATTCTCTTCTATTAGTGTTGATTAATAATTTGTTCTGGCATTACACAGGGCCTTTTTGTAGATACGTTGATGGATGAATCCCACAGTGATTCAAAAAGGAAGAGAAATACAGCAAACTATATTCCATGAGCTCAGTTATAAAACAATACATATCTCCTTGTATCATTTGAGCTTAATTAAGACACAATTGTACTTAAGGTCAAATTTAAGTACAATTAACTTAATGAACTTAATTTCTCTGCATTTGATCCTTGTCTGAAAAGCCGTGTGCAGCCCCTTTGAAGGCCCGGGAAAGCAGATTTGGGTTCAGGGTCTTGTTCAAGGATTCAGGTAACAGGAAACCCCCAGGGAGCATGCAGGATTTTATTGAGGTGCAGTTAGTCAGTTAGGAGTCAGCATTAAATATTTAGATATTTCTTTACACCTGCAGTTTTGTTAGAGGAGATTTAGCCTCTCTGAAATTAATCTCACATTGCTGTGAACAATAAAACCGCTATTTGATTATGTTAAAGGTGAAACTCAGTCATCCAGTCTGATGTGACCTTTGCACTAATCTTTCCAAACGTTCATTTTATTCCACTGTTTGCAATTAAACCCAATGTGTGCGCTACAGAATGGTCACGCTTCATTAACGTCTGGATCATAAACCCGCTCAATGTCCATCACTTCTGAAAACAATAACTCAGCTCTTTAAATTTATATTATTTAAAAAAAAGCTTGAAATAATTTAATGGCACACAAAAGCAAAGTTAGAAACCCGATTTAAACATAATTCTACAAATTTGGAAGTTAGTCTATTATTCATTTGGTGGTGTTCAGTTGGCCTGTCCTCACTTACATCTTGATGAAAGGGTTTGAGAGGCGATGAGATATGAGCTATATAGATGGATAATTGTGTCACTCATGTCATAAGGACCACTGTTCTAAATTATTTTTATGGTGCTTTTTATTGTTTAACCAGTTTAACAGTTCGTTGACGAAAGAAAAACTAAAATTATGTTAACAACTGGATGGTGTGGGTTGTCTTTAATGATGTGCTTTCATGAAAAAGCACAATCATATGTGGATGAGGAGCTTTGTTTATTTCTTCCTAAAACACCTCACATCATTTCATCCTTAAACACATAACTACAAATTGAACAGAGCTCATTAGCAGTAGGTCTCTGTCATTTTGGAGAATCCCTGAGCGACTGCAGTTCCACCTCTTCCTCCTCCTCCTCCTCCTCCTCCTCTATATGACGTCGACCAGTGTGTTGGCGGCGCCCTCGATGGCCTGGCTCAGGACAGACAGGTGGTAGTGCACTTTGTCCCAGTCTCTAGGCTGTCCTGATGACTCGGCTTTGGCGAAGGCATCAGCCACGCCTGGGAAGGTTGGCTTTCCAGCACTACTTGAAGCCCAGATAAGGTGTCTGTGTATCAAATAGGAAAATAATAGAGTATTCTTACACCGATAGGCAGTCAGGAGGAAGCCATAGTAGAGGCTATGGTAAGACAGTATTTTAAAAACAAACAAAGTGAATCTTCATAAACGTGGTGTGATTTTGAGGAGTGAACTATTTAATATATCTATTAAAAATGTTTTCCTTTTTTAATATCAGCTGTCTACGATCTTTGCTAGTCGTACTTAAGGACTGTTGTTTTTTGATCTAAATAGTAATGGCGGATTTACAACAAGCTTTATGTCTCGGCTGCGTATTTTATAATTACAGTATGTCCAACATAGAGCGGCCATGCTAACAACAATACCATCAGCGCTCTAGATTTTGCATTTTAAGGATACACAATATTTCATTTTTTCAGCACACTCGGAAATTAAATGAAACTTAATGTAATTCTTCGACTGACTCTTTAGTTTCTTACCTGTATGCATGTTTGTCAGAGAATGCAAGAGGGTCCAAGAAGGCTCGATCAAGCAGCATTAGCTGATCGTTGATCCTCCTGGCCTTCAGTGGCCTATGAGAGAAGAGAAGGAGAGAAAGGAAGGGTGGAGGTGTGTCTTTTGTTCATTAAAGTAAATTTGGGGAAATATCTAAATCTGTTTTTTTAGCTCTTACGTTTCATTTGTCAGGTCTGAACTGACTATCACCTGGTCTAAATGTGCAGCTGCAGTGCGGAATCTGGCCACTGCACCTTTAAGCGGTTCTGAGAGAAGACACAGGTCATGTATGAGGATTTTGTGTTTGCTGTTCGCTCCATTCATGAGTACGGCCTTGATGCAGTTTTGCACTTTTGGTTGGATTGGGTTCCAGTGAGAGATATCTTTGCATCATGTTTCAATGACAAGTTGTCCAGTAATTTGTGACATTATTCAGTTACTCTGAGCCAAGATGGAAGCTCAAAAGGTAAAATCATAAGTTTACTGCAAAGTCTTGTTTTGAAATATAGAAAAAAAAAACATTGCAACTCTGAAAAAATCTGGAAGGAGCTGTTCTGTGGTTACCTATGGAGATATTCCTGGCTCGCAGCTCATGCTCATAAAAAGTCACTGTTTTGTTGAGGTATTCCTCCAGAAGCTCTGCATAGTCACTGGAGTTTAATGGCAGGAGAAGGCTGTCAGCCAGTCTGATCAGGACGTTTCCTGCCGTCCTGGCGACAGCTTGATGACTGACGAACCCTGAGAGAGTGTGGATCGAGGCGTTATACAGACGAGGAATTGTTAAGGAAATGCTTTTGCTTTCCTTTCAGTTGCAAAAACCATCTGACCAATGGACAAATGCAAGGATTTTTATGAAAATGTACCACATTTCTAATGATTTGGCATGAAATAACATAATCCTTACAATAATAATGATAGTAATAATAATGTCAATTAATAATGACTAATATGAGAATGATAGAACCATCATTACTCACCAGGGTCAATGAACTTTGAGGCGTAGTCAAATGTGTCGTATGCTGTGTGGTACGCAGGATAAATCCGAGCTTTTGTTTTGTTCTGCAGGATAAAAAATAAGCTATTCGAGTTTAACAGTTTCTGACTTGAAAAGCTAGCAGGAAAGTGTAATATCTACATTCCATGGGTGGCAGGGATTATAAATGCAAATTTGACCCGACAGAGAGAAACTAAATTAAGTCAGCAAAATAAAAAGCTGAATTAACCCACAAATTGAAGATTTCGTGGTTCTTGTTTATGTTGCTGTCCATGGCCTGATAATTATTATTATTATATATTATCATGCCCTACAAACCCTTCAAAATCAAAGTGTTGTATCTGCAGGAATTCCAAATTGAGAAAGAATTTTTTTTTAACTTTATGTAAGTATCATAAATGTATTATAAAATATATGAAAATCCCGATATCTCTTGAAAATGTTACACTAGAACAACTCTAACAGATACAAGGGCATTTTAATTAGGGCATGAATATTGAATTTCTTAAAAGATGCCAGAGTCAAGAAAAGAAAAGGAGAGTTCATGGGAACATTTTTAATACCCTGTCGTATGTGTATGAGATGTCCATGGAAGTGATTCCTAGATAATGTACAAAAGCAGCATAATCGCTCCCTGCTCCTGAAAGGTATCCCATCCTGTCAACAGAAACACAGAGAACAAGAGAATGACAGATACTTAATCTATACTTCTACAGTATTCACCATGAAAGCTTTACACAACACAATCAACATGGATCCCCTTAGAAAGAAACAAATAGAGGATCTAAAACAAAAGAAACAGTGTGATACTGCCTGTTATATCATTCAAAACCGCCAGAAACAAAAAGCAGTAAACTGAATATCTCGTCTTTGCTACTGTAGATGCTGAGAAAAAATACTTCACAACTGCAATAAAGAGCCTCACATCAACACAAAGAATATTTTAATGGCTGTTGCTGAGAAAGGTTTGTTTTTTGTGGGTCACCTTTAACGCTCAGATTATCCCTTCATTTACAGGATTTTATCTGACAACCTGTTAACCCAGTTTATGCAGTCGTGCAAACCTACGTATACTCTAAAAAAGGGTTACCAACTATCAACCACGGATAATATCTCATGATTCTTCTCTTTTCGTTACTTTACATTGACAAAAGGTGAAATACCTTTCATTTTGAAAACTTTTGTAACAATATAATCCCAGCATACAATGCAAAATGTATGACTGGAAGAAATGTCCATTACCTGGGGATGGTTCCATGTGTTGGACTAAATCTGTTAGAATACTGGATCCAGTTGTCATACACAGATGTGGAGTCCATTCCAGGTGCACTGACCTAGAGAACAGAGACTATTTCACGTGACAGCTTCCTGGTTCCGTTCAGGCTCTTGAAAGAAACGTTTGAACTGCTGCAGGTTGGTTTTCTTAACATCTCACCTGTTTTGCAGCTTTGAAGATAATGTTTTGCAGTGATGGCATCCCTGAAGCTCTGAGAGTAGCATTAGCTGAGGAGTAGAAGATGAATTATTGATTTTAGTATCATTTGGTTAGGTAGTGTCAGTCAACACAATCTACGTTGGAATTATTCGTGCATTTATCATTATCACAAAATAACTCTTGATTCTCAACAAGATAGCTTAACTCTTTGATGTCCCGCTCAACCTGTTTGAGTCTCAATTTCTTATTGAAAAATGTGACTGAACTTGTTTATATTCTGATCCAGTGTCTTTGCTAAAGAGTATGGGGTCGATGACGGAGCCCTGGGGGACACCACAGATCAAATTGACCACTGAGAAGGAGGCATTAACTTTGGCTGCAAGGAGAGTCTTACTTGATATGTAGAATTTTTTTTTAGCATATTTGAGCATGGGAGGACTCAGTAAACAGAATTATCTAACTTGATAACTTGTCCCTGAGACATGGCGCGAGGCTGGTGCCCAAGTCCAGCTCCAGTGTAGAGCAGGTTCTGATGTCCGTTGGAGATCAGGTAGGACACCTTAACATCTCTTATGCCTCCAGAATAAGACAAGTTCTGGTGATATTTTTCAGAGCGCAGAACTGCGTCGCTCGGCTACTCATGAGCGGATTAAACTCGGAGAACGAGTTTCTCCGCTGGCTTTGCCCTTAACTCGGATCACCGTGTCCGGAGTCCCTCCGTTCAATCCCGAACGAGGAGCTCGAAAGAGAACTGAAGCGCTTCAGGAGGTTCGCGAGTGGATTCCGTTCTTTCTGGCATTTTAACATGACTCCCTTACAGGAGAGGTCGGAGGCACAGAGGAAACATCTGGTCTGCCTCCGTCTACCAGACGGACGTCTGACCGCTGAGCCATCTGAGACGAGGATGCTAGCTGTGGATTTCTACATCGACCTGTTTAAGGTGGAGGTTTGTGATGTGGATGCTACTGCCGACCTCCTACAGGACGTCCCACAGCTGAGTCCAGTGGAGCGTGAAACCATGGGCTCTGACCTCTCTCTAGATGAACTGACCACTGCTGTATCCCAGTTGTCCTCTGGTAAATCCCCAGGTTTGGATGGAATACCCAGTGACTTCTTCCAACACTTCTGGAGTATTCGTCAACATGACTTGTTGGATGTTTTTAAAGAATGTTTTAACAAAGGGACACTTCCAGCTTCCTGTCGGCGAGCAGTGATCTCCCTACTACCTAAGAAGGGGGACCTGACACTGCTGAAGAACTGGAGACCAGTGGCCCTGTTATGCACAGACTATAAAATACTGTCCAAGGTTCTCTCCAATAGACTGAAAGTTTTTATTGACCTGCTGGTTGGTGCTGATCAGGCCTACTGTGTCCCTGACAGGTCAATGTTTGACAACCTGTTTTTAATAAGAGACTACTTGTTTTTAATGAGAGATACTTACGATCTGTGCAATTTATATAACATCAACACAGGTATAGTTGCGATTGACCAGGAGAAAGCGTTTGATCGGGTAGACCACTCATTCCTGTTTGCTACACTGCAGGCATTTGGGGTTGGGGAGCATTTCCTGTCGTGGGTAAAACTACTGTACAGTGATGCATGTTGTGTGATTAAGGTGGGGGGAGGTTTGAGCCGTCCTGTACCAGTGGGGGGAGGGATCAGGGAGGGCTGCCCCATTTCAGGCCAGCTGTACAGCTTGGCCATCAAGCCTCTGATGTGCAGGCTGAGGAACCGGCTGGGTGGTCTTCAGCTGCCTGAGCCAGGTCAAGGGTCCCAGGTGGTTGTATCAGCTTATGCTGATGACGTTAATTTGTCTATACAGGGTCAGGGGGATGTTCAAGAGCTGCAGGACAGCCTGGCCCTGTATGAAATGCCTCTTCAGCCAGTGTAAACTAGGAGAAAAGTGAGGCGTGTCTGATAGGTGCTTGGGCTATCCGGAACACTCCGGTTCTCCCAGGGAACCTTGTGTGGGGAACCAGAGGGCTAAAGGTGCTTGGGTTATATCTAGGCAATGAGGACATAGAGATAATTTGGAGGGAATGCTAGGAAAGGTGCAAGCTAAGTTGTCTAAATGGAAATGGCTGCTACCCCAGCTGTCCTACAGGGGAAGAGCTCTGATTGCCAATAACCTGGTTGCCTCGGCTCTTTGGCATAAACTAAAAGTTCTCGTTCCACCACCTGGCTTCATTGAACAATTGCAGAAGTTACTCGTGAACTTTTTTTGAGTCGTGGATGAGGTGTGCAGGTCGCTGCCAGCTCCGCTCAGGGGTTTCGCCCAGAGCCGGGCTCTGGCAGATCAGTGGAGCTGGAGGTACGGTTATGTCTTCCCCTGGGTGGAGGGGAGCGACCGGCTCCTCACTTTGGGGACCCCGGTGCTTGGAACATTCAGCTCTTGTGGAGTGAAGCAGCTTTACTCAAGCTGCGTCAATGTAATAAACCTCTGATCACTAACAGGAGTCAGGGAGTCGAGGTGGAAGGGGGTTTTTGGCTCAGACTTTTCCCATAAAGGCAGCTAGGGGGTCCTGTATAAGCCTCCCTTTAAAAACGGATGGGTGGCCTCCAGTGGAGGATTATACATGGAGCTCTAGCTACAAACAGATACAGAGCTCACCTGGACCCGTGCACCGGGATGGCTGCTGGTTCTGCTCCCAAACAGAGGATGTAGAACATCTAGTAGTGTCGTGTCCTCGTTTGGCAGGTTTGTCGGTTTTACTGCAGAAATGGGTGGAGGCTTTGGGAGAGATTTTCTCTGTCCCACTGTTTGTTTTTGAACCAAAGTACACACTGAAAAAATGTAAAACTTTGGTTCTGATAAATTTTATCTTAGCAAATGCCAAGCTTGCCATCTGGAAGACCCGAAAGAATCAGAATATGGGAGAAGGTCCAACTGATCCGATCCACAGTCTGAAAGGTTCGGTGGCAGCTCCTTTAAGGGTTGAACACACCTACTACTGACTGACCCACAGCATCGGTGGTTTTACAGCTGTGGTGGGGCAACA
The DNA here is from genome assembly GCA_037951165.1 of Lophius americanus. Taxonomy (NCBI): domain Eukaryota; kingdom Metazoa; phylum Chordata; class Actinopteri; order Lophiiformes; family Lophiidae; genus Lophius; species Lophius americanus. Next base: position 4,507,920 of record JBBDHG010000032.1, on the reverse strand, counting down.
AACAGGTCCTGTGTTCAGTGGAGGAGGAAACCTCTCTGGTGCTGAACTTTTAATCTTGTTTGTGTGAGCAGGAAGTGTCTCTCCTTATCGTTCATGTCGGAATGGGCATGTCAGAATCATTTTAGTTAATGTACCATAAATAAAGTTTTGTTCTTTGTCTTCTTCTTCTTCTTTCAACATATATTAAATTATTAAATAGCCAAAAGAAATTAAAAAAATGGAAAGAAATATGTTTTCCATATTTTCTTTTCTTGGTGAGGACATTAAAGGGTTAAATATAGTTTTGAGTTATTTGAAATAGTGACTATAACTGCACCTGGGAGTGGGAACCCACAGACTGTTTACTAAGAGGCATTAGATGTTGTCATTTTGGAGCTTCTTACCAAAGACGGCTATATCCACATTGATGTAAGCGACAGTTCGTGAGCTGAGCTTGGCGAGGTATTGCTGGAGAAGAAAGATTAAAGTCACTGAAAGTCAGTAAATAAGCAACTCTATAAATGAGACTGTTCACTGTTTGTAATTGATGAAGCAAGTGTAAAATAAGCAGAAATTTTAGACTTTTTTTTCTCCCCCTACACCTTACATTAAGTGATTCCATAAACTATTCTACAAGCAAGACTGATCCAGGTCATATTAACGAAACCCCTGAGTTGTGAGAATTGAGAAACAAAGTTTTTGTTTTCTGAACTAATCTTTTTATCTAGAAAAAAAATACAATTAAACTTTTTAAGTATATATAATTACATTTTCATGTTACTTTGTGTAGCATCTAATCTGGAATAATTGAAAATCACCTCTGTGTATTCTGAAGATCCAATGAGACCAAACTCCTCCGCTCCCCAGCTTCCAAAGATTATTGACCGGCGAGGCCTCCATTTGCCTGTCACAGAGACGAAGAGAGAGCAAGTCTTCATCCAGCTCTATAACCAAAACAATAAATCTGACATTACTGTCCTCACCCTGCTTCACCATCTTGCCCAGTACTCTTGTCAATTCCAGCATAACTGATGTCCCACTGCTCGGGTCTATGGCTCCGTGAACCCAGCTATCCCTGTGGTTCCCGTAGATCACATACCTATCTGTGGACAAGAAGACACGTTTAGCAGGAACACAGAGGAAACAGGTCAAATCTAGTGTTCTCCTGCTTCACCTGGCTCAACACTCCCTCTGATGACTCCCATCACATTGGAGGATTCCTTCACCTCTCCCCGGTTGAAGATGTCCAGTTTGACATCACTGGCAAAGAGGATCAGAAGTATGAAGCAACAAGAAATGGCAACTTATGGATGCATTGAGATTGAGATTTAAAAGCTTTACAGTGCATATAGTTCCAATGACATCTAAGACTATAAATAGTGGTAAACATAAGTGTAATCTGTGTTATAATTCTGATGGGGTCCTTTGAAAACTTTCATCTCAATAAGGAGTCCCCCTGTTTGACTCACTGAGGAACGCCTGATGCCAACATACACCTTAAGTGTATTTTAAAGGTCTGTTGTGACTTTGCTGAGAAAATAAAGGCATTTGAATCATTTAAAGGTTTGTTGTGATTTTTTAGTTATTTCATTTATAATTATCTTTATGCTATCTATTTAAAATATTATAGCCTTAGTATATCTTAGGGAAACAGAAGAAAGGGCCGATTATGTTTATTTATTTTTGAGAAATATCTTGTCACAATGTCTTTCCATGGAAAGTTCCTTATGTAGCTTCACCCTTGATTTTTTCTCATGAAGTTCCTGACTTAAGCTTAGTTTCAACGCATCTTAAAATTTGAATGCGTTAGTAACATCTCCTGTATTACATTTAACATGTTGTGACAATATTTTACATGTCATAAAACCTAATTAGCAAAGTTAGAATTTTGAGATTTTTTTATGACATTGTTAGTTAAAAAACAAGATAAAGTGTGTTCCTGAGCAACCACTTATATTCATAAGAGTAAAAACATTACCCTAGAAGCCAAATGTATATATAATATATAATGAGTTGTCTGAAAAGAGGCAGTTTTCCACGTTTCCACGTGGTTTATTTGGTCGATCGTATGTGCCATATCATTTTTCTTTAAGGATTAATAGGTGTAGGTTCTTGTGGTTTAAATGCAGCAAATATCACAACGTTTATTACCTGCTGCTGAAAACAGATGTTTCTTTGAACCCCGGGCCTCCAAAGTTGTAGGTGCAGTTGAAAGCTCCCTGCCATTCAGCTGGAGCCGCTACCCCACCGAGCTCACTGAAATAACCAATTAAAAGAAGAACTGTGTTCATGACCAACCATTGTTTTGGCTGTATTAGTTTTCCAACTATATTTATTTTGACCCAAACCATATGAGTGTGTAGGCATCCTCAAATCCAATTGGTTGGATTGGAATGGGAGGGATCCCACTAATGTTCTCAACGGGAATTCTGTAGGTTTCCTCTGCAAAGCAATATGAAATATCTTAAAAACTTACACATACAATGACCTCAGTTTATCTTTATGCGCACGTCTGGGCTGTTTTCAAAGCCCACTCTCAGATAGTAATCGAGCCAAAGTTCAGCAGTAGCCGAGTTAGCACCCAATAAAAAAAGAATAACCCACTACTGTGTGGGAATCTTTGTTTTCTCTGTGGTCACTGGTTACCTTTGGCGGCCAGGTAGGGTGTGAGCATGTCTCCGTATTGGCTCCCAAAGGAACCTCTCTCCACAGCAGAGGGCGGCATGTACCAGGAGTGAGGATACGTCTCATTGATGTCTGACATGAGTCCATCATTGATGTCCATAGGGTCTGTGTAAACAAGCACACCAATGACCCCGAAGGGTGCTGCATTGATGGCCTGAATAGCAAAGGAAGATAATTTGATATATTATTATTTGAAATATAAATACATTTTAATTAATTTTCTGTATTTGTTCATTTCATTAACCATAAATTCTCGCAGTCACAGTGAACACAGGACATTTTAACATTTTGTCCTTCACAACCTTTATGATCTAAATAAAAGGCATCGTTTAAAGTTTAGAGGTGTTGTTTTATTGATGACACATTCCAAAGCCCTCACACACACATAAATGACGTCGTTGACCTCCCGATATCCATTTCCTGATATTATTCTTTAAAGCCAGAGGTCAGCGATCTATAATGGGATTACATGGGATTAGATCACTCCTATTATAATTTTTTCAGACAGTTGTTTTTTGCTAAGGAATACAGATTTCCCATTTTTCATTTGCATATTCACAATATTTATCAAATAAGAAAAATGTTATTAGGTTAAGAAAATGGAATTGGGTTGAAAACATCCATTAAGTGGCAAAAAAACAACAAAGGAAATCTGAATTTAGGGTATTTATGAGTTAAATATATTGGACTAAGCTGTGTGATTAGACCTATATGGCATTTAAACTATTTGTGATAATCATTTCATCGTGGTTAATTAACAGAACGTTCTACTTACTTTTGCGCCTCTTCCTGCTCCACCATATCTGGTGATGGCGATGGATCCTCTGAGGTCTACTGTCTGGTTTAACTGGTGGTAGTCACTTGGTTTCCCCTGGTTGGCGTATACCAGTTTGCCCTACAACCATCAGACGGACAAGAAACCTTATATAGACGGCATGAGTAGCCTAATAATCTCATTAATGTGATCTGTTATTACATACATTGCGGTAATCGCAGCAGCCTTTTGTGAATTATTTTTAATCTGTGATCAAATACGACCAAAGAGTCTGATTGCTTGATATTTTTTCCTTATCTCATCCTCTTCTTTCATCACAACACTTATTATGGCCTCCTCCTCTAATTAAGATGTCTGCAGATAGTAATATCAAACATCAACTAGTCTTGGCCAGTCTTAACAGACGGGCTCTTGTTTTATGAACTCGGTTTACGTAAGAACTTGTAACCTTATCTGTTTCATAAGACATGAAAAAGAGTTGCAGCTTTAAGGATGTCACAACTGCATCAGTCTTGTCTCACTAAAAATAAAGCTGCCAAAATAATCTGTTCTAACATCACTGTGGTGGAATTTTAGGCCACTCTTCTTTGCAGAACTGCTTTAGTGCTGCCACATCCGAGGGTTTGTGAGCATGAACTTATCTTTACAGTAAGATATTATGTTTAACTGTGGATCTGTGGAGTCTAAGAAGCTTGAAAAAGACTTGGACCTGGTTTCTGTTGATTTTGGTATGGTGTGATACTGGTGAGACCTACGACCCAACTCCTTGGAATTCTGAAATTGCTCTAGAGATGATCAGATTGAACAGTGCTTATAGGGGTCAGGTCTGGGTGTGTCTAGTCCAGCAACCACTTTTTTAATGGGGGCATATAAATATTCACAAAGGCACAGTTGGTATTAGATAAACCTTTTGCTTCAATAAAAATTATTATGATTGAAAAAGTTTTTCTTTTTCCTAAATACAGGCTGCCTTTGTATTTCCTTAAATATTGTTTGAATATCTTACATGGTTTAATATGAAATGGACACGGAAATACAAGAATCCTAGCTTAGGTCAAGTATTGTGTCAAACGCACACTTTACCGTTAACATATAGGTAATAGTATTTTCTCATGAGACTACTGTGACTATATAAGAGATAACGGCTCCTTATCTGTGTGGGAAAGACACAAGAAGAAAAGAGCCTCAAAAGTTATGAGAAGTAACGATGTGACAGTCATGTGATCTTTTATCATTTCGGTGAACTATCTCACACAAATGTTATAAGCAAAATTTCAACAGGAAGTTTCAGAGGCCCAGCACGTTGTCTGACCATAAATGTTGATCCATGCATCTGTACATTTAAACAGTGACACTTTTTCTGTGACTATATTCTATTAGGACGGTGGGAGTGGACGCGTCTTCCTCTCGTATGTTGTGCTAAACCACAACATACGGCACTAACAAACAAAAAGTTCTTTATTCCAACTTCTGCTGATGTTTCGGCTTCTTCGGCCTTCTTCCGAGCGATAAGACCACTTTTCCAACTTTTATGTACTACATTTTATAATTTGGCCTAATGGTGGTGCGTGCAAGTTTGGTTTGCAGCTAAAACATTGTCGTCCTTTCTTATGTTAAAAAGCCTTATTTTTATTTATTTTCTTAAAAAGGGCAATACCAAAAGGGAAAAAAACGAAATGTTTTTGCTTAAAGTATATATCATATTTATGTACGACTAACATCAGGAGAGGACATGGGGAACATCTTGTACAGATTCCTGTTGGTGGGGAGTCGGTTGTTAGGAGCTTTAAAATAGGAATTTCAGGGTGCAGCTTATTACCTTTGGGTGTCCAGCGGGGGAGTACGCAGCATATGGCTGAACCACCTCAGGGTCATTTTGCTCCGAAGTATAATTCTTCTCTTTTTCTCTGGCGGTGTGCAGCACAGCACCAGATGGGCTCACTGAAACGTACAACTCAGAATGACGGGTCGGCTAGAAAACAAGTCATGGTAGTTTGTCAAATTCATCACAACAACATATCATTTCCTGCAGAATTAGATAAGATAAGATAAGATAAGATAAGATAAGATAAGATAAGATAAGATAAGATAAGATAAACCTTTATTAGTCCCACAAAGGAGAAATTGCAGGGTTACAGCACCAAGAGCATCTTACAGAAGACAGAACAACAGAGCAACATTATGTACAATTAAATTAAATTAAATGTGCAGTTGTGGACATGTTGGGTAGTGAGTGCAGTTGTGGACATGTTGGGTAGTGAGTGCAGTTGTGGACATGTTGGGTAGTGATGTAGTTTTGATGCAACAAGATGGAAAACACAAGCTAAATGTTATAAATATAGCCATCGTGTTAACACAATAACTATTTCATGGAATCTTTTCAGATTTTATACACACATAAACCTTAATGCGAGGAAGAACAGGATTGATTTGGGGTCAGTTGCAATTTTTCCAGCACTAGGGGACGCTTTATCTCCAGAGTTTTTCAGACTAGAATTCCTCAACTGTTTATCCTTACTTCCTTCCTTAGGTCCAATTGTGTCTTAATGTATCTCTATAATAGTCACAAGGAATATATCTCTATATAAACGTGTCTCGTTTTCTAACTGAGCTCAGAAAAATAGTTAACTGTATTTATCTTCTTTCCTGCGTCACAATAGATCAATCAATTGTGTTGCTCATCTCTAATTCTCCGTGATGCATAAAACTTCATTAAAAACGCTTCTGTTTAAGTCATCGTCCATCAGACCTTTTGACCTCAGCTCACTCTTTCTCTCTCTGTAGGCAGTCTTGCCGACTCAATTGATGTGAGGATGCAACACCGTGACTGATTTATAACCAGTCATAGCCGGAATTTCCTGACAATTAACTAAGTATCTATTGATTTATATGTTGATCATCCACAAACCTTCCTTCACTGTGGTCAAATGTGGAGAAGTTAGAAGAATGGGGAGAGGATTGATGACCTACCCACAGTCACCTTGTTGGGGTTGTTGGGGTCGGGAAATGACAGGTACACCATGTATTCTTCTCTCCAGGCCTGGTCCAGGCCAGTTTCATGGTCCTGCCATCTCTTCAGCATAAACTGGACGGTCTGCTTGTCTCCAGCTGTGGTGGCCATGTGGGGCACTTTTGTCAACTCCCTGTTCAAGAAAAGTTTGATTCAGTGAAGTGTTTGATATCACACTGTCCACAACCTGAGAGGGATATTAAGAGCTATTCCTGCTGCAAATCACAATTATAAATAGAAATGTTTCTCGCTTTTTTAGGGAGTTTCATACACGCACCCACACCGACACGTACGCACGCATGCACGCACACACACACATACACACACATACATGTCAATTTGTCATTTGAACAAATAAACTAAATAAAAATCCATTTCACCAATCACTAACTCAACTCACTTTAGGCTCTCCTGAATCTGGACGTTGTCCACCTCAGACATGAACTTCTCAATGAGGCTCTCCTCCACATCCTTTAGCACATCTTTAACCCAGGAAGGTTCCGAGCTGCCGTCCTTGGTGATACCATAGTGGCCGATCAGGATACCTATGGTCAGAACTCCAGCACCACATACAATCAAGATCAACACCTGCTTTATCATTCTCCTCCCAGGAACCGGGTCTTCTTATAAAACAAGTTCAGCTTCTCTTAGGAGCTAAATCTGGATGACAGCAAGCTCTCTCCAGAAGCCAAGAATATTTTAGTTTTTCGTTATTCCAGGTTTGGTTGAGAGGAAATCTGAGGAGTCTGATTCCTAAATGATCACTGAAACACACGCTGCTGAGGCGAGCTCCCGTTAGAAAAAGACATGTTCATTGTAAGGTTTATTCATTAATGATTGCAGATGGAATGGACTTTATCCCTCAGTGCGGGAATGTGTGTGTGTAGGGTAGAAAGGATTATACATGTTTACATCCGAGCTGAAAACCAGCATTGCCGGATTGATATAGATTTGAAATGTTGGTGAAAGTGACCATAGATGTGATTATGAAAGGTTGTTAGAGTCTCTATTTGTCTACCCTGTGTTGAACTGGCAACTTTTCCGCCGTGTTCCGTCTTTGTCCTCTTTCCAAGACCTCCTGTGTCCTGTTCTAACATCCCCCTTTTGTCCTGCCATGATCTCTCCTTTGTACCATCATGATTTCAGTGGAATTAATGGCCCATGTGACGAACTGGCTCGTTTCATCTGCCTCTATTAGCACCTGTGAGGCTTCTCACCGCCAGCAGGTACCAAAACTGTCTCACAGGTTCACCTGAGTATCGTTAGCATGAGGCTGTCCAAGACTGCTCCAAACATATGACCATTATTTGTGTTAATTCAACCATTACCCTGAGTAGACTGAAAAATATTTATGACTTTGCCAGATTTACACAAAGACAGACTTCAATTATTTTACATTTCAATGCAGTATTTCCACTATGTACTTAAAAACTGTAATGTAATGTAGATGAAAGTTCAGATACTGAAGCGACACAACATTGACGCTGTGTCCTCAAACATATAATAATAGATGAACTGATAACAACTTGTTACTTTACTTTAAGGCTGCAGTTGAGGGGATGACATCATCCTACAAGACGTTGCTTAGGGGAAACAACACATCTGGAACGCTCTGAGCGGCAGGAGCATTGAAAGTACATGCTATTTTGGATCATATTTTCCACTGTTGGTCTTACTGTGAGTGGTCATGTTCCCCTGTGACCATTAAACACATTGCTTAAGAATTTCCATGCTAATAAGAAAATGCATTTGGACATAGTTTATGTCATTCCATGAATGATGACTACAAAAACAAACAACTATATAATATATATTTGCTGTAGTCTCAATACCTTAACCCGATCCTCCATCTCTGGATTTTGTGACAAATGGGTCAACAAAATTTGAAAGTGGTTTATTTGTAAGTGCAAATTACGTCTTTGTTAATGACACCCCGAATTCAGCTTCATCACAGGCGGCAACATTTCTCTCTAGGGTTTCCTGATGTTTGATGGAATCCATCTTACTCCATGATGCAGGCTCCCAGCTCCAGAGGAATACATGAGCCGCCACCGTTCTTCTCTATAAGCAGCATTTCATTATTTAGTCCATTTCAATGTTGAACAAGTTCTTCCTTTTTTTATCCATGTTAGCGTGTGCCGAGTCGAAACATCTCCTCCAGCTGCTCTCCTGGAATCATTAGAGGCATTCTCCTGATTGGGACTCCAGATCAGAAAACACTGACAATGACACCATCATTTTGAATCTCTAACGAGGAACGATTAAAATGCAGAATTATTTTCTTTATCAATACCATTTCAAATTTTTATTAAAATTTACTTTCAAAAGGGAAAATGGAAAGAGACCTTGATGGATTAAACAGGTATGATTTTAGTGTCCCACTTATAAACTTATAACATCAGATTTGTTTATTTGTATTTTCTTCCTCTCTTTATATTGTGTAATGTTTTATTTTATATTTATTTTAAATGGTTGGATAATTTTATTAGATGACTCCTACTTTGACATGTTGTTTTCATAAAAAAAAATATTTTTGTGTTGTTGTGGATTGCAGTGGATACAAATTTCTCAACAGGATGATCTTATATCTTAAAATAAATGTAAGATAAAATATCTTAAAATGTTTTTACGCCAACCAAATTGAAAGAGGGATGTAGTTGTGGGTTGATAATATGTTCGTCCATCTGTTATATATTTTTTTTGTTTAATAAAAAATAATTAGTCAGTTTGCGTTTATATCATGAAAAAGGTCAGCTCAAACACCCATACATTCATTCATTGTGCAAAGTTTGAACCATAAAGTTATGAAAAAGGCCAGAATTTATTTCCATGAGCTTTTTTAAATTCTCAAATTCTTCAGAATTTTAAGAATAAAGTCAGATTTCTGTTTTCACTTAGGGACACAATTAACTTTGCTGACTACGCTTTACAACATAGAAATAGGAAATATGAATAAAACTAAAATATTTTATCAAATGGGAAAAATATGCTTTCATAGTTTGATTAATGTTATTAGAAGATAAGAATTGGAATATTGATCGAAATTTAAATTTAGTAACAAAAAAATCGAGTAAAAAGAACAGCTGAAGCACCTTGGATGGTGTTCTTTCTTTTTATTACTCTTTACGCACAAAACTCAGCAATACAACAAACTACAGTAAACAAAAAACGCCATGTTAATTTCTAGACTTAAATCAAGATACAAAAAGACAGAGAAAGGGTAAGTGGAAAGAAAAAAATGAAATAATAAAATATAATAAATATGTAATAGAATGTGGGGTGAACAAAATGAATCACGCAAACAAACCACACAGATTGCAAGCATTCGAGTAGCAAGAGTTCTGGTAGCTTTGCATATCATGGAAGGTATAGTCAAAATATAAAGCTCAGTTTCTTTTAACAAAACAGAGAAGAGAGGTCTTTACTGAAAAATTTACACTTATGAAACTTAACAAATAATAAAAATCAAATTAAGCACTAATTTATATTATTAGTATTTTTGTGTTCAGATATAACAAATATAACATCCTTAAAAGACAGTGAAAAATTACACAAAATGTGACCTACAAGAACATTATTAACATTTTTCCAAAAAGAATAAATAAAACTACAGAATCAGTATGAGTGAGATGGTTTGTGATTTACAGAAAGAACGGCTAAAATCAATGTCCCTTTTGGTACTTTTCTTTTTTTGAACGCTTCAATGGATACAATCTATGTACCAATTTATAGAAAACGATTCGACCTAATTCTTGAGTTTTTGTGGTAAGGACCAAACCTCTATCCAATCAATGTCAAAAAGAAAATGACTCCGTTTTTGCTGCATGAATAAAGACAAAGTCAAATTAGAACAATGCTATTTTTCCTAGGTTCATCCCTCTTTTACATGGTTATTTATGAATAAAGACAAAACGAGGCTTTAGACGTGACGTCACTGATTCTGTTTCAGCAATAGCTATTGTCGCCCCCTTGCGGCCAAATGTCTGCACTGCAGACTGAACAACACGGAACCTTCTGCCCGCAGTGAATGTTTCCCTTCTGCTTCCTATTTCAGCACATTTCCTTCTCGCTGTCAGGCTCTGGTTTATTAAATATTTTAATCTACACTCAGCTGTTAGCCGCTCAATGCATGCCGGGCAGTTATCCCCCATCATGCACCGTGTTCACCTGTTTCACTTTCACTCTTGAAAGATCTTTGTCACCTCGGTGCGCTGCAGACGGAACAGTAAGTCCATCACATCTGGCATTTGGTAGACCACTGTTACTAACAATATTAGACTTTGAGATCTTGGACGTGATCTCACAGAATCCCTGTGATATTTTTCCACTGGGATTCGTGTACTGTAGATGACTGCGCGGGTCTGCGAAAACGAAAGTGTTTCTCCTCTGGTTGATCTGCCATAATTCTGCTCTTATTGTCTCAAATATTGAGTTAAGAGCTCTTTGAATTTAGTAAATTGTCAGCTCTCTTTGAGTTATTCAAGGACATTGAGATGATGAAGATTGTGATACTTACTTCTAATAACTGCAGAGTGAAATGTTTCTTCAATGATCAATAAAGTCTCCTCCTGTCCTCAAGACCAAATATGACCTAGTTAAAGATACACCACTTAATTCACCTGCAAATTGTTTTTTTTTCTTAGAACTTTCAATGATCAACACATTGAGAAATAAAAATAAACATAACAAAAACAGTACTATACGTTGTAACTATAGTATTAATCATTTTACACAACCAGTAATTAGGGCTTCCCACCATGAGTATTGATTACAGGGAGATTATAGGATGCTTTAGTCAAAAAAGCAGCTCCTCACCTTGTGTAGACCAGATGTAGTCACAAAAGCAAGTTTGATCGGTTGACAAGACGTCACATGAGTAGATGTGTAAAAACAGACGTGGGGTCCATATCCTGATTGTGTCAGCTAATTAATCAAAAGGAGAAAACTCATATCATAAATGGGTGAAATTCTCACTCATCCTGGGATTATGGTTATTACTGATACCACAGAGGCTGAAATTATTGTACAAATTCGCTCATCATCATATATCCTGGCAGCAGTGCCCTCAGATGATTTCATCCTGTTGGATGGTGGCTCCTCTGTCAGAGCTGCCAGGAGTTTCTGCTGATTCTGCAGTAAATCATCAACACCCAAGAGATTTATGTTCTGAAGGGGAAAAAAAGGCATCTCATCATGGTGCTGTTTCCTCATAAAGAGCAAACTTTTGTCACAGTTAGGCCTTCTGATACATGACAATGGTACTTTTGAGGGCCTGGAAATTTATCCCAGAGTCTAATAAATTTGAAAACACAATTTTTGTGAAAACGCTGATTTCCCCGCCACACTATCGCGTGTGACATTTGTGATTTCGGTCCAATAGCCACCCATGGACCGAACAACAACAAAAACAATGTTGGACTAACTTGTTTTGTTTTTATATCCCCGTGGACAAGGATCATTGTCACAATATTGTCGTCTGTACATGGAACATTCATTGGGGATTAGGATGGTTCAAAGATTTGTTCTAACAAGAACAACAGTCCTGCTTCCAGCATGATCAAGGTTAAAGTTCACCTAGCTTCGGAATTCTTGCAGATGTGTATTTTCTCCCTCGAGTTGGATAGAGACATAATGAATATTTCTCTTAAAGTTGGGTTATCAGACTCAGAAAAATCATTCAAGCTTGACCGAACCTCATTTGTTGAGAATTATTATGAAATTTACTCTACAAATTGGACCAACAATTATTGGTATGTTTTTAAATTCCTTGATCACACAACAAAGCACTTGTAATTCTTACCATAATAATGTATTTGTATGATATTTGTATTACAGGTGAGAGGATTACCTGCTTGCATTGCCACCATGTTAGTGCCTCTTGGTCTGCTGCTGGCGTTCATTATCTTTCCTTATTCATCTGGAGGTCATCTACCAAATCAAGACCAAGTCAAGAATGTCCCCAAAGCCACTAATGGCCAACCATTCCCCTGGAACCAAATGAGACTCCCTAAAACCATTTCCCCTCTCCACTATGATCTCACAATCCACCCCAACCTGACCACGTTTGACTTCTCCGGTGTTGCTCGTATCCAGCTGTATGTGCATGAAAACACCAAGACCATTGTTCTCCATTCCAAGGAGATGCAGATATCCAATGTGATGCTGTTTGCGCCTGAAGGTGTCAGACAACTACATGTTTTGGAGTATCCTCATTTCCATCAGCTCGCCCTGATGTCAGACTTGGTGCTGACCAAAGGTAGAAGGTATGAAGTTCATCTGGAGTTTGCTGCCAACTTGTCTGACAGCTTCCATGGGTTCTACAAAGGCAGCTACCACACTAGCAGTGGAGAAGTCCGGTAAGAGCATGAACAACTGGTCTCTGGTTTCTGTTCAAATATTTGTATGTTTTAACTTCATTGAATCACATTGACTTGAAATTATGTATTCAAACACAATAAATCAAGACCTTTCTGACATGGCTGGCTGCCTCAGAACTGCTTTTTATATGATGTAACAGGATAAAGCTGATGTGAGGATGGTGTTTGTCCAGAAAAATATGATACTGGAAGCACCAGTGATGATGGGCAATGCAGCCATAAGTTTAAGAATCGGGACTGCCAGTCGAGGCTACGCACATGACATCACGGCACACAGAACTCACTGTGGTTACTCTCCCTGATGGGCAGTGTTACAGTTGACCTTGTCAAAAAAGGAAGAGAAAAAAAGTCATAAATGGGAAAGACCTGTCGTATGTAGAGGTGCACCAATTGCAATTTTCTTGGCTTATCATTGATTTCTTTTTAGAGTCTGACTGTTCTTCGGAGTTTTAAAACTACAATGAGAAGTGTATTTCAAATGTTCTTATTTTGAAAGATTACAGTGAAACTAAGGCTGGCTGGCAATGTGCATGTGTTCTGACCTGTTAAAATGAATTTAATAATAATAATAATAATAATAATACATTTAATTTATAATGCACTTTACATTTGGATCAAATCTCAAAGTGCTACAAGGCAAAAGCAGATAAAAGCATCAATAAAAAAATAAAAATAAAATAATAACTATACAAAAACGTGACCAAAAGCATTAATGTTAATTACAGTTATAGGTTCTGCTAAAAAGGAAAGTTTTAAGTCCTTTTTTAAATGTGTCAGTCATCTGTGGAGCCCTGAGATGGTCAGGGAGTGCATTCCACAGACGAGGGGCATCAGAACAGAAAGCCCGATCTCCCATGGTGCTGAGCTTAGTCCGGGGAAGGAGGAGGCGGTATGACTGGGTAGAACGGAGGGATCGTGTCGAGGTCAGTGGGGTGAGTAGTTCTTTCAGGTAGGGGGGTGCGTTACCATGGATGCACTGGTGAGTGAGGAGAGAGATCTTATAATCAATCCTGGTGGAGATGGGAAGCTAATGAAGGGAATGAAGAACAGGGGTGATGTGTTCGTGTTTACGAACTCTCATCAGGATCCTTGCAGCACTGTTTTGAACATACTGCAGTCTTTGAAGACTTTTATCAGGGATCCCGATGAGAAGTGCGTTACAGTAATCCAGTCGTGAGGAGACAAACGTGTGGACCAGCTTTTCAGCATCACTCAAGGTGAGTGAAGAACGGAGTTTCGAAATATTTCTGAGATGGTGAAAGGACATCTTGCAGATGTGTTTGATGTGGGATTCAAAAGTGAGTTGAGGGTCAAATCTTACACCGAGGTTGGTGACTGATGAAGAGAAGGGAATGTCGTGACCAGAGAAGGTAATACTGGTTATGGAGGAAGACTGGGTCTGGTGAGGGGTGCCAATTGAAATAGCTTCGGTTTTGGAGCTGTTCAATTGGAGAAAGTTGTTTTTCATCCACACCTTTATCTCCTCCAGACAAGCGCGGAGAGTTGACAGGGGAGATGATGATAACGATGAGGATTGAGAGGCTGAGGAGGAACATGTGTCAGTTTTTATGTAGATTTGCGTGTCATCAGCGTAACAATGGAATGAGAGTCCATATCGACTGATGACACGGCCAAGGGGGAGCATGTATTGTATGAAGAGAATGGGGCCAAGGACTGATCCCTGGGGGACTCCACAGGTGACGGTGTGTGTCCGGGACTTTGAACTTCCAAGGGAAACGTATTCTGTTCTGTCAGTGAGGTAGGACTGAAACCAATTTAGTGCGATTTAGGACAATTTACCCTCCGTCCTCCCCGCCATGTGTTTCTTAAACCAATTGCATGATATTTTGCAGTGAAAATAAAACTTTGTGAGTATCGTCTAGTATTATACGTTATATGTTGGCTTTGTTCAGGGGCATCAGGGCTCGTGGCTGGCTCTGTGCTCTCTGTGCTCACCTGTGATTCATTTTGAACGGTGTAATTACTGGTGTTACGAATAGCGAGCTTTGTGTTTTCTGGTACTTCCTGGTTTACTTGAGAGATATTTGGAGCTTGGTGTGTAATTTACTTTATGTGTAAGTTAACTATTATTATTATATGGTCTGCATTGTGTTAGAGTCGACAAATTCCCCCAAATACAGGATCAGATTTACTATTTATCACACACACAAAGAAAGCTACGAAGAGCAAGCCCTCACTCTTAAAGAAGGGTAAACATGAAGACCCGACTCATGAAACCGTTGTGAACTGGTGGAATCCACGGAACATTTCCAAGTTGACCTGGTGCCGGTGGTGGCACGTCATTGGGCAGAAAATGTGTCTGCCGGGGCCAGCCAGCGATGAGAGGGATGCTCCTGTAAGGACATCCTTGCCGTATTTTGCCTGCCGAGTTGAATCCCCCGGGTTAGCTGCACGGGCCTTTTCATAAATATACAAAAAATGCTGCAATAATAAAAAGATTTTTGAAAATGCTACTCATGAGGTTGTCTTAAAGAACGTTACAGTATGTGTAACTTAATCTCATGTTTATTTCCCCGTTACCAGGTGTCTGGCATCTACTCAGTTTGAGGCCACCTTTGCTCGTGGAGCCTTCCCCTGTTTTGACGAACCAGCCTTCAAAGCCAACTTCACCATACGAATCATCCGAGAGCCACGTCACATAGCCATATCCAACATGCCTAAGGTAAGCCTGAACGCATCTGTTTAGAACCCAGTAAGATTCTGCAAAGGTAATAATTTGTTGTACTCTGGCTGTAGCTGGCCTCTATCTCTCCTTTTCATTTCCATCACTACATGTCTGTGTCCCTCAGGTAAAAACTGTGGAGATCCCAGACGGCTTGCTTGAAGATCACTTCGACACCAGTGTACGAATGAGCACTTACCTGGTGGCATATATTATCTCTGACTTCCTGTCTGTGAGCAAGACCACCAAACATGGTGTCAAGGTGAGTAGATCAATTTTTAACAGCATAAACAAAATGCATTTGAAATTGTAACCCAGCAACAAAGAATCAAGTAAAATATTGAAAATATTTCACTACACTATGACATGTTTCTGCAACATTAATAAAGAGTCCTGTACTGTCAGATTTCAGTATATGCTGTACCTGAGAAGATAAACCAGACAGCATTTGCGCTGGATGCTGCCGTCAACCTTTTGGACTTCTACGACGACTACTATGATATTCCTTACCCTCTTCCAAAACAGGGTTAGTGGAAATGTGCTGTGCTTGTCCCTCATATTTCACAAATAATGTTGTAATGAAGACTCTCCCCTACTCTGCCTTAGTTTATTATGTCCCTGAAAAGTTGGGGATATTATGGAATCCTCTTTCACAGATCTTTCATGTTAATGTGAAAACACGGGAGAGAGGAAAAAAAGACCTTTGTGTGAGGAAGAACTGAATGGATTTTGGGAATGGTCAGTTACATATTTAGGGGTAGCTTTATCGCCAAAATCAGTTTTCGGGAAAGAATTTCTCAAACATTGATCCAATTCAGCTCCTTTGATGAAAAGCACTGTTTTTAGGACATATTTCCTAACTATTGGTGCGATTTCTTCCAAATGTATACTTTATACAGTATGTGTAAAGGTGCAACCGACCCGCCTTGAAGAGCAGTGGGATTCCTGTTACTAAGCAGCAGCTGTTATATTTTTATTATAAAGAATACGTTTTCTTTCATGACTTCAAAAGTAATAAAGAAATCAGAGGGTTTTTTTATACTCGGTTTTATTAATTGCCTTATACCGGAAATCTACGGTATGGCTGTGATCATCATAAATAACCGGTACTCTACCTCTATTAAATTATTGAAGACCGTTTGTCATAGATCTGTGTCTCTCCTTTGCGCAGGTATCCTGGATAATCATATCTCATATGCACTGCTTTCTATCAGGCCAATTTGACCGAGTAACTCTCTCCTGTTAATTAAAATGTAGTCATTTCAAGTGTTGTCCATTGATTGATTGAACAGAGAAGCGGCAAAGACTTTTATTTTTCATAGAAGGGACATAACATTTTTAGGGAACCTTCAATCTTTGAAATACATGAAAACAGCAAAATGTGCAGAAATGACCAAAATCAGCGGATATGAATGTATAGATTGAGTAGTATTTATGTGCATGATCTTGTCCACTGTAGACCTGGCTGCTATCCCTGACTTCCAGTCAGGTGCGATGGAGAACTGGGGGCTTACAACCTACAGAGAGACTGGCCTCCTCTACGAACCCATCAAATCCTCCATTTCGGACAAACTGTATATCGCTGCGGTTATCGCTCATGAGCTCGCACACCAGGTAAGTAGCTCGGGCCTGTTTTGCAAAAAAAGATTAGCAGATTAGCACTTTATTCTCTGAAAGAAAAACCGTGTTTGTTTACAATGTTGAAAACTGAAGTCGAGAGCTGCAGTCTTATTCTGCAAACTAAGGCTAAATGTGCAGATTCTGTCTCATTCAGAATTAAAAGGTTTAAATATGCATGTATTTCCCCTCTAGTGGTTCGGGAACCTGGTGACAATGGAGTGGTGGAATGACCTGTGGCTAAATGAGGGTTTTGCCAAGTTCATGGAGTTTATATCTTTGGACATCACCTATCCAGAGCTGAAAGTGGTGAGTGGTGGAACCGATGACTTCTCCAAGGAGGTTTTGTTTTTGTAGGCATTCGTTGGTCTGTTAGCCGAATTACACACAAACTCTCGACAGCTTTTTGTATAACTTGGTAGCATCGCTGGGCATACAACAGGTGATCTGGATAGTGAGCAGGAGTCAGGAATTTGATTTCATCTTCCTTAACATTAGATTTGTTTCAATTATTTCCGTCTATTATACATAAACCATTTGATGGGTATTGATCAAATGAGACAGGAGGGATGGAAATGTAGTACACAAAATTCTTGGGTGGAGTAAGGACTCTGTTGAAGGACATTTCACATTTAAATTGTAATATAAAATGTTTTGGATAATTTTAGTCAGTTAAATATATACTATTTGATGGATTACCATGAAATTGATTTGCTTTTAGAAAGAATACGGGCTTATACAATGGAATAAGTCCTGTAGTACTATCAAAACTAAGATATTATTAATTAATTAAATATTGTAGTGGTAGGTTTTTCACAGTCAGGTAATCAGGGGCAACTGCACTGTGGTTCAGGAGTGCTGTCTGGTTAAGAACATAAGAACAAGTGGTCTCTATATCTGTGGATGCCTCTCCAAGCTAAATTCATACAGCAATCACCTGCATAAGAAATATCATAAGAATACAGTAGTTTAAGCCCAGTAGATACTATAGGAAATACTGCATGTAACTGTAGTATTTTTTGAGCATTTAAAAAGCTACTAAGATAGCTAAGCTACTGAAAACATGCCTTCTTTCTCCAGGATGACTTCTTCTTAGGGAAATGCTTTGAAGCCATGGAGGTGGACTCCTTCAGCTCCTCCCACCCTGTCTCCGCCCACGTAGAAAATCCCATGCAGATCCAGGAGATGTTTGATGACGTGTCATATGACAAGGTCAGCAGCCTATTCACAGTTACTCAGATTACCATACCGATTAATATTGTGTGAAGGAAACTAATTTCGATAGATTATTACCTATATTCCGCTTTACTGACTTATGCAAAACAAAAGCATTAAACTTATGTTTTGCTCTACATACTACCAAGATATTACAGAATATTGTTCTCTATACACCGACCACCAATTCAACATTCTCAATCAGTATGCAAATACAGTCAGAGTTTAACCCCGCTCTAGTCTATCAATCAATTCACCGTGCTGCTGGATTATTCCTCAACCAAATATTGTGTGTCGCTGCCCTTTGATGTTGAAGCAAACAATTATCTTATTACTCAGTTCAAAAAAAAAACACGAACATTCCCGTAAATAATTAATGTTTATCTTTTGAAAAGAGTTATCCCAAAATGTGCAAAGGACTTGTTAAAGTATTTCATCGCACAACAGATGGTAAACTCTTGATTTTCAAACATTGTTTCCAGGGTGCATGTATTCTGAACATGCTGCGGGATTTCCTAACTCCTGAGGTGTTTGAGGTCGGCATCATCCGATACCTCAAGCGCTACAGCTACCAAAACACCGTCAACAGCCACTTGTGGGAGAGCCTGACAAATGTGAGTGATGATAATGAATCTAAGTCAGGATGCCTCTGCATAATGATGAATAGGTAGTTGAAGTAGTTCTCAGAATGCACCTGTTGATAGCTTAATACTTTAAGTGTTTGATATGAGCTTTCCCGGTTAAATTCAGATTTAATCCTCTGTTGTTGAACAATTAGAAGTTTGTATGGTCTCAAATTAGTGACTGTTGTAACCCTGTACAGCAGCACAGTTGCAGATACATCGTTTTAGACCTGATTTGTTAAACATTGTTTGCTGCATTTGTCTTTTTGTCTGCATTCCTACCAGATCTGTAACCCTAATGATGTGGGTGAAGGCCAAAGGAAACACAGAGAATTCTGCTCTAAGCGCAACCACCAGCCAGGAGACTCTGTATGTTTTCACCATTTGTGAGAGTTAAAAAAAAACACAAATTAATGTTCTGCCTTCTTTTTACATTTTACCACAAAAGATTGTTTGATTGCACAAATTTATTATTTCTGAAATTCAGATTTCTTTCTTTTATACTTAATTGCTTGAATTTGTGGCAAAATCCTGCAAATCTGTCAGTTAATATCATTCAATTCTTCGCTTGCATAATCAGACTGAAGTGACCCAAATCCATTTTCTTGCCTGAATGTGACTCAAATTGAATTTTTTCAAGGATTTGTAAAGAAGGAATACATACTCAGTTTGTGCCTGTGAGACTTGAAGGCAAACATTTCACATCGGAATTAATGTGACTTTTTCCATATATGCAAGCACTGAGGAATGACATCATTAGCCAGCACTGCTTCAAAACAAAATGACCAGAAATGTCTACTAGTGTCCATTTCTGTCTGAATATCGTGATCTGACTCACAGATGTGCCGTTTTTTGTTTTTGATGATGCAGTTGAATGAGGAACCAATCTATCAATATGTGCATACCAGCCTTTCACAGTACGTGCATGTTGGTGTGTGTGTTTGTGTGTGTGTGTGTGTGTGTGTGTGTGTGTGTTTGTGTGGGTGTATGTTGGTAGAAATGGTATTCTGGTGATGAGCTGGATGTCAAGGCAATCATGGACACTTGGACTCTGCAAGAGGGTTTCCCGCTGGTCACTGTGGAGGTCAGGGGTCGTGAGGTCAGGCTAAGTCAGGAGCGCTACCTGAAGGGTGATGATCCCTCCCTCACCAAAAGGTAAAATGTCAAATTAAGTGTCACAGTAGTAACCAAGCGGAAAAGCACCTCGTTCTCGCTAAATACACCACATAGGTTCAGTGATTTTTCCATTTTATATCTTAAATCATGCATATAACTTTAAATTTCTCAATTTATCTTTTTAAATAGATAGATATATTCGGATTATATTTTTAATGAGGTAATTGTTATTTGCTGCTCACAGATATTTGTGGCAGATCCCTTTGACATATAGGACCAGTGCTTCCAGCACCATCCAGCGCTTCCTGCTGAAGACAAAGACTGGTGAGTGTGTCGCTCCGTCTAATAAATCATATTAATCGTCGTTCTTAATCATAGATTTTTACCCTTTATTCGTATCATCTACATAAAATGTTAATTTTCGACAAAGATTGTCTTTGCTCCCCCTCCATGCAGACGTCCTGTACTTACCAGAGGAGGTGGCCTGGGTGAAGTTCAATGTGGACATGAGCGGCTTCTATATGGTCCATTATGGAGACGAAGGGTGGAACTCCATTATCAAGCTGCTGCAACACAATCACACAGCTCTGAGCGGCAACGACCGCGCCAGCCTCATCCATGATGTCTTCCAGCTGGTCAGGTTTGTTTGACGTTCAGCTGAACCTTCGGTTTTTCCGCCATCACACACAATAGTTAAGTTTCTGGCTTTAATGTTCAACTTTAATCATGTTCAATCATTCTATCCCCAAAAGGTCAGGGACATTATGGAATCGACCGCTGACGCAGATCCTTCGTGTTAATGCAATAACTCAAGAACTTTATCATGGATCATTTTCAAATTTTAAACCCACGTAAACCTTAGTGAGAGGAAGAACTGGAGTCATTTTGGGAAAGGCCGGTTAGTGTTTACAACACTAGTGGGAGCTTTATTTCCAAAAGTCTTTGGACATAATTTCTCAACCAATGGTTTGATTTGGTACAACTTTGATGAATATGAATCAACTTCGAAGTGTCTGTGCTTTACTCAAAAAAACTTCATATTTTACTCACCAGGGGGAGCTTTTTTCATCAAAAACATTGTTTTTTGCACACAGCTCAAACAGTTTTCCATGGATCTTTTTTAAACGTTATACACCCATTGGCCTTCGTAAGAGGTAGAACTAAATTGATTTTGAGAAGGGTCGGTTGAATATTTCTGACCGACATATTTGATCAGAAATATTCTGACGGTAAAGTCAAAAAAAAACTTAAGCTTTACTGCCAAAAGTTTTTGGGAAATCATTTCTTAACTATCTGATTTAGTCAAAATTTGGTGCATATATTTCTCCCTAAAAATGCTGTGGAAATAACTCTACATTTAATCTGAGGGGTTGAATCAGGGGGAATGTTTGTTCAACAAAGGGAATTGGGAACTTTTCGAGGATAAACACTCGGGGGCGACAGCATAGGTCTAGTTCTCATAAAGAACATGGAGCCTATTAATAATTTAATAGCGTTAATGTTGAGGGTGGCTCATACATTTTTAATTTCAGTGTTTCCCCAGTGTTCCTTAATCATCCAAATATGATGTAAAATAGCCAGAACTGGCATCATTTTACGTGGCGTCTGTACGTGTGTGTTGTAGTATAGGGAAGGTGAGGCTGGACACAGCGCTGGAGCTGTCGCTGTATCTCTCCAAAGAGACGGAGATCATGGCAGTGAATCAGGGCTTCGGAGAGCTTGTTCCCCTCTACAAGCTGATGGAGATGAGAAACATGGCTGCTCTGGAGACCCAGATGAAGGTAGGTAAAGGCACGCCACAAAACAGTTCATATGAAATCATGTGAGATGGGAATGTTTCCTACATGGAGGAACAAAAACTGTTCGATTCAACAGAATAAAAAGAGATAAAAGTCCAAATTCAGTAGCTACATACTTGAGTCATAAAGAAGATTTTTTTTTTTTTTTTTTAATATATCTACCTCATACACATTATTTACCTCCATGCTATTGACCTGCAGTCCGGTTCTTCCATGGCGCATTGCTGCATCTCATGATGCTTTATAGCCACATGTGGATGGTATGAAACAACTGGCTGGTAGATGTATCATCACCAAAACAACAACCCATTCATTAAAAATACACTCCTCCTACTGCTACCAGACACCAAGTACTCCACAAGTACGTTAGTTGGAGTGTTCTCATACTAACACTCCAGAGCACTCCAATTAGTTTGAGTGCTCGGGAATGGAAAACCAATGTTTAATGTACTACTTCACTGTTTGATGCACTCCTGACATCTACACACACCCCCCGTGTGAACATCCTGAACATCAATGGTGTCATTGTCAACACTGTGCTTGCACACAAACACCGACTGCAGGCAAAGTCTGCGCAGACTGATAACACAGAACATTCCAGGGTTACAATATCCCTCAGTTACTTTTTGCCGTCTACGTTCGATCCCCTTGAAACAAGTAACACGTGGCATCAGTCTTCCTAGAGGCTGCCTGCAGTGGCGTGGTGTGTGTGTGTGTGGAAGCCCCATGTCAAGACAGTGACTCCATTTATGATCAAAATGATCATAAATCATGGTCTCTTTACATAAATGTGGAAAAGCCTGAAAACAATGGTTAAAAAAAGAAGCATGCGTTTGAAACTCTATAATCATATTTAATGGTTGTGGTTTTTACAGTCTATCATTTTTTTTGTTTTTGTAATTAGTGCTCTCATTTTTGTAAGTAAAAAAGTATTTTCATTAGTAGGTATTAAACGATTTATGCAGGGTTGAAACCAGGTGCAGGGTTTCAAATTTGGGTGGGCATTTTAATTCCACACTTTTAATAGGGTTAACTGTTTTCATTCCTTTGGTCATTATTAGAGCTGATCTATTGTATTATTTCATGCAATATGCGTGAGTATATCAGACAGGTGTATAGCTCAAACTGTGTGGAGATGAATGTACACCAACTATTATGGTATGGCTATGTTGACCAATACATCTATCAATGTATTTGATCTTTACACTGGGAGAGCATGACGGGATACCAGGACCACATTGACAACAAATTTAAATAAACAGTACAGTATGGCGTATCGAGGGCTGTGAGTGTTTGTGTGCCACAGCGTGAAGCCTGAGACATCAGCTCCCTAAAGCCCCTGCTGGCCAGCTGTCCTCTCACCGGTCTTAAAATTCCAGCCTTTCTTTATCATTTCATTTCATTTTCATTTTTTCTTGTGAAATTCTGACTTTCTTCTTTTAAAATTTTTTACTTTTTTTCTCGTTAAGCCGAGATTTTTTTCTTGAAAATTACAACTTCTTTCGCACATTTTTAAATGTTTCAATTAATTGTTTAATCAATTATTTCTCACTGATACCAAATCATGTCTTTGCACTGCTTCCTTTGACTAACAACAAATAAACACAATAACATTAAATTGAAAATTTCAAATAATATTCATTTACAGCTACACAAAACCTTTACTACGCTAACTACTCAAACAGTTTATCTGTGGTCAGTATTAGAGCTGTTGTCCCAACTGACTAGCCCTTTGCGTTACATGCTGACTGCTTTGTCTTTCAGAGCTACATTCTAGATCTGTTCCGGGAGCTGATTGATCGGCAGGAGTGGGATGACTCTGGATCAGTGCCTGAGCGATTGCTGAAGAGCTACCTGCTGGTCTTCAGCTGTATCAGGGAATACCCCCCTTGTGTCACCAAAGCCACCCAGCTCTTCAACAAGTGGAAGGACTCTGATGGCAACATGAGGTCAGGGGTCATCACCTAAAGTAGTACAGTCTCAGTCAGAGCTTCATTTAAAATGTTATTATTAAGAAGTGATTAAATGTTTCCATGTAGTTACTGAACTGAAGCCCCCTGTTTGTAGCCTCCCTGTTGACACCACCATGGCTGTGTTTGTGATTGGAGCTCGATCCCCGGAGGGGTGGGACTTCCTCTTTCAAAAATACCGCAGCTCACTGCAAATGTCCGTAAAGAGCCGTCTGGAGGTTGCAATGACAATCAGTCCAGTGAAGGAGAAGCTCCAGTGGTAGGTTCAATAGATAAATCTGCTACAAGCATGTTATTTTCCTCTTCTTTTTATAATCCCCTGTGCGTGCTCCGTCCAGACGATTCCCCTGCTTCCCTATCTTTCTGCCCATCATCATCCTCTTACTGGATTTCCCATCATCATCCTCTTACTGGATTTCTTTCTACCCTCCTTTTTCCCTTTATCTTACTCTGGCTCTTCCTTCACACATGTTTTCTGTTTGCAGGATGATGGAGCAGAGCCTCCGCGGTGAGCTGATGAAGACTCAAGACCTCCCGTACATCATCATCTCCGTCAGCAGGAACCCTCACGCCGACAAACTGGCATGGGATTTCCTCCGAGCCAACTGGCCCATCCTGATCAAGAAGTCAGTCAGCATCCTGATTCAAATCACACATATTCTCCAGTTTTGCAACTATGCACAATCAAAGATTGATTTATGTTTGAAAAATATCCAATTCAGCTTATGGATTCTTATATTAGTCTAAAATAGTGTTCCACTTGTTTGAAGTCTTCCGACAAAAAAAACTTTCAAGATTCAGGCGTAAAAACAACAGTTGTGTATTGAAAATGGAAATTGTTCTACCGAAATGTTGACGGAGTTCAGTGTTCTAAACTCTGGATAACATCCATTTGCTTTAATGGGACAGATTTGAATTGGGCTCCAGCACCTTGTCGCACATGGTGACCAGGGTGACCAGCCGGTATTCTACCAGGGAGATGTTGGATGAGGTGAGCAACAGGCCACACCTTTGGGCCTACATTACTAATGACTGTCTAAAGTGTTGTTGGGGCCGCAAGAACCTTGATTTTTACCCTCCTGACATAGAAATGATATAGGTGACTCATCAGCCATATGTATCGTAACTTCTCCAAACCTTTCAGATATGGTCTTTTCTGCACATTTTGTTTTTGTTGTGTCTATGAGAATATGATAGGTAAGGTGAGTCTGAATGGTGCTCAACCTTCATATCCACAGTGTATCTGGCAACCTTGGACTCTAGCTCCACCGAGCCGAACTCACATAACAAGCATGTCAGTTCAGACGTACTTGTGTCTTTTTATGTTTAGAACCTAATGCAAATGTCACTTTCTTTGGTTTCCATGGAATTCTAGGTGACGCTGGCTGTTTGTTTGTGTTTTGGGGAATATCTGGTGAACAGTAACAAGCAGCGCTTTATAGACAATGAAAACAACATGGCAAAACTGTATTATTTGCTTACAAAGCGGTTGATTTCCTCCTCAGAAGTTAAGGAGATCTTAGAACCTCCACAGCTTGGAGACATTTCCAGTGGATTTTCTTCCTGTTTGATTTATCTGCTAACTGCTACTAACTGCTTTTGAAATCTTCCCATCAGAAGTCACACCAGATGCAGTCCAATAATAATAATAATAATAATAATAATAATAAATTTAATTTATAATGCACTTTACATTTGGATCAAATCTCAAAGTGCTAGACTAGGTGCGAGTCCAGTGGTTTATCCACTGCTGCTGCCTGCTGTGTAAAAGAGGCTACAAATTCAAATAATCAAGATGATTAATAGTCATGAACAGATATCTGTCAGATCATTTTTGTGCAATGGTCATAAAATTGATTGTTTTTAGCATTATGATAACCGCATTAGCATGAAGGCATTCTAATGAGCATCACGTTGTAACTGTATCAATTCAAATTGTTATGATTTATTTTTGTGTCAAACACTGGATATGGTTTTAGTGCTTTCTCCTTCTCACACCCAGGTGAGAAGCTTCTTTAGCTCTCTGACGGAAGAAACGGGCTCAGAGATGAGGTGCATCCGGCAGACTTATGAGATCATTGAGGATAACATCCGCTGGATGGACACCAACCTCCCTCTGCTGCAGGCCTGGTTGGACAAACGTGATCACAGAGGCCTGCATGAAGATTTATAACTGCTCTGGAAACAATGCGATCTGGATTGGACAGATGGAGGCTGCAGCGATGAGCGGGATTCTAGTCACAAGACTTGAAGCAATTCAATTTGAATTTTAAGATGAGGACTTACTTGTACCCTCCTCGAAAGCATAGATTAAAAACACCTGCGGATCCTGTGTCACTTCTCAGTACATTATTATTTCCTTCCTAAACTGACTGACTTGACACAAAAAAATATCCAGTGGAGGGTCAAAGAGACGGAATATGTGTAAGATTCCATTCATTTAACGATGGGGTTCTCCTTGATCTGACATGTTGGACTCTTTCTGTGCTTATTTAGGGTTTGGGTTTGCTTTGGGTGAATTGAGTTTGTTTTGTTTTTTTAAATCAATTCATGCTATATTTACCCTGCAGGGAGCAACAAATCAAATGTTGTCCACATCACTCCTCAGGTGCTATGAAAAATAAAACAAATAAAATTAGACTTATTGCCTGCAGCTCTCTGTAAAACTACTGTAAAATGAGTGTAATATTGACCTAATATTAACTCAAAAAAATTATTTTTCACCTGTAATGCCGTTAAGTTTGCTTGAGAGAGTTCGTTAAACAGACACGATTTAAAAATATTGAAAACTAACGATGTCTGATCACTGTTTTTCAGAGTTTGTGGAGATCCAATGGTGGGAATGTGAATAGTGAGAATTTCCTTAGACTTGCTGGACAGTATCCATTAAATTTCACTCCTCCTTTGTAGACATCCTAGAGTTGTGCATCTCGTGATAGTTTTCCTCAATTTATTTATTTTTTATTTGAACTTCAGTCATTTCCATGTCAGTTTATACACATTCATCAGTCATATTTCAGAAAGGAGGAGAGAAGGATATTACGGAATCGTCATCGCTACAGATCCTTCGCATTTATGCTATAACTCAAAAAGTATTGGGTAATCTATCTACTACCTAACTACATGGATGATTTTCAATTAGTAGAGGTGCGATGAAGAACTGGAATGATTTTGGAATTGGTCAGTTGCATATTCCTGCCACTATGGGGAGTTTTATCTCCAAAATTTGAGTTTGTGGGCATGATTTCTCAACCATTGGTCCGAGTTTGTCTAAATTTGGTGCATATGAATCGAATCAAGCAGATCTATCTTTCGTATACCTTATTTTACTCACTAGGGGTTATGTTTTTAAATGAAAAACACAGTTTTTCAAAGATCATCTAAACCATTAATCTGATTTAGTCCAAGCCTTAAGGAAATTTAACTTATATTTGTATATTATTGTATTTGGACATTTATTATACCGTTATTGTTCATATTTCACTCAATGGGGGGTCTGTTTTGTAAAATCAAAAAACCAAAATATTTATTTTACCCTTTATTCCCAACCATAAGTCCAACAATGTCCAAATTGGCTCATAAGAATCTACACAAGGAGATCTATATTGCGGTTATATTATTACTTGTGAAGTTGAAGATACGATTTCACTAGTTCATATTTTACTCATTAGGGGGAGATTTTTGTTGAAATGAAAATACCTTTGCTGTCAGGGACGACAGCGCAGGTCTGGGTCGGTGTGTAGTCTATCCATATCGGCAGGAATTCTGTTTTACTAGTGAAGGGGGTGCTTGTGTCCTTGTCATGGATGTTCTGGTTATCAAGAGCAGTGCGGTGCGGCAAAATAATTGTTGCATATTGTACTGCGGTTATCTGGAAGGCGTCGTCAGCTTTGATACACCAACAAGACTCGTACAACAGAAGGTTTTGGGCAAAACTTCTGAGGAACTGTGTGAAATGACAGCTGTCTTCACCTGTCGCTCATGCAAACATGAGGAACTTCCATCAAGGTGCTGGCCAACTGGTGTGTAGTCCCCCTTCACTCTCCTACATTTTCATTCTTTTTTTCAATCTGATGATGAAGATTCTTGTTTCCTCTTCCTCTGCTGCATTTGTGTTATTTAACACTTAGACTGTGACTATAAATTCTGTTCGTTTCTAATGTGCCTGAGGTAAGATATCTTGAATTGGGACTCCTAAAAATACATTAAAATAACCTGTCAAGAACATTTGTTTCATATAATGTATATAAAAGACTTATTTGGTATTGTATAATCTTTGAATTAGTACATACTGACATGTGACTGTAATATGTGACTGATTGGTTGAAGGTTTGATCAGTACAATTCTGTTGCTGTCCTTTGAAAACATTACATTTCTCTATAGTTCATGACTAACAGGCAATATTTGTTTTTAAGTCCTCTCAATCCAGCAGCTATGGATTTTGTATTTATTTACAAATAAATGGTGGCAAAATCGACATGCTGATTTTTTTTTCTGTTGCCCCTTCAGGTTAATTGTTTGGTTTCTGACTCATCCATTCTTGTCCATCAAAACTTAATCCACACAGTTCCAAGGATCTCCTTTGATTACCTTTCTGTTCTACAGTAAGACACTTACTTTCATCTAGTAGTTTATTTAATAACTAATTTAAGCCTGTTGTTTTCTTCATGATGATGTTTGAAGTCAGTTTTGATTTCATTTTGCGTGATTGGAATACAAAATCAAAAAAGGCATCTATTAAAGTAATAAATCAGATTTCAAAATATATGGAGCATAAGTATACGCTACCTATCTCTCATGTGCGTCCTTTTAATCTTCCTCTCACCCATCATCCTCTCTTCATCTTCAAGGACCTTCCTGGAGGCCGAGACTCATTCAGCATGATGATGACCAGAAGTAAATTGCCTCATATCTCTAATAAGAGAGGACACTCAGTATCTGGTGCCATCTTGAGGGATTTTCCTCTCTATATGTCAATATGATAATGTTTAGTATTGCCACAGATGCAGGGAGACACATTTAAGGGGGGAATGTTATTGTTCAGATAGATGTACGGATAAGATAGAAACTTTATAAGTTTACATTATAGAAATAGAAATATATAACATATATATATAGTATATATACAGTATAGGTATATATATATAGATATATAGGTATAGATATATAGGTGTATATATAGTATATATACAGTATAGGTATATATATATAGATATATAGGTGTATATATAGTATATATACAGTATAGGTATATAGATATATAGGTGTATATATAGTATAGGTGTATATATATATATTTATATATATAAGTACATATATATGTATATATAAACATATACATGTATATGTATATTCTGGTTATACATTATTATGAGTAAGGGACTTATTTGGATGGAACCTTTGCACCATGAGTAGCACGTTTTACATGTCAGGCTCTCTGTCAGCATCAAGAAATATTCTGTCCACATCTGATTGAAAACTGCTACACAGAATTTTATTATATTTTACAAATCCTTTGTAGAAGCCCAACACGTGTGCATCGTATTCATTGTTTCTTCAATTGTCTTTTTTGACATTTTCAGGTTTATTTAAATCAGCCTAAGTATTTGGTGGAAATCCAATTCGGAGCTTTCTTAGATAAAAGCCGCCCCCACCTGGGGCTTTGACTCTGGAGCACCACTATTGACTCAATGATCTTGTAAACATTGAGGAATATCAGTCAAGGTGCTCTTCACTTGGCCTACAATTGTGTAGTATTCCTTCTATCTCCTACAAAACATATGCTTTTCTTTTTTATTATCATTCTTCTGCTCTAGAATGGATGTAAAGCTGATTTGCTCTTTGTTTCTGTTTGTTGTTGTTGGGGGTTTTTTTTAACCTCTGAGCTCGTGGCCTAAGGTAGCTGTTACTTTAAGGCATATGATGTTGCCATAAATACCGATGGACCTTAAGCTCAGACTAGTAAAACAATCAATCCGGCTGATAAAACACATGAATACACGTATGTATGGGGGCAAACATACGTACATGTAAGGTCTGTGTGTTCAATACAAGCCCAAACTGAAACAAACTGCTGACAAAAATATTATTTCAGGTTCAGCAGTTGATATAAATGCTGGTCTTTGCTCTCATGTGTGGGTGCATACACACACACACACACACACAAACCAGCCACACCTCCCCCTCAGCAGCACACCCACAATAGAAACTGTACCCTGCTCCTGTGACGTCTAGCAGTCAAACTCACCTGAGGAGAGACGTCTCCAGATTGGAGGTAAGTTGATCTATCTGTTTCTGCTTCCTGTTTATCAAACTCCCTTACTGAATCTAATTCAAAGTGAATCTCATCGTGATATAGTTCATATGACATTAGAGGAGCTGTTTATTTGTTCAGTAGGCAGACTTAGCCCTAGTTCCAATGTGCGCGCTGACCATGGTAGGTAGGTGAATTTTTAGCTCACCTACCTGTCCTGTGATTTCAGTCGTTTCTTGTTTGCATGATTTGGTCTAATAATTTATATGTTGGTCCACCACGAAATAAAGGCTGTATGGTTTTAACCTCCATAGGAGTAAAGATTTAATACCATGACAGGATCCAGATCGAGTGTAAAGGTACCAAAAGGTGAAAGGTCAGGTTTTTAGTAATAGCAAATTCTAGAATAAATCAATATAACATTTTGATAAGTAGTCAGTGGTCAGAAGGCAGGGAATTAAGCCACATCTGTCTTTAGTTTTTCAGTTGGACTTTGGGCACGAGGAGTCTGAGGAAAATTTAAATCTGGATTAATGAAAGGACAGGACACATAAAAACTGTCTTGAACACCTTCTAGGCGCCATTCTTAAGCGAGTCCACCTCTTTCTTTCCATTGACTGTAAATGACAGAGCTCAAGACTCATTTATAATCTTTGTACCAATATATACAAACATATGAATGTAATATGTGGCTGTTATTGACAGTTTGATCATTCCAATTGTGTGGCTGTCATTAGAAAACAATACATCATGAGCCAGGTCTTCCACCATTCATTTCATTCAGTCCACTCTCTTGTTTGAGATCCAATCCAACAACTAGTACAATATCCAGATATGACCTTCCTCTTACAGAAAATGCTTCATGCCACATCCTACATTGAGTCATACTGTTGCTTCCGAGCTCCTCTCACACTATCACCTCGAAAGTGCTGTCGATGACCGGACAGGTTTAATGTCACATTGGAACAAATGTTATCACCAGATCATTGCGTCACAACAACAACCTGTACGGGTTCAGTGAATGACGGTAAACCAAATGAGGAGGGCAGTAAGAGGCTTACTTCTCCATGTCTATTGTATCAGTGCTTACATAAAGTGATGAACAATAAAAGGTTGATGGTGTCCTGAATAAACCATTTATGGGTCTTAAGTTCAAAGTTCAAAGAGAGAGATACAGGTCGGGAAAAGAAATGAAGAAACTTGTTAATAAAGTCACAGCTACACTCAAAAAAGGAAAATGTTTTATTTACTTGAACGTAACATGTATTTTGTGTGAAATAATTTAATTGTTGCAAGATAAACATGATTACATCATGTAGAACTTCCATGAAAATCACAAACTTAACTTAACAAGATTTAGTCGAGTTGCCATGAACTTGATTTATTTAATTTTACGCAAAAATTAGGGCCCGAGCACAGTGGGAGGTACCTATTATATTGCAAGGAGTTCTTTGTCTTTGCATTATTTTTCTGGCAAAAGAATCTTTTTTTTGGCAGCTTTCCTATCCCCGAAAAATCCCAGCAGAGGGCGTTGCAAAATGGCTCTAAAGCGCCCCCTTGAAATTTTCAAAAGACTGTCCCCAATTGATTTACTTTAACCTAAAGGCACAAAACTTGGTACACATTTTAATCATTTCAGGATCTACCAAAATGTAATTTGGTGTTATGGCCTAATCCAAACAGGAAGTCGGCCATTTTGTCTTGAATGGGCGCTACAGAGGCACCTAGTGCGTTGCCTCGATTGACTTTTTTCGAAAAATTTTAGTGACATCTAGAAGCCATAATGATTAATAGTTATCAAAAGCTAGCGGAATAGGGCGGCGCTTATTTAGACCTGGCCATAAAAAACAAATTGCCATAACTCGGCCATCTACTATATCATCTGAGCTGCCCCAGATTTCACAGATAGGATTAAAGTCTGGCTTGAAGAGGCCAACGTGAAAAAATACAACTTTTGTCATAGCGCCACCTAGCAATAACAAGAAAAGTTAGGTTTTACTATTTGACCCATTACTCCAAGTCTATAAATCTCAATAATTTCAAAGTGGGATCAGGAGAGCCACAACAAGTTGCAGATCCATTGTTGCGAAGGATGTGCGTGTTTGAATAGTCCGGTGGGCTGGGTGGCTAACATTGATGACTCGCTACAAAACTGTAGGTCATCATAACTCCACTGAACGTAGGCCAATCTCCACAAAACTTCTCCTGGTGGATAAAGGTCCCGCCCTGAAGAGGTCTTAATAAAAAATAAAAAGATTTCCATAGCTTCACCGAATGGTAATAGGAAGTTATCGATTCATACATTGATTAATTACCCAGAAACACCATTCAACCTTTGAAAACGTAGCTACATTCATCATCTCTAACATCAACATCAGACCACTTCTATATCTTTCATAGTTTGTGTCTTAATGAGCCTTATGGACTGGAAGATTTGGAGAAAAAATCATAAGTTACAGTGCAGCCCATTTACTTTGAGAAAACACAGAAATACTGCCATATTTACCCATAAATCCCACAAATCTGATTCCACAGACATAATTTTTGGATCAAATCTGAAGAAAATATGTCCTGCTTCGTATAATCCCAGAATGGAACCATACAACCTTATCGTTTGGGTTGAGGGGAACCTAGAGCACCAAGAAGTCTACCTCCCGGCTCCATAAGCGGCCATTCACAAATCCGGTCATTCAGATACAAACGATATGTATTATTCAACTCCCTCAAAAGGTATTATTTCTTCACTTAATGTGATCGCTCTCGTGCCCATGTTTCTGGGATAGGAGCCAGGGTGTGAGCCTTAGTAGTTTGGACCTTTACCTCACAGCTCTGACAGCCCTTCTCACTGCTCATAGAGGAGAGACAGGATCTGCAGCGCCTCGTTCACACACATAACTAGAGCAGAGGGAAAGAGAAGGGAGGGGCTGCTGCTCATCTCCATGTCCAGCCGTTAAAACGGTAATCCATGCAATAAATGAATCTATCTATCTATCCATCCATAACCTATGACTAGATCTTAATGTGATGTAATTTCTGACCATCCCAAACCCACTGAACATTCTGCCAAATCATTAAAACCACTGGTTACATAGCCTGAGCTATGACATAGTGATTACAGGATAATCAACCAAAACATGACCACTGACAATGTAGCCTCAGCTAAAGGACATCATAACTGCTGGCCCATTAGAAAATTAATTGGAAACACTGACAATGAATACATTTTCACATTAAAAACAATCATTAAAGGTTCATACATAACTTGGATGGCATGGCCATGGAGTCATGAAACTCGCCATATAATCCGTGTGCTAAAAAGACACTTTCCATTGTCCTATTCCACCCCAAACTTCACATGTTGATGATCAGAGTCCCGCCCTGAAGATGCCATTGTGACATTATTGGGTAACAGGGACAGCGCCACATGCTGGCAACAGGAAGGGAGATTTGATCGAATATCATTATTGGAAAATTGAGAGATATACGCTGTGGTGTCCTTATGGAGTAAGCGACGGGTATTAGCGATCGAACCGGTAGGAGTTTGCGCACGCCACGACTACCGTGGATGTGCGAGGGCCCTTTATCACCGCTGGTTTGTTTTGTTTTTGTGTCCACCCTTGATAAAAGCTGAACTGAAACTTGCATCTCTGTTCACAACAGCTATTCATTACAATAATATTATCTAATGGGTTACTTTCAGCACTAAGCAATTCATTTGGGCCAAGTTAATTAGTTTGAGCAACATAAACTCCATTTAGTTGGGTGTTTATACCACTGAAAAATTGGCTTGATCAACCCTATTAACTAAATTTGAACTAGCTCCAAGAAATTAAGTTTATTTGATGCTTATAAATTGTGTGGACCCGACTTAAGTACATTAAGTAAGACCAAGGCAATTGATTTATTCTGAAAGAAACCCATTAAATCATGTGGAAATGCTTTAATTTTGAGTGAATGTTTGTATACAAAAAAATGATGGCGCAATCAAAATGCTATTGTTTTTCCCTGTTTCCCATTCAGGTTTATAGTGTGGTATCTGACGCCACATTCATTCTTGTCCATCAAAAACCTAATCCACACAGCTCCAAGGATGCCTTTTGATTACCTTCCTGTTCTAGAGTAAGACATGTACATTCATCTATTAGTTATAATTAACAACTAATTTAATCCTGTTGTTTTGTTGATATTGGATGAAGTTTTCGACTGGATTGTCTCACAAACCCAGAATCTGTATGTACTGTACAGACCCGATGGCGGAATCCACCTTTACTGGATTATGACAGTAAAATATTAAAGTATCAGCTTGAACTATAAAGGGGATAATCAAGCCTGAACTAGTAAGGGGACGACATATGGAAATACAGTACACAGAATCATTGCATTTACACCAAAGACACATATTTCACGTTTTTATGGGTTTAAATTGGCTCTTCATGTCACTTCCAGAGAAAGAAATGTTGGCCTGATCCTGTTATGTTTTCCTGTATGAATTTCATTTAAGTTCCTAGGTGGTAAAAGTACAAATGTGCTGTTTTCAAGTAGTATAGTAATAGTAGTATAGTAGCAAGTATAGTTATTTCGGTCATAACAAAAGTATTCGGGGTAGTTTTGATGCTTTCCTCTAGCACAGTTTCTGAAATGTACTCAACCTCAAACTGTATTTACAAAAAACTGTATTTCTGGGTGTGAAGTCTAGATTCTATCTATTGGTTTCTTTGCTTTATTTTGAAAAAATAAAGAGCTTTTGGGGTATTTTTGTTTCCTTCCTCTGCCCTATCTTTACTCTCCCTCCTTCACCATTCCAGTCATGCTTCCTTCTTCTTTTTCCTCTCACCCTCATCTAATCATGAAAGCAGTTCCCACACTCTGTCTTCCCTCCACCCATCATCTTCTCTTCCTCTTCAAGGATCTTCCTGGGCATCCTGGGCTTTGGCCTGTCGATCATGTTTTGCACAACCTTCTGCAGAGCGTGCAGTCGCTACAGGGAGGAGCAGATAGAGAGGGAGGCGTTGAGACGCAGCGAGCAGGATGGGCGCCCTCATCCAATATATTTCATCCCCTTCCCTGGAAGCATATCACAGCAGGAAGAAGACCACCTCAGGGTTCCTCGATACAGCCAGGAGGTCCAGTCACCACCACAGTATAACATCGCCACCTATTGTGGGCCCCCACCTTCCTATAATGCGGTGACTCTTCAGCTACATCCACTACAACAGTGATGCAAAACCTCTATTTCCTGCTATGCAAATTCTAACTTTGTGTTTTTTGTGTGTATTCCAGTTGGGATTCAAGCCTGAGGACCTTCCCCCTGCTTACGCTGAATATAATACTCCTGTGTATCCCATCCCACCCCCACCTCACACAGATATGGTTCAACCACAAACACAGTCAGAACAATGAGCTGGGGCCATCACACTGTGCCTGCATTGACCTTATGGACTGTCTTGATCATTGGACTACCCGAATGGATTTGCGTAAATAATGTCTGAAGGATTGTTTTCATTGCAAACAAGTTTTTTTTGCCATTTTGGTGATGAATATGATGTCAACATCAACTGGACGATTCAGAGATGTCACAAGGTTTACAAATACAACATTGTTAGTGTTGGCTGAGCCACAATAACACTTACAGTAAGACCCATATTAGATGTATTATTTCCTCTCTTGTTATTACTTACAACGAGCAATTTAGTCTTTTTGTCCTCTTTATTTGCATGTCTGCTATTTCATTAGCAGAATATTCTGAAAGCTTTAAAAGTACATTCAGATGATAATATGATATTAATGGTTCCACAATGGGGGCCATAGCACTTTGTTTTTGGATAATAATAAGTTGTTTTTTTTTCTCCAATATGTATTATCGTCAGAACAGGGTTTCCATTTATTGATTGCTTAGCAATTTATCTTCGCAAAGTCTGTAGAACCCTTTTCCTGGTTGCTAGTTTCAATTGGTGTAACTCTTGGAAGCGTTGCGCACATCCTAATGATTTTATAAATGTACACATTATTGCTTACTTTTCTAATAAGTGGCACAACAATGTGATAAAAAAAATCAAGTCTAAATTTGTCTAAATTTTACCAGATATTCACTTTTATATTTGTGATCTACACAGGATTATAATCTTTTAACTTCCTGAATTCAGTGTTGAATGTTTTCCATTGTTAAAATTACACATTGATAGTACTTTATTTATGTTATGGGCCATGCACCAAAAGTACCTGCAAGAGAAGGACTTGAAGGCCTGTCCTCTGAATGTCAGCGTCCCCTGCTGCCCTGCAGTCATAATGCTGCCTGCTCTTTTAGTTTTAGCCCCCCTTCCCCCGAGCGTCCACCTGCAGACTCCTGTTAAGGAGGTTAAAAACATTTTTCCTTCACTCCCCAACACAGAATCTCTGTGTAAACACATCTGCAGGGAATGATGAGGTTTGATCCGAAATGCAGACGTGAATATTGTGATTCTGAGCGTTCTAACTGAATGATGCATTCATGTTCCATGCAAACCAAGCACAACTTTTAAAGAGGTTTCATGGTCACTCATTTTCAGGTGATTATACCTGAATGAAAATTCCACATAGATTTAGTTTTTTGAAACTGGAATGTCTATTTTCAATGTGTTCTTTCTTGGCTTTAGGCGAAACCTATACTCATATAATTTTGACGTCCCATTGTAATTACCAGAAAGCCAAAATTTTAGGGTTGGAGGTGTGCTGTGTATCATCAGTCATTCCAACACAATATGAAAGTATGACGCACTGATTAGAAACCGCTGCAGCAGTCTTCTCCTCTGGGGTCTTTTATGAAAAGCTTTACAATAACAGAACTGTGAATTAATGTTTAAATGGGCAAATTGGCTCAGCATATAAGACAAAGTATTTATAATATTCTGTAAATAGTAGCTAGTCTACAACAGAGCTCTGAATAGTGTGACAAATCCTCTGACTCACTCTAATGCCATGTCTGTCATATACAGAACTCTACCTTTACATTTATATTCATTCCACATTCCTGTAAACATAATGTTTCTTCTCCTCTTCTGTCGTATGTCTTCAACATTTAGGCAAAACAGCCTTCCTCAAAAGCTTGTCTTTTGAAAATGCATTTCAATAAGAGTGGAATAAACATTTCAGTATTTTGCACTGACGCAGTCTGGTGAGCCTTCTGGTGTTGAAATATATTTTATGCGTACAGAATTTGGGCTTTTATGGTGTTGGGTCTGCAATAGATATCTATTATCTGAGTTATTTGTGCTATAGTACGAGAATGGAGTTGTGGACGAGGTCTGATCCCAGCCTTATGACATGAAATGTATTCAGCATATGGACGACATGCTATATATGTATGTATGTGTATGTGTCTATAAATACATATATAGATATTATATATAAATATATATATATTATATTATATATATGTAGTATTTAAAAATATATATTTGTGTGTAGTTTATGTTTAAAATGCCCCATATATACATACAAAAGCATGTATGCGGTCCAACCAGTGATTGAAACTGCGGAGGTCGGGGGGCCAAGAGCAGGTGAGGTTAATAAATGTCCACAGCACAGGCAAGAAAAGCTTAAATCCTGACAGGTAGCCGCAACTTCAGTGCACTACAGAGCCGTCCGATACGCCTATGGTACTCATGTTTCCTTCCAAAATGTTCGATAAAGGGCCTCCAGATCTTAAGAAATTTCAAGATAAAGACAGGAAATTGTAAAACAAAAATGTAAACGCATGAAGAGGAAACCCACCCACACCTCCTCCAGATGGTCCAGATGGTGCTATGACAATGCCAGGACAACATCTTTTTGACCCCACCCACTCACATGGCAGTGGTCTTTAAGCAGGATTTGCTAATCGTACAGTGATGTTTATTTACAGGTGCCAAATATCAGTGTTTTTTAAGAATGTGTGGCTACATGTAACATATATTCAAATCTGCGTCAGTCCAGCAGAGTCCGCTCTCGCACCATAGTAAATGATAGACATGTTACACAATATGAGGAAATATATTCAACATTAAAGATAAATGCACCCAATTTTTTTGCCCCAATTTTCAGTTAAGCAAAATTTATTTCAATTTCATTTCAAATTTTAAGAACAAAATTATAAAAATCATGATTGTGCAGAATCAATCAATCCATCTGACCTGCATAACAAAACACTATAGATTATACTACAAGAGTGTTATTTTTGCCAACAACATCAAAAACAAAATTATTTCATAAAGCAAGTGGAACTCCTGCATTTTTGTCAAATATTGGTTAATTAGACATACTAAAACTACTATTTGGACACAGCAGCATTTTATTTCCCACAGATGAACATGTGGAGCTTCCCTACAACACTAAATCTGATGTTCCATTTGTGGACCCAGTCAATGTGCAGCGGTGAAAGCCAGAGCACAGAGCAGGGTGTCTACAAAGACATGGTGTAGAATATACAGCCACACACGTTCCAAGCAGCATTTGTCTCAGTTATGTGTTCCAGACTCTCACACTTGATCTGTAAGCCTATATATGTCAAGGGAACATCATCGAGTCATTTGTCTCGGCCTGATGGGATGTATGATGAGAGTCATTGGTCTATCTCTATAAGGAAAGATCATCCCTCTCATAAAAGCTATGATATCACTTTCACAGAGCAGAGGCTTTGGACGTGTGTAGGAGTGTGTGTGTCTCTGTGAATGTGGGCATTAGTTGAAGAAAACCATAGTGACACTTGTCACAAATTTTCGAAGTCTATGAACAGTTTTTTCCCTGATTGTCATCTATGAAGTGTAAACTTTCAGTTAGTGTATTTCCTGCTAAAGCTACGTTTTAGTCCATTAAGCATTTCTAACGTTTTAACTAGACCTATGCTGTCATTCCCAACAGAAAGTGTAAATCCCCGAAAATGATTAAAAGATTAATTACAAAGCACCTTTTATCAATTGTTTCATATCTATATGCCACTGTAAGTCCTTTAACAGCTTTTGTTATTCAGTAGTTTCACATATTTCATCATTCAGGTCAGCCAGCCTCTGTATGGATATTTGACGACTAAAAAAGTACCGCCTCTGAAACTGTTCCTGTTAAAACAAGAAAAACATTATATAGAATGTTAGTGGACACAATCTGAACTGAGGTTCAGACTCAGTGTGGAAAGGAGTAAACATGAATTGCATTACACATGCACATCCAATTGGATCCATGCATCCTTTGTTACTCAAGCTATCGACCCTGTCAACTGTTTCTGCACATGTTCACCTTTGGCTCATTAGTACCATATTGTGGATTTCATTGCAACTTAAGTGTGTGACCGACACTCTCGTCCCCAACCGCCATAAGAAGCAAGGGTGTATGCTGTTGTCCCTGACTTCAAGGGTATATCCATAAAGGTCCCCACCCCTTGCGTTGTACAAACAATCCCTCTGATTGAAATCCTCTAAGTTCAAGTGCGGCGCAAAAAGCTAGATTTGTGTCTGGCTTTGTTGAGAAAAGGTGGTAGATTAGAGGAAACATGCGGCATCCTGGCTGAGATTTAATGATAGAACCCCCTGAGGGCTGCAGACCGAGAGAAGAACATACTATACACAAACGAATGGCATGGGTCTTTTTTAGCAGAAGGAATGTGAGGTGGAAGTGTGTGTCAGTCGGTTGCTTTTATTACCAGGATGACCCATCTCTCCCTTACCTTCCTCCCACTCTGCTTTGTGACATGAATAAACTCCGGGGAGTCCCCTAGCATAACATTGTGAGTATATCCATGCACTGCTATCTTTGTCCATCTACATACACACACTCTCTGTTGTCTTTGCTTGTGTGATCTGTCTTCAGTTTGACAAAGATGTGAATGTGTCCAAAGATAAATCATTTACACACGATAGAAGATAAAATATTAAGTGATGGGAGGTGGTTGACAGTGTCTGGATTTTAGTTTATAACTACCTCCACTAAGGTGGTTATGTTTTTACTACTGTGATTTACATGAAATTTATCCAGAGGTAGGTTTTGGCATACCCTAGAGGCGATTGGATGTTGGTGACATTATTTATTTCTCAGCAGTTAAAAACAAAACAAAACTAGAAGAAGCTCTCAGAGAGCGCATACCTCCGCCACGGCACAACAGAACTCAAGGTTCAGGAAAAATTGATCCAGATTTCTCCATTAATGTGTGAGTTATTAGGCACCCAAAGTTACCGACAACTCCATCAAACTTGTAGCTGGTCGTCTCCTGCACCTTCCACTTCCTCCACTGTCTCTGTTCAGCCCTTTGAGCCCCAATGTCCTTTTCAAAGGGACATCAAAGGAATCAAAGGAACTCTTGAAACTGAAACACAGCTCCAACCTCCGAAAAACACCAAAGGAATAAAAGGAAGAAAGGCACTATAGCAACTACCGTGCTTTTCCCAACGGCTTACTATTCTTCTTTTATTTTAATAGTCACAAAAAACGATATGCCGAAACTTACCTCTGGGTAAACATTTCATGGAAATTCGCCATCTAGATTTTCCATATTCTTGCTCGGAATCAGGAGTAAAAACATGACCTTCTAGGCAGAGGTAATAAAATAATGAGCCGTTTGGAGTAATAAAATCTTAATATGGCTAACCTTTGTTGATTTGTTTCCTTTGATTTTGATTTTGTGGGTGGCGCTGGGGGTCAGTCGGCATATACATTTCTTTTTCAACACAATTTTTTAGTGTCTTTCAATATGTGGACACCAAAAACAGATGGAATGAGGCTGACTGACAGGAAATGATTTGGTGGCTGAATGTCTTATCCCTCACTGGGAGTCATGAGTATGTATGATTGGTATGATAGTGGAAACCAGCTGATCAGATTTTTAGCGGTTCAGTCATCTTGCAAACAGCTATTAAAACTTGTTCCACCCCCCTAACCAAATCGGCAACACTGGATTACAAGAAAAGGAGCCAAGCTAATGCCGGTGCAGTTTCTATAAATATTGTTAACTTAGACATTAATGACCATTCTTAAACACAGTCCCTCTTGATTCAGGCAAAAGCTGATTACAGATTCTTCTCCCAACATTTATCTCCGCAACCATCGTTCATCTCAGAAATGTCTGATATCCGATGGGTAAATAGGATCGTTTAGAGCCTATCCATTAAAATTTATTATTGTAATAATACTAAGTAGGCCTACGCTGTCATCCCCGAAAGCAGGGGTATATCCTGAAAAGCCCCCAACCCCCTGCATTGTACAATCAATTCCCCCGATTGAACCCCTCAAATGAAATATAAAATTATTTCCGAAAATCAGTGTTATCATGAAAGAGCTCCCCACAGTGAGTAAAATATGAATTAAACAGTAAAATAATGGTATATTCAAGATAGATATTTACTTTACTCGAGTCAATCATATGAGCAATCTTTCCAAAATCAAGCCAGTTCTTCCTCACACTACGATCTATCAATAGCATCTAAAATTTTAAAATGATCCATGAAACACATTTGAGTTTTATTTCCCCAACTTTTTGGGGATATAATTAATCAATAATAAAAATGATGCACTACAATTAAAATGTTTTACATAAAATGTTTAACCGCCCATCATGGAGACAGATGTCGGTGTTTGTGTCTGTCTGTCTGTCAGTCCATCATCATTTTGGTCATATCTCACAAACCATAGATATGGGTTTCAAAAGACTTTGCACACATATTACACGCATGTGACTTTCAATATTTAGAATTTTAGACAAACATTATTCTTTAAGCATTTTAACACACAATCACACACACGCACATATCTTTCCACATTAAATAAATAGTTTAAAGCCATGGCACAATAAATTGTTGTCATGGAAACATGATTCGTCTGAAGCAAACACATGATACAATTTGGTATCTCAAACTTTACACATAAATTAACTATAATTTACCAGTTTTTAGTTTTCTATAGAAAGATGATATCAGGCAATCCATCCCCTCCTCTGTAGATTACATCCAAAATAACACTCTACTCTTTACTCATCAGAGGAATAATGACGTCATATGTGAATTTTTTGTTCACTTTTTTGATGACATCTGCTCAGATGAAATGTTTTCCCCTCACGTGAAAACAAAGAGAATGACACATTCTTATCATCCTGGGGCCACCTCTTCCAAACTTGCATCCAATAAAGTCAGAGTCCATTAAAAGTCCACATCCACAGAAATGTTTGTGTCATCGTGCTTGAAAAACAAATAACAGAACCAATCACATAATCACTTCC
Source organism: Lophius americanus (assembly GCA_037951165.1). NCBI lineage: Eukaryota > Metazoa > Chordata > Actinopteri > Lophiiformes > Lophiidae > Lophius > Lophius americanus. The sequence goes on along the minus strand of JBBDHG010000032.1, from coordinate 4,465,603 downwards.
GAGTCTTGTTGGTGGATGTAATAATATTTGGGAATTTAAAGAAATAACAACAAATAATTTAAAAGAAAGCCATAAAAAGTGTTAAACTGCATGACTTCAGAACAAATCAATGGAGCCCTTTTTGCCCTTTTGTGTTTTAAACTAGACTGAAATAAGATGTATAAAAGCAGAGTGTTCCTGGAAAGAAATGGATTCAATTATTTTTGAAAACCTCAAAACTACCACCTATTTTGGCAGTGTACGTCTTTGTGTATAGTTGCATTGCTGGGTGAGGGGTGGTTACCATGGAACCGACCTGGGGAGGGGTGTTTGTTGATGAACAACATTCCAGCATGTGCCTGTGGGGTGTGTGTGTGGGTGTGTACGTGTATGTATGTGTGTGTGGGTGTGTGTGTGTGGGTGTGTGCGTGTGTCTGTGTGTGTACGTGCGTGTGTGCGTGTGTGTCTGTTTTTGTGTGTGTGAGAGAGATAACGCAGTTTCACAGAGTTATCACCATGTGTCTATTTGTAGATGGTGATTCTCCTCTGACCAGCTGATATGTGTTTTAGTACTTGTTGTGTCGCCATCAACCAGCAGGATTACCCCTGATAAGTCTACTGCTCTGCCCAGATACAACAAACCACCTCACTCCTTTTGGAAAAACTGTATACAAAGTAGCCCATCGACAGGCAGATATCCTCATTTACTAAATCCTTGTTGTCTGATTCAAGATTCAAGATATTTATAAAGTAAAAAAAAATAATTAGTCCTCCCCCACTAATAAATATAGCTTTAATCGAACATGCCGGGGAGCATTTTTCACACTTACAGGTGAGCACACCATGTTGAGCAAAATTTCACACCAACCAGCTATATCGCTTTACATCAATCAGGCTTCAGGCTATTAGCATGAGCTTCTTCAGGCAGGAATTGAGTGACCACGTCGTTTTCTGTGAGAGATGGGTTCAGACTTGAATCAGCCATCGTTTGAGTATTATAGCACTTCAAACATGTATAGATGTATCCAGGTATCTGTGCTGACTAAGAGTGTGCTTCTCTTTTATTTAAATTTATGAATGAATTCCAGTAGGATGGATAGTACCAAATCCTGACACGATCATGAAACACAATAAGCTCTCTTCTTCTTACGGTTAGGGACACAAATAATTGTATTGATTCAACTCCCTTTCTTTAATGATAAAACATTCAAACATCCAGAGTAACACAACGAACAGTAAACCATGTTTTCAGCTACATTTGTTATTAGCACAGCTCGTTGTGTATTTTAATGACCTGACAAACTTGCTTAACTGACTCTGCTCAGTAGAATCACACAAATATACACACCTTTCGGAAGGTATAGCAGAAAGAATGATAAATATGCTGAGGCCTGGAGCTACAACTGAACATAGGAAACCTATAGAATAACAAATGTGTGTTTCTTCGTTTTTCAAAATCAATGCCAACTGTAAGTGGATGACATATCTCCAAACATTTAAAACATTACAAGCTGAAAATTCAACCAGAATACAACATAATCAACTAAATAATAGATTAAGTCTTTTCTTCTGTTTAGAATAATTAAAGTGATCATTTGTAGAATTTCCTGAAATCACGATCTTTTCTCTTATCATATTTTCTCTCAGTAACAAATTTCCTTCATCTCTATTCAATCTCAAAACCGCATTTTCAATCAAACAGTTGATAAGAAACGTCTCGCCGTTGAGCCATATGATAAGGTAGTACGGTAATATAACGGTTTGAATACTTTTCTGATAAGACGATCCCTTTTTGAGCCTGCGTTCCCTGATGAGAGCTGACATTGTTGTGTTGTTGTGTATGCTAAAGTTGTTATGATGACTATAGTTCGAAGAAGAGACCACAAATAGCTAAGTTGATCTACTCAATCAAATACACTCAACAAATGTATAATTCTGTTTTGTGAGGCAAACATAGAATCAACACATGGAAGGAAGATGAAGTGAGAAGCAAATTATATGTAAGAAAGCAAGTTATCTTGTTCGTAAGTCATAGTTCTGAACAAATGAAAGGGTACTTCAACTTAACTTTAAAAACAGTGTGCTGTAAGTTGTAAAAAGTAGATGTGGAAACTGAATGCATCAAGATTCCAAAGTTAAGTAGAACATGGATTTAAGTTATAAAGCTGAAAAACTATATTTAGCTTTGATGCTTTCTAATTCACATTTAGAAAGTCTTTAACTCTTAAATCATTCAGGGAGGCTGTGCTTGAAGACAATCTACCTGAGCAGCAGCATATACGCAGTATACATCCCATCATGGAGTCTAGACAGCTGATGGTGGTGCCAGCTGATGATCATACTGAGACTGGTGAGGCTGATAAATTGCTGAAGTTGGTCAATCTGTGAATCTGCAGATAACAGCCACAGAGAGCACATTTTTGTTTAGTTTACATCATCAGGCACATTATGTACCTCAACATATCCCAGTATACATATATAATAAAAACCTCAGACAAACAGGTCATGTTCTCGACTGGTGTGCTTTTTTTCCAACCCTTTAATGTTCTCACCATGAAACAAAAAGATCCTAGAGAATCTAAATCTATTATAATGTGAAAAATGATTTGGTCAAGTATGTTTTTAAACAATAAAGAAATATGATGAATGAAATTATTTCATGATGACATTTTGTATTTCATGGAAAATGTGCATTTTAATGAGATGAACTCAAACCTTTGGTAAAGCATGTTTTTAGTAAAGCGATGCTTAATGCCTCCTCCTCGGTGGGCCTTTTGGCTTGTGGAGTCCTCCAAGGCTCCATCATTGGTCACTTATTTATGCATATGCATTCTGCCACTGAGTTATATTATCAGCAGGTTCAGTCAAGTGGCACACAATTTTCAATAGGAAATAGTGACTCAAAATGTGTTCAACCAAACACACAAGCAGGACATTTTAAGTAAGATGGTGTGAGAACTGCAGAGTGGATATCCAAAACTTGGTTGGAGGATAGTTCTTGGGTCAGGATCCTACAAATTTACTTACTTACTTACTTACTCTTAGTTGGGCATTGGTGGAGGCATGCACTCAAATGGTATAACAAATGGAGATCATAGACATCAGTACTGAGAATAAGGAAGCTTTACATGTGGAATGCAACGTAGAATACAATCTTCTTTGTCGTGGGAATGAGCCAAGCTATTAAACAGATAGTAGTTCTTATGTATATGTTCTCATATACATATACATATACAATATACATATACTGGCCTGTTCATAGCTACCGCATACCACTCAACCTCATATGATATGGTGATCTGTAGCTACTTAGATTTACATTTCATGTATACTTTGTTTGTTCCTATATTTTAACTGCACTGTTTGTGTCTTCTCATTTACTTTTGCCCACTTGGTGCATTTTTTGGTACATTTTGTATGTGTAAGAGGAGGAAAACAAGATTTATTGCGTGTGTTCGCTTCAGTGTAATTGTTGTTCATAGGTGAAACAAAGAATGCGTGGCTATTTACTGGTTGGAGTAACGGAAATTCCAACTTGACAGTGACTATATTGGAGAGACCAACTGGGGAACATGGACCTGCTGGTGAAAGTTGAAGCACTGCATGCATGTAAACCATCTGCACTCACCGTGATGGGGAGTAAATCAAGCTGCAAGCCTGCAGGGGAGACTGCCATGTTGTACAGAGGCCTACTCAGTTTGCATTAGCCTAAGACTAACTCCTCCCTAAAATAAAACCTTAACATACCCTCCCCCTCCTCGTAAAAAAAGTGAGGTATAGAAACATGTCGACTCGGTGAATGAGACACAGGCAATGTTTTCATCACATTCTCCTGCTTCATTATTGTAATTAATTCAAATATGCACAGATTTCGATTAAATGTTTTGGAGATGTAAGTTATGGCCAAGCAACAATCCATCAGATGTTGGTGCAGATCTTGATCATCATCTGGAACCAGATTTTTAAAAGATTTTAAAAGAAGATTATTACTTCAGACTTTACAGATGATGCCCAAAATATCTGAAAAACACAACAGCCAACAAAACAGAACTGCATTCCCAGAGAGTCTAGCACACATGGCAAGTGTGATAATGGCAAGTATGTTCTGGATACAAAAGGGCTTCTGGAAAACCCACTTCTGTTAGACAACAAATCATGCACAACACTAAATAATATCCAATTGAAGTTGAACTAGAGGCTAAAGAAGTTTAAAGAAGTTTAAAGAAGTTTAAATAAGTTAGGGTTTTCATGGTCAATTGAGCCACACTATAGGGGTCAAACTCATGGGACCGTTTCCTTTGGGTGCCAAGGCATGGTGGGGTCCTGGGGAACTGCCATGCTGTTGCAATCATTAAAACTATTTAAGAAACACGTGCTGTGCTGGTTCCATGTGCAAGAGTCAGAAAATTATTTCTAACACATATCCACGAAAGGGGGCGTGGCACTCACTCAAATGCACGTGCCCCCCCACCCCCTTCTCTCTCTTTCTCTTTTTCTCTATCTCTGGCTGTCTCTCTCTCTCTCTCTCTCTCTCTCTCGGTTGCATAATAGCCCCCCCTCCAGCCAATAGGTAGCCCAACTCCGATTCAGTCATCTCACCAGGCTGCCGTGCACGAGCAGAAGTCTCTCCACGCCCCAATCTTTCATCCCAGTCTTCCCATAGGTTCGGTTGAAAGGTAAGATAGACATACTCTATAAAGCGGGTTCCGTAGAAGTCTAGTTGGATCACGCTGTCTCTTTGGTCGCCTCATTTCTCAAGTCTGTTTGGATCCACCGTCACGCGCCAACATGCCAAGCAAGTTTAAGAAGAACAAGCGTCGCATGAGGAGGCTGGTAAGTGGTGCTAAAGTCTAATGGACTTCATTTGTGCAAAAACCCAAATCTCTTCTCAGAAAATGTTGGTGAAGACTACCCTTTTGACGTTTTTCGTGAAAATACTAATTTATTGGTACCTTTGCTATTAGCGAGTGCTGCTGCGTAAAATACAAATATTGCGCATTCTTTATGCGGCGCGTAAATAGAGGTTGTAAGACAAGGTTAAAAACGAAAAAGTGTTCTTCTTTTTTATTACCGTATATGGTTCTGTAAATGCTGTTAAAATAGAAGATAATTCTATGATTTGGCTGTACGCTTCGACGCGTTGGAGTTATCAGCTCTTAAGAGCGCTCCAAACTCTCTGTGCGTAAAACCGCTCTAAGATGGATGGGAAATGTAAAAAAAAAAAAGGGGCACTTAATGTAAACCTATCCTAAACGTATAAGCAATCTTAGAAACACAGCACCTTTATAAATCTGCATTGAAAAGAATGAGATATGAAATGCTCCTATATATATATATATATATATGGTCAACTGTTATTCCATGTGCGGCGTTAGTTATGTGCTATACTTTGCGTAGTTCCATATGCTGAGGAAACGACGGAGACAAAGAAGTGATTATTGGCTTATTTCACTTGTCCCGCCCCTCTTCTCACAATTTGACTTCTGAACATTAAGTGCCCAAAGAAAAGAAGAGGGTGTGGCATTCCTCTCTCGGTTTTCTTAAAATAATAGTTTAATATCTTATAAAAATCCAACACTTTCTTCACCACAATAGCCCCAATCTAAGCCCAGTCCTCCAGTTGTAGGAAGAACTTCAGTAAAGAGTTAGATTCTTTCTCAGCCCACACCTCCTCTCTTCGAGCGTCTCACTGGCTGGCTCACCACTTCACAACAACACCACACAACTGTATTTGGTAATGTGTTGACCGGAGGAATGGCTTGCCTTACTTTACAAAGAGCTTTCTCTGCAGCTCTGTTATCACCACTTCTCTCACATATCAAGCTTAAGAAGGAGCTGCTGGAGTCCAGCACCAAGTGTCCAGCAGCTGGACACTTGGTGAAGTCAAGCTGAGAGCTCAAGTCTGACCACACATGCATATGTGTTTAAACAAACTTTCATTATAAGCTTTTCTCAGCCACTGCTGGCTGGGCCTCCTTTCGACAGGAGCGCAATTAACAATTTCAATTAGTTGGAATTTATTTTTAACAATGTGGTGTTGAGATTTCTGAACAGCATGGTATTTGATTGGCCAGTTTGAGGGAGGTTTTTTTTTGATGGTGACTGTGTGGACAGGCGTAGACTTCACACACACATGCCCCGCAGGCTTACAGCACTGTCCTGCGAATGCCTACAGGCTGTTGGACTCACAAAAGCATTTTTGGGCTGTCATTGTGGCATGATTATAACCTGATTATGATGAGATTAGACCTACTGTCTGGCCTGCAAGGCTGCTGACTCGCACTGTTTCCCTTACCGCTTCACCAGACCTGTCAGGACAGCTCTGATTCAACTAATTAGCCACCATTATCTAACTTTGTAGGCCCCACTCCTAGTCACCTAGCCCCTCTCTGCTGTAAAGCCAGGGGGAGTTTTGTCCAGAGTTGAAAAAGCCGTTGGCTGGGATGGCATGTCTAGTGGTCCTTCAGACAGAAATCTATTCATAAAAACCCCAAAATGAAAGCAGCATGTGTATTAAAACACAATGAGGACTTCAGTAGCAATCATACAACAGCATTCATAACAATGAACTCTTTTTGCAATACACCCTCAGCTTTCAAACCATTTTCTTTGCATTCTCACTTCAACTTTAAAAGTAAAACTAGTTTATGCAGTCTCAGAATGTACACTCTAATTAGTATTTTCTGCAGAAATAAATAATAATTAATAATAATTGCATGACAAGTTGTACAGGACAACAATCCTAAACACAGGTCTTTTTGTGTATTTTCTACCCTGCAGCAAGCCCAGAGGAGAACCCTAGAAGAGCAGCATGCAGCAAAACCACCAGTCAAAGCAAGCCCTAGCATTGCAGTGAGCGCACCCCCTGCAGCAACTCCAAAGACAGCTGCAAAAGCTCCAGAAAAGATCCCTGAGGCCATTCCCATTGCGGTCCCTGTTGTGGAGACCCCCCAAATAGAACTAAAACCAGTCATAAAAGAACCTGTCACAGAGCAAATCCCAGTCACGTTGGAGGCACCAGAGCCCGAAGCTGTTGTGTCAGAACAGACTCCAGAAGAACTCGAAGTTGCTCCTGAAGTTCAAGCCCCAGTCGCTGAAGAAAAACCAGTTGTTGAAACGCCACCAGTGGTTGAATCGCCACCAGTGGTTGAATCGCCACCAGTGGTTGAATCGCCACCAGTAGTTGAAACACCACCAGTGGTTGAAACGCCACTAGTGGTTGAAACGCCACTAGTGGTTGAAACACCACCAGTTGTTGAGTTGCCACCAGTGGTTGAAACGCCAACAGTTGTTGAGACACCAACAGTTGTGGAGACGCCACCAGTGGTTGAAACGCCAGCAGTTGTGGAGACGCCAACAGTTGTGGAGACGCCACCAGTGGTTGAAACGCCAACAGTTGTTGAGACGCCAACAGTCGTTGAGACGCCAACAGTCGTTGAGACGCCAACAGTCGTTGAGACGCCAACAGTCGTTGAGACGCCAACAGTCGTTGAGACGCCAACAGTCGTTGAGACGCCGACAGTCTTTGAGACGCCATCAGTCGTTGAGACGCCATCAGTCGTTGAGACGCCAACAGTTGTTGAGACGCCAACAGTGGAGCCAACGGAGGTTGAAGCTGAGATTGTGGAAGAGGCTGAACCTGTCATTCCTGAAACACAACCAGAGACTGAGGTAATAATGAAGAACAACCAGCAATGTCTAGTAAATTTTGAAGGTTTGTCTCTATATCTGGTGTGGTGGCTCTTCAGAGGCCTTGCACCGTTTGAGAGTAGATTTCAGCAGGAGGTTAAAGCCCAGAAACGTTCATGCCAATTAAACGGAAAAAATTTGCTTCAGATTATTTCGTGAGTCTGCTTAAACATTTTCAAGTTACCTTTCATGTCAATGAGCTGGATGTGGCTCAGAAACATGAGAAGTCCTTGCGACACCCAGAAAGAGAAACATTCTTTCTTGGGCTCAGTCTTCTATATGGTTTGCTGTTTAACTTTTTGTGGACAACCAGTCTAGATGCTGTAGAGTTGTCCAAATGCGAGCACGGGGTTGGAAACAGCGAGGGAGAGGAGGCTAAAGGGACACGATGTTCCATTTAGGATGAAGGTAGAAAATATCAGGAAGCTAGTCAGATACATCAGTTTGAGAATGGGTAGAAGAATTTGGTGAATGGGATGAAAAGGCTTACAAAGTTGTAAATCACAAACAGTATACAAAGCCCCAAAAAACGCATTGCTAAACTCCTTTCCTATTCCTATACTATTTCATGTGCAAGTTGAAAACTAACTCTTAGGCTTTGTTGTATCGTCTAGCACTGTTGGGAACAGGACGTTCTGTTTCAGGCAGTAGGCTATAGGCAGACTCACATAGGAGTTACGGCACTCTGCTCTGACCACATATGGTGCACATGTATGTGCTCACATGTGCCTAAGCTTCCTGGAGGATGGCTGTAAGCGGAGTACTCCATGGGTCATCCCACCCCCAACCTGTCCCCACCTTCGTGCCTCCCTCCTCCTCACCACACCCCCACCAATCTGTCTGTTCCCTCCCTTCATGCCTCACTCTCTCTGCTGCTGTTTCACTGCTTGCAGCTGTGTAAGATTCAGGTCCGATGCTCACAAACACACTCACAAACACTTGAGAGAAACTGATAATAGTCAGTGCTGGCTTTAACTGCGCACAAAGCAGGTAATATTGGAAGATATTGTTCATTTGCTTTGTTTTATAAGCTTATCTCACTTTTGACCATATGAAAGTTTTTGCACTCTGGAAGAATTGAACACTTGAAGATTCCTGTTTCAAAGTGTTCGCATTGTGGTCCAGCGTGTTAGTTGATAGGATCAGAGCAGGTATAAATGGGGCTCGTGTTCAGCTGGTTTTGGAACCAAAGAGAGGCGGAGCTTTCGCTTGTCGATGTCACCACGGAGACCCAGGTGAGTTTAAACCCATCATCCAAATTTTCGGAGACCCGCTGAATGTGTTTGCTTCTCTGTGACCTGGAGCAATGCTGGGCGTGGCTCCTGCCAAGACTGAACATTTTGTACCAGCTTGCTCCCTCTGTGTTCCTAAAGTCCCCCTTGCAGTCCCTCACTCCCCTTTCCGTTGAAAATCCACCCGCCCCCATCATCCCTACCTTCCCCCCCACGTGTTCCTCCGTCTCTCTTTCACTTCTGCCCTTGCCCCTCTTCTGGCTGCTTCCCTTCTTCTGTCTTCCCGCTCCTCTCCACTCTTCTCCTTTTTCCCTGCGGCAACCTGAGGGCCCCCGTTAGCATGTCTCCTCAACACATGCACCCATCCATCCATTTGTCCTGCTTGTATCACTTGGAGGAAATAAGAATGAGGAATGCAGGATATTGAGATGCCTGAACGTGAGAGGTGCATCTGCTGTTTATATATATGTGTGTGTGTGTGTGTGTGTGTCTGGTTTAGCCTTTGGTATTTGGTGCGCTCAAGAGAAGCTTATAGACAGCTGTCAAAACCTTTTCAAGAATGGGAGAAATTTTTAGAGAGGGGACAACTTCAGATATAGTTGCTTAGAGTTTTGTCACAACAAAACATTTATTACAGCTTTATTACATGATTAGGGTGTACATTTAATTGTAATCACATTTGGCGTGATAGGCAGAAAGAGAAAATAGTGAAAAAGTTAATATTTATATGCTTTGTTGAAAACAGTGACACTTTCAGACAAAGCGTGAGAGGGTTCTCCCCGAAACAGTGTCCTACCTTCCTCCACACACACGGTCACATGAGCTTGCGATAGTTACTGGCAACTTTTATGGGTCTGTTTTCAGGGACAGTTTACTTAGCTGAGCCCATACGTTAAACTGAGCAACATCACAAGGTGTCTCTCTTTCTAAAGAGGCTTTTTCTTTTTTCATTCACTTTTTATTTGTTTGCAAACGATAACAATATAATTATGACTGGAATTCAAGTTTTTTCTTTCACTCCAAATTTGATTTCTTGAAAAAGCCAGAATGAGTGGTGGTAAAATTGGTTGCATTTAGAGAACATCATGTTCTTCTCAAGAGTTTCTGGACCAGCCTTAATTTGTGCTGGATTTTCTTCTTAGTGGGACTGGTGAAGAAGGATCTGTGTTCAGATCCGTTTGGTACACCATGTTCTCATGCGGGGAGGGGTGTATAGACCTTTTGTAGGCTGTGTGGGTGTGTATGCTTTCCTTAAAAGCATATGTAGTCGTATAATCCAAAACCCTCCCTTTTTTCCAGCCCTCCTCTTGTCCCTCTCCTATACATATACATACACATACATACCCCCTGCAGTATTTCCTCTTCTCAGCTATACATGTGCGTCTTTTGTTAAGAAGTTGTACAGAAGGAAGCGCAGATAATCGATTAACATGAGCGTAGCAAGAAATGTTTGAACTGTCTTCTGCAAGTTTTTCACTCTATTGTAGATAGTTGAGCTGAAGTCATAATCACGAGTGGTGGGGGTGTGCATGCATCAGACTTGTCCTACATTAAAGCCAGGCTGCTACAAGACAGTTTAAATAATTTATTATCTGACTATGAAAAGTTGCAATATTAATAAGTTGCTCTTTGAGATAGCCACTATGGCTCAACACACTTGGATGCACAGTGGTTAGCGCTGGTGGTGGCCCTTTAGACTTCTGACAGCTTTTCTAGTAAACCAGCGGCGAGGATAATAATGAAAGTACTCCTGACTATTGGACTTAGCATTTTCCCTTTAGCAAAGCAAATTCATGATTACTTCTCATTCACATCTTGCAAAAAAAATTTAATAAATTATGCAACTGGTCGTTAAATTGCTGTTGGATAGTTACCCTTCCTCCCCCTTGTTTGAGCTCCTTCTCAATTCAGATCAATGTGGTTTTTATGCACCTTTAGAGGGCCAGTGTAAATGCTTTTATCTGATTTTACTAGGCTTTCTTCTTTGGAGACAGTAAACCTGTTCAGCCTCTCATTGGGCTTTCTATGTAAAAACACCTGGAGGCCGTCAAAGCCACATTTTTTCTGACAAACGGTTGAGCAACAGATCTTTTGGCTCATGGAGCATTTTTATGGCTTTGAATACAACCCTCCAAAAGTCAGACCTTTAACAAGAAATAGAAAAATTACAGTAGTTTAATCAACCAGAAAATATTGTTAATGCATTCCTGTGTGGTTTATTAATGAGATCTACTTTCTAGCCGCCTCAATCTCCTATATTAGATTATACACATTTTGTTTATAGCTGTTACATGAATCAACTCTTGTTCTCTTTTTCCTCAGGTTATACCTCCAGCTGAGGTTCCAGTGGAGTGTCATGCTGTGACTGAGGTAAAACAAACCTGCGCTTCATTCTTACACAAACACACGCACACACAATCCCTTTTATGGCCGCCTTACTTCAACATACCCAGGACGTATATCTGTCTCTGTGTCGTAAACTGGTCTCTAACTACACGTTTGAACTAATAAATATGGAGCACCATATGAAAATTTTAAAGTGAGAAAGACTTTGTTTTTTGGGAGCTCATTATGTGATACAAATTTAGTTTTCTTGAAAAAGTAGCCAACAGTAGCACTCGAGGGAATGTCAACAATCCATCTGGGGTCAGAAACTGAATGGTAGAGCTTAACCCTGTTCAATGGTAGTTCTTATCTCTTCTGATATTTTGAGCCATAAACAGGATGTTGGAGACTTTTTTTATTTTTTGAATGCTTGAGTGACAGACACATTTGACACATGGGATTTCAACACACAGGGTGCTCCTCTGTCATCTACCTTTATAAAATGTGAGTTAGGAACATTTACATCCCTGAACGTCGTGAATGTTATGGAATTATCATTGCCGCATCCATTCTTTGTGTTAATGGGATAACTCAAAAACTATTTCATGCATCTTTGATAATATATATATATATATATATATATATATATATATATCATATATCATATTTTATGCTAATAGTTCATATTTTGGCCATAAAAGGGAGCTGTTTTTTTACAATATACACTTTTCAGACATAACTTCCTAATCATTGATCTGATTTTAACAAATTTACCTCGATCTTACTGTAGTTGTTCATATTTCACTCAACATGGGTTTTTTTTTTTGCAACAAAAAAGACAAATCATATTTTTGACTATTACTTCCCAACTATAACTCTAATTATTTCTAAAATGTAGCCATGAATTGACACATGGAAATAAGTCTTGTTTTATTACTGAGGTCAGAAGAATAGTTCATTGTTTGTATTCTCATTATTGAGTCATTATAGGATATGGGAGGTTTAATTTCACAGCTGTCACCAAATTTGATCAGTTTATAAAAACATTTCCTTCATTTTTTACCCAAATCTGTGATGCATTGATTTGGAGTCATGTCTCATGAAGTGTTCACTGTTTCTAATAATCAGCCCTTCAAGCCAACCAGACGCCCTTCATTCATGTGAAGCATAACACATTTATTGTGTGGAGAATCCTGCCTTAAAGGTTACCAAATGTAAACGTTTGCGCCTAGTTCCACAGGCTTCACAACTTCACAGTTGAGCTAAAGAAGGCATTGCATCAAACCAGGGTAGCTCACACTTTCCACTGGTGTTTTATAATTTCAAGCAGCAGGAGCTAGACAACAGACAGCGATTTAAATATAAAGGCTTCTCTGACATAATCTTTACACTTTCAAATATCTTCCACACTTTTTCTCAGGTCTCTTACAAAACCCACCGCTCAGATCCTGACTCACTCTCTCAAAAGAGCTTCCAAGAAGCACAGTGCTGAGATCAGTTTCATGTGTGTTTCAAGGACTTATATGGATCTGCACACAAATCCTCACCTCTGTGGTCAGATGTTCATGACTTAACACAAAAAGAATGAAAACAACCTAAGAATTGTCTTACTCTGTCTTTATTAATTTGTCACAAGTTCCAAATTGATATCAAAATGCTTCTTTAGGCAACCATGAAGCCCATCAATACATCCATCCATTCATTTGTTCAAGTGTGTTTTTATTTCTCTCGCTCTAGATTCAGACAGAAGAGACGGCAATCGTAACCACGGAGACTGAACAGGTAACCCTCTTATTGACAGCATGGTTTATAATTATAAAGTATAATTTCGTTACTATAACACACCTGTGACAATTACAAAGGTTTACTTTGTAAGTATATTACCGGAATATATCTCCCATTTTAAAAGAAACACCGACAGATGATAAAAGTTGAAATAAATATGTGTATTTTTTTGGAGAAAAGACCAGATGTCGCAAGCAGATAATTCTGTCCTCTTCTTCTTCATATAATAGACCTTTTTTTTTTTAGATTTGCTCAAGTGTGTTTTCATTTCTGTCTCTCCAGATTCAGACAGAAGAGCCTACACTGCAATCCACAGAGACTGAACAGGTGACATTCTTATGACAACGTGGTTTAACATCATCTCTGTAGTCTCGATCACGCATGCTAGCTCATTATTATTTTTGTCTTCATTTATGATAGCCTTGTAAGAAAAACCTGGCCATCCGTGATTGTTATGGACGAGTCGTTGCCTGTGTGTGTCCCTGTTGCACGTTGCACGATTTTTTTAACGTGTGCTGTGTTGCTCTTGCATGTGAAGACACATAATGTCTGCCAGACAGAGACTGAAGTTGTGGCTGATGATGCAGCCGCCGAAGCTGAGGAGGAAGTGATCGCTACAGAAGAACCAATGACAGAAGTAGAGACGAGTGTGCAAATATCTGCTGAAGTAGAACCCGCTGCAGATGAAGATAATATAGAAACAGTGGTGGAATCAGTGGAATCGGTGGAAACGACTGCCACAGAAACTACTGAAGAACCAGTGGTGGAAGCACAGACCGGTGAGCACGTAGAAGCTGCTGCAGAAGAGGAGGTCACAGAATCAGTGGAGGAGGCAGTAACTGAGGTGCCTGAGCCACAGGAGGTGAATGAAGCACTGAGTCCTGCAGCCTCAGAAGAGGAAGTTGCTGAAGTACAAGTTTTGGCCGAAGAAACAACACTTGAAGATCCTGCTGAGCCGGTTGCAGCGACAGAGGTGCCACCTTCACAAATACACAGTCCTCTTCTCTCTTGAACAAACTCTTTTTTTTATCTTCATGGACTCCAGAATGAAATCCAAGTGCATTTTCTTTTTTTAATCTTTCTCTGGTTTTTAAATTTTCGTTTCACTTCATTCTCTTGCTCGGTGTGAGCAGCATGTATCTCTGAACAGCTATTGAGGAAGTTAATCGTTTTCCATTGTTTATTCTCTCTCACCGATTGGGTTATAGGTTGAACTTCCTCAGTGACTGTTTCTTCATTTACATACTAGTTCTTTTCCTGTGAAAGTGTTCAGCAAAGACCAATAACTTACCGTGACCTGCTTTTTCTTTGCTCCAGAATGCCGTTTTCCAATCAATGGAAATCCCAGTGGTGAGCATCACCCCACATTTTAGACATTACTTTCATCAGAGAGATTCTTGCTAGAGACTTTCAAGCAACAGGCTTTCTGCTGATTAAACAGTAAAATTTTACTGCCAAAATGACACTATGTGACATTTCCCCAGGTTCCAGTCACCCTTCCAGAGGCCGAAAAGGAGGAAGAAGCCCCTGTCACTGAAGTCAATGAGGTAAAGACTCTTTAAATAAAGGTGCTATATGACAATGCAAATGAGATCACTCTGAAATTAAAAGTGAATAATTGGTACTGTTAAAAATGATACAAACTGCATTATGTTTTTTGATAGCTACTTTAAGCTAGATTTTTACTTAAACGTTTATTTTCATATCTGTTTTATAAAATATATATTCACCTAGAAAAATATTGTCTAAATCTGTATGTAATTTTTATTTAAATATGTATATATTCTTTTAATACTTTTTGTTTTTAACTTAATTAATTTTATTATTGGCATTTTCTTTTTCTTTTATTGTATTTTAGCTATTTATTATAAATCACTTTATATGTTTCAATTCTACAAACTGTATATTTTTTTAGATAGCTATTTTCAGTAATAGTTTTTTATTTGAGGCCATCTGTTGACTTTGAGTTGCTAAATGCTGAAATGAAAGTTGAGATAAATGTGTGTAAAAGCAGATAATAAGGTCCTCTTCTTCATTTATCTATCAAATGACCATTTTTTTAAATTTGCTCAAGTGTGTTTTTATGTCTGTATCTCCAGATTCAGACAGAAGAGCCTACACTGCCACCCCCAGAGACTGAACAGGTAACAAACATAATTGATATGATTGTACATAGAATTTTTTTTATTATATTTTCTTATTTTAGTAATTCAATTTTCCATTTTTCAACTTTTCTCACTCATTCATTTTGCTCATTAATCCACCGTCTTCACTTAATATACATTGCGTGTGATGGTTAGTGGAAAAATCCTGAATATGCTGCGTTTCTCTGCAGGCTCCTTCCGCACAAGACATCGCAGACAGCCTTGTTGATGACTTTGTCGTCACAGAATCTGCTTCTGAAGTGCAGGTCGCCATTGTTGAGACTGCTGCTGCCCTGCCGGTGAGAACAAAACAAGAAGAAATCATTAATAGACACATGAAACTGTTAGAGATATTATGCATCCGGCAACTCATGGTAAACAGAAGACAACAAGAGAGTACCAGTGAAAAAATAATATTAAGAGTTTGCAAATATATATATAACATTTTCTGTTTTTTTTTGTTGAGGCTTGTTTACTTTTGTTCCACATGATTGGACATGTAAAATACTGCATAGATTAATTTGCCATTTAATGTTTCACATTATTAATGGTTATTATGGAAGAACACGATAAGAATCGGCACCACTTAATTATGGGCTGATATTAAAACACAGCAAAGCCTGATGACATCTTGGTTTAACTAAATTATCTCAATGTAATTTCTGGGTAAAGTTGTCTGAAATCACACTTAAATGTTGTTACCACCTTTGGGCTCAAAGGCCAAGAGAGAGTTTTTCTATCCCTTTGTACCCTTTGATGCCCATTCTTAAAACTGGTATCTCTTTCTGCTTGCATCATTAGGAAATTGAGGAAAAGAATGATACGCTCACCAGCCAATCAGAGTCTATGGAGGTGATGCCCTCTGCGCCTGAGCCAGCCGCAGCCGCTGCGGTCATTGTGAGTAATCGAGTAAATCTTTGTCTTTCATTACAGCTTGTGGCCTTCTTTTTTGTGACCATGTACTCTCTCCTGACCCCCTCTCTAGCCTCCACCTTCTTTCCAGGAGCTCCAGGCTGAGCAGACATGCATGGATCTGCTGTCAGAGGGGCCTAAGCCAGAGATCTGTGAAATGCCATGTCAGATGCAGATCGCTGTGGAGTCTGTGGATATGACAGTTGAAGCAACACTCAATGGACACATGACTCCAGAGGTTTCCATTGAAGGCTAGACATGTGTCCCACAATTGGAAGACCATTTTTATTTGTCTTTGTATGTATCTTATAAGATCAACTCATTCCTTTTAAGCACATGTTAAAACTCAACAGTGTGCAAACACTAACCAGATCAATCTATGTCTCTTTCAGTTTACACTTTGATCACCTGGTGGACTCAACATTTTACAGGGAGCCAGCCAGATGACTTTTTTTTTTTTTCTTAAGGCCTTACGACAGAACCACCAAGGAATTTAAGGGACATCCCTCAGTGCCTTTTCTGGACATTGTTCCTGTCAAGACTCCAAACCAGATGTCAACATGCCAACACTGCTGCATTCAAGGACGCACAAACTGTATTTTCTCCCAGAAGCAAATACAGTGAATTTTCATTACCAGTGGAAATAAGGGTTCTTTTAGAGATTGAGATTCTTAAAACAGCTTAAATGTCAGTGCCTGATCTATCTGTGCGTGTCCCCATCTCTCCGGAACATCTGCTTTCATACTCAGTCTTTGTGGATGTGTTTACCGATACTAGCATCCATGAATGTAGTACAGTTTGGACCTGAGTCTACTTCAAGAAGGGTGTCCCCCCGTGTTAACTTAATTTCAGTCACCTTCTCTGTCTTCCAGTTAAGCTCTCCGCCTCAATTAACCGTTTTAGATTCTGTGAGTTTGGAAAAGGAGTCACTTTCCAGTTTCACCACTTTCACACTTTTTTAAATTTGTTTTGTATAGACCACATGTGCTGCAGTTCTGTGTTCAGAGTCTGTTGTCTACAGGGGCGCCGGGCGGGGTTTCAGGAGATGTGTTATTGATGTTGACTTACTGGATCCATCTTTGAAATAAAAGCTGTAACTCATCGTGATGAAGGATTTGTTTTGAGTGGTTTATACTTTTCCTCGACTCTTTTATTCATGACCTGGACAGGAGGAGAGCTGCTGCATTGCGGTGGTCTTTTTGCTGTTGGTAAAACAATTAACTTTAGACAGCCTCCAAAGGTGCAACCTCTTTGAGAGTGTGTGTGGTTTGTTCAGCCTCTTTGGGTTTCAGTAGCAGTTGACATCTGTAAGGTTGTAATCCGGATTTCTGGTTACAGTCAGCAGCTCCTGGCTGAAGATTTGCAGGTTCCTGTATCGTCTTGTCACCTTTATTCTCTCCACTGAGTCCTCCTGCTGGAGCAAGCTTCTAACTTTGGCTACCCATTATCCCAATCTATGGATGCAGACTTGGCATCATACTGTCTCACTTTAAGTACTTTTATTTATTTTTTTACATTTTCTGCTCTCCACTTTACTGCATGGCCTGTATCCATAATATTCCCAATAATATTAAGGTTGCAGTGACCCAGTCTAAGTCTGTGTAGATTAACTTTTCCTTTATGTTTCAATCAGACATTACTTTGTATCTTATATAATTGTGGTTTGTTTAACAACTGCAACTTTCAAGCCCGTGGGAAATACTAATAAAATAATACTCTGATTGTACTGAGGGCCCGGGAACAAAAGCATCTGAAATTTAATTCAAGCAATTAATAATTTTATTTAATTTAATAAATTAATTTAATATGAGACATTTACCACATTACCACAGTCCTGTCTTAACCCAGGTAAGTATATTCCCATTTTGAAATGTCTTGATTATTACAGGGTGATGGATATGGAAAAGGATTCAATTATTCCCATCTTATTACAATTAAGTAGAAAACTGGTCTGGAACGTTTTAATCCACTGTTAAAGCTCGGTAATGTTCATCATTGATACTTGCATCCACTTGCTTCATCTTCAGTTGATTGATGTTTACTTAATAGTTAATCATTCAAACAACCACCAATTATATTAGAGCCATAACTGGAAACGGAAGAATTAGACGAGAAGGAAAAGTTTGTACAGTTAAACTGTGATGGATCGTAGATGTGAGGCCACTGTGGAACTGTCAAAATTAAGAGAATCAAACAGATGAAAATTATTTTTTAATTATATTTTTTTGCACTGAAATATGCATTCATATTAGTATAATGTAATTTGGTTCAGTAAACACTGTCAATGTGTGGTTTTGCGATTCTTTCTCTTCATACCGTCGTTGTACTGTCTCAACTACATTTCAAGCTTCGGTTTATTTTTTCTTACTAAGGTTTACTGGCCCTGTGTAGGAATAATAACAAAATGTCAGAATGAAAAACAGAATAAACGACTTTGGGGTTGCTTTACGAGGGAAAAACACCCTAAATGGACTAAATACACAAACAAACAATCTAACAACAATTTAGCGGAAAAACAGAGGATATATATATATATATATATATATATATATATATATATATATATATATATATATATATATATATATATATATATATATATATATATATATATATTTGTAAAAGCACATTTGTGTTCATAAGAAATGCTTTGGAATGAAAACAGCAACAAATCGATCCAAAGAAATCCGCTCACTCATCGCATTCCACTTATATATTATCTGAAATTTCATACTTGTGCTGTTTTTATGCATCAATACACATCATTATGATCCCAGCCCCCCACAAGAAACAACTGAATAATAATAAATAAGAAAACAGGTGATTTGATTGGTCCATGAGGTACACTGTGAAAAAAAATATGAAAAAAAAGTTGGAAAAATTCTAGGACAGACAAATATTCCCCAAAAATATTTAAAAAAACTAAAACTAAAAGGGTATTCTGAAAAAGAAATTTAATTAAGAAGATATTGTTGATCTCAGACATGAAAGCACGATGCGAAAAAAAATTCACCCTCATCCCACAGGAACACAATCACACTCTTACGCTCAAGCAGGAAGTTCAATTATGCCGAGATCGCACAGACAATTATCCTAATTGATGATTTGTCTATATTTACAGTGACTGAAAGCTCAGAGAAAGCAAAAAACACAAAATACAAGAATAGAGAATAACAAGGAGCGACCACATTAAATCACCATCTTCTCCTTTCATTCCTTCACTTTTTGATCTCCTATGCATTGATGATTCAACTGAAGTGGGTCGCGGCACGTGTTTGGGGCTTACACCGACAAAGAGGGATCCATAAAGTGAGTGGTGACGAAGATGAACAGCAGGAGTGCTGGGAGGGCATGGAGTCATCGGTATCAGGCAGGTGGACTCTTCTGGCTCTGCTACAGCAGAAAGAGTCCGTTTGGACCACCCTGATGGACCAACCACACCGACCTCCTATCGTTTGCAGGCTTGGTGTTTGAAAGCATGCGGTTAGCTACACGCTAGAGCCTGGATGGGTGGAATTAAAAGAGCACTTCAAAAACAACAGACTGCTTGCTGGGTTTGTATGGGGGGCTCCGAAATACGCAGAGTTCGTTTGACGGAGGTGAGGTCTTTTAGGTGTAGGGTTTAACACCGATCAGAGGAGAGTATGTAGCAGTGTCTGCAAGCGGAAAATAAGCAGTAGTAGTGTTCCACAGGATATAATCTTGCTGCAAAGGAAGTGGGTCCAGGGCAAATCCAACCAAATGTTGATGCTAAAAGGCGCACTTCAAAGTCGTATTGTCAAAATATCTTTGCTGTGGTGTGTTAATTTACATCTGTCTACTGGTTCCTGTGGCTGGTAGGTTCCATGATTCATGAGAAATGTTGAGGCAACAAAGCTTAAAAACACAACATTCAAATAATTGTTTAGTGAATGTCCATGTTGGCTTTCATGCTTATTTACATTTTTTTGATTGGTCAGTTAAATCCATAGCTCTTTGTGAAAAGTGCCAGGCACAGATAACGACCTTACCAGCCACAATTAACCAGCAGTTCAATCCTGTATGGGGTTTAAATATTGTTATTGGAATACCAAGTTCTTGATTATGTTATGGTATAGGTCACTTTAAAAGTCTTTCTCTTCTTCACTTGATTGTCACCCATTCCTCCTTCCTAATGTTTGCGTTAGCACCCAGTCGTACAGGTAGGCATTGAGTTTGAAAACCATCCCAAAGGTTTTTATCTAACTGCCTCGTAGTGAACCAGCAAGGAGTTTTTCACTACAGCCACTCACAAGGCCAGCCAGATTCATCCTTGACTTTAGAAAACGGATCAAAGTAAAGCGGGATGACGGGAGTGAAGGAAGTGGTTCCACCTCTTAGAGGATCGGCTCTTCCCAATGCCCAATGTGGGCTCAGTCCTGTTCAATCTGGTTATGTCTCACCCTTGGTGTGGTTAAGTCAGATCCAGCTCAGTGTGGCCTGTTCTATGATCCAGACCTGCATTTAAAAAAGTGTTTTGGATCCCTGGTTCTCAAACTCTGACCAGGCGTCGTTCAACTCCATGAAGATCATCTTAGCGTATTCTTCATAGGGCTTGCCTGTTGCCTGCAGAGATAGAGAGATTTACAATTCAATTTTTAAAAAAAGAATAAGATGAAAATTAAGTAAATAAT
The DNA here is from genome assembly GCA_037951165.1 of Lophius americanus. NCBI lineage: Eukaryota > Metazoa > Chordata > Actinopteri > Lophiiformes > Lophiidae > Lophius > Lophius americanus. Next base: position 4,444,885 of record JBBDHG010000032.1, on the reverse strand, counting down.
GCTGAAAAAACTCAATTGTGCCTCTTCATGTTTTTTCATTCGTGTCTCGGCTAAATGGATAAGCAGAAAGTGGCACTGTACCTTATCAGGATGGACAATCAGCACAGCCTTTCTGTAGTACTTCTTCACGTGCTCAGGTGTCACGAGGTCAGCCATACCCACGGGCTTCCATCGGGTTTCACCCTCCCACAGCACCGTGTTCAGCGTTGATAGCAGCGCTCGGATGTTTCGCTCCTTCCCTTCGATCCAGTCCAAGATCTGCAGGACGACAATAAAATCCATCTTTACTAGCTTCTGATGAAATGTCAGGAAAAACTCTTCCTCAATCAAAAGGTGCCATGTTGGATCGGCAAAGTAGCCCGACTGATTCAAGTAATGGCTTTTAAATTAATGGATTTTTTCACTAAATCCATTAATTTATTGATTTTTTATTTCTTTGTCCACATTTTAGTCCGCTTTAATTATGTTTTATGTTTTTAGACTTTATTCAGTTTTCATCGTTATTCATTCATATCCTTTGTTTCTGCATTTTAGTGAAATACATTTTATTATTATTATTTTATGATTTGACACTTTAGTCAGATTTAAGTTATTATTATCAATATTATTCTATATATAATGTTCCTACCTTTGAGTCAGTTTTTAACTATCTTTATTTTATGATTTTATAGTAGTGTCATTTTTTAAAGTTTATAGTTTCCAAAGCCCCCAGAAGATATATTACAGCGAATCCTTAGTTCATTTCCTGTTTTTATGGTTCCATTTGGAGGCAGCTGTTGCCCTGTGTGTGAATGGGGTTGCCGATATTTCCTGCTTTGCTCCATTATGTGGTTGAATTCTGCCTTTTGTGTGGATAAATAGTTTTTACCGTTTAAAAACACTTATGTATGAAAGTGCTGTATAAGTAAAGTTTATTTGATTTGTTGCTCTAGCAAGACACCAAAACGTTTGGTCAGGTGAATCAGTATTACCATTGCTTCTGCTAAATCATTTATTTCATGTGAGTCAATGGAAAAAGACGATTTACTCGGTAAACATTTACTTTTATCAGCACTTTTTAAGATTTATTTCTCTGGTAACATTTCACTAAAAGCTATAGACACCTGGATGTGCCTCGTACAACCACCTTACTCAAGGGGGCCTCAGAGCCAACATCATGAGCAAATGCATAACCCTCACATTTCAGGATTTGTCAGGAACAGTGGGTGTTTTTTCCGTGTGGAACAAGTTCTTCACGTGTGTAATCTGTTACCTGTAATTTAAGTGGATCCATCTCTTTTATGATCTCCTGTCTTCTCATTTCAGCGATGGTCCTTGGTCCCCTCCTATCGGGCCTCGAGGCAAAACCTTGTGTCGACAGCAGGTCCTCAAAATCATCCTCCTTCACTTTTGGCTTGGGGCCTGTTACAGCACAGCACAAAGGAAGAAATGAAGGTTAATCACGGTACTCATTTGGGATTACGCAAGTAGATAGTTTGATTCCATCGTAGTCTGAAAAGCGGAGTAAAATTATAAAATGTATGACATGTGTAACTACATGACACAGCCGCAGCATCAAAGACTGATTTGTCCTGTATCATCACTCCAACTACTTCTGCCATCCAGCACAATTACCTCCACAACAAAGAACAGCAAATCAAAACAATACTTAAATATCAACAACTCCTGTTAAATTTTAATTATAAACACTCATTTTCAGTATCTGGTTAATTCTGGTACTAACTAGGGCGACGCTGTTGTGTCTGTTAGCAAGGGTGTATCCCCAAAAAGCCCCCAATCCCGTGTTGCACAGTCAATTCCTCTGTTTGAACTCCTTAAATTAAATGTGACTCACTAATAATCTCAAACAGTCCCCATTGACTCAACCTAACTATTTATATGAAGTCAGCAATATGCTCTTAAGATTCCATAGGGACTTTATAATGGAGATAAACACAGTTAACTATTTTTTCCGAGCTCAGTAAAAAACTAGATAGATTTCCTCGTGTCAATTCATATAAACTGACACAATTGGACTTATGGTGTGTAGGTTACAGACTAGATATGTGTTTTGCACAAAAAGCTCCCGTAATTACTATTTTATGAACTATTTTGGTTAATTAATACAAGGTAGAGCTCCAACTGCAGATGCAAATGAGTGAATACGGTTTTGTGGATGGGAAATAATGGTAAAAGAAACTTTCTTTTTACAAAAATGCCTGCCAATTGAATGAAATATGAACATTTCAGTATGAATATGACAAAAAAACAGTATGATCTCCTTGAAGAAGTTCATATGAAATATTAAATTTGGACAACAATGGACCGACAGTTAGGAAGTTCAGTCTGAAAACCTTTGCAGAAAGAGCTCCCCTAGTGTTGGACCACTGAATATTACGAAATTCAACCCAGGTCTTCCTTGCACTGAAACTACAAGGTCTATGGGGGTATATAATTTGATAATTATCCATGAAAGCGTTTTGAGTTATCATGTAATATCCCACATTCAATTATTTCTAACATACTAATCTTTGGTATCTTTTCATCAGCATAGCCATACCCAACCCTAACAAAGCACTGGACTAGGGAATTAGGTCAGCAGGATCCAAAATATTAAGCTCAAGTGCAGGATTTCTAGGGATATAATTATGAATCACATTTGTTATTTTCTTTAAACTGACAAAAAACATACCAAATCCAGGTCCACGAACTCCTCTCTCTTCTCTCCCACCGATCACACTGGAGAAGTTGAGGTTGTAGTTTGGTTTGGGGGGGAGTGTGTTTGCAGGCTGGGATGGTGTGGACAATTTGGGCGTGGACCCAGATCCAGATTTGGGCTTCCAAGCTTTGTTCTGGGTTGAGGTGGGTATTCCAGACTGCCAGGACTGAGCTTGAGGTTTAGCAGAGGAGGAGGGAGTCTTTGAGCTAAAAGAAGGCCCTGAGGAACCTTTTATGAAACAAGCAGGAGTGATAGGTGCTGATGTATCTGCGTTTAGAATTTGATAAATTAAGTTTTTCTCCGTTAAAGAGTTCTTACCTGGTAATTTGGATGCCAGATTTCCGAGGTCAGCAAAAGGATCAAAAGTCTGAGACTTGGCCTTTGACATCGACGACAACCCGGAAGCTACACGCACAAAAACAGCGTGATTTGGAACTCTCTGGGCTCATTGTTTTCAAGATTGTTTACCGAACTGATGATGCATAGTTCTTTGTAAAAGTTAAAGTCAGCCACAACCCTCATCAAAAAGGTAACTCCACCCACCTGTGTTGGTGTAGTTGGGTTTGCCGGTGGTGCCGCTGACGTTTGTTGTGGTGCCAGCTGCCCAGTTTTCCCACCCACCCAGCAGGTCAGGTTGGCTGGCCGATGATGTCATCTTCGGGGTGTCTTTGACTAGCTTATCTGTGGGGACCAGAGATGGACATGAACCGAGTGCATTAACTCAACTACTGTACTTACATGCAAATTTGAGGTAATTGGACTGTACTTGATTCTTTTAATTTGATGCTCCTTTATACTTCTATTCTACTACATCTCAGAAGGAAATATTGTACCTTCTAATCCACTAAATTTCAATCTGACTATAGTTACTGGTTACTTTTAAGATTACCAATTTTTTTCTACCCTTTCTGTACAGTGAAAACCACCAATCTCCAAATGTCTTGATTTGGAATGTTTGTGACAAACTGAGGGTTCTTTTTTTTCCCGGAATTTGTGAGGGCTCAAATGATGATTAAGCTAAATAAATTTAAAAAATTAAAATAATATTTGAAAATATTGAAACGATGGATTTTCCGAGATTATGATCACATTATGATCATTTATCATTATAAATATGTTTGTTACGAAATAAATTACTTATTAACTATTCAACAGCATATGAAACACCTCAATATTTTAACAGGCATAGCAGTAAAACAAATCACAGTCCTTTATTGTAGCAAAATAGGACTTTTAAAAACATCCTGTGCTATAATGATAAATAAGATCGACCGTTTTACTGCACAATGAGTGCTTTGACTTTGATACTTTAAGTTCATCTTGCTGGTAATACTCAATTAGTTTTACTTGAGTAAAGTTTTGAAGGCAGATATTAAGTTTAGTGGAGCATTTTCACCAAATGTAAAGTTCATGTCTGGTTTGAATCCAGTTTATGTCTGACCCATGTTATCTGAATGCTCTCTAAATATTCTCCTAGAGTTTGTGTCTGTTTGCAGTAGATGTCAACAGAGGGATGAATTCGACAGTCTGTCAAGTCATACCTCAAAAGATTCAGAGATTCTGTAGGGATGAGAAATTCTGCTGACTCAGTAAGGTGCATTATCTCCTCAAAGCTGATATGATGATGACTGATGAACTTACTGAGGTTGAAGAGACTTGTTTTGGAAGCTGGTGTGGGGTTACTGTTAGATGAGCTGAAACCGCTTGTTGCTGAACTATCAGAACCCAACAAGTCTCCAAACGATGAACCCACACTGCAGGGAACACCAGTGCCAGACCCCATCCCAAACGGATCAAATAGGTCCCCCATGGCTGTAACGGAGACACAACATCATAAAAAAATGGGATGGATTAGGAATACTTTTTTTTATTTTTTATAATTGTGCAGAAGTCATTTTACGTCTTCAACCCGTACGTTTAGAGTCCACTGCGGCAGTCCCACTAGTTGACCCACTAAAGAACAAGTCTTCCTGCACCGTTCCTGTCTGACCAGCGGAGGGTGCAAACAGGTCACTTAGGAGGTCACTGTTGCTGGATGCTGCTTTCATTCCTTCATGGACACCTTGAGGAGCAGCGGAGGAGGCCCTTGAGGACATGGGAGAATGCTTTGGGTCAGAGTTCAACCCCAAGAGATCAGCTGTGCCACCGTTGGAAGATTCTTGTGCTGCAGGAGGGGGGTTCTGAAGGCAATACAGGGGAGAGACAGACATAAATGGAATGAACATAAAAGGAATTTATACTGAAGTGATCATATATTATGATGCCATCAATCATCCAAGACGTTGCTCACCTGGAAGTCAGCATCAAACAGCGGTTCACTGGGGTCACGTGACAGCGGCTCCCCAATAGCGGCAGAGTAAGAAAAGGATTCTTCTTCTGATTGATCACTCAATTCCTCCTGCTCATTCATGGATCCTACACCTAGACTGTCTGAGGTATCCTGATGGCCACCCACTTCTGCAAAACATGAAACTGGTCAGTGGAAATCTCAACGCCACACATGTTGCTCTGGAACCATTTACTGTCAGGGTCATATATCAAGAGACCTGAAAATGTTTTATGGTTTGTAGAGACACAATAAGAGGTCCTCTACTCTTCTTTAGACAGGAGGACAATTGCCAGAAAAAGTCAAATCTGGAATTCTGTATATTATTAAAACCAGAACCAAATATTCAATACCTTCCCAATCCAGTGTCCGGAAGAAGTTGTTGGCATTACTATCGGTGCTCACAGGAGATTCTGGTTCTAATGCACTGGCGCCTTCGGGCATTTCAGACGACTGTAGAGACTCTGAGTCGTAAAAGGCTGAGGAACCTGGCTGACGAGGAAGCTCAGGCTTACCTGTAGAGTTTCAGGGTTGGAAAAATTAAAGAACTCATGCTTCCAGTGGCCTTCAGAGCACAAAATAAGATTAGCACCTGATGAGATACAAATGAATGAATAAAAACCGTACTACACAAAACCAAAAGAACCCTAAATCCAGATCCTGGCTCCAGTTTAAAAGATTCCACCTACCAAATTTGCTGAGGATTTCCTGCTGTTCATCACGGGAGGAGAAAAGGATTTTGGGATTGAGGCCTTTGGTTTGGAAGCCATCCCAGGGAGGAGTCTTGGCACTGGGTTTGTCATGGCATTCTACCTCAATGTCTAAGTTTACCTGGAACAAGTCTGGGTACTTCTCCTGTATGTCACAGGCATCCAAATCATACCTTACAGGAGAATAGGAAGTTATTAGGGGAGGGTCAATAAGAAAGACAATGAATGTAATGTAATGGCAAAGACCTGTAGGACATTCTGGACATTTGAGGGATGATGTTAAACGTAAAAATATTGCCTATCTTAAAATCGTTCACATACTTTGCAAACTTGACAGTGGTTGCATTTCTGGGGACAAAGCCTGTATGGAACTGGATCTGAAACATCTTCATGGAGGCCATCTGGAAAAAAAAAAGGTGTTAAATTGGGTATCCTCTATATTCGTCACTATTTCTATGTATATATATATATATATATATATATATATATATATATATATATATATATATATATATATATATATATATATGTATATGTAGATGTATATAGATGTAGATATATATATATATAGATATAGATATAGATATATATAGATATAGATATAGATATAGATAATACATACATCAGATATTTATATATATTTATATATTCTACAACTGCCGGGATGATGAGGTTTGTGCTAACAGGTGTCTTGTTTAATTTAAGCTTTTGAGCGTGTGTGGGAACCTTGGCCTGCAGACGTCCTCCAAGTGTAGATCTTGCATGATATATCACAACCAGTAAATCTCCTTGGACTGTGACATTAAGGGGAATCTCTGCTCTCCCATCCTCCATCTTCAAGTCCCTGGAAATAGCAAACATCAATTATAAGAGTAAATAATTAAATAGAAACATGTCTGGACTCCTTTATAGATGGTAACCTGAGAGGCCTTCATTTGTGCATCAACTTACTTCATCTTGTCATATTCTTGTGAGGTGGTGAGGACTCTTTCATCCCCGACATATACTTCACAGAATGGCCGGCACCCGTTACGCTGTTTGTTGAACAGTGGCACGGGTGTCATGACAATGGACCGTATTATTATGGGCTTGCTGTGGGGAATGATGGGCTCCTCTGCCATCATGTCACACATATACTCTATGTACCTGCAGCCATAAAAAAGAACAAAGCTCAGGATCACTTAAGTTTAGTTTTTGTTAAACAACTAATAATTCAATGCAGATGGAAGGTAAAACCTGAAGTGTGGGACAAGTAGGGTTAATATTATATGAATATTGTTATTATCACTATGAGTGATATTTTTTTTCAATACAATTTTAGAGAAATAGATATCATAATGTACTTTTAGCTTGGTTTTTTGTTCTAAATATGTTCCTCTATGTCTAAAAAATATGACCCGTGTTTCATGGTATTGCAGCAGCACCAAAATTATTTATCTCTACAGACAAGTTCGGAAATAATTCACCTTTCAATAAAATTTCAGTCTATTATTATCTGTTTATTGATATCAGCCATAAATAATTTGTTGTCTACTGATTGTGAATCAAATCCATTAACTCACAAAACAACTCCCTTTTCTACATGTTAATATTTGATGTCCGTATACCTCTTGTGTGATGGGGCTATGCCAGGAGGGCAGCGTTTCATTGAGAACATGTAGACAGCAGCCTCAGCTGTGGTGAAAAGTCGACAGAAACACAGGAAAGAGCAAACAGCCACCGCTGATGCCGCCCTGCCATCCTAAAGAGAAAAAAGAGAAAGGTATCAGTCAAAACTATTGTCTTAATTACTCTTCTTATCATCTATTTATTATCACAGTCTTGACCAACTAAGAATGATTGGAGGACTAATTCAATGGTTGTCATTGTTATCTGGTCAGTGTGAAGAGGTTACATACCAGACAATGAACTATGCAGATGTTCCTCTGGTCTTGTTTGAGCCATAGATGCATGTTCTTGCACACACTGTAGAGACTGCGGAGGTTAGGGGCACGGCGCACCTGCCAGTTACACTCTGACACCTTCACACAGAAAAGACACAGCTGCACACCAGTGGAACAACAACCTAAACAAATACTGGATCAACTTTAATCGATATTAAAATGTCTAGCAGAAAAGACACTGCCTGAGCAAAACTCACAGCAAAGAGACAGGAGACACATGTACCACCGAAGAAAAGTTGCATGTGCACACTCACACACACATACAAAAACACACACACAGACACACACACATTACCCTGTTGTGAAATCGAGAAGGCCTGTATGATCGTTTGGAGAGGTTGTAGACGGCATAGTGGCCAGCATGGCGTGAATCAAGGAACAAACGGACGTCCTCTATGTTGTTCTTTATCGCCGACTCAACACCTTCAGCCGGGTAGGACATGACTGCAAACATTCACACGCACACAAATATAGAGACGCAAGTATAATTTAATGGAGTTCAAGGTATTTTCAACACTTGATAAAGAACAATGATTTAATGATAGAGAGTGTGTCCTACCTGCTATTCTGGACGTGATGTATGAAATATCCAGGTCCCCTTTGGCATAGCTGAAAAAGTAAACACATTTACAAAATTACGTACACATACAAAAAAGCAAGGAAAAATGGTTAGTCATGAAAAGGAATAAAACTAACTAGCAGCTGGACTCAGGTCTGGGTCACTGCAGAACCGCAAATTATTGGAAACTGATAAAGAAAATATAAGTCTTTAAGGATATTTAAAATATCTAAAGATGATTTCAATTTACAAACCAAATGGTTTGAGGATGGAGAGGCACCTAATCGATGCCTTAATAGGAATCTCTTCCTGGGCTAACACACAAACAGCATCAAAGAAGTTTCATTAAGACAGTCCCATGAATGTCTTGAATGCAGCAAATGCATCTGGAAGATGCCCCATAATGGAATAATGACAATGATAAAAACATAGTTGTGTGATTCCCAATGAAAATGAACCTTAGTCCAAAAGATTAAGAAGAAGAGACACACAAAACTACAGCCAAAGGGGAAAAAAAGTTAATCTTTATATGCAGACACTCAATTATATTTATATGTTGTCAGACAGACAGGCGATGCTGTTAGGGCAAAGAGGCTTAGTAAGCAGTGAAGCCGTATTAAAACCATTACATTACATTTATTGTATTAATTTCATCATTCAATCTGTACATTTTTAAAAAACCATGTCAGTTTTGTCAAACTTGTTGTCACATCAGTCAGTTTGTAAGGACTTGTCTGTTACTAACCATCATTGCTGGACCATCAACTCTTACTTGAATCTTAAATGTTACTTTAATTTTAGTCTTAGAGTGTAATTGGTTGTCACTAATACTTCTCTGAACATACATTTGTTGTATCTATTACTTCAGTCATTCCATGTTGTCATCATTTGACTTGTCACTCTTTCATAAAATGAAGGTCATCCATCCGTTCACATCACACTCTGAAATCATCTAATTGAATTACTGAAAGTAAGATGTTAGGAACAGAAAGCTCTGATCACGAACGCAGCACAGCAAATGGCTTTGTTGAGTTTTCTCCGCTAGAATAAACACAAGGGAGCACATTCAGAGCAACGAATGAGCTAACACACTTCGCCGACCCATATTTACCTTGGGTTGCTAGGTGATGGACACAGAGAGACCATGAGGGATTGGGGCAGAGAAAAGAAACGACAAAGAAATAAACAAAACCACCAAACAAATGGAACAAACCGATGATATAATAACCTAATAGAAAAAAAGAAATAATTGAACGACCATGGCCATTAAAGGAGCATTTTGCTTATTTTTAGCCCTACCAGTCGCACATGTCTATTACATCATCAATTATTGTGAGTGATTTCTGAAGTGTCACTGATTGCTGCCATTCACTGACATCTTCTTATGCCATGGGTTGCTGAACAATCACTAAGAAATAAGAAAACACCTTTCCCAAGTGAAAAACTACATTTCAGTCCAGCAAGCAGCAAAATGTTCCTTTAAAACGTACATCAAGAGCCACATGAAAGTAGACATAGACAACATGCATTTATATTTACTTCAGGCTGATGCAAATGTTACGAAACATGAGGACTAAAAATTGACAAATAGTACAAGTCAGTAAACTGTTATGCCATTTTGTGAATGTCCGAAAAAAACCTTCAAGACCATAATTATTGACTTTCTATATTAAGCAGAATTTGCCCATTATCAAATCGTAATGTACGTATTAAAACGTAGAAAATATACTGAATTTTCAAGCAACTCCATAGGTTTGCAAACACAGCTGTAATGGAAATCATTGTAGGAACACGTGTTCATGTAATGTCAAAAGGGAAAAAGATTACTTAGCACAATCAGAGCTCACTGACCTGGAACGACCATTAAAATTTTTCAGAAAGTGTATGCGACTAAAACTTTAATATGATTAAATAATAATGATAATCACGATGGAGCAACTTACTTGGCTACTGACTGGATGACCTTAGAAGACGTGTCCTTAATGTTGGTCAGGAAGCGCTCTGTTCCTCCTTTCAGGATATCGAAGAGGCCGCTGCCCGACTGATCTGGATCATAAATGCCTATATAGAAGTAATACATATTTAGGGATTGTAATAGATTCTTATTAATATTCTCATTATCTGAACAACAGCTATAAAAAAAATGCATCAGAAAATATGTGATTACAAGCATGCAACATATCCAATCAACGAATGATTCTTCTGACAAAAACAGCGGCACACAGAGCAGCATTTCATGGCATAATATGAAGTGATCAAAAGGGATCATCTGATCTACTTTGCATGCAGACAAATGACATGGATATAAGATTGGTTTCTTTGAGCTGCGTTGAAGCAGTCTAATTTCATGATGCAAAGACACAAGAAGCACATGAGATTGACATAACATCATTTATTTCTCAGGCGTGTATATGTCGTATGAAGGAGAGGAGGGCTGGAGCTACTCCTCCAGGGAAAAAGCAAACATGTTCCGTCTTCGGACAGATGGCTTAGTGACTTTGTAGAAATCCTCTTAATGGACGGTACACATGGCCCCTTATGTAGATTGTGCCTGTGTGTGTGTGTATATGGTTGTTTAGGGGTTATGATATGCTTGTTATGTTCATACAAAAAAAACTAGGCATACACCTAATTCCTGACAGCAATTTATCGCCAAAAATTTTACCGACTCATTTAAAATCTCAAACAGTCCATTTGATTCAACCTATTTCTATTAAGTCAGCAATATACTGTAAGATAAGATCCCACAGTGACTCAATGAAGATAAACACAGCTAAGTACTTTTTTTCTGAGCTCAGTGGTAAAATAAGAGATTTCCTTGTGTCAGTTTACATGAGCTAAATAAAAAAAAAAAATTGGACTTATGGTTAGGAAATTATGGACGAGACAGTTTTCCACAAATAAGTCTCCCTAATGAGTAAACTATGCACTATTATAGATTAAACTATATATAAACAAGATAAATCTCCTTGTGTGCGTTCATTTGAGTTAGATCTAGACAGAATTGGACTTATGATTAGGAAGTTATTGTTAACCAAAACAATTGCACCAAATTTTGACTTAATCAGACCAACAGTTGAAAAACTATAGCCCGAAATTTTTGGGAGATAAAGCTCCCGCTAATTGCGGAAATATATAACTGACCCTTCCCAAAATCAATCCAGCTTTTCTTCGCACTAAAGTCTAATTGGGTATAGAATTGAAACTTATTCATGAAAAAGATTTTGAGTTATCACGTTAATGCGAAGGATCGGCGGAGGCTATGACAAATTCATAATATCCCTGACTTTTTGGGGTTCAAATAGATTAACAATATAAATATTTTTCCTAAAGCACCATTAATAGGTGCTTTTTTAAAAATACGCCCTAACATGTCAAAAAACAGAGAGCTGTGCTGTTTTTAGACTCTGTATACTATTTCAGCCTACATAAATCACATAACGTCCTTCTACTTTGCTATAGTTGATAGTAGAAGCTGAATGTTAAGCTATGGATGCTTGTCTTCATTATAGTAAAGAGTCTAGAGTATTTTACACCAGCTAATAGTTTGTTGGTGGGCTTGAGGTTTATGCGTAGCACAGATAAGAAGATCACAGAGTGACTGGAATACATTGAGACATTAATACAATAAGTGAGGCAATGTTTAACAAACAATCCTCTTCTGTTGCCATTTCAAAATGATTCGGAAATTTGATCAAATGTTAAATAAATCATACTAATATCTCACCATGCTGGTAAATATCTTTATCATGATCACATAAATAAAAAATTCTCCTTCAGTCAAAGTTTCAATTTATAAAATGTCTTTTTCTGAGAAAGGGATTCATTTTGGTTCTCCTCACAAATAAAACACTGTCCTACACCCACATACAGTATAATGTAGTTATTCATACAAAGTTTACCTGCATTGTGCGCGTTGTGGATCTGCATAGGTGGTTGGGCTCCGTTATTGCCAAAACCTCCATTCTGCTCCAGCAGCTGTAGACATTCATAGCCGTCATATACTGGACGCCAATAGTAATAAGCACTCAACATTGTAATGGGAAGGGCAAAAAATGAAATCTACACTGACAGAAAATAAACTTTCAATAACACAGAAACGTAACAAAATAGGTGTACGTCCGACAATTGAAAAAAAAAAAAAAATCAACAAGGATCAGCAACCAAAAAGAGGTCAACAGATTGAGAAAGGTGGGAAAAGGATTTTGCTTAGAAATGACAAAAAATATTTTTAAAAGTAACTAATGAATCCTGATCCATCTCAGTAAATAATAAAAACATAACTTGATAAAAATAATGGTCAGAGGACCAATACTAGAGACACAGTAAAAGTAACAAGTCTTTACTCTGGTCTCAAATGCAACTTCAGCAGTTCAATGATTCCAAAAATACAGATTTAAAAAAATCACTGGCATCAGTTGAGCCTGATAAAAATATTTTCAGATGAGAACTGAAACATATGTGTCAGACAGCATTCTATTTCCCCTCCATGATGACGACCGTATGGGCTTCTACGTGTCTCACTCCTTTCTTCTTCCACAACTTTCCTCCTCTCTGCCCCGTGCAACAGTCTGCCTCTCCATATGTCTGCAACTCCGAGCAGCAGAGAGGGGAGGAGGATTACGCTCCTCATGCCCCCTCAGGGAAACACGGTCTAAACCCTAATCAGATCAGCATCCACCACATTTGACTTCATTATGCACAAAAAAAACTTATTTATCTGGAGCGAAAATAAGAATTAATTGATTTTTAAAAAAAAAGAAAAAAAAAAGACAGAAGATATTTTAAAACATATTAGTATTTTCAAATATGATATAAATGTCATTCCGGAAACAAACACTGGCGTGGCTCTTTATAACATTATATTTAGTTTAGCCTGGCTCTTTGCCATTGAAATCAGCTTTGCATACTATAAAACACAACAACTATAAGTGAGGATTCGCTGATAAGTATCAGGATTTGTAGATTTGTGGTAAGAATCATAAGAGGCTGCGGATGCTAGGTTGATCATGGCCAGCCACCATGCAGAGGAAGATCATTTTTTCATCTAAAACCTGGCTATTAAATTGGACTGTACTGAATTAGCTAAAGTAGGAGGTAGATGAAAATTCTATTCTGCAACCAAAAATAATGTTTTACTGAAGTGTTGACATCACAACACAATTTTTTATTTTCAGTTTCAGTCATTTTCACCCCCTCTTCATTAGACCATGCCAGCTGGGCCATAGAGAAGCCTGAGAACGAGAATACAGACTCCTTTGAGCATGCCGCTGTGTATGTTGGTGTGTATGTGTGGGGATGAATGAGTGTGAACACATCAGCAATTTGAGCACAAGTTTACGCACATATCGGAAGAAGCTGTGCGGTCGGCCTGTCAATGGTTTGAGACTGAGAATGTGCCGCAGTGGCTCAGCCAATGTAGTGAAAGTTGTCATGGTCTCATAACTGATAGTTGAAGCAGAAGCCTCTTTGAGGGATATAGATAAGAGAAGCTTATCTATATCTTTAATAACAAGCTTTAATAAAATAGTAAAATAATCTCCATTAATGAGTCAAACTCTCCCTGCTTCTTTCTCTCAGTACACCCGTGTAAGGCAGAAGGGCGTCCATCTATGGTCGGGCTCTCCTCTCGGCTTCACACAATGAAATAGCAGTTTTTCAAAAGCTTGTTCATGGGAAAATTATGGGTATTTGGAAAATGCCATGACATAACCTTCGGAGTGATAGGGAACAGTATTTATCAAACCCAATTGAACCAACAGTTCAATACATTTTTATTAGGAAGGATAAATAATGTCTTCTTAGAGACACTTTAAATGAATTTTTCTTGACTCTGGGATTAATTCATCGTACAGCCATCATTTTTCTAATAATTGCCAAAAATATATCTGTTTACATTAACATCAATCAACAAGCCAATTACATTTTATATAAAACGTGGAGAGGATTGAAAAAAGAACATAACAGCACCAAAATATCTTTGTTTCAATAATTGAAAATCAACTCTTATATCGAGTGCCTCACTGATTTTTCTACAACAACACCAAACACAATCATGCGCATGCTTACCTCTGTAATGGGGGACTTGGGGTTGACATTGCGTGCTGCCGCTATCTCCTGGAGCTGGTTGACCAACTCTGTGATGGACAGACGCTCCTCTGGGTTCACCTTTAACATGGAACCTGAACAAGATATGGGTGTAGTGAAGAAAGGAGGAAATGTCAAAAATCAATTCAGGCATTTTCTGATGAGCAGGTTGACAAAAAATATGGAGATTCACAAACAAAGCAATTCATGGATAAACCAATGATTTAACCAATTCTGGAAATTGATTATAGATATGACTGACTAAACTAATAGAATTAACCAACATACACAAAAATCAAGGTGATTTTCTATTTTTTAGGCAAATTACATTTTTGTTTTTGAAAAAAGGTCATATTTGAACTATCCGCCGGGTAGAGCTGTTTCCTGTTTGATCTTATTAGCTAAGCTTTACACTAAATAACTAATAGTCTTGATATGTCTGACTAAGGACTTAATCATTGACTTTAGGAAGAATATACCAAAAGCAAGGTTAAATAATTGACTCCTATAAGTATCTTGGTACTATGTTTGTTTCACAACCAAAAGTTTTATGTAAACATTGTTGACAAACTTGGTCAACAGTTTTATTTAATCAAAAAGCTACATATTTTATGCCTGTGAAATGCTTTATGTAACTTCAATCAATCTTTTATTAAAATTTTTTCTTTTACCTGATAGTAATCTGGTTTGTTTATGAATGATTTCAAAATTTATTTCCAGCAGTGCTCATTTTGGGCGAAACATGTGGCTAAGAAAGCTAAAAAATATGTATCATAAGCCAATCAGATCATATTCTCTTCACCGACTTCTATCTGACGACCTCAGGCCTAAGCCAAAAGGGTGCTAAAAACACACAATACTTGTTTTAAATGACTGAATGTTTTTCATTTATTGATATTATTCATTTGTATGGTTGTCTTTCCTACGCCGTTTAAAATGTTCCTTTGGATATTTAAATCCTGTCTGGTTGTTTGCTGATGTTGATTGTATGGACTGAGGGGGGCTACAAATGAAATGCCCTTTTGGGATCGATAAAGTTGAATGATCTTCAACCTAATAGTAGCAGCTTATCATGGCATTTCTCTATATAGTGTCAATAAGAAGACAACGGTTCGATGTTTCTTCCTCGTGCAGGTCACAGTAAATTCGACCTGCGGTGACAACTGTGAGCAGAGAAGAAGAAACTAGACGGTTGGATAAATAAACGGAAAGACACATATACAACCACCTGACAAAGAAACGAGGTACATACGTATGAGGTTGTGATATACGCTGTACTTGACATCATTCTGAGGGATGGAATATTTTCCGTTGACAATTTGCAGCTTGGCCCCGTCCTCGAATGGATGCTGCTTAAAACACAGCAGGTACAGGATGCATCCGAGGGCCTATAAGGCAGAGAGGAAGGAGTATGAACAACAATAAACTTCAAGGCCACTTATCTTAATGAAAAGGGAAAAAAAGGAAATGGTCTCAGCGAGACACTAACCTTTTGTATTAAGACCTAATGTTTATTAATGCTGAACACTGCTCAATGAAATTACGGGAACACTGAAATCAAACATCAAATCTTGATGAACGAAATATTCACATTGAAAATCTTATATCTTAGTCTAAATTGTGTAATTCGTTGAGAACAATATTTCGCACTGGTCAACGAAACCAAAATAAAATCCAAGGAAGACTGCATTCTAAATCACACCCAAAATCAATGTCAAAAACCGAAGTAACAGGCTTGTGAATTTCATCAAAGCAACGCATATTCTGTCTTAAGAGTGTTTTTGGGCCTGACGGTCTGCAGTCCTGACAAATGGCCGTGCTCCTTGTGAGACAGTGTTCTGAGGATCTCCTCCCAGACCTGAATCAGGGCATCAGTGAGCTCTTGGACAGTCTGTAATGCTACTTGGAGACATCTGGGGAATGTCTGCAGACTCTTTCATGTCTGTAACATGAGATAAGTCTGAACCGGCTCTCATCTGTGAAGAGTACGAAGAGCCAAATGCAAACCTGCCAGTTCTGGTTCAGCTGTACGGTTTAGGATGTGCGCTCAGGTCCCAGTAGAGAGTGAGTGACAGTTTGGCCAAAGAAATGCACACCTGTACACCGCTGAATGTCATTTTGTAGGACTCTTTCAGTGCTTCTCCTGTTCCTCCTCATACTGAGGAGCTGGTACTGGTCCTGCCCCTGGATAACTGCCCGTCTACGGACGGGTCCAGCTCTCTTTGTGTCACAGCCCATCTCCTAGAATCTGAGAGACACAGCAAATCTTCCTGCGACGCCAAAAATGGATATGCCATTCTCGAGGAGCTGGACTACCTGTGCAACCTGAATGGGCCGTGGGTACAGCACCACAACATACTATTGGTAGACACAATGGCACTAGCTAAATTAAAAAATGTAAGAAAAAAGAGTCAGGAAGGATGAGGAAAGTGAAATAGTCTGAGGTCACCACCATCAGAAACATTTCCTTTTTAGTGGTTGTCCTGCTGTTGCCTCTGCGGTCCACCTGTTGTCACTTTCAATTGCACCAAAGCAAGTGATACTGATGAAAAATCCTCAAGGCTGCCTAATTGAACAGATCCTTAGCCCACAGGTTAAACTGATTCGATGTTTCTCAGGAGTGATTAAGTCTTCCCTCAATTATTCTAGCAGTGCAATTACCCCGATGGACTTACTTGTGTTTCGTTTCTGTGCTTCTGTTAACATTAAAAATAACATAAATAAATGTTTATTATTTTTCCAAGACTAAAGAATAACACATGACTTTCTCTCTTTAAAAAATGACCAGGATAACGATGAGTCTTGTCTTCCGACTTAAAGTGACATTGTTCAACATTTTAACAACCCAGCTTAATCTAACAATCGGTAAGTAAATAATTGATCATCTACAGACACATGTCTCATCTACAGACATGTGACAGGTAGCTCGCCTGTAGCAGGTAAAAATCAGAATCACGATCGGTCTTGGTGTAGATGTTGAAGTGGAATAGAAAGCAGACTAGACAAAACTCTGACCCAGATGTCCTGTTTCTCATTGATGGGGAAGTTGGAGTAGAGATCAATCATCTCCGGTGTTCGGTACGCTGGAGTGGTGTTCCTTGTGATCTGCACACAAAGAGTAAAAACAGCAGACTAGACGCGCACGCATACAGATGTTGTAACCCAGTGGGGGTATAGCGGTAGATAAAAACAGAACTAAATATCCAGCTAAAGTCCATTTGATACATAAATATGAACTCAAAGTAGACCCATTAGTTAGAAGTTAGTATAGAATCGTGATGTACAATAGCAGAGACGGATTAACATTTTTATCAAAAGCACTTGGTGGCTGACCTTGTTTTCTGCTCAGAGGGTTAGGGGCTCTCGGATCTTGCTCTATATCCCTGATTTGAAGACTTTTTCAGTTGATATTCTTTTATTGAGCTGTTTCCTGCTGCTAGTTGCTTTTGTGGGTTGTGCAAATAAAATATTAACACCTACACTCTGCAATACTGCCACATGTTGTCCATGATGTTTAATTCACATCTGTTACTACCTCTGCTGCAGTCACAAACGAGGAACAAATCAGACTGTGCATTACGTTCTCATTAGTTTTATATATAACGGAGGAGTCGATAATCAGATGAGAAATCTATTGGGAGGGTCACTGCATAACAGTAATTTGGAATATGGTTCGATGACAAGCTTTCATTTAGAGAATATATTGCAATTGTAGTCTGGACATTTGTGAATCATCCATCTTTACATTGCATCACAAATGCAAAGTCACCCAGCCGTCACTGCTTTCTTTATGGCTTGGTGAATGGTAATCATTGACCACTCACCGACAACAGCTTTTGCTTAGCGTTACATCTTCACCATTCCCTCCCAAAAGGCTGATTTCAATGTACCCCATGTTTTGATAGATGTGGGGAAAACTGCATTGTCCTTCTGTGCACCATGAGCTTGGAACAATTTACATAAGGATCTTAAATTGGATTTGTTTGAAGCGATAAAAAATTTTAAAGGTCTCATAATGAAGGGGGTGATGGAGACACGTGCATGTTTTTTTGAGAGGCAACTATGTATGGATAGCTTTTAATGTTTCACAGTAGATTTTGTTTGTGTAACAATTTAAATGGTTTAATTTCGATACGAGTTATTGGCTCTTACTTTGAAAATCTCTCTCCTGTAAAGAAAAAAAAACAGCCAGATTATAAAATTTAAAGAGCAGAATCTCCAGGACCTGCATACTGAGGTCATCTGTGACACTGCTCCTTCGGGTGCTTAATTCTCTATCTGGATATAGTATAAATGCGATTAACTTGATTGAACACTGCTTCCTGGACTGCTAGTTGTTAATTAAATCATTTGATTCTGGTTCCTGTCCAACGTTATGATGCCAATATTGTTACTGGTCAAAGGTAAATCAGATTTTTAATTAAATTGGAGGATTTGAAAGTGAAATAAAACATTGTGTCAGTAAAATATTCATTTTTTTATTAAACTTCCAGTCTAATAATTCTATTCAGCATCATAATGCACATTGAAAATATTGGAGAAGAATAAGAAAGATAAAATGTAAAATATATTAGAAGAATAAATATTATTCATCTACATCTGTAAATCGCAAATTGTATTGACCATTTCAATACTTTTGGAACTACTCATGTTTTACGTATGGAGAGCCCTGTTGAGATTAAGTTGTTTCCTGTGTGAGAAAGCGTGTGTATGTGCGTACCTCATCTTCCACCATCGACCTCTTCTGTGCTGACCAGCTGTAGTCGGGGTAATGTGACACCGTGGTGGCGCTGCCAAAGTCACACAGCTTGATGGTGCCCTGGTTACTAATCAGGAGGTTCTCAATCTGCACCACAAAGAGCATTTTGGGTTAATCTGCCAGTTAGTGAACAATAATGGAACAGGTACACTTCACTTTAAGAATTATCAAATGTTGTGTTTAAATGTCAGTATCCTCGTCGTGAGATATTAAATTTGGTCAACAGCGCCTTCGCACCTCATTCACTGACGCTACCAAGCAACAACAAACCTTGAGATCTCTGTGTATGATAGGAGGTTTCTGTTTGTGCATGTGCTGAACCGCCCGGCATGCCTGATAGAGAATTTTCAGCACAGTGTCACATGACAGGGGAGCCCTCTGCTCTACACGCTTTATGAAGTCCACCAGCTGACCTGAGGGACAAAAGACACAAAAAACAATGGCATAAAAATACACCAAACAAAGTGAAAGTAACACCTGCCAGTATTCACTTGCTGATTTTCTCCAGTCTTTGAATTGTGAATTGTCTGATGAAACTTAGAAAATGACAAGGCACTGCAGATTTTCTATGACAGCTTACAAACTTAAAATAAATACTGAATGAACCAAAGTCTGTTGTGAATAAACAGATACTGAAAAGGAGAACGTTTGCTGATGGGAAACTATTTCATTTTAAGGGCATTTTAGTTTAATATAATGGGAAGTGGCTGTAATGACTCAAATTAACTGAAATTCTGTTGAAAGGATGAGTTAGCACTGTTACAGTTGTGTAAACGGAAGCCAAGAAGAGAGCTAGAAGACAAAGTAGAGGGATTCACCTTTGCACAGCTCAGTGAGGATCAGGAACTCGGCCTGTCCAGTGTCTGATTCCTCTTTACTGATGGAGGCAGCGGAGCAGAATTGAACCATGTTGGGATGGCCCGATAGCTTTTTCTAGGGAGCAGGCAGGTCAAAGAACATACAGCATAAATATAACTTTGGTGTCGAGTCTGGCTTCTAGTCAATTATATGAGTCACTGATATTGCTCTGGTGAAAAGGATGGAAGGGTATATCTGTGGCTTGTTAAATTTGCAAACATGTTTGGAGACTGGTTGGCCTCATAAAACTCAATAAGCATGATGAAATTATGGAGTGTGATTTAAGACTGTATTTTTTGCCTCATCATCATTCGAGGCAGCGGTTCTACGACACAATGATGCAATGGAATCAGGAACAGCGTTTCATTCACAGCATGAAGAAACTATTACACAATTGTCGAAGAGATGGCTGCAAGGGTTGTTAGAGCTCTGATCTGGCAGATATCCTTTTGACCAAAAACTGGAACTCAGTGAAAGGAAAACCTCCAGAGAGTCACTGAAGTACAATGGATGCTTTATTGTGCTGATCCGTTTCATCCAGAACTCAATGAATAACAACATGACATCTGTTTTAACTTAAACTCTGTGAATATATATGATATCCTGGATTGCACCTGGGATTGAGCCAGTGGGAGTCAGTGTTTGCAAGTTAACTAAAATATTTTGGTGCCAACTGTATTTTCTGCTGGGGGTGCACTGCACATTCTTGTGAAGTCATCAGTCACAGTTTAAGTAACGTGTGTCACAAGTCATCCTCTGCCATTTGCAGACACAGCAACATTTTCCACGGATCATTAGAAAGAAAAGAGTTTTTTTCATGAGACGGAGAATGGTTAAGGATACCATGAAGCAGACTTCCTGTATGATTTCCTTGTTCTTCTCTTCCTCGTTTGACAGCAGCCTCTGAAACAAGAGCACACACAGACCGTTAGTTTTGAAGTTCTGGATTCTGTCTGTGTTCTGTCTGAGCGACTCGTCATCTTTTGATACAACGTGCCAAAGAAAATTACAGAAAAACACACTCACTACACTGTCCACCACAACCCTTAACTATTTCAATTTAATAATAGTAATAATAATAATACATTTAATTTATAATGCACTTTACATTTGGATCAAATCTCAAAGTGCTAAAATCTATATATTTTAGTGGAGATTGGACTCTTTATCCCATATTTATCCTACCTAATTGTATGTCTACTTATATACAAGAACATGTATCAATACGTCTTTAAGATTTCTCTAGTGTGCATCTTGCACATTTTCTGTCCCACCCCGTTTTTTTACTACTAGTGCTACTACTGCTTGCTACCGTCACTTTAAAAATGTTGGAGCTGCTGGAAACCTAGAATATCCCCAAGGGGATTCATAAAGTCTGTTCTATTATATTATATTCTATGACAATGGTGATATGGTGATAATGACCAATTTAATAGCCACAATTCCAGGGAGATTCATTTTCAAATAAGAGAAAAAAATTCATGAAAGCCAAATGAATCCTTGCAAATCTCTGACGAGGGGCAGCATCTCAAAAATGTGTTCTTAATCATAACTCCTGCATTGTGATACACATCATTTCAAAAATTCTTACCAATAAAGTGTCTAAATGGATCCGTACCTACTTCAAAAGTTGTTTATCATGTCATGTTTATAACATGAAAAGGGTAAAAACAGAAAAAGAGAAGGACGAAGGGGACATTTCCTGAACAGTAACATAGTTCTTTGTACCACATCATTCTCCAAGAAAAAATCTCAACAAATGTTTCCTCAGCAAATGATTGATGTCAAATTAGCAGAAGCGGCTGCCCACATTCATACATTTTTAATAGTTTAATCATATATTGTTCGTATACCTAAATCTAAATAAGATAAGAGCAAATGTTTTGTGCATGTTTACAGTCAAGGGTCCAACATAGGCTCTTGTTAATGTCCAGTGATATGTGTAAGAATAAATACGGACAGATGTTTAAACAAAATAACAAATGTTCTGTTCAGTGCATCATTTGGATGAATTACATGCTATCGCAAGCATGACTCATTGTGTAAATAAAAGAAATGTTGATGTAATATTAACTTCATTGATCAGCCATAACATTATAACCATTGATTAGCACATACCAAAGTTGTCTAAGGAAGGAGAGTTGCTGAGCCGGTGGCAAGGCGGCTGATTTGTGTGGCGAGCTGATAGCCAGAGCTACTGTTGCACAATTTCCATAAAAGATTCACACTGGTTCTGATAGAGGTGTCAAAACACAGAGCTGTTTTTCAGCAAAAAGGAGACTTACACAATATGAGCCAGGTGGTTTTAATATTATGCCTGATTGGTCTATTTTCCGATATAAAAGTGGATCAACATGCAAGAAAACTGATGCCGTTGCTTTTCAATTGTTTGCTCTTATGATTTTATATTTTCTCATCTCTTGTGTTTAATTTGATTGTAATTGTGTATAAAATGGTCTGTGTTTCAGTATATTTGATTACACTTCCATATATCCACTTCCATTACCATATGTTTTAATATCACTGTCATTCAAACTGTAATTTAAGTAAAAGTTTGTTTTTAGTGCTTTAAATGACCTTTGATATATTTGTCACCATTATTTGTTTGATATTTAAGAATTTGTTCTTTGACTGGCAAGCCATGTGGTCTATGTCCGATATTTATCCAATTTGAACGAGATCACCACCTAAATTCAATCGTAAATTGTTTATAAACAGAGTTATGCATCTACTTAAAACATTGCCCACTTTAAACTGGCTGCTAAATTTTACATGAAACACTTTGATTGGTTCATATTTGAGCTTGTGATGTTTGTTATATAATACAGGGGGGCTTACAGTAGGTTCTTTTATACTTTCTTTTTTTTTCATTATTATAATCCAATCCAATCCAATCTCTGATAAGTGGGTACACCTTGATCTCACCTTGAGGGCATAGTCTTTACCACTGCTCATATCTTGGGCTTCATACACAAAGGCAAAACCACCTAAGAAATAAACAGAAAACAGAAAGTTGTTTAGAGTGAATAAAACATACACTCTTAAACTCAGTAACCGATAGATGATCATTAATCTCAGATATTCACTCGTTACTCATGTGTTATAACACTGAGTAACGGCTGTCTTGAATTACTGTCTACTTCTATGTCTGCTGATTTGCCCTGGTAGGACCGTAGCATTTTAATGCATTACAAACAATGACTGATAAAGAGGCTCTTTCTTGTGTGGGTTATGGGTATGGCAATACTTAAAAGTATTCATACTTCATATTTTATGTATGTGTCACAGCTCTGTGAGATGACTTCAAGAATCTGTTAAAAAATGTACATTGCACATATTAATTGACATTCAACTGTAAAACTGTTTCAAAGGTGGTAAATACATTCATCGCACCATACAATCCATTTTATTGTAAATGGGAGAGTGACTTAGCTCATGACAGTTAATGGGCTTTATCTGCTCTGCCATATTTGTTTATTTGTCTCCAAGATACCTTGACAAGTTGTCAGGATTTTGGTAAAATTTTGGTTGTACTTCATATTTTAACTTCCTTTCGCATTGAGATGACATTTCCCCAGGATTTCCGAATTATTAGACCAATAAAATACCCAAGCATGGACCCTTTGCTTCCACCCCAGTGAAAAATTGGAATAAATTTGGATCCACACCCATAAACACACATCCAAACCCAACCATTTCTTGCCAAAGTAAAATTGTCACTTCGGATATGCATATATCCTGTGTAATAATGCACTTGTATTAGTGTGTGTGTATATATATATATATATATATATATATATATATATATATATATATACACTGTATGTAATTACACCGGGACACACTCTATACTTAGTAATGACAACAATTGTTCACTATATAACACCAAACAAACAAGGCCTTACACTCACTTATTTGTCTTTTATATTTCTTTTATATTTTAATCAATGAAAGGCTTTATGGACGTTATATCTAAATGACAATTAAACAAACTACTGATGAAAAACATAGTTCAAAATACTCAGAGAAGGTTTGCAGGGTCAAGGGATAAGGTAGTACAATTTAATCTGGTATGAGGCTGGTCCGAGTAAAGCTATGTCGTCATCATCATCATTATCATCATCATCATACAGTACCGGTCAAAGGCTCACTTTCTGTACATGTAAATAATTAAGGATCTTTAATTTTGTTATACTGTTATGTCAAAAAGTTCTTCAACTTCTAAATAGAAATAATATTTATTGTTTGAAAAATATTTTTTTCATTTGAATAGTATATTTTAAATATGACGATTGTTCATTTTTTAATCAATAAAGATTAATCCTTCAACAATTGTTATAAGATATTGTTATACTGGAAACTATTTTCTGATTGTTCAGGTTTTAGTAACAATGGCACGGATGGAGTTGTGTCTCGTTTGAGCGCCTTCTAGTACTACATAGTGATTTTACAATGAAAACTAAAAGCTTCCAGGAACGCCCTGCGTCACAGACATAAATCTGGACTCGCCCAGAGTAACCAGTCTTATCTGCTGGCCACCCAAGAACCACAACCGAGAGGTCGATATTTAGTGTCACTCAAAAACGACACTTTCATGTCACACGCTTATTTCCATTACTTTTGGGGCACCGCTATCCCCCATGTGTGATTAAAATCTGAAATTCCAATAATATGGGCTGTGTTGTAGTAGTATAATCAGAGGGTTGGTATTTCTCTTTGTGAAAACCCAAATGGTACAAAGTCTACCCACCTTTGAAATTTAATATACAAGCTAGACCTACGCTGTCACACCGAGAGCAACATTACGTCCCCTAAAAGTACCCAATCCCCTGTTTTGTATAAACAACTCCCTTGAATGAACTCCTAACTGTGATTTCAACAAATGCTTCCCCTGTGAATAAAATATGAAATAGCGGACTAAAAAGGGATATATACTCACGTTTCGGGAATATAAATAGAAGATTAATGAGTCTAATTGTTACCATGGCCTCTATTTGTGCGGGTTCTGATTTTTCAACTTTATCTTGGATTCTAACTAGCAACAACTAATGTTCAAACAGCTGCATTCCTTAAATGTGGCATAATAGCAAAGGTTTTACAGCATTTTGGGACAATACCTGGCACATAACACCTAATACAAGTTACCAAAAACATTTAGATTAAAGTATGGCCATTAATTAATGCAAATGTATCCTTTACTGGCAATTGCGGTAACCTTTACACAAAGTTGCAGTGACTTTGAGGAAGTGGGCCATCCTTCCTTAGGGTAAAATGTCTAGCACTATTTTGTGCTGAAAAGAGGAATAACTACAACTGGAAAGGCTCCGTTTTCTGTGCACTAATTACCAATCCAGTAGAGGCATGTCTGATTTGGTTACACTATTTGATAATTATAAGACTACATAAGGGAAAAGCTTCTACACTCAATCTCTGAATAAAGAGAGTTCTCTACAGTTTCACCTTCTGATAAGTTGGTATAGAAGCGAGAAGAAAGGACAACGCCAGCCAGGTGTCCCAGTTCTTGAAAACCTGTTTTATTGTGTACCTCACTAACATGAGGAGGAACAACTATGTGGTGATATTGATCTCATGGTGATATCCACAAAGCTTTTATAATCGTTGCTGAATCTGAACAAGTGGCTGTTATAAGAGACAGAAAAACAACTCAAGGACAAAAAATAGAATCACCTTGTTGAATGCATCCATTGTAATCTTTTAGGTTAAATCATGTGTTTTATGTCTCATCAACCGACCTTCGTGGCTGAGGATGAATAATAATAACCTTAGTATAATAGTGTTGAGTGGAATTGAACTAGCACTCAAATAAATTTTACCAGATTTTTGGCAAGCAATCATATAATTAAAGCCCATATAAATCCAACCTCACAAGTGAATTTTAGTGGGTATGTGAAACCTCATTGAGAATAAGATGTACTGTATATGAACATGCCAATAAAGTGATGACATCACGGACATTTTAGTGGTTCAAATTGAGAAATGCCTAAGTTAATTCAGGTCTGGTTATAGTAGGGTTCGCGCGATTACTCGTAAAAACATTGCGATCTCAGTTCAGATGTATATAACATTTATTTTCCTAAGTTCCGCTTTTCTGAAGACAGGCCTCACTTTAAGTGCGTGGCCCGATGGGATTTAATTATATGTGCCCTGGAGGAGCATGGGAGAGTTGGTAAATTAGCTTTAGCTTGCATAAGCTAAGCTTTGGATTTAGAGCTAACTAGGAGGTCTACTGAATAGCCAGAGCACTTACATCAGGTAGCACAAGCAGTCAGGAGTGGAATTTTCTTATCACTCCTAAACCAATTTTTCACATCATATTTTTCAGGGATAGCCGTGGTCGGGTTTGGTCATAATAGCCAATTTACAGTGATGCTTTCAAGATATCGTAGTGAAAACCCAGTGAAACATAAAATAAAAACTGCATACATTAGGCTCAAATCTTTTTGAAATAATCATAAAATAACTATGCCAACCACAATGACTAACTAATGACTTGACTTTTCGGTGAGATTTTCCGTCTAAATGAAAACACATTCAAGACGTTAGACTACGCATGACAAATGGATACTTAAAAATAACAAAATTATGGCCTAAGATATGTGACCACTGCTAAGCTTTTTCAGTTACAGTGACTCTGCTTAGTGTGGGTAAGTGTGGTTGTCAGGTGCTGCATTCTGCAACTGATTGTTACTTTTAACCACTTCGAATTGATATTTTTATTAATTCACTTTTACAAATTTTTTAACTACTTATTTTCCAAGTCACCTTAGTTGATATCATTTATTATATTTGTCCTAACTTCTTCCATTGAAGTGTGGTATTGTGCAATAAATGCAGCGCATTTAGTTCTCTTCTTGTGATCACTTTCTTTAAGCGTTGGAAATACAGTGCATCCAGAAAGTATTCACAGCGCTTCACTTTTTCCACATTTGGTTGTTACAGCATTATTCCAAAATGGATTAAATTCCTTTTATTTCCTCAAAATTCTTCACACAATATCCCATAATGACAAAGCGAAAATAGTTTGTTTGAAATTTTTGCACATTTATTAAAAATAAATAAAAAAGATATAACATGTACATAAGTATTCACAGCCTTTACCATGACACTCAAAATTGAGTTCAGGTGCATCCTGTTTCCACTGATCATGCTTGAAATGTTTCTACAACTTGATTGGAATCCATCTGTGGTAAATTCAGTTGATTCAACATGGTTTGGAAAGGCACACATCTGTCTAAATAAGGTCCCACAGTTGACAGTACATGTAAGCACAAACCAAGCCATGAAGTCCAAGGAATTGGACCTCCGGGACAGGATTGTATCGAGGCACAGATCTGGGGAAGGGTTCAGAAAAATGTCTGCAGCATTGAACGCCCAATGCGCACAGTTGCCTCCATCATCCGTAAATGGAAGATGTTTGGAACCACAAGGACTCTTCCTAGAGTTGGCCGCCTCGCCTGAGCGATCGGGGAAGGGCCTACGTCAGGGAGGAAACCAAGAACCCGATGGTCACCCTGACAGAGGTCCAGCATTTCTCAGTGGAGAGAGGAGGACATCCCAGAAGGACAACCATGTCTGCAGCACTCCACCAATCAGGCCCGTATGGTAGAGTGGCCAGATGGAAGCCACTCCTCAGTAAAAGGCACATGACAGCCCGTCTGGAGTTTGCCAAAAGGCACCTGAAGGACTTTCAGACCATGGGAAACAAAATTCTCTGGTCTGATGAAACAAAGATGAATTCTTTGGCCTAATTGCCAAGCATCATGTCTGGAGGAAACCAGGCACTGCTCATCAACTGGCCAATACCATTGAAGCATGGTGGTGGCAGCATTATGCTGTGGGGATGTTTTTCAGCAGCAGGAACTGGGAGACTAGTCAGGATCGAGGGAAAGATGAATGAAGCAATGTACAGAGACATCCTTGATGAAGTCCAGAGCACTCTGGACCTCTGGCTTGGACGAGGTTCATCTTCCAAAAGGACGGCGAGCCTAAGCACATAGCCAAGATAACAATGGAGCGGCTACGGGACAACTCTGTGAATGTCCTTGAGTGGCCCAGCCAGAGCCCTGACTTGAACCCGATTGAACATCTCTGAGAGATCTGAAAATGGCTGTGCACCGACGCTCCCGATCCAATCTGATGGCGTTTGAGTGGTCCTGCAAAGAAGAATGGGAGAAACTACCCAAAAATAGGTGTGCCAAGCTTGTAGCATCATACTCAAAAGGACTTGAGGCTGTAATTGGTGCCAAAGGTGGATCAACAAAGTATTGAGCAAAGCCTTTGAATACTTATGTACATGTTATATTTTCCTTCTTTGTTTGAATTTTTTTTGCCAATTTATTAAAAATAAACTTTTTTCGCTTTGTCATTATGGAGTATTGTGTGTAGAATTGTGAGGGAAAAAACGAATTTCATCCATTTTGGAAAAAAGATATAACATAACTAAATGTGGAAAAAGTGAAGGGCTGTGAATACTTTCAGGATGCACTGTAAATTACTAAAAAATTGTTCGTGATCGCGCATATAGTCCCACATTAGACCTTGCCAATGGCCGTTAGCAATTTATTGGGGAGACACTTGATTCACCTTCTTCTTTAATCCATTTGTTTTTGTTTTTCAGTCCTGCAAACATATAAACATATACAAATACAATACAAACGGAAGGTTCAGAAAGGACGCGCTACAAGCACTAAAACAATCTTTCTGACATGACAGAATCCAGCCGACATGACAGATTTCGTATTCTGTGTAATTACAGTTAGTCTTTAAGGTGCCCTTCTAAGAGAACAACAGTGCAACTACTGATATTTTCATTTTATCACAAGATGTTTTTCCAGCCATTTCTTTTCTGAGCTCTCTCAAAGCACGTACCTTCATGTATGTAACTTGACACTGGCTAAACGAGAGCAGGGAACCCGCAGCAGAAGGTTTGAAAGTTGAAATCTGGACGTTGTTTTACCGTTTAAAGAAACAAAATAACAACCTGGTGCTTACTTTGTGACTCTTTTTTCAGTATATGTGAGGCTATTGTCAATGAATTCCAGTTGGGAGTGTGTCACTAATGCTAGCCTGTTAGCCCTCAAGCGAGTCTGGTCGCGCCAGACGGTATCAATATTTCTCGTAATGTTATATAATCTCACCTTCCGCGATCACCCTCTTGATCCTCAGTTTCATGTCACCAAGCTCAACGAACTGTCCGACGAAGTCATTCTGGTCCCGGCCGGCCGCCCCGGATAAACCGGGCCCGGCTAAAAAATCCAATGCCGACTGAAACAGGGACATTTTCAGCAGCGCCCTGCTCTTCAGACTCACAGAGTCCGGCTTCAGGCAAAGAGTACTCGGTCTAAATACAAGCAAACTATGCTACCAAAAAGTTTTACTTTGTTATAGTCTGTACCTAAGACATAAAATATGTTGATTTTATCACTGACTGATAAGAAACATCCTCTTCCTGCTGCTAGGCTGACGAGGCCACCACCATAGCCAGTGGTCACTTCCGTGAAGTGCCGTGACGTCAGGATACAGTTCAGTCACGTGGTGCAAAAACTCTTACAAATTAAAACAATGAGTTTTTTTGTCTTCCAATTCAGAGACGGAGGTATAAGAAGTACGAAACTGACATAATGATAAATAAATAAATTAATGCATTTGGTTATAATAAACTAACACGATTGATCTATTGATTGATTGATTCATTCATTCATTCATTCAGTCTCTTCTAACATTTAATCATTAATTTATTTATTTCCATATTTATTTAGTCATAAGATTTATTCATTTATTTCCATATTTTTATATTCATTAAATGATTGAAATTCAATATATATATTATTCCTCTAAATTCTTAGATTACTACAAATAATACAATACAATAACAAAAGAAACAAGATAAAACTCTTTCGATCTGCATTGATTATCATATATATATTTATATATCTATATCTATATAATAGAGGAAATATTGCACATGATAATAAACGCTTTGTACAATAATGGTGGCTCTAATGTAAATCTACATTGTTATGACAATATGACAATTGCTAAGGCTGCATTTACCTTAAGGAACAATCTTATAATAAATTAAGATGTAGAGAAACTTCATACGGAAGGGTACTTCTGGTTAATATTCTGGTTAATAAATATAATGAATAAAGAGTAATAATTATTATTATTACTTTACAAAGTGCTTCACAATATACATGAAAATAAAATATTCAAAATTTTAAAAAAAGGTTTTGCCAAATTAAAACAGAAGACAATAAAACAACACAAGCATTTACAAATTATATCATGCAGCAGACTTTCCTGTAAAAATATGTTTTGAGCTATGATATAGAAAGGTAGTGTGTTGACAAGCTTAATCTGCTCATGGCAAAAGATTGACCACCCCTGGTCACCAAATTGTGCTTAATTGAATAAAGCTTATTACAAAAATACTGGAGAGAAAAGCTGGCATGAAATAAACAACACTAACACAATCATACCATAACATTTGTGATGCTACATCTGTTTAGCTCTCAAGTGTATGTCCTACGTCATGCACAATAATGTAAGCCTTTAGTCACAGCACCAGATATTGTGCAAACAGAGTGTATGCGTGTGTGTGTGTCTGTAAATCTAGATTTGTTACAGGAAGGAACATCAACAAGGTCGACATTTTATTGTTTTCCCCAGACATTTGTACGTGTGTGTCTGAACCTCACAAGTACAGGTGTATATTAGGGTGAGGCCCCACAAGGTACACTAACCAGTAAATAAAGAAATTAACAAATTGATGACTAAAAGCTTTAGTTTTTAATTTTACATTCAGATATACAGATTAACATTTTCTTAGTAGGCTACACATTACTGTGTATTAGGGCCCAATTCGCTGGACACATATGTGTGATGTTCAGGAGGCGTGGTCATGCTCCCCCCTCAGTGACCTTAAAGGAGTGCAGGAGTTAAAAGAAGTTTTCATCTCTACCAAGTCATATTAACCCATTGGTGGGTGAAACATTAAGATAATTATAAGAAAGGAAAGGGGATATTATGGGATCATCATCGCAACATCCACTTCGTCCACCGCAAATCCTTTGTGTTAACGTAATAACTCAAAAACTATTTCATGGATCATTATCAAACTTTACACCCCCATAGACCTTTATTGCGAGAAAAGAACTAGATTCATTTTGGGAAAGGGAAGTTGCAGATTTCTGCTAATAGGGGGGCGCTTAATCGCCAAATTCCCACTTCTCAGGCAATAATTTTTTTAATAAGTTGGACCAACTTAGACCAAGTCTGGTGCAAATGGCTCATCTTGAGGGGATCTATTGTATATATGCCGTGTTTCATTTATTTAATTGTTCATATTTTACCAACTAGGTTTTTTTTTTTTTTTAAGGAAAAACACATTTTCCTAACATTTGAGCCAATTTAGTCCAACTTGGTGCACATTAATCAAAGAAATCTACTTTTGAAATAACATTATTTACTCTATTATCTTTTATTCTATTCACTAAGGGGAGCTTTTCAGGCTTCAGTTTTCCGACCATAACTTCCCAACCGTTTGTCCGATTATGTCCAAATTTGCTCATATGAGTCTACACAATGAAACTATTTTTTAACCTTAATAGTTCATGTTTCACTTATTAAGGGGATATTTTGATGGAAAACACAGTTTCTATTTCATAACTACTAATTTCATAAATCTGAAATCAGCTCATTTGAATTGACACAAGGAAATCCGTCTTGTTTTATTACTGAGCTGAGAAAAAAACTGTATTTAACGTCATTATTGAGTCACTGTGGGATCTTATCTTAGAGCATATTGCTGAATTCATGGAAATAGCTGGATTGTGTCAATATGGACTGTTTGAGATTATTAATTAGTGACATTTAATTTGAAACGTTCAGCGGAATCAGGGGAATTGCTTTACAATTCAGGGGATTAGACGCTTTACAGGGATATACCTTTGTTGTCAGGGATGACAGCATAGGTCTAGTTCAGCTATGTGGATGACGTTAACTACAATTCCAGAAAACCACCATAGTGTAAGTTTGGTGTAAAATCCAAACTCAGCCCCAAGTCTTAAACAAGTAGCCCTAATCTTAACCTAAAACCAATTCTAACGTAACTCAAAAAGAGCATGACTCTGAAACAGCCTTATAAAGGTATGTCTTTGTCTATGAAAACTCCAATTGGCCCTTACAAGGAAATAGAACACACATGTAGACAGATTATAGCTGTCAGTTTACACAAATAACTCATGAGCTAATGCGACATGCAAATGCTGTATTTGTATAACAATAACTATCATGGTCCAAATGCCATCATCGGCATAAACTCACATAACATTTACCTATATAAAGCCACTCTAAAACACCCGTTAACAAAAAACTCTTACTCTTTAAGCCTGTAAGAAATATTACATTACTTTCAATTAAAACAATGACAGTTTTGCAAGGAAAACCCGTCCACCAAGGGGTCACAAGCCAGTTTACTTCTACAAACAGATGTGTCTGCCTCCAAGCCAGCCAACATTCTCTTAAAAGGATCCAAAGAGACCAAGTCACGAAGTTTCAAGTATTTTTGTAAATCGTTCCAAGCAAAAGGAGCAGCAAACCTAAATGCTTTTTTTCCCAGTTCAGTTCTGACCCTTGGGACAGACAAAGAGAAAACATCCTGAGTGGGTAGGAAGATAGGTTCCAGAACTCCTCTGACTGATGAAGGTCAGAAGGTAGGAAGAAAGAAGAACGAGATTAGCCTTGTAAACCAGAATACAACAGTGTTTCAGTCTACGAGCAGACAAAGAAAACCATCCAACACACTCCTACAACAAACAGTGATGGGTGAGAGATTTAAAGTTGATGATGAACCTCATCATCAACGATGAGTCATGAGTATGAAGCTAGAAATTGGAGGTGTGATGATGAATCACACTGTCAGAATGCTCAACTCCATCCACTATCCCCCCCTCTGCCACCGGCCCTTGGACTGTAAAACACCCACCACACACAAGGACTTCACCTCAGCTGCTTACATGCACCTTACTGCTCGTTGCACAACTCAATTGCACTGTACTACTGCACTATCGGCACTATTGTAGAAAGGTAGACTTAAGTATTGTGTACATGTATATATATTTATATTTAAGTAATTTATCTATTTCATTTTTATCTTAAGGAGAGATAGAAACGCCATTTAAAGTTTCTGTATGTCCTGCTCATATAGCAAAATTTACAAATAAAAATCTTGAATGTTGAATCTTGAATGTTGAATGTTGTCAGTTCTTATGCCCCACAAGTTGGTTGTGAATTGGAAGAGAAAGAGAATTGCTGGAGTTAGTCGAATGAAGTGATGGAGAGTATCCCTAGGGGTGAGAGAGTGGTGGTTGGAGCGGACTTCAGTGGTTATGTGGGCGAACGTAACAGAGGAGAGAAAGGAGTGATGGGCAAGTATGGTGTTATGGACAGGAAAGTGGAAGGATAGGTGGTGGTAGATATTGCGAAAAGAATTGAAATGGCTGTGGTGAATACGTATTTCAAGAAGAGGGATGAACACAGGCTGACATTAAGGAGCGGAGGCAGGAGCACACAGGTGGACTACATCCTAAACAGAAGATGCAATCCGAAAGAGATTGGGAGGAGTTGAGATGGGCTCCTGGGTGGTAGTGAAGAACTGCTAGATGACTGAGCAACCACAGCAAATGTGATAAAGGACACAGGTAGGAAGTTGCTTGGTTTCTCATCTGGACAAGGGAAATAAAGTAAGGAGGAGGACTTGGTGGTGGAACCAGGAGGTTCAGGTGAGTATAAGAAGGGAAAGGTTAGCAAAGAAGAAGTGGGATAGCAAGAGAGATGAAGAAAGTAGGCAGGAGTATGAAGAGATGCGACATTAGGCAAAGAGTGAGGTGGCAAAGGCGAGAAAGAGGCCTATTATTAAACTAGATTGTTCAACACTCTCTCGGAGATGAGAAGTGTAGTGTATCCAATTCTCAAGAACAAGGGTGATGTTCATTGCTGAAGCAACTACAGGGGAATAAAGATGATGATTCACATGGTGTAGAAAGAAGAAGTTAAAGAGTAGTGGAAGCTAGGTCAAGAAAAGAGGTGGCATTTGTGGGCAGCAGTATAGTTTCAAGCCAAGAAGGAGCTCTACAGATGTGATAATTGCTTTGAGCGCGCTGATAGAAAAATACAGAGAGGGGCAGAAGTAGTTGCATTGTGTCTTTGTGGATTTAGAGAAAGCGTGGGACAGCATCAAGGATTGGCCCTGAGCCCCTTCTTGTTTGTTATGGTGATGGACAGGAATACGGATTATGTTAGACAGGAGTTTCCATGGACTATGAAGTTTGCGAATGACATTGTGATCTGTAGTGATAGCAGGGAGTAGGTGGAGAGCTGCACTGGCGAGAAGAGGAATGAAGGTCAGTCACAGCAAGACAGAATACATGTTTGTGAATGAAAGAGAGGCAGGTCGAACGGTGAAGATGCAAGGAATAGAGGTGAAGAAGGTGCAGGAGTTTAAGTACTTGGGGTCAACTGTTCCGAGTAATGAGATGGGTCAAAAAGAGGGGAAGTAGCGAGTGCAGGCAGGGTGAAGTTGGTGGAGAAGAGTTTCAGGAGTTATCTGTGACAGAAAAGTAGCAGCATGAGTGAAGACGAAGGTTTACGAGACGGTAGTGAAATCAGCCCTTCTGTATGGCTTGAAGATGGCGGCTCTGACCAAAAGACAGGAGGCAGAGTTGAAAATGTTATATGTTAAATGGAGATAGAGCTGCCATGCAGGAGGAAAAAGGGGAAGACCAAAGATGAGATTTCTTGTTGTGTTGAGAGAGGACATGCAGTTGGTTGGCATAAGAGAGGAAGATGCAAGATGGAAATAGATAATCCATTGTTGCAACGCCTAAGGGGAACAGCCGAAAGAAGAATAAGACTGAAATGTAACAAATTTATGCTGGGATGCATGTGACGTTTGTACACTTCACCTCATAGAATCCACAGTCACTGGGAAATAATTTCACAGAATTGAAATATTAAATGTCAAAATTGCTTGTTGCAAAAAAACCCTTGTGGTTTGATACCAGTGTCCATTTCAGGCAAACAGTTTAGTACTTTGCAATTGTCCAAAATCTAAATACCTTCATTTTTGCAAAATAGTTTTCTCTGATAAAATAAATTTAAAACCAATGTTAAATCAAAAAAAAAAATCATATTTGTAAATATAAAACACCACAAAAAATAAAACCAGGGAAGAGGAAAATTAATTCAGAATCAAGGTGTTTTTTAATTTGGTTCCTTCTCCCTCTAAATATGTTATTTCATATGCAGACGAATAACTAATTTTGGTTATAGAATAAACGTTTTTGGTTATAGCGCTACTAATTTTTTTTACGTATATTCCTCAAAAGTCAAAAGTAGGTGCAGTAATCTTTTATGTGTTTATGATGTTTGGCTATATGTCTATATGATTTATCACATAATGATAAAGTGAGCCTATCGTGGATCTTTGTATTACGCTGAAAACATTTCTATGCCCATCTGATATGTAACTGCAACCAAAGTCCTGGTTCTGGGATTGGCATGCAAATGCTTACAATTGGATTTTACACAGGCTGTGTCAAAATATAGGTTTTTCCAAAGATGCAGAATTCAGTCCAATTTTGTGTCTTTGTTTTTACAATATCTGTCGTCTGAGTAAGCTTTTATGGCAGCAGTGGGAAAAAAAATATCTGTAATTTCGTTCATCAGAGAAAGACATTATTGTCTTGTTGAGCAAAAACATCAGTGGCTAAGTGGTTCATATAGGCCAAAAACAGTGTATAATTTCTTTTTTTTTTTTTTCGCATTTATGAATTTACATATCAAATGTGGCAATGTAATTACTCAATATTCCTCATGGGATTTAACTCTGTATATCAGAAACACATATTTGCTTGAATTTCAAGGTATCAGAGTTCAGGTTTGAGAGATAAGGCCTCCATTTTTACATTCTGTACACTATGTCCTACTTTAAGGGTGCTGCCGTGACAATACAGGACTTCAGTAGACAACATTAGTGTACCATTTGTATCAGATGAACACACAAAGAAGAAATTTAAATAGACTGCATTTCCATTTGTTTTATTTGAAAAATGACGACATAAAACATTTTTTTTCACAAACCGTAGTAGCTTCAGTTCATATCAAAGAAAAAAACTTTGAATACAAAACAGTCAGGAAACATTATACTATGAAATTGTGCCTATTGATGTGGTAAGCAAATGAAGGATATAGATGAATGAAAACTAGATCATGGCAGAACTGTAAAATGAATGAATAAATAAAATCAAGCAAAATTCAAGCAATAATGCTTGTATAGCTTTATGAGCTTTATAATTTACTATGGTTGATTGAACTTAGTTTATTAGTTACCCAAACAGTTACTTGGAATAAGCCTGGCTTTATTTAATAGGGTTGATCCCACTTATTTTTCTGCTGTAAATAATTGCCCCTCTAAATGGAGTTTTAATCTGACCCAAAGAATTCCTGTTGAGTGCAAACAGTGAACACTAACAGTAATTTAAGTTCCAATACAGCGATATCAGCGATGGACACAAAACAAGACAAACTAGAAAGCACTCAGAGAGTGCAATCCTCTGGAAAGGTGCAACAGCATCCAAGGTGAGGTCATCCATGAACTAATATCACCACTATATCATCATTTCATCTCTGTGATATGCCAAAAACTACATTTCATGCATATCCATCCATAGGTTTTTCTGTAACCTTGCTAACTGACGGAAAAACTAATTAAAGTTTAAAAACATAATCTCCTTAGCAGCAGTCACAAACTCTGGAATCGAATTGCATCAGTTCATATCTACATAATAGTATCTTTTTAAATTTGAGATCTTTAATTTCTTGCAAAACCTACATGGTGTTATCATGTTTATCTTGAAAAAGTGAAATTACTCATTACAAGATACAAGATACATTAAAGTTAATGTAACATGAGGCGAATTTGTCTTTTTGAGTGTGTAGCAATAGTCGGTGAGGAGGGTCGTTCTTCCTTCTCTCTGATTGGTCGCACCCCCAATCAGCTCCCATAATCTCGGTCCCTGATTGGTTCTTTGATCTCCGGTGAAGGACCAAAGCAAGGTAGCAATTGTTCAAACAACACGCCAGTCCGGCGGTGACGATTCACCCACACGCCTCTCCATAGACCGATCGGTCGGCTGATGTGGAACCAGTTTGTTTAGGACCAATCGAAATCCTTCGTTTGGGTAGGCAAGTTTCTCCGCGTGCACGATACATGCGACTGGGCGGCTCTGTCGCGCGACCCTGTTCAGGAGCTGTTCAAGAAAAGTAGTGGATGAAACTTCTGTGTTTGCAAGAAAAATAAATCCGTAGAATGGATTTAGTGTAAAAACCATGGTGGATGGTTCCACATTCTTTACTGCACGCATGTACATTGTAATGGTGAATTATCACTTCTATTATCGTGGGCAGTGTTGTGATTTTACAACCTTTTTAGAGGCAAATAACTTAATAAAAACTTAACTTGAAAACGTCTTAGAATAACCAGTATACTTGCTTTTGGGTCAATAGCTGTAAGTTCTTCACATGTTCGGATCATATTTTGGAGTGAAACAGTGGAAATGTAATATTATGGATCTCAAACATAATATGAATAATGGAGAGATAGAGCTATATATCCGTCAGCCACTAAATAAATTAATAGCACTAAACATGTATTACTCAAGTATTAAACAAAATAATAGAAAATCAACTACTGAAAGTTAACAATGTATTAAAACCCTAGAAATCCAATATTTACATAAGACCTCAATAATAATAATATTTTTTTGTTTTATCAAGTTGATGGTGTTGATGTGGAATTCGGCTAATAAGGAAACGAGATGATAGGATACATTTTATTCACTCATTGCAAAGTATACGATGAATGATGACTCTACTCTCTCAATCTCTTTGTCAATTCTTTATGGGACTTTAGAGCGCCTCAGTAGAATTAAAATTAAAATATGAAAGTATTTATATCTGACAAAAGGTCTTCGTGATATTGAGCATTTCATTCTTGAACCTAGCTTTGTTGATGTCATCACGTAGGGGCGTGGCCTGTCAGTTTTCCTTAGCAGCACCACGCTGTCCTCTGACAGTTGCTGCTGTCGCGCGCTGTAGACTTCGAACGTTTCACACTAAGTAGCTAACGGGTGATCACACCAGCCGTTAGGGACAGTCTCCGCAAGACACTCGTTGTATCGGAGTGCCCGTTAACCTACAAACGGAAGCGACAAAAATGTCTAAAGACACAGAAAGCAAAAGCGAGACAATAATGGATATGGAGAACAAGGTGTTGTGGTACCCGGACTCAAAGAGAGACACAAAGATGGACAAATTCAGGATGCAGGTTAACGGGAGCTACGGGCTTAATCTGGGTGAGTAGAGAGGAGGGAGACAGACAGAGAGAAAATGGTACAGTTGGAGTTGATAGAATTCATTACCCACCTTTAAAGTAATGTAGTACTCTAGTCCCCACAAAGATGTTATAAGTTAGCTTGGATTAAGATGGTGCTACTAAATAATCAGTAAATCAGAATAAAGTAATCACTGGTGTAGTCAAATATGAGTTCTTACTCACCTCAGACTTTTACATTAAAAAAATACATCTCAGCGCTGCGACTTTAATTTTGACTTACTCTTGTGTCCTTACTACATGAGAATTTCAGCCTGGAAAGCTGCCAATTCAGAAAAGATACTATCCTGTTTCAATTTCAACCCTCACGACCTGAAGGAATGCTGCAAGACTTGGTCTGCTAGATGCTGAATGACTGCATACACCGACCAGCTATAACATTCTAACCCCTGACATAATAACATTGATTATGTCATTTAAATAACGCCACTCAGTGGGTGGGATATATTGGGCAGGTGAACACGTTATCCTGAAGTTAATGTGTTGGAAGCAGGATAAAAGGGTAAGCAGAACTATCTGTGATAACAAAAAAGCTGTGTCATTGCAGGAACACCTTCAGGAATTGTTGGGTGTTCCTGGAATGCCGGTTTTAGGACCTACCAAACTGGTGTAAGGAAGGACGACAGGGTCATGGGCATCAAAGGCCCAATAATGTGATGTAAATGTTAGCAAGCGATTGTGTGATCCAACAGAAGAACTACAATAGCAAATATTTGTGAAAAAGTTCAATATGGATCCGAAGGAAAGGAGACGGAACACACAACGTTTCACAGATTGCTGCCTCTGGACTTCTGTCCACTGCTGAAAGCTGCTGAAATGTGTATGTCAGAATGAGAACTGGACCACGAAGCAATGGAAGAAGGCCTGGTCCGATGACTCAGGTTTTCTTTTACATCATGTGGAAGGCCTGTTGCGTGTGTGTTGCTTACCTGGGGAAGATGGCACCAGAATGAACTATGGGGAAAAAGGCAAGCTTGGGTAGGCAGTGGGATACAGTAGGCGATGTACTGCAGGGAATTCATGGTTTAATGGAAACAATGGCCTCTTTCAGCAGGATAGAGTGTATTCCACGCTATAGGAAAGGTTCAAGAATGTTTTTGAAAAATTAGTTCAAGGTGTTGATTTGGCCTCCAGATTCCCCAGACATCTTCAAATGTCTTGATGCTGGTTACAGCAGTACATATTAATAGTTCTTATAAAGTCCATACTTAGACGGTCAGAGCTATGATTAGCAGCCAAAGACGGACCTACACAGCACTAGACAATATAATATAATGTTATGGGTGAATGGTATGAATATTGTGAAAAAGGTGTGCGTATAGATGGAAACATGAATGTAAATAGCTCTTGATGCATGTTTGTGTAATGCTGCCGTGGGTTTATTTGAAAGAAGATAGTTGCAGTTAATTGCAATTCCTGTCATTACATAATTGAGGAATAAGTCCAAAATTTGTTATAAACAAAAAAAAACAAATGAATAGATAAAATAGTTAAAATTCCCCAACTCTCAAAAGGCTGAAAAACTTCATTAAAGTACTCACTGAGTGAAAAAAAATCTACTTAAATCAATGAAGACAATAAGGATGATTTCTGTACTTACATAGTAAAGAACTGCACTTAAACAACATGGATGTCTAAAACACAAGTGAAAAAATATTGCACGATCTTCTGCAAGTTCAATCAGGGGTTTGAGGGCTTTTCGGGGATATACCCTTGCTGTTGGGGATTACAGCTTAGTTATATAGTTTTTTTTTGCACTTGCACAAATGTCTGATCTTTCTTGACTTTCTACGTCTTTATTGTTATAAATCTGTAGTAATCACTGACTGTTTGCCCACTAGTTAACTACAATGACCTGTACCAGTGGTCGGTGGCTAGCTACTCAGAGTTTTGGGGAGAGGTGTGGCGCTTCTGTGGAGTAGTTAGCTCCAAACCTTATGAAGAGGTGAGTCCAATGATGAGATTTTAAGTAATTCAATTTTTGTTCTTTGTCACTATGCTGCATCTTTATGCCTTTAAAATAGTACTTTAACCGTTTTCTAATGCCATATCTCAGTATCCAGTAATATCTTGTATAACACTGTGGTAATCACATATAATTATTGGGACACGTTCATTACAAAAATAATCTTTGACTATTTCCAGCCAGCCAAAAATATTTAGTTTTTTTTTTTTAAAGATAAATCAGACAGCCTTTACATTTTCACCACACAGATGCAAATATTCAAATCTTCACAGCAGGATATTATTGAATATCTGTTACATTCAAACCTCGCTGAAAGAGTCCAGACAATACCCTCATCACTGATGCGTGGATTCCTCAATTTTGCTGTGTACATGAGTTTTTAAATCTGGTGTCTATTCAATATATAATTTATGATATTGATATATATTTTTCTAAACAAGATGTCTCTTTGAGATCTGTGTACAAAAAAAAATATAAACAGTAAAAAAACAAATAGACCGATGATTCACAGACACATGGAACCATTTCATTATTAAAGGAAATAATTACCAGTGTGAATACAAACTCAAAGTACCACCTTGTGTATTTTCAGTTAAAATCACAAGACTGTACCAATTAATTTTGTATGCAGCTTAGTATTTGTCCTTATAGCTGGTGTCATCAACAGTTATAAATACATTGCACTTTTGTCTCACCATTGTGGAACAGCTTCATTATATCTACATCCAGACTAAAATAAAAATTCTTCAATACTGAAAACAAATTGGTTTCCCTGCATTGTTTTCAGTAGTTATAAACTTAACCAAAGACAATCTTTTCATGATGTCTTTCCTTGTTTAAGTCTGGAGGTTACTACATGAGAATTATTCCACTAGAGATACAACACAAATGCTGCGCTCAGGAATTCATAGCATTCACGTTAAACAACACCTCCGAATCCGATACTGAAAAATGTTGTACAAATGTCTACAAAACTTAGATTTTTGGATTAAGTCATAAAACGGCTACCTGCATTTGACATGATATAATAGATTGAGGATTTCAAGATTAAACCAGAAACAGGATATAATTACAATACAAATATATCATTATAAGTTATTGGGAGGAAATAATTGTTGTTAGTAGAGAAGTCTCGTGATAAAATAAAAACGTATATCCCTTGGCTAAAACATCCACTGTTTAGTAATGTTAAGCTCATTAAAATGTATATCCTATGTTATAGTGATAAGTGGATTGGCTCTTGCATTATCGCAATCGATGTATGTAAACCTACCGAAAAATAATCCAACCATCCCCCACTCAAACAAATTGTTTACTCTGAGTCACAGAACCCCACATCATGACATTTCCTCCACCCCTATTAGTCCCTGTAGGCTATTTTCATTCTAAATTATGTCAAGTAGTGCTTGCATTTCCAAGTGATTTATTTATTTATTGTTTATTTTGATTGATGTTGTAGACATTAGAGTAGCACAAGAAAAATTAGCAAACAGAGGAACCTCTCCTCCAGAGGAATTCAACTTTTAACTTCTGAAATAAATATTCTTAGACACCAATGAGCTCAGGATTTATGCAAACAGTTTCAGGACATGTGATCCTATTTTGGACGTTTAGAAGAAGACAGAAATATTTACTGTTAGATTTAGATAGACTTTTCACCGACAGAAGTGGTCATAATCTAATGGTTATTTAAAAAAACTATAAAATGAATCAATCATTCAGCTATGTATTAATAAAACCAGTAAAAGCAATAAAAAAAAAATAAAAAAAAATTCTGTTCGAATGATTTATTCAAACAAGGAAGATAAGCTACTCTACCTTGTACTTAAATGCTCACAGCGTCTCTCTCACTTAGTGGTTCCACTGCTAGGGGTGGCTACGGTATTGTAATGAATATTTTCCTCATTATTGTGTTCGTTTAACTACCCACATTCCAGCTACTATTTCCAAAAGTGATAATTGTTATGCCCCAACCCAACGAAACTGGATTTCCCATGGTGACTACCGTGGGGATCCCCACATCATTTTATAATTTGTGAAAGCCTCGTATTTACCTTCCATTACTAACCAAATGATAAATAAACAGGGCTAATTTAAAATGTGAATAAACTCTTGTTTTAGCTTTTATGCAAATGTTTCTTCTCCAGAGCCAAATGCTGTCTCTATCAGTGAGCAGGTCACCTGGCAGAAGAAGTTTCCCAACTCGCAAATTGGTTGCTTAGTAATAGAATCATACTTTAAGTGACGTTTTGATGGTGTCTGGGGATCCAACAGGTGAATTAAAAAGCTTTTCCAATGTCATGTTTTGACTTTGGATAATAGTAAATAAATGGCACACCCTCACCTTTATAAACTCCTCTTTGGTTTGACACCAGCTGTCAAAGCCTGCTGTAGAAAATAATAAGAATGTAACTGAACCTATTTAAAGGGGGGTCCACAGATGTTACCCATAATATTACTTATCTCACTTTTTTTTTTTAACCATTTTATACTGGTATATTGTTTATATGTACCAAGTATTTTCGTCTATTACATGAATGAAAGCCTGAGAGACACATCTCTCAACTCTATGTCAAATTTTTTTTAAGATGAATGCCCTTTGTTAATTACAATGCCTCATTTCTCCCTTGTGTGTGTGTTCTTGCTGTGTGTTTTATGGGTGTATAACAGGTTGTGGATGTATCCAAACGGATCTCAGATGTTCCAGAGTGGTTTAAAGGAGCTCGGCTAAACTACGCTGAAAACTTGCTCAAACATGCAGACCAAGATAAAGTCGCTCTCTATGCTGCAAGTAAGTCTGTGAAGCCGTTGAAGAGTGTTGTGTGACACAGCAATGTGTGTGAAGCATTGCTGCAACTCGAATCTTGGCTTCATTGATTTCCACTAGCAATAAAAATCCAAATGTTGGCCGAAGACAAATAGTGTGAATGTTTACTAGCATATGTATGTTCTAAGAAAAATCTTTCACGTTGTGTTTTATTCCCCCTGATGCAACACACCATCACCCACTCATCATCAGTGCTGGATAGTACCTAAGTACATTTACTCAAGAACTGTACTTAAGTAGAAATTCTTCTACTCCAAGTTGCACTACATCTTAG
This sequence comes from Lophius americanus, assembly GCA_037951165.1. Taxonomy (NCBI): domain Eukaryota; kingdom Metazoa; phylum Chordata; class Actinopteri; order Lophiiformes; family Lophiidae; genus Lophius; species Lophius americanus. The sequence continues at coordinate 4,401,403 of JBBDHG010000032.1, read as the reverse complement.
ATGGATGGATATTGTACTTTCTATTCCACTACATTGATCTGACGGCTGTAGTTACTTTTCAGAATACGATTACATTTTTTTTCCCTCCAACAAATGTTCTAAAAACTGCCTTCGGTCCGATCAAAATGAGACTTTTTAGAGATAATCAAGTTTCACTCGACAGCAATGTTATAGAAACGCTATGAGGATCTCGTCGATTAAACCACTATTCGGCAGAGAGTAATTACATTACTTCAACCTATTACATCTACAGCGGTAACACAGATTTCCATAGGAATGCAGTAGGAAAATTAATACAAAAATATTCCATGCAATTTGAAACTACCTCAGATTTGTACTTAAGTACAGTACTTGAGTAGATGTACTTGGTTGCTATCCACTTCCATCAACTTTGTTCATGTACAACAGGAATATGAATCAATAGAAATCCTATATGATTTAAGAAAAAATAAGCAGGACTATTCCGTTTCAGATGAGAACTTTTACTTTGATTCTTTAAGTACACTTTGCTGATAATACTTTTACATTTTTACTTAGATAAGGTTTTTAAATGCACAACTTTTAAATGAATTGGACTCATTTCAAGGTGCAGCATTTGTATTTTTACTGTAGTTAAGGATCTGAATACTTACTTCACACCACTTCATCACTGGTCATCTGCTGAATTCTCTTCCTCCCAGTTAACTACGTTTGCTCTCTGTTTAATTTAAGCGTCACAATTTATGTTAGCTAATGACCTAAGCAAGACCTATTCAGGAAGACATGAGTGGATAGATTTGAAGGAGCATTTAACTACAGAATTGATGCAGTGGTGAGTACTGGGCTGCATATGTGTAATTACATTAGGACTCTCACATACTATTGGATAGGCTCTCCTGTGCCCTCCAATTTTTATGGATGTGAGGGACAGTAGGTTTCTGCACACTCATGTACACACATACACATGCACTCAACCTCCCCCAGGAGCTTTAATATAATTACAAGTAAGCCCACCGGCCACAATGTTTCAGAACCTCTATGGTATTGGTAAACTATTACTTAGCGGGTCAAGAAGAGGATTCCTCTCTGTCCTGCTGTATGATCTGTTCCTATTTGTCCATCACTACTTGGAATCTTTTTCAATAGGTTTTCTGGCATTTATATAAACATTTCAATAAAAACAGCATTCATTAAGTTGTATATATAACATAGAAAATGCAAACCACTAAAAATATATAAATGTATTGTTTTTCAGAATAATTTTTATGAAAATGACACATTTATTTCTCTCTACCAGCCGAGGCAAATGATGACATTGTCAAGGTGACCTATGGTGAGCTGAAGCGCGATGTGGCGATGTTTGCTGCAGCCATGAGGAAGATTGGTGTGCAGACGGGGGACAGGGTTGTTGGTGAGTCTGAAATCTTCTTTTTTTTAATCTTTTACTGTATCTATATTTTTAATCCTTTCAAAAGTGATCGCTTCTGAAGAGCACTGCCCTAAGACTTATGATAAATGGAAAAATTTATATATGAAATATTTTGAGAGCGGCATGTTTTGTTACTTGTTGTTGGGTTCATGGTGGCGTAGTGGATGTCTTACACCAAGAAGGTACTGAGTTAGAATCTACCTCTGCCGGCCTTTCTGTGTGGAGTTTGCGTGTTCTACCTGTGTGGGCTAGTGTTCTCTCTAGGGTAGTCAGGCTTCCTCACACAGTCCAAAAACATGCAATGTAGGGGAATTGACGACTCTAAATTGCCCGTAGGAGTGAATGTGAGTGTGAGTGGTTGCCTTTGTCTATATGTCAGCCCTTTGGGGAACTGGCTTCTAGGGTATACCCTGGGTCTCGCCCAAAGTTAGCTGGGATAGACTCAAGCTCCCATGAATTCTCACAGAAGAATCCTAGAATATATGCAAAAATCATTAACATTTTATAAAACCTTTACATCACCCACATGATGGTTGACAACCAGTCAACATAGTAGGTATACAACTTTATTGCTCTCCTACTTTCCTTTCCTTTCCTTTACGTGTCTTATGTGAATCCTGTTGCAGCAGGAGTGGGCAGGAGTGGGCAGGAGTGGATTATTTTGCATTAGTGCTGTATGTGTGTGAGTTTTTGTTCATTGGTACGGGAGGCCTGGCTGTCTTGGCACTAGTTGCCGTTCTTTCTGAAAGTCGCCATTGAAAGTTCATGTTTGTGGAGGGAGGTTCAGTTGAGGGGTAAATGCTTTCTGCAGTGCCTGTATGTACAGAATATTCACCTTACACATGTGTAACTGCAATCCAAACTGTATGAACTATCACTAAGCTATGCTATTGTAGCAGATGTAGCTGTGATGAATATGTCTTATATACTTCCTCAAGATGCAATCAGTATTTCTTTTAAATAGAAAAATCTATCTATAATTTTTAAGAGCTTCTTATTTCACCTTTGTAGCTCATTGCCAGATATCTGGAATTACAGGAGGTATAAGGCATTGCAAACAATTGAACTGAACCAATTGTTCAAGGAAAATATATTTTTGGTGGCATTATGATTCAGATATTTTTGGTGGTTTTATATATGTTAGTGTATTTTCAGGTGTTTTTACACTTGAGAATACACAGCCATACAAATAATTCTTAACAGTCTGATTACCATCCAAACAATATGTCTGACATAGTTACTAGGGGTATATATCACCAGTTCCATCACGGTATAATATTATATAGATTCTTTGGACTACAATACGATATTTGCTTATATCACAAAATCTGTCACGATACAATTAAGATTTGACTCTATTCAGGTGCCTGCAATCAATTTCAGACGTTATTATGTACCCATTTAACAAAATTGGTAGCATTTCACATCGAGAAAGAAAAAATTATGAAATAATTTTGACATGTTTTGACTATTTTATTGCTGAAATGTATCTAACATTTCAAATGAAATGTATGCTGAAATGTTATTATATTATTGCCGTTGTTAAATGTATTTAACATTTCAGCAATCATAATAAATTACAAAAATGAATAACAAAAAGAACAAAGACCTGTGTTTCACTATAAAGGGACACATTTTTCATGTTTAGATACAAATGTTTGTTTTTTTATCAGTTAACATTAAGGACCCCTGATTACTTTTAAATTATGAACCTAACTATTTACATTTATGTTTCATGGGATTGAATTTGCATGGTTCTGACAGGTGCTGTGTGTGCTAAGTGGTTTGGATTTATTAAACTCTTAATGTTTTACATCTTACGGAACAAAATGTCAACAAAAAGTTGGGGTTTTCTATAAACTGAACAATATATTATTTTGCTTTGACTAATTTGTGTTTTGTTAAAACTTGCGTCTGAGTAAGAAAAACTTTTTAAATTTTAAGTAACAAATATATGTTTAGTGAAATAGTTTATTGGTACCAACTTGTTTAGTGTTTGATTATGTTTTCTGCCGTCAATGCTAACTACATTAGAATGTACATTGTAATTCCCACCATATTTTAGCATTAAGCTAACGGACTTAGTATTAATAATTTTTCCACATTATTGTGAGGCGGTAAACATTCAGACTGAACCTCTGGCTGTTCCTATTGATCCGCAGGTCAGTTTGCCAATAGGGAAGGGAGCCAGTGTATGGGAAAAAGAAAGATAGTGATTTCAGAATAAAGGAATATCTTAAAAACGACAAGATATCGATTTTTTGTCTTTCCCTCTATTTAATTGGATCGTTGTTCAACAAACTGATCTACTGATCCAGATCGATGAATCGTTACACCCCTAATAGTTTCTAACAAATCACCGTAGAGTTGTATGTCTTCAAAGAATCTCCATAAAGATTTTTTTTTTGCAGGGGAATCAGATATAGAGGCATCTCAGAATCTTTGATACACACCTCTATTATTCATTTATTGTCATAATATTCTTTTCTTCACGTTGAATTGCAAAAATCCTGTACAATTCTTTTTTGTTGGAAACCTTTATGTCTAGATGGAGTTGATGAAGGTTGCAAAAATGCTTGTGTATTTATATTAGATTATTGTCGGATTGCTGAGCCAAAGAAAATTGAATGGGCAAAAGTAGATTTGGATGCACGGCCTGTCCTTTAGCAAACATTTGGCATGTGTACAAGGTACATCATGACCTGTGTCACTGCTCAATACTCTAGATTATAGAAGATAACCTGTGCTTGTAATTGGTAGCTGTGTGGTATGTCCATTTGAAAATGAGTTTTCAGTAAATAGGCTGTCATATTGTGGGTAACTGGAGTTAGTCTTGGGGCTATATTCTGAAATATTCTAAATGTTTCTGTTTTTATTTTGAAGCACTGTCGGTGGTTGCTGTCTATGAGCTCATATAGAACTCCTCCAGCTAGAATGAGCAGGGCGCAAATGGAAGAACGCGTGCGTGTGTGTGCTCAAAAGAAAGATAGATACTGTGGTCAGGAAATCCTTTAACTAAATGACTTAAGCTGGGTGGGAATCTCATTAGTCAGACGAGTTATGGAAGGAGGCAAGAAAGGAGAGAGACACCACCTACTTCATTCTTCCTTTGTCAGGTCCCTTCATATTACTTCAACGACAAAAGTGTGTGTTGGAATTGTGCTCATTTGTGTGTGTTGCCGACAGATTTCCTTGTCCCTAGGTTGTAACTCACATGTCTTGTCAGCGTCGGGAAGCTGTAGAAGCACTTAGCTAATGAAGAAGCCAACCTTTATAGGGGGAAATAAGCCAAAGCACAAGCTCACACACACACACACACAAACACACACACACTTACACCCACGCACACACCCACATACACGCACACATACACGCACACACACACACACACACACACACACACACACACACACACACACACACACACACACACACACACACACACACACACACACACACACACACACACAACACACACAGTTAAATTGCTCGCCCTTAACATCGCCCTCAACCATGTTAAGAAGGCTTATGTCCTTCACACCCACTTCTTATTCACAAGAGAATGTAGTCCTTTTAACGGTGTTTCATTTTATCCCTGAAAGATCGGGGAAATTATGGAATTGTCATTGCCTTTGCGTTATTGGTTAGCTCTATGTTAGATTTATGTTAATGTGATAACTCAAAAAGTATTTCATGGATCATGTTCAAATTTTACAACCAAATAGACCATAGTGAGAGGAAGAACCAGGATGATTTTGGGAAAGGTCGGTTTTGCGTTTCTTACACCCAGGGGGAGCTTTATCTCCGAAAGTTTGCAGGCCATATTCAAGGTCCAAATTAGTCCAAACTTGGTACATATGATTTAAATCAAGGAGCGCTATCTTGTATATATTATATTTTACTTTAGTAGCTCATATTTAACTCACTAGGGGGAACTTTTTTCTATGGATAACACTGTATCCCAGAGAGAAGTAAAAAACCATTTCATGGATCATCTTCAAATTTCATACCTTCATAGACATTTGTGCGACAAAGAACTGGATTTAGGGATATATCTGTTTTTTTTTCTGACACTAGTGTGAGTTTATGGCCATAATTACTCAACCGTTGGTCCGGTTTAGTCCAAATTTGGAATATGAATCAAGTCAAGCAGATCTAACTTGTACTTGACCCCTATGGGCATGGCAGACGGTGGCCTGCCTGATCTGCTCTATGGACAAAGCATTTTTGGGGGAGACCTTCATTCCTACATTCTTGAGAATTACATCCAAGTACATCAAGAAAGACATTTCAAATACATTTTCAAGATTAGAAACCCTTATCCAGATCTCTTGTGAACTACTCGCCTCACTTGAGCCCTTGAGTATAATAAACTAATTATAGGCCAAGCGGTTGTGCCAACCATGCATCCGGGATTTTTTAATAATATGATGAATCCAATCCCACCACAGTTGTTGTCTGTCTCATGTTCGCCATGTTTTTGCTAGTTCTGAGACTATTTGCATCCTCAGTGCCATCTCGAATGGCGACAGTAAAAGTATCTCTGTTCTAGTTGAACTCTTCTGTAGCTGCCTCAAGTGCCTTTTTCACCTTTTCCCCCAATTTTTAGCATGCACTTTACATTCCGTCTCATGTTTTATCCATAATTCTGACTTAACACTCAACACGGTTTAATTGATTGACAGTAATGTACGACCCATTGATTTTGCATATGTAATATATTCCTTCACCTTAGAATCTGTAACACTTACAAAGAATATTGCAAGAAAATTGGTGAAATGGGAGTGGTATTTATATTTTAATCCAAAACCTCTGCAGCAAGCTAGGTGGTCAGCAGAATTTATCATGGTGATCTAAGCAGGTAAAAGGATATGTGCTAGAGGGATAAGCGTGCTATCAACAGAATCTGTCTTGTTTCTGGAGAAAATTCCCCCCTATAAAAGATAAAACTGACTAAAAACAGTTAAAAACAGGATCATTCTGACTGAATATGATACATCTCTGAAGGACATTTGAAACGGGAGAAAGACTTAATAAAAAATAGCTGAACCAATTAACTATCAGCTCTTGTTAAAGAGGCTATTTAAAACAATATTATTTCCTGGTTATTTGAACTACCTCACCTTTTTTCTTTTATATAAATGAATGCACAAAAAAAGTAAGAAATAAGATTGCTTGCCAAGCTCACTTATAATGTGCTTGAGTTGTGTGGTTGGATGTTTCTGGAAATCAAGACATGAGCCTTATCTTTCAGCGGTTGTAAAGGTGTCCAGTCGCTGCTCAACTCACAGGTTCAAAATCTGAATATTAACAAAAGAATTCCAACCAATTTATGCCTTCTCTGCATTTTGTGGTACTATTAAAATAATTTAAAAAATGCAATCTGTTTAACTATTGTGAGATTAGAAAAAAGTAGGCAAAAGTTTGTAGGATATCACTCTATGGTGAAAGTACATATTAACTACTAATAAAGGGTAATATGGCTTTCACATGAACCTAAAGATATTTACCGAAGTGTGCAAGAATAAAACAGACAGGAAGAGTAGTGTGTTTTCTTAATCATTAAGGGTTGTTACTGAAGGATATGAAGATGGTGAGTCATCAGTGTCCGAGCCACAGAGACAATCAAGCAAGGGTGCTGTAAGATTACGATGCATGACGCCACTTTTCCTGGTCCAGTGTGAGAGCATAGCAAAGTTTGAGTGCTTGTATGCCAGGACGGAACAGTAAGGTGATCTGTCAGCCGGTCAGGATCAGCCTCCTGGTTAGAGTAGATAGAGCAGATTAGTCCTGATTCATCTACAATGACTCCAGCATTTATAGGAGTTGAGGCATTGTCATTGTCCTTTGACCAGTTGGATTTCTTGGCTGGGTGACTGTCATATCTTATTAGATTTGATGATGCACAAAATGGATTTTTTTTCAGCTGATACCAGTAATCAGTCATTTAGTCTTCATGACCAGTAGTAGCAGTGACCAGATGAGAAGAAAGGCTAAGATTAAGTGAGCAGAAATTAATGGATGAATGAATTATTTATTCCATCACTCTAATAAGATTGGATTCCCTCTTCTTCAGACATTTATTCCATGTTTCCACAGCGATCCGACCCGGGATAAGCAGTAGAAAGTGGATGGATAGTTACTTTTAGTTTAGCTTTTGCCATGGCTCATGAGTAAATCTATAATGTTTATTAAGTAAATATGTTGAAACCAGAGACATGATAGTGGGCAAGTGAAATGCATCGTCTCTGGATAATACCCCGATTCCTGTTTATAATACGTTTAATTTGACCAGATTCTGTTCTGAATGCAGTGTGAAATACAAACCTATCTTTGGATTATTTGCTCGCATTTGTTGAAGAAAATGTTGTCTTGCTTTTATATACTGTGTTTTATATTATATATGTACCTCTCTGTAGGTTTATCTCCAAATATCTTTGGCCTTAACTTCTCAACATTTTACCAATTTAACCCACATTTGGTGCAAATAAATTGACTCGAGGATATCTACATCGTGTTTAATTTTAATTGTTCATATTTTACTCACTAGGTCAAGCTTTTTACTGAAAACACTGTTTCTACTGACATAACTTCTTCTGAATCAATTTAAGGAGACTTGTAGTACTTGTAGTAGACTTAAAAGTGCATATTTTGCTCAGTTTGCAGAGTATAATATGAAAATAACTTCACATTGATGAATTATTATAATTACGTGTTTATGAAACATTTTCAAACGACTAAAGCTCCTATCATTGTGACAAATTCTCCAAACACGTAGAAACCAACCACGAAGCACATTTTCTTCAGTGAAAATGTTGCTAAGAAAAGAACAAATATTGACTAATGTAGATTAACTTATATTTACCTGATCCTATGAAATAATTTAATCTTTTTGTCAGAAATCATGTTGGAAATCTTAGAAAAGGAGTTTTGTTTTCAATAAATATTCACATTTTGGCTTTTCATTACTGAAATTGTTGAATTACTCAAGTCGTAGCTTTGCACGACTGACTGACAAGTAACTGACTGACAAGTAACATGATAATAATTATATTAGAGTCTCTTTTATCTGCAATTATACAACAAATATAGATTTCAAAAAAATAAATTATTATTATCATGATAAATTATTATTATCATATGTTCATAAAACATATTTAAACTCCACACATCTTAAGCAGTTTTTTTATTTAATGAATTTATTGATGACTGTTTACAATTACACTCTGATGTTGATTTGATCTTTCCTTCCTTTATCGTTTTTAGGCTACCTGCCCAACGGTATCCATGCAGTGGAGGCCATGTTGGCAGCAGCCAGCATTGGAGCCATTTGGAGCTCCACGTCTGTCGACTTTGGAGTCAATGTAAGAACCTTATTGTTTGAAGCTTACATATCTTTATAAACACATGTTTGAATTACATGTTCTTATATCGTAGGGCTGAAATATCATCAACACTTCATCATATACCTGAAAAGTTGGGAATATTATGGAATAGTGATTGTTCCCGTATCTGCCCCAGATCTTTCGTGTTAATGCAATAACTTCAATCTTAATTGTGTGTCAGTGTCAAATTCTATACTCCTATAGAACTTAATGCGGGGAAGAACTGGATTGATTTGGGAAAAGTCAGTTGCATATTTTCGCAACTATGGGGAGCTTTATCTCCATATAGTTGGGGGGGAGATAAAGCTCCAGTCTCTCGGCCATCATTTCTCAACTGTTGGTCCAATTCAGTCCAAATCTGGTATATGTGAATAGATTCTAGATCTATTTTATACATCATATTTTTACTCTAATAGTTAATATTTCATTCATTTTTTTTTTTACCAAAAATATTTTTCGATACTTTTTAGTCCGATTTTGTCCAAATGTACCTCATAAGAAATGCCTCAAGGAGATCGAACCTTATACCCCTTTGGACTTCAGATGATTGATTTGGTGAAGACATAACCTCCCCCCCACCAAGGAAGGAGGTTATGTTTCATACCCGTGTTTGTTTGTCTGTCTGTCGGTCTTTGATAAAGATTATGGAAAAAACCTATAACATGGATTAGAATGAATATCACCAAGACGTAGGTTTTGGCATTTTCATTTTACAAATTATATTGGTGATGTTATTTTTATCAGAGCATTTAAAATAAAATAAAATAATATGCCATTTTAAGGAGGGACTCTCTTGAAACAGTTTCCATTATTGACACCTTTGTTCGGTGGATTAATTTGATGGGGATGAAGATGGAAACTCAGGGGGTTGAACAGAGACACTAAAGTGGAGAGTTTGTTGGAGTTGTTGGTAGATTTAGAGGCTGGCAGTAACTCTGACATAAATGGAGAAATCTGCATGAATTATTCTAAATCGTGGGCACTGTTGTGCCCTGTTCGTTTGATGTTTTTCTACTCCAGAGGAACAGCAAATGACTAACAATATCTATTTAAGATAATGCCCCGCTCAAAGCATAGTTTACTGGAAAATTTCATATTTCCCTCACTAGAGGTGCTTTTGTTAGGCATAAAAGTCTTTACAGTCTTTTGACTGTAACTTCCAAACCATACATCCAATTCTGTCCAAATTGGCTCATATGAATCTACAAAAGTAGACCTGTCTTGTTTACATATTACTTAACATAATAGTTGATATTTTACTCCTTAAATTGAGCTTTTTGTGGAAAACTCAGTTTCATATCTTTAATGTCCCAACTATAAGTCCAATTTTTCTAAATTTAGCTCATATGAATTGACATAAGGAAATCTATCTAAATCTGTTAAATATTAAAAAATATTTAACGGTATTTATCTTCATCATTGAGTCCCTGTAGCATCTTATCTCAGAGCAAATCCCTCACCGTGGCACCGGTATCCATATTCTACAGCGACTCTCCTCCATTGTCCTCTGGTCATCTTGATTTTATTTCTGGAGTTCTGCTGCCCCTCCCGGCAGATGGGAGAACTACTTTTAAACTCAATATGTTTTTACCTTGAAATTATTCAATTGTTTTCTAAATTATTTGTTGTAAAAATGTGAAGAATTAAAGTAGATTTTGAAGACTAATAATAGAGTTCTTCACATATTTTTTCTTGAAGTCATCTCTAGTAAAATGTTACCCTGCCATTGCTCATCAAGTTACATTCCTGCCAAACGTCTGAACACAAACGCAGCAGGATTTGCTTGCATGAAACACGATTTGCGTGCATGAAACACGATTTGCGTGCATGAAACACGATTTGCGTGCATGAAACACGATTTGCGTGCATGAAACACGATTTGCATGCATTCGCGTGTATGAAACATGATTCGCGAACAAAAAGTGTGATTAGCGAGCAAAGACAATGTGATTTGCGTGTAAACACGAGGTGATTTGCAAAGGAAAAACATGATTGACAAACAAATGATTTTTTGTTTTGCGAACACAAAACTTGCTACAGACAACTGCAGCAAGTCTTCCTCATGTCCTCATAGTTTGACCTTTGAACATTTGTCATATATAAATGAATCTTTTGCTTGTCCATTTATCTGTTTACCATAGTAGATGGTTAAAGGTCTGGAGATTTTATTGGATGGTTCATGGAAATATGTGGTCCCACTCGTAGTGCCGCCCGTCATCCTGTAGTCCACAGTCAGGTCCAGGGTGGTAAACTTTGAAACTGACTCACAGCGACACCTGCTGTTGTAATATATGAACTAAAAAGGACCAGTGAGCAAACAAAACTGAAGACGCTCGTGTGCAAGTAGCAAGACATGCGGTAAATTTGTGCCAAAAGTCACGTGTGTTTTTTTATTTTCTGCGGTTGTAGATTAGATTTTCTTGTACTATTAAATGCATATTTGTACTTGTAAGACATGCTTCAGTTGTCTGTAGCACGTTTTGTGATTGCAAGACAGAAAACATTTGTTCGTCCATTATATTTTTCCTTTGCAAATCTCTTCGTGTTTGCTGAAGAATCAGACTGTTTGTGTGCGAATCATGTTTCGTGCAAGTGAATCGCGTCAAATTTTATACCCCAATAGTCTTTAGTGGGAGGACGAACTGGATTGATTTCTGTAAAGGTAAGTTGCAGATATTAGCCACTAGGAGGAGCTTTATCTCCAAAAGTTTCCTGCAATATTTTCTCAACTGTTCTAACTTCGTCCATATTTGGTGCAAATGAATCAACTTGAGCAGAGCTATCTGGTATATGTCTAGCCTAGTTGTCTTTATTTTCTTTTTGAATGCATGAGGATTTGAGATATTCTGCGCTTGTAATTATTTTATTTATTTATTTTTCATTTTCATTTGTCTTCAAATTTTCTCTCCCTCTCATTTTTTTTATCAGGGTGTCCTTGACAGGTTTTCTCAAATCCAGCCCAAGCTGATCTTTTCTGTTGCTGCTGTCGTTTACAATGGAAAAACCCACGACCACATGGAAAAGCTTATCAGTGTTGTAAAAGGTTGGCATCAATGTACATTTTTCTTTGATTTAGTGTTTGTTCTTACAGAAATACTACCATCAATACTTTACATTCTTAAATTCTGATTAAATGTAAGATAAGATCAGCGGGGTACAATATATTTTGTTTTACTTGGATTAAATATGCAGAGAGTATGCAAAGTATGAGGTAGTGTATCTTCATTTGCTACTTAATAATGTCTATTGAGTTAAAAAGCACCCTTAAGTCCCGCTTTAAATAATTCTTTTGGAGTTTTTTAAGGAATAAGGAGAAAATGGGTTTTCTTTTTGTTTCTCTCTCCCCTCCTCTCTCTCCCATCTCTCTCTCTTGTGCATGGCTTTTCTCCCTCTAACACACAATCTCTCTCTAGGTCTGCCTGACTTGAAGAAAGTTGTGGTGATTCCCTACGCCCGTTCCAGACATGAGACTGACCTCTCTCGGATCCCAAACAGGTATCTGCAGATACAGACACACTAAGGTGTTAGACCTGAAGAGCTGACACTGGTATTTACACTGTAACTCACAGAGCCTGTCTTTAACGTACTGTCTATCCCATGTTTTGTATAAATCTTTTTAAATTCATTCTTGAACCAATTTTATTCTGTTTCATTTCCGCAGTGTATTTCTAGACGACTTCTTGTCATCGGGGCGTGGCGAGGTCGACCACCTTCCTCAGCTGGAGTTTGAACAACTTCCTTTCAGTCATCCTCTGTTCATCATGTACTCTTCTGGCACCACTGGTGCTCCTAAGTGTATGGTCCACTCTGCTGGGGTAAGAAACACATTGGTTCTAATAAGCCCAAATCCACAGTTAATGACCACTATGATTCTCCTCATTGTTGATAAATCACAGACATTCATTACCATCTTTTTTTTATCATTGCCTTATTGATGTGTTATTGATGTGGTTACATCTCTGATTGTCAGCAAAATTAAAATAACAAACAATTTATGTATTTTTATAATACATGGTAAAGAGGTTGGGCATGCCATTAGGAAGTGGGGTTGAGCTAGCATGAGGATTGTTTTAATGTTATCAGACATTGAAAGATTTGGCTTTTTTTGATGTCAACATTTTTTAAGTTTTGTAGTTGATCTGTAAAAGAGGGGGAATTTATTTTTTCTCCCTTTTTTTCATTATCTTTACCATTGTGGGAATCCTGAGGGCAGCCATTTAAATTAAATAATTCTGCGTAGATTGACATGACACTTTCATCAGAGATGGACATTAATGGTAGGCACAGTTTATACTTTTGTTGTAAAAAAACATTCCAGCGCAACAGGAAATGCTTACTCTTCTGGAACTGTTGTATCCCCCATGAAAAGAATTATGGACAGACCCAACTTCTGTGTGTGTGATTTTACGGTGAAAGAATCAAAAAACAAGTTCACACAAAAAATGAATATACTTTCAATGGGAAAAAAACAACCTTTTGAGAGAATGCTAAGTCGCAGTCGCAAAATGTTTTGATGAAGTAATGAATGCTGCCCTATATTTTTGGTTGTATTTGTATAACATATAAATGATGACGTTATTTATTTATTTTTTAAAATTCTGATGAAGTAACAGTTCTGTTCTTGTTCTCACTGCTTGTATTTGTACACAAACTCCAACACTGATCCATGTTTACAGCCCAAGTCATTGGGAGAAAAAGAAAAAAAATGTAAGAAATCCTTTAAAAAAAACAAACAAATTTATTTGTTTGTTATTTATCAACTTTGTAATAAGGTTAAAATAAAAAACAATGAAGTAGTAAGGTAAAATTAAAAAAGAAAATGGTCTATGAATACTGTTCAACCCAAAAAAATAAATGTAAGCAAAAGAGGACTCTTACTAACTTACTAATAACAAAGGCAAAAACCAAAAAACCTTACTATCAAAACTAATTTTGCAAAAAGTGAGAAGGAATCAGACTCGAACCTCAGTCCCATGCAATGTAAGGGTTAGAACACATTTACAGATAAACACACAAACACCATCAGAGAGTTTAATCACATCCCAGATTAAATTTCAGGACCCACTACTTACATGACTACACATGAACAATATGAAAAGAAGATGATGCTTTCACAGGAGTAATGCTTGTCAGAGGAATGTAAGAAAAGAGAGGAGATAAGCATTTGAAATGGTGCAAAACAAACTACCGCGTTCAATGAGGTTTGATTCATGTTAACTTCAGAACTTGTAAGACAATAGATTTTCCACCCATGACCAGCTTCATTGTACATATCTGTGTCATTTCTTTGAGATTATTACCATATTATACATATTTTCCACCACCAGGTAGCAGCAAACCTCCACCAGCATATTTTAGAAGTCATTGGCTCTCAAGGGAGCACTCAAATGACATTTATTTAATGGTACATACCTCACCTGAGTGAGTGACAGTGTTGTGTGATTCCAAAAGGACCCCTGTACTCTGAAGGTTGAAACACTCAAAATTGATTAACACACTCCAACAAATGCACTCACGTTTCCACAGCAGAAGACTCATCCCCACCTGTTTCCCTCACCGCTGCTTTTGTTTCTTTTCTGTGTTTTGTGCTTTGCTTCTACGTCTTGCTTTCTTTTACATTAGCTTTCCTCTGATTAACTGACATTTTGTTTCCTTTTTTCTCCTTTTAGTCATCCATTTCAGACTGATATAAACCTTCAATCTTCTTGCTTCCTTTTCTTCCTCTTTTGTATTTTCCTCCACTCTGTTCCTTTTTTTCATGTGCCAGTTCTCCTCATGCTGCCCATAATTGGACGGTAATGCATTGGTGAAAATATTTTGTATTGTGACGCTGGCTTTCCTTCCTGGCTCCATCAACTATCCCTAGCACTGTTGTGCTTTCTGCTTTGTTACGGTTCTGTTAACATGCTGTCAGTAGCAAGATGGCTCGAACCAAAGGATGGATATGGCAACTGAATCCTGCCAAAAATGACATGCGCACACACAGACACACAAACACACACACACACGCACACACACACAAAGCACCTGTTTGTGCGAACAGGGACATCCACATAGGCCCCAAAACTAAAACACACACAGTAACAGACTCTCATAAAATTCATACACACCACGAGGAGTAATTGCTTACTGAACATTAACCTGTTACAGTTGAATAAGCTATTATTCCTCTGTAGACACATAAAACGTGAACTACTTGCCTTTGCTGTGTGTGGTAATCCTTAATATTTATGTGTTTGGCCATAATTTGAGGGCATTTCAATTAAGGCTCATCAGTTCGATTGCAAATAAGAATCATCAAATGTTAATATTATATGACAAAAACATTTTCTTACACCCATGCTTTGCCTCGGTCTCCGTAGGGCACGCTCATCCAACACCTGAAAGAACACATTCTTCATGGCAATATGACCAGCAGTGATGTCATCATTTACTACACCACGGTAGGTCGACTACGTTTTCACCTTAAAAAAAATGCTCATTGATGACGAGGGAAACCTTCCACTGCTCTCTTGTTGTTTTATGTCAGGTACCAGCAGTAGAACGATATTAAATATTTTTATGCGTGTCGCAATGAACCACGCGCACACACAAACAGATCTTGTTTAATGAGCTGAATCAGGCAATTAAAGACAGAGCATTGCATACATTTTTTTACTTATTTCTAGAAAGTTGTAAGTCTGCTTGATGATCATATTTTACTCCCAATAATTCATATTTTACTTACTGGGGGGAGCTTTTTAATGAAGAACACTGTATTTCGAATATACAACTTCTTGACTGTTAGACCGATTTAGTATAAACTTCCCTAATATGAACCGCCTCAAGATCTACAGGTAGATCTAAATTGTATTTATTATATTTTACTAATTGTTTGTTTTTCACGCACAAGTGGGGCTTTTTTTGTTAATGATTAAGTATTATTCTGGCTGGACATAATATCACAGTGTATATTTCTTTATTTAGTGAGCTGCTTGATGATATTAATGAAACACTTTTTTTCTTTTCGTGGTAATCAATGTAAGTTAGATGGCACAATCTGAAGGACATTTCATTTTGCTAACCATTGTTCTGCTGATGAGAAAAGAGTGTTCATACCACACAAACTGAGCAGTGTGTTTGCATCTGTGCTGCCCTCAGACCGGCTGGATGATGTGGAACTGGCTGGTTTCAGCTTTGGCAGTGGGAGCTTCAGTGGTTTTATATGATGGTTCACCACTAATGCCCACGCCCAATGTACTGTGGAACCTGACAGACCAGCTGGGGTGAGTTAGCCTCCCACATTTGAAAAAGACACACACAGGAACAGAAGACGCTGACCAAAAGGAATAACTATGATTGTCCTGTTTTGTGTTGGAAAGAAATTTTCTGAGGCAAATTTAAAATTGAGAATGCACTCTAGTGGTGAAGGAATTTTATTGCCAATTATTATCATTTTTTTAGCAATTGCTTTTTATTAGTTTGCTTATGTGAACAACAAATGAACAAATAGAAATGTTGTGTCATGTGTGCACGATCACACACTACAAGTCCATCCAAAGGGGGGGGCAAAACCATACAGGTAGGGGGGAATTCAGCAAAGTAGCTAAATATACATAGTATATATGTGCATATATATACTTATACCCATATGCCCACACAGTGTCACATTTTTGTTCTTTCCTATTTTCTCAGCTAAATCAATTCAGACCTTACAGTTGACTTAACGGTTAGCCATTTTAACCAGTCTTTGTTAAAGACATTAATCTGAGTTCTTAGTCTAAATGTAAATCTCTCCATTGTATAAATATTATGAACTATGTCAATCCATTCATTTATGGGTAGTGTGTCTTTTTTTAAACTATTTTCTGGTGAGAGCTTTTTTGGTCGCCTCAAGGCTCACCCTCAACAGATACTTATCGGGCTTTGTATTGAATATCTCTTCCACATCATGAAGGTACATGATTTTAAAATTGAACTGAATTTTCTGAACCAGGACCCCAAGAACATTCCTCCAGAATGGAGTCACAGAGGTTCAACTCCAAAAAAATATGAAATTGGTTTGCAATCGTGTTTCCACAGGACCCCCAGCAGGGAGTCTGATCTGAAAAGTTAGCCTTTTGTCCTGGAGTACAGAAGATCAATTCAGGTTTTTCCCACTGAACTCTCCTTCCTCTCTCAAAGAGGGAAAGCTTGTCACTGTCCATTGCTGTCTGCAAATCTTATCCCATTCATCCGCTGAGAGTGAGAAACCGCTTTCTGATTCCAATCTTTTTTTGATATTCAAAGTATGATATTTTTTCAAGATTCTGATTGCGGAATATAGTTGAGATATTACTTTTTGATCGATGAATTTTTATAGGCATTTTCGAAAATATCAATGATTTCCTGTCCTGCTGGGGTATCTTTTTTCACAAATTTCTCAAAAATAAATAAAATGGTCCTGGTTCTGCAAATCAAAGTTATCCTTGAGGTCCTGGAAGCTCGTGAAAGCTCTCGTGAAGCAGTTTTTCATTTCGTTCATTTAGTGAGCAATATCCTTTTTTGGGGTCCCTTATCTTGTATGTATTTTGTTTTCGTAGGTTATATGTCAATAATTTAGTGTATTTGATAGTTGATATTTTTGTACCTTCATAGTACTTTTGTTAATTATATATCAGTTTCTGTTGAATTTCTTTTGCATATATCTCTTCAAACTGATATCTCTTTATCGTAATTTATACTTTAATCTTAAGATTTATTGAGTTCTTTCGTTCAGGTTGTAATTTTTTATTTCTCTGACTTTTTTATTCTGTTTTTCTTAAGAAAAGATATTATTCCGATCACCTCCCCTCTCATTACTGCTTCGTCCAAGAGCACCGGCAGAGACACCTCTCCATTATCGTTAGATTGTAAATAATCTAATATTTCCTGTGTTCATTTAGTATACTAAGATTAAAACTTCCAGTTTAAGTTTCATTCCGTATGAATTTTATGGTTAAGACGTAATGTACACTGGTCAGAGAGATCCATTATTCCTATATGACAATTTTGCACGATATTACTATTGAATCAGTAGGTGTCGTCTCTGGTTAAAGGGTTTAAGTGCCTCCAGATCGTCAGAGAGTCCCATCTCCGCTATTACTGAATTTATCCTCTCTGTGATTTTTTTGTGTTGAAACATTCTGGCCATTGATCAATCCAATCTGGGGTTCAGAGTGACGTTAAAGTCTCCCCTGCAAACTAGAGTCCCTCGTGCTTTCATTGCAATCCTATCCATTATTTGCGTAAATCCGACTATGAGCTGGGAGGGATATATATATTCTAAAAGGTGCATACATTTCCATCAAGTTTCCCCTTTATCATTACGAATCAGCCTTCTTTGTCCGTCATAGTAGATATATATATATATATACTAATACATTAGTCTCCCAGAGATCAATAGCACGACTCCTCTAGTATGTCTCGATCCGTTTGAAGATGAAGAACATGCTTGAATCCCTTTCTTCAAATTTTTTCGTCATATGGGTCTCACAAGAGACCCATATGACTTGGATTGAACTTGTTTTGCTTCACTGGGCAACAGAGCCTATTTACATTAAGATAAATTCTATTTATCATTTGGTGCCTTTACTTATGGTGCCAGCTTTATTAGCTACTATGTAGAAGGTGTAACCTACAGCAATTTCTTACATTGATAATTGTTGAAACTGATTCCCCCCACTTTTAACTCAAAACAAAAAACATAAATCCAAGAACATGTTGAAAAGAACTTAGACTTCCCAGAGTAGAGGAACCTTGTTCTATCTAAAGTCCCTGTTGGAGGGTTGAGGGAGACCCTCCCAAAAATGGGTCGGGGCCCTCTCTAGTAACGAAAAATTATTTGAGGTTTGGATCGCCTCTTACTGATTAAATGTAAGATAAGATCAGCGGGGTACAACACCTTGCCTTGCATGTATAATCCGTGTCTCCTAGATAAGTCCAACATAACCCACAGTGCTCATATGTTCAAACGGTAGTCTTCATACATAATAGAAGACTAGAAAAGAGCCCAAAATTACCTCCCCTATTTACCTTCAGTTTGGCTTCTGATCAATTTTATCTTCCTTCTTTTAAACTTGGGTTGATCTCCTGTTTTCCTGTGGCTTCTCCCTGATTCATGTTTCCACTCGTTTTCCTCCATCATCCGGTCCGCTTGTTGCCATTGGAACGCCTACCGTATACTCTTCTATATAACCGAGCCCAGATCCTCTCTGGGGGGGGTCTAGCTGGAATCATCTTGCCTTCAGCTCGGGTGCAGCCTCCTGTTCTTCTCCGTAGGATCTTGGGCCAGAGCTCCAGTGGATTTGAATCCACCTGAATGGAGTTTGGAAGCAAAGGCTTCTCTCCTTGATGCTTTTTTGATTCCCGTGTAGGCTCTGCGCTTTTACATCACCTCGTAGGCATAGTCATGATAGAAAAAAAATCTGCTTGTTATTAATGTAAATTTACTTCTTCCACGCCATCTTCAGGATGGTTTCTTTAATGTGAAACTACAGGAAGTATATAATTATAGACCTTGGAGGAGCATCTGGACCTGGTTTTCTGGGTTAGAGATCTATGAGATTTATGAATTTGGATAGACATACCGTCGGGTAATGGTAGCTCTGTTGTAAGCAGATTCTCCACAAAAATCTAGTCGCCCTCGGAGTCCTCTGATACACCGTACATACAAATATTATTTCTTCTGGATCCACTCTCCAGATCGTTTTTTTCCCCCGTAGGACTTGTTGTTATTTCAACAGACTTAATAGGGCTTCTTTAGTTATGGCACCGCTGGCTTCTATGTCCGTGATCCAATCTTCCTTTTTCATATGTAATTGCCTGAGCAACAGCCCGGAGCGTTGTTCACTCTTCTGATAGCTTTTCATTTAGCTTGTGGTATAATGCTGTTAGCTCTTCCTTCATGTCCTTCCTCAAGTCCCCCTTGAGTTCACAGATGGCCATATTTATATCATTATCAAATCTTCTGAAGTAACTTGAAAATAACCTTACTTTCAGGGAGCGTTTCGCTTCCAGGCTCAGGTGTTTCTTCATTGTAAGCAGGCACAACTAAATTTTTCTCATCAAAGGGCTCCATATGAACTTTTTTCGACATTAGTTGCTACTAGAAAGGCTTCTTTTTTGAGCCTTTCTGGCCTCTCTGTGATTTCCCCCCACTCATTTCAATCTCTATGAAGGCAGCGAGTTCAGGTTTTAAAGTGGGGATTGATTTTTAAAACCGATTGAGACATAGCACTAAATTAAATGTCTGTTAGTTTGTTACTCTTGGCGCCGCGCATGCATGGCCTCATGAATTCCCTTTTTGCCAATTCTATTACTATTTAGGTGATACACTCAGACACTTTTAAGTGTCAGCAGCCGTCATACTGTTGCTAAATAATTTATATCAAAATCAGAAGATCTCTTGATTATGCAATCAATTATTCTCATAGTATTAGCTCCAGCTATAGCAATAATGAATAGCCACCATGTCTCTATGTTTAAGCTTCTACAGAGACTCAACTTTTTGCCCTGATATTAAAAATACTTCAAAATTGAATTGAAACAACTGACCCATAGGAAAGAAACAACGACTCCTCTACAGATTCTTACCAGTGCCCACATTTGCCTGAAGAGAATGCAGTGCATCCAGCTATGGGAGACATTCACAGTACCCACTGGGTGGCACTGTGGCCAACCACGGTTTGATATATAATTGAAGGAGTGATTGAGACAGTTGTGTCATATTGGAGGTCCATTGTTTTTTGACCGTGGCCGGACATTTCTTGAAACTGGGAAATGGCCTTTTTTTTTCTTTGAGGTGAAAATATGAAGTTGTTTGGAGATTCATTTGTTTAATTTGACAATAAATTTAAGTTCTATTTTTTGGACATTATTATTTTGATGGAGCATGAACGCCATGGGTGCAAAAATGGGCCAAACATATGGTGCGACACCACACCAGCCTACATTACATTATCAACATTATTGGTGTAGCTGTCTTAAGATGTCAACCAGAGCAAGTGAAGACTCATTGTTTTGAAGGTAATGCAGGGATTCCTGACCTAATTATATAATTTGATAATTTTAGCCTCATGCCTAAAAAAGTTGAAATCATGTTGGGCTTATATGTGTAAGGTCTTGGATGTTGTTTTGTTCAGTACTGCTTCGACAGATTATTTTAATTGCTTTCGTTGCACTTTAAAGTGTTTTTTGTTCTTCTCTTCTATAGAAGTAAACACATTAATGTAAACACACATCGTTATGAATAAAGGTATTACCCTACTCAAGTACTCTGCTAAAAAAAAGAAGTGCATATACAATGGTGAATAAAATTAGGGGAACATTCCCTCAAGTTTTTTGAATAGTTTGCGGGGTTGGGGTTGTAATGGTAGATTTTCAAAGTGTGAGAATGCGTAACTGTCCTTGAATATATCATGTTATTCTCAATATACCCTATTTCAAGATTATTATTATTATAATATCTCCTAAAAAGCTCTCCGAAGTAAGTTAAGTGTGAACTATTAGAGTAGAATAGGATCTAAAGAAGATGGACATCCTCGATTAGATTCTTATGCATCAAATTTGGACTTAATCAGATCAGTGGTTGAGAAAGTATGGCCGAAAACCTTTGAAGATAAAGCTCCTCCAGGCGTCAGAAATCTAAAACTGACCTTTCCCAAAATGAATCCAGTTCTTCCTGCTTTAAATAAAAAAACTGTTTTGGATGTGTGGAGTTTAAAAATGTTTTATGAACATTTAATTATAATGTTATAATTTTCGCAGGTTGTTGTTGGCCAGAACACACATCGTTAAATGAGCATTCCATGTGATTTTTTAAAAATCCATTAATTTTGTTTAAATCATATATTTGTTGCACAATTGCAGATAAAAACAACTCTAATATAATTAATATTATGTTACTTGTTATGGTTGCATAGCTCGAATTGAGTAATTCAACAATTTCAGTGATGAAAAGCCCATGTGTGAATGATTATTGAAAAAAAAACTCCTTTTCTAAGATGTCCAACATGATTTCTGAGAAAAAGATTAAATCAGTTCATATGATCAGGTAGATATTAGTTAATTTACTTTAGTCAATATTTTTTATTTTCTAAACAACATTTCCCCTGAACTGAATGTGCCTCATGGTTGTTTTTTACGTGTTTGGCGAATTTGTCAAAATGACAGGTTTTTTGGGCCAAACCTAAAGACATGACGACTCACCTTCAGGAATAGGAAACACTAAAAACACTACCATACCGAGACGTATACATATAATACAAAATATAAAAAACAGAGGCAAAATTGAGGTGAATTTGAACCCGGTAACTTCTGGTTGTGAGGCTGCAGTGCTAGCAACTGACACCTCATTCAAAAGTAATCACATTAATATTTATGATTCACTTTATTGTGACTTGAGACACGTAATACAGAAAAAAAACAAACATCAATTAATTTGAGAAAAGAATAAAACAAAAATGAAGGAGAAATAAAGTAAATTTAGGTTGCAAAGAAAATGCTGTGAATGACAATAGAATATTAGTGTTTTCCTGTTTTTCAATATAAATGAAGTACAGTTCGATATAACACAGATTTTCAAAACACACCGTCCTATTGAAAAACAAATATTCTCCAATGCCAAATGATATGTATTGTCCTTAATCCAATTCTTAGTAGTTGGAGGTAATATCTCCTTCAAATTAAGAAGTATGCATTTATCACAAACTTAGTATTTATTCCCCCAGGACAGATCCATTTGTTTTTTTGGACATCCAAATTAGTCCCACGCCACTGACTTGGGATGGACATCAGTGATATTTGTCTGGCTTTTCTGTGCCACTTTCATGCAGTCGCGTAGAGCAGCATTGAGATTTTCCCTCTGTATTAATAAGATCGATAACAAGCTATTGCACGTAGCATGATCAGATTCAACTTCTATACTGTGGTACACCCTAATACACCATTGTATGACAGGAACTCTTCAGTCATATCTTTTTTCAGGTACGGGTGTCAGGTAGGTCTTATTTTGAATTTATAATGGTCTTAAGAAGATCTGAGAAAGTCTTAAACTTTTCATGTGGATTCCTGAGGAACCCCTGTCCTATTTTTTATGTATGGCGCGTAGTGGGAAGGACATTGATTCCGACAAAATTAGCTAACATGCAGACTGCAAGGGAAAAAGCTAAGGGCAAGGTTTTCCAGTGAGATTTTTTTTAATCACAGAATTGATAATGTGTTTACTTAATCGCCAGCTTTCACACACACACACACAGATGAGAGCAGACACCATGAATAAAAATGTATGCTGAATATAATGTGCACTGAGAAAAGACACCTGCTGCAACTGATCATTCAATAAAAACTTATTATTTACTTCCTCATTAATTAAGAGTGAAGGGAAGCAGAGTTAAAACGCATGACTTGATCAAATAATTTTTTTAACACTGTACATAACAATAACGTTATATAACATAAAACACATTGTGTCATGCTGCTAAGGTGAAATTAGATATATAGTTTTACCGAATGTAGAAAATTCACTGAGCTCTGGAGAAAACATTTATAAGTGAAATTTGATCACTTCAAAAAAAAAAGGAGAAGATGGCCTCAGAGGCGTCCCACTCGATCTTGTTGATGAACATAGTCGTCTAATTGTTATAGAGTAGAATAGAAAAACTTTATTAATCCCCAAAACGGGAAATTTAGTCACTGCAGCAGCTCCAGCATACAGGTATTCTAAAGGTAACAAAATATTAAGATGTACTATATAATAGGACTAAAAATTAAGACATACTATATAACAGGACAACAGGACAACAGGACAACCCATATGAACTATATATATATATATATATATATATATATATATATATATATATATATATATATATATATATATACCCTCAATCCAAAATCAAGAACTACAAAATAAACATGTATATATATATATATATATATATATATATATATACCCTCAATCCAAAATCAAGAACTACAAAATAAACATGTACGTTAAAATAGAGGAATAAAGTGCATGCAAATATAAAGTAAAAGGAAAGATTCCAATCTCCAATGGCATATATAATATTAATTAAAATAGTCCAGTTAGAGATGTGGGACAGTTCTCCAGGTGATGCTGTGCAATAGTGAAAATAGAGGAACACACATGATGTGTAATAGGTAGTCAGCTGATAATTATCAGATAGACACATGGTGTTCAGTGAGGAAGCAGAGTTCTGGATTTCAGACACTAAACAGTCTCACAGGGATTTGTTGTTAAGTCTGACTGCAGTCGGGACAAAGGACCGGCGGTAGCGCTCTGTCTTACCCTGTGGGTGTCGCAGTCTGCCGCTGAAGTAGCTACTCAGAGCTCCCACAGTCTCATGTAGAGGGAGAGAGGTGTTGTCCAAGATGGATGTCAGCTTGGTCAACATTCTCCTCTCCCCCACCTTCCTCCACAGGGTCTAGGGGACAGTCCAGGACAGAGCTGGTCCTCCTGACAGCCTGTTGAGTCTCTTCCTGTCCCTGCGGAGGTCAACCACCAGTTCCTTTCTTTCTGTTTGATGATGTGCAGGCTCAGCTAATCAAAGCTTTTTAAGTCAGCAGGGTCATCTTGTTGTTGTCGAGATCGATGGTGATGCAGTGTATATAGTAATTAACTCAATGTGGAAATCGCATAAAGGATAAGCACGATGGATCATTTACCATCTTTTTCAAACAACAGATATTGTTGCATTATAAATTTTACAGTCAGCTAAACACTTACTGGGAAAACAAGGATTTCACCAAAGTCAAAGGAATATTGAGGAGTTTCGTCCTGTCAAACCAGAAAATCATCTGTTGCATGTAACATCTTTCCTTTTCACAATTTGAGGAATGTTTTCATATAGTGTAGGCTTCCATCCAAAGTAGCACAAATTATATAATCTTCCGTGATCATATCATTTGTGCTAGGAGATCAACCAGTATTGGTGTAGTAGAAAGTATATGTTGTAGAAAACTATAACATGCATTCCTATAGCTCTAGACAGTGCATTCAGAAACTATTCAGACCTCCTCACTTTTTCACAAGTGATTGTGTTGCAGCCTTATGCTTTAAATTCAGACTGTCGGCTGTAAACCAGTTTCAGGTCTCTCCAGATTTGTTTCATTAGGTTCGTGTCTGTCTGGGCCACTCGGGCACATTCAGAGAGTTGACCCTAAGCCCCGCCTTTGGTGTCTTGCCGTATGATGTCTTGGACCTTCCAACAGGACAATGACACTGTGAACCTCCAACCCAGTCTGAAGTCTTGAGCGCTCTGCACCAGGTTTTGGTTAAGAATGTGTCTGCACTTTACTCCATTCAGTTTTCCCTGAATGGAGTGATGGTTGCCCTCGTGGAAGTGCCTCTCTTGTCCACAAAGGAGCTGAGCCAGAGTGACTATCAGTTTCCTGGTCATATCTCTTACAAAGGTCTTCTCTCCTGATTACTCTAGAAAGAGTCCTGGTTGTTCCATACTTGTTCAGTTTAATAATTATGGAGGCCTTAACTCTTGGAAACCGCAAATGCAGCCGATTGTTTTTGCCTTCCCCCGATCTGTTTCTCTTCACAATCATGTCTCTGAGCTCTGCAGGCAGTTCCTTGGACCACATGGTTTGGTCTTTGTTCCGATATGCAGTGTCAGCTGTGTGACCCTACATAAACAGGTGTGTACTTATCCAAATCATATCCAATCAATGGAATCTACCACAGGTTGACTCTAAACAAGGTATAGAAACATCTCAATGATGATCAAGACAAGTGTGAGGCTTCTGATATAAATTTGAAGCGTCATAGCAAAGTGTTTGTGTACAACTTCAATGTGATATTTCATTTACCGAGTTTAGAGTGATGAAGGAAAACATTAATTTCAATAATTTCAGCAGAATGCTGCAGCATTACAAAACATGGGAACAATTTAAATAAGAAATGAATGAATAAATGGAGGAAAATACAATGAGGAATCCTCTCAACCCTAACCCCCAAAACGCTTTACCTTATGTTCTCTTGAGCATCCTCACTAGTAGAACCAACACTTGAGATTGTGTCATATGAGACATCTCCTGGGTCTGAGTGTGTGTTATTGAGAGGTCGTGCTTTGGCTTATTATGAAAAAACGTCATATTGGCTTCGGCAAAGAAGGAAACAGTGCCTAGAAAAATGTTACACGGATGGGGATTAGTAACTTTAGAGTGAAAGTACCGAGCTAAAGTGCTTCAGTTGCAGAAACTCAGATGTCTCAGTTGATTCCAGCGCCAATTGGTATCTCACAATTCACTTAAGACTGTTTTTTTTATCAAATTAGGGCAACGTCTACATGATTATTTTATAATGTAATTTTTTTGTTAAATGAAATTAAAAAAAATTGCAGCCTTTATTTTGAATTTTCTCACTACACCTTTCTTACCCTCATGGGTGCATAAATCTCAGTTGATGAACTTCCTATTAGAATTCTTTCCTTTAAAAGTGTAATTTCTGATTTTTCTTTTTTGTATTGAACATGAGAAGCAGATAATTGTCAGATTTTTCCATGATGCATTTGAGGCTGCCAGTATGACAGAGACCGATGTAACCTGTGAGAGGAATTCTGAACCAATTAGGTGCCAATGTGGCCAGAGACACATTTTCCAGATTCCACTGCTACTCAGGTGGATGAAAACGATCTGGGGTAATTGAGGCTGGATATTTTACTTGGGGCTACATCTGACAGACTCATGGAGAGTCTTAAACTCAGATTGAGGCTTCTCTCGATGACTTTGCTGAAATTCAACTTCACTTTTGGAAATCGATTGTCTCATTAGTCTTAAAATTTGACATTTTATAGTTTTAAACGTCTTTTGTTGAGGACAGAGAAAGGTAGAATTTTCACTCATTGGAGAGGAATAGCAGTTTTACTTTAAACTTTCTGTCTACTGAAATGGATTTTTGCAGTTTTGCCACTTTGAGACGAGGAAAAGGCATGCAGAAACTGAGCCATCAAGTTCTTTAGGTTTATTTTTAGCTGTCCAATATTGAGTGTAATTTCTGCTTGAAATAACAAAATTTCAACGCATATTCAAAAATTGTTACAAAATTGTATACCCTCTTCAAAAAGACAAATCATCACAATGTAATATGCCCCTCATTTTGCCTAAATCGGACCAAAATCGGAGAAATTATGGCCGAAAACATTCGGAGATAAAGCTTCCCTGGTGCTTGAAATATATAACCAAACTTTCCCGAAACCACTCCAGTTCTTTCTTGCACTAAGGTAGATGTGCGTACAAAATTTTAAAATAATAAATGAAATAATTCTTGCATTACAAGTATCACAATGTCTGCTGGTATTGATGGAGTCCATGGTACATGGATGTTTGCCGTCCAAAAGCTATACTTTGGTCTTATCTGATGTTTGACCTTGATCCGCTGACAGTCCCAGTGATGTTTGGCAAGAGAGTTTCTGTCTTCAAGTTGCATCTGACCCCTGCAATTCGGAGTCTGTAGTCCTTGAAGAGTCTTTTGACAGCTGAGCCATCCTCCTCACAGTGTGTCGGCTAACATGTCAGCTTTCGGTCAAATTTTTTCTCCAGTCTCTTTAAACATATAAATCATTTATCTAACTGTTACATTTTTTAAAAATTGTTTAGATATTTTCTTTTAGCCATTGCCAGATTTTTGCAGTCCTACAACTTTCCTTGTCACATTTTTACTGAGTTTCTATGGACTTTCCCATGGTGAAGAACGTTAGAAAGAGAATTAGGCCTGTTTCACCTCATTCATACCCCAGTAAAACAGTCAAGTCATTGTTCGAAACTTAGGAGTTCCTTATGGTGAGCCTAGAAATATAAAATAGGATGACCGGAAATATGCTTCAGTAATCTTTATAGGATTTCTTAGGGGCGCCAATAATTGTGCCGCACATTTTTTATGTTAAGAATATAAAGTTTGTTTTTAATTTTGTTACTAGTTAAAGATGAGTTTTTTGTGAATAATTCAAGATCATGGGTATAGACAATAAAGACATTCCTTTGAATCTCATTTTACTCTTTTTTTTTTAAAGAGCGCCAATAATTCTGTTGGGAACAATATTAAAGTAGTGCAGTATAAGTTGACAACTCAACCGTAGAAAAGCCTATTTAGTGTTTGTTATATTACACTATGTTTTGGTAAAAGCACCCACAGGTCACAGTAGGGCTAACAGGGGTGCTGCTCACTTGTCTAACAACATCAGCAGTTGAAGTGAAATATTTTTGAAAATGTCTTCCTTTTTATTTTCACAAACAAGGATCAATTACAGTGGAAGGTTATTGTTTTATTTTAAATTGAATATAATTTAACCTAAATCCCTGCAAGATAGACTAGAAAAGCACTCAAAGTGCACAAACCTTCACCAAGGCCCATCAGTAAGGTAGATATTATTGTGATCAGAATTAATTAGATTACTACATCTCATGCAGATTTGTCCATCAATTTATCAGTTATCAGCCTCTGAATCGACTCCGACATAGAACTTCAACAAACTCACTCAGTATCTCTCTTTCATTTCTCCGACTCTCTTCAGAGCACTAAGCCTCTAGCTCCACCCCTCATCACCGCGACCCCCTAGGGAAATTCAGACTGCAATGCATCATGCACACTTTCCCTTTTTTTTTTCTGTTTCGTCATATGATAAAAAATAAGGAAGATTTGATAATTCCAGCAGTGATTGTTTTGGAGGTTTGGCTCCACCTTATAGCGCTATATCTGTAGTTTAAATTTTGATCTGGTCTGTGGTATTTTCTATCTTTGTTATATTTATCGATACCAAGCCAAAACGGACAGTTTTTCAAGACAGCACTCTCGCCACAACGGGATATCACTGCTCCAAACAGCTTTTTTAAATTTTGGATTTGAAAAATATCATTAATTATGATTGAATATGATATATCTTCTGAATGATCATAAAGCTGCTATATGCGAACGATAAGATAATAAATCATTTTGTTACAATAACATGTAATTTTCTATTTTTTTTGGGTCTGGCTTGCTAGTTAATCAAAACGTTCTTTCACGCACTTTAATTTAGATTTTTCGTTGGTATCCCTTCCTTGGCTCCTTACAGACAAAATACTGTATATTACATTAACATAGTCTTTTAAGTTAACAACGTCGGTGTGAATATTTCTATTCTTCTATTTCTATTGGTATACAGTCCTAACTTCTAAATGCTCTGACAAATTTCTCTGCCTGTGTCATGTGGAGATTCAGATAAATGGAGTCTACCTACCAAGGTTGGTGCAATAAATGAGCAGCATGCCTGGGTAAAGCTTTGTGGCAGGTTCCATGTATTTCACACGACCTCAAGGATCCTCTGTTTTCACTGATGATCATCTTGTCACTTCCATCTTATGTTCGTTCTGTTTTTAGGTACAGAAATGGGCGCTCCGCTACCTTTGCACCCGCAATGCAAAGGTTCTCTCTCGCCAGTGCCAACAATCCTTCTTGGCTTTCCTCTCTGGAGGAGATGGATATAGATGCGGTTAAGCAGATTGCATCTTGCCGGCTCAGATACAGTTTTAGACGATTTAAAATATCCTCTTGTCATCAAGCTGTGCATAAACGTGTTGTATACTGGAGACTTCATCTTTTTCTTTTTCTTTTATTTGAAACTAAAAACACACAAAGCCCACACTTCATTTTGAAATGCTAAATGAAGCAATATACTGTATATTACCATCTTAACTTTGAGGCATGACTGCCTTTGATGCGTCTTCCATCTGGTTGGATTGTAGCTCTAAAGGAGCATGCATTAAAGTAAGAAGTAGAGAGAGCTTTAATGCTAGATAACAGAAATATGCTGATGGAAAACTCATCAGACTTTTTTAATGCATAAGAGATAACAAAAAGCGTTCTCTGGAGCTGAGTATCAGAATAGAAAACATTTACAGAAAATAAAGTTACTTTGAGGAACTATGGCACTGAAACAGATTTTGGCATGATATGGTGCTTCTCTGTCTAATGAACACTTCCTCCTTTATTCATAGCAAGAACACAAAGGCAACATAATGAGGTTTTTATATATTGATCTGGGGAAAAAAACAGTTTGCAACATGAAACAGTGGTTTCCTTGTTAGTTTCTGAGAACAGAAAAATTGTCAATTTTAACACTGAAAAATCATCTGCGCTGGAGGACAAGTGCGAGAGTAGGTCTGTGACTGACACACAAAGTGACACATTAATGCGATAACGCCTCAGAGGGGGCTCTTGTGACTGATTGGCTTCAAGTGTCCCTTATTGGCTGAGTAGCTGCCAGTAACATGTCTCTCTGGAACAGACACGCAGTTATATTTACACATGCAGGCACGCGGACACAGACTAACAGCTCTCCACCAACCTCCATCCTAAATAGCCAATTAGCAGCCGTACCTGACCACCTGACTCCAATCAGAACAGAGTGAACTTCCCCATGGCAGCCTGAAGAGAACACATCCAGATGCGAATGGCGGGGGGGTGCGGGGGTTGTTGGAGATAATAAAAAAAAAAAGCAAAGTAACATTGTGTGCATGGAAAACGGGGTTGTAGGGTTCCAATTGATGGGTGTTGTTTGTCGTATCCGGTGGCTGTAAATAAAAATGTGGACAGAAACTGTCTTAAAAAGCATACGCACTCCTATAGCTTATTGATATATTGATACCCACATATATTTATTGATGTCGATATTTCTGTATTTATATATATTAATGCTTCAGTGGTAATGATGTCTGTCTGAAGAAATTTTAACTTGATTGTGTGCTAACTGCAAGCAAACAGTCAGTGGAATATTACAAATGTGGATGAAAAGCCAGATTGACATGTAACTTCAACAGTTTCTCCTAATTCACACACATGTTCCATCTGTCAATTCAGCCATCAACACCCTCAATGACCAGTGGTCAATTGATGGAAATAATTATTTTGTGGCCGAGAGACACCTTCTTCTTTTTCTCTTTTTTTTTACATTTATCTAAGCAGCAGATGTAGTTATTGGAGGCAATTTTATTGATTTGATGACAGAAAAAATATAGCTGGAAAAGACAGGCACATCCATTCACCGAGGCAGACTTGACAAGGCCCTTTGTTTTTCGAGTCTCAATCTATAGGGCAACACAGACATTACGTTTTGTCACTTCCTGCTTTCAACACGTTGTCGAATGAGGCCAGCTGTCAAGATGGCTACCAATCATAAAGAAGAATGTTACTTTTCAAAGATGATTCATTTCCGGTTGGTCGCGTACAAACATTTTGTCGATACCCTCTCTTCTCAACTATTTGCTTTTTGAAAAGGAGACATTTTTTCCGACTGACCATCGGTGTGCATAATACGTACAGTCGACAAATCGATTCCCAATCACTTCCCCCCCCCTGCATTGCTCTTATCTTTTGTGCGAACGGTTGGCTGATCACACAAGCTCTGTTTTAGCATCACCTTGCTTTACATTCATGCAGTCACAGACTCCTCTCCCGAGAGTCTCCTGGTAAAACAAAGCTACTGAGCAGCTCCACTGGAGATGATGGGATTTAGTCAAAAGCCATTCAGTAGCTGCTACCCTTTCTTATGTTGTTACTACCTTCAACAGACAGATATTGAAATTATGCCTCCTCATGCATAAATTTAGTTGAATGGAACCTTGTCAGCGCAGAGACCAAAGCAGCACTGACATGTAATATCTTTTGGTCCACAATATTTGTGGTATGAAGAAAGATACAAGACGTCTCACCAGATGTATGCGGTGTATAATCAATAATAACTTTCATAATATTTGATAAACTTCAACATAGACTATAACCTTCAGACAAAACAGACTCACCTTCCTATTTCCACCGTTTTCCACTGTTGGTCTAGGCCTGTACCCTCCCTCTGCTTTCTGACGCTGGCATGGAGAAGGGAGAGAACAAGGGGCATTCCAGAAAGTATATTTAGTGGAAACTCTGAGTTTATTTGCAGGCCTTGCCTTGCTTGACATTGTGTGTCCTGTAGTGTGACAAAAGCATATGCTGTTCTTACATTGGTATCTCAATTCGGAGATGATGTACTATGCAGCTCTAGTTCACACTGAGCACTCAGGTCGCACATGCATGAGCTTTTGCTCTCATACTCCACTGACAGAACCCCATTCAGCAGCTATTAAACTAAACAGTCATGCAGAAATCCAATCATATACAGGTGGATAAGACCCATGCTCACTTCTCACTATTCACTTTTAGTCTGCCAGAACAAACAGGACTCCGTTTCTGATCCATCCTATAACCTAATTCCAACAAAATCAAGATTTGATGTTGATTTGGGGCATAGGATATGGTTGATATGGGCGGTTATATGGGGCATTTCTAAATTCTTAATTATTACATCGTCTTTCAAATTTAAGAGGTATTTATCATGATTCTTTTGTCTCAAAGATGGTTTTAAATTTAAGCACGATGATATTAAGTCCTAGATGAGGTACAGTGACATAGGAGACCACACTCCTTATGAGACATGGAAGGAGTTCCGAGTGACAATACAGAATATAATTAGTCACGCTGTATAATCTGCTGTGCAAAGGAATATGTATTATTCAGAAATTGCCCCTTGCATTTGTTTTTAAAATTTGATAAGATGGCAAGTTTTTTTTTGTAATCACTTTCAATATAACTCCACTTGATTCTCCTTGTTCTCCTCCGAGGCTTCTTTTACACCAACAGCAGAATATTTCTCCCACTCCAGTTTTCTTTTGTTTTTGTTTTGACAATGTATTGTATCATCATTATTTATATGGTGTCCTCTTTGTGCATTATATCATATGTTTAATGAAAAAATGCCAATTGCCATTGAAAATAATATTTTTAGAAAAATCTAAGTGTAAAGGTGTTTACTATAAATTGTTTTTATAGTAAATATACTTAATTGATAATAATTTTTTAGATTAAATTCATCTCTTTTTTGTGCACTAGCATTTAGATTATAGATAGCCATCTAGATAGAGTGATCTATAATACATGTTGGCAAGGTTTAAAAAAATAAATCATAGACGTAAACATAGATTGTTTTCGGGAAAGGTCAGTTGCATATTTTCACCACTGGGGGAAGCTTTGCTAACATTCCATAATTTAACAACTCAAGATATTGTTTGTATCCATCATATTTTACTCTAGTAGTTCATATTTTACACACAAGAAGGAGCTTTTTAATGAAAATCAACAGATTTTTTTAAAATAACTTCCTTACCCTTTTTCCAAAATCTACCTCATATTGACCTCAGATTAATTGTATTTGTCATGTTTTACCGTAATTGTACAGATTTCACTCACTAGGGGGGCATAATAAACACAGTTCTTTTACCTTAACTTCTCAAACATTTGTCCGAAAATCCTAGGCCAAATTGGCTCATTGGAATATCAACATGGATATCTATATTATTTCAGTATTCTAGGTTATATTTCTGTTATATTAAGTCCAATTGTGTCTAAATTTTGCTCACATGAATTAATACAAGGGAAAAAGAAAGACGTCTTACTGTATTTATCTTCATTATTGAGTTACTATGGGATCTTAACCTAGAGCCTATTGCTGACTTCATAGAAATAGATAGGTTGAAACAATATAGGCTGTTTGAGCTTCAATGAGGAAAATTTCAATCATGGGAATTGCTTCTTTAATACAGGGGATTTGGGCACTTCAGGGACATACCCTTGCTGTTGGGAACAATAGCATCAAAGGCTAGTTCATTATTATGAACACCTCAAAAGACACAATCCCTTTTTGCTGTTGTCACTTATAAAGAAAATAGAAAAGATCAATAAGTAAATTGGTAGGCCTTGGGTGCCATCAGCTACAGAACTGAAGTAGGGAGAGGAATGGTGAGATAACCATTACTTAACAACAAAGTCTCAGTAGCATCAGAGTTGCCATGTACGGTGTGTTCGTTGTCTATTACAGACACAATGTTGCAATGAAGTTGAAGCACTGAAGGACTACATTAACTATAAATGTTATATATTTCCTCCACTAGGGATGTTTTCACCAGTAATTTTTTTCTCTCTGTCTGAAGGATTACACTAAAACTATTTGAGTTGGCTATCAAGCGGGGGAGAAACTAAATTTATTTTCTTGTACTTTCTTTCTTCATTAATTCATTCCTTATATGTAACTGCTTAGATGTTTTTCCTTGTTGACTGTACATTAATTATCTGTAATTTTCACTCAACGCATTTAACACTTACAATTTTGGATTGGATCTGGATAAAGTACAAAATACGATGGTCAAACGAAAAATGATACTAATGTGACTTCAAATTCTCGGGATAGATTCTGATGGCCAGTGTGTGGCAATGACATCATGGGGAACTGAGATGCCTAGGCAGAGATCTTTGACCCTGGTGTGCTGCCTCATTTCTATTGTTGATGTTTTCATAGCCAGTGCAGTCATTTAGAATGACGAACAGACAGTTTTACTTAAACTACTTAGTAGGTGGCCATTATCAGGAATAAATGGACAGCCTGCAACCAATCAAACCCAAGTATTCTCCCACACCTTGGTATACTTGGGATATAAAGTATGGTTTGTTGGAGAAGGGCTGCTATTTGATTCATCTTAATGGACAAAAACTAGAATTCCCAGTGTAAATGAGGGTCGAGGATCATGTGCTCGCAGAGTTGGCCAGTCTGTCTGTCAATCTAATTATCTGCCAAAACTTTGGTCTTGAGCAAGATATGTTGGGAAAAATTATCTGCCAGTTTGCCATGAATTTCTGCAATGCTGCTCATACCACCTCAGGGGATGATTCATAATGTTTTCTCATTTAGCTCTGTTTTTAATTTGGTTCTGTTGTTTCTGCTGTCACAATACACAATGAAGCAACATCTATGTAGGAGGGATTTTACAATGCCTGTCATTTTCAGCCATATTGATGCAAATTCATTTTTTTTAACATCTTGAATCGTGTTTGTGATCAAATCCACTCAATCACTCACTTTTTTCTTGCCTCTTTTCTTTTTCCTCTTCCCCAGAATCACTATCTTTGGTACTGGAGCCAAGTGGCTGTCTGTGCTCCAGGAGAGGAACCTGAAGCCTGGTGAGTTGTCGTCACAATCACAAATGTGTACTTACCTACTTGAGCAATCACATAGACATCCACAGACACACGTGGATGCACAAAGATAACAAGCAGAAAGTGAAGGCAAATTTCTCCACCCACACATATGTTTCCATTAACATACAAAAAACACACAAACACGCACCCCTTACTGCGTGTGTGTGTTGCATCTTCTCTGAGATTAGAACATGCAACAACGAGACCAGTTTGACACGATGATGATTATAATAGGGATGCTCCTTGACTCTAGATGCACTTTAGGCCCTTCACTGCATGAGTCAACAGTTTACTCCTTGCTCTGGTATTTTGACCCTGGATGGAATGGCTGGAAATAGTGTTATGATAATTACTGTGAGTCATCGATAGGACCGACTATTTGCTTTTAGTGTCACGGCTCTCTAGAGACAGCACCAGCTCGCTACACATAATCAGGAGTTTTACCAGGGCTTTTAATCCTGCTACCCTTAATACATTTCGTTTTCCTTGCGTTTAGTGCGCCAAAAAATGACAGTTGGGAATCAAATACTAAATAACTTCAGCCAGGGTGTTTTGCTTAAATTCAATGGATCAAGCTATTCTTATTTTGATGATGTATCAACATATATACTTTGGTCACGGAAGTGAAGGAGCAGTTCTCTCATAACTGAATGTTAAAGCTGTTAAATATATGTCACAGCGTCTTTTATAACCACAAATCTTTATTCATGGCACTTGCTCTGTGTGAATGTGTGTGCATCTCTCTGAAACTTGCAAATTACATAACAGATTGCCAATTTTCTAGAAACATGAAAGCATGAGAACCGAAATGTCCAAGAGCGGTCTTTCTGCCATTTGATGCATTTATGGTGGGTTTTGTGTTTGTGTGTCTGTGTAAGCGTGCATGAAGGAGAGTGGCTGAGAGATAATATGTGTGAGTTTAAAAATGTTTGTATGTGTACAATCATGCCTCTAGTGGGTTGGGAAAGGTAGAGGGAGCTTCTTCACTGGCTGCCTGAGCGGAGGGGCCCCCTTTCGTGGTCTGACATTTGGACATCTGGAGGCTCGATGGGGGGTAGCAAGAGATCCTGTTCTTCTGTGTGTTTATGGGGTGAGGTTCGTTGCTGGAAGCTTATTAGTTTGGAGGGTGTTATTGGCTTGTGGATTGGGATTGTGTGTGTGTATACGTGTATGTGTGACAAAGTCCGTCTAAGCATTGACCTTGGGGACAGCGACTGAGGGTATGGTATGTGTGAGTGGTTATGCGAGTAAACTGTATTAATTATTATTACAAAATGAACAGGTGCACGTCTGCAATATGAAAATATATAATACTTTTTTCGGCTCCACACACTCCATAAAATATGGACTGAGATTTTTGTGATGCATCGCAAAAGGATATAATAAACATAAAAACAGTTACAATGTTGTACAGTACCTTATTGAGATATTTATTATGTTATTGCATACAAATAACATAGATATTTTCAGTTAATCTTTTATCAGCCTGACCTTTTTTGTATTATTTTATTTCCAGGGGAAACACACAACCTCCAGTCTCTCCACACCATCCTGTCAACTGGCTCTCCTCTCAAACCTCAGAGCTACGACTATGTTTACCGATGCATCAAGAGCAACGTGCTACTGGGCTCCATTTCAGGTGATTTTTTTTTTCTTTTTCTAATGGTGTTTAGCTCCACCACATTAACGAAGGCGGTTCTAGGCAAAAA
This sequence comes from Lophius americanus, assembly GCA_037951165.1. NCBI lineage: Eukaryota > Metazoa > Chordata > Actinopteri > Lophiiformes > Lophiidae > Lophius > Lophius americanus. The sequence goes on along the minus strand of JBBDHG010000032.1, from coordinate 4,364,833 downwards.
AAAAAAAAAGGAAGCAAAATAAGGCAACAAAGAACCTGCCATACAAACACATAAGGTCTGCCACATATAAAGGAAATTCAGAAAAATTGTACAGAATTTTACATTTCCCTCGCCATTCACAATCCAACTCCACACCGTCACACAAACACAGGCCCTTTCAGCCCATTGTTATGTTGACAGGGCAATAGAATTCTATTAGTCGCTCTCTGGGAGTCTTGAAACGTTTAACATTTAGCAGAGTCTGGGTGACTGACATATTATGGACACACAGTCACACACACACACACACACACACACACACGAGAACACACACACACACACACAAAAACCCGCAGGCACACACAAAGAACCAGCTTGGAGCGCCACATGGAGAGAAAAACAGCATCTAAGCACATACTGTGAACGACAACCCAGATGGGCTAATAGCCAAAGAGGCATGTACACAGACATACACACACACACACACACACACACACACACACACACACACACACACGCACACGCACGCATGCTCACAGTGTCATGTAGGTTGAAGGATTGGACCCACACGTGCAGACTGAAATGTCACCCACATGGCAGAAATCTCTCCTGACACAGAGAAAAGGGGGCTGTACAAACTGAGTTTCTTATAATTTTCATTATTTTCGTTTTTTTTTGTCATCACCAAAAAACTGCAACGGCCATTAATAAGCAGTGAATCGACGGACTGCTGGTTGTATCTCGGCGCAGGACATCTAACTGGCCAAAATCCGGTGGTACAATACAGTGGTTACTATGGGGTAGATAAGGTGATTATAAGCAAGGAGATATAATATTTGATCATCTTGTTATTTGCTAGATATACACAAAATGAAGTGAAGCAACAGATATATGACTGTAAACTATCAATCAACAAGGTTTTTTTTGACAATCTGACCATTATCGAATATCGTAAAAGAAACTAGGAACCACTCAGTGCATTACTTTGCCATCAGCATTGCCTATGAAACAAGTGTTTTCAGGGGCCTCTAAAAGCTGGTATCCGTGTTCCTGTGATTGTGCACAAGGTGTATTTCACTTTGTATCACCGTGAAGAGATCATCAATTACCATCCTTTCGACGTTAAAGTGATGGTGGCATTCATTCCGCGATATGTCTGTCCATCTGCCTTTTGTCACTGCTGGTCATATTGGTTGTATATATATATATATATATATATATACAAACCCTTTGGGGATTAATAAAGTTTCTAGCTATCTAACTATCTCTCTCTCTCTCCATATATCTTTCTTTTCTTCTTCCTTCTTTCTCTCTTTCTTCCTTTTTCTATCACTCTCTCTTTCTTTTTTTCTCTGTCTCTCTTTCTTTCACTCTCTTTCTTTAACTCTCTCTTTTTTCTCTCTCTCTCTCTCCATCCAACTATCCATCCATCCATTCATCCATGCAAGTAAGGTCCTAGATTAGCATGTGTGATTGGTTGTGGTAGTGTTTTGTTTTTTTCAGAACACCACATCCTGCCGCAGTCAGTTTTCACCTTGTCGCCAAGGGCAACAGCAGTGTCACAACCCTGTTGGCTGCTAACTGAAGCTAACTTTGATCCCTGAGGTCAACATTGTGTGCATGTGTGTGTGCTCGTAGGTTTCATCACAGCATATGTGTCTGACTGGTGGTCATAGTGACATATGTGATGGGACCCTTTGCGGATCTCACCATGTGTGTTGTGTGTATGTGTGTTTATACAGTTTAGAATATTTCTTTGGTTTTCTGTATATCAGGTGGTGTGTGTTATTCATTCAGGAAGTATCTCAGCAGACCCCTGTCACTCACCTTAGCGGGATTTTAACACTTTCACGGCAGGATTCCCTCCAACCTATAATACCTCCAACTGACTGCCCATATGTCCTCTCCTCTCCTCCTTTTTATTTTTTGAGTTTTCCATTTCCGAGATTCTTTTAAGGTACCGCCGAAGTTTGGTTATCTTCTATGTAGGATATATCCAGGATATTGTCAGCTAGTGCAGGCTCATCAAAGGAATGGAGGATCTGTTACACACTGATGCTCTTTTAATACAATATGTCGAGGGAATATGTCCATTCCAAAGCCGAGGGTCCATTGTTAAGGTGACCGTGCTTTAGCAGTCAGGATGCCTTGGCTTTTGAATGACCTACGAAAGCAGATAAATCTCGCTCAAACCACTTCTTAAAAAAGAATTTTTAAATAGTTTTACAGCCATTCTATCCTTTTCTATTGATTTTTTGTTGTTCTTTGAGATGCAATCTTTATTGTTTTATTGCTTACATGTTATGATTGCAACTTTGTTGTTTTTATGATCTATGTCCCTTTTTTCAAATTTTCCTTTATATTTTATATATTTATTATTTTTTATACAGTTTACTTATATTTATCTTCTTGACAAAAAGCATGCTCAAAAATCAATGATAAAACTGTTTCATAAACAGTTTGCGACACTTGCGTCAATGGTTACTCATGTCTATGTAGATGACTGTAAAGGCTGATTATCTTCTTCATAGCATTATCAAAACAATATACTACTTGCCTCCCCAAATAAATGGAGGATATATAATATATGGATGTATTTGCTTTTTGCCGATGGTAGATGCAGACAGCAAACACTTTGAAACATTTGGCCCATCGCTTTTTGTAGAAGTCGTGCTGGCAGAAAGATTACATCATTGTGCCAAGTTGACTTCCTGTGTATGTACACAGAATGCACTTACTAAGTAGACGATGATGACTGCATTCCAAGAAAACAGCAATATATTTCATATTCGTGTGTGTTCCGGTGTGTGTACCCACCCTTTAAAGCACATATGTCAGAGTCGCGGCCCGCGGGCCACATCCGGCCCGCGAGAAGGTTTTTTACTGCCCCTGGGATGATCTTGATTTATTATTAGAACCGGCCCGCAGACCGCAGCAAGCCGGCAGCCCGCAGATCTTTTACACGCACCAATACTACATTTCCCACAATGCAACGGTGACGCACCGAGCAGTAGGCTGCTTCATTTCAATATTTATTGGCACAGCAGTCGTCAGCATCACAGTAAAATTAACTTTCAGATACCCATCAAAAATGGCAAAACGGAAGGTGGACACTGAGAACCGGGGGTTTCAAACAAGGTGGGAGTCGGAGTATAAGTTCACGGAGGTAGCTGGAAAACCTGTGTGTCTTCTGTGTGGAGAAAGTGTGGCGGTACTGAAAGAGTGTAATCTGAGACGACATTATGAAACGAAACACGCGGATAAAAACAAGAATATGGACATGGAACAAAGGCTACAAAAGGCAGAGGAATTAAAACGAGGCCTCAAATCTCGACAGGCTCTGTTCAAAAAAGCCAAATCACAAGGCCAGGCTGCTGTCAAGGCCAGTTTTATTTTGGCAGAAGAGATCGCTAAATCAGCCCGGCCATTTACGGAGGGGGATTTCATCAAAAACTGCATGATTAAAGTTTGTGACGAAGTTTGCCCAGAAAAAAGGCAACTCTTTTTAAATGTGAGTCTGAGCAGAAACACCATTGCCGAGAGAGTAGACCAGTTGTCCATCAATCTAAAAGAGCAGCTTGTGAAAAAGGGAAAAGATTTCATTGCATATTCCTTGGCTGTGGATGAGAGCACCGACATTTCTGACATTGCCCAGTTGTCAATTTTCATCCGCGGAGTGGACTCCAGCCTAAGCGTGACAGAGGAGTTTTTGGCTTTACGTCCTATGCATGGCACAACTACGGGGCATGATTTGTATGAAGAGGTGTCAAGATGTGTAAATGAGATGGAGCTGCCTTGGGAAAAACTCGTGGGTTTGACAACCGACGGAGCACCTGCGATGTGTGGACACAGGAGCGGACTGGTGGCGAAGATACGGGAAAAGATGCAAGAGGAAAACGCGACAGGTGAGCTGACAGCTTATCATTGTATCATACACCAGGAAGCGTTGTGCGGTAAAGCCTTGAAAATGGAGCATGTAATGAGCATCATCACGCGCACAGTTAACTTTATCAGAGCCAAAGGTTTGAATCACCGCCAGTTCAAGGCATTTCTGACGGAGTTAGAAACGGAGCATGGTGATTTGCCTTATCACACAGAGGTGCGATGGCTAAGCCAGGGAAAGGTGCTTCAAAGATGTTTCGAGCTTCGTGAGGAGATTTGTCTGTTCTTGGACAGCAAAGGGAAAGACACAACACAACTCCGAGACGAAATGTTTCTGTGTGAAATGGCTTTTCTGTGTGACATTACGAGTCATCTGAATGCAATGAACTTGCAGCTACAGGGTCGGGATCATGTCATCTCTGATATGTACAGTACAGTGAAGGCATTTAAAACCAAACTGACTCTGTGGGAGACGCAGATGCGGAAAGAAAATTTGAGCCACTTTCCCAGCTGCCAGACCATGAAAGAGAAGCTCTCTACCAGTGCGTTCCCGAGCGCACAGTTGGCTGATAAAATAGGTATGCTTGCCGCTGACTTTCGACGCCGATTTGCTGACTTTGAAGCACAAAAAAGCAGGTTGGAACTGCTCGGTAACCCATTTGCTGTTGACGTGGAAAGCTCACCACCAAACCTCCAAATGGAGTTGATTGACCTCCAATGCAATGATGCACTGAGGGCAAAATATGCGGCAGTGGGTGCTGCGGAGTTCGCCCGTTTCCTCCCCGACACAATGCCCCAGCTGCGCATCCAGGCTGCTCAAACGTTGTCTATGTTTGGCAGCACATACCTGTGTGAACAACTGTTTTCTTTGATGAACCTGAACAAAACATCACACAGAAGTCGACTTACTGCTGAACACCTCCACTCAATTCTGAGGATTTCCTCAGCTCAGAGCCTTACCCCGAACATTGATGAACTTGTGGAAAAGATGGGACACCACCAAGTATCACCCTCAACCTCAAACAAGTGAACATTACTGTGCAATCACATATTTAGAGTTTTTACTCAGTTCAAGTTTAAAAGTTAAAGTTTAATATTTGTTTTCACTGCATGTTACTTCTCCTTAAACAAAGTGTTGTTTTTGATTAATAGATTTTTGCACTTTATTTTATTGTATTTCAATCCAATTATATTTTAAAAATATTTCAGTTGAGTGGATGATAGAAAATTGCTATTATTGTTTTTTTCTTTGAAGTAAATTTAGCCCACTTTTGCTAAAATAGAAAATATAGGCTACTGATGGTGCCTTGAATACCGGTTTCTTTCATTTAATGTTCATGTTATGGGGATTTTTATATAAAGGAAATTTGTCTTTTGTGTCTGTTGAAAATTAAAGATTACTGACAGAGCCATAAGAAAATATTGCTTTATTTATCTGATCATATTGGAATATATTTGTTAGGTTTTCAGTAGGTTCAATTAGGTTCACTAGACTATATGCGTCATTTAAAAATTTTTCAATGAACATTCGAACAGTCCGGCCCTCGGCTTGTAGCTAAATTTTTTATTTGGCCCTCCGTCCATTTGACTTTGACACCCCTGCTTTAAAGTAAGTGTTATAATAACATAATTGCTTGTCTTTGCACTTCAAGTTTGGAGCAAGTCTCAACCTCCTCCAGGGAACCAATTAAAGTTCAATAAAGAACCTTGCGGAGACAGAGACAAAGCGAATGTAAAGACCAGAAAAGGATAACAAGTTAGAAGGGCAGAGATGAGTTCAGAAGATGCGAGTAAGATGGTTGGAGGGAGTCTGTGATACAGAGAGGGAGCGATATAGGAAGTTAGAGACAGGACAATGGTTGGAGAGATCAATAGAACATGTCAGAAATAGCAGATGATTGGAGGGTAGAGGAGACAAATAGATAGTGCAGCTGTGTGTGTGTGTGTGTGTGTGTGTGTGTGTGTGTGTGTGTGTGAGTGAGTGAGTGAGTGAGTGAGTGTGTGTGTGTGTGTGTGTGTGTGTGTGTGTGTGTGTGTGTGTGTGTGTGTGTGTGTGTGTGTGTGTGTGTGTGTGTGTGTGTGTGTGTGTGTGTGCGTGCGCGCGCGCTCTCGAGTATGTGAGTGTGTGTTTATGTTTTCATAACAGTTTTGGGATCAAGCTGCAACAGTGTAGATCTCTTATGTGGGACAGTGGAGGTGAGGCAGGACAATGTTTAAAGTTGATGCAATGGTTTGACATTTTTAGTGAGTTCAGTTATAATGCATTTAAAGTACCTAATCCCACAGATTATTTAACAAAATAAAAAATGTATCGATTGGAGACCGCCTTCCTAACAATGTTAATCTGATCACTCAAAAACTATTTAATGGATTATTTTAATTTTATACCCACATAGACCTTAGTGTGACGAAGAACTTTTTTGACAGTTACTTCCCAAGACAGATTTCGTTTTAATTGAATTTATCCTATATTACTCTTAAACCGTCTTACACGGTACTTCATAGTGAAATTCTTCTATGTATTTGACCCATCCCTGAGGGGAGCAGTGGGCAGCCCCTGTGAAGCATCCGGGGAGCATTTTGGGTCCAGGGTCTTATGAGCTGATCTGATTGTTTAAGTCAACTCAAACTCTGAGTGAACACTGAGTTGAACGTGTGCGGACTATAAAAAGACACTGCAATGGAACTCAGATGGTGTGATTCACCATGGCAACCAGCCAGTCGCCATACTTCACGCTGATTATGCAGGTTTTGACCAGGAGGAATGTGCTCAAAATTTTTTTTTTTATTTAAAAAAAGAGGGCCGTGGATTCACCAGGGAAGGAGAGAAAACTGGCGTGGGAAGAAAGTGCTTCAGGATCTTCCCCCGCCTACCGCCGGGATGAGCCGAGGGGGTTGTGTGGGGTACCCTTTAAAAAAAAGTCAACTGAGTTTCCACCCTGGTTACAGGGTCATGGGTGCCAATGATGGTTGTAATGATGTCCGATCCCACAGAGAAGCTACTGAAGGAAATATTTCTCCAGCGGACAGCATATTGATTTGGCAAAGGTTTTCAGATTTGGGAACCCCTTCTTTGGTAGCATTTTAAAGGGATCATTGTTCCTGACAAAAATATTCTATATATATATATATATCTGCTATAACGTGCTGGACAAATGGCTTTGTTTGATTTGACTTTTTAAAACCTACTTCTACAGGACAAGGTCTTGAGGGCGCTGAAACATCCAGACCATGAACACTCAATTTATATGATTTTAGAAAAACTATCTGCATAGTCATTGCATTTTATTTAAAAAGTCCACAGTGTCACTTTGGTGTTTAATGTCACATTATCAGCCAATGAAATCTTTCCGTTTTTTTCTCACTTCTCTGCCCAGGTGGCACCGACATTGTTTCATGTTTCATGGGTCAGAATCCAACAGTTCCGGTCTATCGTGGCGAGATCCAAACAAGAAACCTGGGCATAGCCGTGGAGGCTTGGAACCTCGAGGGTGAGTGTGTTTTCGCAACTCCTTGATTGTCCATCAAGGACAAACTAGCCATCATTGAAGCTTTTTTGATGAGTCTAAAACTTCATTAGGTTTATTTGTTTAACTGCACTATAATTAGAATGGTTCTATAGTGGTAGGACAATTAATCGTCAGCAAAAATTTTACGATTATTTGTCTCTTTCTTTAGCCAAACCAATTCAAGGGATTTATGGAACAATCAATATTAAACAACAGGGTTTATCCAATCATGTAGAATTTAGTTATTTGCGAGTTTGAATCCAATCAGTTGCCAGTATGAATGAGAGGAGGGAGTAGAAATACATAAATCCAAAGCACATTTAAAAATCTCTGCAGCAGACAAATCTGTGTTTTTCTCATATATGAGTGTATGCATTGCTGAAAAACATACTTTTCATTTAGAATTGGGGTCTGTTTTCTTCATTGATTCCAATCCCTTGTTCCCGTCTCTTGATCCATACTGCAGGCCTTACCGGTGTGTGTCCTCCACCTCAAAGGAGGGTGAATTGAGGGATAATTTTAAGGCAGTTTGTAGGAAGAATTTGGGATTATTTTAGTCAGTGTCTAAATCTATGAAGGTCGTTCTGAGGGAAGAGGTGAGGTCTGGGTAAAATCAGACAATAAAGTCTCAGGTTTGCAGCTTTGGGATACATTTTTATCTGAGTGTGATTCATATGTGGGTTTAGGGATATATGCCAAATATGTATGTGTGCATTGTGCCAAAGTGTACCTGAAAGCCTCTCTCTTTACTTTTGTTCCTATGAACTGTGTGTGTGTGTGTGTGTGTGTGTGTGTGTGTGTGTGTGTGTGTGTGTGTGTGTGTGTCTGCGCGCGTGTGTGCGTGTCCGTGGACAGGTAAGCCTGTGTGGGGAGAGAGTGGGGAACTCGTGTGCTTGAAGCCAATTCCCTGCCAGCCAACACACTTCTGGAATGATGAAAATGGACACAAATACCACAAAGCGTACTTTTCCACATATCCTGGTAAGTACACACACTTTATACAGTTCACATATGCATAAAGTACCCAGGAAAAAAAGAAAGACTTGTATGATATAATGCAGAACCATCATTTTACTCCAGGTCACATAAATATAGCAGTTTGTTTTTTTGTCAGTTTGATGTGTGTACCGTTCTCGCTCTCTGACAAATATTTCCTTAAAGTCTTTAACAGCCTTTCTTCTCTCTAGGGGTGTGGGCCCATGGAGACTACTGTAAAATCAACCCAAAGACGGGAGGCGTCGTCATGCTGGGCAGAAGGTCAGCAGTTAACATCCCTCTTCATTGCAGGAAGTTTGACATAAAAATGATTTTATCACTGTAGTCACCTCATGCAAAAGAACAGGGTTCAGTTCTTTCAGGGAAAATGGAGATAAGATTCATGTATAGTACAAATAAATGAGACTAACAAATAAATGAACACACAGTATACAGAGCTAGTTAAAAGTTTGGTAACACCTTCCCTTCGTTTTCTGAAGGAAGTATGAATAACAGGCTTATAGAAAGTGAGTCGCTTCTATACACTGGTAGATGTTTCTCTCCACTTTGTTTTATGAGAGGAAGTTTCTGTCTGACAGACACATACCGGAGTCCTGAATTTTGAGCTTGTGTCTGTTCCGCAGTGATGGGACATTGAACCCCAACGGAGTCCGATTTGGCAGCTCAGAGATCTACAACATCGGTGAGCATAGTTGGAGTAGGGTTGTTTGTGTAGGAAAGGAAAAGGAACCTAGAATGTCCGTGTTGCAACCTAGAATGTCTTCCTCCTCTGGCAGTCAGAGTAATTACACGATGTCTGACAAGCTGCTTCTGAAACAAGAGGCTCTATATTGCGATACATACAGATGTCTTATCTAGTGGTGGCAATCTTACTGATCATTATGTGGTGTCATGTGAACTGAAATATGGAAGGAGAGTTATCGAGTGATTTGGTTCATTTAATATGGTTGTGTATGATGAAAAAATATCTCAAAATGACTATTTATGAACAACTGACAGTAGCCTCAACCGTGGAAGTAACAAAAATGGAATGATTCAACTTAGGTGAACTGAAAAATGGAGTGATGAATTGTCATTTGATTGGATAAAACAATGAGAATAATTTTGTCGCTTGAAACATCCGACTAGCAGTCATCGTTTACGGCATGCTCTTTTTCTTAGGTCCTGCCAAGAAATAAAAATAAAAACAAGAACATGACCACTCCTTCCAAGGCTTTGACTTTTCAGTGAGGCGGGGTGGTCCTGTCAATCACTGGAGCTGGGGCAATGAGCCCTGCTAGAGTGACTTTCTGATCCCATATTTTTCAGTTTACGTACGTTTTTACTGCAAGAAAGTCATTTTCTGTACTTATTTTTTAGTGGCAAAATGTCTTCTCTCTTTTCAACATTTTCCTCAAACTCTTTGTTCCCTTTTAACTCTGTTCTTCTGTTTTAGCTGCCATTCTTTACCTCCTCACATATTTTGCGTCTCATCTGCTACTACGATTGTACTCTACTCTGTTCTCTTTCCCTCTCCTCTCTGCAGTGGAGGCATTCGAGGATGTGTCAGACAGTCTTTGCGTTCCTCAGTACAACACCGACGGAGAGGAGCGAGTTATTTTGTTCTTAAAGATGGCACCTGGTAAGAAATTCTGCCCGGAGTTGGTGACGAAGATTAAAGGTGCCATTAGAAAAGCTCTATCAGCCCGGCACATCCCCGCTCTGCTGTTGGAGACCAGAGACATTCCTGTAAGGAAACTGAATCTTAATCAGATATGAATGAAACGGTCTGATTGTCCTGTTGTTAAGTCTGTTGAGGTCAGTTTTGGTGTGAGTGACGGCTCGTTTCCTCCTCCCTCTGCAGTACACCATCAGCGGTAAGAAGGTGGAGGTGGCAGTGAAACAGGTGATTGCCGGCCGGGAAGTTACACAAAGAGGAGCTTTCTCCAACCCTGATTCGCTGGACCTCTACAAGAACGTTCCTGAACTGCAAAACTATTAGAAATGAGAATCTGAAGACAAGACCTGCAAAAGAGAACCAAATACTGAGCTTTTAAATGACCTTTGTTCAAATTCACAGTTACAGAGAGAGATGAAAAACCCAGTAGATGGGTAGTTTACAAAGAAAAAAAGGAAATCAAAAATATTACAAACTGAGTACAAATATTGTTCTTGTATAATAAGCCTGTGGTATCAGAGAGTCTTTAGAAACGTTATTGTTCTAAATGCTGAACTGGATTCAGCTTCAGTGTGTGATGATGAGCACAGCAGCGCTTGTGAATAAACTCATGTCACAAAGCCGTGATATTTATCACAAGGTGTTTTGCTTCAGCTTCACATTCTTGTTGCTCTCAGTCAGTAAAGTGACGTATCTCTGTGTGTCCGCCGCTTTCACCCCTCCTGAGCGGGTCCTAGACCCAAAAACCCACAGAGGAGTGCAGATAAAGACAGCTCCGTTTGGGCTCGTACTACCATGTCATTCTTCTGTGGTGAATGTATATATACAGATATATTTCAATAAATCTTTTTTGGAACTCCACAATTCTATCAGCATTTTAGTTATCGACTGAAAGATAGAGATAGAAACTTGCCAACCAGTCAGATGTAGGTGTTGTAAACTGTCAGGAGTTTCTGTGGGAATTAATGTACAAAAGAACAAACAAAAAAAAGATTCACTTTATTCTTATTGATTAAATACTTTATTCATGACCCCCATTGAACGTTTTAACCCTAAGTTCTGTTTCATTCCACCCAAGAGTTCCGATTGTTAGTAAATGTTCATTTCACGACAGAGGCCTGTATTTTTTGAGTTAAGAATCTTCATTCCATGTCTGTGATGTCAAAATGTTATTTGTTCTAACAACTTCCTGTTCTAACGGGATGACCTCAAGCTTTGTAGCAACGACTGAACGCTAATACTCATCTCCATTTCAGATGAACTGCAGTAGTTTTAGTCCCTAGTAGCATGACTGAGTGTCTACGGTAGCCAAAAGGCTTATCTCTTGTTTTTCATTTCATATCGCGAGAAAAAACTGAGAAGAATGTGAATTGTGTTCAAATGTCAGAGAAACACTTGAATGTTTGGATGAAAATTGTTCTGATGGAATCATTTCTTCTTACAGAGCAAGCACTTTTCTTACTGGAGCTTTTGTGATTCATTCTTCATGACATTTTTTTCCAAATTATTTTAAACATGTTTAAATATTTGAAAATAAATAAATTAACTGAAAACTCAGCAGTTTGACTTTAGTATCACTTCTTCGATCTATAGCTACCCTTCTGTTGTTTTTGACAACTACTCTCAGGAATGAAACAGTGATGTGGTTTGAATGACACGTTCTTTTTATGTTGAACAAACTAAAAATAGCTGCACTAAATTAAAATGAGAGAATTTTAATGCATTATGAACGATTTCGGAATTACTTTATCCTATTTAAGGAAAGTCAACATAGCCATGTTTAAAAATGTAAACTGTTTCGTATATGCAACATAACTGCATAAACGTGGGTGATTTTTACACTACATGACATTTCAGTTGAAATAACTAAATAGTCGTTACTTTGAGAATTAAAACAAGGGAGTTAAAGTGCATTGATGAAACATAAATGTTTAGTACATGCAATATCTAAAAAGAACTAAAACGACATGATTAATTAAGAGTGATTAGAGATATCAAGAATTGGATTGATGACAAATCAGAATTCAAATAAGTAGTAAGTTATTATGTGAACATTACAGTAAAGAATAACAAATACAATTTAGATTTCCTTGAGAAGGTTCATATGAGGTCAATTTGGATTAAACCAACGAGTTAGGCAGGTGTGTCTGAAAATCAGTTTTCTGTGAAATAGCTCCCACTAGTGAGTAAAAAATGAACTATTAAAGTAAAATATATATACAATATAGATCTCCCCGAGTTGAGTCAAATGTACCAAATCTAGATTCATTTGAAAAAGAGGTTTACTGATTATGATCTGAAAATGTATGGAGATTAAGCTAGCTTCCATAGTTTTGGTCTTCCCAAAAAACATTCTAGTTCTCCCCAAATCCTTCCAATCCTTCCTCACACTAAGGTCTATGGGGGTATTACATTTGAAAATGATCCATGAATTAGTTTTTTTCTTAATATCCCTGAGTTTTTGGGGATACCGGAAAAATCTGATCTCTATAGAAAATGATTGGCTCAGATCCTTTGGTGCATAAATTGACCTTTTCCTTGGTAGTTTTTGTTTCACACCATGGCCGTCTGAGTTGATGTTTCTCTTACTGTCATTGATTGACAACCATTACTAGGTTGGATTAAATCATTTTTCTACATTATTTATAATGTGCTTTTATTTATTCCTTGTCATTGGTGTCGGGCTTCATCTTCGGGCTTCATCACCGTCAAACAGCAGCGAATAATATTCAATGGCTAGATTTTAGTCAGTTGGCACTTTCTAATGTTTTCCCAGTCCTGGCTGTGAACATCCATATTAGGATGAATAATAAGCAACTGTGAGACGGGTGGAATAACATCGGAGTCCGTTTGAGTCATTGTGTTTCTGACAGATGTCTACGTCAGACATAAACCTGGCAGTTAAAAAGAACTCCCTGTGACCTTTATTTATGTGTGCCATCAACCAAACTTCACAACCTACCAGAGAGGAAATGTAATAATAGAAAAAGTGATACTTGGGGACAGTCTAGTACCCCACTGTGGAAAGTTTCACCGATCAAGTCTTCTCACACTTTATTTATTCCTGTCTTCAGTCATTAAAACGTGATCAAAGGTTTTTCCTGTCAGTTTGGTGAAAGATGAGGAGGGAAGTGGGTGAGGAAAGACGGAGGAGGGGGTGCAGGGCTTGATTAGGCCTGAGAGTGGAGGAATATTGACACACACAAAAAGCTGAAGTGTTTACCAAATTCACAATTAATCATCTGACAAGCCTGAATGGTAAGAAGCGCGCAGCCCCCAGAGACGGTGTGCTGTCGTCTGATTAATCCCAGCGCTCTCTTAACGGAGCCCATTACAGACCAGAAAATGCTTGTTACCGACGTGACGGTGTTCTGTGCTTACAGGGGACGGTCGCTAATTCAATTTTGTTGAAATCAATTTGAAATGCAAATTGAAACTGCACAGAATAATGACAGGCAGTTTACTCTCTGTATTTTCTCATGAAACTGACCCGAGGTCGTTATGCAAAAGGTTTCCTCCCACACCGAGGTTAATTGAACATGAAAAGTGATGGACCCGGAATGTTTTTGTCACTCCCTGCGGTTACGTTCACGGTTTTACTACTCAGACCAAAGATGGCTATTAGTGCCTTCCCTGAGTCATTAGAAGCAGCTAACAGATTAAACTGGATACGTTTCGTATGAGCGAGAAAAAAACGTTGCCCATGCCATTCCGGGACATTTGAAGCTTTAGCGTAATCTTTTCATTATTGTTAAAGGAATCTGAAAATTGAAGACTGAGTAGTATGTAGGCCTACGGTGTCGTCCCCGATAGCAAAAGTATATCCCTGAAAAGCCCCCAATCTCATGCATTACACAAGCAAGCCCTGTGACTGAACTCCTAAAATGAAATGTGAAGTTTTAATCCAGTATTTTTAATGAAGAAAAATCTCCCTAATGAGTAAAATATGAACTTTTAAAGGAAAATATAATGTATAGAAGACAGATTGTCTCGAGTAATTAATACATATTCACCAAATTTGGAGTAAAGTTGAACTATGGTTGATAAATTATGGCGTTCTGGATTAAAAGCTCCCCCTACTGTTGGAAATATTCAACCAACCTTTCCCAGAATTACTCCAGTTTTTCCTCTCTAAGGTTTATGGGGATACAAAATTTTGAAAATGATCCATGAAATAGTTTTTGAGTTATCCCTTTAACACAAAGGATCCGAGGAGGTGATTCCATAATATCACAAATTTTTGAGGATATAATAAGTACAGTGGTTTCATGACCTCTATGTTATTATTTTTATATATCGGTTAAGCAGTTAAAGGTTTACGTAGCCGAGTGGAAATTGGGCATAATGTATGGTTTATGGGTATTATGTACTTATGTTATGTAAGCCTGTGGACACAAAGGATTCTGGGGAACTACCTGTGGCGCGTCCTGGAGGGAGGTAATATTTTCGATGTTTGAACAAGGTGGATGAAAACCTGTACTTTCTGCCTTTAATGTTGATTGATGATAATTAAGAAGTGTCAGAGGCAAATATTATGATAGTTTGTACATGAATACGACTTTTTATTTTGGTTCTATACAGAGAGAGGAAAAATGGTTTCGGTTTTCTTTCACTGCTTTACACTCTGACGTCCAGGTGAAAACGCTTTCTGACAGTTTTAAAAAGAAATTTTTCCTTTAATGTGTACACATGTATGTTATTGATACTTATGGCCTAGGATGATTGTAAAAAATCTTATCTGTGAACTGTGTGATCTGGGTTTTTCTTATTAGGGCTTCGATCAGGGTTTTACTTTTATGAACTTTTTGCATTTTTGCTAGCGAATGGAATCAATCAATCAATCTTTATTTATATAGCGCCAATTCACAACAACAGTTGTCTCAAGGTGCTTTCCAGAAAGAGCAGGTCTAGACCAGACTCTTTATATAATTATCTACAGGAACCAACAAATTCCTCCTTGAGCAGCACTTGGTGACAATGGCGAGAAAAAACTACCCTTTAACAGGCAGAAACCTCGAACAGATCCAAGACTCAGGGTGGACGGCCTACTGCCATGACCGGTCGGGTTTGAAAAAAAAGACAGTGAGAGCGAGAAAGAGAGAGACACAGGTGAGGAGAGATACAGACGGGGGAAAAGCAGCAAAGATATCAGCTATAATCCACTTTCTCCAACCGCTCCATTGTCAGGCCGCGGCATCAGCAGGGATCCCTGGTTGTTATTAACATTGATATTAATGTAACATATAGTGATAGCTTATGGGGAAATACTATACAATAATAATACTAATAATGAACAATAATCATCATCATGAGCATCTTGTGATCAGTGGACATCCAGCAGGTCCACAGCAGCAGATGCAATCACCAACCATGTGACCTTACAGGGCGAGAAAACACAAAGACTCCAGGGAAGAAGTCAAGTTAGTAACATGCATTTAATCCATTAACATGCATTAAACCATTTAACATGCATTAAACCATTTAACATGCATTAAACTATTTAACATGTATTAATCCAGTAACATGTATTAATCCATTTAATATAGATTCAACTATTTAACATGTATTAATCCATTTAACATGCATTAAACCATTTAAGATGCATTAATCCAGTAACATGCATTAAAGTGAGTGGGATGTATAAAGAGGGACAGTGAGATGAAGAGAGAAAAGCTCAGTGCATCATGGGAGATCCCCTAGCAGTCTAAACCTATAGCAGCATAGCTAAGAACTAGCTTACGCCAGCCTTAATTATAAATTTTATCATAAAGGAAAGTTTTAAGCCTACTTTTAAATGTAGAGAGGGTCTCTGCCCCCCAAACCATGTTTGGAAGGTGGTTCCACAGGAGAGGAGCCTGATAGCTGAAAGAAGTCATTTTATTTTCAATTTCAGCTTTTGGTGTGTGACCATAAAAGTTCTCAGTTCATGTAAAGTCTGGAACATACCAGATTTAATTTGCAGGTCACATTTTTGACAAACATTATTTTTATTTTTTTATCTATTAATTATTTTATGATCAGAATTAAGAACTCAAATTATGTTTTTGTGTCCTGTGCTGACTTAATTTGACCCAGGAATAAAGTCAGGAATAAAATGTTGGCAAACAGTGGAAGCTCTCCAAGATGATCTTAATTGACCTCTGCCTGTTATATGGCACACAATTAAAAAGGAATAAACCGTTCTGGGAAATTGGAGCTTGCAGCCACTTCTCATGACCGTCAACAGCAACAGCCCTCATTGAAAGAATGAATTGGTTATCACAGGACTGTTAATAATATTTGATCATGTGTCCAAAGGTGGCTGCACACTGGGGGAGATGAGGACTGCTGGAAGTCAGATGCAAACGTTCAAATAGCCATCCATTCATTCCTGTAGACTGTTGGCGTTGGCCAGTACAGATGACCTTGTGCTAAAGATTTATTGTCAGTTTGCTTTTGTTTAAAATTAGTTGAACTCAACAAATGATGACTTGCTGTATGTTCTAGACTATTTTAACGAATGCGTCTTTGTGCATCTTGAAAAGCGCTATATAAGAATATGGTCTTATTATTATTATTATTATTTCTTGCTTGGCAGACAGCTAAGCCTCCAAGAAGTTAGAAGTACCAGCCAATAAATGATTTGTCTGACAAGATCCCATAAACGCCAAACATCCAAGTTATATCTAGTAACATGCAGACTTTTTAGATTAATAATACAAATCTTTATTTATCACATTTTACACCCTTATACCTTTGTGAATTTTATCCCTGCCCATCCCTGAGGGAGAAGGGGGCGGCCCCTGTGAAGATCCCAGAGAGCATCGGTTGTATCCTTTTACAAGATTTTGGCACACATGAAAAATGCCTGGATTCTGCTCCTCATTTATCTTCCGATCTAAAAAATTGGAAGCCTTCTTTCTCCCTAGATGTGTTGGATGCTTTATTGTTGCTTCCTTTCCTGGTTCCCAATTATCCTCAGGTGCTGTTCACTGAAGCATACCTCCTCCCTCTTGGCCCCAGAGGAGTCTTGTTAAATCTAAATTGGTTCTCAGAGGGACTTTCTCCTGAAAAGCTGATCACAACATCAATAAAGAGCTTCCGTGTGCTTTACTTCATCGGCGTCGATGTTGTGCTGATGGGAATATAGAGCAGACATGTTTAATCTTTAAATGGAAATGAAGCATGTCCCCTCCTGCTGCCATATTTAAACCTCATGAAATGCAAAGAAGCCTCCTTCCCAGTGGGGTCAAAGGAAACGGAATCCCTCCAGGGAGTTAAAAGCAAAGGGGAAAGATATGTTTTTTCTTCATAGTTTTACTGTAATCCAACAGGAAATGGCTGATCAGGGGTCAACGCAGAGGGAAGGCATTGGTTTTAGGTAGGTCGTTGCTCAAATTCCATAAATAAATTTGTCCAAATCATGCAGATAATCTAACTAGCTGCAAAATAAACGACACAAGTTCAGCTCTATGTGTTTTCCTAATGCATCCCTTCTTTATATGTAAATGTAGCGGTCCTGTTCATACTGGGTCCTTGCATAAAACAGTATGTACAAAGACAGAAATATGCATAATGACACACTGCGTGGAAAAATCTGCTTTCAGCTTTATGAATCTAAATCCCCGTGGAAGTTGGAACACGTGCACCTGCTTCCTTTCTGCTCCCACAATTGCACACCATTGGCTAAAAAAAAAAAACCTTAAACATCTGTGTAGATACATCTTTTTGTGTAGACTCCACCTTCAAAGTAGACCTGAGAGGAATAGCAAAAAGGGAGAACAATGCAATACGAGGGTTTCACCAGCTACGTTCTCCAACAGTATCAGAGCAGATGTCATTACGCTGATGCTAGTTCTTTTCTCTTATAGGTTATTATTTATAATTCTCCTTATTAATAGAACCCTTACCTCTAATTCTGCACATTTAGACCCCCCATGAACTATAATATAATCTATAGACTTTAGACTGAAACAGACCTCAAATTGCTTTGCATTCAAATGAAAAAAAAATCACACCACTGAAGTAATAACGACTCTTAGATTTAAAAAAAAAAAAGATCAAATTAACATCTCATAAGTAGGCATATGCCGTCATCAATCCCTCTTCATCGTACAAGATATCTCCCTGATTGAACCCCTCAAATTAAATCTGAAGTTATGTCTACAGTATTTAAGTAAAAGCTCCCTACTATACTAGATGAAGTTAGGTTAAGTATGATATATGCAGGATAGAGCTCCTTGAGTTGATTCATATACAGCAAAATTGGACAAAAACATTCCAATGCCTGAGAATCAAGGCCAAAAAAGCTCCCCCATGTGTCAGAAATATACGACTGATCTCTCCCAAAATACACCTTAGTACTCGCCCCCGTACTAAAGTCTATCTGGGTATAAGGTTTGAAAATAATCCAAGAAATTGTTTTTGAGTTATGTACAGAAAACAGTGTTTTGCATGTAAAATCTCCCTCTGGTGATTGAAATATCCACTACTAAGGCAAAAAATTTTATTGACACAATAGATCTTCTTGAGTCGATTCATATGCAATGAAATTGGACTAAATCAGACCAATGGTTGAGAAATGATGTCCTGAAGACTCAGAGAGATAAATCTCCTCTTAGTGTTAGAAATATACAGCCAACCATTCTCCAAATCAATCCTATTCTTCCTCGCATGAATGTATATTTTGGTATAAAATTTTTAATAATCCATAAAAGTCTTGAGGTATGTCTTGAAAACATTGTTTTTATGTAAAAAAAAAACAAAAAATCTGAACTTTTAAAGTAAAATATGAAAAGAACTAGACAGATTGCCGCGTGTTGATTCATATGCAGCACATTTGGTATAGATCGAATCAACGGTTGTGAGATTATGACCTGAAAATTTTGGAGATGAAGTTCCCTGCTAGTATCAGAAAACTTTCCCCAAAACACTCCAGTTCTTCCTTGTACAAAGGTTTATTTGGCAATAAAATTTGTAAAAGATCCATGATAGAGTTTTTTATTTCCGTGTTAACACAAAGGATCTGCGATGGAGGCGGTTTCATAATATCTCTGACTCTTTTGGGATATAAATACATACACTCTGAGGCCCACCTGCAAACATCTCTCACCTTGTACACTCAGTCGACTTTAAAAAGCACAGTTCCATTTCTTTGGCCAATTTTGGGAAAATCTGTTCTCTTTTTAAAAACTGCTTCCATATAGGGCAGTTTTCTTTTGATTATTCTAGTAATTCCTTGCTGATATTTGCCAGTAGTCTTCAGACAAAAAACATTCATTTGTAGAGAAATAGTCACAATTCCTTCATCCAGCCAATCCAAAATGACCATGGAGAGAAAATTATGTCTGCAAGAATTCCACGGCTGAGGCAACATGATAAAAACTGTGCATGTTGAGGGAGAATAAAAGTAGTCTACCAAACTGGTACACAATTATGAATCCACACCAATGTGTGTGACGAGAGGAGAGACAACAAAGCAGCCACACCCTGGTTGACCACATGCAATGACCCAAAATCAGGTTGGACATGTCTGCATGCTGTACCTCTGACTGACCACTGTCACAAAAGCCAAGATTGAAACAGACAACCTTTAATGGAGCTAAGCGTATCGCATAATTTAACTAGGCCTGCTTGCTCCCAATTTCTGGAGGAGAATGATATCAATGTTCTGGAATGTGAACCAAACGAAACCTCACTGAAAACCTATTTGACTATGTGGGTGTGAGCGCATGAACTGGGCAGCTCTGAAGGAAGACGGGGTCACCATCCCTAAAACAACATCCTGTTGTACCAGTTCCATTCACACATTCATGAGGAGGAGGATTACTGCTGGTGTTAATGTTCGTAAGGTAAAAACATTGCTGTGCCAGCTGACACATTTATTGTGGTTCTTTTTTTATGTTGTGTTATTTGTAATATGTCTCTTTTTTATTGTAACCAAAATTAAGATAGTTTTTGGAGATTAATTTAATGTGACAGAAGCTAGTCTCTTGAGAATATCTCATGTCAAATTCATTATTTTACCAGCAGCTACCTCTTCTTGGCTGGCTTTGAAAGGTTGGCGTGAGGTTTAGACATTCTACCATCTCTCATCTCCACATGCATTATGAACAACAGCTGATGTGTGTAAATAGAGTATTCTTGTGCATGCATGAGCAGTATTGCATTTTGTTTACATATGGGGGACTATAAAAAAAATTAGACCTATGCTGTTGTCCCTGACGGCAAGGGTATATCCCAGAAAAGCCCCCAATTCCCTGCGGTGTACAAGAAATTCTGCTGATTGTACTTCTTAAATAAAATGTGACTCACTAATCATCTCAAAAGGTCCATATTTACTAAACCTATTTCTATGAAGTCAGATATATGCTCTAAGATAAGATCCCATAGTGACTCCATTAAAAAATGTGTTAACTATTTTTTCCGAGCTCAGCGGTGAAACAAGATAGATCTTCTTGTATCACTAAGTATGAGCTACTTTCAGACAAAGTGGGGCTTACTGTTGGGAACTAATCCCCAAATACCCCTAGTGAATTAAATATAAACAATTACAATAAAAAATGGGAATGTTTTGTAATAAAGCTGAATAGTGAAATAAAATGAGTCAAATATGAAATATATATATAAGATAAATCTAGTCATGACCTCTTTGACCTGTGGTGTCCCTCATGGCTCCATCCTTGGTTCTTTCCTCATTGGCATATACTGCACATGCTATCAGTGGTTCCTTTTATAAACAGGTTCAGTCAAATGGCATACATCTTTTCAATAAGACGGACTCAAAATGCGCCCTACCAAACTGTTAAACAGGACATGGTTTAACATAACACAAGACAAAAACATGCAAAATAGGTGATCTAAAGTGCCCATGGCTAAGAATGTGTCTCTGTCTGTCTCTATGCTCAGCATATTCACAGACCAATGGCTGTTTCATTGGTGTGTGAATGATGGCGTGAATGGTTACTGCTCCTCATGAGCATGTGGCACCTTGCATGGCAGCCTCCATCATCACTATATGAAGGTTTGTGTGAATGGGTGAATGCTGGTTCACAATGTAAAGCACTTTGAGTGGAAGAGCAGATTAGAAAAGTTCTATATTAGTACAGTCCATTTAGCCCTGTTATGTATATTAATAGCGATAACAACAGAACATTTATTTTTAATCAGACGCGTAATCTTAAAATATTAGTTTGCTCTGACAAATCTAATATTTGTTGGCAAATCAATAATAATTTAATTAAATCGCTGTTTGCTATAGCAACAAATTTGCTTTTTGACTCAACTATGTCTGGCGTTGAAAGTGTAATCTCCTGTTCTAGTATATGCTCGGTGTGAAGGGAACAGAGGGAGGATCGAAAACTCTGGCTTACCGTAGACCACAATGTGAATACTGTTTGAACTTATTTGCTGATGTACGTTATATGTGACATTATAATAAAACATCAAAAAATATGGAGAGAGTAATCAAAACGAGAGAGAGAGAGAGTGAGAGAGAGAGAGAGAGGGAGAGAGAGAGAGAGAGAGAGAGAGAGAGAGAGAGAGAGAGAGAGAGAAAATCAAGCAGTCTGTTTTGAGTTTCATGTTCAATCCCATCTTCAGGCGAACGCATTGAAAGTGGCTTTTATTTCATATTCACTGTCAGCAGCTGGTCTGATATAAACTCTTCCTCCCTCCACCCCTGTAACTCTAATAGTAATTCTTTCATATCTCCCTCCAGCAAAGTCATTTCCATTTGTTTTATGTGGTCATTCAATAGAGTTTGACACCAGAAGCAGCTAAATGGAAAAGACGCTCCACTGAAACTCCTGCCTCCGTACGCAGGCCCAAATTGAGTTGAACAGATGTGCAAATTGCTCCCATACATTTTCCGAAACAACTTTCGCAGCAGAGATGGTTTGTTTCCTCTGGAATGGCAGTTGTGACTATAAAAAATGCCGCTTGAATTAATTGTTTACGGAGGAACTGTTATTTGTTAAAAAATAAAATGTTGTTTTTATGTGGAGACAGATCTAAATAATAAGTAACTAACCACTACTACTAACATTTCGGACTCCATACAGAAGTCAGGACCCGCTCAATGGTGATAAACAGAGCCTTTTCTACAAAGATATATACCTAGTTATGAATATCAAATTCCATTAATACAAGGAGACGCCGTTAAAAACCAGCTAAATCTGAGACACTGAACCTTTAAGTAACCCGGTTTGTTTGTTCAACTGCCGCTGATGGTTTGACTCATGAATGAGTCTTTTAGTTCTGTATTTTATAATATGAATGGGCTGTGAGCTCATGACACATATTTTATATATACATATAATTGAACTATAATACTTTTTTTACTCTCAGTTAATCGTTGGTAATCATGAGTCAATTGTTACTTAATTTAGCTCATATGAACTGAAGCATGTCTTCTTTTATTACTTATTACTGAGCAGAAGAAATATTTAACTGTATTTATCTTCATTATTGAGTGACAGTGGGATCTTATCTTATATCTTGTCTTGTCTTATGCATATTTCTGACTTCATAGAAATATTTATGTTGAGTCAGTATGGACTGTTTGAGATTATTAGTGAGTCATTTAATTTTAGGTCTTCCATCAGTGGACTTGCTTGTGCAACGCAGGAGATTTGGGGCTCTCCATGGATTTACCCTTACTGTCAGGGATTACTGTAAAGGCCTTTTTTTAATTTAGTATTAATTGTCACAGTAATAACATATTCTTGTGGACATAATTCTGGCAAATCCGTAAGTGTTCTTTTACATTATAGTTTGCCGTTGTTTCATCAAAAGTGACTTCTATCGTCTTTATCCTCCTTAAACCATAATATACACATTCAAACACATTTTTAAGTCAAAGCGTCCATTTTAATTTGAAATATCGTAAAAACCTGGCAAGAGTCGACAGAGAAAAGTGTTCCATTTAACTACAGTCATGAATGTATCCCCAGAAGGGTTCAACGAGTGAATGCTGGGAATTAGACTTCTTAATGCTTCACAACAGCTTTCAACAGTTTCAGCTCTGTGATACTGAGGTTGGAGGAGGTTTGGATCACTTTGGGTTATTTTAGATGCCTGTGGAACGGCAGTTCTGCAGTTCTCATCTGTCACTTTTAGTTTAGCAAACGAAAAACAATAAAATGCTTTGGACCGACTGCTCTGATTTGTTACGCCTAAATGTGATTTGTGTAGAATAAGTTTTTGACTAATTCTATTTATGTCTGAGAAATTCTAAACTTGGAAAATCCTTAAACAAAACATTTTATATATATATATATATATATATATATATATATATATATATATAGGAGGACTATCCTCTTGCACAGTTTGGCCACATTAACTGGTCCAACTACTTTATTATTCACAACCTTTGCACATGCTCAGTGTCAGTTACCTGCTTCATGGTCTGGGGAATCAGTTCATATCAGCTGTGCTCATTCAGCCGCCATCGTCTTTAGCCCATCAGCAGCAGCTGCTTGCGGTCTTTTCAAATATGATTTTTTCCATGTATTTAGTGCCTTCATGCTACTCGGGCGCCTTCCCTCAACCTCCCTATCTCAGACTAGTCCTCGCAGATCCACCAGCCTCATCATTCATCAGTCTTACCAGGGTCATTAGCCCCCACCACCAGTATCCAGACTCCAAAGACAGATATATAACTTTCATTTAAATAAATAATGTTCAGTAACGTTCAGTCAATGATCAGTTTGAACAAAATATTGCATATTTGCAAATTATTGCAAATATGCAATAATGCCTATTTGAGTTTGAACCTGCTGAGACAATTTTAGACAATCTTATATAAATTCAACTTTTGCTGCTAAAACCAAATGAGCATACAGAAACTTTGCAGATGTACCTGAATTCTTCTTCTCCATTGTTTCTGTCTGCTTTCATGAAACCGACACAGAGTGAGCAGAAGACATTGCAAGAAAGAGAGAAAAACAGAAATATTCTGGAGAGCAGTATGAGGGAGATTGAAACAAAGCCTCATCATCAGTAAGAGACAGGTGAGAAAAGATGGCGCAGGTGAAAAAGAAGAAGGCGAACCAAATGCGTAGAGCCAAAAGGAAAAGGAGAGAGTTGTAAGAGAAGGAGACGAATCATATTGGAAGTCAAAAATCCAAGCCGTGGGGACTGAAAGCTATGAAGATTTAGATTTTTTCTCCAGTTCCGTCTGTCAATCTTGTCATATTTTTGGTAGGATTCTACGGCTGTAATTGACTCCCTGTTCTGTGGAGACATCCAGTGCTCGCTCTCACACTGTCACATCATTGACTTTTCAGTGCCTCGCTTTGACTCCATGAAAATCCTGGCTCTCATAAATGACAGCACAACCTGAGTGAGTGTTAAGTGAGAAACTAATTGGTTCAAATGTGCTGCTGAAAGTAGTCTCTTCATTTCACATATTCGGAATAGTTATATGAAAAGTAGCCACTGAGTGGGATGGATTTTGGCAGATTTGCTTGCCAAATGATAATAACACCTTCATTCTGTTCAAATGTGGTTGTCTGTGTGTGCGTGTCTGTGTGAGTGAGTCTGTGTGAGTCAGTGTGTGTTGAGTGGTTGTGCAACAAAATACTGCAGGGTAGATACAAGATAAATATTGAATTTTGTACTATGTGCATTTTAGATACAAATAAGTATTAAGTAAAAAGTATTTTTTCATATATTCATGGCCTCCTGAGACACATTTATTGGTGGGAGTATGAAATCCAAACATTGCCTCTACACAGGAAATACTTTTAGTTAAAAAACAACATCCTCATGTGGGGACAAAGGGTTTATTGCAGAATGCGAGAAAATCATCAGCTTTTCAAACATATTTCAAAAAATTAAACCTTTGAACTGTTTAATCCAATACAAGAACATTTTAGAGTGCTAACAAAAATTGCGAAACTCTGAGGTGTGATCATATGTGCACTCTATATGCAAAAGAGTAAGTCCTACTCCGAAGGGTTCAAAGGGAAGGAGGTTAAAGTCTTGGAGTGTATGGCCTTTAGTGGCCTGATCAAAGTCTGCACCTGAACCCCATTGAGACGCAGTGGGTGAACATAAAAGGAGCAGTTCATAGGCCCATAAGCCTTTCTAACATTTATTCTGACGATGTCCATCAGTGCCCTGGCTAAAAGGATAATATATGGGGTGCAGGCAGTGGGTCTCTCAGGCAAAGCGGTCGCATTACAGAGCATTCAGGAAATGGAAATGGACGAGTGGCGTAGCGCGCACAGTCACACATGTGGCCAGTAGTCATTCTCATCCGACACGTCCAGGTTTTCGCAAATAACTGTCCAAACATCCAACCATCAACGTCAGTGTGACAAACTGTGACTTTGTGCGACGCTGTGCCAATTGCAGACACAATCAAAAGCACAGCATTTTTTTCAGTCTTCGTAAATCACATTGCATGTGCTTAATGAACCTATTTGTAACGATTCCTCCCAATATTTTGCGCGCTCTGGTAGAAACACATTATATTGCATACCATTAAGGAAAACATACTAAAACGATAGATCGATGACAGATGCAATCCTCATGCTCATTTAATTGCAGGTGCTATAAAGTTTGTACCTGTTTTTTCACATGATCACCTTTAGTAGATTAGGCCATGAGTGTTAATATCTACAACCTTATTTGGTCGTAATTCCAGTAGCAGATACTTACGTTCTAATTCTGACTTGTCACGATTCAATTCAAGGTACATCTAATAACCCTCAATTAAAATAAGGCCTGTCAGGATATACTGGTATCGTGGTCATAAATGGATGAAAACATGAATATCATGTAAATAATCCGGCAAATACATTTTTGTATTTAACAACTACAACAGCATTTGTAAATGAACAGGCTTTTCAGCACTCGTTACTCTGTCACAGTCGTTGTGAGAAAGTAACAATGTTAACAGCAGCGCACACATGGTGTGGTGTCATAGTCCCTCGCCCGGCGGGCTTTACACAGCCAACTGCGCTTGTCTTTTTTTAAGATGTCAGACTTGGTGAAAGAATAGGCAGCAGGTGAAATATTTTATCCTCCAGCTCTCCACTGTGGGAATTATTTGCGCTGGGCATTGGGATCTAAGTCAAAATTCAATTTAAATTGCAAAATTGTAGGCATTAAGTTTAGTTAAATCATTTTTTTTACTTTAAACTAAAGGTTTTCATTTGTGAGTATGTGACACAGCAGGAGGGGCTTCTGTGTTTAGTTGTGTTTCTCGACTTTGATGAACTGGCAACCTGTTCAGGATTTACCCTTTCTCTTCATCCAACGTCACGAAAGAAAGGCTCCGGTTCCCCAACATTGGAAGGATGGGAAAATGGAATGTATAGATTAGTTTAATATAAACCTATAATTTGTAAAGATATTTAACTGTAGGTAATTATATCTCCGAAAAGGGAATATTATGGAAATGTCATTGCCGCCACCATGCCTGCGTCCAATGTATGTCCTTCATGTCAATGTGAGATATCAAAAACCATTTCATTGATCATGTTCAAACTTTATACCTTCGTAGACCTAGGTGCGGAGAAGAACTGGATTGATTTTGGGAAAGGTAATTTGCAAATTGCTGCAACTAGGGGAGCTTTATCTCCAAAATCACAGTTTTCAGGCCAACATTTCCCAACCATTAGTCTGATTTAGTAAAAATTCCGTGCATTTGAATCGACCCAAAGAGATCGATCTGATATAACATATTTTCCTCTAATAGTTCAACTGTAATTAAAGTTTACACTTAATGTTGGTGTTTTCATAAACATGTTATAAATGAAAATAGGAAGAAATGCAAAAGGATAGAATGCATGAGACAGACTTTAGTGTGTCAAAGCTGAAAGAATGAACAGGCCGGGGTACGTAGAATATACACACTATGTCCTGTATGTGTGTATGTGTTAGTTTGTGTACACAGAACAAACAGTGTGCCTGTGTTTAGTTAGTCAATATCAAGAGTCAAACTTTATCCCTGTGTAATCCAGCTACCCTGATAATGGTGTTTTCCTGTGTGTGTCTATGCATGTGAAAGTGTGTGTACACATACACTTTCCGGACACATCCTTTATCCCTGTGTAATCCACCGACCCTGATAAACAGAAAAGGGAAGCAATAAAGCCAATAGGTATGTTTGCATTATGAATTCTTTCCTCTGTGTTTTCTTTTCTCCCCACATTCTGAATACCATCACACACTCAAGGACACCGATCGATACAGATGTGAAATAATGGACTCAAGCGTGGGAAAAATCAGCCCTATTCTCACTGGGCCTTTTTAAAACATCAAGAGTCTTCTGTTGATGACTGAAAATTAATACCTCGACGTAATTTTACTCTATGTCAAGTCAGTAAGTCTTTATCAGATTTATTTCCACATTCATTGCCACAGCCACTTCCTAATGTTTTTGGACCTGCTGTGAGAACTGAATTCCCCCCATGGGAATTTATCTGTCCATCAAGATCTCCCCGAGTTGATTCATATGCGCCAAATCTGGACCAAATTAGATACGTGGTTTGGAAATGAAGTCTAAGTCTTGTGTCAAAGGGGCTGCTAATGCGTAAAATATGAACTATTAGAGTAAAATATAATATATATACAAGATAGACATCCTCCAGTTGATCTACAAATACCAAATTTGGACTAAATCGGACCAAGGGTTGAGAAATTATGACCGAAAAACTATGATTTTGGAGATAAAGAAACCCTTAATTGCAGAAATATGAAACTGACCTTTCATATAATCACTCCAGTTCCTCCTCACCCTAAGGTTTATGGGTGTATAGAATTTGAAAACGATCCGTGAAATAGTTTGAGTTGTTGCATTAACATGAAGGAACTGCAGATGTGGATGTGGGTGTGGTGGCGTAAGCGATGACGATTGAAGAATATCCATGTCTCTTCGGGGATATTATTACAAAAGCCACTGAGCTTTTGGGAACCTTCATTGCAGCTGAATTATTTTTGAGTCTTCCCCAGATCTGTGCCTCGACATAATCCTATCTTTGAGGTCTGCAGGCACTTCCTTCGCCCTCATGGCTTGGTATTTTTTGTCTGATAGGCATAATCAGCTTTGTGACCTAATGAAGACCGGCGTGTGCCTCAATCATGCCCCATTAGTTGAACTTACCACTGGTGGTGCCAGATCAAGGTGTAGAAAACAATTCAAAGATGATCAAGAGAAATGGGAGACCCCTGAGCTAAATTTCAAGCAGCAACGGGTCTGAACACTTCATTCACGTCATTGTGATATTTCAGTTTGTTTTTTTTGCACAGATTTTCAAAACTTTCCAAAAATTCTCTCTTGTTTATGTTATTATGAGGTATGGGGTGTAAATCGATGGGGGAAAAACTGAATAAAAACTTTCAACGTAAGGTTCCATCATGATAAAATTTGAAAAAACTGAAGAGTTCTGTATATTAAATCCATATGATCCTATGTGTATGTACCAATAATAATAATACTAATAATCTTTCCTTCACTTATCACATGTTACATTGTACATACATACAGTACAATGTTGTGAAATGTATCCCTGCATCCCTGAGGGAAAGAAAAGTTTTGTTTATATGATCTGTTTTATCATTCATTATGTGCCCTCCTCAGGTCACACACGTACTTGTCTCAGCAAAGACACTGTGTGATTCTGCAGGTGAAGGTGAAACCAGAGACAGACGAGCAAACTTCATGCATCTGTAAAAACTCAATAGATTCAGTGCAGCAGTGAGGGTGTTGTAAATTAGGCTGAGAAATCATTATCAGGAGACTAAATATGGCGGAGATATTAATCTACTTTGTACAACGCATCCACTCTCGCTGTGGGAACATCCTCACCTCAGCACTCCGAGTGGGATTGTAGATCGATTTCATCTCCATCTAAGACATTAAAGAGGGCTAAGGAATCATCACCCACTAGTGTTTCCCCGTCTTAGTGAGTGTCCCATGGGAACCTGGAAATCTTTATGGACCTCTAATATCTTGGCTGATGCTAATAAATGTGCAGCTGACAGAAACGTATTAAAGGCTCAGCAAATAAACAGCTGCAGTTTCAATTCAGGTTCTGATTTTTTAATATATGGCACCACTTTCACGACTTAATGTTATGCTCTGTTGAAAGATATCTGTTTTTAAACCTCTCTGATGACTTAGTCTTAAGACACGTTTTGACAGTTGAGGGAAATGAATTCTCTTGATCGAATTCGAAGACACTTTCTATAAAAACAAAACCTGGCACAACATTCTGAATCTGCTGAACAAGACAGTCATGTCGGCGACACTTCCTGTTGGTTATCTCTATATGACGGAGGTAATAATGATACTAGGATCAATAAAATGTTTTATGATTCAGATTTATTTAGCAAAAAATTCAACATCTAATTCTAGTTGCTGATAATTATACTTAAAGCATGATTATGTAACTGTTATGACTTTGTGTTATGTAGTATATTATTATTATATGTTCCATCGTTTTGGTTTGTGTTCTTTTTCCCTCTCTGTGTCTGTCCTGAGATTCTGCTCTCCTCTTGTGTGATTGATCATTATGTTCACCTGTGTTGCCCCTCCAGCTGTGTCTCATTATCTTGTTAAGTCAGTGTATATAGTCCTCATCTTTCCTTGGTTGCCAGTTTGATGTTCCCCCCGTGTCATTACTCGTCTCAGCCATCGCACAGCTTTTTGTCGAATGTAAGTGAATCCTAGTGTTTTCGTTATTCCTGTTTGATCCCCTGCTTTTCCCACGTACCTGATTTCTGGTTAATATAAAATATTTTAATTGCACCTGCTCTGCCCCGCTGTCTCGCGTCTGCACCTGGATCCAAGCTTGCCCCAAGAAAGTTTGTAACAGTAAACACTTGGCCTATAAAATAATCCTCAAACCCTCACTGTCCTGCTATACTGACATGAATTATAAAGAATGTTTAGGTCTCCTTCAAAACCACATTTAATATAAACCACCTGTCTTATAGAGATTGAATAAGTATAAATAAAATGGTCAGTCCGTTATTCCCACTGTGTGCACAGAAAAGACTGACAACACACACACATTAACACATCACCTTTGTTGCTCTATGTATTAATGACCTCCTTTGCCCCTAATCCATTGATTGATACAATTGTTTGGTTTCCAATCAGACACACGATTGGAGCCGAGTATGGTTCAAGTCATGAGATAAATCTTATGTGAAACTAGAACTACGCTGTCATCCCTGATAGCAAGGGTATATCCCTGAACATAATCCCCAAATCCCCTGCTTTGTTCAAACCATCACCAGATTGAACAGACTTGCTTCACCGTTGGTTCTTGGAGTCGCTTGGAGTCGAATATTGTAAGTTTAAGAAATAAACTTACAATATTTTCAAATGCAGTACGCATACGAAAACACTTCACTTTTTACTTTTATTTGTTTGCTATTCTGTAATCATCATGCTTTGGAATTGAGATATGAGGACATTGTTTTTGCTAACACAGTTCCATATATTGAGACGAATGCTTATGTTTTACACTTATGAGGTCCTACCATTAAAAATGCACTTAAAATAAATGAGTTGGGAGGGTTTTTTAAGTCACCTGGTGAAAATCCCTGGTTTTCTTGTTCACATCGCATACACTGTATATTGCAGAACATTTTGGTAGATAGTCTTTTCTCATATTGTGCATCCCCATTTTTGACCTCATTCTTCTGGACTGGGTAGTATATTTAGTGTCTTTCATTATAATGAAATTCTAACAGTTTCTATTTATAAAAGTTTAAATGTAAAAGGCACACAGTTCTCCTGTCTGTATCTGCCTCTCACAGAGTCCTCACACATCTCCCTCTCTATTCATTGATGGCCTACAGTGAATATATCCTTACTCTCAAGGATTATGTGGAAGGCCAGCCATTCCATTCGGCCATCTGAAAATTGGGCAGAGGAACAGCTTTAATTGGCCCAGAAATAGCCATGGAGACTAGGTTGGATCTAGGTGGGGGAAGGAAAAGTGGGTGAACTAGGAGAAGCATGAAGTAAGGATTTAAGGGTTTTCCAGGATTTTAAAGTTTAGCACTGATGTTTCCATGCCTGAGGGAGTGTGTTGGCTCTGTCTTGTTTGCGTCTTCACTACCATGAATTGTGGGTATTTACATTAGCGGTGCAGATTTACATTACAAATATACAATTTTATATATTAAGGGCACCAAAAACACCAATTTTCCTGTTACAAGTTGACACTCTTTAGGGAGAGGCTAATCATGGCCTTTATTAGATTTTTTTTTCCTGTGTTAATCCTCAGAATAATAAAGAGAATTTATCGTTTGACCTTGAAAATTCAGACTGCAGCGTTAGGCAATTTTCACTTATTAGAGTTGGAGTTAAAGAGTAAACATATTCACTTTCCAGGTATCTGGTTGATAGTGCAAAACGCATGCAGAATAAGATTAAACAAGTGGTTGGGTTTGGGTTCCACTGTAACAAAGCAGAAGATGATGGAACTGACCATTAAGTGCAGTAATTAAACAAAGAATAGAAAATATCGGCTGGAATATTTAATTCAATCCAGAGGACACTTTATTCCTACTTTACTTATAGAAATGAAACATGGATGTTATTTATTTACTTTTTATTTAACCTTTATTTTACCAGGTTAGTCGCATTGAGATTAAAATCTCTTTTACAAGAGGGACCTGGCCAAAATGGCAGCAGTACACAAAGTTTCCGACACAACATAAAACAGTCACAGGCTCAAAGTGCAAACTTGACAAAGTACTGGAGAATACAAACTAAGAAACAAATTGATACATTTACAATTATTAATGTACTCCGATTCCAAAGATTCCACGATGCCTTTAAATTCAGAGATGGTGACAAGGTTCTTGAGTTTAAGGTCATTCTGCAGACCATTCTAAGCAGATGATTCAGAAAATATGAAAGCCTTTTTTCTCAACTCAGTCCGAGCTTTAGGAACAGTCATAAATAGAGTATTTTACTTTCAATGACATAACCTTTTTGTTAAAAGATATAATAATTGCATCACTGAATATTAAAATAATCTGTTTTCTCCCGGGAAACGGTGGATTGTCCCCTTCGAGTTGGGGGCGAGTTGCTTCCTCAAAAGGTTAAGTATCTTGTTCTTGACCGATGGGAAAATGGACTTGGAGATGGATAGGTGGTTTGGTGCGGCGTCAGCAGTAATGCAGGTGTTGTATCGGTCTGCTGTTGTGAAGAAAGAGTTGGGTCGGAAGGAAAAGCACTTTATGGCAGAGTTACCGCACAGAAGCCTCTATTCAGTAAAAGACACGGGAACAGCCACTTTGAGTTTACAGGAAAACACCTAAAGAACTGACTGTGAGAAACAAGATTCTCTGGTCTGATGAGACCAGGATTGAACTGTTTGCAGCATCATGCTATTTGGGTGTTTTTCAGCTGCAGGGATTGGGAGACTGGTAAGGGTTGAGGGAAAGCTAAATGGAACAAAGTATAGAGATATCCTTAATGAAAAGCACTCAGAACGGCAGACTGAGCAAAATCTTCCAACAGGGCAATGACCCTAAACACACAGCCAGGAAAAGCTTGGAGAAGCTTAGGGACGTCTCTATGAATATCCTTGAGTGGCCCAGACTGACGTGAGCCAGATCAGACATCTCTGGAGAAATCTGAAACTGACTCCTGACGGTTCCAATCAAACCTGACAATGCTTGAGAAGATCTTAAAAAAGAATGTTAGAAAATCCACAAACCCAGGTGTGCAGAGTTTTTCACTTCATACGCAAAAAGAGTGGAGGCTGTAATCGATTTGCAGATTGCATTTGGATAGATTTGCAAAGAACTCAAGAATTGTGTTTAATTGTAAGCCTGCAACAAAATAGAATGTGGAAAAAAAGCGGAGGAGTCTGAATACTTTCTAAATGCACCGTATGTAATCCAGTGTTTGGTATTTATCGAGGACTATAAGGGGCTGCTTTCGAGAAAATTGCCCTGTAACTGAATTACAATATCAGAATGGTATGGTGACCACACACTCTTGGAAATAAATTTAGAAAAAGGTGGGAAAAGGATTCAAAAAATGATTATAATATAATTATTCATAACTAAATTCATCCAAGCAAATGTCACCAAAATTCCTTAATTAAGTTAAACATCAAACATCTTTGATGAAATTAATTAACGTACTTACTTTTTATATATATGGGAAACAATTATGTTACATGTAAACACAATTACGTAATCCCAACACCTGATACTATTAATTTTAATACAATGAAAGGCCCTTGTTTTCATTGTCAAAGATGCAACTATACAGTTCTTTCAACAAAAACAATTTCATATGATGCAAACAATACTCATGTTTTTATATTTAACAGAATTAGTTTGCATCCAATTATGTAACTCCAAAATTCTTTACTATTTCATCTGTGCATGCCCTTACCAGTTGTTGGGTCGCTTGCAGCAGGCTAAGAAGGGCATTCCAGACATCCCTCTCTTCAGCAACACTAAGGCTAGAAGATAGATTGTTTCCCCAGCGAGTTCTGGGTCAACCCCGGAGTCTCCTCCCATTTGGAAGTGCCTGGAAAACGTCCAATGGGAGGCTTCCCGAACTGCGTCCTGCTGTATTGTTTCGACTTGAAGGACCCGCGACTCCACTCAAAGCTCCCTCCGGACGTCTTAGCTCCGTACCTAAACTCTAAGGCTGAGCCAAGCCACTCGACAAAGGAATCTCATTTCATCCGGTTGTATCCTTGACCTCATTCTTTCATTCACTACCCAGAGCTCATGACCATAATTGAGGATTGTAACGTAGATCGACCGGTAATTTGAGAGCTATAAAGCTCCCAAAGACAAGATCAGTCTTTGGGTTCCTGGTCACCTCTCTTACCAAGACCTTCTCTGATTGCTGTGTTTGCCCGGGAGGCCAGCATTGTCAAGAGTCCTTGTTCCAAACTTATTCCAGGTAAGATTAATGAAGGCCACTTGGCTCTTGGGAACATTAACTCAAACTATGTGCATTAAGCATCATTTATTTAAATTATTTTCACTGGATTTATTTATTGTCGTAACTAATGTATAAAAAACATACTGTATATATGTATTTCTTTGGACTAATATCACGACGGACAGTGACTATTTTGATGCTTTGAATTGATAGGGATAATCGGGGTTGATTGGTAGGGTTGGGTATCAGAGGTACGGAGGTGTTTTTTCATGTACATAAATATTTGGAGCAGTCGCATTTGTATTTATTTTCAGTTCCCATGCAAGTTGCAAATGCCATATTTATTTTAATTTGAAAATCAATAAAAATGAGTCTGTTAACAAAAATAAACCGACAATGATGAGCACCTAACCTCCTTGTGGGAGTGACAATCAGAGACCCATGGTTACAATTAAAGTCTTCTAGTGTTTTTTCTATATCATGCTCACTGCAGATGTTCACCATTGTGCATCCTCATTAAGCCTTAAATCAAGATACATCTAAGCCATTAAACCCTGGTGGGGGGGTCTAGAAATGAAGAGCGGCAGGTTGGTTGCCCAATCAACTGTTTCATTGTTGAGCTAATCAAATCTTGCACAGGAAGATTTACAGAATAACACATCAGCTGATTAACTAGCTGGTTGATCACGGAATCACATCATCCTGCTGGCAATTTATCCAATCATATCTCATCAGCTCATTAAGTAACTGATTTCCTATCTGTTCCAAACATGCTCTAAAGCTACGCACATTTTATTAGACAACAAATGCTACCTGATACTTCTTAACAAGGACTGATGAGTATCTTGCCCAAAATGCTCGACCACAGGCGTACAGTCTCTAAACATATGTCTTTCTCTGTTTGCTCTGCTGAAAACCTTGTATTCAAGAGACATTTAAGAAAATACTGAGCTGATACTGAACTCATCTTATTATTCACAGATCGCATTCAAAAGTGGAATATATACTGATATCACAAAAACTTTCAAGACAACCAGGCTTTTCTCCTCTAGCCTATATGGAGATCACAATGTAACTAGAATGAATTTTTAGGAAATCCTGAGATTAAAAAGAAATTGAGGCATTTTTCCAGACCCGTTTCATATTTTTAGGCTCACCTGTTTGAGTAAGAAGTCTTTAGTGGTGAAATCTGAAGACTTTTTCTTTCTCTTTGACGTTCTTTACAATGGGGTTGACCAGAGAACACAGAAAAAAGTTGTTGAGCTGCACAAATTTTGCAATGGATAAGAGAAAATCTCTAACTAGTCAAAAAAATTAGCCTGGAAGAGGACGTGTCTCCTCAAACTGACTATGCAATGTGAGGAGGATGGTTCAACTGGGGAAAAAAAGCACTCCTGAGCCAGTGACCAAAATTCCTATATTTATTCTCGCAAATTGTTATGTTATAAAGTCTAGATAGGTGTTTTAAGTAACTTTGAAAATGTTGGTTCATATTGTCGTGTTTTAAGAGCATGGAAATGTCTTCAGCCGCCACATATGCATTGGCGGCTAAGTTGCTACACCCTGAAAACTGATATCTTTGTCAAAATAGACTCCGTATCAAACACCCTTAAGGCAGAGATATCTTTGGTAAAAGACGAGTTCAAGGGGTCTATCGGGAGAACACAGATCAAACTTGAAATACATTGCGCTGATTTAACAGAGCTGGAGTGCAGTGCTACAGACATAGCACTCGCATTAGCAAGCTAGAGCTAACATAAACTCCATGATGATGAAAACAACCAGGACAATAAATGTTGGGGAAAGTAGAATGCGGATGGACAACATTTGTCTTCTGGGAGTAAAGGAGGGGATTGAGGGCCCATGACCACATAGTTTATAGCACAGCTGCTTCTGGAGCTACTGGGCCTAGATGAGAAGCCGCTGCTAGGCCGGGCCCACCGTTTCCCAACATTTGAGTCTTATGTGTAGGTGGATTGGCCAACTGTTTCATTCTTCATCATCTTCATAAGCAATGCAAGAGGGGTAGCCATTCCACTTAAATCGGTAGCCTTCACATGCTCTAATGTGATAGCAGACCCTAATGCTAGATATGTAATTGTCAGAGGCAGTTAGTGAAATGCTCATTTTCCAGATTTTTATAAAATCAGTTTTTTCTACTCTCCCTAATATTTCTTCTCATATGTTTTTTGCCATGATGTTCAGATTTATTTGTCACTTTCTATGTATTTCCGTAGATAAACAACGAAAAGCTGAGACACGATGATTAAAAACAGACATTGTTAAATTATAAAGTGCATTGTTGCAGTGGTGTGAAAGTCCGTAAACTACATAGGTCCATTAGATATATTTGGATTTTAGTTCACAAGAAGCCTTTATATTTGTGTTAAATAATACAAGGGAAGGGGATGCAAAGATATGGACAGGACATGCATGCTTGGGGTTCACAAGTCCAGAAGACCCAGAACAGAGACTGAAGGGTGAAAAAGCTGTTTAGCAGCCTTTTGGTTCTGGTGTGAAAGCGGCTGTATCTCTGCCCAGGCTGCATGAAAACAGGCTATGGGAGGGAAGGGCATGATGAGAGTCGCTGATGAGGTTGGAGGATCTGCGGATGCAGCATAAGTGGTAGATATCCGGCAGGGATTGCAGTGGGATACCAATTATTTTTCCAGCCGTTCTCATTATCCTGTTTAGTTTGTTTTTTCGTCGGCCGTGCTTTCTCCAAACCAGGAGATGATGCAGTAGTTGAGTAGGCTTTAATGGTTCTTCTGTAGAATCTGTTCTGACTCCAAGGAGAATGCAGCAGTTGCTGGACCCTCTTCATGATAGCTGAAGTATTGTTGCCTGAGGTCAAGTCCTTGGTCAGCAGCACTCCCAGAATGTTGGTGCTGTTCACCCTCTCCACGGCAGAACCATTGATATTCACTAGTTGATGGTTTGAGCTGGTCTTACAGAAATCAATGATCATTTCATAATTTTTTTTTTTTACTGTTATTTTAAATTATTATTATTTACTTGCTGGTTAGATCCAAATCTGAATCGATCATTCACTAAACCTGCTATGTTATCAACCTTGAGACATTGCTTACAGATCAGATAACTAACAGAATTATTGGTCAAGTCTATGAACATATACTATGAACAATGAGACAAAGTTAGTTAGTTTGGCTTATAAGTTACGTCAGTCATTGTCATCACAACAAATTCTCAAAATTCCGACATTGTCTTGAATAACATTAAACTCCGAAGAGATTATTTGTAAATTTAAGGGGTTCTATTAATCTCTGTACACTTTTCATTGTCAGGCAGATGTCTCAGAATTAGATGATTTCATTCTATTGTTTACTGTTCCTTCGGTCTGCCTTGATTAAATTGAAAAATTGGAGCATGACCCAGTGTTTACTGTCCAATAATGTTAAACCTCTTCAATTTCTTAAAGTTTTATAAAAAGTTATTCCCCTTTCCCAAAATTTCCAAATGTAGCATTTCTGAAAGGTGCTCTCCCACAAATTTTCAACTATTTGCCTGGGAGTGTTGCATGTTCATTATAAAATCATAACAAACATTTTGGCAAAAAGTCCTCCTTTCAATTATTTCACATGATCAAACAGGATTTGTCAAAAATGGTCACTCTTTTTTCAACTTTCTGCGATGATTCAATTTAATCTGAAATCCATCGGATACCAATAATCCTGAGGCAATTATTGGTATCCGATGGATATAACGTACGCACACAGAGCAGGTGAGAGTGTGTGACGGCTTGACGTATCACGGAATGCAGAAAAATATTTTGACCGGGTGGAGTGGGTGGAGTAGAGGTATGTTTTTTTTATACATTAAGTACATTTGGTTTTGGCCCCAAATTCATTACATGGATAAGACTTCTATATTGATCAACCAAAGCCTCTGTCAGGACTAATTGTACTTATTCAGGATATTTCCCTCTGCAACGGTCA
Source organism: Lophius americanus (assembly GCA_037951165.1). NCBI lineage: Eukaryota > Metazoa > Chordata > Actinopteri > Lophiiformes > Lophiidae > Lophius > Lophius americanus. Next base: position 4,326,982 of record JBBDHG010000032.1, on the reverse strand, counting down.
ACACGTCAGGGGTCCCCTCTTAGTTCCTTGTTACTTGTCATAGAACCCCTTGGAATATCACTTTAGTCCAACCCTCGTCTCTTTGTCTATGAGTAAACAAAGAGACGAGCACAATTAGTCATTATACAGGGACGATTTGCTTTCATAAACTTCCTCTGTCTCTTTCCCTGCTGCTCTCTCGACATTTGAGTAATTTATTTGTTATCTGAGTATAAATTGAATCTGAGCAAAAACTAATTGATGCCACTCAATATTGTAGCAAAGGATTTCCCTTTACACATTTTACTCTTAGAATTGCTCACAATGACTTCCCTTACCTTGGTGTACATGTCACAAACAGAGTTGACTCTCTTTTTTTCTGCTAATTTTGCTCCCCTTTTTAATGTGTACCGAGGACAATTAGGAGTTTTGGTCTCCACTACACCCGTCTTTAGTTGTAAGGATTAATGCTATTAAAATGAACACTCTGCTTAAGTTTTTATATTGTTGTCAATGCTTAACGATTTTCCTTCACAACACATTCTTCAACAATGTTGTTTTTCTAATCTTTCACATTGGATAAAAGACTCCTTAATACCGTCGCAGGAGGGTGTCTTAGCATTTCCTTATTTCAGGTTCTATTATTAGGCAGCTAATCTGACGATCATTCTGAAACACTGGTTGCAGTATTGAAAAATCTCCCTGATCCCAATTAGGCTAGAAATGAAGGTTGCTTCATCTACATCAGTATCATTGCCTGCCCTGGTTCCCTCGTCTATAAAGGGCCCTTTTTCTCCTTTTGCCAAAAACACATGTGTGAGAATGACATTGAGAATTTGGAATCATTTTTGGCATCATTTTGGCTTTCTAACAGTACTTGTTTCATCTCTGCTAATCTCAAATCCGGCTTTCAGCCCATCCAACCTTCCCAGTCACTACACCAAAACCCACAGAACATCTGTGGGATGTGGAGCAATGGTCTTAGTTCTCGCCATGTGTTATCAGACCTCATCACACACTAAAGGAGACTCAGGGCTGTTTTAGTAGCAAAATGAGGCTGCACAAAGTATTAAATGGTGTGTGCCAATAATTGTGGCAAACAGGTTTTAGAGAAAAATATTTGTTTGATGTAATGGTGTAATGGTTTTTTTCATGGATCATGGATATAGACAATAAAGACATTTTTTTGCATCTGATTTTACTCTTTTTTGAAAGGGTGCTAATAATTCATGAAAAATATGAAATATGGCGGATTGTGTGTTCTGTTGAACGTTACCTTTGTTTTCTGGTTTGCTGCTTTCCATCCTCACACACTTGCCTTCTGCTTCCCTGAGATGGATCTCTGTGAGGAAGGGCACAAACACCCACACATCACACACGCACACACACACACACACACATGCACACACACGCACAAACACATACACACACAGACACACCCTACATAAAATCTTTTGTCCCAGGGGGTGCATTTTTCCTGTTGGGTGGGATAGCATCTCTCTCTTTCTCTCTCTCTCTCACACAGAAATCATTCACTGATTATTCATAGCAAGCTGGTGCACCATGGTCTAGCGTTCTGTTCATGAAACATTAGAAATTGGGAAAATACAAGCTCTGACACAAATAAAGTTATTTGAGAACACGATCAGGTTAGACTATTTACTCAGAAACTCCTGGAATTGTGTGCCCTAATTTACGCGCCTTGATATCTTAATCACGAAGCCATCCTCAGTTAATGTTAACCAGATTTTTCAAATGCTTTTCCATTGATTTCGACATGTTGATTATAAGTGATATAGTGACCTTATCAATACATTGGTGAGAGTATTTACTAGATGATTCATAACTATCTTGTAGATGAAAGGATGCCTTAGGAATGGAGGAAAAGTCTACTTGTGCTGATTTTCAAGAACAAGGGTTTATGCACAGAGCTGTTGTAACTACAGGGGTATACAGCTGAAGAGCCACACAAAGAAAATTTTGGATAAAGAGTATGGATGCTAGTTAAGTAAAGAGCTGATGATTTGTGAGCAGCAGTATGGTTTCTTGCCAAGAAAGACCACTACGGATGTGATATATACTTTGACAGTGCTGATGGAGAAGGTTAGAAGGAGTTGCATTTTGTGGATTTAGAGAAAGGACTTCTGTTTTGGCTTGTAGAAATTTCACCTCTCATCCACCGACAAGGATTACGATGACCCGGATGAATGAAAATTTAAACATACATTAGGAGAAAGCATACGACTGAGTGCCGAGGGAGGAATTGTGTTATTGCATGGGTAAGTTTGGAGTGGCAGAGAAGTATGTTAGAATATTACAGGATATGTATGAGACAAGCATTACAGCTGTGAGGTGTGCTGTAGGAATGACGAAGAAAAGATAAGAGGAATGGAGGTTAGTTCCATCAATAAAGAGTGTGTGAATGAAAGGGAGGGAGGTGGAAAGGTGCAGATGGGTGGAGTAGAGATGAAGTACTTCCAGTCAAGCGTTCAGAGCAAAGGGAAGTGTGGAAAGGAGGTGAAGAAGCAGGTTCAGGCAGGGTGGAGTGATTGGAGAAGAGCGTTGACCACTATCTAAAACCCAGTAGTGTACATACCAACATATGCTAATGATAAGCAAGCCCTAGAGGAGCAGCATAATGCCATCAACAGCCAGGTGAACGCACACCCATGATAGTAGCAGGAGACTTTAATAATACAGATTTAATGACCATAAAACCCAAAATCCACAAAAATATACTTTTTACAACCAGAAGGGTTAAAACTTTCCATATCTGGAGTGAAGAAGCCACTTCACTGCTGCACGACTGTTTTTGAAATACAGACAGGGACTTGTTTGCACAGAGCACAGACCTGGAGGAGTCTACCTCATCTGTCATGGCTTACGTAGACTTCTGCACTGAGACTGTACTAACCACTAAGACAATCAAGGTGTTCCCAAACCAAAAACCATGTCTAGATGGGAAGGCCTGGTAACTGCTCAGGGTACGGAACGCTGCTTTCATATCAGGGGATAGGCTGGCCTACAGTAATAACCGGAGAGAGCTGGAAAAGGGCATCGGCGAAGCCGAGCACAGGTACCAGCAGCACATTGAGGGGAACTCCTAAGCGACGCATCCCGTAGCATGTGCCAAAGCATTTAAGCCATAACAGACTTTAAGAGCAGTTGCACACAGAGCAGCCATTGAGAAACCAAGAACCAAGACATCACCAAAGCAGCAGGACCAGACAGGTCATCTAGCAGGTATGCTCACCAACATTTGCTACTTCTCCCTCCAATAGGCTGTAGTCCAGACGTGCCTCAGCTCCATCAACGTCCCTGTTCTGAGAAAGAAAGCGGTCAAAAGCTTCAATGACGTCTGCCCAGATGCCCTGACACAAGTGGTCATGAGGTGCTTTGAGAGACTCCTGCTATGCCACATCAAGGCCCACATTCCCACCGACCTGAACAGCTACCAGTTACTTTTTAAGGGAACAGATCTAAGGAGGATTCAGTTTCAGTTCCACTACATACAGCCCTGTCACACATAGAACGTCCAAACACATTTGTCGGAATTCTATTTGTAGATCTCTGCTCTACTTTCAATACAACAGTCCCCCATGAGCTGGTAGGCTACACGAGCTCATCAACCAGGGACTGTCCACAACACTCACTTTTCATGGATTGTGGATTTCCTCACAAACAGACTAAAATGTTAGAATGGGCAACTGCAAATCCTCAACCCTCATCCTAAATGCAGGAGCACTGCAGTGCTTTGTGCTCAGTCCAGTCCTCTTCACCCTTTTCACTCACAACAGAACACCCGTCCACTCCAACCACACTGTAGTAAAGTTAGCTGACGACACCACAAAAGTGGGACTTAGATCAGAGGAGACACACTGCAGAGATGAGGTATAACATCTGGTAGAGAGGTTTTCAGACAATAACCCAGTCCTGAACTGTATCAAAACCAACGAGATCAACTGTATTTCAGGAGAAAAATTAAAATTAAAATGAGTCATGTTGCAAGTATTTTATTTTTTACAAAGGTGTCAGTGATAATTGCTTAAGGCCAGTTGATATGACCACTATCAAACAAATAAATTAATGTATACATATGCAGGCACAAATAGCGAGGTTCTTATTTAATGTTTTAATTACTTAAAAACCTGTGAAAATAACCTGCAAAATGTAAAACCCGCTGTTATTTTATTCTCTTTCTCTCTGATGCTAACAATACATACTCAGAGGCAGAACAGACTGGATAACAGAGCACAGTGGGTTTGTCTTTCTATAGGATATGTATCAGAGTTAATGTGGTGGTCCATGTCTGTGGCACGAGTCCAGTTAGCTTGAGGTGGCAGCTTGCTTGTCGCAGATGCGGTGGTTTAACGGCTCTTATTGAAGGATTTACGGATCAGTCAATGCCGACCCAGTCGGTGCAGAACTTGTCTCAACATCAGGCAGATGACAGAATGGTGCGTCTTACTCCAGCAAACATTCAGTAAAATACAAAAATACATTTTAAAGATGGAAAAAGTTCATCTGTGCATTTGGTTGAAAGTTTTGCAGACACATCTGAAAGACAATTAAGGAAGCAGAGTTGAAGCTTCTGAAATACATCCATCAACCGTAACATTGTGACTACTGACAGGTGAAGTGACTGACTTATTATAGATAATAATAATAATAATGATGATAATAATCTTCACTTTATTTATCACACGTTACACAGTATATACATTATTATTGTCATTCGGTGGGATATTATTTTGACTCAAACTTGATGTGGTGGAAGCAGGAAAAATGGACAAGCGTAAGGATGTGAGCCATTTTGAAAAGGACCAGATTATTATGCTACACAACTAGGTCTGAGCAGCCTAAAATCTGGGTTGTTGTTTGGTGTTCCCGATCTGCAGTGGTTAGTACCTACCTAAGTGCTCTAAGGAGGGCCATGCGAAAAGCAAAGTCAGGCCAAAGAACATACGCTGATCAATTGTCACTGCCAAAATGACTTACATGCCATGTCAGCATCAGAAATGGACAATGGAGCAATGGAGGAAGGTTGCCTGCTCTGATGAATCATGTTTTTTTCAGCATGTGCACGGACGGTTGTGCTTGTATGTTGCGTTCCTCGGACAGAGGTGGTACCAAGATGCGCTATGGGACGTAAGCAATGTCAGGGAGGCAGTAATGCCTTACGGGATGGGAAACCTTGGGCTCTGTCAATGATGTGGATGTTACTTTGGAACTTGCAATGTCCCTAAACATTGCTGCAGACCAGGGGCAACCCATCATGACAATGGCATTCCCTAATGGCTATGGCCTCTTCCAGAAGGATAATGTGCCAACCACAATACAAAAAACATTTAGGAATGTTTTGAGGAACACAGTCATGAGTTACAATGTAACCATAATGAGCAATTTGATTACATTTGGATAGAAGTCCTAAAATCAGTCTGTTACAGTCAAAGACAATGAATTCCTGAATTTATTAATATGTACCTAATTGAGTCATTCCTGATGATTATTGATATCCATATTAAATGTATTTCTGATATGAGCAGAAATCTTCAGGTTCACAAAATGTTGACGAAGACTGAGTTCTATAAGTTTCCCCAAAATTCAGTTTCCTTTAAATTCCTCAAATCCAGGGGAGGGATACGAAGTGAGAGAGGGAGGGGATATATTTGCCATGACCCTGTTTTGGCCAAGGACAGGATGCCAGATGGTAGTGAAATCTGGGGCCCAGACACCACTATACATTTAACACACACACACACACATACACATGCCCACCCAAACAATTACCCATCAATTACATTTAAATCTGTGCAAAAGAGGATGTAATTATCCAGGCTGTGCCCTTATAACTTTCATGTCTCCATCAACCTGCAGGTCCTCATGTGACCTTTGACTTCTCAAACATAAAGAAATATCTCAATGGCTTTGGACTTGATGTAGAAAATTCAAAAGAGATTACCTCACTTTTGCTTTAAAAAAAGCATACAAAGCAAGCATGTTTCCTGAATTACTCATTTTACAGGAAAATATATGGAAAGCTAATGATGATTTTTGAAGGCAGGCCAAGATAATGTAGAGATGGAACTTATTAGATTAGGTCTGCCTGGTAACTTTCTATATAATTAATTTGTCACCTCTAACTAGCAAAATCTATTATTCGCTACCTATTTAGTTCCAGTTGACGTAATATTTGAATCTCCTCTGCAAGCAGTCCTATGGAATTGGAATAACTCACGTAGTTAATCTATTGCAGTAATGCCAAACCCAGGAAGCAGTGTGATTGATCTATTGTTATATATTATCACACAGCAAACTTGAACCTCTGAAGGTGAAATCAACCATCAAAGAATAATTGCTCTAATATGAATTTACCCAGCTTTTGGGTTACATACGTTTCAATGATCTAAATTCCAACTGAAAAACAAATAAGCAAACAAAACACTAAAAGGCAAAATAAGAACATCTGGTGCCAGGCACTTTTTTTTCGATGGCCGTCTAACGAGCTGTGACCGGGCGCCACCAGACAGACTCCAACACCTTGTTAGGTCCCCGTTAGGCTGGTTAACGTCCCACTTGTTATGTTTTCTGCTAATGAAGCGGCTTGGCGGTGGCTGAGTCAGGGAGGGATCTGAGAATGTATTGTGCGGATTGCAAATAAAACAGACGAGGCTTTAGAAAGACATACTGTGAAAGGTTTCGGTTAACTTTGTTTTAAAAAAAGGCATTTTTGAGGCATTTTGCCCTTTTATAATTTAGTGTAATGGGAGGAGTAGAGTTGAGATTAAAATTGAAAGAGAGAGAAGTATTAATACAAATGTTAAGAATGAGTAAAGGTGTGAAATACTACATGCATGTTTTTGGTCGTCTAACCCTTGAACCTCACGAGGGACAGCTGCTCTCAGTCAGGTACCTTCACCCATCCTATCACTGTGTCTCACTGCATGTTTAGCCTATCACCCTCATTCATCCTACCACTGTGTCTCACTGCATGTTTAGTATATCACCCTCATTCACCCAATCACTATGTCTCACTGCATGTTTAGCCTATCACCCTCATTCATCCAATCACTGTGTCTCATTGCATGTTTAGCCTATCACCCTCATTCATCCTATCACTGTGTCTCATTGCATGTTTAGCCTATCACCCTCATTCATCCTATCACTGTGTCTCATTGCATGTTTAGCCTATCACCCTCATTCATCCAATCACTGTGTCTCACTGCATGTTTAGTATATCACCCTCATTCATCCAATCACTGTGTCTCACTGCATGTTTAGTATATCACCCTCATTCATCCAATCACTGTCTCACTGCATGTTCAGCCTATCACCATCATCCTCATTGATCTCATTCTATCTCTTCATCCATCTAGTTCCTTCATGCTGCTGGTTCACAAGCACTCCTATTCGCCATCACTGCCAAGGCTTCACAGATCCATCAGGTTCTTCTTTCTTCAGCCTCAGAAAAGTCATCTTCCACCAACACCAGGGTCCAGACTCCAAGGGGTGACATTCCGTGGCGCTGCTCAGGGCGGAGAACTGGAGTGCCAAAGACAATTAACAAATCAATTATGTCACATTATTTATCGTAATAAATCATTCACTTTTTCAGTCCTAGCCTTCTCTGATCCTAATAATTTTGGCTGTGATAATATAATGGCATCAATCTTGTCATTTCAACTTCAGATCCTACAATATGTCAATAAATATAACATTTAAAAGTCGTTATAGAACTTTAATCATCACTGTATCCCCGTCTACCACCACCGATTCTTCATGTTAATGTGATAACTCAAAAAAGATATCATGGAGCATTTTTAAATTACATACCCACGAAGAAGAAATGGATTGACTTTTACTAATACACAATCATGATTTAAATGTTGTTTTGTACATTTCTCCTCTCGAGGCCTCTATTTTGCACACTATGTTAATTAAAAAACAAATGTCCAAGTGTGTAGAATTTAGTAAATGGAACAGGACTTACATAGACATACAAACAAAGTGTTATTTAAAGGATGTATCTAAATGATCCTTTAAATTTCACTTTGTAAAACTAGACCTATGATGTTGTCCGGGACAGTAAGTTTATATAAACGAAAAGTCCACAATCACCTGTGTTGTGCAAGCAAAGCCCTTGATTGAACTCCCCAAATTAAATGTTAATTTATTTCAAAAGCTCCCCTAATAAATAAAATATGAGCTATTTGAGTAAAATATGATTTATACAAGATAGAGCTTCTCTAATCAATTAATATTAATTAATTTTGGACTAAATCGGGCCAAATATTAAGACGTTATGTCTGAAATGTCGTTAAAAAAATAAGAAATGCTACCGCTAGTGAGTGAAATCATAGTCAATTAATAGGCACCAATTTTATTGTTACTAAATCTGTGGTTGGGAAATTAGGTGAGATAAATAGGTAATAGATATAAGAGATAAAGCTCCCCCTAGTGTCAGAAATATACAACAGGCCTCTCTAAAAATCAATCCAGTTTTTCCTCGAACAAAGGTCAATGGGGTTATAAAATTTGAAAATGATCTATGAAAAGTTTTTATGAGTCAAAAGCTCTTTCATAATAGGAGTATAATATGATATATACAAGATAGATTTCTTCGACTCAATTCATATGCACCGGTTAGGAAGTTATGTCCAGAAAACAGTTCCTTCATAGAATCTCCGCTGGGTATGAATTATTTAAGTACTCTAGAAAACGCAATTTCTGAAGAAATTGCGTGTGGGAACGATGGATGTTGAAGAGCTATTTAGGATGTAAGAGGAAGAGGAAGAATCTGAAGAAGCATGAATGAGATTAATAATTTGGAAGGTTCTGAATATAAAAGATGAAAAAATGATGCCGCATGAAAGATGTTGAAGTTTTGCTGAAAAGCTCGAGCCAGTCGTCAAGGCTGACTTTAATTTGAAGGCGTTAGAATCTGAATATGTATGACCAAGATGAAGAAAAAGATTGAGTGGGTCGAAGAGTCAAATGAGTATGAATGACATCAAATAATATAAAATGGTTTAAAGAATTTTAAAATGGTTATAATGTTGTGGCTAATATGCACGTGTAGGTCCCCTGTCAGCCGTCGTAATGTGTTGGCTGCTGTGCGATTGTTGGTCATAATGTAATGGCTAGTCTATATGTACATGCTTAAGGCAGTCAGCCGTTGTAATGTTAAGGCTGATATAGTATATGGGTGTGGGAACTATATCATATAGCATTGAGATCTTATTGTTGAAATTGAGTGTGAAACAATTTCAGTCTGAAGCAGGAACATCCTGGATGAGGTGTGGAGATGACAGAAATGATCAAATGATTCAAAATGGCTGACATCCTGTTGTTGTTATGTCATGGCTACAGGAAAACGTTTTGTAGACCTGGGTCTGTGTAACCTGCCTATTGAATTTCTGACGTGAAGGTGAATCTTTGCTGAAGTGCCTTTAATGGAGCAGGTCGGCCATTTGGCCATGGCGAATATGTCGTACACCGCTGAGATCATATTGTTGACATTGTGGTCAATGCAGAATCTCCCTTTTCCCCTCACTGTCTTTCTTCTTGGACCACCTCCTGCTCTCGGCCCTGTCTCTCCCAAACCGTAAGATTGTTTGGTTCCATTCTGATATAAAACAAATTTTCTTACATTTTGATATACAAATTGTGGCGGTGGAGTCATTTCTCGTAGACTACAGGTTGTGGGATTTATGGCAAGTTTTTTTTTGCAAACTTTCCGTAGGTTTGGGGTCAGATGCTCTCAGTCTGGCGATGACATCAGTCCACTGTGGATTGTCAAGATCTCAGAATCTCACTGTGCTTAAGGTCTTTCAGGACAAATTATAAAAGATACAGAACTGTTTGGATGACCATGTTAAAGCAGGCGTCAACATTTTGCAGGTTGAATGCTCTTTTTAGGTGAATGCGTGACGGATGGATGAAAGAGAGAGAAAATATAGAGACGTTGAAGGGTTTCCATTTAAAATGAATGGACTGGAAAATTATGCAAAATCGTCAATATTAGTGAAAGTAGGAGAGACATCAGTGAGGAAAATAAAAGCCGGAATGTCTTGAATGAGTTGAGCGTATGGATGTTTCAATGACGTTTCAGCGATGAAGTATGTGGAGCTGGCTAGGTGCCAAGAAATTCGGCAGGAGGAAGATCAAAAAATAAAAATAAAGACTGACAATAATATGGGGTTGTGAATGCTAACGTATTCACACCCAACTAAGATATACACAAGACAAACCTCCTCAAGTCGATTCTTGTGAACCAAATTTGGACTGAATCAGACAAACGGCTGAGGAATACTGGCTGAAAACTTTAGGAAATAAAGCTATCCCTGGTATCGGAAATATGCAACCAGGCTTTCGTAAAATCAATCCAGTTCTTCCATGTATAAAGGTCTATGTGAGAATACAATTTGAAAATTCTATACACACCACTAGTATCCAATCTCCAAAAGCGGGATATTCCATGTTGCTGCTGGTCAATCTCCCCGAAGAGTCTGAGCGCCAAAGACATGCTAACAGGTTAATTATCACACATAATTCCGTGTAATAAATGGTTAATCTTTTCTTCAGTCTCAGTCTTCTCTGATTGAAATGTGTTAGGGAACCAGGGGTGGGTTTCTGCAACACAGGAGATGGTTCACGAAACACAATTTTTTCCTCTCCTGACAGCAAGAGCTGTCGACCATTTTCACAACCTCCTTCAACAGCTATGGTTCTTTCTTCGTGATACTCCAGCTCGCCATCTGGGCTGAAATACCCATGGCTGTATTCACAAATGCACCACCGCCCTGAATTCTTACATATATCTCCTATAGTGTGCAGTTGGATGAATGGAGTGTGTTTGAATGCAAATTATAATAAGTTGGATGAATGGAGTGTGTTTGAATGCAAATTATAATATAAGTGAGTGTTTAAAATCAAGAAATGTGTTTATGGAATGATGACAATGGTGTTGTACAGGACAAACTACACCGGACGACATCTGTGTGATGCGCTTGACCTGCAGCATTTGAATCAAGCATGGCTATTCATTTACATGTTTTTGATAAGCATGCGCCCATCGTGTATTTGTATATAACTGTGTGTTTCTGTGTGTGTTTGCTCATGCCTCTGTGGCTCTGGCAAACTGTTTTCATTGGTCTTTGGAGCGTGTATGTGTGTCTATGTGTGGATGAGGCTGAACAAATATAGCTAGTTTCCTCTTTGATTTGTGTTCACAGTGTCAAGCACTCGCTTTGTAATTAGCACACAGACAGCCATCTGTCCAAACAAGCAGCTCAGAACAACTCCTGTCCTGCTCACTTTCACCGCTGTCACTGTGTTCATCCATAGCTAACTCTCTCTTATATGCTCACTCCTCTCTCCATCTGCCCATCTGCCTGTCTCCAGCCACACACCTTCATTTCTCTCCATCTCCTTGTCCTCCTCTTTTAAGTGTTTGCTTACTTTCCAACTCCATCTGCCTTTCCTCTTCTCATGTATTTATCATGCTTTTCTTTTTTTCTCAAACATTGAACGAGGACAACCACAAATGCGAATATCTGGCTAAACCAAGAGGACATAAGATGCATTATAGATGGAACATAACTCATTGACATTTTAGAATTCAACATTTTAAAGATAATGATGTCCCTGAAACGAGGACATCCTCACTGCCGCTCGCCTGACGCAGATTGTTCGTGTTAACGCGATAACTCAAAACCATTTCATCGACCATTTTTAAATTGCATATTCACCAAATTCAAAAAACACAGTTTTCTGGCCATAATTTGTCAACCGTTGATCGGATTTAGTTAAAATTTGATGGATAGGAATCGGCTCCATGAGATATACACTCAAATAATTTATATTCCATTCCACTAGGGGGATATTTTTTCAGATCTAAGCTCGTAATCATTTGTTCGATTTAGTCCAAATTTACTTTATATGTACCGCCTCAAGGAGATCTAATTTTAATTGTCGTATTTTACGGTGAATATTTATTTTTAGCTCACTAGGTGGCCTTTAAAAATAGACCTTCGCAGTCTTTCCCCCTTTTTCACCTTTACTTCCCTACCACAAGTCCGATTATGGCTAAATTTAGCTCATATGAATGGACACAAGGAAATCTGTCATGTTTATTACGAACGTCAGAAATAATAGGTATCTGGATTTATCTTAATTATTAAGTCACTTTGGGAACTTATCTTAAAGTAAATTGCCGACTTTCTAGAAACATTTAGGTCGAGTCAATATGGATCTTTTCGAGCTTAATAATGACAAATCAATGTTCAAAGAATAGGGTGTGATGGCGGGTCGGGAGATGGTTTTATTGATTTTTTTTGTGTTGACCTTTTTTTTTTTTACTAAAACAGGACATATTGATTACTTCAAGTTATACGATCCTCATTTATATGCCTGATTCCTAATCTTCACTTCAACAGATGCTCATCAAGAGACCAACAGTGAACAGCTTCAGAGGCTACTTTAGTTCTTCACTCATAGCATAATAAGCACAATCAGATGACACACGCCATTAACCAGAGCCTGTTGGACACCAAACAGTGGAATTTTATAGGGAAATAGTGATGGGAATATGGTGGCTATTTTACATTCATCAGTTTTGTTTTGGGCTTTCTTTTGGTGAGGATATCTAAATTTAGTTTTTTACTCCTGAACAGAATTGACTCAGCGTCGTTTTCCCATAAACTATTTTAGCTGCTGTTTTTGCTGAACACAGCTATAATTTCAGATTTGATGTAATTTGTCTGTGTGTGCCAAGTGTTACAAATCACTTCTGAAAATGCAATCTGTTCAGGAACGCCATTACAAAGTTATTGCACAATGTAGAACAATTACTTCTGACATTTCCCCCGTCCCTTTTGCTTTCTTTCTCTTTTCTTGATGTCTGCCCTTTAATAAGTTGATTTCGGATAAGAAGTGACACAGTGGCGCAGTGTGAAGCACTGCGGTTTAACAGCAACAAGGTACCGGGTCTGATACCACCTCCGCTGGCCTTTCCATGCAGAGGTTGCATGTTCTCCCCGTGTCTGCGTGGGTTCTATCCCGCCACTCCACTTACCAGTCCAAATACTCCCAAATGATGCAAAATAGTTGAACCGGTGACTCTAAATTGCCCGTAGGAGTGAATGTGAGCGTGAATGCTGTCTGGCTGTATGTCTGTCGGCCCTGGGATGAACTGGCGACTCGGCCAGGATGTGATCCGACTCTCCTCCAATGCCAGCTGGGATAAGCTCCAGACAAGTGGTCACAATAAATATCGTGTAAGAACAACTATCTTGAAATTCGGCGACCAATCAATAGATAAAGGGATGCCCGTGTGATTACAACACTTGTCATTTCTTAATTCTACCCAACAATTAATCTTCACCCTTATGAGCTACATATGGGTAAGACTTTTGCAAAACTACAGTCATTTTCCAAGAACAAAATATATACATTGCTCAAAAAACTTAAGGGAAAACTTAAATCACAGTCCAGATCTCGTTGAAAGAAACATTCCAGTTGCAACTCCAGTGAAATTCATCACAACAACGTGACCCAGGAGTGTGTTTGATCACCACATGCGAAGAGGACCTCCTGAAAACATCTTGGGCTGCTCCTGAAGATGGAGGATGGTGTCCTGGGGGATATCCTCACAGACCTGGATCAGGACTCCTGGCCGGTCTGTGGTCAGTGGTGGTGACTTCTGATTACATAACGTATCAGAGGTTATCAGGTGGATTCTGGTTAAGGGAACATGAGTGCCAGTCAATGACAACAATACCTTCATGCTCTAGGAACTGCCTACACACCCCGACCAGAGGCCGGGCATTGTCCCGGACCGGGAGGAACCTAGGGTCCACTGGACCGGTGTAAGGTCTGATAGTCGGTCTGAGTATCATCCTGGTACCTAACAGCAGTCAGAGTACTGTTGGGTGACCCGTGGAGATCTGTGAGACCATCCAAGGATCTGTCTCCCCAGACCATCACTGACCCACCACCAAACCGGTCCTGCTGGATGATGATTCAGCAGCATAACTTTCTCCAAAGCGTCTCCAGATTCTGTCACGACTGCCACATGACCTCAGTTTGAACCTAGTCTCATCTGTGAGGAGAACGGGGCTCCAATGAAGAACCTGCCAGTTCTGCTGTTCTCTGGTGAACGTGTAACTGCCCGTCTCCTGGCATCTCCAACATGTTCTTCAGACTGTGCTGGGAGATGCAGCAAACCGTCTTGCAACTGCACGCATGGTTAAGCCAGCCTGGAGGAGGAGGACTACCTGTGCAGCGTCAGTGAGCTGCAGGTACTGCCTCATGTCACAAGTAGTAACTAAGAAACTAACGGAACACAAAACTAGAGAAGAGTCAGTCAGGAAAGATAAGTAGAGTGAAATGGATTGTGGCCACCACCTGCAGAACCACTCCCTTTTTGGGGGTTGTCATGTTGTTTTTCTCTCCAGTGCACCTGTTGTCACTTTCATTTGCACCAAAACAGGTGAAACTGATTCAGTCTCTTGTGCTTCCTACAAGGACAGATTGAGATCCCTGAAGTTTAAGTGGCATACTGGAATGATTAATTGTTCCCTTCATTTTTTGAGTAGGGTATAATAAACAGATATACAAACAAATAAAACTAAATGTTTATAATTTTACAAAGATTAAATTTTGTCATTGAAGTGGAAAATGATAATTTGGCTAAATTGTAGAATATACATACACCTGGAAAATGGGGTTGCAAGAACTTTATTTCTATTATGCTATTCTTGCTTCACTAGCTAGTTGTCTATGTCTCAATGGCCACCCTAGATGTATCCAATGATCTGGTTTCTAAATCTTCTTACATCCTTTTCATGTCTCTCCAGTTGCACAATTTATTGTTGACCTATTGACCTGTGTGCAAGGAAGAACGTGATTGGCTTGAGAAAGGTCAGTTGCATAATTCCCCCGCTAGCGTAAACTTCACCTCCTAAAGTTTTTGGGCCATCATTTTTTTCAACCGTAGGTCCGATTTAGTCCAAATTTGGTACATATGAATTTTTGTTTTGAGAGACACCGGCGGGCAGCTCCACTCCATTACACTGTATACTTAAAAATAATTCTACATTGAAGCTGGCGTACTGGATATATGTGCCTTACACATGAACTTGTAGTTTTACTAAGAGAAAAAAACAGGGCGATAGAATTTCTCTCTCACACATGGCTGAGGGAAAGAGATTAAGTATAGTTTGAGGTGTTGGCAAAAAAAAAAAGGCTGACCCCTAAAACTACAATTTTCTGCTTTGAGTTTAGTTAAATTCTCCATAATGGACAAAAGTGACAGTTTGCTCAAATGAACAGTTGTACAGCAGGATAATATGCTTCCTGTTGAACATCTACTTCATCACTCACTCACTCACTCACTCATTCACTCACTCACTCACTGGGGAAATGATCCATTGTTATAATATCCCTCTGATTCAGAGTGATAGAGCCAATTGCTCTCAGTAAAGTGTGTGTTTCTGTGATTTTGTCCTCATGTTTGGGACAATGAGTTTTTGAAATGAGTGTAATTATGTTGCCAATTGCAGCAGGTTACTGTTGTGATTAATATTTGCTGGTTTTGTGTGTATATGTGTGTGAGTGTGTGTGTGTTTTTGTGAGTGTAAAAAATTTATAATAACATGTTCCTGATGAGTCACCTCCCATTCCCTCTCAGGTGCAAACAGCAGGAGCCCCTGGGTAATCTGCTCAGTAAATTGGAGGTTTGTTTGAATTGCTATCAGCTCAGGACACTGTGTCTGTGTGTGTGTGTGTTTTGATCAGTGGAAGCTATCTAGCTGAATGTGTGATATGTCTCTCCATTTGTTGCTTGGCTTTTTTAAAATTTTATTATTTATGATTAAAGTAGTATTAACACTAAATAGACTTTAATCATTATTACTATTATTTTTACTGCTGATAGCAGAACCCTTTCATTATTATATTAACATACACTGCAATATCAAACCCACGTTTTATGATTCCTGTATTGATTCTAACTCCTTGGAATTTTATATCCTTGCACGGCCAGCAGAAAAGGTTTCACTATGCAAATATAGTCTATAAATAACCAAAAGAGAATCAGATTAACCTTAAAATGTCCTGCTCAGTTGTTTGGTTGAGCAAATTTAGAGTCTCTATTTCTTATTGAAAAATGGGACTGTATGACCAAGTGACAGCATGTATATGCTATAGAGTAAGGGACCAAGGATGGAGCCTTGTGGGACACCACAGGCCAGAGGGGCCGACAAGGAAAATGCATTTGTCATGGCTATTGAGAAGATTCTTTTCAATAAGAAGGCATTTTTTTCCTGTAAGGGCCACATCCTCCCTGTATGTTAAAACCTCAAAGATGTTATTTACACAATACAACCCCAAAAGTTAAATAAGAGCCAAATAGCTTCCTTAAAACATGCTTTACCAAAAAAAATTGAATTAAAATGAAATATTTTACTTAGATTAAAATTATATCACATTAAATTATCTAAATATTCAGCTCCAGGTTGTTATTATCAATTATCAGTATCAAAGATATAAACATTAATAAATGGACTAAATCAGACCAATGGATGGAAAGTTATGTCTGAAAAGAGTTGTTTCCATACAAAAGCTCCCCCTAGTGAGTAAAAAGTCAGAACTGAGCTGAGAAAAAATATTCAACTGAATTTATCTTATTACCTAGTCAGTATGGTTGCTTTTGAAGAAGGCTTGGCGCTGTGGAGCATGTGTTGTTAGTAGACGCGTCCTGACCGGCTCCTGCATGTTTAATCGAAAATAGTTGGGCAAGCTAGTTTACTTTAAATTTTTGTACACTCAAGTTTTACTTAAGAAGCTAAAAATGGCAGGGAAGACTGGCTCACGTCAGGAACGAGCGGACAAAGCCATATGGCTTTTGTCCACTCGTTCATCACACCGTAGGGGACGGAGTGATGAACGATATAATCCCCTACCCCAACTGATACAATATATTTGGTCTGTGACCCGAGTTGTATAATGTCAAAGTCAGGGAGTTGGAACGACAAGCAAATAACAAACCGAGAGATATTTATTCAGGTCTAACGCATTGAATAAGACTTTTGTAGCATGTTAGCAGTGCTGATTTAAAAGAGTAGGACATTTTGTGTGTCTGCAGAGTGGGAGGGCATTAACATTAAAATGGCTGATTCTGCAGTGGAGAGCTGTGTTATTCCAACAATGAACAAGATTTAAGAAGGACACACATTGGGAATCCCTTTTTATTCCCCCGTCTGTCAGTGTCAGCATGTCTGTGTGGAGTGCAATAAAAACATAGAGGCAGGAAGTGTGTCTGTGAGAAGGGATGAAGAATGCTTGAGTAATCATCAGGAACCTTATCTACAATCTGCTTTAAATCCGTTGTCCAATAAGAGCACACTCTTGGGGTTCTCTCTCTCTCGCTCTCGCTCTCTCTCTCTCACACACACTCACACACAGTCGTGCAGAGAGTCAGGTAGCCACAGATTGAAATCAGACACCCAAAAGGTTCATGGTCATTTTCAGCATTTGCTGACATCAGGGCCCCTGAGTATTTTTTTTCAGTCTTTAACAATATCATGAATGTGGAGAGATTAGTGACTGAAGGGTTGCCAAAATCTGGTAGCAACAAGATACGCCAGAGAGTGTGAACAGCATCAGATTCAAGTCGGTTGGGCAGCATGATGCTTTCAGACCTCATAGAAAACATTTTGATGTTTGGACAAGCAGGTAATGCTCACTTCAGTACAAACCATCATCAGAAACTCAAAAACACATAAATGCCCATTGTCAAATCACCAGTTTTGTTTCATATATTTTGCTCACTAGACCTCTTCCCCCAGACCAAGGTTAATATCACCCTTATTCTTATGGCTATTTCTGCTGAACATGAACATGATCTGTGCAAAATCTGGGGTTACTTCAGCATAATGTTTGGACTGTACTGTCCTTGGCTGATGCTGAGACTCTTTTTTGCATCTAGACTTAAGCTGTGTGCTCTCTTTGAACCTTTCAGAGGGATTTCTGATGCATTCAATAAATCACTGATGGTCGGTTGCCCCATCACACTGAAAATCCAAACCTTTTCTCTACCTTTATTCTTCAGCTCACTAAACACTGATCGATTTTTGTTTGGGATTTGGCATTAGGACTGGGAAAATATGATGGCCTTTGTACTCCAAATTATTTCACAGGCTATTCCACAATACTTTGATTGCAATCTCACTCTGCTTGCAAAGTTTTCTCTCTTGTTGACACAAACTGGTTTTGTTACAAATTGGTGCTGATGGACAAGATGCCTTGACCTCCTCATACTGTGTCACGTAATGAAACTAACTGACCCACGCCTGGACCCTTGCATTCACCATCAAAGCCAAAACATTTGTGGAAGATGGCAACAGATCATGGAGGCCCATGTAAACGTGGGCCTCCATCCTCCAGCACCTGAACTCCCCAGGAACCTACGCCAGGATCCTGTTCCTGGAGTTCAGCCCTGTTTTTAACATCATCATTCGGGCTTTGCCCCGAGACAAGCTGTCCTAGCTGAACGTGCCTGACGTTCACTGACTTCAAGTCTGACAGGAAGCCTTCATGAGGCTGGGTCAGGAGGTTTCGGACTCTGTCCATCAGCAGCGGCTTCCCACCGAGATTGTGTTCACCAACAGCTGAACCTCCAGCCACCAGTCTGACAAATTCCAGTTTGCAGATGGCACCACCCTCATCAGGTTCATCTTATATGTGGATCAGTTTGTCTACAGACAGTATATTGACCGACAGATGGTTTTGGAAATCGGGAAGAACACAGACCCTTCCACATCCATGAGCCTGTGAGGCTCCCCTTCCATTGTCATGGAATCAATTCGCTTCCTGGGAACCATCATCTCCCAGGACCTCAAAAGGGAGCTGAACATCAGCTCACTAAACTATAAAGCACAGCAGAGGTTGTACTACCGAAGACAACTGGTGCACTTTTACACGTCCATCACTAAGTCCATCCTCGCCTCCTCCATCACCATCTGGTCCGGCTACAATCTGCCGTCTCTTCAAGACTTTTAGTCCAGGACCCTGAAGTGGGAAAGATGGATTGTAACTGACCCCGCTCACCCAAGCATTATCTGTTTGAGATTCTCCCCTTTGGCAGGAAGCTGAGGTCCATCAGGCCACAAAAACAGCTTCCTCTCATCTGCTGCTGGACTTCTAAACAGGCTGTATTTGTGTAATCCAGTTCATGGGTTCAAGCATTGGGCAAAATGCTTTCTTAAAGAAATTTGATTAAAGACATAATCTAATTAACCGACATGGGCAAGTTTGGAATTTGTTCTAAAGGTCAGTCAAAATACGTAATATGTTTGTAATACGCTAAACATTTTCAGGTGGCGCAGTGGTTAATGCTGCCTCACAGCAAGAAGGTACTGGGTTCAAATACATCTCTGCCGGCCTTTCTGTGTGGCGTTTGCTTGTTTTCCCTGTGTCTGTGTGGGTTCTCTCCAGAAACTCTGGCTTCCTCCTACAGTCCAAAAACATGCAATATAGGCGAATTGTGGACACTAAAATTGCCCGTTAGTGTGAGTGGTTGTATGTGTCGACCCTGTGATGAACTGCCTCTTGCCTGATGTTAGCTGGGATAGGCTCAAGCCCCCTGCAACCCTGTTCAGGATATGTGGTTGAGAAAGAATGAATGAATTTTCAGTTAAAAGCTTTTATGTCGTCTGGGTCTCTTGTTGGGGACATACTAGTGACCTGTATCTTCCTGCAGAAGGCTGATTATGTAACCTGTGGTGCCCAGAAGTTCCCTTTTTTACTTAAGGCCATGCTGCAGACTAATTACTCTCTATGCTATTCCAACAGGCAACATGCATCCTGGTTTGGTTCTGCTGTTTTCCACCTTACGGCATCCTCACACACACATTCTCCATTCAAGCACACTTTACACCACCGACCCAACTGAATGCTCACATTCATTATTGTTAATATTTAGTTCAGTTTAGAACTCCACTTAGGTGCTATAGTTGGATCTGAAAAGATCAGTTCATGTTCACAATCTCTCTGATGTGACTGCATTCAAATCAGTTCTGCAAGGAAGAAATTCCACAAAAGCAATGTCAGAGACTGATCCCTTGAAGTTGCTGAAGGTGATACAACCTGCTACTGAGCTTTTTCTCACACTGGAAATTTTAGGAAAGGAACTCTATTAAATAAGATTACCATTCAAAACTTGGGCAGTTTTCTGTACTTTCAAAGGACATCATTTACAAAAAATAAATCTCAACTACACTCTGGTTCCTCAGTTTCCCTCCTAATCTCATGTCATCCCACCACAGCCTATCTATCCCACCTCTTGATATTTCTCCCTTGTCTACTGCCCGTCCATCGATTCTTGATTTCCTGAAACTCTTCCCATCCCCCATTTCCTCCCCCTTTTGCCTCTTTTCGTCCATCTGTCTCCTGCTGCGTCTCTCTCTCTCTCTCTCTCTCTCTCTCTCTCTCTTTCTCTCTTTCTCTCTTTCTCTATCCTCTCTCTCTCTTTCTCTTTCTCTATCCTCTCTCTCTCTCTATCCTCTCTCTCTCTCTCTCTCTCTCTCTCTCTATCCTCTCTCTCTCTCTCTCTATCCTCTCTCTCTCTCTCTCTATCCCCTCTCTCTCTATCCCCTCTCTCTCTATCCCCTCTCTCTCTATCCCCTGTCTCTCTCCCAGTAATGTATAGCACCTAAAGGTATTATTCCATCTAAAGGACCCTGTAATCAAAATATTCTCTGACAGAACTAATATGGAAATCTTAGCCAGTGGGGAGTTATGGTTAACATTTTGTTAAGTGTGTGTTTTGACGCGTGCATGTATGTTCATGGGTGTGAGCTTTTGTGTGTGTGTGTGTGTCTGATAATGAGACTGAGAAGTGATTCTCATTTCTGCGTGATAAACTGTAGAGGAGCTGGTCATTAGTGGAGTACAGGTGTGTGTGAGCGGGCTAGTTTGTGTGTGTGATAGGAAGGGTTCAAGGCCAAATTGACATCAAATGCTCTAAATTAGCCCCGCTTGTCTCCATTGATTTACGGTGGTTGAGTAAATTGCATCTGTGCAAGGGGTGTGTGTGTGTGTTGTGTGGGTGTGTGTGATTCCATTCAGAAAAGTTAGAGATGTGGATTTTCTTAAAGGATCTGAATATAAGCCATATCAAGAAGATCTTTTCATATATTTTTTAATATTCTGTAAAGATGAATACGGTAAAAACAAGACAAAAAAGCGTAATTATTTGAATCAGCTTTAAATGGGCCTGTGGTGAGGGTAAAACACGGCACATGGGTAAAATGAATAATACATTATATTTTTTTCTACAGAAGTTGTTCTGTTCAAATAATTTCAATGCATTGTAATTTTCCCAGTTGTCATCTAGGATGGTTTCCAAACTTTTTCCAAGAGTGTGCTCCTCTTCAATCACTTTTCCTGCTGAGTACCCCATTAGGGGGGGGTTTTCAAGGCACATATTCAGAAATATAAAAATATATTCTTTGAAAGTCCGTAATAAAAAATTAATGTGAAAACAAGGAACATTTAGATAGCTCTTATTTTATTCACTTCATAAAAATTCTATGTCTTTGGTCCATTTTTTTTCCTTGAACATAAAGCTGAGATTAATTTCAGATTTTGAGTTTAAAGCTGCCAGACAAATCTATTGGAGTTCAAAGTATAATATTTCCTTATAAAATAGTAGCTTAGACTTGCACTTACACAATTGAACTCACAGGCGTCTCCAACAATTGCAGAAAATGTGCCGAAATTCAAATGTCCCTATAATGTCCCATTGAAAAATTTACCAAGCCTACGCTGTCGCCCTTGACCACAAGGGTTTATCCACAAAAGCTTGCATTCCCTGTATTGTACAAGCAATTGCCTGAATAAACTCGGAAATTAAATGTGATTCATTAATAATCTCAAACTGTCCATAAATACTCTTTGAAGTTATCACTATGAAGTCAGCAATATGTTCTAAAATAAAATCTCATAGTGACTCAATGATGAAGATGAATACAGTTAACTAGTTTTCTGAGCTCAGTTATTATATGAGACAGATGTCCTTGAGTCATATGAGAAATTTAGACACAATTGGCCTTATAGTTGGGAAATTTACCGGGGAAAAACTATGTTTTCCACAGAAGCTCCCCCTGATGAGTAAAATATGAACTATTATAGTGAAATAATACACCTATATGCAAGATAGATCTCCTTGTGTGGATTAATCTGAGCCAATCTGTACATAATCTGACATATGGTTGGGAAGTAACGTTGAACATGGTGGGAACTTTACCATGAAGCTGTGCTGTGTACCTAAATGATACGGTTTACTCTGTGAACTGCAATGCAATCTGTTAGGAATTAAAAACAATTACAGAGTATCACTCTCACATTATTATAGCATATTTCACTATAAATTTACAGCAAAGATATACCCGTATCTCCCCTCCCAAAAACAAACAAACAAAGATCAGACAAACAAATACAAAGACAATTTTCTCTCCTTACGTTGACTGGACATGATCTATAATGATCGGCACACAAACCAGAAGCAAGCATGCACACACCTGCACACACACACTCACACATACACAAACAATAACACACACACACACACACACACACACACACACACACACACACACACACACACACACACACACACACACACACACACACACACACACACACACACACACACACACACACACACACACACACACGGCTTCACCCCCTGCTCTCCTCAGCAGTCCTAAATGGATTTGAATGTATTCAGTTTTCTCCACTGAGCAAAGAGAGCTATAGTTTTCCAACTGGGGAGAGGGAGAAAGTAAATAGCGAGATTTGTCAATGGTGGTCATCTTCCTCCTGCATCAGAGTGGAGTGTGTTGTCTGTACAAGTTGTCAACAGAAATTATGTCAGAGCTATTTGACCTGACTGAGAAGATCACTATCTTATCTCCTCTTCCTTTCTTTCATCCTGAGACACAAGAGCTGAGAAGGACCTTTATCTCATGCGGGAATAGGAACACTTTTTCATCTCTCACGCACATGTACGAACACCATTTTTAACCGAGAGCATTTTCCAAGGATAACAGTAAGCGTGTTTTCTGTCAGGCTCATCACCTCATCTCCTTGCCCCTCTGACTGCACTGACATGAACGTGCTGTGTGTAAACTCTGCTAGCATGGTTCATCACCTGGCTGCTCTCTTTGAGAGATAATAATAAAGCACCTCATACGAGTGGAGTCATATCCAAGCCCACATTATGTGATCTTTTCATTAATGCACTGCAGTCAAGGTCTGGGTTCAATGAACAAAATCTTTATCAGTGATTGCTTTATTGAAAGTCCTCCCATGCATTTTTATTAAATATGAACTCCTGGGAGAGTACCGGCGTTAACTATGGATGGAAACAGAAGATCCACTGTGGTGACCTCGAAAGGGAACCGCCGAAAGATGAATCAATCATGTCCAGCAAACATGAATCAAAGAAAAATTCAGATAGCCTGCAGTAATGAGAAGAGCAGCTACTTCTGTGTAATCCAGGCTATGGCAGCCAGTGAATGAAATAAATTCTGGTTGCGTGTGGGATGGATTTAAATGTACAATGAGGCCTACGCTGCCCTCCCCAACAGCAAAGGATCTTCTCCTTTATGGTCTTTTGGCTGTTCCATTTTGGATATGCCAAAGTCTACATGTTGTCGTGTTGTTGTGCTCAGTTTTTTCATTATACATTAAGTAATATTAAAATGCTACTGACGTTGTCTGACGAATCTATTGAAAGATAGTTTAACCGAGCACATTCTAGATAAACTATCTCTATGATCCTTACTCTGGTAATTAATAACAACAGAATTGAAAGAAATCACCCAAATTAGAACCAATAACAGAAATGTATAATGAACACAATCTAATTCAATCCTACTTGGACATAACTTTAGCAATAAAGTATGTGTTTGCTATTGCCCTAAAAATATTCGCCTTTTCACGGTTCATTTGATTTGTGTTTTGTTTGACAAACCTCTCTACGTTGCAACTCTTATATTTCGTCAAGAGTTCTGGGTAGTGACCAACACAATGACGAGGAAGAACTTGAATCATTTTAGGAAAGTTCAGTTTAATATTTCTACCACTAGGTGCTGGTTTATCTCCAAAGATTTTCAGACATATCTTCCGAGCTGATGGTCCGATTTACAGCTAGTCCAAAATTGGTGCAAAAGCATCAACTGGAGGAGATACAGTACACCTTGTGTGAGACCTATTTCACTCAAATAGTTCATATTTCAGAAGCTCTTTTTTATGAAAAATACTTTTTTTGGACTTCCCAAACCATTGGTTCGATTTATTCTGAATGAACTTCGTATGAACCTTCTCAATGAAATATAACTTGTATTTGTCCGTTTTTAGTGTAATTGTTCATATTCCACTCCACTCAAAAACTTGACTATTACATCCCAACAATACGTCTGATTTTGTCCAAAATGGCTCATATTAATCCAAACAAGAAGGTCGATATTGTATATACTGTTCATCCTTAACTATAATAGTTCATTATTTACTAATTAAGGGGAGCTTTTTAAAGACATCGCAGTTTCTCCTCCATTACTTCCTAAATATACAGTGAGTCCAATTGTGTGTAAATTTGGCTCACATGAATAGAAACAGCGAAATCTCTCTGTCCTTATTACAGCGCTCAGAAAAAAAAAGTTAACTTTATTTATTGTCATTAATCAATCAGTGGGATCTGATCTTAGAGCATATTGCTGACTTCATAGAAATTGTTAGATTGAGTCAATATGGACTGTTGGAGTTTATAAATGAGTCACATTTAATTTAAGACGTTCAATCAGGGGAATTACTTGTACAATGCAGGGGAATGGAGGCGTTTCGGGGATATAACCCTTGCTGTTGCGAGACGACAGCGTAGACTTAGTTCCATTAAAGTCATAGGTCACTTTAAACTATTTTTTGGTTTATTTCTTTCTTTGGTTTTTCTTGCAACCTCCTAAGGCTCTGTCTTTAAAGAAACCCTTCTAATGAGAATAACTCGTCTGAACGGGTTTTGCTGTTAATGTTGGAGCAACCGTGCAATAAAAAGTGGGAAATCTCCAATTAAGGAATTTTACTGCTTGGGACTAATCCTAACTGAAGTGAAAAAGTAGTGCAGGTCAGAGACTGTGGTCAGTCCGGCGGTCAATAAGCACATCAACCAGACCATATGCCACTACACAGAGAAACAGCTCTAGGAAACATATTCTTCTCATTTATCACAAGGTTTCCATTACAGTCTGTATTTGAAAAGTTTTGGACAATGTATGTTATGAATGCCTTTCTTCTTTTGAAATACTAAATATTTGTTGTTCCTTGACTCCCTATAATAGTGACAAACCAAAAAAAATCTTGAAATAAGAGAAGAAAAAAAATAGTGTTCCATTAGTCCAAACAGCCAGAAGGACATCATTGGAATACAGGCAATTAATTTATACAAGGTTTACTTTGTACCTCATGCTTGCTGAGTTACTGCCTTACTTTTTTTGAAACCCTACGAGAAATAGTTCAATTAAAAAAAAAAAAAACTGTTTTCAAGCTTAAATCCCCAGCGAGTGTTTGTGATGGCGAAGGAAAAGTCATTGAGGGGAAATCAGAATAATATTTAAAAATGCTCTGATTCGCTTTCTTTTACTGTAACACGTCCGGATGGCCGTTGAGATAAGAGAATAGGAGCTTGTGACTGGTAAGCCAGAAAAATAAGTGAGGGGGAAAAGAGTGTGCAACCGGAGAGGACAAGTGGAACAAGGAGCAAATAGGATGTAGAGAGCAGAGAGAAGTGACAAGAGAATAATTTGGGATTCATCTCAGATAAATGCACCAAGGCAAGGGCGATGACAATCACATGTGCTGCTAATTGAGGACGGATGAAGGATGAATGTCTGGAGAGGTTCTAGTCTGTGGGGCCAGCAGTCAGTGTCTCTTCTTCAGATGAACCACTAGGGGGGGCAGTCGATCCTTCTTTGCCTCCTGAACAGACCATGTAGTCAAACAGACAGGAAAGGAGACAGACAGGCCCACGTATCTCCCTCCATCTCCGGAAATCCTCCCATCCCTCCGCCGACGGACTGATTTGCAATTCAATAAGTCACAATGTCATCTCTTTAGCTTTTACACATTTAGCTGACAAAGGGAACCAGGGCGCGCGCTGCCTTATGAAATATCGCCTCGGTCTCAAAGAAGACCGTAATGTTCTCCTCTCTCTCCCATCAATAGACAGTGAATGAGTTTTATTGCAAGGTGCCTGGTGAATCACATTTGTAGCTGTACAAGTTGACACAGGCCGCTGAAAAGCGTTACCCCCACTTCCCAACAAACACACACACGGATATACACACACACACACACACACACGCTCACACAAGAGCTCGTGCGAACTTGGTGTCAATCGATTCCTGCGAGAACACGTGTAGCGTTTGTCTTTGTATATATAATACAGAAAGAGGACAAACGGTCCCTCCGCCGCGCCTGCTCAAAAATACACCGAATTTAATTAAAAAGTTCCAAATTAGTTCTAATCTGATATTCTAATCCGTCTTGTATCTCAACATCCCCTAAAACCGTTTACCACCGTCATATGGACTGATCTGCAGGACTTAAAAATCCTCAAAATGTGGTTTACAGGACTTGTACATTCTATATAATGATCTACAGGACCCCTGAAGAATCCTGTAAGCAGATGGGCCAATAGAACTTTAAAGCCTCCTAAAAATATTCTACAGAACTTTAAAGTTATTTTATAGAAGGATCTACCGGATTTTAAAGATTCCTGATCGACGGGACCCCTAAAGCCTCCTGTCAACGGATGGATATACAGAACTTATAAA
Organism: Lophius americanus; assembly: GCA_037951165.1. NCBI lineage: Eukaryota > Metazoa > Chordata > Actinopteri > Lophiiformes > Lophiidae > Lophius > Lophius americanus. The sequence goes on along the minus strand of JBBDHG010000032.1, from coordinate 4,300,109 downwards.
TCCTCGTAAAAATGATCTACAGGACTTTTAAATCCCATCTACAGGTTCTTTAAAGATGTCGAATTGCTAAAGACTCCTGAAGACAGATGGATCTACAGGACTTTTAAATCATGATAGAAACTTATTCAGACAACTCTTCAATCTTAAAGACTCCAGATCTACAGGATCTGGAGTCTAGGATGTTCAATCCTCCTAGACTAATATTCAGGACCTCTAAACCTTCTAGATATGATCTACAGATCTGCAGGACTTTTACAGCCACCTAATTTAGAGGACCTCACAAGTCTTTTACAGACTTATCTATAGGACGTTTAAATCCTCTTATAGAATAGTTTCAGAACTCTTAAAGACTATTGTTCTCAAGGACTTCCAAAGCTTCCTACCGATGGATCAATCATCCTAGAGACTGAGCTGGACTTTTAAGTCCTTCCTGATCTAGACAACGTTAAAAGCCTCCCCAAGACTGATCTAGAGGACTTTTGAGCCCCCCTGATCTACATGTCTTCTGAAGCCTTCTACATAATGACCAAGAGGACTTATAAAACCTCATATTGACTTATTTTACAGGAGAGTCTGTCCACATAATACCCAATCGAATGGACCTATAGAGACCCCTGATCTAGTGGGCTCCAAAAGCCTTGCAGAAACGGATCGACAGGATAGTCTAGCCTCAAAGAGACTGATCGAAAGGACTTTTAAGGCCTAAATTTGGATTGTTTTGGTATTTCAGGTTTTCACTATTTCCTTTGTTTTGTAAAATGACACATCATGGAATATCTCCAGTATTTGTGGATAATGATATCTTTGTCCCTAAAGATAATAATACAAATAATAATAATTATTATTTGTATTATTATACACGCCACAAGGATACAAGAAATGAAAGAAAAGCCTGAAAGGACATCTACACCCACCATTGGCTGCTTAACTGTCACTCAATTCCCCAAACCCCGCCCTCACCCCCAACCCTCCTCTCCTCCGCTAATTCTCCTCCTTCCTCTCCTCTGTCGGCTTGTGGAAGCATCAGACTCCCTCCTCTTCTGTCTTCCTCTCCCTCCATCCCACAGACGAGTGGATTCAGCCTCTCAAGTTGAGCCCATCCGCGCACACTCTCTCAGAACACGCACAGAGGAGAGGAGGAGAGTCGGGAGACGGACCGGGAGGAAGGGTAGAAGAAGTGAGGACGGAGCTTCTACCGGCAGAGCGGAATTTAATTTGGATTTTATTTGAGTGACAGAGTTTTGGTAGGTTTTTTTTTGTTCAACCACGCCAGTTAAATGGACTTTTTTGTTTCGTTGGAAGACTTGTTTGTCCACTTTGCAGACCTTTTTAAACTTTTGATGAACGAAAAGTGACAGAGGGGTTTCTCTCTCTTTCCGGTTTTGGACGAATAAAGCCGAGGAGCGCACTCATAAAGAAACGGCTGGAATCCCCTTCTCTGGCTTGAAGGAGACATAAGCAGACTTTTTTGTTGGAGGAGGGGGGGGATATAAAAACAATTAATCCAGCATGCAGCGGAGTCCCACGTCGGACGTTTCCTGCTTTTATTATTGACTCCAGAAGGATTTATTCTAAACCTCCTCATCTCCGCGGTGTGTTTTGGTCAAACGCGATTATTGATGGCACTGATGCGGCAGTGATCTGTTTTGGGGAAGACGGCAAACCTAAGAATACTCAAAACCATTCCGGTTTAACAAACAGTTTGTGTAGGTGTTCACCAAAGGATGGAGCCGGTCTGGGCTCGAGGCGCTCCGGTGCGTCGTTGCCTCTGGAAGACGGTCTTTCTGATTCTCCTGTGGAAAGGTAAGAGATGCTAATGCTGGAGAAAACTTGTTGCTACTTTGAAAAACAATCGTTTTATACAAACATAGAAAATAAACAAGATATCCGGCTGTTCATTTCATTTAAATACCTCTTTCGGTCAAAGGATTTTCTTTGTCATCTTATTGTTTGAGCTGGAATGTCACAATTTTTAAATTTTCTTTTGTGTATCTCTCATTTACAATAGGAGATTCTGTCTTTTTGTCGTCTCAAATTTACTTGGTATCAGTGCCTACTGACCCCTGATTTGTAGAAGGGAAAAAGTTTCTTTGGCTTTTTGATGCACTTTGGAGACGAGTGATGCAGATGAGGGCAACCAAACTCTGAACCCAGTTACCCTCTTCCTGATTTTCCTGATCCTCACATAAATCAGCCTGACAGTAGGCTGTTCATCACCGAAAAGTGTCAAACCGGATAAAGTTGCTTGAATTCATTAAAATGAAAGAGAGTTTGATTCGTAATCACAGACTATAACTAGTGGCAGGCGAGGGTTTGTCACCGAAATAAATTAAAATGTTTCTTTTTTTTTAAGCCAAATGACGATCGATTAGCCCATATTCACCTTGACACCTCTCGTATCCGTGCCTGTGTGCAGAATAATAATAAGTAATTGACTAAGCCGAAGCGTCAGATGATACCCGGTGGTTTTATGATGGCTCAGAGAGGACTGGTCAGCAGATGTCAGTGTCTTTCAGGCAAAAATATCAATCTTATTTAACATTTACATTGAGGAGAAATGACACATGCATGACCTCTTTTGCACTCCTGGAATCCGGTTTGGAGACTTTGGGACCCCTGTCAGGTGTAATCTCAAGGCTTTTTTTTAATGGCAAATATGATCACATTTCCCTTTGTACCTCCATTTTATTTTCACTATTTGTAGTTAAACCCAGCCGGGGTTTCTATTCATTAAACATTTCATGGGAAATCATGACGAGATTTATCAACAAAACTGATCGGTCCAGACTGAAGATGAACAACTTCAGTTTGGGAACCCGTCGTAATCTTTGTCTGACCTGTATTGTAGCCTATGTCTTCAAAAAACAAAAAACGAAATAACACAATTTAGCTGGTTTTCATAATTTGCAGGGGAGATCCGCTGCCTTGTGTCGTAACCTACATCCAAAACTTCACCATCCGTGTAACTGGCTGAGACAAAGAAGCATTAAATGAATGGCTGACTGATATTTTGGATTTCCAGCCTTCTGGGCTCGGGTTTACGACAGTCCTTCATTGTTAGTATCACACTCCAGTGTGTGTGAGTGTGTGTGTGTGAGTTCTGCGTGCGTGGGTTTTAATCAGCAGCGATCACTGACGGGTCACTGAGCCGTCTCTGGGTTATGCGCTCCGACGAAAGGTGTTCGCTGTGGCCTCGACGTGCGTCGCACCCACAGGAGACTGAGAGGAGGGAGAGGCGCCGGAAAACAGCTGTGACCGACAAAACGGCCGAGTAACCAAAAGATGTGAAAAAACCCCAAAAGCCCTACTCTTCTCTTCTCCTCTCTTTTCTCTTCTTTTCCCTTTTTTTCTCTTTTCATCTCTTCTCTTCTCTCCTCCACATCTCCCCCTGTCCGGGGTTTAACAGTGTTTTATTGGGCATTGGGGAGCCCTATCTCTAATGGTGTAATGACCACCTGAGGCTATTTTAAAAAAAGTGAAAACAACCTTTCCATCCCTCTTCTCCCTCCTGGCCTCCCTCTGGCTGTGTTGCCAGATTCCCTCGTGTTCACGTTGTGTGTCAGCTTGTGTTTGCATTAACAGTGGGTGTGCTGCTGTCTGAGACCACACTGAAGCTATTATCTGTTATTCTTCAGGTTATTCAAACCCCATGTCTATATACAGCTGACAGAAATAGACAGCAACAGAAATGCAGCACCTTTATCTTCATATTTTGCTAAATTTCAGTGCATCAGTTGTTTCTGACAAAAAATTTGAGCAGATGTATGAGTGCACTGCACTAAAAAAATGAGAAGTAATGTGTTGGTCTTTCATGTCCCGACTTGTCCCTATTTTCATCATTGTATTTTCATGTCAGTCCGTTTCATTGTAATTACATCATTCTTTTATTTCATCATCAAGTATGTCCTCTGGTTGTGGTTGTTGTCTCGTTCAAAAGCCAAGCGTCATCTAAACGCTCGTGCAGCGGTGGTTAGTTTGGTCTTGGAGGGTTCCCAGGATGAGTCATGACCCTCCACTGGGAGCTGTGTGTGATCTCAGCAGGAAGGCTGCTGTGCGGGCAGGTGGATGGGGAATTCCTCACGCATATTCATGCAAGTCAAAGAATGAATACCCAAGTTAAGTTTTTTATTCATCGTCTAGTTTTTGAAATGTTCCTGCAAGACAATGTTTGAGCGGTATTGTCTTAGTGTGGCCTTTATTTCTTTTCTTGTATTTCCTAATGTTTACCTGCTATATACTGCTGTACAGCGCTTCTTTAGCTCAGCGGGTAGAGCAGCCGCCCGTTAACCAGGAAACCAGGGTTCGAGCTCAGCCCCTGATGCAACACACCATGGGTTCTTCAGCAAGACCCTGAAACCACAGACACTGCTCCCTCAGGGATGGGTTGAATGCAGAGATACATTTCACAACGTTGTACTGTGTAACATGTGATGAGTAAAGATTATTATAATTACATTCCGTATGCTTTATTGAGAAATACCAAAAAAATACCTCTTTGTCTCCATTGATTTGGACTCGTACTCTTATTCTAATGTGGCTGGACAGTTGATATTGGCTCTAGCTAAAATATTAGCTTAAAAATGTATGGAAGATTTCAATCATTTGTCTATTTAATAACACCGAAATAAATGTCTTAACCTGTTCTACTCATTGATCATTTTAAGTAAAGCCCTGCCTGAATTACGTACCCAAAATAAATGTAAAATAGCTGCATAACTTTCAGGTGTATAACCTTGAGGTCTATGGGCAGGAAGGACAATAATTACAATAATTTATTGTACCTATGAGAAATGATTTAACGCAACCTTCTATCCCAGTATATCTATCCACGTCTGTTTTTTTGTTTTTAAAAAAAATAAAAATGCTATCAAATAATTATATAAGGGTAATAGCACTGAAGAAAACAATCAATGAATTTGCTGATGAAAGAAATAGGCCAAATATTGTTACTGCATCATTTCAAATTCTGAAACATCATTGTACGAGCTCCTTGACTCACTCTTGAAGCGTGTCTGAGGGAAAATAAAAAAGTCAAGGTAATAAAAGTTTATGATTGGCTGGCTGGAGTCAGTCAAAACAGTACCTTGGACTTCTTGAGTCGGAGCACAAGCGTTCACGTCATGTTAAACACACTGCTTATCTCTCGGTTTGGCTGAGGCTGACCTTCTTTCCGCTATTGCTTTGTGTGTGAGCAATAGCCGTGTGTGTGTGTGTGTGTGTGTGTGTGTGTGGGACCAAGTTGGTTAACCTGTAAGCACAAATTCAGCACTATTCACCGTTACTCATGCAGTATAGAGCATTAATAATTACCAATTCAAACACACACACACACACACACACACACACACACACACACACACACGTACACACATACTGTGTTAGTTTCACTTATTCCTATACTCCTCCTTTCTGCTGTCTGTATTTTCCTTTGTCTCTCATTGTTGGTTTAATTCACTGGTGGACTGATTAGTCTCTATGCATAGAGCCCACACACACATACACAACCACACACACTCAGGTTCACACACACTGAAATAAGAGAGAGCATTTTAATTGGAATTAGAGATGTGAACTTTTAACATTTACCCACGGATGCTGGTGTGGAGGATGGGAGCGCGTGAGTCTGCTAAAGCTACCATGTTATAAATCGCACGCAGTCACTCTCAGCCCTTTTCTGTAGTCCTGTGTGTAACAGACACACATGTACACAAACACTTAACTGACTAGACAGGACGCACTCTCCCCGTCCCTTTTATCAACGTTTGTGACTTTCCCAGTCGCTTCCAGTACTGATTTATACGTATTCTGTGTGTACTGAATACTGTAGTGTGACTGAAACTTTGCCTCTGCAGGAAAATGGAGGATTTAAAAAGCTCTGGCACGCACCTGCATCATACAAAGAGAAAAAACAGAAGAGCGATGGAATACACATACGTTTGCAGGAAATTTTAAAACAGCTTCTGCTCATTTCAAAATGTTACAATTAAATGTCAATTAAATCAGCTGCAAGTATGTAATATCAGCCAGTCCAATATGCCATGAATGTCATTCACAAGTGTCATTCATTTCGTGTAAATTTTAGACTTTTATTTTATTATACCTACATGTGAAGCTCTGCCTCTCTTGCACGCTTGCTCTCTCTCTCTCTCTCTCTCTCTCTCTCTCTCTCTCTCTCTCTCTCTCTCTCTCTCTCTCTCTCTCTCTCTCTCTCTCTCTCTCTCTCTCTCTCTCTCTCTCTCTCTCTCTCTCTCTCTCTCTCTGCGTGCTGTGGGGTGACCCCCCCCCTGAACTTGATACCCTAAGCAAGTGTATTTACTTAATGAACTCTTTTTTATGATAAAATTTGTGTGCATTGTAATTCTCCATTTTATTTCTTCCACCATAAAAAGTTTTGATTTTCTTTTCCACTTGATGGGTAGAGATACTTCTGCCACACTTTGAAACGCAAGGACACTCACACACTCAAAAACACACACATTTATTCTCAAGCACCAGCATGATAAGGAAAATAATTGGCTCTCATTGATGTAAGGAGGCCAGCTTTTCTTGTCATCGCATGGAGAGGAGGGAGGAGAAGAAGGAGATGACAGATATGAAGAGATTTAAAAGACGGAGGTAGAGAGAGAGACATTTTTTCCCCAATCCCTTGAGAGAGTATTCCCTCCTTCTCTATCAGTAAATCTCATTTAGATGAATACGGTTTGCGGCAGGGTCCGGGCATATTTACAGTGACGCAACACACACACTCACGTGCACATACTCTCACGGCAACACACAAGAGCTCACACTCCTGACATGCATTATCTCTAGTTGGGGTACACTTGAAAAATTCAACAGAAGAATTCAAAGGATGGGAGCTAAATTGTGGAATCATATTCTGCCAATATTGTTGACTTCGTAAAATCAATTAAACTAAAATCATAAAGTGGAAAATAACCCGTTACATTCAGGGGGGACGGGCAGTTTGGTAACAATTAGTCAGAGAAATAAACAATTAATGAAATAATAGCAATTACTTTTGATTTGATGTAATCTAGTTGTTTGTTCTGAACAAATTAATAACGTATGTTTTATTTAAATTGGATTGGTGCATGATGTCATGGCCAAAGAGGAAATAATTGCTCATTATATCATTCAGTTGTACGATATGACTGCTAATAGAAAAAAATGGAAGTCTCTTCAAAAAGTGGCCTTTATACCATATAACTGCTCTCCTTTCTTTCTCCTCTCCATTGTCATGCACTTATATTTTCATCCATCCATCAGTCCATTTTCTTCTGCTAATCTGGAGTCAGGTTGCGGTGGCAGGAGGCTAAAAAGGGCATACCTGACATCCCTCTCCTCAGCAACACTCTTCAGCTCATCAGGGGGGCTCCCAAGGCTTTCTCAGGCCAGATGGGGGCATAGTCCCACTATTCCTGTCTGTTTGACGCTGAAGTAAAAGTTTCCAAAACTTTGATTGACTAAATTGACTAAATTTTTTAGAACAAACCCAGGTAAAACAAACAGGTGGCCAGAAGTAATACGCTACGGCTCATATTTCACCGGTTATTAACTTTGTCTTGATGGCTGATGAAACACAAAAATTGAAAATTAAAAGTTGTGTGAAGAGTAAAAAAAGAATCTCAGGGAAGAGATGTAATCCTAAATTAACTTTTAATAATGATAATAATAATACATTTAATTTCAATGGTTGCTTGGAATGTTAATTTGTCTTTGTCAGGAAGTAAAATTTCAGGAAGTTAACATTCTGATAAAGAATAAAGAGGGGATGCCCCTCTCAGAATGGCTCACATGGACTTTTATCTGGACGGCTAAGGGTGTTTTTTCATTTTCCAGTACAACCCAAGGTTCAGTATTTGTTACGTTGTATATTATTCATCCAGTAAATATTCTGCCCCTCTGTTTGTTGAACGCAGTGGAGGCGTAATCGCCCCCTTGTTCTTACACTTCTAAGCAGAGTTATTCAAAGACGGAACCGACATTTGTGTAAGCGTAATGTGGAAAGGCGGGAAGTGGCTGCAACTTTTTGATGATATACAATGTACGCGACTCACAACTGGGAATCGTAAAAGCAGCTGTAAATAAGAAAATGAAATGAAGTAATGTCTTAAAATTAAGAAGACAGACTGATGTCAGGGAGTTCCTTCCCTTCTGAGCAGACGACAAGATTAACTACCATGTAACAGTGAAGGTAGGATTTTTTCCATGTTAATACTTTTTTTGGATAATGTTACTTGACGCATACATTGGACATCAGCACACGATGGTGACGCCACTCTGTAAAAACCACTGGCTTGTTCAGTGTCAGTAAAAGACTGTTGATTGTGGCCAGACAAAGGCAGGCGTACTCGTAAGTGGATATTTCGAATGAGAATATCCCTTTTTGATTAAATCGAAACTGGAATTATTGGAACATATAGGTTGCCAGCTCACCTGATTCTTAATATTCTCGATGAGATCAGATGAGATTTAGCGTGCCACCCAGAGATGCCATGCAATACCTGGCATTGTGAAATTGCTTGCAACACTCCAACAGGTTCTTGCATTTGGCTGCTTCAAAACACCTTTTGTAGGTGCCTCTAGGCTGTCACAGCCCTCTCTCAGCAGAGCCATGTGGGATGTTCTATCAGAGCAGCGAGACATGAGCCGCCCCGTGGACCGCTCTGCTCAAACTCTTTTATTTCGGAATGCGGTGACAAACAAATGTGTATGTATATGTATGTAAATATTGTTCAGCACTTCAGATCATTCCATATACTCTTGCCGTCTGATGGAGTGCGTTTGGACACGCCAACTGAACTGACAGACTGGGATATTAAACCCTAAATGTGTTTTCTTGCTGTCCCAGTTCGATTTCGTGACTGGAGTTTGGTACAATGCTGCTGCACCTTCTTTCAGCTCCCAGTCTGAAAATGTAATTTATATTTTCCCTTCTTCCATTTTCCCACCTACTGTGTTGTTGGTACAAAGGCAAAATATATTGCCACTTTGATAATTGCAATCAGATACAAATCTGGGGAAAACTGCACCCAGGTGCATCAGGTCGTGGCCGTGTTTGCTCCGGCAAATCAAATGGTGCCGTATCATTTGTGAATCGATCCTTAATACGACTCAAATAGCGGTTGCAAATGATGCTCAATCCCTGAGGCTATTAGCTGCTGCAATTCTTTCTTAGTGAATTTGCCTGTGAGTCTTATACTTTGTCTCTTCCTCAATTAACTGTTTCCCTGTTTTTCCAAATTGCATCTTTATATACAATTTGCGGCAGTGTTTATAGTTTGCCTGAGAGCCATTAGACTCTGATGAACTTTTGATGTGAAGAATAGTGCAGCCCTAAGGTGAGATTCCAAGATCTGGTGTGCAGCTAAGTTTACAAGTCATGAGTGGAGTAAATGGTAAACCGGTTTATTTGTGTTGTTACGTTTGGGCATTAGCTAGTTCAAGTTCAAGTCTTTATTGTCATTGTACAAACAGTAGTACAATGAATCTTCTGATCAATGCAAAGGGTTGATGCACGGCGATAGCATTTTTAGCCTTATAGGTATACGTGGACAGAACAATTATTAAAACAATGTCAGGCTATCTTGTTTGTACACAAGTGTGTGCTGTTATTCTATCCGGCCAGTTTGTAAAGTTACACTGTTAACCACTGGATAACATGTATTCTCCAAGAATCATTTATTTAATCAATGAATCAGTCCTCACAATGATGATGTATAAGTTGGTTCTATGAGGAAAGGATGTCATTCTTGTCCTCTATGAGGTAGAATTACTGTTTCCGTGAAAGGAGTCATTGGGCTTTGAAATGAGCCGATAGAACGCACAAGATTTAATAGATAGATTTAACTGTCTCAGTTTCTCATTGTAGAGGGATGGCTGAGTGCAAAGTTAAGTACCGCACACAGCTACAACCTCCCTTCACAGGACTTGAATTAAGCATTTAATGGCACGCACAGGCTACAAAGACTGCTTTTTCCGTTAATTTCTTTTTTGTTACTGCTGTTTTAACATACTTTTTTTGTTTGTGTTATGTTTTCAATCTCTGATAGTGCTAAACCATCATGAGCAATATAGCAAGTCATTGAGCAGGACTGTCGATTGTTTCATTTTAAAGTACTGATTTCTTCGATTAATGTTCAAAACAATGACCGAAGAAAATGCAAAATAGCCCACGGTCAAGAGAGCACAAATACGTTGTCTATACAATTTCTGGCATATTTGGGTGAAGTTCCGTATTGCAACTTATATTACACATCAGCTCAAGCGTCCCTATTCAAAAAATCGACAGTGTACTTCCTCGAGTAGCCTGTCAAGTGATGACGTTCCCCATATTTAGCCATTTGTTCTGTAAATAAGTAATTATTTAGCACAATACGAAACAAGAAAGAAAAACATTTAAATGCCAACCCGACCTGTGAAACCGTTGAGAGGTAAACTGCTGGGGTTTGTGTAGTCACTCAGTGAATTCTACTTGGCAGGCAATGGACAGACGCACAGAGCTGGAGTGGTACCTTCCATGAGGGAGGAGAGATGACACAGCGAGCATTTGGTCCACTCTCCCAGGAAGTGATGAGATCAATTGAGTTGCTGTAAAGTTTGCAGCCGAAGACACAGGCCTTGTTCTCCCAACCCTTATTCAAGACGACCCAGAACTGGTTGTCTTAGTGCTGAGGAGGAAACCAGTGGAGGAGTGAGCACTCCACACTGCTCAGTTGATCTCCAGGTGGACTCGGACTGATTTACCTCTAAATGGTTCCGTAAGTCAAGTCTTCATGTTTGCTCTGGCGGTGAGGTTGACACTCAGTTGCTCTTTCTTGTTCTAAATATAACTATGGTCCTCAGTTTGTCCAACACAAAAAGTTATCCAGCAACAGCGTAGTCATCGTCTTCTTCCTCAGCAATTTCTAGAGGTGAAGTGTTTCCCCATCTGCTCTCTGCAGAGAGAGGGTTATGGCATGACAATTCAAACTACAGATGTGAAAATCCATCTTTACAGCAAGCGTTCAATTTGTCCATTTAGGCCACTGTGCAAACAGGAGGGACTGGAAGAGTACTCGCTCCCTTTGGAGGTAGAAAAGGCGGATTATAGGATAATAGGAAAAACACAGTTATGAATATAATGTTCCATTTATTCAAATAGACACCCCTAAATTTTACACACTGCCCCTTTAAGTAGTGAACTATTTAATGGACAGCGTTAGGACGAGGTCATGTTTTCAGATTTTACCCTCTGACTCTGAAGCAGGTGCTGCATTCGTCCATTTAATTTGTTGATCTAATCCACCATTCTATTGTAGGGTTTCTTCTATTTTTTCTGTTTCTGCATTCCCCTCCTGCACTCATCGATGGCAAGCTGTTTGTTATTCTTCATCAAAGTGGTAACATTAAGCTGGCGATCTACTGATCTACTTTTGATAACAAATATTTATCTTATTTCATCTCAGCATGATGACAAACTACTGTAATGTAATGAGAGAGGTTTAATGGGCCAGTGAGCGAATACAAAAGGTTTCTGTCATCTTCCTTTTCTCTTTCTTCCTAGATTTGGGTTACTCCTCAGCCTCTGTTGTGACATTCTGACTCAGTTTATCACTGCTCTATCTCATCAATCATTATTTTAATTTAATTTATTGGGATTCTGTTTCCCACAGATTGTTTTTGGTAGTATTAGAGTATTTGCAATCTCCCCTATTTTTCTCTTCTTCTTAACCATCAGTTTATCTCTTGCCATTATGTCACCAACTTCATTGCACTGTGTTTCTCTTCCTTTCACTAAAAATGTTATTTTTCTGTCTTTGTAATCGCTTCATTTCTCCACCCTTCTGTCTCCCCGTTTTTTTTTTTAACATTTAATCTCGTTTTTTCCCCTGACTGTCTCGCATCAACATTTTCCCTCCTGCCTCCCTCTTTCTCTCAGTTCTACCCCTTACTGCCCGACCAATCTCTGCATCTCTGTCTCTCTTTCTCCTAGCAGCGCTTAGTAAATCCTTTGAGAGTGTGTAAGCTTTTGAGACCAAATTATTTCCTATTAGCACTGCCTGTTAGCAGCGCTCCGTTTGATCAAGCTAATGAAATTGAAAACTTTCATCTCAGCCAAATTGATTTCCAACCTGAAGCCGCATGTGGCCAGAAAAGGGGAAAGAAAAGACGGAGGAGAGTTTAGACATATGTATGGAGAAATCAATTAGCTTGTTTGTGTTTAACTCTCATCTTTGGAAGAGTTGTGCACAAGTGCAAAAGGCATGATCGATTTTATTACGATTTAGATAACACAATTTGAAATACCAGTAGTGTACTGGTCTCCTTTTGTTCTAAAACAGTAGACGTTAGGAAGCTGCAGAACACACAGAGACTTTACTCTTTCAGTCTTTTGTCTAAAACTTCAATAGCAAAGATAGGTGTGAAGTAGAGGGATCACAGGGATTTAGAATAAAGAGTACGCTTTAAACCTTCTCTCTTTAGAAAGCACCTAAAGATAAATTTCATTGTGGTTTGGTGCAAAAATAAAAAATGACTTGTCTTTATATTAATTTCCTCAGCTCAATCAGCTCTATGTATCCTTTATCTGTGACTGATTATCCTGTCCAGCGGGTCCCATGGGGGATGGAGCCTATCCCAGTTCACACTGGAGGAGAAGAGGGTTACATAATGCTCAAGTCAACAGGTCATCACTGGACCAACTCATAGAGACAATAATTATTCACATTCACATGAGTTCAACTGTACTGCATGTTTTTGTTGTGTTAGAAAAGTAGAAAAATGTGCCAGCAGGGATCTGAGTGATCCTGAGGAGGGCCACATTTTTGATAATTGACAACTGGGTTGGAGAAGAACTGCAGCTTTTTTGGTGGGCTTAGGTACCTGGTGGTGGGCACCCAATGCGGATTGGTGCAATTGGGGATTGAAGGCTAGCTGGCTTTGTCTGCTCCTACAGAGGTGCTACTGCAGCACAAATGCTGATAAAGTTAATGCTGGTTAAGATTGAAAGGCTTCAGAACACACAATGCATCACAGATACACATCACGATTAACGTGATCACCATCGTGATCTGTGAGAAGACTGAATATTAAGTAAATAAAATGAACATAAATTCATGCTAGAAACACATCGGCAGTATACCTGAAAACATGGAGAGCGAATCAAATTCACTGCTAAATTCAGTTTGTGAGCTACAATGCTGATTAATTCCTTTTGCAGGAAGAAAGAAATGTTTTTTCATGGATTTAATGACAGATTGTCATATGGTTGTAACTCGGAGTCAAGTTTTTTTTTTATATAAAATTGGAGAGATGAATGATGGCACTGTGCTGTGATTAATATCTTTATGAGGGTCTATAGGCATTTTATACTCCCAAAAAGGATGGGGTACTTTGATGAGAAAAAGAACATTCAAAAGTCAATTGCTGACTGAAAAAAGTCTGAGACCCTCTTGACGAAGGCGTGGACAGATTAATCAATTATAGGGCCAATGTTGGTGAGCTAGACAGTTTTCTCAGCTTACAGTTGGGCCTGTTGGTGTTTTCTGACCATTTAGGAGATAAAATAATTCTGTCGCATGTGTCTAAGTATTCATCATTTTCTCATTTGACAAATTAAATCTTACCCACTTTGATCATATAGTAGAAGAAATGATGGTAACAAATTGACTTCATGTGTTGTACCACTACAAGGAAACTTTTAGAATCCAGTTTTAAAAAACAATTTCTTATAACGAAGAAAGTAATAATTTAGATAAATCAGAGAGTGGGTGAATTAAAGGAAACTTGACCAGATGCTGGCCACCACAGAGAAGCAAATACTTCCTTCACGCTGATTGAAATCACTTCCTCATACAAACAAAGAGCTTGCAGACCTTTACCTCTTCTACTTCCTGCGATTCTGTTCATAAAAATATAACCCGAAAAAATCTAAGAATTTGAGTGAAAGGGTTCTTATTATTTTTTTCTTGTATCCGTATGTTTCTCCCTTTTTGAATTCATCCAACTTTGAATTTATTCCTTTTTATATATGCATATATATATTTTTTTATTTCTTTACATATTGTCATATGTATTTTATGGCTCTGCTATTCCAGAGAAGCAAGACACAAATACTGAAAGCTAAAAAAGTCAGAATAATAGCCTTGAGTCAGGGGACTGTAATTGCAGGCAGCTAGCAAAAAATGTTGTTCTTTGACATCTTTCTTGGCTAGAAAAAGAAATATGCTCATAAAAGTGTGTTTGCTTTGGGAAAATGATTACGAATTTTCTTCTTCGTCTTTTTTTTTTTTACATAAGATAATAAAGGAGTGGAATCTCTTCCTGTCAGAAGGCCGTTTACATACGAATACATTTTAAGAATCTTTCTTACCTGTACATTTGTTAGACCGAATAGATAGGCTGAGGCTGAAACTGAAAGGGAAAATAAAGTGCAGCGTCCCAAAGGGCACGAGTTCTCTCCTCAGGCGGATTTCAGGTGTAAGTGTAATTCTAACTGTTCCTGGATCCCTTTTGGCTGATTCCGCATCAGACAAAGTAGGTATCCCTATTTATACAACGATATGCATACACAAATATCGTCATAGATTTAAATTTATTTATACAAGTGTTTTCATTCATTTTCTATTTGTGTTTGTTGTTGTTTGCGTGTAGTTCAAGGACCGTAGGCCAATTTTTGGTCAGCACTGCCGCAAACACTTGAGGGCATTAGCTGCAGTCTGAGAGAGAGCTTGTGTGAAAGGGCAGGAACAGTTAAGAAGAGGGGGAAGCAAAGGAAGACATTAAAAGGCCAGCCACAATGTGGATACTTTGAAAAACAAAAATGGGAAAGAGGGATGGAGCGAGAGTCAGAGAGAGGAAAAGAGAACGAAAAAGTGAGTTTGAAATCAGACCTCTGGAAGCAGAGGTAAACAAGGCCGATTGGAAAAGGATGAAATAAAAAAGAAAATACGGAAAGGGAAGAGGGGAGGAAGAGTAAAATAGATGGAATTGTAGAAAAAAAAAGAAAAATGAACCAGAATACAAGATTCCAAACACAAAGGGGTGGAATGTGGATTTGGTGTTAGAAAAGCTGGAGAAAGCGTGTTAGGGATAGCAAGAGATTTAACATTTCATTCTGTGTTGCTTTTAGCCTGTAGGTTATAATGAGGATTCTACTATTTACGAAGCTCCCGGTGCCTTCAGGGCTCCATCTACATAATGTTTAACATGCTCAACTGGGCTGCAGTCTGCAGTCTGCCTGTCAAAGGAGGACGCTGTAAGGATTTTGGGCAACAATCCCTGAGGCCTGCCAGGAGGCCGGGGGTGGGGGTCTGTAGCAAAAGCTGGACTGAACACAAAGTAATTGAACTAAAATGATTGTATTAAGCCATCCAACATTAATGGTGTGTTTTTAAACCTATAATCTTATCTTGGTTCAGTCCGGTGATTTAGAGTTAAACAGCAGGCCAGCATGCAGTAGCTCTTTTCAGGTGTTAATTTATCTCCAGGCATATTACCTCTAAAAATCAGAGCAAAAAAAGACAAAAATCCTGTCATTTGTGTTTATTGTTTAACATCCTTGAACTTGAAGATGAGACAGGAAAAAGAAATGTAGCTGCTTTTAGAGGCTAATAACCCCTCTCTACTTTTTAGAGCAGCTGAACTTGATCTCGCCTGCACTATTTCTTGCTGAAGAAAAAGTTTAAAAGCACGGGTAAATTACCTCTGATAGAGCAGAACGCACGCTTTTAAAGATGCAAAACATGCCTGCAATGTGGCTGAAAGAAATTGCTGTGAAATGACAGACGAGAACATTGACATCACAGTGACAACTGGCATCAGTCTGAGCTTAAGAAATGAAGACTAAAGCAGCATCTGCTGCCGATCAGTGTGGCAGCCCGATGATTACAGACAGTGAAAGAGACTATGCTCAGTGATTACCTCACAATCATCAGCTGTCTTGTTCAGACGTTGTGATGAGAACTTTAACCACAAATTTGCCCTTTTCCCATTTGTTAGGAGTAATGGTCTTATTATTTCTGTCTCCAGCGACGTCTTACATGAAAGTCAGAATCCCAACAGTGTGAATGAGTATGTGATCCTCTTGCGGTCGCATAAATGTGTTCAGGTCCAATTAAAGGATTGCTATGGCATTCATATATATAGACAAAGCAAAGCTACCGGGGCAAATTAAAGGGGAGATCGTAGTGACTCCTGGTTTTGGTTGGTCTTTGGTGATGTGTGTATGATTTTGGATAGCAGAAATTGAGAAATGGAATATATTGTTTTTTATTGTGAATCAAACACAGTCTTTAAAAAAGGCCTTCCATGTTTTCAGCAGACACTGTAGGTGAGGATGAGATGATGGGTATCAGTTGATTGATTTGAACAACCACAGTGAAACATCTCTAAATCACACACCTTTGATTGTCAGTGTATCATCATGGAGTAGTTTGTTAATTGGACACTGTATTGGCCATAGAATGAGGACAACATATGGATGACATGCTGGGCACCACAGGTGTGGAAATAAATGTTTCGCAATCAGACCATCCAATCAGCTCATGCTCCGATGTGTGTTTATATTGCAAGTGATCAAACACGTCTACGGTGTTTGTGCTCCAGTCATCAATGCTTCCCTGCACAGGGAACCATGTGACTGAGCGTGATGTGTTCAGGGAAAGTTTGCACGGACCTGCACTGTTGGAACAGAAAATCAAATTCATCAATACAAACAAAGATAATATCGATTTTTGTTTATTATATCCAGGAAAGGTCTGCTCTTTGTCGCCAGCCACCAGAGGGTCCTCGCTATGGACCTGGGATATTATGGAATATTCATAATATTAATTGCTTCGAAGAGACGTCTTCTTAAAGTGAAAACTCATGGATTATTTTCACATTTTAGTTTTCGGGCCAGCCTTTCTCAAGCATTGGTGCATATAATAATAATAATAATAAAAATAATACATTTAATTTATAATGCACTTTACATTTGGATCAAATTTCAAAGTGCTACAAAGCAAAAGCAGATAAAAGCATCAATAAAAAATAAAATAATAACTATATAAAAACATGACCAAAAGCATTAATGTTAATTACAGTTATAGGTTCTGCTAAAAAGGAAAGTTTTAAGTCCTTTTTTAAATGTGTCAGTCTTCTGTGGAGCCCTAATGAAGCATATGATGAGCATATGAAACAACTCCAGGAGATCTTCCTTTGTTTTTGTCATATTTTACTGTAATTGTTCATATTTCACTCTCCAGGATGATTTCCTGCAATAAACACATTTTTTGACAGTTACTTTCCAACCATATTTCTGATTATGTCCAAACTGGCTTATAAGAGTCTGAACAGGGATCTCTGTCTTGTATATATATTATGTCACTATAATGGTTCATATTTTATTCATTGGGGGGGCTGTTTGTGGAATAAAAAGTTTGTTGTTTGTTACTTCCCAACCATAAATTCAATAGCGACTACATTTAGCTCATATGAATTGAAATGACCACATCTGTGTTATTTTATTACTAAGCTCAGAAAAAATAGTGAACTGTATTTATCTTCATTACTGTGTCACTATGGGATGTTATCTTAAAGCATATTGCTTAGGTCAATATGGAATGCAGTATTTGTTGAGTCAATATGGAGTGTTTGAGATTATTAATGAGTCAGGTTTAATTTGAGGATCAGGGGAATTACTGGTGCAATGCGGGGGATAAGGGCCCTTTTTGGGTTATACCATTTTTCTTAGGGATGACAGCATAGGCCTAGGTTTTCAAAGAATTATGCAAGATATGTCACCTACCTATCTTCATTGCTAACAGTCCTCACCTTTCATGCAAACAGAATTCACCTCTTGAGCTCTGATAGATTCAGTTGTCTAACTAAGGGCAACTTCTCCACATCCGTCTGACTGTGCTCCACTCTAAACCACTTAACTGTCATTCCAGTATTCCCTTCCCTTTCTTAAGAGAAGACAATTTGAAACCTTGAACCAGCCGAATTTACCCAAGTTTCCGTTGTTCCCATTTCTGTGGAGCAATCCTCCCTGGTAGATTTATTTTGAAATGCTGCTCTGGAATTCTACAACACTCTGTCCTCTTCTCCTAACACACACAGGCTACGTGTCAAATAAATACCAAGTTTCTAATTATATTGTGTTTAACATTACAAATGGGTGGCCTACATGTGGTAATTCTGCCGAGAGTGTGCCTCGAGCCTTGAGTGAACAGCATGCCTTCCATTAAAGGTCAGGTAAACTGATCAGATTCAGTGAGCTGCTTTTTACTTTAAAGCCACATGTACTTATAGGCTGTAAGAACCTATGAACGACATCACCACATCACCTTTCAAAGACCAGAAATATGATTTTAATGAGTTGGATTCTTCTCTTCATACAAGTATGTGTAGCACCCGTACATACCTCATCAGTGAACAAAATACGATTAAATGTTTTTAACTGATCTCTTATGCTGTGTTCAGGCAGAAGTCCAAGCAAATGATCCCTTATAAAAAGGCGTGAGTGTACGTGATCTAACACTTGGAGGCATTTGAGGCAAAAGTCTGTCGAGCAGCCACCTAAAAACACTGTGTGCATCACCAGATGATGTTGTAAATCCATTCACAGTGGTGTTTCGTATCTGTGACAACTTATTCTGAGAAACAATTGGGTTCAGTCATGGTTGATGTCGGAAGGATATTGCAGAAGTAAATCAATCAATCTTTATTTATTTAAATGTTGTTGATATTGTTCAAGTTACTCATATGAATGATGTGAATAAACTCAAATAATCCCACTGTGACATATGGAGTAAAGTAAATTAAATAAAGTAACTACAGTTGCTAAAATTTGTGTGTGGACAAAATGTTGCATCAGGCGAGAAAATACGACTTTCTGAAAATGAAGCTCTTGTGAAGATTCAGTAAGTGAGGCTATCACCCGATCTCACTCATATATCACTCTGTCACTTACACCTTTTACACACATTTAGTAATTTTAAAAAGTCTTAATTATCTGTTTCACTGTCTGGGACATCAATTGATATGAGTTGGCGCTCATCAGACGGCCAAAGTGAAACATCAAGACAGTGACACACCTTCATGTTCATCATCTTGCTGTCATCTTTGTTAATACAAATCTCTGCATTCATATAATAGTTGCTGGTTAGCGCCTCCTCAACCTCTCCATCTCTGCTTACATATCCATCCGCTAATCATTTATCAGTCTCAGCAAAATCATCAGCCACCACCACCAATATACAGACTCCAAGGGGGTATAAACCTTGCTAGTAACCGTGACAGAAACCCTTCAATCACAATCTCCCCGAAAAGTTTAGGCACCAAACATTTTCTGATGGACTAATTATCATGACACACATCCTCTGCTGTAATTAACTTTCATCTCTACTGTATTGTCTGTGTCTGTCTCCTGATTGAAACACTTTTACAGGCAAGGTCTTGTTAATGTTCTGTGTGCAAGTGTGTTGCTGTTGTGATTTTCCTTTTACATTTGCAATATGTAGGATTTGGGAGGACTTGAGGGAAGAAATATAAGTTAGTATTGAAAGTTATGATATCCAACTGTATTACCACCTGAACCTGAGATTCATTGGGTTTCATGAGCCTTTTATATCTACAAAGTGTGGTTCAAATTCTGTGGAGTCATGGAGCCATGTTGCACTAGCATGATTAAACAGCGGTCTAGATTGTGTACATGTATGTTTGTTTTCCTTGGACAAACATGTTGTGTGTAATGGAAATATCTTTAATAGAGTTTCCAACTGTTTTATCCCTTGAGAAATGAGCAAGTGTGTGTGTGTGTGTGTGTGTTAATGCGTTGTTAAGGACATTGCATGCTCGTATGAGTGTGTAATGTGTTTGCTCCTCAAATGTGCTTCTCTGTCTGTGTTCCTGTGTTTTATCTTTAAACCAACAATGTTGTGTGCTTACTGTGAGGCTTTTCAGGACTCTCAGGCTCCACTATTTGTTAAAAAGGGAAGAAGCGATTAGCTGCCTCTTAACGAACCCCACTAATGAACCCCGAGGGCAGCTCTGGGACAGCCTCAGCATGCCACCGTAATTAGACTGGGAAAAAAGAGCTCGTTATGCAAAGGAGTTAGAGTTAATCTGCATATCTTTACCTGAGACACCCGCGCTGCATTGACAAATGTTTACCCACGGGCAGTGGGGAGGAAAGGGGACAAAGAGGAGAGGAGAAGGAGAAAAGGTGAGAATAGATGAAGGGGATCGAACACAACGCACAGCTGAACGATCTTATCACGTGGGTATAAAATCTGTGGACGGGCGAATTAAAGGTGAGAAGTGGAAAGAGGATGGAAATTAGGATATAAATAAACAGTATCACTGATTTTTGCTTGTTTGTATTTTAGCCAGTGTTCTGCTTATCACAAGTTTGTGCAAAACATCATTTTTAATCCTGCCTGATAGTTTACACAGATTCCCAAAGGAGTGATTGTTTACATCCTTCATTTTCTGTTTGCATTTCTTTAACCTTGTGGTTAGTCAAAATAGTAAGTGGTTATTAATCAGGAAATTATTGTGAGTATTTAGAATTTATTAGGTTTTGTTTTTTGTTCTTTTATTTGTGCATTCTGGCTTAGGAATTATTAAGTTTTCACCCAGCGAACATGTCAAAGTTTTTGTAGATATTATATATAAACAAGACTATCATAGCAGTGGCTCTTTTTGGAAATTATGCTTAAAGCCACTTGCTAAGATCACCATGATTAGGATTAACAAAGGCGAGAATATCATTTTCACAGTCCTACACTAATGTATAAGCTGGTTTTAACAAGTAGAGCTGCTGTTCCTTTCGCGTTTTAGGCAGACTGTTGAGGTAGTTTTGAGCATCTGATTTGGATTTTGAGGTTTTCCAGGCACTTCTAGCTGGGAGGAGACTCCAGGGTAAAA
Source organism: Lophius americanus (assembly GCA_037951165.1). Taxonomy (NCBI): domain Eukaryota; kingdom Metazoa; phylum Chordata; class Actinopteri; order Lophiiformes; family Lophiidae; genus Lophius; species Lophius americanus. The sequence goes on along the minus strand of JBBDHG010000032.1, from coordinate 4,279,214 downwards.
CCAGTTCTTGCTCGTGGGAATATATCTCATCGGACCTGGGATTGCCTTTGGTTCAAGATGAAGAATGTGGAAGTTTTAACTTAGTAACATTTGGTAATTATCGCTTATCACAACATTGAACAAAGGCTGCTAGCTTCATTATTATTCCAGGTATTTGGTTATTTTGTTAGATACAACAAATGTTATGGCGTCTTTACGGTTAAAGTACAGGATTTGCAATTATGGAACACAGTGTTGCACGATAAAATAAAACTTTGAGTCTATTTATGCTAAAGAAGAAGTATAATTTCTCCATGTGGAAGAGTCTCTCAGCCTAGGTAAAGAAGCTGCTCTGTAACCCCCTGGTATGATCCTTCTGTACCCTTTGCCAAACAGCTGATAAAGGATGAAGAGGCTTTGGTTTAGTTTTGAGGTGGTTGTTTTCTTTTGGTGTCTTGTGGGCTCCACAAAGATACTTCACCTCACTGATATCCTTGATACTTGGTAAATAGTTGCCAAAGATGTTTTGCCCTTGCAGATGAATTTATGATGTTGTGAATCTTGAGGATTTCTTTTGCATCTGTGCAAAATGTTGCGAGAACATGGTGCAGGAATTTTGCCACCAGCTTCCTTGAAAGAAAGAGTCAGCATTCATAGCTTCCTTCATAGGTTTATGAAAGCTTCCCTGAGATGCCGATTACCAGGAGACTTCCCCTGTCATCTGCCTCACCTCGGCTCCATTTATCTAGTGTTGGTGTGTGTCTGCCTCACTTTTTTGCATATTCAGCTCTCCCTTGTTTGGTTTGTTTTTCGTGCAGTATGAGCCATGACTGCTGATATCCTGTCAATATGAAACGCCATTGTCCCGTCCCAACAGTCTGCGCTCTTATTGTCCACCAACTACTCATAACTACACTGGAGGTATGATTGAAAAATATTTTATGAAAATATCAAATAAAGGAATGCAGTTTCCTGATGCCAAATATATTTTTACTCCGCTTGTGGCAAGGACCTGAAATTATGGAGGTCGACACCCTATTGTATTTGGGATGACTAATGGATGACACAACATTTGTTTGGTTCTTTAGGCAACATGTAAGAGCAGCAGCAGTGTCATGTAGGCGGTTGGACTGAGATATTATTATTTTCCCTTGAAAATGACCATATAAGTCCAAAGTCCAGCCTGTCTAGTGACAGGATGACCTATGGTGTGCTGTGAGGTGTGTAAGACTTTTTGAGATTGGTTCTTGGCTGAAGAGTGTATCCTCCTGGCAGCGGTCTCCGGGGTTGATGGGTTTGAACTCTGTGTGGCAGCGGGGGTTTCTGATGGATCACTTGCTACAGCCAACATAAGGCCCATGCTCTGTTGCGATATAAATACTGTATACGTTTATATGGCGGAGTCCTACTTGCATGTGAGTCACTTGAATGTGCGTGCCAGAGTGTGACACCTGATACTGATTGTCTGTGTTTTTAGGTCACTAGTCTATCTGTTCTATTAGGTCAAAGACTAAATCCTTTAAAGGAACATAGTGTGTAAGTGTAAGAACAATAGGTGTGAATGTATGTGTGCTGTGTTTGTGTCTGTGAGTGTATTTGGCTCATTAGTGCAATCTTTCAGAGGCTATTATTTGTCGTCATGTTGGCCAGCCTAATGAGTTGTGGTACTGTCAGCAACCATCTTTATTCTACACGCGCACACACACACAACACAAACACGCGCGCAAACACACACAACACAAACACACACATGCACACACACACACACACACACACACACACACACACACACACACACAACAACACACACGCTCACAAACATCCACACTCACATCCACACACACGCACAACACACACACATGCAGACACACATGCACACAACACACACACTTACACGCACACACACACAACACAAACACACACACACACACATCCACACACACGCACAAAACATACACATGCACACACACACAACACACACAACACACACGCACACATCCATGCACACACACACACAAACAACACACCCGCTCACAAACATACACACACACATCCACACACACACACACACATGCACACACACAGAAACACAACACACACACACACACACAGCCACGCACGCACGCACGCACGCACACACCCACACAAACACACACACACAAACAAATGTAACCCATAATATCTTATCTTAAACAACTCATGCCATCAAACCAACACACCTCCTTCTCTAAATACTCGCACACACACACATGTCCAGTAGCATACAAACACAAACATATGCACACACACATACACAAAAACAGAGATTTCCTGGATCTCTTCTTCTTCCTTACCCCTGACTTTGTCCCTGTGACCTTGGGCAATAGTTGCCAGGGCTGCTGCTGAGATTTCTATGTAGGGGGTTGGAGGGCGGATGGAGGACGGCTTGGCTAGGGTTCACAGAAACATCCATTCCTCTAACTATCCGTTCGTCCGGCTGATGAACGAGAGAGAAGTTTTTCCCTCTCCGTTGACAGATGGCTGCGGAATTTTCATTTATAATGAAGTTCCTCTTTGGGTTCCAGCTTCATCAACAACATCACTTATTTTCAAATTGTGCATAAATGCAGTTTTTGAAAAAGTGACTATGACTGATAATAGAAAAAGCAATTCTTTGACTTACCAATTTTTACTGTGTCCCTGAGAATAATGAAAATCTCTCTCAACTTTGAGTCGTTTGTTGTCACAAAGAATGATCTGCTAAGTGGGAATCTGAGAGGTGGGGAGTGTTGGGGAAGAAAACATGAAGGGTGAACAGTTCCAGCCTCTGTTCGTAATACAACCACTAATTATAACGACTGACAATGCATAAATATTGTACAGTGAATTGCATAATTTTGAGTAAGATATTTCAACAGTTACTTAATCAAATGCCTGCCTATGTATTTTTGTACTTTGTTTTTTTCTTTCAGAAACAAATTTTGAAGATTGATAAAGGGTTGGTTATTTATTTTCTATTTTGAAAGACAAGAATCAAAATTGAAAACCAAGGATATTTTGCTTTTCGAGATCAAGTAGGGAAAATTGGAAGAACAAGTCAACAGGGATCATGGACTATAATTATTGATTTTTTCTCATGATTGGAAAGAGAGGGTTGTATGAATTATGAACTTTTGCTTACCTTTAGAAATATGTATATATGTGAATATGTTTCTATGTTTATGTGCATAGAACATTTTTTTCTATCTTATTTTCTTTTGTTCCAAACCCTTTTGTTTACAGAGCAGTACTAAGTTTTTACCCTGTCCTCATAATGGAAAGAAAAATTATTTAAAAAAATTAAAAACGAATTGACGGACCGTTTGGAAGTTTGGAATGGCGCCGGATGGGAAGTTGTGACGGATGGTTTTGGGGATGATTTTCTTCTACTTCTAACTATTACATATTGATGATAAGTACCTTAGCCTATGCTGTCGCCCCGAAACAGCAAGAGTATTTGATTTACGCAGAAAAATGAGACCAACTATTGAGAAATGATGGCCTGAAAACCTTTGGAGATAAAGTTCCCCCCTAGTGGTGAAATATGCAACCGACCTTTCCAAAATCAATCCAGTACTTCCTTACACTAAAGTCCATGGGGGTATACCATTTGAAAATGAGGATTTTAGTTAGCGCAGTAACGTGAAAGATCTGCAGCAGACACAGCGGCGATTGAGATCCCATAAGATCCCTTACTCTTTTGGAGCACAATCAATGGGAGGAAAGGAAATAGAAAAAGAGAAAAAAGAGGTAAATAGATGAATAAGAAATCAATAAAATCAATAATTAAATAATTATACAAATATCTAACTGTTGATAGAGCAGAAAATGAACTGTTTAATGGACTGTGCTTACATAGAGCCTTTGTAATGTACTTGACCACCACAGTGATACAATATTCCCTTCGTAACCATTCATGCAGTTATCACTGACCTTCAGATAATAGGATGCCCACTCTACCTCCTGAGCCAAGGTCCCATCCACAGTCCATTGACATGTGCCGAGATTTTGGGTTTGTTTTCTATGAATGGCATTTCTCATCTTTAAAAATAGTCTACTTGACGTTCTCAACAACAGTCAAGCCCTGAATAATTCAATATGTTCGAAAAAGGTTATTTCATCTGTGAACTTTCAGACACGTGTTTTATTGCTTTAGGAAGACACATATATTATCGTAAAACCTCACCAGTATTGTACCATCTTCCGTATTTTTAACCCTGGCTTTAACGATAAGGACTTACAATCCCGAGAGTAATTAAAATTCGTCATTGTCTAAACTTCCACTGAGCCCCTTCAGAACTGTTTCTACTGTGAGGGAATAAAGCAGATTTTCTGAAATGCAGAGGCGACCTACCTCCTAGTGTTTTATGTATTGTTGTTAAATTGAATATGTTGGTGATTTATGAGGTAAATATTGGTAGCTACATTTACAGCCATTCTAATAGATACTGTTTGCATTCTGTGTGTCTGGTAGCATCAACCCAGTCAGCGACTTTCAACACACACAGCTGCTGGCCACCATTTTGAGGAACAGCTGACATTTGCCTTCGTTCTCCATCAGATACATTACTGGGCATGGGCCTCTGACATTTCTGACTATGTGTGTCAGTGTGTGTATGGTGATGAGTTACATGGGCATGCCCCTTTGACATTTCATTGGATGCTAATAGTATTCATTGCCATGGCAGCCGGAGGGGAGGCGGGCATCACTGTTTGTGTGTAAATGGCGTCTGTCGCTCACTTGAGGGCGGTTGCCTGTGGCTGTTGTTACCTAGTTTGGTCTTCTTTGACACACCGATGGTGGTGGATGGAGTAACCGTTTGTTTTTGTGAGTGGAAGTTTCGTCTGTTGACAGGAGATTGTGTGCTTGTGCTTAACTAGTATTTGTACTAGCGCAAATGTGTGAGTGTGCATGTTTGTGTTTCTGTACTCTTCTGTCCTCACAACCAAGAGTGTGAGTGTGTGTTTGTGTGCGTGTGTGTGTGTGTGAGTGGAGGGCAGGCAGATAAAGGTGCCTGGTCTTTTCTGATAAGGACTGCCACATCCACGTGTCTATCTGGCTACTTTTTTTTAAACTCTATTGCCTCCATCCTTCTATCATTTCCTGTCTATCTTCCCTTATAGTGACACCTCTCTCTCTCTCTCTCTCTCTCTCTCTCTCTCTCTCTCTCTCTCTCTCTCTCTCTCCCTCCCCCTACCTCTCATTCGCTCTCCTGCTTAGAGTACCTCTCTCTATCAATCTTTCTGTCTGTATTCTTTTTTGCTTTGGACATGCACATATTAGATTAAATGAGGATGCAGTTGCCACAGGCCTATTTCCACATTTAATCGTAAAGAAATATTTTTTTATTTAAATCCCTAGGAGAAATAAATATATGTAGGCTAGTTAAGTAAGAAAAAACACCCACTATGGCCATTTGATTTAACTTAGAAAAGCTCTCATTTGATTTAATAATTTTAGTTTTGTTTTGTTTAAAAAAATATTTTGTTTCAAATTCAGGTTAAATAAAAACTCTTCCCCTCTTGCAACAAAATGCCACCAAAATGAGGCAAAAGTGTGTGAAGCATTGTCTATACATTCTATTAAAGCTGGTCTGGTTTGCCTTTATTCTAACCCCACTACACACAATGGAGGTGTGATAATGGTCTGACTTGTTCCTTGTCTCTGAGACGGCACTGGAGGTAGTAGTGGATGAGAAAAATACATCTGTATAGTTGCGAGGCAGACAGTCCATACTAGCATTGAAGAAACTCAACCTTAGGAATAAACAAAAGGTATAATTATCCTTCTACCTGTTTCGCAGTGCTTTCAAAATGGCAAATAATGTATGGAATTAGGCTTACAAAAGTGCCATACTGCCTTACAATTTTTTTTGTCTCGGCGGCTGGAATCATCTGTAGAAACAGCGGTTAAAAAATTCAGGAAGAGATCTGTGCTAGACAAGTGTATTTGAACCGAGGACCACTGCTGTTTAACCTTCCACGCGGTTAATGACTGTGAATCTGACGCACATATAGAACGACCGGTGAGGGGTGAGTCTATAAGTAGTGCTTAGCAAGAAACCAGACAGTGCCTGTGGCACTATGCTCTGATCTCGCTTCTTGAAGAACCTCCTCACTCCTTGTCACTGCTTTCCTTTTAAGTCAAGAAAAAATACAAGCAGCGGCGCTGGCCAATGGGATTGATAACGAGGTTTTATATTTTTCCTCTACGTATGTATGTATACACATACATATCTGGATATACATGTATTCTCTAAAATAACATACTGTTAATTCCCAACAAGAAGCCAAGACAGGAGTGCAGACTGGGTCTTAGGCGCCATTTACTTTGAAGCAGACATCATTTATAATTTTTTCTCTTATTGTTCCTACAGTAGCTTAGAACAGCACACTTTTTTGGTGACTTTCAGAATAAGAGTTGGTCAGCCAGTTATAATCTGTAGTCAAACTGCTAAATATCACTGATCTCTTACACAGTTCCTGCTCTTTCCTTGTTCACCATCACAGACTTCAGTTCACTCCCTTCTTTTTCTGCATCGTGATACTTATTCCCCCCTCCTCCGAAGTTGGACATCTGTTCATTTTCTACTGATTGCTGGAGGAGAGACGCATCCCACCATATGTACCTTCCCTCCTCTTCCCTCTGTCTCCTGCCCTACATACAGCATTCTTTATTTTTCTTCCCTCTCAGTTTGCTGATAGCTTTTACTACTCCTCATTAGACATCTCTCACACGGACCTTTGGCTTCTTCTTTGAGAGTTTTCTCCCAATTTCTGCTTTCTACCCATCATCTCATTGATTGAGTTTACATCTGTTTTTACCCAAATCCCCTTTTTTCAGCTTTGTGTCCATGATTCTTCCTTTTCTCTATTCTGTCCGTTTCACTGTCTCTCTCTTCTCTCTCCCAGTTGGGTGTTTAAGAGCTATTTGCCATCTGATATTCCTATGAGAGGTAATTAAAGCCAGAATCACAGTCTTTAGAAATGTGTTTGTGTGTGTGTCTGTGTGTGTGTTCGTGTGTGTGTGGGTAGGGATTGATTCATTTCATAACAGTTTTCTTCCAATTAACTATGAAAACCTTCTGGACAGACTCAAAGCCCCAATGCTTGATGAATGGACATCCCTTCCATCAGATATCCAAACTGAACTAATCATTTTCATTTCAGATAAAAGTATATCATTTTCTAAAAATTCCAGCACAGTCCCTAGAAATATATTAAAGAAAGAGGGAGCGTACAAACTGATTATAGCATTCTGTTGCAAAAGCAGCAATTGAGCTATTTGGCTTTTCTCTTTACCACCTCTCCACCTCTACCACCTCTCACATTTATATTCCTCGTGAGGTTACTGAAGGCACCACTGTTACACTCTGCACACCAGTACCTTTGTATGAGAGCACTCTTTTAAACATGAGTAAAATGAGATACAAACCAAAAAATTCCTTATTGTTATATTCACAAAAGTCTTAATAACAAAATAAATGGTAAAATAACAGCCTGGAGTCTTATTCTTTCGTGTGTGATGATGTTTGAGAACACATGGAGAAGCTCTGAGACCATTCCTCCATACAGAACCAACTCCTTCAGATTCTGAGGTCGACACTTGTGGACTCTACTCTGCATAACATCCCACAGATGTTCTGTGGGATTTAGGTTGGGTGATTGGGATGGCAATGTAAAACCTTTATTTCGAGATTTCTGAACCGTTCTTGGGTTGATTTTGAGGTGTGCTTCAGATGATTGTCCTCCTGGAAGGTTCAACCAGGGCTCATGGCTCAGTTTCCTAGAAAGGCTTTAAGTTTTTCATCCAATATCTGTTGGTATTTGATGGAATCCCTGCTACCATGTATTTTTATGTCCAGAACCTTAGGAAGAAAAATAGCCCCACAGGATCAGAGATCCACCTGCATACTTCACTGTGGGTAAAAATGGCTTTTCTCTGCGCCTTTCTTTCTTGACACGTTACACCCCTTATAGATGTTTGTTGCCTAAAAGTTGTATTTTGGTGTCATCTGACCTATGACCTCGTTCCACTGAAAGTCCCTGCGGCGTTCAGCAAACATCAGGTGCTTTTTTGTGTGTGTGGATAACAGCAGAGGCATTTTTATTGTTACCCTCCCAAGAAGCTTGTATTGGTGTGTGATTGATGTTAGGGAGATTTTTTGACCCAAATATTCAACTGACCTGTGATGTGTTCTCTGTGTTGTCATGCTTGGAGAATGTTTTGCCAGTTGAGCCTTCCTCCTCAGGGTGCGTTTGGGTCAGTTTGCGGACATGTCCTCTTCCAGGATGGTGTACAACCTCTCCAGTCTCTTTAAACTGCTTCATTTCTGATCAAACTGTTGAAACTGTTGAGAGATTTTCTTACATCCATTGCTAGATTGGTGTAACGTTAGAGGGAAGGATCTGTGGCAGCGATATTATTGCATAATATCGATATTATATTATTATTGCATAATATCTCAGACTTTTTGGGGAGATTTTTACATTTTAAACCATATCAGACAAGCCTGGAATTAAAAAAAAAACCTCAATCAAAAGTCCTATGCTCAATCATTTGTGAAATTACAGGTTTCATTTCCCGGTTTCACTCCACGCTGCCTCCTTCGACATTGAAGTCGTGGTTGTCTTACGTTGTCTTAGTGTTTTTGTATAGTAGTGTGAACAACTCCCAAACACCCCACACTACCAGCATTACGGCTATACCGCAGAAAGGCTTGTATAACTCAGTTGTAGTTATGAAAATAAGCTTCATGGAACAAACATCAGAGGCGGAATTCTATTTCTACTGCTGTCATCCCCTTTTCTGCATCAGCCTGTTTCCATTCATCTTTCCATTTCCTAATCTCTCTGTATCTCTCCCACCCTGTTGCTCTTTTTTCGTCTCCAACTTGTTTTCCTTTTTGGTCGTCTTTTTCTCATTAGTTTGATTCCAGCCCCACCCCCAATGCTCCTCTCCTCATCCATCACCCCCCATGGCTGGTTTTCTTTTTGAGTGGGTGTATAAGTGTTTGTGACAGAGAGCGACACGCAGGAGCAGACAGAAGAAGATGGAGTGAGACAATGTTTTTCTTTGTATTTGTCGTCTTCTGTGTTTGCCTCTGTTTTCATCTGTATCTTGAGTTTTCTTTGAAATTAGAATTGAAGAGAGTGGCCAAAGAAAAGCAAAACTGAGAAAATCATGTGAAATCTGCCGAATGGACTTATGCTGAAAAAATATGTGATTTATTTTAATCACACATAATTTAACACACGTTGACACAAGTTAAAAGTGAGTTAATAAGCTAATAATTCAATTTTTTGCGTCATTCTAGGGTCTCATACTTTATTTATCCTGTGGTGGTTGGATGAGTTTTCATTCACCGCTCTTCTCATCTATCCAATTACACATGTTCACACCTGGGAGCTGCCCAGTGCAATCAGAGTCTATGAGAGTTGACAACAGAGCAGCTCCAGTGAAGCCATTGGGGCCTAATTACTCTACTGAAGGATTCATCACTGGCAATTATAAAGGAAGGCAACTGTGCTTCTCATTTGTTCTTTTAAATTCATGTTTTTACATGTACAGCGGTTGCAGCTCAGTGGGTAGACCTACTTCTCGTGGGGTCCTTGAGCATGACTCTGAACCCAATGTACTCCCCAGGCCCCCAAAAGTGGGCAGCCCACTGCTCCCTCAGCGATGGTTCAATTAATAATTATTACTATGTTGTACTATGTGTGGCTGTATGTGATTAATAAATGAGCTATTCTTTTTCTTCTTATTATTATATACTACAGATTTTAATTTATATCTGATCATAGCACGGGTCGTAAACTTTTCATGTGAAAATAGGGAAAACATATATTAAATGTATAGTAATACTAATTCAATGAAGAGACTAAAATGAATGAAGTCAAGATTAATTTTTTAATCAGCAGAGGCAAAATACTGGATACCCACCATAGAGTCCACACACTGGTGGTAGTGTATTTGGTTGGATTTATATCCAAAATATCTAAATTCAACGTTGAATTCCCACAATTCAAAGGGTAGCAAAACATTCTACCTTTCAGCTCAATGGAAGACCATTTGCCTTAAATTGACTAATCTCATTTCACCAATTTATTAGGTCTTTATTTCAAACTTTATTTCAATTGCAATTTCCCCATTGTGGGACTAATAAAGGCTATCTATCTATCTATCTATCTATCTATCTAAACTCCTGCAAACCTTTCGGCTGTTCCCCTTCTTCAGAGCAAAAATAAAGACCTAATGAAATGATGAAACCGAGATTAGTGAACTTCCACTGATTTTTATGTTAGTGCCACCATTTTTTCTTTCTATTTTATTTAGGATTACATATTTTGATTGAGCATACCAAACTATCAAACGAGGGCAGACGCGTCTACTTACAGTATCCCACATAAGCATATTTGTTGACAAGGCTAAATTAAGTTAATGTAGTTGAGATAAGTCAACTTGCACAGGCATTTGTGCTCTCTTTTTTTTATTAGAGGTGTATCGATTGATTTTCTTGGCCAAACACCCATTTTTATAAAGTCAGAGCGGTCGATACCGATTTTGGTCGATTCATATTTTTTATTCTTTAATGTTTTAAAACCATAATGAGTGGGTATTTTAAGTACTCTCATTTCGAAGGATTACAGCGGAATAAAGGCTGGTTGGCATTGTGTTTGTATTCTGACCTGTTAACAATTACTGTAACCTCCGTCTTCCCCGCTGTGCGTTTTTTAAACCAACTGTATGACATTTAGAAGTGAAAATTAAACTTTGTAAACCTCGTTCAGTCAATTATATGTTTTATGTTGGGTTTGTTCAGGGACTTCAGGGTTCGTGGCTGGCTCTGTGCTGCCGCTAGCTTTAGCCAATCTGAACCTTGCTATGTTCGATCAGCCGTCCGATCTATATGTGGCTTTCATCTTTCGTTACACAACGTTGGAATGACGATTGAATGATTATTTGAACATAAAGTCAGGTAGACTACAGTACTCTCTTTCTTCTTTCTTTTTTGGTGTCTTTCTGTTGTAGTTTTCTTCCCACGTCTTGTAAAAGCTCATTCGTGGTGGCCTGTATGTGCCAGAGTTTGTTCGCAGCTTCAGTTTTTACACCCATTCGCTGATCTTTCCCGACGGACATGTTGATGTTGCTGCTTTACTGTCTATTTGTTTGTATATTTGTTTAGGATGTGTGAAGGCTGTAAATAATTTTTTTAATTTGGTCAACATTCCTACAAACTAGATGTGTTTACTCTTATTTAATTAGAACTAGGCCTACACAGTTATCCTTGACACCAAGGGCAAATCCCTGAAAAGATCCCGATGCCCCACCTTTTATAGGCAATCCTCCTGAGTCAACTCTTCAAATGAAATATGAGTCATTAATAATCTCAAACAGTACATATCGACTCAACCAGACTATTTCTCTGAAGTCAGCAAAATGGTCTAAAATAAGATTCCGTAGTGACTCAATAATGAAAATAATTACAATTAACTATTTATACTGAGCTCAATAATAAATCCTGAAAGATTTACTCGTCAACTCTTACATGCTTAATTTAGGCCCAATAGGAAATTATGATTAGGAAGTTTGGGACAAGAAATTTTTTTCCATAAAGAACTGATTAATCACCGACGCTACATATCACCCAGATCTAGACTGCTAAACAGAGACGGCTAGATTTGTTTTGCATTTTGTCACAACGTCTCATAATATTCCCGCAAAGTTGTGGATATTATCAAATTTTCATCATCGCCATATTGGCTGCAGATCCTTTGTCTTACACAATATTGTAATACATGTATCATATTTTACAATAATAGTCCATATTTTATACCTTTTATTTTTTTTTTAAATGAAAAAGCTATCATCATTAGTCCATTTTAGTCCTGATAGACCTCATATGAACCACCTCCATGAGATCCAACTTGTATTTGTAATATTGCACTGTAATTTTCATATTTCACTCATTATTTCTGGCTCATATGAATCTTCAAGAAGAGATCTATCTTGTATGTGTATTATGGGGGGAGCTTATTTTGGAAAACACCTACCATAAGTTTAATTGTGTCTAAATAAATCTCAAATTAATCGAGACAAGCAAATCTATTTTGTTTCATTACCGAGCTCAAAAAAATTGTTAACTGAATGAATCTTCATTATGGAGACACTACGGGATCTTATCTTAGAGCATATTATTGACTTTAAATGGTTAGGATGAGTCAAACCAGAAGAATTGCTTGGACAAAGGGATTGGGCTTTTTGGGGGGATACACCCTGGCTGTAAGGTATGACAGCATAGGCCTAGTTATTATCATGAGTTTGTTACAAACTGCAAACAAACCAAAAACTTCACATATCTTCAGATGTTGCGAAAAATTCATAGGATAGACCATAAGTGAAATATTCTTCTCATTAACTTGGAAACTAATATTGATGCTGATGTGATCCAAATTCTAGCCGTAAGTTCTCAGCTCAACAGTCATAGAATGACGGTCAAATTATGGTGCTCTCGACATAATTGAGAAGGTGAACTGCCTTTGCAGAGGTTAATGCTCTCTGTGTGCCGATTATATTTTGATGCTTTTTATGCTGATAGATTCAAATTTCATTATGCGCTTCTCCGTGATATTGGTTAGAACACACTGCGACCATTTTACAGTGTGAAAGTACTGATGCTTTCTGACGTCTTGTAGCTAATATATGCAACTAAGCAATTGGCTGGCACGCCTAGTTGTTTATTAGCTGATGAGTTTACACACCACTAAACTAAGTGGCTTCTAATACTCTGCGTCCGTGTCAACTTAAATTGGGCTTTGTGTTAATTTAGTCTGTATTTTTCTTACTTTTACACTGTGTTCCAAGCAGGAGAATAAATAGTCTAACGCTCCGTGATGTGATTCAAGAAAATTTCCAGCGCTGTGTAGACTCTAAGATTTGTTTTTACCCAATAATCAAATATAACTCAGTGCTCAGTATTTTGGAATCTACTTAAGAAACCACAGCTATACAAACAACTCAATGATGCAGATAACAAAGGCGTGCAGAGAGGACGGAGGATGTGTCCGAATGGGAGAAGTAAAGTGGTTTTCACTTGTATTGCAACACGTTGATTGAGCTTCTGGTATTCGTGACCATAATCCTGAGGCAAAGAGTAAAATTCTTGGCTGAAACATTATAACATTATTACATTTTAATATATGATATATAAGGGAAATTTTAAAGATGCACCAAATACTGTCAGCTGCCATTTGCCAAGCCCCAGCAAGCCCCAGCCCCAGAAAAGAGACAAGAAGAAGAAGAGTCAGTATAGGTTTGAATAAAGAAGTGTCAAAGACAGCTGGAAGCAGGGGGGCAAGAGGAGAGGAGGCGAACTGCAAAGATCACAGTTCATTGATATGTGTTGGCAGTGTTTGAGGATTAAAATGTCCTTGTACCTACAAGGACAGAGGGACACAAAGCTGCAAAGCTGCCCACTGTACAGACAACAACATGATGAATTAAAAGTTGGAGAGAGCAATGAGTTAGAAAAAAGGAATTAGGATTGAACAAAGAGTACAGACAAAAAGGAGAATAAAGGGAGGGAGAAAGGAAGAGAAACGGCAGAGGAACTCTGACATCCACTGGGACTAATTCAGTGTCTATGTACATTTCAGTATGACATCTTTGCTTTTATTGTGATTGCTGATATGTTTGTATTCTGGACTGGACTGTAAAACTGAGTAACCTCAGTTTCAGTAGTCCAATCAAGTCAAGCCCATTTAGTTGTTCAGCACATTTTAAATAAAACAGTATCACTCTAAAGGGCTCCAAGGCATATTACACATTTTATTTTGAAAGGCATTAAATCAGGTTAGCATTAAGAGACATATGAAACAACTGAGTCATAAAAACTGAGTCTCTCAATGAGTCTCAGCTATTATATGAAAAGTGGGCCTCAAAACTACTGTGAACCAAGAAAAGCCAAAATCGGATGTAGTTCGTTGTGCTTAGTTTGAACCGGCGTGTTTTTGATGGAACACTACTACCAATGTTGATAAGCTGATGAATCATCCCAAAGTTTAGGGTCTGCCACTCAGAAGGCCCGTTCAGTGTCATTCTGGATCTAGGCTCAGCTGGTCCAGCAAAATCAGATGACCTCTATACACTATGAAGTAAACACAATATAACCATGGCTATATAAGGTATAACTGTGACTGCCGGCAGTGATGAAACAATAACGCCCTTCAGAAAATGTAAAAATATGAAAAAAATACCATAGAAAATGACAAAATGATGAAAGATAAGGTAAGACTAATGGTTAACTTAAACTGACTGGACTGAACAAAGATACTGGCACAAGGGTAAAGGTGAGGCAAATGAAAGTGTTTAGACTCTGGGCTGTAAAATCCCAGACTCTTCAATTAAATAGTCCTGAAGCTATGAGACGCAGACGTGACCAGGGTGAATTTAATTAACCAGATGATGTTGAGAAACACTTTGAATGAGGAATTCTTGCAGTGATTGATTTTTCCTTTGTGTTGTTAAAAAGAAAAGCCAATACAGATATGGCTTGCCGGGAGAATTTTCTATACTACTGTGTTCTGTTTAATTCTGGCCGGTACCTAAACCAGCTGGACCTGATTGATGCATTATAAACTCCAGCTCTGACTTCCACCACCTGGTATTTTGCTTTCTTGTAGAATTCAAACATCACAACAGTTGGTATGTCTGGCCTTCAGAAACTGACCACAGTATGGTATTTGATGTGGTTATTTCCTGGGTAAAACTTTAGACTTAAGGTAGCCACAATGGTTGCTTTTCTCAGGGCCAAAGTTTATAAAAAAATATATTACACTGCTCCACAAAATGAAGGGGAAACTTAAATCATAGATCGGATCTTTATGAATGAAACGTTTAAAACTGTATTGATATACATTGTGCAATTTTGTGAGAACAAAATGACTTATGAATGGTCTTTGGAAACTAAAATCATGAACCCATCGAGGGCTAGATTCTAAATCACATCCAAAATCCGAAGGTCCTTTAGAACACTTTCACCACCACAGACCAGCCGTCCAACGTCTTGTTTCAACTTGGAATGATTTAAAACATTGAAAACTACCAGTCATTTATTTTCTAACTCTCTTACGTTGCTATTATGTCTTCCTCTATTCCACAATCCATACCATCTTTTCATAACCTTTTCATCTCCAGATTTAATCTTTCGTGACAGTGGTGCGTCAAACACAGTATGTCTTGTATTCTGACATCAACACGTTTTTGTACAGGATATGTATATCACTTAGGCTTTGCAGGACTGCTGGGATGGTTGTTACCGAAACTGGAAGCGCAACATGAGACCTTTTCATATATATGTATCTTTAGATCAGCAATTGTCATTTATATCCATCCAGAAGGCCCCACACACTTTTTATTGAGTAAATGGGATGATGTCAGCTTTAAATGCATGCAACAGCTGAAAATGGCCATTAAGGTTTTTTTTTAGTTCTTTTATGGTCTATTTTATTGAATTTCATGTTATTCTTTTTCAGGAGACACTGATTTTGTATTTTCTTCCAGATGTTTCACATTCATTAAGAACAATTGTAATCCTTGATCTACTGAAGTGAATATAAATCCAAGTCCCATGGACTTTGGCTAATATACATAATGTTTTATTTGCCTTTTACATGTATTTCACTCCCCTTGACATTGTCATCGTGATCATATTATCCACAGCTCCAAAGCACAAGGTTTAATTCTGGTACTGTTCAGGTTATCACAAGAGGCTTTTCACCCAAGAGCAAGACTCAAACTAGGGAAAGGTTTCACGGAGGTTCTTGAGCGGTAGCTGACAGAATGTACTTCTTGGACTCCAAGATGACAGTATGAATGGCTTGGCTGGAAGGCAAGGCAAGCTTGTCAGAATACCGAAGAAACAGCATTTTTGAGGTCTGAATTGTCAATAAATACTACTCTATATAGTGAACCAACTACAGGTCCATCACCATAGGACAATCTAGCAACGAGTGGCAGGTTATTTACTCCAGGGTTTGATGGTGGATTGAAGACAGGTGTAGTGAAAACCATCCCAAATTGGAGTCACAGACAAAGTCAGCCAGACTAGAGTGAAGGAAAAACAGGAAAGCAGAGGTGGAGGAACCCCTGAGGACGAGGATGACATACAAGGTACTATTGCTTTACTTTTTATAGATATTACAATTACTAGCAAAAAATAGCAGCGTGCTAGTTTGAGTGTTTTGACTGTAGTATCCAAGCCCGCAGGATGAAGAGGATCAGACAGGAGGGGATGAAGGAGAGGGTGAATGGAAAAGAGACTAAAAGGGATAAAGACATACAATGTATGGAAAGGAAAGTAAGATTAAGTGAGAGAGCAGAGAGAAATCAGTGAGATACACTCAAGAATTGTGTGAGTGATGATAACCAGGGTGAAAGTGAGGATGGCTCCGTCTTCTTTCTGCCCTTCTGTCATTCACTTGGCAGAGTGGTTCCTCTGATTTTTAAAGTTTGGCAGCATTACTTTGTGTTAATCTCCACTTTTTTACCCTCTCTCTAAAATAGTGTGTAATAATAAGAACACTTAGTTATTTAGATTAATGATCACACAAGATCCGGGCCTTTTATTGTTGTATTTTGGAATTATTCATAAAAAACTGATGCCAGTAACTCTAAACACTACTATATTTTTTTTCCTCATAATTTCTTTCTTGTATGATTCATCTTTTTGTTTTGTTTTGAAACGGGTTCCGATGAGGCAGATTATGATATTATGTCCCTTAATATCACATGTCACATGGACACTTAAATTAGCCACATCAGAAGCTTGATAAATTGTTGGACTAGAATTGTTTGACACAGTTCTAAATTTAGATATAACTGACATGAAATAGTAAAGTAAAACTTAAGGAGCCCTGTCTTTAAAAATTATATTTTGCATGGATCACGATGAGCTTGACAGACTGAAAATAGTGCCTCCTTATATTTACTGTACTACTAAATCTGAATTCTGAAATAGCAGGATAATATATCCGTGAATCCATAAAAGAACTAAACAAGAAGTAGAAGGTATGGCAAAAGTAACTAAATTCAGTTTTCTGTGGTTGCATTAATTCAAGTAAACAAAGTGGTAAAACCACCAAAGGAAAGATCAAATGGTCATTATAGTCAACTTAACTTTACAAGAGCGTTGACCTTTAGAACACCGCTGAAGTTTAAACCACACACTGACCCGGCAGGTCGCTCACAAGCAACTAAGTTACTGAATCCAAGAATCCATAAATCACATTAAACAGAGTTATATCATTTCGGATGAACTAGGACACCAGAATCAGTATCTCCATCAACACCCAAGGTAGACATTACAGCTCTACAACTTCTACAAATGTATCCATTGATTTATAAGTTATTCCAAAAAATATATAAAAGTGAATCTCGCAATGGTTAAGAAAATGTTATTATGGCATCACCAAAATGTTATCGTCCCTAGAATATGCCAAACCCTATCTCTGGATAAAATTTCAAATCTGTGCAAATCTGTGCAAATCTGTGCAAATCTGTGCATTCCTTTTTCCGTAATCTTCCTAACAAACAGACAAACAAAATTAAGAATATAATGTCCTTAGGTTAAAGGTTATTACCTTTTTCCACACTTGGTAGGGGTGGGGCTTAAACCATGAGTGGGCGGTACTTACCACAAAAGTTGTTATTTTCAGCTCGAAAGGGATTGACTAATCTTAAATCACTTTACTTATTATAAAGTGCTTCAGCTCAATGTATGTAATACAGGGAAATAGATCTATTAATAGAAGATTTGGCAATTGGCAACATTTATGCAATTTCCTGCAATTACCCTGTTGTGGGACTAATAAAGGTTTATCTTATCTCTCTCTTATAAACCTGACTTGAAAAATAAAACACAACCAGAAATCAAGGAAGGTGGAATCTTTTTTGTTTCAGTTGTTTCAGATTAAAAAAAATAAACCTTCTTTTACAGGTTTTAATTTTTTATAAAAAGTGTGTGATGTTTCTGTCTGTGTTGTGTATTTTGTCAATATTCATTGTGCCATGTCTTTGTGTAAATAAGAGGGGCTGTGAAGGGGCGGGGGGGAATTACATATTCCCATTGGTTTCATTCTTCATTGTAAATGGAGCAACACCAGGAAGCTGGGTGATTCATGCAAACAGACACAGAATTCAAACTTGCGACTGTATTTTTTTCAAATATATTTGGCTAAAGGAAGACATCTCATGTAGGAAGGAGCTGATCTGCTGGAAGAAAATCGAATTGGAAGAAGCTCTGAGAGTTTAAGCCTTAACTTTCGATTGCACTGCGGCCATACAAGCAATGTTCTGCGGGTAACTCAGCTGCAGTTATTGTACAAATTGAGACATAAGTACGTCAAAGAAATAATGGAACCAATAATTCTAGGTGTTTAGGAGTAGGAGGAGGAGTATATCTAAGGTCTGTCGGCATGAAATGTCACAGCGCTGGCACTTTGTTTGTTTACACTAAGTCATTCATATTGTCAGTGAGCGTCCCTTTTTGGAGGGTGGTATGCGTTTTTTAACATCCCTGTGTAAGTGTGGATCCAAGTCATGGAGGTGAAATGTTGCATTACCCTCTGAAGTTGTGGAGTAAGATGGCTGCATTAAAGTCTTTCTAAGAGGTTATCACAACAAACTGACCATAATCATATATCCTAGATTAAGGATTTGGTTATTATCCCAAATTCACCCATATTGCCTGTTTGGCGGAGAAAAACCCATGCAACCAGGGGAAGAATATGTAAAGTACACAGAAAGGCCCAAAGGTGCAGTTGAACCTTCTTTCTAGACCCTTATTTCTGTGAGGCGCTACGCCGTCATGATAAGGAGGAGTCAGAGATGGTGGGGGTGGAGTTGGCGATGTTCAGATGTTTTGTGGGAAAGACGAGGATGAATAGGATTAGAAACGAGGAAATCAAAGGGAAAGCCCGTGTTAGACTAGACAGGGCAAGAGGGCAAAAAAGGCCAGATTGAGATGGTCTGGACACGTGAGAAGGAGGGATAGTGGATCTATTGGTAGAAGGATGCTGGGGATAGGCCTCTGTGTGCATGTCCATTTTACCTCTCCAGTGATTAACACATTGTGTCTGTGCTCTCAGAGGGATGCAGGAATTTTGTTCATGTGTAGTACCATTGCAGGCTGATGAACAAACAGCTTTCAAGTAAGGGGTGTGGGTAATGATCGCCATTCATCACTGCGCACTTGTGTGTGTATGTGATGATTGAAAGCGATGTCTGCCTTTACATCAGTCTCCCGTGTCTGTCTTTAAGCTGTTGGGACGTTTCAAATATATGTATACTGTGTGAGAGTCTCCTAGCCTTGAGCCTGACAGTCTGTCAGAAAACCTTTCTAATTGTGGTTAAAAGATGGCAGGTCAGAGTCAGCCTAATTCATCATTCACCGAGCACCCACCCACCCACACACACACAAACACACACACACGCACGCACACACACACACTGACAGCAAAGTAAGTTAGGCTACTTGGCAGGTTTCGTAGCTGTTATCAGTCAGCACACTGGCGTCTGAGGTGAGTGAGTTATATAGCATCACATTATATGGATGCAAATGAGTAATTCTGGATGGAATTTCCGTAGGTGTCATTTTTGATACAAAAAAAGAAGATGAGAGGAAGGAAAGGGTGCTTGAAAAAGAATCGGGTGAGGAGAAAATGTAAAGCTGAAAGTGGAAAAAAAACAGGGTGTGAAACAAAGTGCATCTAGAAGAAGATAGGAGATGGTATGGTCACAATAAAAGAAAGGTGAGGTGAGAAATAGATTCCTTCTTTCTCCTTATTTCCATATAAAATATAGGAGGGCAAATGAAAAGTAGCAGAAGTGGAGAAATCAGGAGGAGAATCAAAAATGAAGAGAGAAAACAGAAAAGGAAGATGGAGGAAAATTGGAGAAATACGAGGAGAAATGAGAGTGCAAAATTGTAAAAGGGGGGACGGGTCAGTTAGGAGGGACAGAGAGAAGAGAGAGCAACGGACAATACAGGTAGAAGTACAGAAAAAGAATGCAATAGTGGTTAGAAAGGAAATGGAGAGGGAGAAAAGTGCATTAGTCTCTGCTGGCAGCCTGCAGAAGAAAAGGACATTTCACTGATTTGTTCTCTTCCCAACCATCTGATCTGTTTGGGGCCTGTTGTCTTGTTTGTGTGCATTTATACATGAATGTCTGTTCGTGTCCATATAAGTGGGGACTGCTCATGCGTATTTAATGACAACTTCCTGTTTTCTCATGTTGTCTCATCCTCATAAAGTGAACATTTTAGTTTTTTCTAAAAATTGAAGACATTTTGTGTACAAAAAGTCTTCAATTGCCATGGTGAAGAGGCACCAGCGAGGTAACGACTTGTTTCTTTTACATTTAAAGACAAATTACATATATTCGTCCTGCAGGTGGAGAGGGCGGAGAGGCAGGTCTTTGGCTTGCCTGTGGTTTGCCAATCATCTGTTGTTCTGACGCTATTTGAATACAGTGCCAAATTCTCTAATATGACATCGAAGATATCTTATTATAAAATTAAAGTGATGGGGAAGACCTTTGATAGACAATCTTGTAAATACTTATACCTCTCAAAATATTGCATTATGTTATAAAATTGAATATTTTCGTGTGCCACACCTATGAATCACTCATATTGTTCAACAGCATCGTGATATTCCTCACTTGTAAGGTGGATACTTTGTCCCAACAAAGGCTAAATGCTTACTACTGAGGATTGCTTTGAATTTTCTTATGTTGAAAGTAATAAATTGGAGCATATTCATCTTAAACAATTTATTTTCATTGCATAATGACATATCAAAAGAATTTGGAATTAAATAATTGCGATCAGTAAAAGAAACATGAATGTCGTTATCATTACTTAACTTTTTTAGGTTGAAAGAACTAAGTTGTTGCAACGTTGGAATTCCAAACAAGGGAGTTTGATTACATTTATTCAAAATGTATTGCTTTAACATAATTGTGATGAATAAATTCAACATGAATGCTTTTTAGTACATGCAACATAATTAGGTTTCTTAGAGTATTGGTTCTGAGTGACATTTCCAGTTGTGTTCAAAAAATTGTCTTCAACTTATTGAAATGGAAGAAAACCATTGGCTGCACCCAATCAGGGGTCACCAAAGCACATGCTAATCGATGTAGTAGAGCTGGTCTGCTTGGGACCGGCACAATGAGTCCACTTACTTGTACACACCCAGTGGCTGGGAGACGTGAGGTGAGGTGAGGTGAGGAGGCACCAGCAAGATAAAAAGTCGCAATCCCTGGTTTACAAGACCAGTGCTTTAACCCCTGAGCCATAGAGTCTCCAAAAGTTTCTGTGTAAGATGTGCTGAATATTGATGCACTGGTAGAAGTCTATTTAAATGGAAGGAAGCGACACAATTTCATTTCCGCCTAACACTTTCTCTGTTTTTTTTGAAGTGTTAATCCAGATTCATGTTCCTACCTAAAATTTGCTCACCCATGCGCCTGAAAACATGCAGATGCTTGCACTTATGTCGATAGGCGGCGTGTGTCTGTAGGTCATCTGTCGACCATGGGTCAAGATTAAAGGATTTTCCGACAGGAGGGTTGCTCATCCCCTAGGAGGGAGGAGAAGAGAGGCGGAGAGGTACTTTTAGGTCCAGATGGTAGAGAGCTCCACAGGGCTGTCTGGGTAACTGCTTGGAGCAGCTAACTAATGATGGTGTTTGTGTGTCATCACTGTTAGAAAGTTGCAGGTTACAGCGCAGGCGAACAAATGTGTTTTCAGTTGACATCATTGTACGACAGCCCCCTGACTGTCTCATAATTAGAGGTGTTTGTCTGTGTGTATTGTTTTTAGGGTCTGAGTCCAAATTTCAAAGGCTACTACTAACATCTAACAAGAGAATTTTGGGTTTATTTGTCCATGTGTGAGATATTAATCTCTCCTATATAAATGCAGTGGAGATGAATGGATGTTTTATTCATTACTATTGTAACATAGCCAGTAAGACTGAAACAAAGAACACATTATTGTTTAAGGCCCCAGTCTAAGTGAGTTCATACACCACACAGTCATAACATTATAATCACCCGTCTAACATTTTATAGGTTTTTTTTCTGCCATCCAACCTCTGAAGATTTGCGGTGGTATCTGGCACCAATAGGTTACCATTAGTTTCTATAAGTCCTGTACTAAGTCTAAGTACTGTATAAGTCCTGATTTATCTGACTTTTTTGTCCACTCATGCTCCGATCATTTTTGCAGTGTGGCAGAAAGCTGATTGAGACCACTGCCATTAAGGATTACCATGTAAAAGGACCCAAGTTTTCGCTGCAGAACATTGTCCAAAGCATTACTGCCTTACCAGCCGAGTCTTCTAGGAATTCTGTTGACATATCTGTTACAGGTAAACAAAGGCGCAGTACACATGACGATGGAAGAAACAGGATTTATCAGGCCAGTCGTCCGTTGATCTCTTGTCTAGCTCTGGCCCATTGTAGGGGCTTTTTGAAGTGAACCGGGTACAGCACGGTAACTCCCATCCTTATGGGCATCAAGCTGCCTTGCATTGTGTGTTTTCACACCCTTTCATCAGAACCAGCATTAACTTTTACATATATTCATGCCACACTAGTCTTCACCTATCAGTGGTCACAATGTTATCAATGTTTGGTTATCATGTATCATGTGTTCCATATTTTCATTCATAACTGAAAAAAGTCAATGGAAATTTCCTCTAAAAGTCTATAAAAACCTTTTTGTAGAATTTTTCTAAAAGTGCTCATTCATTTAGAAATTACTTTCTTTATCTTTTCAAAGTGGCTCATCATGACTTTTCCAGTAGCGGAGATTTTTTTTATCCTTAGTAGCACATTTCCTTGCTGTTACATGTTTAAATGTAAGAAAGAATAAAGAAATTAAAGAGCCACTTAATTCTTAGCTCTTTTATTCTTAAAATATTTTGAGCCGTGAAATTCTATGGGACTTCAAAAAACTTTAAAATGATGTACCTAAGTCTTCTGAAAATAGCAGGGACAGAAATAAATTTGGAGACTTTTTTCATATTTCTTTATATTCAGATTCCTAACAGTAACTGAGAGATTTACTCAGCAGCTTCCTATTTCACAAGATGTGGAATATGACAACAGAGGGCGAAGATGAAGGAGGATGTGAGGAATGAAGCGACGGGATAGAATGGAAAGGAAGAGAGAATGGGAACTATGAGTGGTTTAAGACCATGGGCAGAAAATGTCAGTCAAAATTGCGGAAGTGTGTTTAAAGATTGTGGAGGTAGACTTCCCATTGTCTGTCTCCAGGTAAATATGTTTGGATGAATGCTTGTAGTAGGCTATGCTGGAGTCCAGCAGAGCTGCTGGATTTGCCAGTGGACTGTTTTACTTTGCCACCGGAGGAGGTTAAATGATCCCCTGAGTGTGTATGTCTGTGCATGCATGTGTACGTGTGTGTTCTTGTGTGTAGGCAAGCAGCACTGTAGGGCATCACCTTGGCACTGGTATTAAATCTTTTTCATCCTCTCCACAGGCTGCAGGCAAGGACCAGGAGACAGATTTACCCCCAACCCGCCAACTCCACACACAAATACAGACACACCGACATATCTGCTGTGTAGGATACACGCTCACACAACACTGAAACTGACAGAAAATTATTTTGCATACCATTATAGACTAATTATAATGCCCAATCGCATTATTACTGTCAGACACACCTGATGATGTTGAACAGTTGACTGATTTTAACTGAACATGCTCCCCAAGCTGCCACTCTGTCACTGAATCATTCCCTCTGAGTCAAATCAGCAGTATAACCTGACGAGGGCACACGTCACATGCACATTCACACATGTCTGAAAATATTCTTTATTTCTTGTTTTTAATGTTGTAGTCAACCTACTCCAGTGTGAGGCGCTGTTCAGTTGAAGTATGAGTTTTTTTCATCTAACATCCAAAGAAGCAATGAAAAATTGTTTTTTCCACAAAAATCTCCCCCAAAGAGTAAAATATGAACTATTATAGTGAAACATTATATGATAGATCCCCTACCGGGGATTCATATGAGTCAATTTGGACATAATCAGACATACGGTTAGGAAGTAATGGTCAAAAGCTGCTTTCACAAAAGAGCGAAATACAGATAATTACAGTAAAATATGACAACTATATCTCCATTAGGTGATTCAAATGCACCAAATTTGGACCAAGTCAAACCAATGGTTGAGAAATTATGGTTCGAAAACTTTTGGAGATAAAGCTCCCCCTAGTGTCATAAAATTATCAAATACCTTTACTAAAGTTAATCAAGTTCTTCCTCACATCAAGGTCTATGGGGGAATGAAATTTGAAAATGATCAATGAAATTGTTTTGAAGTTATCGCGTTAACACAAAGGATCTGCGTCGGATGTATTGGCAAAGAATATTCAATAACATAACAGACTTTTTTCCAGGTCCATAGTTAATACATTCATGCATCCACATTTTCCTGCCTTTGGGTTGTCAATTATTGCCCTGAATCCTACAATTAATCAACTGAATAAAAAGGGTCTTATTAAATATTATATGTTGCAAAAAAAACCCAATTGTTTATTCACATCAAATTTAGACAAAAATGCTTGTTGGCCCATCGACTTCCATAGTCGGAATACTTGGAACATTCATCTCCTGTCTTGTGGCACAGCTCAGTGGTTCTGTTTTCTCACCCTTACTGTTTCTTCCTTTTTCATCCTATGCTTGTTAGCAAAAGCTCCATCTTTCCAATGATCCAAATAAGCAGCTGCAGGATGAATGACAGTGTTTCTTTATCTCTATGGGAGGGTTGATATTTTGGTCGTTTATCCCCATATGAATGAGCGTGTATTCGACAAACTCCTATTTGTTATTCTGGATGATTTACTGTACTACTTCATGCTTTAGCATACACCGTTTGATGTCAGGTAAAAACACATTGCAAAGTATCCTAGCGATAAAATCAGGATGTGTACGGCCATCGGGGGTTAGGTATCAGGAACATAGGTTGATTTCTGGTTTGAATACATTTGGGTCAAACAACGTTTAACAGGAGTCTGGTGCTTAAAACCACCGGAAGCAACAGGAAGGTGATGGATGTGTGTAATCATCTGGTTGCAACCCGTGCTGCTGAGATGACAAACCAACAAGCTGACTCATTAAAAGCCTGTTTCCTGTGACATTTTATCACACCTGGATTACTGCAGATGGTCCGCATGTGAGTGACACTGAAATTACATG
Source organism: Lophius americanus (assembly GCA_037951165.1). NCBI lineage: Eukaryota > Metazoa > Chordata > Actinopteri > Lophiiformes > Lophiidae > Lophius > Lophius americanus. The sequence goes on along the minus strand of JBBDHG010000032.1, from coordinate 4,253,922 downwards.
ACACGCCAAAGAAGCCTAGGGGGGAGATTATTCCTTGCTTTCACTCATGTCAAGATTTTACCCAGATATTTAAATTTATGTACAAGTGCTGTCAGATTGTTATTTTGTTTGTAAAAAAAAAAAAGGAACCAAGAAATTTGAAAAAAGTTATTGTACCCACTGTTTATTCCGTGTTTTGTTTAAATTATTATTATCCATCTTAAAATGTTTACTGCAAAAACAGCAGCACCTGCTATTTTCACTGTCAGTCCAGTTTGAGGGGGTCAGAGGTCGCTGAAACAATTAACACCTCTGGGCTAGCCTTTTATTCTATCCAAGTCCACCGGCCTGTTATCAGATAGAAACTATGGTTCATCCTGTAAACATGCTGTAGTTGTATAACAATATGCAAATATATTCAAATAACAAACAATATAAATGTTTGAGCCAGAGGATGTTAATCTGCTGTATCAAAGCCTGGTTCATACTACATGATATTTTCGTATTGAACAGTACTATTTCAAGATCCAACCCGGTAGATCAGGCAATGAAAACGTGATCACTGTGACTTGGAAGTCGGGCACACGACAAGTTTGACATCAACCATTCATTCACGCCAAGTGATGTGATGTCAATGTGGAGGTGGGTCCCTCATGGCTATGTCAGCCCTCTGTGCTCTCGCCAACACAGCTCTGTTATTAAGCTACCATGGTTTTCCTTCAATGAAGCATTGTTAAAGTCAGGGTTTACGTAGCCGCTTTTCAACAAGCCTTTTCTCTTTTTCTTTTTTCCAACCAGCCCCAGGAACGCTCTAAAGTCCAAACTTATCCAACTGTAGTCAAAACAACATTAATGCTTACCATGATAGACTAATGATATAATTCAATATCTTATCATGCAATAATGTTGAGTACATATTATCGGTTTAGCTGGATGGTAACCAGTCCAACAACATAGTCTATTAGCCAGTAATGAGCGGTGCACAAACACACAGCCTCAGAAGCCAAAAACACTGCTGGGTTTAAATATGCTATCAGCTGAGAACCCTCAGCTTCCTCCTACACCCCCACTCGCTTCTTGGTTTGTGTGGAACTTGACTGTTTGTTGGTATTATTTAAAACAGAGAGACTCAATTCCAGGGCTGCTTCATGGTCCCACTGGACTGCTTATCCTCACCAACCGAAACATAACACACCAACCCAAATCTCTTTATAACTGTACACAGCACACACACAAAGGTACACACAGAGTTGTGTCTACTCAAACTCAGATCTTAAAAATAATTATTTTTATATTTTAAAAAATGTGCGTGAAATCCCAGAAAATATTCATAATTCTCATGTTTGTATACAAAGCTAGAGCCAGGAGATGGTTGGCTTACTTTGATAGGTAAGACGATCAACCTCATGTTGATGAGTTAAAGCATAGAGGCCAAGATATAACCCTACAGCCAAGACAATGTGATTTTAAGTTGATATTAAGATCAACTATTATATATTTAATTCATTGATTTATTCTTCATTCAATATCTGTAACCGCGTATCCTGTCGTACAGGGTTGCGTTGTTGGGTTGTTTAAGGGCCTGAATCCTATCCTAGTTGAAACTGGGCAAGAACCGGCGTACACCCTTGATGAGTGGCCAGTCTATCACAGGGCCGCCAGAAAGAGACAGACAACCATTCATACTCACATTCTCTCCTATGTTGAGTTTAAGAGGCACCAATCTTCTGTGGGAGGAGGCCGGAGTTCTCAGACACCACGAGAACATGCAATCTCCATACAGAAAGCTACAGGCAGAGGTGGATTCAAACCCAGTACCTTCTTGTTACGAGGCAGCAGCGCTACCCACTGTGCCACCATGCTGCCCTATTCATTTTATTTATTTCTTCCTTTTTATACTTCCAAATGTGAAAACCATGGACAGATAATTATATTTAGGTCTAAGGACCTCTGACTGTTTCTTCTAGGATGTAATCCATGATTTACTGCCACAGAGGGACACTGCCTACACTGGGTTTGCTGCCCCATCATGGGTTATTCTCCCCTTTACCTAGATGTGTATTTAAAGTCAAACATATCCGATTATTTCTATCTCTATAGTAAGAGTTTAACTGACTCTTAAGATGCACCTCATTTGTGTCATCATAGAACACCCTATGCATCGCTGCGCTGAGCAGCTGTGAGGGTGGCGTTAAAGCTCTGGGTCCATCCTGTAGGTCCTGCAGACTGCTGCTGCTTCAGCTCTGAACATCTTCAGGCTATGGCCTCTGTTCCTCAGAGCCGGAGGTTTATGTAACATAGGAAGGCTATTGGGGAACATCAGATGGAACTGTGCAAATTGTTGGCCCAGTGTTTGCTTTTAGTTTAAGAAGGCTGAAGCGTGTGGCTGAACAAGAGGTTTTGAGGACAGTTCATGAGTGCAAACATTGGGTAAAGTAAAGTATAATTTACATTAAATGACATGGACAAGATAACATGAGTGAGATATTGATAACATCAAAAATACAAACATACGGCTGGTTCTATTTTTAAGTGTGAGCTGTGATTCCTCCCTGCCTGACGCTGCCACCCTGCTGAGTTACTCCACTGGTTTGATGACTGATGGTGCCGACTTAAAAATGACACCTCTGGATGCAGGCGGGCTCCCGGCCTGACTGTGTTTTTCTTTGTTGTCATCGTTTTTTTAATCCCTTTGTAGTTCCCATTTCTGGTTGGTGTGGTCATGTTCAATGTATGTATGTATATTTTTACAAATAATATTGTAAATTATGTAAATAATAGTATATTATCAGTCCAGCCCTCCAGTAGAGGTGGGAGGCCCTGTTTATTATACATTGTTTCATGCTTTGTGTCAGGATGGTTTCCTCTCTTTTGATGAATGCTGGGTAAGATAGTTGGACATTGGTAGCTTGTTCTGTTGTTTTAGGTCACGCCCACCTTAATGCAAAAAGTTGTAAATTGATTTTGTTCCCATGGAAATGTCTCCCTCCTGCTCATTTTAACATCAGATTCAGAATCAGGATCAGAAGTACTCTATTGATCCCGGGGGAAAATTGATTCGCTACAGATTCTCTTTACAAAACGTTAGAGTTAGTGGAAGAGAGAATACGAATAAGAAATAAAAAAACAATATATACAACAATGCATGAATAACAATATACGAATGTGATAATATATTATAATTATATAAGAAAAAATTACTAATATTATTATACTATAACGATATTGCGTCAGCGTTACAAAGCTCAGCAGGTAATTAAATATTAGTGTCCAAGTGTCTATCAGAGGGAGGAGATGAAAAGTTTGATGGCCACAGGCCGGAACGATCTCCTGTGGCGCTCCGTGGTGCATTCTGGAACAATTTGAATCAACATGTTCTAATGTTGAGATTTTAGATACTGCGGGGCTAAAGCTACAACTTTGAAGAAGTAATGTCATATCGTAGAGTAGAGATGAAGGATAAACTAACTGGCTGAACAGTTACTGCATTTTGATTTAGTTAGCAACTGTTTGTGGAAAAAACTGATAACTTTTTTGGAGTCTCATGCATTGTTCGCTGGTCTCTCCTTTTCTCATTTGTTCTCCATTCTGCCCAAAAATCTCCCACTTTCTCTGTTTTTCCACCTATTGTAATCCTGTTTTCACTCCTTCCAGGTTTCACCATGCTACCAAGTGGGGGGGAGGAAGAGAGATTAAAAGGTTACAACATTGGAGATAGTTCATACCAGCTGGGTTTCCTACTGTGTTCTCGGTGCTGGCTTTTTTGTTTCCTCCCTTATTCTCTGTTGCTCTTTCATCCCTCCTCATCCCCTCCGTTGCCTTCTTTCTTTCTCTCTTCTATTCTAATTTCCTTTCATCCCTCCTTACCTTCAGTCCCCCTTGCCATTTATTCTCATTTCCACGTGTACTCTGTTTTTCTTTCATCTATCCCCATTTTCACCTTTCCTCTCTCCTTCTTTATTCTCACCCTCTTCCATAATTTCCTCTCAAGTAGAAGCAGCAGTTAGTAGAAAGTAGCGAGGCACATTTTTGCTTGCATGTTGGGCTTCTGTTGATGCTCCTGCACCTGTTTTCTTCTAAATCTTAAATCTTGAGTCTGTTTGAACTAATGAGAAGGTGGGCATAAGGTGATGGATACTCAGCTGGCACCGTTTAGGCAGTAGACGCCATTTTGCATAAAAAACAGATGGGATTGTTTGATTTCAAGCCACTAATCACTGTAGTCTCAGTCAGTGTTGAGACCTTGACGCTGTGATGGCACCTGTCCAGAAACAGTCCTGTTAACTTAGCATACATGCTTGAGGAGCACTCCATTAAAGCCATCAGCCGGATGAATTGTTCACACTTTAATTATAGCTCTTGTCGAGCTGTTTCCATCTTAAATATGTTCTGCTGCTCTCCCTCATTGCAACCAGCTTATAGTCAGATCGGCAGGGAAGAGTAATAAAACACAATATGGAAGGATAGGATGCCAGCCAAAAGGTTGGACTGAGCCAATAGGAGGTTAATCCCAAGAACAAAACACCCTGAATATATGAGAATAAAATCACTCACCGTTACTCTACCCACTAGAAAACTCAAGGTAGGGAATGGATTTAAAAAAACAAAGGCTCTCCAGCCGCAACAAAGTATAGTACCAGAGTGTACCTTTGAATGTTGGTACTTTTTGTACCTTTAAAGGACATTTATTCACACCAGGAAAACAATTAGCTTTTATGTCCTGGTACAAAAATGTACCGATTGGAAAGGTACCCAATTGTACACAAAATTTTGACCTTTAGTTTACATTAAATAGCATCAACATTTGACGTGCAAACAAATCCTTTTTCAGTACATTTCAACAAATATATTATTCTACACAACAGATTTTTTTGGTAAAAATCTATGCCTTTAAGTATTAAGCTGAACCGTAAAGACTTGGTAGCCAGACATTAATCACCGACTGCAACAAAACTATTTTCAGACTTAAAATCACACATTAAATTGGAATGTTACAAAAGTAATGAGTAAAAAGTGCACTTGAAATAAATGCAAATTCAAATAACTTCCTCCCTTCCTTATTTTTAAAAAAACAGTTTTAATAATGAAACAAAGCAGTTTATTAACAAAGCAGGATATTAATTTTGATATTAATTTTGAATAAAATTAGAGACCGTAACAAAATTCAAGTTAATATATTTGATGTGTTTCAACTCCATCAGTGCTTAGTTATATGACAAATATTATCAAACGTTAAAGATCAATATCACGAGGATTTAGTTGGGAGTCCACATTTATTATATTATTTATTATATTATATAAAAATATATAATTATATTATAATTATATATATATATATATATATATATATATATCTTCATTATTGGATCACTACGGGATCTCAACTTATTACTGAGACATATTTAATTAGAAGACTTCAATCAGGGGAACTGTTTGTACAAGGTAGGGTTTTTTTTGGGGGTTCTGGCTTGCTGTAGGGAATGACAACATAGTTCTAGTTTTAGAGCTGGGCTAGAGGTTCAGGGTAATAGTTTTCTTTTTAGATATTCCAGAGGTTTTTTATCAAATTAAACTGTCCAAAAGTATTTCCAGAAGAGACCAGTTGGGGCCCAGGTTAACAAATACCATCATCGGTGTTGTTAACCTGCAGGGTACCGACCTAAGGATGCAAACAGATCCGATGTGGCAACCCTGAAAGTGAATAGCTGAAATAAGAAGATAAAAAGGAGGTTAAGGACTTGCCAAAAGCTGTCTTTGTAGTCAAATATGGCGGAGGAACTGTTACCAATACCCCTGAGAGGTGTTTCATGTGTGCTTGTCCCATTGTGATCCATACCTGTATGTACCATAGCTGGAATTAACTGATTATAATAACAGAAATATATTGGATAAAATTTCTGAAAAGGGATTTGAAAAATCAAAAATTAAAATTATCCGTTGCTTGAGTGTTGTCAGTATTTCATTTTAAAACAACATTTTTGGGGTTTTGGGTATAGTTTGACGAATTAAGCACTCTGGTGATGTAATCTTAGCCTCTGGGGGGTAGAAAAATATATTCTTCACTCTTTGCTGACATTTTGTAGACTATGATTAATCCAATTAAATATAATTGATTCATTACGAAGATAATTATTTGTTGCAGCCCCTTGTGTTTTGAACTATGAATGTCAAAAATGAGCCAGTAGAGAAAGATACAAAGACCACTGAACGACAAACCCGGCGGGATTTTAAGGAGAGATTATTTGTGAAAAGGGATGAGGTCTTGGGAAAGACAGATATGTGAATGTAAACACTGTACTACTTATCTCCAAAACAGAGCTAGAGAACGAAGGAGACAGTGGGAGGGAGACAGAATCAGATAGGTGACAAAAAAAGAGTGACAGTCACAGATGAGATCTGCCAGAACGATATTTAAAACAATTAAAAAAAGACAGAAATATAAGATGGTGTAAGATAAATGAAGATAGAGTGTCCTTCAATTGGTGATAAACTTGGTGCTTAAAACAATTTAAATAACAGACTTGGAACTACAAGTTAACCCTCTGGAGGCCTGGGCCAGTTTGGCATTAACCCTAACCCCACTCCTATCCCCATAACCTTATTTACGTACCATATCTAAGTATGGGTACGCTGTCGTTCCAGACAGCAAAGGTACATCCCTAAAAAGCCTTCAATCCCCTGCGTTGTACAAGCAATCTTCCCGATTAAAATGTGAAGTTTTATCTAAAAATACGTATGTTTTCGGTAAAAAAAAAAGCTCCTCTAGTGAGTAAAATATGAATTATTAAAGTAAAATATGATTCTCAAGACACATCCCTTCAAGTTTATTCTTATGCACCAAATTTGGACTAAATGCACCAATGGTTGAGAAATTATGGCCCAAAAACTTTTACAGATAAAGCTCTCCCTAGGAAATAAACACATATAGCTTTTCCTAAAATCAATCTAGTTCCTCCTCGCACTAAAGTCTATGAGAATATAAAACTTGAAAGTGATCCATGTAACAGTTTTTGGGTTATTGTAATGTAATCTTCATTGGTGGTGGACGCAATGAAAGATTCCATAATATCCCCAACATTCCAAGCTAAAATATTGTTTTATATATAATATGTAATAATGTATAACTTTTATGAGTCAGCAGTTCATCACAGGACTGGCACATAGAGATAGAAAACGATTCAGTGCTACCCACTGCGCCACCACGCTGCCCCGAATCAGCATTTATTTCTCTCGGGTCAAGCTGACGCCAACTCCATGAACATGTTTAAAATGTTTAGGGTGTATTCTCTGAAAATAAAAAGTCCTAAACGTGTCCTTCATATTAAAAGCATTAGGCAATATAGTTTCAGGTTGAAACAATGCTATTGTCACTCTTTTCTTTTTCCTCTTAAAAAATCAAGAAGTTGTCTTTTTGATCGAAACACAATGTACGGGTGAAATGCCAGCCGGGCTTTCCAATTTGCAGTGGAGCTGTTGGTATCCTTTTTTTATAAAGAAGGTGGCTCAACACAAGCAGTGTCAAGGCACCCATTGGTGAGCTGACCAAAAAAAAACAAAACCAAAATGACACATTCCTACCTCGCATAAAACACACCATATTCACTGCAGTAGCAAAAAAGAAACAATGAACTTTAACACTGCAGTGGATATCACATGACCACGTATTCACAATTACACATATTCGCACACAAGAATCCCAAGGTCTTGGGTAGATCTCACTCTCAGACTCACCACACTTACTCTAACAAACTGTAAGAGAAATATATTTAATATGACTGATTATGCATTAATGTAACTTTGGTAATATAGCTACGTATTTAGTAAGCAATTAAACCAACAAATTCAAATGTGAATAACTAAGAGTTGTTAACCTTTGTATTGTAATTGGTAAATGGACTCTACTTATATAGTGCTTTTCTAGTCTTCTTGACCAATGTAAGCAATTTTACAACACAAGTCATCATTCACACAAACCTTCATATAGTGATGATGGAGGCTGCCATGCAAGGCGCCACATGCTCATCAGGAGCAGTAACCATTCACGCCATCATTCACACACCAATGTAACAGGGACTGGGACCAATTTGGGGTTCAGTATCTTGCTCAAGGACACTTCGACATGTCGACCACAGTTTGAACTGCCGACCTTCAGATAAGGCGACAACCGCTCTTCCAACTGACCCACCGTCGCCCCACATTGTGAAACGTGTTATGCTGACTCTTTTAAATGCAAGGTTTAAATGCAAAACATTAATGGCAATAGACAGACAGACAAGACAGGCAGACATACAGACTGACAGAAACCCCTTTGAATGGTTTATTGTAATTTTTTTTTGCTGTATCTACCTCATGATTGGGGGTTAGGAAGTGCTAAATTCAGCACGAGCAAGTGGCAATCATCTGAGCTGAAAAATCATGAGCTCATTAGCTGCTGAAGCCAAGTAGTTTAAGCCAAGAAACATAAGCTAAGGGTTTTACCTTTCCCTTCAGTAAAGTCCAAATGTTTTTGGCACCAGCGTCCACCAATTATGCATAAAGGAACGGCTCATCAAAACACTTCTCCCATTGGAAATGAGGTTGTAGCTTGGATAGCTATAATTACTCTATGCTCTGGATACTTTATGGAGAAACGTTGAAATAAATCACAAGCGATTTTTTAAAATTTATTTCAAAAATGTCCCTCAGGGATACACAGATTTATTTTGTACCGCTGAGGTACAAAAAAAGCCAAAATGCCGGCAGGATTGAAAAATTCTCTTCGACATGAAGATATTTCATAGCATGTCCTTTCCCGTCATCAGGTGTCTTCCTCTATCTTGCTGTATCTTTTTGGCCTTTAGCCTGAGACTTTAATATACAGGGTTAAAGTACGGAGCCTAACACCATCCCAGATTATGGTTATGGTTCATGACCAAAGACTCCAGAAAAATAACCTCTGCAAACGGCCGGTTTCATTCCTCCAGTGCAGCGCAGACAAATAAGATAATAATGATGATAATGATAATTTCTCAGCATATCCTTAAATCTTTCCTTTATTTTGTTCTTCTGCCCTCCTACCCCATTAGGCTCGTAAATGGGGCAGGAGGGCTTCTCTGAGTCCTCTCAGCTTTGCTGATTCCTGGCTGTTACTGGGAACCATCCCAATGGGGGCATTAACAGTAGGAGAGCTGGAAAGTGGAGTTGGTGGTTGAGGGGTGTTAGTGTAAAAAGCAAACTGTCCCTGGGCAGTTTGGGCAATCTCTCTCTCTCTCCCTCTCTCTGTCTCTCTCTCTCTCTCTCTCTGTCTCTCTCTCTCTCTCTCTGTCTCTCTCTCTCTCTGTCTCTCTCTCTCTCTCTCTCTGTCTCTCTCTCTCTCTCTCTCTCTCTCTCTCTCTCTTTCTCTCTCTCTCTCTCTCCTGTTGATACACTTTTTTCCCATTGTGCCGTGGGATAACATGTGACCTTCAAACCATGGCCCTCTCTTTAAAAGCTACAAAGGCACCACAAGATGTTCAACATCTTTTAAGGAACGTAGATTGGAGTAAAGTAGAAACGTATTTTTAGAGAGAAATGGACATTATGAAATACAGTATATATTAAACATACACTGGGTGTTGGTATATGGGTATTATATAATACCACTTGTCCCCAACAATTCGACAGTTAGAGGACAAATGTGGTCCGACACATATCCCCATTTCCATCCATCCATCCATCCATCCGTCCATCCATCTGTATTTTAACAAAACAAAACAAGGAGTCACTCAAAGGGGTGCAAATTAAGTTTTTGCAGCCCTCCCCTCAGGCATGAGGCTACACAGCGTCCGGGCCAGTACCACCTGCTGAGTAACAGTTTCTACCTGGATGCTGTCAGACTGTTAAACTGCTCCACACTGCCTGGCGGACCTTAGTCTCACCGAACTGCCGCTACTTTTGTTATTTTTGGATGGATGGATTCATTCGCAATTTGATCATGGTTTTGTAAGTATATTTTATAATATTTTAGGGTCTTATAATTTGACTGCACTGCAATCTCATTTTATTTTCTCTATTTGTTATTAATTGCCTATTCATGTATTGGCTCTGCTTTGTTATTACACAGAGAAATTTGTTCTTTTTCATGTTGAGCCTGGAACCTCCTTCCTGTGAGGCAACGGTTCTATCCACTGGGCTACTAAGTTGCCCTGAGTTATAACCAGTGGTGCAATTCTTGCCTATGTTTTAAAGTCAACATATTATTTCATTGGGTTAGTCTTAAAATTCATCTTACCATACCCCATCTCATTCTGACTCACTCTAATATCTTTGTAGAAATCATGTGTTAGCTACTGTCATAACTCAGATTTGGGTTAAAATTTTCTTAAAAAGACGTAACTGGATGATATGATACTGTTCTCAAAGAGAGCCATCCATCTCCAGTGCTGATCCAATAAAGTAGATCCTTCTCACTCGGGCCTGCTCAGCTGAGTCTCAATTCACGGGGCCACATCTCTCGAAGGATATGGTCGGCACAGGCTATGTCACACTCAGTGCTGTTTAATGAGACCGCGTGAGTAAGTCATCAGCTTATTATGTCCTTACCTTAATGTGTATCACAAAACGTTGCACGTGTCACCTAGCAACAGTAAACTATTAGTAAACTACGAAAAAAGCGATACATAGCTAGGGAAAAAACAGTAGAATTGGTTGCAGTTGAACGGGTTGTGGTAGTAGAAGCTTTAGTAATTTCACAGAATTGGAATTGGGTATACATTGGGCTGCGGAGCCTTTGTGAAGCATTCAGTTTTCAAATGTAGCTTCTGAAAGGTTTCAGCTCCCTTCTCTCTCACTCACCTCTTTCAATTAAGTCAATTTGACCTGAAGAATCTTGAATAAAACGGGTGATATTGTGGTAAGAGCTTATGTTTTATAAACTCCATCATGTAAATACTTTATTTATGTGCAGCTACTTGTCTGTGCGTTTGAGAGAGAGAGAAAAAAAAGAGATGGAGAGAGACAGAGATAGAGAGAGAGTGCTTATCCAAGCATTTTCTTCCAGGTTTTGTTTGCCTGTATGTTTATCACTTCACGTCTGTGGGTTCATGTTTGTCGGATTGTCTGTTTGGATGGATGTGTCAGCTGGTAGGGCAGATGAACATCACAGATGAGTCGGACAGGGCAGAACTCCTTCTGACAGACAGAGAAAGGGATGAGGGCGAAACCGCGGAGGGATTTTTGAACAGGATAGGAACATAAACAGGCATTCATTGTTGTTGTTTTTTAAAAATTGTTTTAGTCTTGAATTTAACAGAGCAGCCATCTTATAGGAACAGTATCAGCATGGACTGTACAAAAGATTACAAGTAACATCAATCCTGCAAGTGCAGTAGACACTGAACTGAATCCCATTCGTTACTGAAATGATGCTTTTTTGTTTATTCAACTCCTGATGCACTTTAGTTCATCCCTCAGAGATGCTTCGTAGAAAAGTCATTTTTCTTCTTCTCAGTTGTCAAAAGCTATAAAAATTTTCAAGTAACTAGTTCACTGGAGGATGGAATGATGTCTTTAAAATACACCAACTTCCCCTGCAGCATAATGTATAAAGCACTCATGTCTTCAGCATGAATGGGAGACAGGTGCAAGATAAATGCAAGGGACCTGTACAAGAACAAGCACTTTTACTCAATTATTTACTCTCATGCAAAGGTTAAAACAATATAAACTTAAGTAACAGAGAGTTTAATATATGTCAGTATTATCTTGTTGAGGGTAAAAATACTGCCTTCTTCTCATATGTAGCGTCCAGTTCCATTTAAGTTCTTCTTAATATGTGAATGTCACAAGATAAAATTACAAACAAAAGTAGTTATAAATGCCTGACATTGAAAGGCCCCTCATTTCCCCCGGTGTCTTTTCCTTGTACCTATATGTGACACCAGGAATCATTTGTTTCCAACCCCAGAATTAAAGTGTGTGGAGTGACCATCGACTGAAGCCCGGCCGCCATACTAGACTTCACCACTGATAATTCATGTAAACCAAGACAGATTCAAGGTCATAATATCCAAAAGAAGATTTTCGTTTCCTTCCTTCATATCCTTGACTCTTTTAACAAAGCTTAGAGGAACCATCACACAGCATGAAGACAAAATAGTGACCAGCTACTGGTGTCTGTAATTCACCAAAGGTTAATCGAATCTCTCTTATGAGGTTGGGATGTTGTATCTGGTATAACCAGCCAGATGTTGTGGGTCCGGCACTTCTGTTCGTCAGACTCTGTTTTGGTTGATGGAAAAAAAAGAAGGTCATCCACCAGATTCTACGTGTGTGATTTTTCCGTGATTTCTTCTCAATCTTAATTATCTGCTGATCGTGTATTTGTGTTTGGAATGATTTTAGAGTTAAGCCTTTGGATAAATATGGTAACATTCCAACACGGTTATTTTCCTGATTAATTATAAAGCGTTAAGGCTGTATTTAATTATTTTTATAGTAAAAAAGTCAAAAGTGCATGGTGCATGTATAGTATAGGGATAGTAGTATAGTATAGGGACTTCAGCTCCTGGTTCTTTTAAGTACCTCAAAGCAAGCTCCATGATATAAAGTGTTTTATTAAGTCTGTCCGGAAAATTGCGTCTACCTTGAAGGTATAACATTTTACTCACATTTGAGACACTAGGGGAGCTTTTTTTCTATGAAAAACAACATATTTCAGACTGAACTTCACATTTAATTTGAGTTCATTTGAGACTTGAGTTCAGTCAGGATAATTGCTTGCACAACAACGTGGATTGTGGACTTTTCGGAGATATACCCTTTCTGTAAGGAACAACAGTGTAGGCCTAGTTTAAATCAAGCCTTGCCTAAATTACAAACCTAAAATCTAATATCTCCTCAACGATGAGATGTATTTGTAAACCTTGGTGTCTATTAAGAGATAAAACCTGAATTGATTTACTTTCAATTGTAAGTAAAGTAAATTGATGCAAACTCATCTCGATGATCATGGCATATCTTCTATCGTTCTTCTCTTTAAGAGTTTTTAATGAACTTCTTTCAACTGTTGAAACAGGGAATTCTGCCATTCTGGTGTTTTTGTACCTCACGGCTGCTTTAGATTCTGTGGATCATCAGATACTGGTGTCACGGCTTTAGTCTTGGTTGGCATCAAAGGTTGTACCCTCCATATGTTCCAGTCCTATCTGACTGACAGGAGTTTCTCAGTCCACCTAGGTGAATACTTTTCCACTACAGCCCTGCTAACCTGTGGGGTCCTCCTGAATATGCTGCCCTCGGGGTCCGTTTTTAAAAAGCATTACATGCCCTATCATTGCTCTACTGATGATATTAAGTTCCATCTGCCTATGAAAACTAACAGGAAAGTGTCTATGCAGGCTTTGTGGAACTGTTTCGATGACGTAAAAGCTTGGATTTCGATAAACTTTGTTCATCTTAATGAATGCAAACCAGAGGTTATTGCGTTCAGAAGGGCCAACTTCCTGGACTGAAAATTCTCTTGGCCCATTAGTGCCCTTCAACAGACCTTTTATTAAAAACCTCGGCGTTGTTCATGACAGCTCTTTTGAACTCCACAACCAAATTAGCGCAGTGTTAAAAGCCGGCTTTTTCCAGCTAAGGCTCTTTGCCAATGTAAAGGCGTGAATCTCCCCCAAGGATTTGGAAAGAGTCCTCAATGCCTTCATTAACTCATGGCTAGATTATTGTAACTCCTTATACCTTGGTATAGAGCAGTCATCCCTTCGACGCCTATAGCTGGTACAAATGCTGCTGCCCGCCTACTATCTGGAAATAAAAAACGTGACCATATAACTCCAGTACTGGCTTCTCTCCACTGGCTTCCAGGGCGGTACTGCTAAGGTTTTAAAGCCTTAAATTGGTCGGCACCATCCTATCTAACCAAGCTATTGCATCTGCATTCTCCAGTCAGAGCACTGCGTTCTACTGACCAGAATGCGCTTGGCAACTCCTCAGACAAAATTAAGAACCAGAGGTGACCAGGCCTTTTGCAGTAGCAGGCCCAAGCCTCTGGAACAGTCTACCTATTCACATCAGAAAGGCAAAGAGCCTTGACATTTTTAAATCTGTGGTGAAAACGAACCTGTCTTTGCTGGGTTTTCCTTCAGGTTGAAATTTGACATTTCTATTTAATCTTCTCATTTCAATGTTTATTTTAATGCTTATTTTGTGTTCTTTAAATTTTTTTTTTTTTATCTTTCTTGATTTTAAACTGATTATTTAATCTGTCTTTTGTTCTTGTAATTTACGCTTTAATTTTGTCAGTCGTATCCATTCAGCACTTTGTTCAACCCATTATCCAAATGGTTTAAATGAGCTATATAAATAAACTTTGACTCGACTTGAAAAGAATTTCTTCAGCCCAGAGAAGATGTTGGCTTCAAAGTACAACCTATGTCTTCAAGAGGGAGTAATATGAACATACTACCACCATCTGCTGTAACGTAAACCAATGTTTTTACCTTTGTGCACAGTAAAAAAAAGATGCAAGACTAGTTAGGAGCCCGATTATGGGCCGGTTGGGTGGAACAGATGGGCATGGATTTGTTAATAGTAAATGAGGATGGCTGAAATAATAGGGGGAAGACAGTAAGATGTCTAGGCACTTGACGGTATTAACTAGAAGGGGACGCCAGATACCACAGCTAGATCTGGTCCACCTCTGATCACCTCCTCCCCATTCAATTAGTTGATAAAAGTGTTTTGAGATATTGTGATGATAATCTAACAGATGCCAATGAAGGCTCCTCGGTGGAGGCAATAACTTGAACTGCAACCAAGACCAATCAGTGTGTCTGTTAATGGGAAGCTGCCGTTTTTTTCCCCCTCTGGGTGCAGGGCACATCGGCCCGCTTAAGGGCTGTGCTTCCGCATTCTGTCAGACGTCAAATCGTAAAAGAGCTGCCTTCTCTCTCAAATTGGCGTTTATTTGTTTTATAATGAATAAACTGAACTTGAACTGTGTGTGTGTGGGCAGACTTGGAGATGAGCTGTAATTGGGTGAAGTGTTTGATTCATGGTGGTTGTATGTTCCACATGAAGTTCCTTTCATGTTTTTTTATCACTCATTATGGTACATCTCTCCTCTTTTGTTTCCCCTGTCATTCCTTTGTTTTCTTCTGCTTCATTTCTCCCCTCAAAGCTCATCATCCCCCCGCCCTCCCCCATCTGCCTGCTCTTTCTCTCTCTCTCTCTCTGTACTTTGTTTTTGCCCTTTTTTCTTTTTTTCCTCGTTTCACCACCTCCGTCTCTCTGTCTGCAGCTTCCCTATCTGCATGTCTGTGTTTTGGCTGTGTGGGCGCGATCCTGTCAAAACCTGCTGCATGTACGGTATGAGTGTGTGTTTGTGTGTTTATCTCAAAATATGTGTCAGAGTGAATTTCCATTGCTTGTGCGCGTGTGCCTGTGTCTTTGTCGGATGTGTGTGTGCGTGTCTCAGTTCTGGCGTTTCTGTATGGGTTTTGGTGATCTCTGTGTTTATTCTCTGTAAGTAGGCCTGTCCCAGAATGCATTTTAGTGTTGTGTTTAGTAGCGTTCCAGTCTGTGTTCTTGTATATTTTCCTGTGCATGTATGTATATTTGTATGTGTGTCTTTGTGGTTGTGAATGTTGCGTTTGTGAACTTCTTCTTTTTCTGTTCCAACAGTCTGTGAGGCTAAAAAAAGAAAGAAAATTGTCTAAAATAAACTGCATTTTCTTTGCTTTGGAAGAGAAGAAGGACAAAAAAAAAAATAAATTCAGGTTGTTTGATCGATTGCTAACCCAAAGCTCCGCTTTGATTTTACATAGACTGATCAATGCATTTTTACAGATGGGTGCACACACGTACACATACGCACGCACATGAAGAAAATAGCTTTGGGATTTTCTTAGCTGCAGGTTCAGCATTTCAAACAGAAGTCATGAATGTGACGCCAAGTGCCTGTCACTCAGCTCCCGACTGAGTCCTCCTCCTGTCTGTGATGCAGAACTCTCCAAGAAACACGTCTCCATTGACATAACAGTGTTTTCTGAAGAATCTTTGTAAAAAGTTGTTTTATTATTTATTTATCATATTTCAGCAGGGTGTCTCTGATATTCTAAATCACACTCTCTCTAACTTTATGGCCCCTAAAAAATAGATAACTGCTTAAGCTGCCTAAATGTGAATAATGGGCTCAGTAGTCTGACAAAACAGTTAATGATTTAGAAATTTTTACATCATCATCTTTTTTCTTCCAAAACTAATTTCATCTTAATTGAATTCTGAGAGGCATAGCCACTGCAGCAAGTCAGGGTTTATGTCTTCAACCCCAGAGGTAATCTTTCAAAAGCACAAAAGAATACATGCATACGTTGATAGTAGCATGCGACATCTGGAATAATTACTGCAGATGAGGCTGCATCCTGTTTTGGGTGCTTGTGTGTGACATTGGTCCTCTGTATGATCAACTTGACTGATTCATCATTCAGTGGATGGGCAGTGAGTTTAAACAACATGACCTTAAGTATGCTCCAATCCGACCTTTTTTATGTCCACTCTGGCAAACATTCCAGCTGTGCTGTGGATTCTACTGTCATTTTAAAAAATCTATTAACTAGTCATTCGCATAAATCTGCCTTTAAGTATCACGAAGCATCATTGGATTCATCCGGTCACCACACCATCATAGCCAGCACTTAACCAGCAGTTTGATGATCCTTATGCTGTAGTTTTTAAGCGCATCACCTGTGCCTTTTTCTACATAGATTTTGTGACAGACTATTTTTTTTGTTGTTGTTTTTTTTTTGTTTTACAATGAACGCGACAGCAGCAGCTGTGTTGTTTTAGATAGCGAGTCAAAGATCCATTAGCCAAAGAGGCGCAAGTATTGCAGAGTGGCATTAGCGTAAGCTGTGTTGTTTCATACGCATCTAGTGGCTTTTTTTATTTTACTAAAAAATAGATTCACATGGAAAACTACCAAACGATAATTTTCTGTCTCCGCAATATGAAAAGTCATTTTTTGAGTTTTGGAATCCAGGTTGTGAGCCGCACATATAACATGTCATTCTGCCGAACCAGTCCATTCTGTTCATTTAGATGTCCGTTTTGAGAGCTGTCAGTATATATGCTGTCTAAAGTGGATTTTCACGGGACTTATGTTGGACTGAGGGCTTCAAATGATTCATGAATTACATCCCACATCTGGGTTTAATGCGGTCCATGAGACAAAGGCGGAGCTGACACAGGAGAGAAGCTCTGGTGGGATGTGATTCTGGTCTAGTAGGAATACCGACGCATTGGGGATTTAGTTTCTATCTTTAGGCACAGAAGTCTCTTTTTCAACATTGTGCCGGTTGAACAGCTGCTACACCCCAGGTTTGTCCTTAGGAGAGCTTGTTTGCTATAGTTATACAAGAAACAATTGTTCAGTGCTGCCTTATTCTGCTGTGTGGAGCCAACATTATCGTGATTGTAGTACATACATGGACTAAGACGACTTCTGCAGAGGTTAGTGACGTTCTGTTAGTGGAGCGATGCATAAAGTATAGACTGAAACTATGTTTCAGGACAATTAATTATTGTAATGACTTTGCTCCTCTCTTCTTCTCTTCTGGTCGAACAAGTAGCTGAGCTGTCAGATCAAAAGCAGGCAGGGAGAGGATGCATTTTGCAAATAACCCTCATGACCCTCTCTCCACCATCCTCTCAATTGCCTTCCTCTTTCACTCTCCACCATTAAAGCTTTCATCCCACCCCCTTCCTCTCCCACTCGTGGCTTTTATGTCCTCTACCTGCCTCGCCCTGAAAATGTCACTTAAACTATTTTCCTTGCTTCATCTTCCCTCCTCTTGTCTGTACGTCCGTCTGTCTGCCTGTAAATCTGAAGTTATGTTCAAAGGTGTTCTGTCTATCTGACAAAAATAATGTCATATAGAGGGGCCATGGCAGATTTTAACCACGAGTTTAAAAAAAGAGAACAAAAGGAAAACTTGGTGCGAGGAGATGGCAAAAATCTGATAATTCAAACTTTGGTATTTCTGTGAGATAATCATGTTGAGAACCTTTAATACTGAAGCTAGATTTTACTACATCAGTGGCGCAGCTGACCATGGATGATCTCTGCTCGGACTGGATCGCCCTTGACGGATTGCACCTCACGTGATTCGTGCATTCATTGCAAAGTTTAAGTATAACACTATCATAGTATCATTTTACAGTCATACTTTTTTTTTGCCAATGGGCAAAGTTTCCTCATTTCAAGTTTTCGATAATTTCTTTATGTCATGACTGGAAAGTAAAATTGGGTATTTGGGTTTCCTCCCACTGTCCAAAAAAAATGCAGCTTTAGTGAATTGGCGACTCTAAATTTCCTGCAGGAGTGAAAGTGAGTGTGAGTGGTTGTCTGTCCTTATTTGTCCTCCCTGTGATGAAATGGCAACTTATCAAGGGTGTACCCTGCATCTCGCCCAATGTCAGCTGGGATAATCGCAGGCCTCCACAACCTTCAACAGGATAAGCGGTTCTGGATAATGAATGAATGAATGATCCCAAAAATGACCCGGTCCGTGATCCTATCTCAAAAATTGTGATTTGATTTGAACCACTGCACCTCTACTACTCACGAGCAAGAAGAACATGATAGGGAAGGAGAAAACAATATGGTATTAGGAAGATGGCAATGACAAGAAATAGAAGGAAAAGTTTAATGTGGTGAAAATAAATTTTGAGATTGGGAAAATAGTAAATTTTGGAGACTCATACCTGATGTTTGTCACGTGTGAAATCTAAAGGTTGAAGGTTTGAGGTCATGAAAGACATGATAAAAGAAAAGGGAAGAGACACAGCAGAGAATTAAACCAAGGCCCTGCTTCAACACAACCAAAAAATGCTGAGGTGACTGTTTTCACTTAGAGAGGAATGTTGAAGTAAGGGGGATGGGTGAAAAGCAGGAGGTGAAAGATGGTGAGGGGCAAAAGGGGAATAAGAAAAATATAAATGATGAATAATTTGAGAAACCTGAAAAAAACAACAAGCTTGCTTCCACACCTTTTGGATGTTGGATTATCAACACAATTTTGATCAAAATCCAACGGGCATGCTGCAATGGCATGAGGGGAGTAAGGAAGGAATAAGGAATACGTAATAATTTGTGAAATTAAACCATTAAACTATCATAAACGACTGATGGGAAGGAGAGGTGAGGTAGCATGTTTTACAAAGATAACAAACATATTATTGTTTTGATGTCATTATGTAATCCTGTAACGCACTTAACTTACTTTGTATGAAAAGGACTTAATGGAAACACTTTCTTACGCCATCTGTCACAACATTTGCTTACGTTTGTGCAGGTACGCATCAAGAGAGACAGATAAAAGAAAGTGCTTACATTAGTCTGTGTGAAAAGCTGAGACAGACAAGTTGGGAAAAAGACTGTGTAATGTTTGAACTGTAAGGACAAGGTGATCATTCAAGCAGTGCACCAGACATCAGTGGATAACTGCGTTTCTTAACAAGTAATATTGAAGCTGAACTTTGAGAGAAATGGAGCAGAGATGCCAATGAAGGGAGATTTTCTCATTGTGTCAGGCACGTCTGTGTAGAATGATGCAGGCAAGGTCCAGATCGAGGATATTTACATGCAAACTCCATAAATGGAGTGTAATTAGCAGACACAAACGTACTAAATAATAATAATAATAATAATAATACAAATATACATCGTTATGTGTACACTTGTCAATGGTTTTATATATATATATATATATATATAAAACCATATTGAGTCAATATGGGATCTTTTGTCATAGTTACTCAATTGTCTGTTTGAGATTGTTAATGAGTCACATTTAATTTGAGGAGTTTAATCAAGGGAATTGCTTGTACAAAGCAAGACATTGGGGCCTTTCCAGGGATATACCCTTGCTGTCGGGCCGCCACAAAAGAGAATCTGAACATGAAAAGAGAACTCAAGTCACAAGGCAAAGCCCAATTCACCTGTCCATATGGCCCAACCTTCATCTATTATGAGCTCTGGGTTGTGACAGAATGAATGAAGAAAGGAATAAAAGTTGCTGAAATGAGCTTCAGCTCATTTGTTTAGTGGCCGGGCTCAGCCTTAGGGATGAGGAGCGAAGCTTGAACATTTGGAGGGAGCTTGGAATCCTTTTGTAGATGGAAGGAGCCATTTGAAGCTGTTTGGCCATCTCATCAGGACGCCTCTAGGACGCCTCCCTGGGTGATTTTCAAGGTAGGTCCACAGCTGCATCTTGTGTGGGACCACTTTAGGATCTCCCTGGATGTGCCGGAAAATGTTGCTGAGGAGAGGAACACCTGGAATAACTTGTTGCCACATTGACCTGACCCTGACTAAGCAGTACAGGATTGATTGATAGATGAATAATGAACTGGCATACCAATTCTCTGCTGTTCATCAGTATGCTTGCAGTAAACATGGGGTCATGGTTCAGATATGTTTAAACTGATATCAGATACATACTAAGACGAACGTGAACAATCAAGGCTCAAAGATCTAAACTTGAAAAAAAACAAAAAACTGAATTGTAACATTTTTAACTGCACTGTGGCCCAAGAGCTTTTAAAACTTTCCATCGCCGCCAGCCTCGCCACACCCACATGTAATACCGCCATGTTATTGTCACTTTACTTCCACATTTGCTCCAATGATACAATTACTATTTTGTTTTATCACTTTAAAGTAAACATTTGCTGATATCGATATAAGTTTTTGAAGGACTCTCTGCTAATATTCACCCCAAATCCTTTTATTGGCTCCAGATTTGTAATCCTTACTGTATATTGTAGCTAAAACTGAAACAACGGTTGAAAATAAAGCATGACTTAAGTACAACAGCTCTATGGAGCTTGTCATTTTATCACAATGATTCTCGTAGCAGAAATCATATATGTTTTAATATGGAGCATTTTAGCAACAGTTTATATCTCATATATTAGTCATATTTCGCTTGGAATAAATCTTTGATTAAACCAGCTGAAGTGGTATTGACTCTGGCATACATTGCATCTGACTGCTGTCTGAAGGCTGATGCTGCATTACTTCTGATGGACTGTACGCTTGAGGCGAGCGTTTCACCTAATTCGTGTGGATGACTACAGGTCCTTGACTCATTTCTCTCTCTCACTTATTGCACTGAAGATGGTGCAGGAGGATCAGGGTACAGTAGAATTGCAATGAGAAGAAAGCTTTGATTGTCTTCAGGAGATCCCTCAGGAACAAAGGACAATCTGTGAGGATTTAAGTCAGGAGTCTTCCGCCGAGTGTTTTGTGTGGTTTTACCAGATGAGTCAGGGATGATTATTCTTTGGTTAAATGTCTGAAACATCCACCTCTCATTCTTACAACTGACCTTTTGTCCACTATCATATTGCCAGAGAAGCACAACAGTACACACACACACACACATGCACGAACGCACGCACGGGGGGGAAACACATGCACACACACACATACGTTCGCATGCACAAATACACACACACTCTTAAAGCAAAATAAGTCAGCTTTAATCATACAGCTTGATAGTGTGTGTTTTGCTTCGGCAAGGCCACTTAATGTTGATAATGACGTACTCAGTAATAGATCTGTCATTCAGCGCAACTAACACACACACACACACACTCACACACACACACACGTACACACACACGCACACACACACACACACACGCACACACACACACACACACACACACACACACACACACACACACAATAACACATTTCCTTTAGAATTGTGCTAAGATTGTGTTAAGGATTAGGTCACAAGCTGTTAAATTTCTTCCCCAGTTCTAATTAGGGGTTATGTAATACATTACAGCCAGAAACACTGCTTGACTGCCGGGCACACACACACACACACACACACACACACACACACACACACACACACACACACACACACACACACACACACACACACACACCACGCTCAACTACTGTATATGTTTATATAAGTGCTTACACGCTTTCACACAAGAATCACTGTCACAGAAACAAGTCCATACACACTTGGAAAAGAAACACACTCCTTCTGTATGCGTTGAGAGACAGTGGCTGTAATGCATCCTGTCCCTGGGCAAGAGGTGCTTTTGAATTACTGAGACAAGGCGCTGCAACAAGCGGTCACACACCGCTTTTCACACAAACCCTAGCAAAACACCCTTTTACACACACAATTTGTCATGGTCTCTTGCCGTTAACCACTACGCATGTCATTTTTCTGAAATAAAGTTCCGTGGTCAGCACCGAAAAGCGGAAAGACTCCTCTAGGTGACAGAACAGATATCTCCATTTCCAAAGCTATTTACAAATCATGTTTTGTTTATTGTGCCTCCTAGGTTATATCAATCAAACTGTAATAGGGTTGATCTGATAAAGCGAAACCCACTCAACATAATGTATGTTAATTTTAAGTTAGTTCCTTTTTAGTGCAGAATGTAACAAACAACCGATTTACCATAAAACAATGTAGGGACAATATAACACATTTACAACATTGAACCTTAAAAAATCCATACTACAGATCCTCTGAGCAGGGACCTACAGAACACCACTCTTTTTTTCCCCAAAAATTAACTCTTCAAACACACACACATACACACACCCACACACCCACACACACACACACCCACCCACACACAAACACACACACCCACACACGCATACACACGCACACACAGAGACAGACAGACAGTGTAATGACATAATCACCTCTTTATACTGTACATTTCTTTTCACCTTCATCCAGGAATGCCTTTTCATATTTTTAAAGCACCATTACAATACTGTAAGATAAATGTATCAAGAGATTTAAAAGGTTCAAGTAAGAGAGAATGATCAAATGGTGGAAGCTGAGGGAGGAAGGCTTCTGTGTGAACTTCCGGCAGGGGTTGTGACAGGCAGTTAGTGGTAGTGAAGAGCTGCAAAATGACTGGGTAACTAAAGAAAAAGGGATTACGATAGGTTAAGAAAAAAGGTGACAATATTTGACCAGCAGGATGGTTTCATGAGAAGAAAGAGCACCACAGATGTGACATTCGTGTTGAGGATGTTGATGGAGAAGTACAGATGTCTCCATAGACTATGACGTTCACAGATGACACTGTGATCTGTAGTGAGAGCAGGTCACAGTTGGAACAAAACCTTGAGAATGGAAGTATGCACTGAGTTGAAGAGGAATGAAGGTCGTCACAGCAAGACAGAATAGATGTGTATAATGAAATGGAGGCAGGTGCAGCAATGAGGATGTGAGGAGTACAGGTGAAGAGGGTGCAGTTTAAGGCAAGGGGAGGGGTAATAGATATATTGGTTGGAGGGTGCTGGAGATAGAGGTGCCATGCAGGAGAAAAAGGGAAATACCAAACAGGAGGATCCTAGATGTGGTGAGAGAGGACATGCAGTTGGAAGGTGCGATAGATGAAGATGCAGAAGAAAGGACAATATTGAATCAAATGATCTGCTTTGGCATCCCCCAAAGGAAACAGCCCAAAGAAGAAGAAGTCAAGGGGTTTGAATAAGATTAAAATTGACAAAAATCCTAAGTTAGAAGATTAATCATAACCAGATCCTGTGGCACCGTCGTTTGTGAGCCTCTTCTTCTTCGTTGATTTTGCCCATTTGTTTTGTCAATACTCATTTCATGATGCTTACATTCAGATGATCAATTTAATACTTTATATTACCAAGACACAGCAAACAGACACAAACGCCATCCTGTTTAGCATAACATTTATTACACTCTGACTTGTGATGTGTCTGAAATGATCTGACATTCTTTATGAAGTTCGATGGGGTATAGACAAACCACACTCCCTCCCCTAGCCTTTTCATTGCATCGGGACGCATGATAGGTGGATAATAAGATGGATGGATGTGAAGATAAATAGATAACTTGGCTTCCAGCCATGTGGTGAGGGAGGCAGAGAAGGGAGGTCTTGGAAGGAAAGTGAAAGAGTCGAGGAAAAAAAGGAGATGGATGGATGAATAAATGGGATTTCGGTCAGGTTCCAAGCTGTGGGAATATGATGGCAAGAAAGAAATTATACGGGAAGAGACAGACACTGAAATAAAAAAAGACATAGATGGATAGATGATAATGGGGTTTTTGCTTAGTTCAAAAGCTCGGCCATGAAAGAGAGAGAAAAGGCAGAGTGATAGAAATGGATAGATAGATGATAATGGGATTTCTGTCTAGTTGTAAGCCAAGGGACTAAGCTTCATATTTGTTGTGTACTGAGTGACTGAAAGCTGCTTAGATTGCATACACAGCCCTAAGCTAAATATTACATTTGTTATTTACAGTAAGCCTGAACATTACTTTCCCCCGGCATAGTAATAGTCTGTTGATTGAAGGAATGTGATCCAATGCCTCATATTTAATGCACCATTCATAAACTTCAACGGTTCTAATCATTTCAATTCTGCGACTGTAGCAGTATAAAACATCTGGATATCAAATCAATTGTGCTGATTGGTTTGTGCGCTAAGTGTCAATCACGAAGGTTTCAAGGTGGTGTACGGTAGTTCAAAAACACTGCAACTGATTTTAGAAGACAATCTCTCTCTGTTCCTTTGGAACTTAGTTACTTAAGGACTGGCTGAAAAAATATATACACTCAGTTTATTTCTATTATAACTCTATGCTTACAGTTTACTGTAGATCCTGCACACTGGTAGACCTAGAAACATTCCGGCAGCGGTGGAGTCGTTATAAATACTGTGTCACGCCTCTGACTAGGGAGATTTGTTTGAACCGTGTCTTGGTGGAATCTGTCTGACAGTTCATGTATTTGTGTGAATAATATTGTGCAAAAGGCCATAACTTTTGTTCGGCTTGGCATACGCCAAGGGAAAGCATTCGCCCCCTCTGAGATGCCACCAATGACAGAGACTCTTGGACTATATTTGTCATCTGCTTGTACCTTTTTACCTCTGTCTGTTTTTCTCTTGACCTCCGAGACTGATGCCTTTGCCCCCTCATAATAAAGTATGGTTATCAAATCAAAATTTGTCTTTCTTCGGAACGTCCGTTTGACTCGCCGATGAAGGCTTGATGCCAAAACATGTTGGAGTTTGCGCTTTAAGGTGAATCGGACATGTAGCAATACGGCGATTTGTTGTCATAGTGGAGTGCCTCTAAGGTTGTTTTTTTTTTATGTGATTTTCAGGTCTACATCCCTGTCCAAACAGAACCACTGACAAATTCATGGTCAGTTTTGATTTCATATCCCATCTCCATACAGAGTCAGGAGGGCCAATGACGTGTTGTGCAGCTAAATATTAACAATGTTAAATACTTTAGGAGAAAGTGTGGTAGGCCTATGGCATTTGTTCGAAGTCCTTGTCTGACTTCGAACAAATGATAGCTGATAGTTAAATGTCTGCTGTCCTCTCTTGCTGAGGGTTCCTTCGGTGTGTCTGCCTGTCCAAGTGTCCAAGTGTGTCCTCTAGCTGCCAGAGCCTATGAGGTCATTGACTTGGCAAGGAGGTCCTTCACACCCACCCAATGACCATATAGGGAGAGAGGGAGAGGGGTCATTTCAGATTACACAGACTGTGTCGAGGTTAAAAGTTAGAGGACAGCCAATATCTGCACATCCAGAGATGCAGAGAAAGAGGGTTCAGAGATTTATTAAAGAAAAACCTTTGCTGAAAGATGACATACACATGTTTACTGCTTTTATGGCACCTCGAAACAGTCGTCCTAAAACCATGGTAGGAACAGTCCAAGATCCACAGCTGAAGACCTCCCTTTAAGACATCCATGAAACTTTTAGTTCTTATTTCAGCATAAGCTCTATTCTAATAGCAAGCCACTCGCTCACTCATGTAACTTACACTACATATAGTTTTGTCTTGTAGTTCTTAAATCAGTTTTCAGTTCACATGAAGGACAGTGAGAGGGAATAAGACAAATGTCCCTGCACTCCCGCTACAAAAGAGAAATAAATTGCCTTTGAATCATTTAACAGAAACACTGGCTAACCTTCCTTTTCTCCCCCTCTTCTTTCAGATCCTTATTGTTAATAATTTAAAACTATGTGTGTGTAACAGGAGTATATATATATCTGTGTCTTAGTGAGTATCACTGTGAAGAACTCTCTCGCTTACTGTCAACGATCTAATTATAAATTATATTTCAAGTATATAATGTGTCGCTTTACATTGAGTCAGCTAGAGACTCAGAACAATACTGGTGAGTGTGGATATTTATTTTAGATTACTAACCAGATTAGTATTGATCTCCTCACCTACATCTCATCGAAAGATATCAAAAGCTCTATCTCAGAAAATGCAATATTGCATAATAATTGAATATTAGATTAATTATAATTCAATATTTAATATTTAATTTCAGATAAGAATGCAAAATTTTTCTCTTCTGTTCTGCTTTCAATAGATTAAGCTGTTGTAAGGTTGCTTTCCACGAAACCTTTGACTCCTGCTGTATCATCGTCTCTATGTCTGAATGAGTACTCATCAAACAAATGAGTAGGTCGATATCCTAGTTGTCTAAAGAAGGGGAACTTTATCACAGCTTTGCTGAGTGTATCCCCTGTTGCAAACACACACGTTAACGCACACAAACACACAAACACACACGCACGCACGCACTCACACACACACACACACACACGCAGGCACGCACGCACGCACGCACGCACACACACAAACACACACTCACACACACATTGTGGCAAAGCTCCAATCACTTTAATTAATTGCTGCTGGTTTCCTGTATCCTGTATCTCTACAGGCTTTTAGCCTATCAGAAATACTGTTGCTTCCTCATAACATCTGATAGCTTGACAACACCAACACTTCGTTCACTTGTGTGTGTTTGTGTGTGAGTATGTGTGAATAAATGCGCTAGCGTATGCTTACTCTGTGTCTGCTTGTGTGTGCGGCTTTGTACACACGGGTGATTGTGCGTGTGTTCTAGTGACAGTATCTGACTGTGGATTTGCCTCGGTTTGAAGCTGTGCGAGAGAATTGTGTCCGTGTATGCGTTGGTATTCTTTGCGCGTGCTTGTCTGCGTTCTTTTGTACATGCATGAGCGTGCGAGAAAGGAAAGGTAGGATTACCGGTTTGGTGTTGAGCGATAGGCTAGGATTACCTGGAGAGAGAAACAGGGGAAGGCGGAGAGCCAAGGCAGGAGGTATGACAGGAGTGAAGAAATAGAAACAAAGAGGGAGATGATGTGACAATGAGTAGGAGGAAGTAAAGTAACGAAGAAAAAAAAAGGTTGGTACGCAGTTTTGAATTAGAATGGCAAGAGGAGATGATGAGGAACAGGCAGAGGTCGGAAGGAATATGTTGCAATCGCAGTGTCATCTTTATAAGACTCTTGATCGAGTAATGCAGACAGATGCAGGATGAGCTTTTCCAGGCTGAGGAAGATATCATCTAGAGGAGGTGTGTCACCTATAATATCACTTTTATTCAACCCTCTATTGCATGGTGTTTCAATATGGCAACAATTACTTTATCTCAATTTTACTAAAATGATTAATCCACGTTTTACTATTTATATTTCAAAAAGCGGAGATTTTGCTTTGATAGGATAAAGCCACACCACATGACTACCAAACCTTATTTGAAATAAAATGGGTTTTGGGGTATTGGATCAAGAGAACATACATCATTACCACATTCCAAATAACAATTTTAACTATGATTTCACACATTTCACCAAGCGTCATTTTGGATTTGGTTCATCCTGATTTCAATAAAATATGTAATATAACATATTATTTTGAAATAATATTCAATATAATGTAATATTATTACTTTTTACAATTACACAAAATTGCATTTGTAATTGTGTTATTATATCCCCTTTAATGAAAACAAAAAAAAACAAATATTTGTATTATTTCCGCAATTTTAAGAGTTGAAACTCATTAAAAAAAATTGCAACCACACAATAAATAGGGCAGAATTGCTTTTTTATTCCTTTCGTGATGAATACCTGAAATATTCCGAACATTGACCAATAGGCAAACATAGGTGGAAAAAAAAAGGACTGTACTGATGTTGGTGCTTTAAGAGGAAATGTTCCAGTGCAGTAAACATTTCTGCTTTACTGAATAAAATATGTGACACAGAAGTCACCCCTTCCCAGTCCCATCATGCGTACTGTAGTATTCACTGTTGACAACCCACGACATTAGTCGGGGATTGTCATAATTTATCTTGGCCAAGTCATAACAAGTCATTGTAACCGAGAAACATATTACTGAGTCTGAATATGACATCAGGGTTCAGAATAGACGACACACAACATCCTTCAATATAAATGTTTCACTGAAAAAAGGTGATTTGAAGAATGTCAGAAAAGCATATATGCATAAAAAAGAAAGAAAAAGGAATTCCCACACACTGAATAACTTGCACACAATTCAAGTCAGTGTGCAAAATAATCAGCAAAGAAATTTCAAAAAGATGGTCCAGCACCCAAACAATGCAATGAATCATTTTTGGTTGCAGGTAAGTCATTGTGCGTAAATTCTTTCTTTTTTTTTGGGCAAGTTTTTGAGACTTATCCCTGTCCTGTCCGCTGGCAAATAATCTTATTTTAGGGTAATATACCAGACTTCTTCTTAGGAAGATGCTCTAGCTATTATTGAGCAATTTTTAATCAATAACATGGTACAACGACGGTTCGCATTAAAGCCAGCAGAGGAACAATGCTTTCTTTTTCCTTATTTTAAGAATATAAATTATATTTAAAAAAAGACTTTGTATGATTATAAGCTTATAATGTATCTTGGATGATGGTATAGATTTTCAAAATCCCCTCAATTAAGGGACTCAAATACAAATTTTAAGTACATCAGTCTTAATAAACTACTTTTCATTGTTTGTGATTGGCAAAACTTGGGAAGACATCTTCAGCTCATGGGGCGGTGCAGTCATTTGTTTATTTTGTCACAGATTTCAAGTCAGTTTCATCATAATTTAATAAAATGTGACGTAATACCAGTGTTGCTATTTATGCAGTGTAGTGAGTGCTTTGAAACTAATTTTTCATGCGCCCATTCAGACTAGCATTCAATATTTCCTCAACTTTCGATGATTTTCAGCATCTTGCTAAAGAACATTTCAACCTGTGGAAAGGAGGACCTGAGGATTGAACCGTCAACCCTAGAAATTATTGGACAACCCCCTCTGCTTCCTGAGCAACAGCCAGCGACATTTAAGTCAGACATTTCTCTTACATTAAAGGAAGAGACAACAGGGAGAAATCCATAGCCGGCATGTATCGACAGTTTTGTGTCAGTGCTGCAAAAGGTTAATTTTGTTGTGCAGATCTACGAAATGGAAAGAGGCTCTGCTTCATTGAGAAATGTAGGAAACAAAATTACATATGACACGTAGATCACTCTGCTTTGTGTCATTTATTGCCTTTAGATAGATTCTTAGTGTACTATGTACATTTTTCTCCTCTTCTGTAACAGAAGAGTGATGCATATTCAGGGATGTAATTTGGAAAATAGCAACAACTATCAATCAACTAAGAATTATTGAATGGTAATCAAATGCTGCCATGTTAACCCTGATACGATGATGTATAGTTCTTTAGAGTGGTAAAATATCACCGACCATCCAGCTGGAATTACACAACCCAAACCCAAATCTGACTTTGTGTGAATAAGGCAAATATAAATAAATACTGAAGGGTGACTGGAAGCCGGCTCTGGACAATGTGCTCTTTCGTCCATTTAGTCAAGTTGATGGACATTTGATGTCATGACAGGCAAATCAAACACGTCATGTCACAACTTCTTTGTTGCTTCTTGTAAAAGGAAAACTGGCAGGGTTGTCATTTCTCATTATACCTGTTTATCCTTAACCAGGCACATACATGAACACATCTTAACATGTTTATTTGGAGGGTCGAGGAAACATGATGATTTTTTCTTTTCTTTGTTTTTTTACTTTATTTTTTTTCCAAATAATCCTCCAACTCTACACACTTATCAGAGTCACTGACTCCACTAGTCACTGACTCACACTTTTTTGAAACTTCACTGTTTACGTCATTTTGCAAATTGCCAAAATACAGAAACTAATTAAACTTCATTCATGACTATTAATGCTCTCCATCCAAAGATCATGCTGGCTTATTCTCTAACCAGGGTTATGGTATACGAACAATATTCTAAAAAAAATTTCTGCCGTCTCTTTACATTTATTTTCTGAATGTTTATCAGAGATTAGGAGCCTCATAGCTGTATTAACTGATTTAAAATGAAAATCATGCGGATTTTCTCATAATAGTTACACATTTCTGGGTCATGTGACACATGTGAATAAAACCTTAATCCACATCTTGAATACATCAAATAATACTTAATATGGACTAAGGAGTTCCCATTATTGATAAACGCATCAGCTCATATCCCAATCAAGTTTTAACACAGGCAGAAACTGCTTTTATAGCTGCTTTATGACCGGTGTACACTTTGCCATGTCATCACCAGAAGATAGTGCGCGATTTTCCATTGTTGTATAATAGATTTCTTGAACAAGTAAAACACACCTTGATTGCTGTGGCTTTGGGTGTCAGTGTATGTTAATGTAATTATTAGGTAGGTTTATTGTTTTCATCCAACGTTTATCTCATATTTTTGGTGCTTTGCTTAACTTCCAGTTCGTGTTTGTGCAGCAGCATGGCAACGGCAGTTCCGGAACCTTGTTTTCTCGTGATAACAAATTAACATTAGCATGAGAAACTGGCCCGAATGATTATCATGGCCGTTCACGGCTCTATTAGGAAACTTTCCTTTTGTAGCAAAGTCTTTTCATGAAACCGGATCTAGGATTAACTTGGTATCTGCACATGAGTAACAAATTGCATCCAATTGGTGACACTTCCAATGTTGTGCAGCCGCACTAAAAACACAGACACTCGGATTATATGTAATGCTTGAAAACTTTAACACCCGGCATATATATTTATATAAAAATCATATAAATGAATGTAGGTGGATGAGCTCATTGTGCCGGACACTGACCCATCCTTATTCATGAAATGTGCAGTTTGAAGTCACAGCGCCAGTCGTCTGCTCAAGTATAATTTTTTTTGGAAGGGCAACTGAGTGTGGCACTATTAGAATAATATGAAAAAAGCCTGTAGGTTATTAATGTTTGTTTGTGTTTGGCTGCAAACAGGTATCTGTTGGAATGAACTGAATGCAGAGTGAAGCAATAAAAGTGGGGAATGCTGCTTTCCTCAGCTCCATGCTAATCAGCCATCACTTATACATTCATTCCACTGAAACTGTCTGCCCAATGTTTCATCCCAAATAAACACACTCACATGCACACACATACAAAACGCCCACACAAGCAGGGGCACAAACATAACGGTTTATTTAATAATGTCTTTATGTCTCTATTGCTGCTAGTTCTTAATTTGTTGTTCAATTATCAATAAAACTTTGTGGTTTTGGGGCTTAAGGATAATACTTATTAATAATCACTATCACTATCACTCTACCAAAAGTCTTATTTTGTCAAGTACACACACAGACACACACCAAACACAAGTGTGCAGCGTTCCACTCAAACAGCCGTTACCTGTTTGTGACATTATGACACCTGCAGGTGAGAAGCACACGAGACAAGTGAGAGTGGTATCTGAGTCTGTCACACACCTGAAAAGGTGATATCTCAGAAAGAGCGACACGTGATTCGATCTTGCACCTAACGAGTGTGTTTGTGGCTGGGAGGTTTGTGTGTGTGTTAATTTTCAATTATTGGTTTGTTTCTTTCAGTGCATGTTTTGCTGAGATGAAGATTTTTAAAATAGGGCTCCAGATGTATGTGAAAGTGCTTTCTGCGTGTGATTTTTTCACTTATTGTGTCATTGTGTTCAAAAAGGACTGAGCGGCATTTATATTATTAACAGGTTCTTCCTGTCCAACAGACGTAAGGCAGTATATCTTCGATTAGTTTTAATCTAATTATGTTGAATATCTCAGGTCATGCAATCTATATAACGGTCATTATAAACTATAAACTTAAGAATGTATAATTGTTATCTCAACTTCTATTACTGCCATTCAAAGACAAAGAAAAATGAAGTGGACAGAAAAAAAAAACACCGAAATAAAGTGTTTTCATTCACGGGTGAGTTTCTTCAGTTTATTCAATGTCTTATGTATTTTCTAATATATTGTCTGTCGGCTTTTTAAGTCTATTATGCACGACATACACCAATGAATACAAAGAAGAATTGTCTTGTCTATCTGCTATTCTCCATTTACTTTGAAATCCGTCGTGATAGAGAGAAACCGTATTTTCCAAAAAGAAGCTTCCACTAATGAGTATAATATGAACTTCATAGTGAAATTATATATACAAAATGTATCTCCTTGTGTAGATTCGTATGGGCCATTTTTGATAAAATTGGATGTATGGTTGGGAACTAACTGTTAAAAATGTAGTTGTTGTTTTTTGGGGGGAAAAATGCCCCCCTACTGAGTGAAATATGAAAAATTAGAGTATAATACGACAAATGCAAGTTAATTCTTACACGTGTGTCTTGTGTCGATTCTAAAATAAATCAAGAAATTAATAATATAATAATAATTAACAAATTATGGGCAAAAAGTTTGGAGAAAAGGCTGAAATGTAAAAATGAAACTAACCTTTCCCAAAATCACGCCATTTCTTCCTCGCACTAAGGTCTATGAGGGTATGACATTGGAATATGAACAATGAGAGAGTTTTTAACTTATTGTGTTAAGGAGCTGCAGCTGAGATGCCAGCGATGACAATTCCACAATATCCTTTTTGGAAGATATAAGAATCTGTTAAAGTAACAATCATGTTTTAGAAATCTGAGGAATAGAGGGTCCAGATATTTCTGTTCAGATTTAGTAAGCAGAAGAAAAAGGTTGTCCGAAAAGTGACGTACTGACCATAAAGTGAAGAAATAGAGTATTTGTACTTGGTAACCTGCCAAATGTAAAGTGCGTTGTAAATCAAATGTATTATTATTATTATTATTATTATCTCTGCTTCTAAACTTTTGATGCTTGGCTGACATCTACGTATATTTAATGCACGACCATGTGCCTCAGTCCCACACATTCAGAGCACTTAAACTATTTCACTGACCACACAGTTCCCTTGATATTGTCATCCATTGCTTGTATTCAAACTGAGCTATTACTCACACGAACGGACGCTTTAAAGTCTTCGAACCAGTCCATTAAGAGATTCCTGGTTATTTAGCACATAAAGCATTTTTTTTCTACTTCTCAGACAATCTCAATTATCGTACAGTTTAGACAAAACATAAAGATCGGAGCAGTGCCGAGCTCAGTAGTAGCTCGGTGGTTTAACCTTGCAACAGTGAAGGGACACTTTGTATTTTTGTGAGTTAGTTTGTGCTGTACGTGTATATAGGACTCTATGCATTAATGTGAAACTGTGTGTGCTGACTACAGTAAAGTCAAGTGGCACCCCATCCTTCACAATGACCCCCATCCTACCCCCCTTACACACAAACACACAATCGCACCTCTGTGTAAGCACAGACTGTCCCTATAATGAAGTTTAATGACTGTAATCCTGGGCCAACACAGACGTGGGGTGGGCAGGTACAACAACATTACCTGCCTGCGTCTCAGGAATGGTCGTGCGTATGAGAAATAATGAGGTTTAGAGACGATAGCGTCTGATGAAATTACCGCTTTTCTCGCCCTCTACACTTACTGTAGATTCCAGTCAGCGCGTAAATCTAAAAATGTCAGTCAAAGGAACAGTCAGTAACAGCAACAATGATGCTGACAAGATTTGATCTGGCTTAATCACTAATTGTTGTTGCTATTCTAAATAAGTGCAGTTAAAATGATCTCATAACACACACTGTTGGACATTTCAGTTTTTTTTTTACTTTGCTACATCTCATCCAATAATTTCTGATTTCGCCATTAATCTCACCAAAGAGCCCCCCTTTGGTTTTCCGCTGCACATTCAGCACCTCATAAACCAAAGAGCTGCACCAACAGTATGTTAGTAAGCTAAATTACTGGAAGATGAACTACACAATGAGGAGCCGGCTATTTATGAATAAGTGCAGCGTGGACACAAGAGAGAAGGAGGGAGGAGAGGTTAAAGACTCCCCTGTAGTGGCGTACAGCCACAACCCACAATGATGCTAATTAAATGAGCCTCAATTATCAGGTTAAATACTTGGGTTGTGATGGAAAACACTGGAGGGTAAATTATAGGGTTAGTCGTACTCAAAGGTTTGTACTAAGTTGTCTCAATAATAATAATAAAAGCTTTTATATTGGCAGTGTGTCCGGGTTATGACTTGCTTTGCAAAAATGTAGCTGCTAGAAAACCCGAGTAATAAATAACAGGGAAGGAAGACTCAACTGCAAACATGCAGATAAATGCATCGTTACAATGAGCCGGAACAAGTGGCTTCTTTAATACTTCAAATAAACAAATCTGATTCCAGACTGCCTCTGGTAGGCGGCAACAAAATCCAGTTGAGTGGAAGAAAAACCTGGAAAGGAGTGAAATTGGCTCCTGGTTCTGCTTTAGAGGCGGGACAGAAAATGGCTGCATCTATTTCTTATGTATCAGCCGGTGACAGGCAACAGGGGTCATGATTGATATTCTGGTCCATGATGTCCTGAATTAATGCATAAGTACGACTTCAGTGTGTGTGTGTGTTTGAATAGGTCAATGCCTCCAAATGATTGTGGAGCCACGACAGGTAGCAGCCATGATGATGGATGAATTAGCCGATTGAGTGTCAGTTGATTAATTTATGTCCAATGGGACGACTTACAGAATGAGAGCAGGTACAAGGAGGAGTAAATTTCTTCAAAGTGTGATATACTCAAAATATGCTCTACAAAAAAGGAACCATGTGAGAGAACTTCTCCTTGTTGAAAAAATCATTCATTTGCAGGATAACACCACGATGCTGATATAGCGATTGTGTGTGTGAGGGTGACAACGCCTTCGGCACAGTGACCAAGTTTAGTTCCAGTTATTTTTCTGCTGTATTGGTATATTCATCACGTGATGCACACTGTGGATTGGCATGCATTGTTGTACAAACTATCTTTTTTAAAGGAGCAGTTTGTAGCATTTCGGGGAATGTCGTTGAATAAATGGAATAAAATATTCAAAATTAGTTGTTTTTTTGTGTAGAATCTGGTGAAAAAAATATGTTACACTACTTGTAAAAAGCGGGGTCCTCTTCCACGGAGACTTCTATGTAGTACTGCTGTGATTGATCACAAAGGCAGAAGAAAGTGAATATGATGTTGCTGGGTAACTGTTTTGTGTTTTCCCAAATGGAGGATCATACTTGTTTGTTATATCCCCAAAAACTCTAAAAACCGTAGTCCTCAGTGTGTCAACCATTTGGTGCATAGGAATTGACTCGAGGAGAAAAGGCCTATATAACTACAGTCCATTTTCCATTTACTCACTAGGGGGAGCTTTTATTTATTTATTTTTACAAAAAAGACATAACTTCCTGTATGTATGCAATTGATTGATTTAGATTATTAATGAATCACATTCAATTTGAAGAGTTCAGTCAAAGAAATTGCTTGTACAACGCAGGGGATTGGAGGATATCCGGGGAGGTTTGGGTTGACCCCATAGACCTTTTTTTACTTTAGATGTTGCACATCATTTGTTTTATTTCATTGTTCCAACAAAGCATCAACCAAAAATTGTATTGCTCTGAAAAGTTCACCGCTCTTACTCCATCCTCCTTCCTCCTCTCTGTTATACTTCTTTGCCAACATCTTACTATGGCTATCCAAGCTTGTTCGTTCAATTATAAGGGTTCATTCTACCTTCTTAATTAAAAATGTTTGGTTTTTGACAAACTGTTATCAAACTTGTTGGATAAGAAGACATCTTAAGAGCCCCATCTCAGCGACATCTGGTGTGCAACCCCTAGCCTTGATAGCGGATCAACACATCAGCAAGATTGTTAACCCAAAAACTCAGACCGACTAATTAAAACGAGAGGTTGGAAATTTAAATATATTTTTCATTTCTGTTAACTTTTTCAAATGTTGAGGGTCAGTTTTCAATTTTTTATCAAAGTCCAATATTTTTTTAGTAATCTAAACTTATTTGAAAACTAGACCTATACTGTCGTGTCAAGCAAGGGTATATCCCTTAAGTTTCACAAATCCCCTACGTTGTACAATCAATCCCCCAAATTGAACCCCTCCAATTAAATGTGAGGCTATTTCCATAGTATTTTTAGCAAATAAATTCTCCCCCAGTGAGTTAAATATGATCTATGAAAGTAAAATACAATAGAGATGGATAAGATAGATCTGATCTGATTCATTTGCACCCAATTTGGACAAAATCCGACCAAGGCTAGAGAATTCATTGGCCAAAAACTTTTGTCAATAAAGCCCTCCCCTTGTGTGTGTCAGAAGTTGTTTACAAGGTAGAACTCATCGGGTTAGTTTATTGGCACCAAGTTTTGACTAAATTGGACCAAGGGTTAAGAAAATTATGGCTCAAAACTTGGAGATAAATGTGCCCTTAGTGATGGAAATATGCAACAAACCCTTTCCCAAAATCAATCCAGTTCTTCCCCGCACTAAGGTCTATGTGGGTGTAAAACTTGAAAAGGATCCATGAAGTAATTTTTGAGTTATCGCGTAAACACGAAGGATCTGCAACGTTTATGACGATTCCGTAATATCCCAAATTTTCGGGGATGTAACTGGTACTTGGAATTGTATATTCAGATTATGAAAACTCAACTTATAACTGAATGCTACGATAATTAATAGGAATAAGTTGAGAAAAATCTACTCTTAATGCTGTGATGAAAAGACTAGACTCGCAGATACATTAACTTCTAATGTATTTCTGTGATAAAGATTACATAAAATTGACTCCAGGTAAGGTGAGTATTCTGAACAAATGTTTTACAGTGCATGTCGGATCAAAAACTTTTGTAATATGTGAAGTGTGGTGTATACGTTAGTGTCCCCTTATATTTCATCAAATTTAATACTCACTTTGTAGGATCACTCCACATCAATTATAATCATTCAATAAATCATAGTGCCACTTGAAAAAACACTAGCTCTAAAACCAGAGTCAGGCGCTTGTGATGTGCGCAAAGTAATTGTCCATTAGGGAAACATTTATAAAAGCATGAGAGACTTATTACATTAGGTACATATTAAGAAATTCAATTGCAGTATCTTCTGCTTGTTGTTTGGTGATTCATTGTCTCAAACCTCAAACCTTTATCCTCAGCTATTGGCTCGTTAACTGTTTTTCTGAAAACGAGCAATTTATGTTAAAGCAGATTTTTTAAATGGTATCCTAATAGTTTAAATTGATGAATTCAGTTTGCTTCGTCGCAGACAGCCCCCGGTCTCAGTTAATATCAGAGCTATATTAGAAACAACTCCCAGAGATAGAGAATCAATCACATAAGGAACATTAAAGCTGCTGAATGATAAAAGTGCCGACATCTCTGCAGAGCAAACAATTAGATCTGTTTTTTTTTTTTTTTTGAAGAACAGCAGTCTTCTCTCTATTATTATAAGACACCACATTTCATGATATTAAATTGTTCTTTGTTTATCTGTAATGTTTTTATTGTCTAGTTAAGTGTTGAATAGATAAAAAAAAATTGGTATTATTTCTACGTCCAAGCTGCTAGCGTTGCCTTAGAAGTAGAAAAAATATTGCATATCGACAAAAAGCTAAATGGCACCAAAGATGTTGTTCGGGTAGGAGTTTCAAAACATTCAAGTATGGGCTTTGATTAAGGTTGACCTGAGTCTGAAGTGACCGCTCCGCTTACTTCTCTCTCCTCCCGCCATAAATGTTATGAATTATATTCAAATGTGTAACCTTAGAATTGACATCTTATGTTGATTTCTGCTTTATGACATAAGAAATACTGAGATCAGAGGGATGGCGAGGTGAGGGGAAGGGAATGAAGATGGTAGCAGAGTGCAGATGCTTGATAGGGTTCAGATGTTGGCACTGAGGACACAGTTTGTCCAAATGCAGCTGTCCTCAAAAAATAATTTACCTGTAATTCACAAAGGGATGAATAAACTTTTCGCCTTTTAATGGTTTAATTCTATTCAATTTCGCTGTTAGACAACAGAAGAGTTACTTTTAGGAGACGCAGAGGAAAGACGACAAGAGGAGAAAAACGCAATCAGTCCTACTTAATTTAGACCAGTGTGTATTTGGTACGATTCTTGTCCTTTTGTCATTGTTTTTAGAATATTTACACTTAAAGGTCCGGTGTATATTTGGCCAGGGGAGGTGCTGCTCCCTCCCTCCCTCCCCTTCTCTACATTAGCTAGTTCCTAAGCCAACACTGCGCACCACGACGGAGGACATGTGACCGGTAAATGGCTGCTCTTTGTGGTGAGCGCCGTCCGGTTCCCACGCTGACGTCAACTCACCGGGACAGATACCGCTGCCTGCTCTAGAGTTCTCGCTTCTCAGGAGGACAGATGGTGTGCTCTTAGTGCATGATCTTTGGGAATGTGTTAGGTCTGGGCAGGCGTTTGGTGCTATGAAGCCCAAGGCTAATGTCTTAGGCCTCCTTCCCGGCAGCCACACTGGGAGCTGGCGGCGCAGGAGTCTTTATGTTGCTTTGACAGCGAGGCATGATGCTCTGTTGCTTTTTCTTGCTCTAAAATAATAAGTGTGATCCTCCATTTGTCAAAACACACTAACAACTTGAAATACGAAATCCCTCTCTAGACGTGTGTAACAACATGGCGGCCTCCATATGGACCCCCATGGAAATTAAAAGGGCTTCTTTTCTACAAACGTAAATAACAATATTTTTTACCTTCAGCTGAAAATACACACAAAATGAAGTTATGAATATTATGTTCCATTTATTCAAAGAGATACCCCTAAATACTCGCTAAGATTACACAGTGGGGTTTTAACTAGAAACCGATCTGCAAAAAGTGCAATGGTCTCTATTGAGAAAAGAGAGGGATTAGAAATATAATATTGAAACCTTAAATAGATAAGTGGATAGGTAGGAACGGTCTGATGTCAGCAGTTACTGTTGTCCCTGGATCAACAACAAATGTGTTTGTCCAGGAGATGATTGTTTGGTTGTAATCTGAATCCTGGGCCAACACATTTGTTGTTGATCCAGGGACAACACTTACTTGCTGAAATCAGATCATGCAAAGACAGACAGAGCGACAGACAAACAGATATACATCAATTAATCATAACAGTTAGTCTGACTTCTAGGAAAACATGCTGTGACACTTTCATCATGTGAAAATCATCACCTTTGTCGCACACAACTTATATTTTCAAAGAACAGTGGATGTGACCTCCCTCCAATCGGGTGCCTATAAATAAAAATATGAACTTCCCAAAGCTGCCAATCATAACTCTCAAATTCGCACATTACACACACTACTGCTGCCAAAGCATTTTTTATTATTATTTTTTTTAAATTTACAAATAAGGATTTGGCTGAATGGAAAATATTATGGAAAAATAATCAAAAGTGAGTGTAATGTTTGCATATAAAAGGATGAGACTTGTCCTCAAAATATGCTGGACTGGAGGACACAGAGAGAGAGAGAGAGTGAGAGGCTAATTTGAATTGTTAGTTCACACCTCTGCATAAAGAACTCGCACATTGGCGCAGCTGTTTTTTTTTCGATAGATGACCTTAGGGAAGGTGATGATGAAGACACAAAGTGTGTGTGTGTGTGTGTGTGTGTGTGTGTGTGTCAGTGTGAGTGTGCATGAACCTCACTGATATAGAAAGGTGAAGAAAGCACAGCAGGGAAATCTCGTATTGATCATCACCTCTTTAAAGGATTATTTTAAGCTGAGGGTTAATGCTGGTTAAAGGTTGAGTTTAATGGCGCTGTAGGACGCTGACATGACGTGAGGGGTCTCCAATACTGTAGATATAGACGTGTGTGTTTGTGTGTGTTGTCTTTGACATTAAACTTGCTGACACCGTCTCCTCGGACACACCCTTACATGAGTAGAACAAAATTAACGTTGGCGATCCCCCCCCCCACATGTTAATTCAATCCAAATAAAAGTCCAACCCGGATGAACCCGGGTGAACCCGGGAATGTTTCACACTCTTGGCTATGTATGTTTGAGGCTAGCCTACATTTGCACTATTGAGTGTGTTTCAGATGTAGCGATAAAAATACCTGACATGTCAGACTTAATTAGGTTTGTGCTCATGTGGCTCCTGTGGTGATCGATGGCAATGAGACAGAGAGTGACAGCGATAAACAAGGAGCGAGAGACTGATGACAGCAGAGGGAAGTGAGACGGAGGAGGACGAGTGCAGATACAGGCTGGAAAACAGATAAAGGGTCGCAGATAAACCCAGCCAAAGATGCCAAATAGAGCTGAGGATAAATGAGATAAGAAATAGACAGGAGGGAAGGGGGAGACGGAGAGAGAGGTGCCTGTCAACTGCGTGATAATCCACCTCTCATTAGTGCCTCAGTCAGATTACTGACACCATATTCTGCTAATTAACTGCACATTAATCACATTCACATTGGCCTAAACAGATTAGAGTTATAAACAGATTAGAGATGAATTATTAGAGCATGCTGTACAATGGTAAGAGGATGTGGATTTGTTCACACTGCGTTTATCTTCAGCTGCAGCGATTGGTCTTATCAATTAGCTTTTCGTGAATATTGGGAACCATACTGAATGTTCTACATCAGGGACCATGACTGTACAGTCAAAAGTCATGGACTGCAAATATTACAAAACAGCGAGTGATCATTCTCAGATCTAATTGGCCGACAGGAGTGTATTCACTGTTTTGGACAAATTCGAGACATTTTTGTTTTCTATTAAAAAACTGGTTTCACATCTTTGCGGCATTTGATTGTTCTCATTACAAATAAAAATTTCTGCCTGAGCTGGGCTGCAAATAGAGGGTTGATGCTGAACACTTTGCAGTGCAACAAGATGACAGATTATTGATGTATTTACGTTTAAGGTAGTCAGTGTGCTTTTCATTAAAAATTGCATTTTTAATGAAACTGTTCCCAGCGTAGCCTTTCTGGACATTTTTAAAGGATATTACAGAATTAGATTCAATTTCTGTACCATAAATAAGCCAAATCTAGTGATTTTTATGCTAATAAAATTCATCAGAAGTTCCACATGTTGCCTTAAATGTTGTTTCCTACACGTATACATCTCCATTTGAACATTTCTTTTGAATACACAGTTATGGTAGAGACTTAAATGTGTGTTTTTGTCTTTCTGTAAGGGTAATTTCCTCCTCTCAGTGCCAGTTATGTCCCCATATGTGCATTTACTGTTATTATTCTATCCCCCAAAAATTATGGATATTACGTAATCATCATCACCACTGCTGTTGCGACTGGCTCAGGTCCTTTGTGTTAATGCTCAAAAACTACTGAATGGATCACTTTCAAATTTTATTCCCCCATTAGTCTTGGTGCAAGGAAGATCAGGATTGATTTAGCCAAAGGTCAGTTGTATATTTACACCATTAGGTATCTCCAAAACCACAGTTTCCAGGCAAAATTTCTCAACCGTTTAGTCCAAATTTTGTCCATATGAATCGACCCGAGTAGGATTATTTTACTCTATTAGTTCATACTTACCTCACTAGGGGCAACATTTTAGTTGTACAGCGTTGGTCCGATTTAATCCAAATTTACTTCATATGATATCTAACCTCTATTTGTCACATTTTCCTGTAACTTTAGGGCAAAAATCACAATTATTTAACTTTGACTTTGAACCATAAGTCCAATTGTGTTTAAATGTAGCTGCTAAATTAATATTTATATGAATTGACATAAGGAAATCTGTCTTGTTTTATCACCGAGCTGACTGTAATTGTATTTATCTTCATTACTGAGTCACTATGGGATCTTATCTTAGTCCATATTGACTCAACAGAACTATTTCTATGACGTCAGTAATATGCTCTGTTTGAAATAAATAATGACTCTTTGGACATTTAATTTAAGGAGTTCAATCAGAGGAATGGCTTGCTCAACACTGGGAATTGGCGGCTTTTCGTGGATATACCCTTGTTGTCAGAGACGACCGCTTGGGTGTAGTTGCCATGTAGGAACTAATGTCACCTCAAAAGAGCCTTCATATCTGAAGAGCTGTGGTGGATATGGTGAAGTCATGTAATATTATTTACAATATGGATTTAAATTGTATGAAACAACGACCTGCCAGTGTGTCTGAAGTCTTAATGGGATGACTATTCTCTCCATGTCCTCCATTTCCTCCTTATTATCTATTCCTCTTCAACAATCCGTCAGTTATTTGCTTCCTTGCAGCAGAAACGGTTTCCTTCTCATTTTCTCCTCTTCGTCTTTGATTGATTCATCTTTTTTTTGGGTGCTCTGTTTCTCTCAGACACTCTTTTTATTCTGGGACATGTTCCGTTAATGAAAAGTATTAGCTAGCAATTTCCTGCTGAAATACTACGGAAATCTGTTTCTTTGACGGTGTGAGAATGGTCTGTAACAAGGTTTACGTAGTCAATAAGTGTCAAGGCTACATCCACATGAATCGCAGGATGCAAAGCAGCCAAGCAGAACATTGCCCACATAGCCTTTTCCTCGAATTGTACAACCTAGTGCCACCTCTTCCCCTGATAAACAATTCACGTGCACCCAACCGTCCACATAAAGTTAAAGAAAAGGTGATTCATCAGACCGGCCCACCTTCTACACTTACTCCACGCTTCCTCTGGTTCTGTTATAATTCTGATGTGATAATTGCCATCACATTGTGGCCCTTGTCACAGTAGTTCAGATCCTTACCCTGCCCATTTTTCCTGCTTCCATCATGTCAACGTTAAGACAAAATGTTCATTTGCTGTCTCATACATCCCGACCACTGATTGCCACCATTACACTCAGACTGAAAATCAATTTTATTCACTTCCCATATTAGTATGTATAATGTTATGATGGTTATTGAATCACAGCAAGTAAATGTGTGTCTTTGTCTGTGAAATACCGATATTAGTCTAAGGAATTATGAGTCATAAGAATTAGTCTTATTCCTCCACCTCCTATCCTCACCACCCTAGCTCATTTGTTCTCTTTCCCAGTCTTCACTTTCCTTTTTCATATCTCTATTATTTCTCTTTCTACTCCTATGTTCCATGATCTAGTCCTAAGTATTTCACCATTTGATCATCATTTCTTCCTCCTCCTCCCCTATCCTCAGCTACTTAAGTCCTCGTGGCCTATTAAGGAAGTTGAGGTGACGACTCCGTTAGCCCCTTTATAAGCAGCTTTTACGAGTTGTCTGCTCGGCTGTAGACCACTGAAGGACAGAATTGCATGACACTAAGGCCCAATGGATTTATCCGTTCTTTAAATTCATAGCCAGGAGATGCTTGTCTGAAACAGAGTTTTTTTTTACTTATTCTGTTTTAACTGAAATAACTTCTAGTCAGTTTGCTTCGTTCCTTTGTTGCTATGCTGGAAAGTGGCACTGCGAGCCAACATGTTGGCATAGACAAGAAGTATATTAAAAAATAAAAAATAAACAGATCATCAAACTGCTTTTGAATGAGCTGCAACAAATTTAGGTTCATGGTCATGGGTTTTCCTCCTTTTTTCTTATTCTGTTTTTCTATTATGCATTTATTGGAGCTATTTTGAATAATAAAAAACAGGCATATAAACAACACTTTTGCCATAAACTTTCACTTTTTTCTTAGGCAAAATTGTTAATCACTGAATAAAAAAGTAGTTTTTGATATCTAACAAGCAGAACAACAGCTGCTCTTAAAATTATGTGAATTTCCCATCATGGTATAACTAATGCGATTAGCAAACAGC
The DNA here is from genome assembly GCA_037951165.1 of Lophius americanus. NCBI lineage: Eukaryota > Metazoa > Chordata > Actinopteri > Lophiiformes > Lophiidae > Lophius > Lophius americanus. The sequence continues at coordinate 4,210,058 of JBBDHG010000032.1, read as the reverse complement.
TGCTTGTCAGTACATTGATTCTACTATAATTTACAAAACTCAGATTGTTTGAAAAGACAATTTAAACACTTTCACCATTAAATAATAATTATAATAATATTTTTTATTAGAATTATTATTATCATTAGTCAGACATACAATTAATTACATTCTTTATTATTTTGTCTATAAAATTAAGCAATAAACCATTTAAGGAGTTACGTCTAGCAAATTGATAAAAAGACTGAAAAGATCAATCACTTGAAAAATGAATAAGGCAGAAGTCACTGCCTAATTGCAGCTCTATTTTATGTATAATTATTAGAATTAGTCGTATTGTTAATAAAAATAGTAATAATAAGAATGTATGCGTTTATTGTATCAGATTTATTGAATGATGGAAGGTGAAGCATTACAATGTTTTTCCCACATATCAAAGAATGATATTTGTCTATTTGTTTGCGAGAAAACCAATTTGAATTTAGCGTTTCTTGCACCTGGCTATTCCGTTTCCGCCGGTGCTTTTTCAACTTCAGTTTGAGAGGTTACTTTCTGTCCCTCGGTCTTGGCTTCTCTCAGTGGAATGGGGACCATTTGAAATTGCTCTTCACACTTCTCTGGTTCTGCTGCCACAACCACACACAGTCTGAGACGTAACACTGCGACCCTCCGCCCCCTGCCCACACACACACAAGCTCACACTGAGACATGAATCACAGAATATTCACATCCACAGCAACCCGCTCAAAGTGCTCCTTCTCACATCTTATCCTTTCTCCTGCCTGTCTGTTTCACCCCCCTCTTCTCCCACTCCGCAAGGAGATGGAGAAATTGAGTGGATAGACCAAGTGAGGGGAAGTGATAGCAAATTGGAAAGAGGCAAGTTTGAGGGATAAAAAAGAGAAAACACTGAGTGAGAGGTCAACTATAAAGCTCAGTGGTTGAGGGCCTCTAAAGGGACATCTCTACATGAGTCTATCTAACATAACGGCAACTTTATTATTTACATCCCCCTCTCATATGTGTATTTATGTGTCAAGGTTTGAACATATGTATTAACTTGTGGGTAGTCACGTCCCCTGAACAGAAGAGCAGTTGCTTCAGATTCAACTTGCAAGAATGGGGGGGGGAAGTTAATACACAGAGGGAGAGAGGGAGAAATTGATAGAAAGAGAAAGGGAAATATTGGGTCCATGTGGGATATTGGTGTTGGGGGTTGGGACAGGGTGGGCGGGGTTAAGTGTGAGGTAACATGACCCCCCTGACCCAACGATAGGAACAGAGGTATGTGAATAACGATTATGGCCCAATATTATTATAATTACGCTACAAAGGGTAACACAATTCTGTAAATGATCCCGGACAAGGATGAGAAACATAATCACAATTATTAACTAGACATGCGCTGTCATCCCTGACAGCAATGGTATATCCCCGGAAAGACCCCAATCCCCTTCTTTGTACAAGCAATCCTCCTGATAGAACTGCTCAAATTAAATGTGACTCATTAATAATCTCAAACAGTCCATATTGACTCGCTTACCTATTTCTATTATGTCAGCAATATGCGCTAAGATAAAATCCATCAGTGATTCAATAATGAAGATAAATACATTAACCATTTTTGTGAGCTCAGGAATAAAACCAGACACATTTCCATGTGTTCAATTCACAGACAATTGGACTTATGGGAGGGAAGTAATGGCAAAAAAACAAGTGTTTTTTTTAGGTTTTTCCCAAATAAAGCCCCAAAGTGAGTGGAATCTGAATTATTACAGTAAAAAAACTAAAAAATAAAGGTAGATCTCCTTTTGGAAGTTCATATTGGGTATGTGGAACGAAATAGGGCAAGGGTTAGGATGTTCTGTAAAAAAAAAACGTGTTTTCATAAAAAGAGCACCCCTAGTGAGTAAAAAATGAAGCATTTGTGTGTAATATGATTTATACCAGATCACTCTCCTTGAGTTAATGCATATGCACCAGATCTGGACTAAATCTGACCAACATTTGACAAATTAAGGCCTGAAAACTGATTTTGGAGATAAATCTCTTCCTAGTGAGGAAAATTTGCAACTAACTTTTCCCAAAATCAACCCAATGGAAGGGGTGGAGGGACTTCAGTACTGAAGTCTCAAATGTTAGCTGAGCTGTATGGACACGTCTCTCACAATCTAAAATAAAGAACAATATTCTTGCCGGGCTGCTGTACTGAGATTTATAATACTGTAAGTCGTAGTGCTTAATATCTCCAGCACTTCACCCACTAATTGGCGTCCATCTATCTTTCAATCTCTAAATGGTGCACATTTGGAGCCACTGCTGTGAAATTAGGGAGTGTGCTTCCAAATTGTGTGCCAAAAAAGTCATCCCTGTGTCCCTAGTAAATCATTAGCAGTAGGTGCTGCATGTTAGTACTTTGTCTTATCCTCAGCGACAATCAGTGACACAAAAAAACGAAAGAACCAAGACTTTTTACGAGCTCAGACGTTTTAAGTGGTTCTCCAGCAAACCTTGAGACGAAAGAATGTTCACCACTGAGAACCGATAGTAGTTTTCATTTGGCCACTCTGTCCTGGAAAGGGTCATGTCTCTGAAATGCTATATCCTTCCTTTTCTTTTTAGCCGTAAATTTGATAAGTGTCTGATGACATCACCAGGTGTTATCTTCTGAAAGTTGATAATGTTCCTCCACAAAGAAATGGATGCCAAGCATTTGCAGGCTGCACAGTACTGCTTTAATTTCCATGTGGAATCATTGGAGTTAACTTTTAACCTTTTAAAAAATATATCTTTAACACTAGTAAGGAAATAAAGTACAGGATAGGAGGTAGAAGGACAGACCAAGAGAGGAGAGCAAGAGAGAAGAAGAGACCACCGAAATAAACTTTGTTCTTGTGATGAATGCTCTGTTCAGAAATAGAAACATCATCCCTCTCTCATCCCTGCCTCCTCTTTTGCCCTATTATCTCTCCTCCTCAACACTTTGTCCTTCCTTTTTTCTAAATCTGACACGTCTCTGTCTATATATCTCCCTGTATCCGTCCATTTCTCCCTCCCTCGTCCTATCTCTTTCTGTCTCTCTCAGATAGGGTGCCATCTTAGTGATCAATGGTGTTCAAATTTTTCAGGGAAATTCTCCGGTGATGGATTTTTTCTCCCCCTTCGCTGTGCGGCACTGTGCCTGGATGGTACTAGCTTAAGGGAATGGGGTCAATTTGCCTTCTGTATGAAGCAAAAGCAAACTTTCATCATATTTTACTGGCATGCTCAGAATAGCCCTGCTCACATGTCAGGCTGCGGACTTTAAAAAGAATGTAAGTTGTTTAAGACGGTACAATAAGAGTCATTTAGGAAAGAGAAATAGGAGGACGGATAGTCGAGAAAAGATGGAGGGGAGCTGAGGGTCGGATGATGGTTGTCTTGAAAAATTGGAAGAATAAATAACTTGTATTTTGGCGCTCTTCTTGCTTCGGCAATGCATATCATGGCGAAGCAGCATTCCCTGAAGGAGATACTGACAGCATGCACACAACATTGAAAGGAGCTACAGATTAGTATGGGCGAACACGTACATGTTAAGGTCTATTTACCTACGTATGTTTGTGTTACAATTTGTGTTCCAATGTGTGCGGCAGGCTAAGCCTTGTAATAACTTTCTCCTGTTTGTCTAAACAGACACGTATAATCCCTAAACAGAACATTATAAAAGACAGCTCATCATGCATGTCTGTGTTTGTGTGTGTGTCTTAGATATATTCATTCAATAATAAAAATAAATCCTTGTCTATATTAATCCACCACAATATCATGCACGCGTATCGCATTGGTATCACTCATTTTCACTTCAGAACCATCTTGCTTTGCTGTCTTTCTTTCTTTTCATTTTTGCCCACTCCTACACGCTCCACTGTGTTTTGATTATTGGATGTATGTCTATGTGTCTCTCTGTGTACGTGGAAATAGAGCAGGGCGGGCACTTTAGGGGGGAAGAAGGATCACAGATGGGCCTTGTCAAATCTCTATACATCTGGCCTTATTCCCGTCCAATTTTACAGACCCACAATAAACCCCAAACACACAAGAATGCACACACACATACACACGCACACATACAAAATCACAATTTATAGAGTTCACTAGTATACTGGGTATATGGTATTCTTTATGTCACCCTTAATCACATATTTAGAAGTATGCATACTATAATCACACATCTACTTTTGCACGCGTCATACAAAAACAGACCCACACAAACACACACACAATCAATCAAACAAACACCCACACACACACAATCAAACACACACCCACACACTGTGCAGCAGGACACAGCAGGTAGGTTTTGGCTGATGCTGCCAAGGTAGTGATGCCAGAGATTCGGGACCTTGCCAGGTTTAATGGTGGCCAATGAAAAACTAGTTTTTTTCAATGCAGGAGATTTTAATATTGTTAATATACTAAGATGACCACCAACATGAAATAATTAGTGAAGAAAATTAGATTTTGCTGATCATAATATCATAAATAAATATAAATGAAGTATATATTTATTTAATAATACATTTTTTTTCAATTCTTTTCTGAAACTTCATATAAAGAGGGTCAACTCTGCCTGAGAGAGCTCTGCTTATGTGTGTGTGTGTGTGTGTTTGTGCGTCAGCTGGTGAGGTCCCTGTATGGGATTGGGACATATGCTTTATGAGACTCCTGTAGACACCACTCACAAATGCAGGCATTTGCACCTCAAGGACAGCCATAAAAATGAGTGTGGACTAATGAAAATATGCACTGATGTGTTGTGACCATATGGGCCCTGTGTCAGTCAGTACACACTGATTAACTCTTTTTGGATATCAACTCTGAAAAGATCTTGAACAGCCTTTAATGCACGTGGCTTTCAACCTATAGATATCAATGTGAGCCTCAAAAACATGAAATTCTAGCCTTGTAAGATTCCCATGCTGCAGGATTAAACATGCATCATGTTAGCCTCTCGAAACTACATAAATGTTGGTGGTAAACAAGGATTTCTGTATTAATAACTTGTTTTATATTACAATGGTATAGATGCAGTCAAAAGAGATGTATATTTTAGCCTACGATTATTATGCAGGAAAAGTTTTTGAAAATGAACCAAAAGGTTTAATTTTATTCTTCTTCTTCTTCATGATCATCTTTTCATTCTCTTCATCAGCAGTTATTTCATACTGCCCTCAGTAGAGAAAAAGCCCTCAGTATAGCATTCAGACAATGATATTCCTCGGTAAAATGGAAGAGTAAACTTATTTTAAATTATAAACATGTAGAGTCCAACCGGTTATCCAGTCCTCACGTCACCACCTCATACAGAGACTCTTGTGTACAACCTGGAGAGAGTATTTGAAAATCTGTTCTTGGTTTATAGCGTTTGTACGTCCACAAGAGGGCCAAATGCAGTGAAAAAACATGTTTTAAATACTCATGTATATGTGGATGAGGCTCAAGACTAGAGAAAACTTGCTGTCTTTTGTATTGAAATATTTGAAGTAATCCTGTGTATCATAATGAGCCCAGTATCCTTTTGCTCAATCTTCTTTCCTTTATTCTGTGGTCACTCTGTGACCGCTTCTCTGAAGGTTTGAAGGTTCTATCCCCGTCCCCCTTGCAGTCCACACATGTCAAAGTGTCCTCGAGCAAGATACTGAACCCCAGGTGTCTTCTAAAAGCTGCTCCATTGGTGAAAGAATAATGGTGTAATTGGTTACCGCTCCTGGCGAGCAGGTGGCGCCTTGCATGACAGCCTCCATCATCCCTGTATGAATGTTTGTGTGAATGGCTGAGTGCTGACTCCTGTTGTAAAAAGTGATTTGAGTGGTCAAGCAGACTAGAAAAGCTCCACATAAGTGAAGTCCATTTACCATTTCTCAATCTAAATGTGCCCATGCAAGCACCAAACCATGGTCAGACCAGCTGCCTTACTCATGTTGTATTATTTCATCTTTTTTTTTTAGTCCTCTCGGTACAACTTGACCCAGACGAAACAGCACTGTCCCACCCTCATTATATTTACACAGCCTGCTACCTTAGGAGACACACACACACACAAAACGCTGCACAAACCCACCTCTGAATGTATGTGTGGTTTGTGGCCCCGTCAGTTCAGTGACGTGTTAAAATTGAAGTCTGTCCATCTATTTGATTTTCTTTTTCTCTCTATGATGTCTTTGCCATAGTAGTCATTAATGTTTTGGAAATGATCTGCTCTATTCTTGATTCTTGACTCAGTAGCCGAGTCATCATCTACATACATTTGTGGTTTTTAAAATAACAAATAAGTGACTAGACTGTTAACTGTAAATGTTGAGATGGACAGCAAAATCATAGCCTTCGTTAGCTTTTAACTAGCCGTTGATCAGCTCTCAGGTTTCTTTTCTCATTTTTTGCAAAAAACATCAAACTTAAATCGTCTTTAGTCATGGGAATCAAAGTCTGTCTCCAATATGTAGATATTGTTTAAGAGGGGCAGGTAGCTGTAAGGTGTAAAGGATCTGCACACTGCCAAACGCATGAATGAGATGTTTCTTCAGGTTTCAAGCTTTTCTATGACTTTAAAAATGCGTGAGTAAGTTAAAAGTAAATACGAACAATAGACATAAACAAACAAAGTAACGTTTGTAAAAAACAATTATCAACTTTTGTTGAGTCCCACCTACTTCAGTCCTTTGGGAAGACAGAAAAGAAATACATAAATCTCAATAGAAATGTTTTTAAAACTTATACAGAAAAACGCTTTCTTATGTAGGACCATTTCACTTCTATGTGGCTGATTAACTGTTTTGCTCATTGGTTACCTTAAGTCAACCTTTGCCGGAATTACATATCCAAAATAAACTAGAATTACTGCAGTTCCACAACTACAAAGTGTAACTGTCGGTGGACAGGAAAGACCTTAAATAATTTATTGTCTGTGTCAGTAGCATTGTACCTTTTACTATGTCTGAGTAAACTGTGGTTAAACACAAAAAAACAACATTATATTATAATCATCAATTTATTTCTGTCCTCGTCTGATTTTTATCTCAACAGAAAAAGAAATTACTTAATGAACTTAAAAAGTAAATTACTTAATGAACTTATTCATTATTGTATAACAACACCATGCAAATCAATCGGTGGATTGGCTTTATTAACTACTGCATCAGTTCTTCAATTCTGATTGGTTAACCACAAGGTAATTGCTATTTTACACAGTTTTGTTGGATATGACCGTGGGGACAGTAGGTAGCCAATGTACCCCAGAAAGAGATTTTGGCTTTGAAATACCCCTTATGTCAACTACAAAGAGCTATATGCACATTCTACAACCTTTGAATGTAGCCTAAAAACATCTTAATATTAAAATATAGCATTGTGCAGAATAAAAAAGAAAATAGAACCCCAATTACTGGCCTGTGTAGATGCTGACGTAATGCCTCTGGAATGATTTTTTTTTTTTTCAAGTGATGCATTAGAATAGAGCTCTGTGCGATGCTGACGCTGTCACTCAGCTATTGTGCATTTGCTCATCTCTCCTTGTAGAGAGTTTCAGGATACACCCGGTTCTCTGGTGTTTGTTGTGTCAGCGGCTTGTAATGGATTTGTGAGTTTATGTGAAAAATCTGGCCAATACGTGCATAGAATTTACGATGGAGAGGTTTTTACAATTACGACATAGTTAATCTTTTTTCTTCTTGTGTCCTCCTCTCCTACCCTTCTCCCATCCCTCCTCAGTATGCGAGAACCAAACAGGAGCAGCAGGAGTTGGACCAGGAGGATGGCCGGACTCCTCCCAGCCCCGTTTCTCCTCAATCCTTCCCACATACCTCCCGGTCCAATGCCAGCTTAGTGGTGTCTACTCTGCGTTCTTCCTGCGGGAAGCCAATCAGGAGGTGATGCGAAATGGCAGCCTCTCATCCAGGACTGAACCCTTCTTCCTCCAGCAGCTGGAGCCAGGTGTTGCTGCTCCACATTCACTACCCAGTGTCAATTGTAGCTACGGAAATTTGAGCACAGAGCAACTGATTCCGGTGGAGCTGCTTCAGAGTCCACCGCCACATCTATTAGTCACCACCAACCAGGTGACTCTGAACTGGAAGGTCAAGGGTCAAGTGGTGGTGCCCAAAGTGGGTTCAGCACGACCCTGGATACAGGTCAGTTTTACTTTGCATTGTCATCATATGTTTCTTTTAAATGACTTAATGAACTTATTCAATATATTGACATACATCCCATACTAGAATAATCAGAATGTAAGAATCAATTAATCAATCATAAATTTTGCCCTTGGTCATGTGTTCATGATTAGATAATCATTATTGACTACTTCAGGCTTGTTCTTGAAGCTCCACAGCTGGAAGATGTAAAAACTAATCTAAGCGAATGAAGAATAAAATATTTCATAAAACACATTAAGAATAGGATGGTATAGACATAGACAGATTTTATTGGTCAAACAAATTTACACCGTGCGGTGCACATCAGAACGAAATTAAGTTTCATAGGCTCGGAAAAACTTTACAAATAGGTCAACAACACGTGTAGTACCTAAACTTTACTCAGTGGGATAAATACGTTTAAAGTTATAGTTATACAAAATAAATTGAACATGTGGACATCTAGGTGTATCACTAGAGACGACACCCTCCACATCATTTTGTTGGGGGGGCTTCATTAGATTAAGGGATTATTTTGGCAAGTATGCAGTGACATCAATAAAGTTTGACTCACAAACTAAAGCATTCATTTTTCTATGATTTTTAACACATGTCTCAACGTGCTCAATAACTTATTTCACGGTTTAAACTTTCATGACATTATGCTCGTTTTACACAATTAAGATTTTCAACTTGGGTATTTTGTTCATCCAGATACGTTGTGTGATTTAAGTGTTCCCCTAATTTTTTCGAGCAGTGGAAGTTGTTTGGCTATCAGGTTTGTGAGCTTTGGTAGATTCAGAAAATATCTTTAAATTTTTCTTTCCCCCCCTCTGTTCAGTAAAGTAATTTATTAGTACTATTTTCTTTTTTTTTACTATAACTTAGTTATTTTTACTCTGTTATTATTAATAAATTAATGTTTGAATGAATGAATTAAACATTTTTATCTGTTATTGAATTTTTTGTATCTGTGTATAGTTAAAAGGGTAGTGTGTAGGGGGAAGGGGGGTAGGGGGGCCGGAGATGTTGCACTCAGAGGATAGTTGTTTGAATTTTTTTAAATAAGTGTTATTAGGTCAATAGGAGTTTCATTTTTGAAATTATTTTTATGTTAATGATAAGTAACAACCGCTCATATATTGTAAAAAATAAAATAAAAACATTATAATAAAAATAAATCTTTGCACATTTTCAAAGATATCAAGAATTGTATTTATCAAACTAGAGCATTTCTTGAGATTTTCAGCAATTCATTTTCATTATATTTCAATAAGATCGATAATCTTTGCTGTCTATTACTGTACTGTGTAATTTTCCTGTCCCGTGATCCACTTTAATGATACTATCCGTATTTGTCTTGTCTTCAGGTACTGTTTTACCTCGTAGGGCGGCGTTGGGATGAGCCTGACCCGCCTCCTCCAGCCCTCCTCCCATGTGTAAGAGCCTTGGCCGTCCGTGGTACCAATGAAGCAGCACCCTCAGCAGGCTGTCGCCTGGTGGGGCCATCTGGCATCTGTGTTGTCCGTCTGGAGATTCCCCCAGCTTGGTTTACACCACCACAAGTGAGAAAAAGAATTCCTGAAGTGAATTTACCATCTGTGGAAGTGTATTACTCAATTATACCAGTGGAAGGAGCCAATCAAGAGTGTCCGTCCATCGTAAGAGGGCCATTGAGAGGTCAAGGCGCAAACTTCGGGTCTCTTGGAGGAATGGGCGTGGGTCTTGGGGGACAGTGGGGTCCCCTATTTGATGGGGGTGTAGAAGATATGCTGAAAGCTGGTACTGTGGCCATGGCTCTGGGTGCAGTTTTTGCCAAAGGAGACAGACTGACGCTGGATGAGAATGTGCAGGTTCTGGTGCCACCCAGCCCAGTTCGACTTGGCAAAACAGTGGCGTTTGGCATCTACATGAAGACAAATTCCAACACGGAACAGTTTACACTGAGGTAGGATTACCACCAACATCTCCTTGTTTCAATGGTCTTTTTTTGTTGTTGTCAGATTCTCTCTGATCCCTTTGTCTCTCATTCCCACTTATTCTTTTCCACCTCATCCGCTCACTCTCATCTCTCGACGTTGCTGCCTGCCGAGGTTGATGGCTGTCACACTTGTGTACTCAGCCTTTTTCAGGAGACAGCAATGCAAATAACAACCTCGATGAATATGCATGAAGGAGCCGGGGAGAGAAGAATACATACACAAAGAATGAGAAGTAGCAGGGGGAAAGTGTGACTGAGAGAGACTGGAGGTTGGCGAGACGGGGCAATGAAAGAAAAGACAGAACATTAGAGTCGATCCTGGTTTTTAGAACAGAAGTTGGTACCAAAAAAGGATCTCAGGTGTGCTTTTAGAGGCCACCCACATAAATTCATGTAGAAACAGAAATTCATTTTTATGCCGTTTTTTTTTTCCATTTCCTGGATGGAAAATGTTTAGAACCCCTCGATCTCGACAAAACATGCATATCTAACCCCCGTCTCTGCTTGGAAATTTCAATGACTTTGATTTTTTGTTACAGGCTAACAAATGACAGATGTGAAAATTTACCATTCTATTCAAAGAATATCCCAGCGCAAAACAACATAGGTGGATATATCATTACCATCACAACATACTCCTCAGAGGTTCGAGCTATTGAGAACGTTTTAAAAAGCAACCCGGGGAAACTTTGGATAGATTTTTCATTCTTGCTCCCCCTCATATTCCTTCAAATAAAATTAGGAACACACTGAAAATCAGCCAAGTCCATAATATGGGATTTTTTTGCACCTACTATGAGGAAGGTTACATTTACTTAATTGTTACCTATTTAGTAGCAATATTGTCCGCCACATATTCATTTGGTATTTTTGGAGCGTAGATTACGGGAACTCTTTCTCTCACATACAAAAAAACTATGTATTTGTTATGCACGGACTTCACTGTAACAAGACATATTAAAATTAATCAGCGTATATATTGCAAGTGTTTATTGGTTGGTTGGTATATTGTTTTTTTCTGAAGGAATGAGTTGAATAGTGGATAATATCTCGAGGCTCAGCCACCTCTGTCTACTGATTACGTCTCTGGGACAGCAAAGAACTACGTGAGAGAAATTTTGTCTGGTATAACATCCATCCTGTAAAAGCACCAATCGTTGTTTGAGCTCTGCAGCTAATGAATGCCAACTTTTTTAAGCGTGTAAGTGTACTTGGTTGGAATTATGTCATCTGGTTAGTTTCCTCTACCAATTAAGTTGTGTTTTCATCCTTCTTGGTTTGTTTGTCTATTAGCAGAATTAAATAAAAATTACAGAAAGGACTTTCAGGAGATTTGGGTTAAGGGAGTTGGGAATATGACACGAAAGAACTAATTAAATTTTGGAGTGGATCCAAATAAAAAGGGCAGAGTCAGGATTTTTCTTTTTGTTAGCGTTAAAATTTGTTGAAAAGACTTTAGTTTCATCATTTCATAATCTATTAAATACTAACTACCAGACTGATTTGGATGACACTTAATCAAATGGTTGTTCAAGTTCCTGTTCAAGACGGGTTTGTTTTAGACCATTCTAGTCATGACTGATTACCAATAAAGCGGTTGATCTGATGGAGCAACTTTCTGAAGACAACCATCATTTGTGAAATATTGTTGTTCTTGAATTACTATCAAACTAGTGGAGTCGGGTTTTTTAAAATTATTTTTGGTTTAATACATTTTTTCACATGGACTGTGCATTAGTTTCCGCTTTTCCTTTTCTACTACGCATAAACGATCAGATAGGTGTGAAACTTTTTCAACAATTGTTCATGTGGCGAGGATTAATTAATTAAATTGGAGTGAGATGAGTAAAACATTAAAAAAATTCTTTATAATTGCAAGATAGAGCTTTCCTTTGGGCCATTTTTGTCATGACTGGTTACCGTGAAACAGGGGAGACAGGTGGGGCAACTGCCTAAGTAAAACCACTGGTTGTGAAATGTTATTCTTGAAAAACTGTCAGACTAATAAAGATAAAGATATAATTCTAAATTCTGGCGATGGGTTTGTGATGAGATAATGGAGAAACTGAGTTACTTTGGTGGAGGTTTGCACTCTCTCATTGCTGTCAAATCATTTCTGAAAGTCATTAAGAAGCCCCTTCCACATGCAGGCCACCTGCTGTTGTGGAAATTGAATCAAAGGTTTTTAAACAAACTGGTGGAAAAGAAAGTAAAAAAAGCACAGACAGGGAGAGAGAAGCAGATGAGTGGGGGGGGGCTAAGCCTGTGTGGGGGCAGTCAGAGACCCCTGGTGGCGCTGTGTGTGTGTGGGATTTCATACGTGTAGAATGACTGCAGTCATGGCCACCAACCAGATACTCTTTCGTACAATGGACTACACGGAGGAACATGCCGGAAAATAGTCCAGAACACAGCAGTACAGCAGACCTCAGTCAGACAAAGGTGCTAATCATTGCTTCTGTCCATGTGTTGGCCCTGTGATGGACCAGGCTGTGTTCCGCCTCCCACTCAATGTCAGATAGTAAAATCTCCAGCCGCCTGCAACCCTGTTCAGGATGAGTGGTTACAGAAAAGGGACCTTAAATTACAGTGTTTCCATGTTGAAGGTTTTGTGGTATACTTTATTGAAGGCATTTGATCATAAGTACTTTTGGTATAATAAGTCTTCCTTTGCTTAACTTTGAGTGCTGCCGCTTCAGTGTTTAATTGAAAGAAGTAAGCATTCAAGTAGATAACTTTATACAGGATAGTTTCATACAGACACCCCCCCCCCCCCCCCCCCCCCCCCCCCCCCCCCCACCCATGATTGAGTTATTGCCAGCCTCTAAATATAACAAAAAACTCCAACAAACTCTGTCCGTGTCTCTCAGATACTCTGGAACCATTCATCTGTCCTCATTCTCATGTGTCTTCCACTTCAGTGTCTCTGCTCAGCATACACAGAGCGATGCGCCAGGAGGTGACGTCACCACTTCAGACAGCTTGTTTTATTTTTTTTTATGTTATCTCAGCTGTCATCGTTCAGCACAAATGCAGAGATGATGTTTTAATGAACTTGTAATCGCCATTCTCCCGTTTAAATCTTTCTATAGCACTCTCTTTTGTGATGCAACAATGTGATGTCACCGCTCCAAACAGCTTATAATTTCATTTAATTTAATTTTAAGTGCTGCAGCATACGTAACGCCTCCAATTTAATAATCTCTAAAACCTAACTCTGGGTAAAATTTCATGCAAATCTATCCCATAGTTTTTCATAAATCTTACCCATAAACAAACAAACAAACAAACACACAGAGGTAAAAACATAACCTCCACCACTTTTGCGGAGGTAAAAAACAGCATTCTCCGCAAAACCTGAAACAAATTTTGTTTGGTTCTTGACCATTTTCTGCCAGTTCCTTCTTACTGTTTCGTTACAGTGTGTGCGGCACCTTACTCCAATGCCTGTGAACAAATTCACAGACACCATGTCACAGATAGACAATGTCACAGATAGTGGGAAATAAATGCTCCACAAACCTCCTGTGCATGTTATTAATGTGTACACTTCTACCTCCACTTCTCCACTGTACACACATGCACACGGAGGCTCCACACCTTGGTTTGCTGTGTCTTACAATTTATGTGTGTGAAAAATATAGGAATGATGATGGTGGCCTACTTGAGTGCCCGTACTTTGTCTTTTTCTTGCAACAAGCCTCTTATGTGTGTGTGTGTGTGTGTGTGTGTGTGTGTGTGTGTGTGTGTGTGTGTGTGTGTGTGTGTGTGTGTGTATGCTTCGCCCATACTTGTGTGTAGAATTGCAACAGAAAGTAACATATCTTCCTTTGTTTCTGCTATTCGCTTATCTCTTCTTCGATTTATTAGTTTCCATCTCATGTGCTGTGTCTAAATGTGTGTCCAATTAAAAAAAAAAAAAAAAAATCTATAAGCATGTATTCCATTTATCCCTTTACCTCAGTGAGTAGAAGTATGTGTTTGTGTGTATGCGTTTATGTGTGTGCGTGAGTGTGCGCCCATCCTACTTGCAGCGGTTGCCCTCTGCCCGGGCATACACTCCCATGGATAATCTCCCATGTTTTAAGCATAGTCAGACATGTAATAAGGCTTAAGTGGATCTCATTTTGAATGTGTGCATGTCCGTGTGTGTGTTTGTGTGTGTGTGTGTGTGTGTGTGTATGTATGTGTGTGTCTGCCACATAATAAGCTTTAAGTGTGCTCCATCACACCGAGGGGATGTGATTATGATAAACTGCGGAGGAGATGGAGGGACACGAGCAGCGGGTGAGAGACAGAGACACAGGAACGGAGAGAGAGGGATTCCAAAAAACAAGGGAGAAAAAAAATACTTTGTCCTATTTTTTTTTTAAATTGATAAGTCTCACAGAAAGTCGCAATTCTACATGTAAATATGAAGAACTACAGGAACATTTGAGTAAGAATATAAATAGCAAAAGTTTACTTAATGGGGAAATGAAAATTGCTTGAAACTGAGAAAATTGAAAATCTAATTTTCAAATTCATTATTGTATTCCTGTGACTACCGGTTGCACGGTCGTTGCGGTCTGCTGCTCAAAGAGATAGGGACTGAGTGTAATGGATCTGATAGACAATCAACATTTTTGTATTAGAAACAGCCCGACAAACATTTGAGACGTTTACTAGACGAGCCTGGTTTTTGAAACTCACTCAGGCTCGGATATGAACGAAAACACCCAGCTAGTGGGTCAGACTTAAAGGGAAACTTTCAACAAATTCCAGTTGGTTTGGTATGTGACTCTTTCATTCTTGAAGAAAAGTTGGGGCTTTGGAGAAACAAAAGATATTGGACATATATTTTGTGTCACTCCCAGGCTGAGGTTTTTGCATCCAGTGTCCAACAGCATTACAGAAAGACCGACTCCAGAGATAACCGGTTTTGCTATTACATAATTCTGTGAGACTTGGTTGTCCAGCATCCGATAGTTGGAATTTGGAAATTTGGAGCGAACACCTTGAACACATTGTTGTGCTACTCAAACCATAGTCCATAGCACCGTGCTGCTGAAAGTGGACAATGCCGTAAGCGAATACCGTTTCCAAAAAGGGGGGTAGCTGGTCTGTAAAAGTATTTGGGTGGGTACGGTGGAAAGTATTATTTACATGACTGACAGGACCTGACATTTACGAGCAGAACATTTCCCAAAATTCCTTCCTTGGTTTGCCGCGTTCGCTGTTTCTTTACCGGATAAGAGATGCACAGTCATGCGTCCGACAACTGTTCTGATGCTGATACTGATGTGTTCATTGCAGATGCTTTTGGCGGTTAAAAGTGGTCAGCATGAGCGCTCTGACTACCCTTTGTTCTGCACATTCATCACTGAGACACTCTTGACACTGTCGCCAGTTCACCAGTTTTCCTTCCAGTGAATGCTTTTGTTGGTTACTCACCACTTCAATCCGGAAACTCCATACAAGACCAGCAGTTTTGGAGATGCTATGACTCAGTCGTTTAGTGGTCACCATTTGGTTCCTCTCAAAGTTCAGATCCTTATGCTTGCCAAATTGTCCTGATTCAATCACATCAGCTTTGAGGACAAATTGTTCCCTTGCTGCCTATTATATCCAGCCCACTGACAAGCGCCAATGCAATTAAGTGATAAACGTTAATCTGAGTTCACCTGTTAAAGAATTGAAACCCTTTTTATCCAACCAGGATATTATGCCAGAGGGCAATGGATGGGATTCAGAGTCAGAGTTGGAGCAAAGGAGGACATTATGAGATAATCTGGTAGCAAGAATTTATGTCTAAAATGTCCATGCATTAATTCCGAAGTAGCAGAAACATCTTCCTTGACTGTAAAAAAAAACAAAAAACTCAAACACAAATTACATAGCATCTCTCAGCTTATCAACTTGTAACTTTAAATTATAGAAGACATGGTGAAGCTTGTTGATGGATTATGTTCTGTGCAGCTCCGGTAGATTGATAATTCGGCCAAAAGTATTTACAGCAGTGTTTAATCTGGTGGAGCCGTCACCATAGATGTCTGATGCTTTGGATTTATCTCAAGTGGAGTATTTGAGTATTTTTCAGCAGTGGAAATGATGATGAGGGTCAAAGTGATTAGTATCTCCCTCATTAAAAAGCTGTCATCTTGAACTGTGTGTTATGATTGTTTGCTTAGCTAATTATCGAGATGATTACTGATGAGGTTGTTAATGGTGTGCGTATATGCGTGTGAGACAGATTGAGGCATCAATTATCCAAAGACAAATGGGTTTTTCTCTGGGCTCATCCTCTCGCCCATTTTTTTCTTGGGTTTTCTTTCATTTTATCTGTTTTTATGCAACTGGTATTAAAACAGTCATTTGTTTTTGGTCTCTGAATTTTAATGGAGCCACTTTTTAATGCCCCATTCTTTCCCTCTGTGTGTGTGTATGTGTGTGTGTGTAGAGATTAGCAGAGTTTTCTTAAGATCAGAGGGAAAATGTACTTCGAAGGAACTAGTCATCTCTAGGGCTTAAACCTCACAGACACTTCCATGCGCACACAAAGTAACACACACACATACACACTCTGCGCGAATGCCTGCGGTCCACATAGCTCCTCCATCGATTTCCCCTCAAATGGCCTTTCACCAGGAAGCTGGGCGAATCAATTGTGTTTGAGATGCTGTGCGTCTCTTTGAATGAATGTCGGTCTGGTCTCAACTAAACACTACAAGAAATATGACTTATTGAACGTCATGCTCTTGCATATAGGCATCATTACTTCACGTTTGATAAAGGATTGTAGGTTTATGACTTGAAATAATATCATTACCACTTCAAATGTTTGAAATTTTTAAAGTTAATGAATGATACATTTTTTTATGCTCATTGCAAAGTTCACTGACAGGTATGTAGAGTAAATATGCTGAAGTATTAAAGATGACATTTTTGTGTTAGTGAGTTCACGTCTCTGTGATATTTATCTTCTAAGAGGTCTTGTGAAGAAAGCGTACTTCTCAGGCACTGTGCAATCATTTTTGACGTATAAAAATATCTCAAAGCATATTTTGAAGGTTCCAATGCAGAGAAATGCAGGGCTCTCATATTGTCCCATCGTCTGTCCTGACCAGGGATTAGAAATGGCTACAATGCCTAATTTTTACTTAGCATCTACTTTCATCACATTTAGCAGTGTCATTATTTGGAGTATGAAGAAGCTGTTAATTGGTGATGCTACATTGGGGTGCTGACATTCTTTTTCTGCCATGCTTACATTTGACTTCTTTTAGTTTACTATCCTTGTAACAGAAACCCAGATTTGCCCATATAACGGACACAGCATTCTTTTTGGATGAAGGGATCACTGACTGAACATGATGGGTTCAGGGACATATTGTGAATGTAGGATTGGACATAATATTAAACAACTGGTACGATTAGAGGTGGATTTCTGATTTATTTTGATCAGCTCTACCTGTCTGTATGTCATTAATGTGCATCATATGAAACTGTGTGCTATAAATTACATTATCACATCTTTGTATCTCTGCTTGAGCCCGATCTCTTTTAACATGTTTGTGTGTTCGTGTCTGTTTGTGTGCTGATCTTTGTGTTAAACCCCCTCAATTGAAAAATGCATTTAATTCAATTTTGAAAAGACACTAAAGAGAAAATAAGAATCAGAGTCATAATGATGAAGCCTGTAAAAAGGCTTTCAGCTTGTTAAGTAAGCCTCTGCTTACAACCTGATTAGATTTAGAAAGTTGTTTTTCTTGTTTTTTCTGTTATTTATCTTGTTTCTTTCTTCGGGATTGACTCGTAAAGCTCTTTTGTCATTAATTTATCGCTTGACTCAAATATCTATTTCCCCCTTTCTGTCACAGTGTACAAGTTGGCAAATATTACTGTAAATAATAACTTGAACATTTCACGATTAATGTAAATAAAATCCAACTTATCAGGTAATATCATTAACTTCTGCGAAAAAAAGTAACTCTCATTTGTGATAAAATTAAAACCCCTTAATTATTCAGCAGGGAAAGGTGTTTGAGCAATGATCACTTACTTCAGTAGCATTTACAAATTGTTATGCATACAGTAATTAAAACATTTTTTAATTACAACCAAGTGCAGATTAGAACTTCCAACAAACAAGGAGGAGACACACCAGGAGTCAGGACAGATCAGGAGTGGAGGTCAATCCACACATAACAATAAAGGGGAGGAGAACATAAGGAGAAGAGGAGCAAAGACAAAAAAATCACAGAGAACTAAATCTCTTCGTAATGAAATAGGATACTGAAACAACATATATGGCAATATTACAAAAGATCTTTTTTAAACGACACAGATCTGATTCTAGATGGTTAAGTGACAAATGGCAGGAGAGTGATTCCTTTCCACTGTCGAGCTTCAGGTTTGAATATTCTGAGCTAAATTAACAGTCAGTCTATAGTGAGAATCACCGCACACTGCACACTGAGACCACATTAAAACACGTGATTTACAAAAATATCGGATTAGTTAATCTCTATTCTACATGCCATTAAAACAAAAAGAACTAGAGACTATGTCTGGGTAAAAATCATTCAGTCAAACTTTATATTGCACCTCTCAAACTTTTTTTTACACCATTCAATTTATATTTCAAGAGATTAATTAAAGAAAAGATCTTTAAAAAAGGATGTAGAAACCAATGTACACCACCTAGAGACCCATGGCAACTATAAAAAAACAACAATAAAAGATTGGTAGTCAAGAAAAGAAATGATGATAAACAAAAGATAACAAAAGCAACAATAACAAGAGAAGAAACATGAATAAAGCAATGCGATACTACACATAATATGTAAATGTTATGATATCAAGTTTATTTTAAAGTGGCAAATAAAATCAAGTTAAAACTAATGACTTGCAGTAAAATGCTTTGATGAATATTTATTAATACTAAAACCATTGCAGAAAAGCCTGAAATACTTTGAAAAGTTTTCGGTTTGCATGATTACTGAGGAAGTATGATTACTGAGGAAGTATGAAACATTTTTTTAGAGCTGAGTGCTCATATATGACCTAATATCTAAATAAACTATAATAAATGCCAATTTATGCAAAAATAGATAAAAGTGATTAATGTTTGACTTTAAGTCTGTCTGTCTACCGTTTTGTAATTCTGTGCAGCATCCTCTTCCTCACGCCCTTTCTGATGGGGCTGGCCTCTCAGACCTTAAAGCTGTGAGGAGTAATATTTAGTAGCACTGACAAACGCAGTCTGGGAGGAGGGGGCTACGTCCAATCGCATCCTATGCTGTAGCTTTATGCAGCTTTCAGCCGGTGCTGAGCTGAGTACATTCCCATCTGTGTTGTCATCTGTGTTCCTGGATGAGGAACAGTGAAAACACATTTGTTTGACAAGGACGGGCCATATGGAGGTGAGGAGGATCATACTGCATGTAAATGCAGTTCTTCGGCGCATGCTTGTCTGACAATCAGTGCTAGAGCTTATAGAATGCTCGGCCTTCGAAATTAGAAACACTGCCTATAATTTCAGTCTATCCGCATTACCTCGGTACGGTATGAAATGTTTGATTTATTATCATGCTTGCTTTTCACACGCTCACAAATCACAGATGCACAAATGGAGACACTTGGCTACACGGACACCAACACGTGCACAGAAAAAAACATACTGGCTCCTGTTTAACGCTAAAAGATAAAATAACATCGTAAAATTGAAAGAAAAAAAATCTGTTTTTATACATGGTGAGAGTGAGTCATTTAGAAATGCACATACATAATAAAGTAGATTTATAGATCCATTAATCTGTAAGTGTTACTGCTTGTCTTCAGTATTCGCTAACACACACACAAACACAAATTGCGTTGAAGAAGTTTGAAGTTGCTTTCCTTCATTATTCAGAGGCCTAACTCTAGCTGTCAGGGGCCAACCTGTAAAGTTTTGGGAGGTGTAATTAGACCCAGCATGTAGTGCTGCAGTAATTTTAATGCAGTGGTTCTCAAACTTTTTTTCTACACGGTATCCCTTCAGAATTAATTTTCTCTGTCAATTACTACGTAATTACAGCAAAACACTTTGGTAGGAAACACATTGATACGATGATGATACAGTGCTGTGCCATCAGTGTGATGATTTATAAAACAACAAACGAGTTACTGACAGGTGCACATTGCTAGACTACACAATACTGAACCGAGTAATGTGGAATTCCGTTGTTTCAGCCCTCTTTTCTATAATTTCAGCTCTATCACTGCTATGTTTCACCCTTGACCTTCTTATAATGTCAAGTCTTCCCACAGAAAACAGTGCAGCATTTTTATATTCAGGCTGTACGATATAATAGTGTAGTACATTTTGGAATTCTGTATAAATTGAATATTCCAAATAGAGCCAAACCCATTCAAATGATTTTAGCTCAAATTTCGAGCATCTCCATTCAATTCTGGGAATCATAGGTATTGTATAATCAAAAATGACGTGAACACAACTACTGTGTCCAAAGGAGCTCTCATTAGCTTGTCCTCGATGTCTCAACGAACGTCCTGCCTACTTCCAGATGTGACATTTTTGGAAAATCAAAATGCTGATAAGTTTTTGCATCACAGAATCACACGAAAGCTTGTCAGCGAATGATGAATTATGTTAAAATCCCAAAATCACATCTTCTGTATCTCCTGGCACAAATGTGTCAAGGAGTCATGAGACTGAAATTAGAATTCTATTGAAGAAAATACCATCATGTTTTGTTAGCTGAGTCAGTATTTGTTTCAAATGTTTCCTTACAGAGAGAGAGGAGTCTACCGCTAGATTTGAGAGAGACAGAGGGAGAGAGAGAGATTGAGAGTGGTTTTCTGATTTTTAACATCTTTTGCTTTTGCTTTGTAACACTTTGAGATTTGATCCAAATGTAAAGTGCATTATGAATTAAATGTATTATTATTATTATCTTTATTCAGACAACAACAGAATCAATCTTCACCAAATACACCAACAAAGTTTTTTTTTTTTTTTATGGTAAAAACATTAACCATACCTATATAACTAACAAAATCAAAAATATGTTTTGTTTTATTCTGTCTTTATGAGAGGTTTTTTTTTTTAAACTCTGTGGCCTATTTTCTATGGGGAAAATTCAATTTTTGTAACAACCTACAAATTTTCCTTGATCGTTCATCAAATCATAGCAAGTATGATCAGTCTTAAAACAAGTCTTTATCATTTTGCTCAAACACATGTTTGGATCCGAATAAAGTGACTGCTCCAGTTTGTGCTGACTTGGGAAATAGATTGTCACTTTACATAGACCCAAGATGAAGTTCAGAAGTTGACACTTCATCTTAATGTATTTAAAACCAACAATGGATGTCTGCTTTGTGAAAATTTCTCCACGTAACACAAACAGCCTCTCCAGGAAACTAAAAACACCTTGCAGCCTTTTACACTCCGGGAAACAGTGAAACACAGTTTCCTGAAACAAACTCCTACAACTCTTCCACGCTCCTATAAAAACAAGGGCTGTCCTCCAGTTTGTGGTTTCTCAATTCCATCCTCCAGTCCCAAACCTCCCAAGTTAAATAAATGTTTTCTGTAACCAACAGGCCAGCTACACAGTAGGTCGGGTCCACATGTATGACCTGCTCCATCACTTTCTTCATCCTGTTGGCTAAGACCATGGAGAGGAGCTTGTAGTCGGTACAGAGGAGGGATACTAGTCTTCAATTCTTGAAGTTTTTAAGGTCTTCTTTTTTCTGGGAGGATGGTAAGGACAGCTCTGCAGCTCATAGGCAGCTGACCCTTCTGCAGACTGTCGCACAGGATATCCAGCAGATCCTCACCAATCTCTTCCCAGAATGTTTGGTGAAAAATGCGGTGGCAGACCATCCAAACCAGGAGCTTTTCAAGGTTTGCAGAGCAGCAAACAGTTCGGCCAGAGATATTTCTCTATCCAGCTTGGCTTCAGGTGACACTCTCAGTAGACCAGTGAATAAGGGCTCAGAACATCTAGTGTTTCTGTGTATTCAAACCTATACAGTTCTTTGGAAAAATCAAGTAGCATGTTTACAGATGTCTGCAGAAAGAATCCTGAATCATCTGCCCACTGTAAGAATGCAGATAATTTATGATCATCCTCCGTCCGTTCTTTCTCTTCAGGCCAAAGAAAAAGTGAGAGGGAGCATCTATCAGAGCTTCCTTCCGTAACCTTCTTTGTACCACAGTGCCCCTGGTGGACATGCCAAGCAGCTCAGTTAAAGCAGACTTTTTGCTTTTGAGGACTTCAAAATGTCCTTTTTATTCTGTGGAGTCTGCTAAATACCGCAGCTCCTCAAAGTCCCTCTCCAGATCTCTGACGGACCGAGCCAAGTATCAGGAGACATTAGGAGGGTACTGCAGATTCATCTACGTGCTATTCCCCGTATCCATCACTGTTGCACTGAATTAAAATCCCCCCAGTTTACTCATGAGTAAACTGCGCAGTGATGGGAGAATCGGTCGCCCGGAGCATCAAAAACCAGAGATCATTATAAATTATAATGTCTCAAAAGCAAGGGTGGACAACATGGACATGCTGGTGACTGCCTACAGCTGCAAAAGGAGGACCCTACGCTGGCTGCTAGTGACATTCTTTGACATATGGGGCATCTCAACGTACGACGCCTTTGTCATCTGCATGGCACTGAACCCAGAGAAGAACAAAAGGAAGCTCCAGTGAAGACCCTCTTTCTCGAGGAACTGAGAAAGGCACTGGTGAGACCTCAAATCCACAGAAGACATGTTCCAAGAACTGCAGCCTCTGTAGCCATCATGAGGAGGATTCAGGATGAGAATGCTGGTGCCTCAGCCACCTGACTCGGGTTGGGGGGATGGGGCAAAAGCAGTTTGATTATTTCAAATTCACCCGACCAAAAATACTGGCTCGTTTAATGTTAAAAGTAGTTAAAATGGAGCTAAAACAAAACAAAGACAACAATAAAAGAGAAGAGAAAGTTTAAAAAGGTGAAACTATTTATCTTGGTTCATTTGTTCCTTCACTTTTAAAACCCATTTTTTTAGTCTAAATACCGCTTTGCAGCAAACTTCTTTTGTCCCAATTATCTAGGGTTCTTCATCTGGACTCACACCGAGTCAAAGAACAACCAGAAATCAGGAAATAAACTTTCCACCATCACCATCCTGGAGCCGTTATGTTCTTTGAGGAACTTTTTAATTCTGATATGGATGACATAAACTTAATTTACATGTCCACAATCACTCCCTATCTCAACACCACAGTAACGTCCTTCTGACTGTGACCGAGAAATCTCAGAATTTTCTTTCACCACCTTTTTAACTTCACTTTTCTGCTGTTTAGGTTCGGTGTTTTTTTAACACAGGGTTTTAAACAAACCATCCTCCATGTCTGAAATCTCCTGCTTGAAGTCTACTTTTTTTTTTTAAAGTAATTATACCTAAAACCTATAATACTACCTATTAAGTAATACTGCAGAATATAATATGATTGCAATAGATACATGAAGCAAAGCAAGTACTACAAATGTTATCATTAATACCATACATTATTGGGAGGTGGAAAGGAAAGTTCCCTTAAGGCAAATAAGGTAACTTCCACTGAAATACAGCAATCAGCCATAACATTGAAACCACTTACAGGTGAAGTCAGATAATTTATACTTTTCAGTGGATATGATATATTAGGCAGCTTGCGGTTATTTGGTTATCAAAGTTTGATTGTTGTTGGAAGCAGGAAGTTTGGGCAAGCGTAAGGATCTGAGCAAGTTTGACTAGGATCAGATTGTGATTACGAGACCATTGGGTCAGATCATATCCAACAAAGGCCTTTTTCTGTTATTCAGTCTGCAGTGGTTAGAACCTACCATAGTGTTCGGATGAAGGACAGCTGCCGAACCAACAACACAGTCATGGACTCCCAGAGATCAATGAAACTGTTACGGTTTAAGTTCAGAATTAGGACCCAAAATGCAAACACTACTCAAAAGATGAAGTGAACAAAAAAGGGTTTAATAAAAATAATTATATCCAAACTATGGCACAACAGATGAAAATAACAAAATAACAAATAATCATCTAAATTAGCATGCAAAGATCCATTATTGCAAATTAACCAATCAAGCTCTACAATTTCAAAGTAGCAAACGATATCCCATGCGAAAAACAAAACTTAATCTGGATTGAAGAAGCACAAGGAAGAAATACAAAGTCACTCAGGGTTTCAGAGGCGCTAACATGGACGAGAAAACTGGTAGGATAACCAGACAAGATTTAACAAACGATCTGACAAGGACAGAGAGGAACAGCTGAGGGGCAAGGACAGGTGAGAACATTCAACAATTAGGGAGGACACACTCAGAGGCAGGATTCACTTACACACAATCCCAGAGACAGGAGAGAAGGAAGGAAATGGAACAGAAACCAAGGAAGTGGTAAAACACAAGGAAATATACCTTATAATAATCTTATACCTTCAAAGTAAAACAGGAAGCACAACCTTAAACCAACAATAATCAAACAACAAAATAAATATATATACATATATAAATATATATATATTACATTACAGTACATGCTCTGGAATATTAACACAAACAAAAGTTTTAAGACGTAAAAAAAACTAAACTAATTATACACAAAAATGCGTAATGGAAGGATAATAGAGCTATGCATATTGACTGAGCGTTAAACACTTACTGACATTGATTAAAAGAGCCCCAGGTCATGTCTACTGTTTTTGCCAACCCATTCTAGCATGTATCTGGTAAAAGCGTGTACAAATGTGTTTCCATGGAAACTGTGTTGCACATGTCCTGCAAAATATGACAGCTCCGGGAGAAGAAAAAAAGTGATGACCCTGAATTTGATAGATTTTCTATTTATCATACCACTGATGACACAAGACGCAGCTAGCTTTCCTTTTAGTTCCTCTCAATGGTGTGTAGACCGTCCAGTGTACTTGAGACACCTTTGGCGTAATTTCTTGGCATAAGAACAACTGGAGACACTGAATGGAAATGCCGCCACCAAAGCCTACATAATATTAATGTAGCTGTGGTTTAGCCCTAAGAGATAAATGTATAAATATATTTATAAGTAATGTATGAATATATTTTTAAGTAAGCTTCATTTCAACTACACCGTTTACTAAGAATATCTGGTTACGTTTAGGAGAGTTAGGGTCAGAATGTACCATAACCCTGTAATGTCATACTCAGTTGTTTGGTTGGGCACAATTTACATCACTATTTCTTATTGTAAAATGTTTACCACTTAATTGAGCCTGTTTTATAATATGACCCAGTGGCATCACCTATATGCTAAAGGCTAAGTGGCCAAGGATGGAACCCAGAGGTTCATCTAGATACAAAGGGCGCACCGAGCAGGAGGTATTATTGATGGCTATTGTGAAAGCCCCGTTCGTTAGCTCTGATTTCTTTTGGCATATTAAAACATTTTAAGGAAAGTTTGAGCTAATCCAATTAAAGTGGACTATTTTCTCCATGAAATGATTTTACAAGTCGGATTTTTTTCTTCACTAAGGATTTGTCATTTTTTATTTAAGAGTTTCTAAGGAATCAGAAGGGATTGACAGATAACCCTTTCAATAGAAACACTCTCCATCTCATCCTGGGGGATAGGGAGGTGTTCCCAGTCCAGAGATTGAAATACAGTCCCTCCGGCGAGTTCTGGGTCTGCATCGAGGTCTCTTCCCAGTTGGACGCACCTGAAAAACCTCCAAAGCGAGGCGTCCTGGAGTCATCCTAGTTAGTTGCCCAAACCACCTCAGCTGGCTCCTTTTCGACACGAATGAGCATCAGCTCCACTCCGAGCTCTTTCCAGATGTCTTTGTGCCGTACCTTATCTCTGAAGCGGAACCCAGCCACCCTACGAAAGAAGCTCACTTCAGTGCCTGACCACTGATAGCTGTTGAAGGTATTTCCTGTATAAAGTCCATACGAGGAACATTAATGTTAGAAAGGCGTCTCTAATTTACAACTGACATCAGATAGTCGGAATGAAAATGAAATGAGGGGCAGAAGATGAAGAAGCGTATCATCCCTTTGTTTGGAAGTATTTTGGATTCAGGGGAAGTGGTGTTCACTAATCATAGATTTTATATTGCTCGTGTAATGCAGCACGAGCAACTTGTTCAAACAGTTGAAAACACTTCGGCTACTGTATAATGAAAGCATTTAGGCCAAGAAAAACATTGAATTGAACACTGACATTGACGCATTGAGTCATCACAACAGAGATCCTACAGCGCGTCACCGCATCCATCCAGCTCACAAAGCCATGCTGAAACCACCACAACCACATCCCATGTTAAATAAACACTCTGACACGTGAAGGCTTCAGAAAAATAGTCAAAACACTGGACCTCACCAAGGTTCTCAGCAAACTGATCTCCGGAAGATTATCCCACAGAGTAGGGGCCCAACCCGAGATGGCCTTGGTCGCCCTTGGTCCTTAGCCTGCATCGAGGGATGGCCAACAGAGGCTTGGCTGAGGACATCAGGTTACAACGGGGCTCTTGAGTTGTTACCAGATCAGATGTATTTGGGAGGTTTTTTCTTTCTCTGTATCTGGGAGTCTGGCTGCTGTGTTCTGTACAAGCTCTAGTTGATGCAGAATCTCTTTACTCACATATGCACAAAAGGAATTACAGTAGTCTAAAGGAGAGGAGATTAAAGCATGTATGACCATCTCTAAATCACTATCGGTAAAACGGAGCTGATCTTGGACAGTTTCCTGTGCTGGATTAAAAAAGACGGCATGGCAAAGTTCTTATGAACTTGTGCAGAGGTTTTTCTCGTATATAACACTAAGGGTTTAGCTAGTAGTTTATTCCAACCATATTGGACATGAACATGACACCATTGTTCACGCTGTCTGCCACCATATTCCCTATGTCCGTCCAACACCATACAGGTTAAGATGAATGTTTCAAAAGATATTAACTTCAAAGTTAAAATGCCAGTTTGCCATGCCATGATGGCCTCTTCCTCTTTTCTCGTCAGGTAGATGTCAAAAAAAGTATTGTTTTAATGCTATTCATTAAGCATAGTGACTTACCAAGGTAACAAGAAGCTGACCATGAAACAGAAAGCAGAGCGGCTATAAGTGCAGGAACTGGGACGAAGCTAACCGACCTCTTTACTTAATCACTCCAAAATGCTGGCATGTCGATGGACAGCGAGTAGTATAGTTGTATAGTTATTTTTCTGATATACTCATTGACAAAACATAGAGTGTTACTCTTCCCACCCTGTTATTCTCTGGAGAATCCGGCCTTTTAAACTGTCAATCATGAACAAAATACGTCAAATGGGTGAAGACTGTATGACTGGACACATGCACATGCAAACTGACGTTCTCTGTTTAAAGCTCTCAGTCGCTCTGCCTCTGTTTGTTAACCCAATCCAGTCTGTGCCGTCCTTCCTTTACAGCAGTCGTCCCCTACTTTCATTTCAATTTCCCTCTCAGAACTCCCTCTCTTCACTTCTCGGTTTTCTCTCTCTTTCCTTCAATCTGAAATGAATGAATGCTCATGAATATTCATGAGCATCTTCTTTGCATTGCTGGCTCCTGAAAGAGGCTGAGTACACAAAGGTGACAGCCATCAGCCTCAGAATAGTGCGGGTGTTTGTGTGTTTTTGGGTTTCGGCGTGTTCGTGAGGATCAGCGAAATAGACAGAGGTAGATTTAGAAGAGAAGGGGGAAATGAGGTGGGTTGAGAGTTGCGGAGTCACAGAGAGAGCAGGGACTGAGGTTTTTTTATCGAAAAAGTGAAGGACATTCTCACTGATTTCATAATTTATATGCCTCTGACATGCTTGGGGACTGAATTTGAATGGTTGAAAGGGTTTCAACTTTTTGAACTCAGCTATCAAAATGCGAGGGATATGCATTAAAACTCCTGTTTCCAGCCACACGTGTTCCTTCATTCTGTCTTCTCCATCGTACGTGTCTCCTCGGTCTCTTTTCATGTTTCTCTGTCTTCTTCCTCTTTCTTTCTTTTGAGTTTGGTTTGTTCAACCCCTGTTTTGGGGATGCTTGAAATGCAAATGCCTGACCGGTTATTGTGCTGTGTTCATTGTTCATTCCTCTCCTTGTTGGAGGATTGAAGAGCCCCATTTAGAATCAGGATCTTCCAGCATTCCTCTGCGCTGAGGAGGCACCAATTTCTCAGAGTAGAATATTTGTAAACCATATGGTTTATACATGTGTGTTTTTCCACAAGTATGAACATTTACCTCTAAGTTACCTCAGATGATATTATTTTATCAACACAAATAAATACCCTCCTACAGCTCTTTACCTTGGGACTCAAGTCACACTTTTATTTTCCTGGTACCTAGCCTCGTGCAAACATGTTTGTTTTTATGATTCTGGGACACATTTGAAATAAGCTACAGATGCTATTCTTGTAGAAGTGCCAACTTTTACACCCTGATTGCAGGATTGCAACCACAATTTGGCTCGGATTCCAAAGAAGTATTTGTGGGAGTTGCTGGTCAGGTTATTTTTACATCTAATGCCGTCACAACGCCCGGATAAATGGGTGGCTTACGTCAGGAAGGGCATCCGACGTAAAAACCATTCCAAATCACATAACTCCAAAATCACAGTCTTCTGGCCGTCTTTTCTCAACCATTGGCCCTATTCAGTCCAAATATGGAGGATATGAATCTTATCAAGGGAACTACCTTGTACACATCATATTTTCCTCTAATAGTTGATGTTCTACTCACAAGTGGTAGATCTTTTCATGAAAATCATTCTTTTTCAGACATAACTTCCTCACTGTTCAGTCTGATTTAGTCCAAATTTACCTGAACTTTATCCAAACTGCTTTGAGGATTTCCGAATTGTATTTTTCATTTTTCACTTTAACAGGGCACATTATTCTCAATGGGAGGAGTTATTTTTGAAAAAGAAAAAACAGAAAAAAAGAAAAAAAAAGACATACTGCTGACTTCATAGAAATAGTTAGTTTAAGTCAATATTGACTATTTGAGGTAACAGTGTAGGCCTAGTAATGTCTCCAAAATGCCATGGGATCTACTCTGACCTCCCCAAAGATTGATAAATCTGTGGTGATCGATAGGTTGGCGACCCCTGCCATATATAGTGTGGTAAACGTCTGTGAATATCATGCTGTCTTCTTTTGGACAAAATATCATATGGAATATAAAATAAAATATTAGATATAATAGAAAAATTTATTTGGAACATTTAATTTAAATATCAAAAGGGGTAATTTATATTTATATTTCTATTAAATGATGGCATCACTCATAATATGAAAGATACACATTTCCCTACAGCCATTCAGCCAGGCAGAAGAACTCTCATTCACAACACTGGAGACACGTGTTTTACACTATTACCCTGATTAGCTTTCTTCCTAAATTCTTCTTTTCGAGTCACAAACACCCTTATCTTTTCAATGCATTACACATATTTCTTTTTTTCTTTATGCGTTGCGTACTATGATGCATTCCGGCTTCTTTCTATTCAATTCAGTGCCATACACAATATTTGATCCCCTTATAGTACATTTTTCTATTCACTCTGCAACAGCCCCAGGCCTGGGACAATCCTTTTTCCTGCCTCTGTGTGAGTATAAGTGTGTGGGTGTGTGTGAAGGAGTTTCTTTACCGGCTTTGATAATGGGAAGAAAGTATTTGCACAATTTATTTTTCTAAAATTACGCATTATTTTTACTTGTTGTTGGTAGCTCCTCTATTAGAAGACAAAAGGGGGAAATACTATGATTGTGTTTACACTGATATGTTTCTCTTTCTGTCTTTACAACATCCATGTCCAAGAACATGAAAACACAAAGTGGCCACATTCTATGTACGTCTTATTTGAGCAAGCACACACATTTATCCTGAGTATAATTTATGCTGAACGTCCTTCATTGTGGTTCAAAGAGTAATAATTTCACTAACTGATAATTTATCACAGAAATTAGCTTTAGATTAATTCACTGTCTTCATGTTATTGTACAACAACACAAATCAAGAGCATATGCTACAGTAACTAAAACATTATTATACTATGTTCTGTAAATTTTTTATTTTAAGTTTATTTCTCATTACTCATAATGAGAAATAAACATTTGCCTTTACATTTAAGGCAAATGTAGTCAGTATATTCTTCCCATTCTCAATTTTATCATTTCAAACACATCTACAGCAACAATGCAGGAAACACAAAAAGCATCAATACCCACTAAGATTTTCCAGTCTTGCATATGACTTTGGCTCTGAGTTGTGTTTTTCCTCAAGATTCATACCAGTAAGTAAAGCTGTTATCCTTCATTCCAGGCATGTAACTCCCCCCTAGATAAGATACAGTTTGGTGGGCCTTCAAACAAGATTAATGAATCCTTCATGGAATTTCTGTTATTTTGCAGTTCCGCTGTGTTCACATAACAGCACTAGCATCGTTGGTTCTTTTCTTTTCACCGTGCTTCCTTACCTCCTCAAGGTCTCAGGGATTCTCTGTCACAGGGCACTGAAGCTCTGAATCCTCTAATCTACTAATCTAATGTGTGATTTTGGAAATTTAATCTCAGCCTATCTGAAAGCACTCATTCTCTAGCCTCTCTGGATCAGAGGATCACCTGAATGCTTAAAACTTTGATGATTTAGTTGCATATTAATGAGGGAACTCCTGAAGTCCTTGTAGATTCCATCATTTGTAAGTGGTTGGTGATGTTTGTGAATGGGAAACACCAAGACCGCGTCATCAAGCTACAAAATATCCAGCCTCGTTTCAGTTTGTTCTGTAGCCAACATCCAGCCTGTGCTGACTTGGGTCTCATAAAGATAATCATTTGTCGTTAGACACCTTTAGTAACAATATGTTTGTTAATCTTTGGAAGCAAATCTAAGGACAAAATTACTATTATTACGCTTTAATACATCAAGTTTATGTGCCATCAAGAAAATTCATCTTGTATGTACATAAACATAAAAGATGGTACGTAAATTACAGCATTATCAGACAATCCCTTCCTCCTGTTATCAGTGTGTGGCGCCATGACTACAGCCTATGGGGCAGTTCTATGTAGAGTGTGCGTCTACCAATCCGAAGATTGGCGATTTTAAACCAGCCACTGCTCACTAGATATGTAGGGTCCTTGAACAAGACCCTGAACTCATATTTGCTCCCAGTGCTGTAGGTGAGTAGGACAGGCATAAGTTGTATGAAAAGGTGCAACACTTTCTCACTTAAGTGAGAAAGTGCGCAGAATGCTTTGTTCCAATGTATTTCTAGACCCTCAACAAGTAAATAATTTTTACTATTACCATAAATTCAATTCTGCAAGTTAGTCAGTGCGCACGATTTCCTTTTTGCAGGTTTTGATGTTTCTATCGGTGAAGTTTTCATCTGAAATTGATCAGATTCCAGGCAGAGCTCACTAAACCCCATGCTGTGATAATTTTTTCAACCTATAATTTTGTGATTGGTCACCGCCACCAAATTAACATTAAATAGCGGTACCTTATCTCATCTAGATTAATGACTGAAAAAAGGGTCTGAGTTTTTGTATGAGTTTGTATGAGTCTAGGAGCCTGTCGCAGGTACCATTTTCTTACATGTTCTCTACCATCTTGTGAGATAGTAATTTTCACCACTCTGGAAAATGGGCTGGACTGAATATGTTTTCCGAGATTCTTGCTTAACAACAACTTTCTATTTTTCCTGAAATATTGAAATTGGCCTTGCAGCCAGGGGCATTCCACTGAAATGTATTATTTATGATGAATATAATTTTAAAAAAATTATTAAAACCTATAATTACCTTATTTAACCTATAATCCCATTCCAACTTCATATATTAAAAATTTTGTTTTAAATTGTTTCTAATTATCAATATTCATTACTCACTTACATGCTTATACATTTCTGTAGGTACTGTGATGCTTTGAATGAAGAAACAGTTTGATAATAACGCATGGTTACTCCTGCTGGACGCACAACGGAGGAAGAGAGGGCACATAAGATGGCACATGAAGTCTTATCGGTACCTCCGATTGGTTTTACTCTGACTAACCTTAAATCCTTACGACCTTACCTAACATTAAGTTAGCTAGAGAGGTAGTGTTGTGTGGTAAACTCACTGGAAATGTTACGTTAACATCAACATCATCCGAAGTAACATTAAGAGCATAAAATCCTCTTCATGCGCTTGGTGCTGAAAACCAAGATCCACCAATGGTTATAGACTTTCACGGAGGTCTACCTTTACTTCAGAGATTTCACTCAGTTCTCCGTAAAAAAGGAAGTTGTGTCTGATTCAATTTTGTTCTCGTAGGATTTATACTTATAATCGACCTTTTCAAAGATTTCCAGCAGTTCTTCATTAGCTTACAGCTTCATTTGTAGAGTTCATTAGTTCTTACTTAACCACTTCATTCTTTGACAGTTTGTACTAAAAATAAACTCCGTACTGTGGGCTAGATCATTAATTGACTGCATTGCCAATTAATGATTGATTAATTGACAATGCAGTCAATTAATCGATCCTGTGACAGGTGCTGCCGGGCATCCACTGACCAGGGATTATTCTGTTCCATTGATTACATGCTGCGGTTTTCTTTCCAATCGTCATTCCAAAAAGGCTTATTCCCAACCCTGTGCAATGGAATGCATTTTCAACCAGAATTGGCATTCTCATTTGGAAGAGGATGTTTATAGGGAACTTGAGCTTGGATTAGGCTTTTCTTCCAATTTTATTTGGAATATAGGGGTCCATGTAAAACCCACCTGTTGATATTCACCAAACAACTACATCTTTGGTTTGGCAAAACTACCCAAACTTTTCATCCATACAATTTGAATGTTGTACTGAGAATATCTGCTGCAAAATCTCAGAATACTTGGATGTATGTCTGAAACTCATGTCTAAATTCAAACAAAATTTGCAGCAAGGGCTGCTTTTTTGGTGAGGCTAATGAGACAATTTACCCAACCTACGGCTTAAACCCATTAAAACCTGTACCTAGTTATTTTATTTTTCTCTTTATTATATATGAGTTTGCACTGTTTAATGTACATTCAAACATATTTAGTCCAACAAAATGCAACTGGCAGGTTTTTGCAAAGGCCCTAAAATAAACCATAAATAATTTCTCCTTCTTTCAGCGTAATTCGAAAGCCTTTGTACACTTCAAGCCTACTTCATTTTATTAGTACTTTGTTTCAGTGATTATTTTAATCTCTGTTCCTGTATGTATCTCAATTCATCATCATCAAGTTGCGTATGAGTCGCTTTGGTCGTGAGGGTCAGTTAATTGTTGAACCTGAGCTAAAATCTCATTTAGAACAGATGCTTTCCATTACTGGGGTATTGTATGAATACATGGCTGGCTCCATGATTGACCACCAGGCTTCATGGTTGCTCGTTTATCAATGCTAATTTGCCTGGTTAATCTCGCCATTAAGCTCAAAGAGAACATTAGCCTAGTAAATTAGAGCTGATGAATGGGCTATTATTCATACCAGAATATCCACTTTTAATCTTCTTTTTCATTTATTCCTGTTCCCTTTGTATCTCTTCTTTCCTCCCTCTGTATTTTGATCTCTACCTCTACAAATTTTATGATTTTTATCCTCTTATACTGTGTTACTTTCTTCACTACTTGCAGCTCAGTAGCTCCCAAATAAGAGTCATATATAAATGCTTTAAAGAGTTTAATTGTATACAATTGCTTTTCACGTGGTGTGAGTTCTAACATCGTCACAGTCACCATAATAATAGTAATACATTTATAACGCACTTAACATTTCAAATAACGCACTTTACATTTCAAATTTCAAAGTGCTACAAGGTAAAAGCAGATAAAAGCATCAATATATATATATAAAAATATGACCAAAAAACAGCAATGTTAATTAAAGTTATAGGTTCTGCTTAAAAGGAAAGATTTAAGTCCTTTTTAAAATGTCTTAGTCATCTGTGGAGCCCTCAGATGTTCAGGGAGGGCATTCCACAGACACGGGGCAGCAGAATAGAAGGCCCAATAACCCATGCTGCTGAGCTTAGTCCGGGGAAGGAGGAGGCGGTATGAGTGGGTAGAACGGAAGGATCATGTTGAGGTTGTTGGGTGAGTATTTTCTTTTAGGTAGGGGGGTGCATTACCATGGATACACTGGTGAGTGAGGAGAGAGATCTTATAATCAATCCTTTTGAGGATGAGAAGCCAGTGAAGTGAATGAAGAACGGGGGTTGATGTGTTGCTGTTTACGCACTCTCATCAGAATCCTTGCAGCACTATTTTCAACATAAAACTTAGCAATAACATTAATTGGATGTTGAAGATTCTTTAACTTTGGCAGCTTTTGGGAAAACAAAAGCATCACTACTGCTTCTTGTCTATTTTCTGCCATATTTTTTTAACTCTAAACAAGCCCCCTTCTATTCTAGTCTTAGAAATTCTGTTCAATGCACACACACAAACAAACACACACACACACGCCATCGCTCGTTCACACACACTGTCATATTTTGTCAGGTTCCTTTGTTCTTCGCTGTTTAAGGAGGTACATCTTTATCTCAAGCACATGCTAGTGGCACACCGCCATGCCCATGTATGGTATTTATAAAGTGCATGCACCAAACAGAAGAATCCATACACTTATGTTTGAAATGATGGTGTTTCTACAAGAACATACACACAGCTCCTGGGCATGCTAAGCTTTAAATCTGCTCATATCCAAATTTGAGAGAGAGAGAGAGAGAGAGAGAGAGAGAGAGAGAGAGAGAGAGAGAGAGAGAGAGAGAGAGAGAGAGAGAGAGAGAGAGAGAGAGAGAGAGAGAGAGAGAGAGAGAGAGAGAGAGAGAGAGAGAGAGAGAGAGAGAGAGAGAGAGAGAGAGAGAGAGAGAGAGAGAGTGGAGATGTGGTTGAAATGAAAAAAGGAGGTCCAGGAGAAGCTAACAGATTGATTGCAGAGATAATTTTTGTTTTTTCATGGTAAGAACTATTTCATGGATTATTTTCAAATTTTATACCCACATAGACCTTAGCGTAAGGAAGAATTGGAAAGATTTTAGGAAAGATCAGTTACATATTTTGCCACTGGGGGGAGCTCTATCTCCAAAAGTTTTTGGGGTATAATTTAAGAACCAAAAAACCTTTTGTCCAAAGTTGACGCATAAGAATTTACTTGAGGAGATCTATCTTTATATATCTATTTCTTTCTAATAGTTTTATATTTTAAACGCTAAAAGGAGCTTTTCAATGAAAAAACGCTGTCATTCTAAATTGACCTTATATGAACATCAAGGAGATCTAATTTCTCTCATATTTTCCTGTCGTTGTTCATATTTCACTCCCTTTTTTGTGTTTTTTAAACACAGTTTTTGACCATTACTTAAGTCATTATGTCCAAATCAGCTCATATGAATTAACACAAAGAGATCTATCTTGTGTGTATATATATATATATATACAGAAATATATTATTTTATTATAATAGTTCATATTTTATTAATAATACAGAGCATTTTGTGGAAAACAGTTTCATTTATTAAATTATTAATGAGTCATATTTAATTTGAGGAGTTCAATCAGGAGTATTGCTTGTATGCTGGGCTTTTTGAGGATATAACCTTGCTGCTGGGAATGGCAGCAAAATTGTTAAATTCACAGTGGAACTCTGCACACTGAACCAACGCTAGAAGGGTTGGAGTGTCATAGTTTGAAGCTTATGGACACTGATCACTCTGCTATTTTTCATTAACTTGCTTTTAAATTGGATTGAACAAACTGCCGGACCGCCTTAGGTATGTTTCATATGTAATACATCTTCAACAAAGCAACTTGGAAGTTTAGGAGTTGGCAATTCCAGTCATTTATACGGTCTTTTCTCTCGTATGAGAAATACTAAGACATGTTAATCATCTACCCATGCATGTATTTTTGTTTTCAGTCAATTTTCAATGATTTTTGGAAAAGTTTATTCAAGATGCCTCTGTCGCCTCAAATTATTATTTTGTTAGAAAACGTATATATTTTTCTGTCAGCTTTACTTCTTTAAAAGCACATTTTACTCTTCTATACCATGGATAACATGACATCAACCTTTTATATAAGTGCTAATGTGTAACTCAAAAGTTACACATTAGGAGTTCTATATTGAGTTTACATCATATATAAATACCTGTTGCATGATGAATATATCAGAAAGGGGACATTAGGAGCCACTTTGTGGCGTAGTAATAGAAGCAGTGGTGCACATTTTCCCCTTATACTTTATTTCAGTGACAAAATACCCAGATTAGGGACAAAGCAGGACGAAAGCAGCAGGCTGCAAGAAACTCCAATGCATTTTATGCTTGCCTAGTGCACAAAATATCGCCTTGCTTGATTTGTTTCGGCAAAGTAAAAGCCTCATATAATACAAGCTAATTGCTTTAAGTCAGACAGTTCATGCCAAATAGAGTGCTGAAATAGTATCAGTTAAATCACTATGTCGAAGACAAAGCTGTTTAAGGCTGGGATGTTGTTTTGGAACTTTCTCCGTATTGTAGGTCATTCCTCATCTTCCAGGCCCTGAGGGCAAATACAGGAGCCAAGATGATCATCTTTGCAGATTAAACTTTTCCTTGAAAAAGCTCATTAACATCTCTGTTGGGTCCAATGGCTGTGCAGATAATGTCTAAGGTTTCCTCAATCAATAAATCATACAAACAGGAGGGTGTAGTTTTATTTCATATATCACATGATGTGTTAAATGATTAAAGATAATGATATTCAATCTAAATTGATTCTGTGTAACATTTGCAGGGACTAGTCTAGACTTGAGGTTTAATTACAGGGTAATATGGATGTTTAACACGTGAGAAATGTCACTTGTCTCCAATACAGAGCAATACAATTGGAACCACATTGAGATTCTACTTATTCCAAAACAAATCAGCTGGAGGCAGAAGAAAACACTAATTGCACTGACCTGACCAAGATAATGTTTTATCGTTAGGAACATACCTTTCTATAAGAAACAGAGAAAACATGACTGTATTATTTGTCTTTCAAAAGTTGCATGGTCACACTTAAATTCAACCCCTACAGCCACATTCACTCCAGAAAATAAAGAAAAACGTGGATGTTGTTCACACAACAAGACTTTCTTTATGCTGAAAGACCTTAACAGTTGTATCTTTGACAGTTAAAGCAGGGGAGTTTCATTGCATAATTTGAATATTGAAAGATTTTGGAAGTACATAATTGTGTATAGTAAAGTCGAGATAATAGATTAAAAATGTCAAAATTTAGTGCACGCAACGTGGAATTTGTTCAAACTAGTTGCATCTTTGACAATTAAAACATGGGAAGTGTTTAGTACATGCAACATAATTTTGTTCGGTAAAATAAACATTTCTTTATTAAATCCATCAAGACTGTATGACATGCACTTAATTAAGAACGTTTTTTTTTCTTTTTACTGCTCTAATCTTTATTCCCACTCATTGAACCATCTTTTGTTGGACTGGTTGACAACTAAATTAAGTCAATCTGATGTATTATTTGCTACATTTAAATCCTTGCTACGCATTTAAATCATATATACTTACATTAAAAGAAATCAGCTAAATATTGAAGGACAAAGCAATTTTTTTTGCCATTGCAGTAAAACCCAAATTCACTGCATAGTGTAATACTGTGTGCAACTGTTTATGTCTATTTGTGTGTGTGTGTGTATATGCGATTGTGTGTGTGTTTGCAAGCTATCACACAGAGGTTAAGATGCAAAGGAATAGAGAGCAAGAGAAACAGAGAAGTGTGTGACAGGGAGACAGTAATGAGTGCTCCAGTGGAGAGTGATAAGAGACAGAGTTAGAATAATGAGTCCTCCAGCATGGAGGTGGCGTGTGGGAGGGATGGTGAGAAGAAAGGGGGGACCATTCCAGAAGAGAATAGAGAAAGCAACATAGGCAGATTGGATCACAGAGAAGGAACCCTCTAATGAGTTTTCCAGGGGACATCCGGTGAGGTAGAAGACATGGAGGGGATACAGACTGGTACAAACTTCAGTCCTTTGAAAAGCATTAAAACTCTGAGTATTAAAACTCAGACTGAGATCTCAAAAAGAAAAAGTTCTCATGGACTTGTGAATGTTCTTATTTTTTTTAATATTCTTTATTTTACTAATTTTGTAATGCACTGTTACTGAAATTGAATTTTGAGCTATTTTTCTGGTGCTCTTTTTTAATGTTAGGATTTCAATCAATGCGTGGCATGCCTGATAAAACTGAAAATTTCACATCCAAACTAGCAGCCGTCAACATATAATGATCTGGACTGTTTTTTAATTCACTATTTATTATACTTTTCATTATCGTATGTCACCTTATTAATTAATTAATTAATTTAGATGCATAAAGCTTGGCTTTTCTTGAATTAATAAGCACTTATAGCTATTTGACTCTCGTCTTACTCTCTAGTTTTCACATATTCTCAATAGCAACAGGGGGCATTGAGGTGTTTCAGCTGACTCAGATGTCTTTTGCACCATCAGAAGCTCATCCAAAGTGCGGGAGGAGTGAAACCTCACAGATATGCTTTCAAATGAGCTATAGTGTGTGTGTGTGTGTAAATTATGGTGAACTCCACATTTCATTGTTCAAGGATGGATGGAGCACTGTAAAGATTACCACAAACTCAATTCTATACCCCAAAAAGTCAGGAATATTATGGAATTGTCATCGCTACCGCAGCTCTTTTGGTGTTAAGTAAGTCAAAATGATTTCATTGATGATATTACTATTGATGATTATAATTTTTGGGAAAGTTTGGTTACATATTTCCCACACCTGGGGGAGATTTATCTCCAAAACTGAAAGGCCATCATTTCTAAATTGTTTTGGCAGATTAGTCAACTTGAGGAGATTTATCTTGTATAATCAAATTTTACCTCAATAGTTCATATTGTATCCGCTGGGTGGAACCTTTTACAAAAACAGTTTTCCGTACATAAGTTCTTTGGCGTTATTTATGGCGTTAATTATTCCATATTTGGTGCGGATGAATTGACAAGGAGATCTATCTTTTTAATATAATATTTTACTCTAGCAGGAAGGAGCTTTTATTTAATGAAAAACACTGTTTGATGGAGTTAACTCCAAAAAATATTTCATTGCTCATTTTCAAATTTTATAACGACATAGACCTTAATGCAGGGAACAACTGAATTGATTTAGGGATAGGTCGGTTGTACAGCCACAACACTATGGGGAGCTTTATCTCTGAAAGTGTAAGGGCAAAAATTTTCTTTCAAAAAAGTTTTCCCATTTAGTCCAAACTTGTTGCATATGAATCGAGGTGATCTATCTCTTATCAATCGTGATTTACTCAAATAGTTCATTTTATTTTACTCAGTAGGGGGAGGTTTTTACACAGTTTGAGGTTTTTACACAGTTTTTCAAACATTTTTTTTTAATTAAGTCCAGATATGGTGCAAATAAATGGATTCAGAGAGATCTATCTTATTTCACTGAAATAGTTCATATTTGACTCACTATGTAGAGCTTTTCTACAAAAAAACCCTGTTCGTATATAAGTTCTTAATCGTTCGTCCATATGAATCGATTCAAATATATCTATCTTATATAACACCGGGTATTTGCTAACTTTGGGGGCCATAACCCTTGCTGTGAGGGAAGACAGCGTAGATCTAGTTTACCTTGTGTTTACTATTGCACCTCTGTATCCCTGCCTGTCATTGATCCTTCCTTAGGTTTTCCCTCACACGTAATAAATGCAGCAGCTGGCAGCTGCTAAACTCTATTATGAAATTCTCACCAGGTGTTTCATATGTATAATTGCTAGCTTGAACGCTCAATTGAAACGTGCTGTTTCTCATGTGTTGGTGAGGTAGAACATCCTGTCATGGTGGTGGGTCTATGGCACACTTTGGTGATATACAGGGTTGTAAAGCTCCTCTATGGTCACCAGCTGTTATACTTACCCTTTTAAGAGTCAATGATGAAGGAATTCAATCTTTGCAAACGTATTTCACTAACACAACAATTGTCTGAATATGTTTAAGATGTGTATGATGCACATTCATTAGAATAAAAGCTACCAATAACAATACTTTCAGTCCACACAAAGCAAAAAATGTGAAAGGACCCACATGGAGATTCTGAGTAGCTCCATATATTTTCTGGGCCTAAGAAAGACGCAGTCCCAAAGGTACAGCTGCATAAGCCATCCTGAGCTATGACCCAACTGGAACTGTGGAAAAAAAGAAAAATAACAAAGCACATCACTTCAGCTTTATGTAACTACATTTGCTTCTATCCTCTTTTACTCAGGATTGTTGTGATCTACTTTGGCGACTCTTCATTGCTTTTGTCACTTCTGTTCCATCGTCTTCTCACCCAAAGTCTCTATTATTGACAGAAGACAGGGGGGTAGAAGAGGAAGATCAGGCTGTATTCATCCGGGAAAAACAATGTGGTGGGGAGGAAGAGTCAGTGAGATTTGCACTGCTGATTGAAGACCACTAAACAGACCAGACCGGAGGAAAGAGTGGCAGTTTGACAGGCAGTTTGGGAACAAACAGTCAAGCTTCTGTACGTACTTTCCGGGGTTCAACTCCAGCTTTTGGAAGGTTCTTTTTTTTATATTTCGGTCATGCTAACACTAGGCACATTCCTTTCCTTATATCATTATCCATCAAACGCTGCTGATTATGCAACTAGACATTTTTCCACTCAGTCATCACTATCTTCACTTTTATTTGCTCTAATTGAAATCATTCAATTTGAAGATAATGACGGATTTTGTTGGATCTTTTCCACTTGGTTGTGAGATTCAGTCCTGTACCCAATATATTCAAAGTTGGCAGGAGTCTTTCACGGCCCCTGCCAGTTTTTCATGGACTTATTTTGGAGAGTTCATCAATTTCTACATTCCCACCATGTTTTATTTTTCAAAGTTACTTTCAGAAAAAACTCTTTGCCGCTGTCCAGTTCGTGGAAACTTCCATCTCGCATGTAATTTATGATGCTGAGCATGCATAGGAAGAACTGGTGTAAATCCTGTTCCTACCTTTATATGGTGCGGTTGTTCTTCTGATCAGTTTATCAAAAGATTTATACCTCTCTGCAGCTGAATTTAGTGTTATTCAGCTGCAGTTTTATTCTGAATTGGGTATTTTTTATGAATTAAGCCACTAAACCATTTCCAATCAGATAAAAGGGTCCATGTAATCCCAGTTATTGACTGTGGTACCAGAGTTAGCGGTAGTCGTC
Organism: Lophius americanus; assembly: GCA_037951165.1. NCBI lineage: Eukaryota > Metazoa > Chordata > Actinopteri > Lophiiformes > Lophiidae > Lophius > Lophius americanus. Next base: position 4,168,644 of record JBBDHG010000032.1, on the reverse strand, counting down.
TACCAATTTTGTTTTTGGAGCCCCAGAACCTCATGTCCAACAATAAGGAGTTTTTATGGATTCACTGAATCCCAGTTGCTCCAGATGGTTGAGCAGTACCTGAAACGGTTGTTCTATCATCATCAGTGTGAGTGTGCTGGGGAATGAAAGCCAATCTGTAAAGCCCTTTGGATGAGCCCACTATAGATATACTCCATTGACCATTTAATAAGGTAATCATACTGCCGCTTCAACATATAGGGTTCCTGTATATAACTGTATAGTTCTTAAATCACAACATTTTTTTTTCTCAATTCGATATAGTTTTATGTTTTTTGGAATTCTGTTTTTGTTCAACCTTTTCAGAATCAGTAGAATAATTGGAAAACCACTGGCACAATAAACAAATCTTGAAATGCTTCTGGGCCAAATAAGAATCCACTTCATTTTTGAAATGGAACTCAGTGTGGTAACACAAATAATTTTTCACTTTATGAGTAGGATTTAATTTTTGGGATTGACCCCTTCTCCCTGGGTGGAGACAGCAGTCGTGGGCGAGCAGGTTGTACAAAAGAGGATGAAAGAGAGCAGGACCAGTAACAACAAAGCAGTGACTCAGAGAAATGAAAAGTTCTGTTCTGATTGTTTCACTGCAGTTACCTTCTAAAGCACAAGTAAACAAGCCCTCCCAACAACCTTGCTGGAAGGTGCCACAATGCTGGATTTTGTATGAATTCAGATCAAATGCACATCAAACACGCACATACTCACACCAAAACACACCTCCAGCTTTGTCCATACACGCTGAAAGAGCAGTTGAGAGAGATGGAATTTAAATGCAGTTTGGAGACTTTTATTGAAGATTTGATGACATCTTGGTATAAAACTGTAAAAAAAAAAAAAAATTCACACTGATTACCTTATAAATATCTTTTCCCAAGGGTGGTGCAGCGGATTTACTGTTATGCCTCAACATCACAACAGATAGAATACAACTTTTTTGACGCACACAATAATACAATGATGCAACAAATCTTGCTCTCTGCATTTCACCCTCACTGAGAACCTCAAGAAGATAGCCAGCTCATTGGGACTACAGGTCAACAAGAGTGGGACACAGGTCCTAAGAAAGACACCAAAATCAATAAAATAGTTACCTTTAGAAGAAAGCAACTAAACAAGGTACAAGATATCAACACAAGGATCAGCAAAGCTAACAACACCTTTGCTTTGATCAAACCCATCTGTAGATCTACCAGACTCAGCATCCACACAAATAAAACATTTTTAAACGCAATGTTCTCTTCTTACTCGTGTAGAGCTCAGACTGCTAAAAGATCACAGTGGCTATTGAAAGAAAGCTACAGGTGTTCGAGACCAAGTCCCTGAGCTGTTCTTCACAATATTTTGGCCAAACACCATCTTAAATGAAAATGAAGATTCAAAGCAGGAAAGGATTATTGACCATACAGGAGACCATCTAGGTGCATCAGTAGAGATTTCCCTGGAAATTTCACAGGAAATGAATGTGCGGACAGTGCAAAGAAACCTGGCACAAGACAGTCGAGAAGGAACTGGAAGGCAAAGCCTTTCAGCCCCCAGAGCAGCAGCTGACAGAGTCAAGTAGAGATCTCTTGCCATTGCATCATGCACCAGATGGCATGAACAAGATGAGTGAGTAAGAGCATTTCACCCACCCCTGACCCGGGAAGAATAGTTTTACCATGGTAATAACTGATGTGGATGCCTAATAAACAAAACAAAAACTAAAGCCCCATAGGGGTTCAGTATCTTGCTCCAGGATGCTTCGACATGTAGACTTCAGGGATAGGTATCTCGTATCCGAAACAGAGAAATAAAGTCATTCTCTGTCCGTGCTATGTTTCATTAGCTATCTCTAGCCAATTCCAACATAAAGTAGCATTTTTTTCTCACTGTGGAGCCCCCCAGTGCCCTGTCAGTACTTGTTATAAGGACACAGACCCTTAGTTTCTCTGGCTTTCTTCTGCCTAGTTTTGCTGCTCTGGAGTCATCAAGAGCATACGACCCTCCGCCGGCAGCTTATGTTTTCTCACCATTCGGCTTCCACCACCTTTATTTGTCATTTTAATGTTAACTCCATATTGCAGTGCGGATGAGTCAGCCAAGGCAAATAAATTCTGAGAGCCCATTGAATGTCCTCCTGAAAGTCTACACTGGATGTTTTTGTTGAACGAGTTCCAAAGAGCTGACTCTTGAAGCGGAAACAAGCTTTCCGTCAGTGGTGCGTTGAATTAGTAGACTTAGCCCGGCCAGGAGGGAGGAGGGATGGAGGGTGGTGCTGTTATCACACTGCAGCACCTGGGTCAAAGACAGACAGGATGGTAAAGAGATGTCTCTCAAACAAGCACAGGCAGCGTCACGGACTGAGCAAATATAGTGCACAAAGACAGTATGAACTGTATTTGTTTATCCATTTCTCTTCAGCTCTCAAAGGTCAATGTTACTGTCATGTAATTTCCTCTTCTCTCTTAATTCATCTTTTTGTCACTCCTCCTCTTCAATGTCTCACTCAGTGATCCCCTCTCTATATTATTTTTTTAAATTTTTTGTCATTAAGCATGTTTCTCCTATTAATTTTGTTTCTTGTTTGCTTTATCATCCTCCTGACTTCTATATAATATATATATATAATATAATTTACCTTATTTAAGTGCTTTGTTTGTGTCAATCCAAATACAACAAAGATTTTGGAACAACATTTGTGAAAAAAAAGGAGGGGGGATTGTTCTTTACAGTTTCATTTATAAATTATCTTACAAATAAGGATGTTTGGTGAGAATATACTTCCTCCCAGTGCTGGTCATCATCGATGCCATTACTCTGAGGGGCTGCTCTGGAAAGGAGGCTAGTATTAAACACTGAAGAAAAAGATAGACACAAAATTACCGAGCCTGAGAGGGAACATGGACGAAAACATTTTTTATTACGTTTGCACACAATATAAATTCTCTTACCTCTGCACAGCCTGTATCCATGACAAAAATAATCAAAGAGAAAAACAAGAAAGCATGAAGTACACTTAGTATACTGAAATTTAAGTTCTCAAAGAATCCACTCATATTTTCTTCACTTATTGTTTTGATCAATATTGAATTTGCTTAGGAGCTTAATAATTAATCTCAGATACAGCATATATATTTATATATATATTTTACCTGTCCAAAGAACCTGACTTAACCTGTAAGATGATTGATTTGGCGACACATCCTCCCCATCTGTGGAGGAGTAGCAGTGCCAATGTAAATGTTTAGATGCGGTCTCAACATTGAGATTTAACGCACACTTGTTGACCCATTGCTGCTATATTTTCCAAACACAGTTCTTTGTTCAATATGAGGACTCACAGCGTGTTTGAGATCACAGTATGAACATTTCTTGTCGAGAGAGAACATTCTGGCATTCAAGATCTAACATTAAAACACAAAGAAACAGAACACACATTCCCAGTTCTAAAGCTGCAGTACTTGATATTTGCCTACTGGCTCTGATATATGACGCTTGCTGATGAAAACTGTAGCGCTCTTAAATCAATTAAAATTCCCAGCTTTGGAAATAATCCCTCTCAAATATATTTTTCAGTGGAAATATTGTGTTTGTTGATCAGTTAGTGCATCTCTCGTCTTGACAATTTGAGCTTTGTAATTGTTCTGAAAGTCAGTTCCCTGACCAGTCACAGTCTCTCTCCGTGTGAAAAGCCATCCCAACGGCTTGAAGGCCAAATGGGCAACTAATACACTTTCATATATACCCAGTGCTGTATGTGGGAGAAAGAGTTCCGACACTCGCCTTTTTTACCTGTCAGCATGTGTATTGGGTGACCGGTATCAGTAAATCATGAAGCAATATGTTTTCAATTTCTAAAGAATAAAAGGTACTCAAAGATAATGTTGATTTTCTCAACATTAATTTATTCATCAAACTACTTTTAGTTTGTCACACAAACAAAGAACCAACCCATCACCATGCACAATGTCCAGTTTGCCTCAGGCTATATGAACTATATAAAGCAGCTTATGTGCCATCAGGCCTGCAGTGGAGGAATCTACTGGAGGGCGATGAGAGCAAGGTGACTTGACTTCCTTTGGAGAATGCATATTGTTGTCTTTTACATCAAAGTGGCATTCATTATTCCCTGGAACAAACTCAACATGCAGCTGACAATGAAATCAATCCAGAGACATACTGCTGTGTTGCATGAACTTAATTGTCCAATCCAACAAAACAGCAAATAATAATAATGTATTATCTTATACCTGATTAAATATTTTTTGGTACCACACATTTTGATATATTTTTTGGAGGAGTAACTCATGATATTCATGATGAATCAGATGTTTCTGTGATTACATAAATGGCAACAGTATGTTCTGGGGTTAAATGGAATCATCAGGTTTTTGGACTGAAGCATCTCATAGCTCCCATCTTGTCTTTGCCAGGCATCGCCTGAAAGAGGAAAAAAAGAGAGAGGCAGTGAAGGAGTTACAGATGAATGTGGTGATAAATTCAGAAAAGATATCACATTTCATGGTAAATATCTTCAGTACCACTATTTTGTACTTTAGAATAATGGAACACAACTTTGACACATTCAGTAAAATAAAGATGTGAACAACAAAAAAAGACTTCACAGTAATATGAAATCTTACACAGAAATATTTTTTCTGAATGCACTCAATATCATAAAAAAATGGTGACTATATCCATAGACATAAGCTGTTAACTTGATTAAAAAAGGCTTCAGCAGGTTTTGGGGTCAGCTCGACTTGAATGGTTCGGGTTTTCACATGCCTTCTCACCTACAGATTCTCTTCCCATCGCAAGGAATGGAAATCGGGCATTGGCTACTTTACTAATGAGCCAGTTGTTTCTGAGATCAAAGATACCGTATTTGATACTTGACCAACAGTCTGACCGTTCATCTTGAATAATGTTATGGTAGACGTTGCATTAAGATGCAGTTTCGGTAGTATCAGGTGTTGCTATAGCAATAGGCTCTGTGCTGCTAGCAGACACACTAACTTTAGCTTGCTGCTCCTGACCTGCTGTATCTCCTTTTTCTCGTTTATCCAACGTTGCTGTGACTCGTAAGATAGCATTATTGTTACATTACATTTCCATCAGAAGCAATATTTTTGAATTTCTAAAGAAGGCTCGCGCGGACGGCTAACTTTTCTGCTCTCGTGGAGCAGAGAAGCGAGCATCTTGTAGTGCATCCTGGGTAATGTACGGTAGACAGGCTCTGATAGCGAGAAGACATGAAAGGTTCCTTGGAGCTTGTGAGAAGTCAAGGTACGCTAAAGCCAGATGTATACTGTTCGATTTGAGCCCGATTCACACTCGCAAATGACCCTCAGGACGCCGGGCCGTCTGACGATGTCAGTCCTTTGTTGTTTGTCGTGCAGTGTACTCGGCAGAGCGTACACGGCTGAAGTAGTGTGAGTGTGAGTATTTTGAGGCACCTACCTGACAGCACCCTTTCTTATAGACAACAAAAGGCTATAGTGACATTCATTATGGTTCCCTCTACCCCCAGAAACCCAGCTTAGACTCCCGTGGCTGAGCCCCCTTATCCCTGAGCCTCACTCCCAGCATTGGATGTTAACCAGATGGTACTGTTTTTATCAATATGTTGGTTTTTTGGTCTTTGCCAACATCAGTATAGCCCACTGAGACTTATGTTTTCTTGTTGAGCTGAAGTAATATGTATTCAAATTATGTTTGACTGTGTTTGCATCCATTTAAATGGCTGAAGATCTACTTAATAAATACCAAAAACGCAAACACACTCTCCCAGGATGATTAGCCTCTGAGTGCCATTCCCTCACATAGATGCGATCATTCACTTTTGGCTCTCTTCCACTCGTAATGAATTCAAGGCTGGATGTCTTGAACTCTTAAATTTTTATTTTTCATCCAAATGAGCTGGACAGAGCTTTATTGCCGTGTTGAGTAAGCAGTTGTCAGCCGCATGTGGCCTATATTGTCCTTAAATTCTCCCTGGTGTAATCACAACTTGCACCTAAGTCTGTCTGTTGTATCATTACCGGCGTTCGCGACTCCCCAAAGTCCCTCTTGATAGCGACAGCAAAACTTTAACGGGTAGTTTAAAGTTTCACTGACAGATTGTTGTGTCAACTCTTCCGCATTTCAGTGGAACAAACTTTTCCCCATGAAAATAACATATCAGGTTTTATGTTGACAGAAAAAATACGATACCTTTTCTTTTATTTCTTTTTTTTTTGCCTTAAATGGCTTTATTATACATTCTCAGATCAGAATCCATTATTAACCTCGTAGATAAAATAAAGCTGACAAGAGCTGCGGTTCTATAAAAACAAATGCGATTAAGCTTCAATATATCCCTGAATAGTTTGGTTATAGTTGAAACAGAAAATATTTGATTAAATATTCTTTATTGATCCAGCTAGCTTTAGGTTTGTTAGAGTCATCTTCTTGGGTTTATCATTACACCCGAAAAGACGGGATGATGAGCCCATCTCTTGTTTTGTGGTGCAATGCTTGATATAAAGTAGTATTATCAAAACCGAATAGAGAAAGCCTGATGGGTAAAAGTATTTAGCCCATCAGATCAACAAAGACACAAAAAACAATTGAGTTACGTCTCTATATATTAGATATTTGCCATCCTGTATTAGCTGATGGCTTTGATGTGTTTCTATTTTGCATTATTGTAATTCATGAAAGTGTATAGTATTTTAATTTCAAGTTAATATATATACATATATATATATATATATATATAGTACCCAAAAAATAAGAATACGATGATAATTTTCCTTCTTAGCTGTAGATATATATCCTCTCCTATGTTACAAAAATAGAAATATAAACTCCCCTTTTATACAGAGGAGCATAACTGCAAACAATTGAATTAAAATATTCTGCATTAACTATGTAATGAATAAAGCACAATGTTAAGTGAGCGAAATTTCCTTTCATTCTGATCAGATTCAGTCTATTTGGGAAAAATCCTCCTTTAGATTAGATTCATTGCCTGCTCAAAGTGATGCAATGGAGTAGCTGCTCGTTACACTGCTAATCTTGCACGTCCGCCTGGAGGACTAGCTCAAAGCTACTTCATAAGCCAAAAACCCACCACTATTGTCAGTGTCTTTGTTTACAGAGAAATATGTCATAATCCCATGTGCGGTGGGAAGTAGAGTGGGTGGTTTGATTCCTGCATGTGAGGGTTTTTTATTTGAAAGGGATCAAGCATCAAAACATCAAGCTGTACACATTACATTATCAGAGTCCTGTTTAAAAATGTGCACAAAGGTACCGGTTGTATAAGATCCATGCTTTGCCATAAGCATGTTGTACCACTGCCTCAGCTTCATCCGTCATGTGATTAAATAAAAGACAAAGATATACAGAAAGAATGTTTGTGTTACATTGGTGTTCTCATACACACGTTGTGTGCTAGCTATAGCTTTAGCTAATTTAGGGCAGTCGACAAGATACCTGGAAAGAAATGAACTAATGCAGCCTAATTTCTCCTTTATGTCAGTTAGTTGTAACAGATAATTTTCCTTTTTCATGGCAGTGCCTGAAAAATTACTGATGATCTTTTCTTTTCTCGCCTTTCATAGAAATTTTCTATATATACTGTAATCAATTAACTTAAATTGCGTGTTTTCGTTAAAAAAGAAACCAGAGAACCATGCATAAACAAGAAAAACGATTCATACAGGCTGTGGCAACCATTAAATCTCATCCTACCTTAGCACTAGTCACCTTTTTTATGGATAAGGGTTAAACCGCCACATGGCAGTTAGGTAGGTTGAAAGCCTCTTAAGCTGACACGGCAAATTTGTTTCGAATTAGTATAAACATTCAAATCACACCCTAGCTTAGACTGCTTTGGATCTAAAATGTTTCCTGCTCACTAATCTGCTTTATATGTTTCTGTTCACATACTGTACATGTTAACTGCAGTCTCCACAGCATCACTCTACCAATAGATCCACTATCCCTCCTTTGTACATGTTCAATCCATCTCAATCCGGCCTCTTTTTCTTCATCTCTAGGACATTTAACCTTGGCTGTGCCTCTGATGTGCTTGTTTCTACTCTGTCCTTCCCTGCTCTCCAAAAGAAAATCTTCATCTTCATCTATGCCAGCCCCCGGTCTGCCTCCAGTCTTTTGGTTTGGTCCACTGTCTCTAAACCAGCAGGGATGCTCTCTTTACCATCTTGGAAACCTTTCGATTCACCCTTGCTTCTACTTTACTCTCACAGATAACTCCTCACAAGCTCTCCATCCTCTCCGCCCTGCATGCACTTGATTCGCCACTTATTTTCCATACTCCCTATTGCTCTGGACAGTTGACCCCAAGAACCTAAACTCTTATGCCTTCTCCAGCCATATTTTTGCATTCTCACCATTGAGGATGTAAGTATGTTGAGTACAAATAAGTTTAGTATAAGGTCACTTTGACCTTGTCAGATTGTCACAGTCTGCAAGGAGCAGAAATATAGACCAATATGTGGTCTCAGTGGTTAATGAATAATATGTCCTTTATTCATCACATGTAACATAGTAAAATGCTGTGAAACTCATTACTGCATTCAACCCATCGCTGGGGGATCCCTGTGAAGCTGATGTTTCAGGACCCACAGTCTGTTGTGTCAGTGGCTGTGCTTGAACCCTGGTCTCCTGATTAAGGGACAACTGCTCTACCCACTGAGCTAAAGCGGCCCCAGGCTCAATGTCTGCGCTACACTTGTCTGGAGTTAGGATGCATTGACTCGTACACCTGCCACAGGACAGCGGACATCCTCTTAATAGGCGTTATCTTCGCTCTCTACGCTGTCATCATACCCATGCTGACTCGCTTTGCGTAGCACCGTATCCTGGACCATGCAGATCACATGGTCTGTACAGTAGCAATACATTTTAAAGCTTAGGCTTCAAGCTGTCATGGTGTTTTGTTCTCATTAAAGATGCGTGAAATCACGAATAATGGTTTTACAGCTGATACGATACACTGGAATTAATGATATTAATGAAATGCGTCACCCTTTATTAGAGTCAAAGTATTGCCAACAGCTTTGACAGGTCTCTCTAAAATATAAACATAATAGCAGGAGATGATTTCTACCAAGTCGGAGGCATCCCTTTGCTAAATGATATAATTTGATGAGGCTCATCCAAATCAAACGCCTAAGAATTAAGATATTTGTATGGAAATTTTAGTACTAAGCCGGGCTGATGTAAGATGATGTAGGGGGAGTAGAGGTTTCCATAATGGCTACCCCCGCAGGGCTGGTGGTGCCCTGGCCTGTACTGAGCAGCAGTGTAAAACAAAGACCACGTCTGGAGCGGAGGGCAACTGAAGGCATTTGTCTCATTCATGCATAATTAAAATGGTAGGCCAACATATGTGCACACAGACATGTGTTCACCCCTACATTCAGTAAAGGGGCATGTGCTGTGAGGCCGGACACGTGGATACTGTACACTACATACAAAGACACACGGCTCCTGCAGTTTTAATCATTATTGTGTAATCTTATTTTATATAACAGGGAGTCATCTGCTCAGAGATATTATGGGAAAAGACAGCCAGAAAAACAAAATCTATATTTGTGTGTGTGTGTGTGTTTGTGTATGTGTCACTCCATCATAGAATACGGAAATTTTTACCCAAGTATGTCCTTGCGTATCCTGAAAGGCGCCACATAAATTTAAGTTATTATTATTATGTATTATTACAGAATCAGCCCTGACTGTCAGATGATCATCATCTGGCCTTTGTGTCTGTGTTGTCATTAATCCTTGGATCCAGCAAGAGGTTGAAGGATGCCTAATGAACAAATCAGCTGCTATCGGTTTCAAAGAAAAATCGGTAGAACCAAAAGTAGATAAATTATGCAATTATTAACTGAGTTTGATTATACTTAACTCTAAATTACACCATGGTGGTGTAATTGGATCGGATAAGTTGGGCTACTACTTTACAATGACACTACACTTGTAACGCATTTATGAATTGTTATACTTATTTTATTTATTAGGTTTTGGTAATTTTATGAGTTCTTTACAATAATTTATTAATATTTATAGTGTTAACAACCCGGTTAATAATCAAATTAGAAACAGTTATAAGCCATTTAGTAGTACAAGTGTATAGTTACACTTTTAAGTGATACCCATGATGGTATAGCTTTTCTGCTGTTTTATATATTAATATCACAATTTATTGTATTTATATATGTATTGTGATATATATATAATATGTTGGATTTGAAAGTCTCCTCTCCTTCATGTACCTCATGATGATCTCTAATAATTTCTGTTCTGACCGTAACATCATGCTCCTTCTGCTGGATCTGCAATTAGGCAGTTGAACAAAGCAAAGGTTTTTTTTTTGTAAGGAACATATTGAAAAAGTTGATTAAAGGTGGAAAGGAGGAGGCTGTTCATCAATTATGATTAGTCAGGTTTAGCCGTTACTGACAAAGGGGTACTCTAGAAAAGCCTTTAGGTGAAAGGGTGTTTTTGGTGTAAAGGGATTAAGGGGACATTGACAGAGAACAATGTACAACAAGAAAGACAATGAGAGACAAAGGCAGCTCTGAAGATGGAAATGTAAATGAATATAGAAAAAGATGGACCTCAAAAGGAAATAGTGAAAAAGCAAGATAAAGTCATTATGGGCACAAAAAAAAAAAGAGAGAGACGCATTTGACCCGTCACCCAATCCACCGGAGCAGCCCTTCATCCCTGTTTCAAATGTTTAACAAAGGTATATCGTGAATTTCTAGACTTCTTAACCATCTGTCCGACTATTTCTTCAAACACTATGCCACCTGTTCGTTATAACATTTCAAACCCCTTGTCTGCCAATCTGCATATTTCCAACTTCAAAAAACAAATACAGTATGACTTTTAGACCAAAAAAGAAAAAAAACGAAATTTGGCTGTTTACTGAATTCGCTGAAAAAAATATCAACTGATAAGATTGAGTTTCGTACTTAGTCTTGTTTTGTGTCCAACCGTGATGCAAGCCAAATTGATATATACATTTTAAATAACAGCTAATCTTTGGATAAACTTAAAATCACATCTCTATCTCATTAGGAGTCCCGCCCCTCTTGTGTGTCCTGCATCAGTGAGTTTCCCAATTTTCTCCATTCTGACTTCCCTGTCTCTTCAGCGCCAGTTTTTTGATGTTCCCCCACGTCACCCTTAGAAACATTTCCTAGTGTGATCATGTGAGTTTGTAGTGTATTCAGTGTAATTCAGATTGGTCTTGTCCTAGCCTGTTTCTGAGCTAGATTTTGCCGAAGCTCTTACTGGATTTGATTGCCTGATTGGGACTGCCTTGCTGTAAACTGACCATCTTCAATAAACCATTTTTTTACTTTTTGACTGCCTCCTGAGTTGTGCAATTTGGTCCGCATTCCTGTTATTTTCAGTTCTGACACTTGATTAAATCAGTGAGAGCATTTCCATATAATTGAGTGGGTTTTGTTAAAGCACTAAGAAATTATTGTGTCTATTTAATTTATCTCGCTAAAATGAACCCCATTTAGTAGAGTCATTTTACTCCAAAGTAAGCTGGACCTACCATTTTAGTTAAAATCGGTGGTATTCCAGGTTTGCAAAGTTGAATAACCCTAATAAATCATAATGACCCAACCCGAGTATATTACATTAGACTAAGAACAACAACAACAATTGCTGAATACTTAAAGAAAAAGATTTAATCATTTTGAAATATTTCCATATTTTAAAAAAAGGGAATTTAAAGAGTTAGTTTAAGTGAAGGTAAGCACTGAACTGGAAATCTAAAATCACCGTCATCGCAATGAAGAGTCGCTTACAAAGTTGTTGTAAAAATAATACCTGACCTTAGTGGCAAAGAATGAACAATATGGACATTGATAGAATGTAAGATATTTCCTATATTTGGTAGTTTTCTCCACAGTAAATTTAGTAATTCAGTTTGTAAGTGTAGTTTATTCCACTGCATATGCCGTTATTCTTCATCAAATATTATTTGACGGGCAAAGCATTTCTCACTCTGATGTTCTCACTGTCTCACAGTGACGGAAAAGTTGGGGATATTATGGACTGTCATCATCTGTACCGCGTCTGTTGCAGGTCCTACGTATTAACGCGATAACTCAAAACTGTTTCATGGATCGTTCTCTAATTCTATTCCCCCACAGATATTAGTAAGAGGAAGAACTGGATGGATTTTGGGAAAGGTCAGTTGTTGAAGTATGACCACCGCTAGGGAGAGCTTTACCTCCAAAACGTTTGTGACTTAACTTCCTAAATACTCGTCGTATTCAGTCCGTATTTGGTGCATATTAATCAATTCGAGAATATATATGTGGTACATATAGTATTCTATTATATTTTTCTGTAATTGTTCATATTTTACTCTCTAGGTGGATCTTTGTTTTTAAAGACACAAGGAACTTTCGCAAATTATTGAGTCAGTATGGGATCTTATCTTAAGCATATTGCTGCCCTCATAGAAATAGTTATGTTGTGTCAACATGGACTGTTGGACATCATTAATGAGTCACATTTAATTTGAGGAGTTCAATTAGGGGAAATTGCTTGTACCATGCAGGGCATTGGGGACTTTGCGCTGGTATGACCATTCCATACTTTTCCCTTATCAGGGATATAATAACATTTCAACTAGAAAGCTGGTATGAATGATATGATATAAATCCCCGTTTTAGACGGAATAGCATCACAGGCGTGAAAATTAACACAGAGGTAGATTACAGGGATATAATTAATAACTAAGGCTGAGGGAGAGGGTGGGATGGTGGAGGGGAGTTTTGCTTGTCTTCTTGCATTACCTAAAAACGCAGACAGACATGACAGATATAGAGACACATGTCAAACTCTTATGCTGTACACAGATATGGCAGAAGCAGCTTAGGGATGCAGCCTTGTCCATCATCCAGCTTGTTGACAGACATGCTTACAGACAGACAAAAACAAAGTCCTGACAGATGCACCATGGGACAAGTGTGTCACTGTTATTCTCAAACACTGTATGTGTGTATGTGTGTGTGCACGCTTGTGTGAGTGAATGTGTATGTTCATCCAGGAATGCAAAATCAATGCAGCTTTTTCGCCAAACATTATTTCAGAATTTTAGGACCAAACTTCAAACTGAACTGTGATCACTTGTGACAGAAAGCCTCCTTACGTTACCGCCGCCAAAGAGGTAATATTTCTATCTTGGTTTGTTTGTCTGTTTATTACCAAGATTATGGAAACAAAACTATCAGGCTAATTTGAATGAAATTTTAGTATAAGTCCAGTATATTTTGATTTTTTTTGGGATTTTCAGTTGGGACATTTTTAAGAGTCTTTAAACCTGAAATGACTCATCGAACCAAAGAAAGTTCAAAGGTATTTAAATTATATTCAACTTGTTGGTTCAACAAGCTATTTTCATTGACAGCTTAATAGATATATTTGATCAGGTTCCTAAAAGACTCAGTTTCCATACACATAATTTAATAGAATAGAATAGAATAGAATAGAACAACCTTTTTTAATCCCCAAGGGGAAATTTAAGCGCTCCAGCAGCTCCAGCATTTATAAAATGAGGGTAAAGATTAAATAGAAAAAATGCAGGACGAACACTGAAGAAACTAATAATTGAAAAAAATGTTCCATGTTTTTTTCCATGGAAAAGTACGTGTTGTTCTTGTGCAGCCTGTCTTTTTGTATCCGCTTCGGCTTTGCCTTGTCCGGGATCAAAAAGCCCTCTTCTACTCATGTAGAAGGTCTGTTACATCCGGGGTGACCCATGTGTTATTGTTTGTAGAACACTGTACCGTTTTTGCTTGTACAGTGTTTTCCAGTGAGGGATGCAGTGAGTCAGACCATCAGTGTCCTCCCTGTGTGGTGCACAGACCACATCCCAGTCGGGGATGTGCCCTAAATATCTCACTGTCCTCCTCTGTCCATTTCCTCTTTGGACTCTCTGTTGGTTTGTGTTTTTCTTCATGGGCTTATAGACTGCGGATGGTGGACCGGTACGTGATCTGAGTGACCAAGCACGGGGAGCTGTATGCTTCCTGTGTATATATTATTATTATTATAATAATATTATTATTATTATTATTATTTTAGTCATGGTTAAAGCAGTATTCAAACAGTTACACAGCCAATGCCCCCAGTCAAGACCTCAGGAAAAGAGTTTTAGCAGTTCAAGTGATTAGATTAAAAAAGCTGTTAGGTTTCAGGCTGTAAAGCCCTAAAACGTCAGGCTAAAGTAAAATGCTCAAGGAGCTCATTGAAAGTGCGGTGCTGAGCGATAATTCATCCTAACGGCTGACTCCTTTCACATTTGACAGAAGTTATCTTGTGATGGTGTTCATAGCGAGATGTAGTTTGCCAGATGAATACTGGGTTTTATCAAGTATTAGAAGAAACTAGGAGGACGGTCAGGTCGCAGTGAAGCTGCAAGAAAGAAGCATAAGTCATATCAGATGAAAGTACCTCAACATCGCCTTAGTCGTTATGATTTGACTTTGCTAAGATGAAATGTCGAATTTAAATACCCTGACCCTTACCCTCTACATTTATGTAACAGCTGCAGTGTTTGTTTGTCACTTTTCACATAATAGTCTTACTGTAGTCAATATCAATCAATATTAAATAGTAACAGGTCACTACTGTCTGAATTGTTATATTAGGGTAATGACAGTGAAAAAGAAAATTATTTTTATTTTTTATTTTTTATTTTTATTTTTCACATGAAGTATATGTGATGGATGAGTGCTGGAGAAGTTTTATTTATTCATTTTTTGACTATGTTTTATTTATGGCCTGTCTTTGCTACAACCTTGTCATCAAAAAATCTCTGGGATGAATGTTTCTCAGAGGCAGAGATGCCAGTCCCTCAAACACCATTCCTGTCATTTATTGGTTCACATCATCTCACATTTTCAATCTCTCTCTCCTGACTGACTGCTTTGCCTTACCGCACTCCTTCCAGTTTGTTTCAGTAAATTTATATGTATGTATATATATCGATGGAAGCTCATTTCCTTCCTTCGATATATATATTTATATATATATATATAAATACAGTATATATATATATATATATATATATTAATACAGTATATTAATACATTATATATATCGAACAAAGGAAATGAGCTTCCATCGATATATATACATACATATACATTATATATAATTTATTTGCATATATATATCACTAATAATATTCAATTTTGTTCAGATAGATAGATAGATAGATAGATAGATGATTGCTTCCAAGTCAGTACTCTTTACAACGTCACATGTTTTCTCCAACATGTCAGTCATCCAGGGAGCATTTTGCCTCCTTATGTAGAGAAAAATTAGTTCAGAGTGAACTACAAAAAAGTGGGTTTTGAAGTTTTTCAAGGGAGCTGTTCTCCTGTGCAAAACACCGGAGTGTCTTGGCTAGATTAATACACATTACATGCACAAATACACAGGTGAATATACATGCAAATCTATATAAACACCCATACGCATATGTGCAGAGAGCATGGCGAGGGACCGCCGTGGCATATTTGCAGGCATTCTTTTGGCAAGACATGAAGCGAGACAAACAGAAGGAAGTAATAATGAGAGAGGAGACAAAGAGGATTGGCAGTTTTCCCCCCTTCTGTGTAAAGGAAAAAGTTTAGTGAGAGCGCTGCTAGAGAGTTTTCCTTGGTATTTACTTAGTTGTTTGCCAGAAACTATTGTATGCCTGTTAATAAGAAAAGCAGTAAACAAGCTTAAATGCGTGTGTGTGCGAGGCTATAAAGTGTGTTAATAAACCGAGGGAGGGTCGCGTCAAGGTGATAAATAGAACAAAACACACCGGGACGGATTAGAGAGAGAGAGAAAATAAAAAGATTAACCATAGGATGCCTTGAAATTGAAGGGTGGAGGAGGAGGGATGGAGGGGCGAGGGGATGGGGGAGAGGGAGCAAGGAATGGGAGGAAATCACAATGGGATGGATGAAAGACAGAAAAAAAGTTTCAGGAAGAGGTGAGGCAAAGAGATGAAAGAGGAGACCTGGTGAGGAAAATAGAGGGAGTGGGAGAGCGACAGAGAAATGATGAGGAATGATGAATAAAAACGAGTGGAACATCTGGAAGGAAATTAATCTGGGAAGGAGAAGATGTAGGGGTTTGGAGCCAAGAAAAATGAAGGGCAAAATAATTCAGGTTATAGGAAGAAACAGGTAGGAAAGAAGGTAGGACACATTCAGAAAAGCTGTATTTATCAATTTACTATTCCATATGCGTACCAACCCTCACCTACGGTCACGAGCTCTGGGTAGGGACTGTAAGAATGAGGTCAAAGATTCAACACTCATGAAATGAGCTTCCTTCGTAGGGTGGAAGGGCTCAGCCTCAGAGATAAGGTGCAGAGTTCGGACAGGGGAGGGAGCTCGTAGTAGAGCTGCTGCTCCTTCACCTTAGAAAGAAGACAGTTGTGGTGATTTGGGCATCTCATTTGGATTCCCCCAGGGCGCCTCCCTGTGCAGGTTTTGCAGGAATGTTCAACTAGGAGTACCGTTAACTTACTGGAAGGACTGTAGATCTCATCCGGTCTCGGAACACCTTTGGATCCCCCAGGATGAGGTGGAGAGTTTTGCTGGGGAGAAGGACATCTGGAGAACCCATCTTAGCCTGATATCACCATGACTGAACCTTGGTTAAGCAGAAGAAAATGGATGATGGATGGATGGATGGGTGATTACATTAAATGGTGGTTGATATAGACAGAAATTAATGCTGAAATCAAACTTCACAGCAAAAGATTGAAAAACTGGAGAGTGGTGAAGGGGAGGGACGAAGGTCAGGTCGAAGATTTGTACAAAATAATGAGGATCTTGTGCATTAGTATAATATCCAGCTCCCCGTACATCAGATTCTTCCTCCATGCAGCACAGCCCACAACCTGGTTACAATGTTTACTTCACTGAGCGTTTCTCCTGTCACTCCTTTGCTTTCTTTAATGGTAGCAGACTGTGGGAGGTGTCACCATGCTGTGGGAATCAATTTCGAAAAAGACATTTCATACAAAGTGAGGATCTGGGATTAAAGAAAATCAGCAAGAAAATTGGGGCAGGGAATTTTCGAGTTGAGCAAATGCATTTTTTCAATTTCCTTTTAATTGTCAGCGTGACAGCTCTGCTTACTCTCTCTTTTGTTTATGGTGAGCAGGTGTGAACTTTTGATTAACCCGCCGTTCTCTTCCCTCTCTGTCTGCTTTCCTTTGTTTGTGTCTTCATCCATCTCTGAAGGGTGTGGTTCCAGTCGGGTATCAACTTTCTGGCGGTGAAACCGAGCAACCTCGTTGCATGGGAGATCAAACAGGATATGGCACCTGGAAGCAGTTCATTGGCAGTGATGTGTCAGAGAAAGGCCCACTCCACAGCAGAGAGGTAGGACTCCATTTCAAATCTCTATAACGGTCTTACTTCAGCAGCCGGTGTCGTATTTTTGGGCGAATACAATATCACAAGGGGTCTAGAGCCAATCTTGCAACAAAGCCACAATGAATACCTTTGTCTAAGAAGCCATAGTTTGGTTTATACCAAACAAAACACCTGTGTGTGATTTTAGATAGGGAGCTAGGATCAAAAGATTTATAATGTTTTGACCAGCATCTGATGTGTTTCTTTCATATGAATACAAAATATCAAATACCATAGAATATCTTTTACCATAGAAAAACAATTGTTAACTGTCACTTTTCAATGATGGCCGGCCTTGTCCGCTGCTCTACGTTGAACATATTTTTGGTCGATTTACTTATTTTTTGGGTTAGCTGCTACCTGCAGGTGCTTTGAAATCATATTATGGGGCACACACATACATTATAGGCCCCCAAAACCTCAAACCATCTCCGGAAGTTCCACTTCCTATTTGTTGCTACCCCAGCCTCTATCTCAGCTTCTATCTCAGATGGTGGGCCGCTTAGATGCCCCATTTTGCCTCAATTGTGTTTATACAATAATAATAAATACAATTTCATAAGACATGGTATAAAGGTTCAACCTTGTTCAAGGGTCAAGATTTTCGAGACGAGGGTAGAGTTAACGTACGAGGACCTGACCTTTTACATCCTCCTGTTTTGTTTGGTAAACCCACCATTCAGAACAACAACGTATGGTGATGCTGCTTTCTTTTTTTTTTTATACGTTTCTATTTATATCATTTCTTATATTTATAAATATTTACTTGATTTTAATATATTTTGGTCCAGATTTTATTTTTCTTTACTATTCTTTACTCTTTTATTCTCATTTTATTATTTATGTCTTTTACTTTTTTTAAACTATTCTTCTATCAACATATTATAATCTATTTCTAAATATTTTTGTGTAATAAAGCATTTAAATATTATTATATTGTTATTTTTATTTTTATTATTATTATCTTAACTTCACATTGTCTCTTATCTCAACAAACTTTTCTCTCTACTTTATTACAGCCTCATGGTTCTCACAGGACAGAAATATAAACAGGATACCTCAACAACAGAAAGTAGATGGATAACCATATTTTTCTAGAACTTTTAAATAGCCCTACACATTAACGCGGATGTAATAGTAATACAAATTTATTTCAATGCAAAATGAACAATTTACTTGATACTTAGAGTACATTTTGCTGATAATACTTAGATACTTTTGTTTGAATGAGGTTTTGATTGCAAGTCTTGTAGGTGAGTATCTTAACATTGTGGTATGAGTACTTTTACTCAAGTAAAGGATCTGAATTGTTTTTCCACCACTGTGCTCATGTAGGCACTTCTACCCTGTAAACACTCAACAAGTAGTGCACGTAAACACAATGGGCTAACGAGTGGCAATGGGAAACACTGACCCATTGGTCATGCTAGATTTGCCATTGACTTTGTAAATGCTCTGCTCTTGTACGGCTGTTTAAGTTCCTGTGTGTGTGAATATGTGAATGTGTGCATTTGTATCAGGAGGGTAAAAACCACGCGTTTTTATTTTGTTGTTATAATGTGACAGGTTATCAGCACTTCACCGCCAGCACACGGCGTTACATAGCATCAATAGGAAAAACAACACCGGCTGATTTAATTTAATCAGTGAGGGGGCAAACTTAAAAAAAAATGAATATAGTGAGAACATTCTCCACTTGAAATAAAATTAAAAAAAAACAAAATAGTAGGAAGTTAAGTGAAGAGCAGAGAAAAAGTGATTCAGTGACTATAACAGTATGCTACATGAATAACAGGTGAGGATACAAATGAAAAAATAAAATGATGCTGTTTTGACTCAGATAATGTTTCAGCTCAAAACCACCATCGAAGTCATCTTTTTTTATTCCAAACTGAGATATCTATTTATCTATGATGGGCAGCTTGAAATAGAACTTAATATATAATCCTGCATGGTAAATGGTAAAAAAAAGTTAAAATTGTTTGAAGTGTTTTGGACTGATATATTTCAATGCCTGTTTAGGAAATGAATAAAATTATACTCCAGAACAACAGAACTATACTACAAAATGACACATTCAAGTTACTTCAACGGACTAGTGGTGTAACAGGAATAATTTGTGAGGTCACTGAATGAAAAAAACTACGCTGTCATCCAAAAAACAATGCAGTTATTCCTTGCACTAAAGTCGATGTATGAACTGGCGTATAAAACTTGATAAAGATCCATGAAAAAGTTTTGAGTTATCGAGTAAAGACGAAGGGTCTTCAAGTGCTGCTTGTGTTTGCGTTGGTTTCATTAGTGTGTGTTTCTTTCAGGTTTGTCATTCAGCTTTGAAGCACAGTATCTTTTTAGAGGGGTTGCATTATCGTTCCATGTCTGCTGTCAATCCCATGATGCTTTGGGATGACTCAAATCAGAGAGACTTTGCTCCAGCCTGGAAATGCCTGACAGCCTGACAGCTCTGATCTCAAATGCATTTTGGAGTGGGGTAGCATAAGATTTGACCCCACAAGATTGAGATTGACCCCACAAGATTGAGATTGACCCCACAAAGAATAAAGTTATGAGCGGTGGGCTTAACCTATCATCGAAGGCATGGGCTTACTGGCCCAGTTCTACCAGTGGCCAGTAGTCTGCTATTTCAGGTAATGAAGAAAAAAAGATGTATGAATTTCAGGGCCGTTTCTGATCAATCAATCAATCTTTATTTATATAGCGCCAATTCACCACAACAGTTGTCTCAAGGCGCTTTCCAAAAAGAGCAGGTCTAGACCAAACTCTTTAAACTTCTTCTAAACTACTAAACTAACTAAACTTCTAAACTATCTTTACACTGATATGTGTAAGCACTAACACACTGTCCTCCACTTCTCTGATCAAGCTTATCGTCAAGTGTCTTGATGAACGTAGAGTACATTATATATCTGTTTGTGTTGGTCTGCATTATCCATGTCTGTGTGAAAAATGAGCCATAAACACAGCTGCACTCCATTTACTCCCCTCTGTTCTTATCTTCCATCTCTGTTTGTCTTTATTTATTTACCTATGGTTGCTCGACTCTTACCACATCATCAGCTTACATTAGAGTAATCACGTTTTCCTTCCCCTTTTTTATCGCTCGCCTTTCTCCAGTGGTTGACAACAGTGCAGATGGATTCCTTCCATGAAATGCATGAAACTGTTGTTCAGACTCAATGAGGCTCAATTACCATAACCCAGCTAGCCGTTATCCATGTCTAACCATGTCTTTAACATTTGATATGGGTGGAAGAAGAATCGGTGACTCATCAGTTTTAAGGTTTATTAATTCAGGGCGCAAGACCAGATTTTTTTCTTTGTTTTTTTATAGTACTAATTGAATCCGAAGTATATCTATTTTTCTGGGTGTCAGAAAAGCTGAGTCAAATACCTGCAATCGGTGGATATAAACTAGAGTGTGGATACCCAACCAAAGCCAAACACAGCTCAGGTTATGTGTTACATTTCTAGCTAAAACCTTTGAGGACGTCAAGCAAAACTTCTTTACATGAAAGTTTAAAACCACCAGAAGCCATCTAGGAAAATCAATGGGTTGTTGATATTTTGATGCAGTTGTGGATGTAGAGTATAATGAAGCAATTTGTCAACGGTGAGACTCCAATGTAAGTACATTTATAGTTGCTGATGACGGTGTGTAATGTTTGTGTCCGATTTGTTGAAACACAAGATTTAAGGGCATAGAACCGAAAACAGCTTTCATCAGCTTCATACCTCTATAGTTGCTACTGTGCTGCACATAATCTTTATATCCCAGAAAGGTCAGGAATATTATGGAATCCTCATTGCCACCAAAGTCGCGGATCCTTCGCGTTAACGCCATAACTCAGAAACTATGTCACTGATCATTTTCAAATGTTGTACACAATAGACCTTATTGTGAGGAAAAACTGGAATGGTTTGGGGGACGATTGGATGTTTATTTCTGTAACTAGGGGAAGCTATATCTTCAAAATTTTCAGGCCATAATTTCTCAACAGTTGGTCCAATTTAGTCTAGATTTGATGAATTGACTCAAGGAGATCTTTCTTATAAATACTGTAGGGAAATCTAACAGTTCCTATTTTTCTCTGCAGGTTTGTCGGACATAACTTCCTAACCATTGCTTCTGTACAGTCCAAATTTGGTGCATATAAATTGACTCAAGGAGATCTAATTTGTATACATCGTGTTTTACTACAGAAATACATATTTAACTTACTAGAGAGAGCTTTCTTATGAAAAACACTGTTTTCCAGAAATAACTCAAAAAGTATGTCATGGATTATTGTCCAATTTTATACGCATATGGACCTGAGTGCAAGGAATGACTGCATTGACTTTGGAAAAGCTCAGTATTATATTTCTGACACTAAGTAAAGCTTTAGATTCAAGGTTTTCCGTCCCCAATTTTTTAACAGTTGGTCCAATTAAGTCCAAATTTGGAACATATGCATGGACTCGACTATAATATATTTTACTCTAATAGTTTATATTTTACTCACTAGGGGGATCCTTTTTATGAATAACACTTTTTTTCAGCCTTAATTTCCGAATTGTTTGTCCGTTTTAGTCCAACCTTTTGGAATATGAATCAATTTAAGGAGATCTATCTTGTATATCATAGTTTACTCTCAAAGTTTATATTTTACTCTGAAGGGGTGCTTGCTTTACGAAAAACGTTGTGTATCGGACTTAACTTCACTTTTAATTTGAGGAGTTGAATCAGGGGGATTGCTCATACAGCACAAGGGATTGGGGACATTTCGGGGATATATCCTTACCGTCAGGGTCGACAGCACAGGTCCAGATGTTCTTAAAAATGGATGACATATTGCGCTATGGACGGAAAAAAATCCTAACCCTAACCCAATTGTATGTGTATTTCTGCATATGTATTTGTGTCTACGATCAGATCTAAATTACGCTGTGGAGAAATGTTTCCCTCTGAGAGTCTTTCTCTCAATGTCCTTCTCCAACACATAGACATGCCACAACCAGATTTTAAAGGGCTAAAATCCTGAAAATATATATTTTACTTTTATATGATAAAACATTAAGGCAGTGAAGGGGGGGAAAAATATATATAAATAACACTGCATTACTAACATTCTTATACTAAACAAAATGTAATAATGTCAAAATGTCAAAATAAATGTTATAGCTCATCATTGACTTCTCCTACAATTGGTTCATTACAAAGATAATCCACTTGGATTTCACTCTATGGAATATATACTATTAATGTATTTTTTGTTAATTAAAAAAAACAAAAAAAACAGGGCCCATATGTGAGCAAGGTTAAAATCCCGCAAATAAATTCATATTACATAGGAATGATATGGACTGATTTTAGATTCAAAAAAATTAAATCAGTAAAAGTGTAAAATAAAATTAAATATGTATGATATAATATTAATGTATAGTACAGATGAAAACCAATCCAAATAAAAAAGAAAAATTTAAGAGACAAAGGACAATTTCCAAGAAGCAAATAGAATCAGAAAGGAGAGAAAATATTTCACTTATCACAGATAATAGATCAATGTATAGATTGATCAACAACACAATGGACTGGCAAAGGAAAGGAGGAGACAGACGATGATAATAAAATATGAGAATGAGAAAGTAATGAGGTACAGGTGACAGGACACAGGTCGAACCAGCTGTGTTGGGGGTAAGAAGTTACAATAATATATTACTGTTAGGCAAAAGCAGAGTAATATGACGCGTTACTAATACATTTTCGGTACTATTATTACAGTTACTGTAATCCAGTAATTCGTTACAATCTGAAATGAATTGCTCATTGATGTGGTTTCCTGGGCTGTCAGAAATTTTGGCCGGGTCTGAACGTGATTGGCTGACGTCAGCAATTTTATTTTTTTTCAATGTGCCTGGGAAATGTGGCGACTGAGCGTCTGAGCTGCGATGACCACACAACGTATGGTGTGGATAAAAATTAATAGATAATTAGTACTCATAAAGCAGAAAGTGCAGTTTGTGGCTGGTAACAACTGAATAGCAAGAAACAATATGAAAGTTTAACAGCTGCTGCTAGCTATCAAGTTTATGCTATATACAATCAAAAATAGCTTCCTTACCTCCAAATGTCTCCGTAAAATAGATTAGCCATATACTGTCCACGGCGCTCTTGACACATACAAGTTCAGATTAACCAGCAATTTAAAAAAAAGAAGTTTCGACCCACATGATAGTAAAGAATAATCAAGTCAGCTTTCGTCTGTCCTGTTAGCATGTTGCTAACAGACAGACTTTTTTCTACCTCAGAGCTTTCATTAGAAACGTTATGGCCTATTCAATAGCGAGAACAGGCTGCAGTAGCTGGATAGGTTGTACAGTGTACGTTCATAATTGTAAAAGTAACGAAAAACTAGTGGAAACAGTGACTTATCAGTCAGCACAGAAATTTATATTTGAAAGTAACTGATTATTTTCAAATGAAAGTACTTTATAATATGTCATATATTATGTTTTGGAAGTAAGTCGCCCAACACTGGTAACCGGTCAAACAATCAGACTTTTGAAGAGGAAACCTGTTTCAACCAAACAAAAACAGGTGAAGGAGACAAAAAAACATGATTGATTAATGAGTGAGTCCATTATCACTTTAGGAGTAAAAAGTACAGTACAAAAAAGTACAAACGCCAACACAGTCATAGCAACCAATATGTCAAAATAGATGAGAGGAAAAGCCAATACAGGGAGAGACATGACATGGAGGAATAACATTTCATAATAAATCAGAAATAACAAATATCAAGTCATCTTCGGTCAAGCTTGCATTCTACAACAAATCCCCCCTTCAACGTTTAGTTCATGATAACAGAAATTGATTTTTCATAATTATTTTCAATCAATGACTCAGTCATTTCAGACAGAAATACACAAAAACTGACTCATTTATAGCCTGAGCCGTCAATTTTGATAAATCCAAGAGATTTTGTTACATCCAAGAGATGGTTGAAGATGCTCTCAGCTTCTGACTGAATTTCTCTGGTTAACTTGTCACATTATAAATGTGCTCAAATTGAACTTTGTTGGAAATGTGTTTTTGAAAATGGACAGGACTATAGTTGCATATCATGTCTCATGCACGAATAAAAATCAGACGATATTTTGATTTCAATTATCTTTAGATCAGTAAATAGACTGCATTGTGCGTCTGTGACTTCCTCGGTGCTTAATTTATTTTACCTGCCTCAAGAAAGTAATTGAAAGAAAATTATGCAAGTTACAAGAGAAATGTAGTATCAAGTGAACCTCCAGCTGTGACATGAAAATATAAATTCTGGTATTGGTCTTTCCAAATACTGCTGAAAAAGCACAACTAAGAAACATTCATCCATTCTGTGAGCCTGCATGTGTAACATCTGTTGTGTTGCATCAGTACTTAATCTTCCTTATAGTCTCCAACTACTCTGAACACTGTAATGGACCGTGATAAAAGGGATGAGGCTAAAACTGCATCTCAGACAAAAAGTCTGTCACCATATCAGATGATGTCGTAGACATCTTAGTAAAGAGACAGCATTGGTTAGTCAGTGTTTTTGCTTATTGTTTATATTGTCTTGTTTATATTGGCACCACAATACCGAGGACCTACAGGATGCTTATTGAGGGCTGTGAAGTATCTTGTCAGCGCTCCACCAACACTTTATTCAGTAGGAAAATAACTTTCGATTAGAAGGAACAGAGAATGAATGAGTCATTATTACAACCGACGATATGAGTAATTAGTCCATTAGAATGTCTTTGGTGTTCAGAGTCTTTGGGGGAATTTGAGATTGAAGTATCACTGCCCTGAGCATCGGCAAGGTAAATGACCCTTTGGAGTCTGGATACTGCTGGTGGTGGCTGATGACTCTGCTGAGATTAATGGATGATGAGGCTAATGGATCTGTGAGGACTAGACGGATCTGGAGAGATGAAGAGTGGGCAAACCAGCCGCATGAAGGAAGTAGGTGAATGGAGAAAATCATATGTAAGTGTAAAATGTTATAGCATATGTAAAAAAGGCAGAAGCTGATGGTGATAAGCTAACGATGAAGGTTTGTCACTCTGACTGGATAGACGTGGCTCGCCGCTTGAGCACAGCGGATTTCAATTGATGCCCCAGATCATGAAGTGGGTAATTTGGTCACGTGTGAATGGTGAGAAAGTAATACAGTGGGACAAATAAGAATGGGAATTGATAAGATTTTATTGATACCGAGGTCATTATCTATTCTGCTTATCAATCCCATTATTAACGATTCCTTTATTATTTCCTGTGGATTTTTTTGTCTGGGGAAAAAGTAGACCTAGGTCAGGTTTTCTGTATCAAGAACATACATTTCATTGAGTCTCTGCACGCAACACAAACACTCATAGATTGTACATTTTTGAACATCTATAGATTATATTACACATTCTCATCATGAGTCTTGCCTTTTTTGCCTTTACAGAGCCACAGCTCTATGCCAGTTGACATTTAATAATAATTAAGTATGATTACATATCATCACATAGTTCGAGGGCCTTCAAATACTGTGAACCTAAACCTACCGGAATTTTGGTTCCTAAACTGTTGTGATAGGATGCAAACCTTTCACAACACATGTTGTTGCTGCAAGGTGACAGTCGTCCTTTCCCTCCCGTGTCAATTTACCCTGTTCAGAGAGTGAGGGGGGTTCTCTGCTGGCCGTCCCTAAGGTTAGTTGTGCTGGGACATGGAGCTGGGCCAATGATGTTAGCCTGGGAGCTAACGTTGCTAGAAGTACTCGGCCCACCGCCACCATCAAAAGTGTTCAATGTGACGTCGTTGTAACTATAAAAAGCAGCACTTTAGAGACCAGATTACAGATGACAAACTCGGAAGCAAACACACTTATCCACATTCACATCGTTGTGTGGACACATATACACACTCCTAAAGTGCCTATAAGCTTAGATGATAAGCACTAAAATATACGCGGCTATTGATGTACACACTTTAATATATGTAGAGGACTGCATAAACAAACACACACACAGACACACAGAAGAAGAAAATGCAGGGCTGATTCAATGCAGCACTTTTGTGTCACTTCCCTAATGAAACAGCAATGAAAGTTACGGGTGGGAGTGAAGCTGACAATTTTTACCACAAGGAACAAACACACCCACACACACACACACACAAACACACACACACATACACGCACACATTCTATGCAGACTATTAGAGCACACAATTAGGCGATACCAGTCTTTTCTCTGAGCCTGTGTGGGCAGCATGGTTAATTAGAAGAGCTGATGTGTATTAATCTGTAATGAGATACTGGTTGAGACAAAAATTGGCATGTGGGTTTTTAACACCTGTGACATTAAATGTTGTAAATTGATTTTTGTGACCTATTCTTAATCTACAATATGATATGATCAGACCTGACACGGCACCCACTCTACTCGCTCGGGTAGTAGATGCTGTAATTAGATGCAGAATGCCTACTTTGCTCTGTGTTTAGGGTTTTACACGTGTGTAGTTGTGCATACTTGGGAGATTGTTTATGAAGTGGGTGTATTTAGGCTTTTATAAAATCATAGTATTTTTGTTCACACACTGCTCAAAAAAAATGTTTTAGCAATATACAGTATATATGCAGAGATTGAGAGTCATCCCTAGAAAAAAAAACTTTTGAGCTTAATCTGTGTTTTAACTGCTCCAGGAGACCTCAGTGATTGTTATTATTAGTGTTCATTTATAAAAGCATTCTCTTTGCACAATAGTTTGGATCAAACATCTCTAACAGCATCTTATTGTCTTTTTATAATATCTATACATTTATTTTCAAAATGCAAGCATTATTAATTATTTATACCTTTGATTATTTAATTATTTAAATAAATGAATAATTAATTTTAATTGTAATTGTAATTTTTCATCACCATCATAATCTGTTAATGACACTCCTCAGTTCTGCTGTTCTCCTTCCCTTCTACAGTGTAAACTGTGGAAATTTAATATAAACAGGTTTGTGGCGATGCATCTGTGTGTCTTGTATCTATAGAAGCTGCTAATGAGGTGCCCTCAGGCAACATTTGATTTAATTTGGGTTTAATTTCTATTAGATCGATATCATCTTTAATATCATACAATATTAATATCATAATTATTATGATAACATGGCTACAGGCATTATTTTGAGCAGACTTATTGTAAATTTCTTTAATTTTCTATCTTTAAATTGTGCGTAAAGGAACGACCTCGGTAAGGTTCCACTGAAAGCATTATTAATTTTTACAGCGGTTTTTGTCTGATTTAAAAAAAATTAAATGTTCCCATTTTGTTTACAGTCTTTTTAAAAAAAAAAAATGTAATTTAACATTTTCATTCATTAATTATCAACCGCTTATCCAGTTCATAGCACGGGTGCCTGGAGCCTATCCCAGCTGACATCGGGCGAGAGGCGGGTTACATCAGAGAGGAGTCGCCAGTCCATCGCAGGGCCGACACATAGACACATACAACCACTCACACTAACGGAAGGGGCTATAGTTACTGACCGTGGCTGATACTGTGCAAACGCGAGCAATGCTCTATTTGATATGATGATTAGATCTATAGCGAGGCTAATGGCTTGGGTTCAATACTAGCACTGGGCTAATGCACTGTCCACACTGCAAAGAGAGACATGCCATTTATTTGTCTGTGTGCAAGCATGTGGGAGTATGGCTTTGCGCTAAGTAACAGTAATGTTTTATTTTATTTTATTATTCCTATCAACCTGAGCTGTTGCTCAGAATGCTGGGAATCGTGCATAATAAACCATGCATTCGTTATGAATTAAATTCATTAATATTAAAAAAGTTATCCAGCAAGCAATTGCTAAAATACATTTCTCCAAAAAATAAAGGGAATATATAATCATCACAGTGTAACTTCAAGTCAATCACACCTCCGGTATATAAACCTGTTGAGTCAGGAAGCAATAAAGATTGTGAACCCCTTTTAAGGAATGGTTTTGCAGGTTCTTGGCTAGTTTCGCATTTTTCTAGGGCCATCGCTATTAGTGGTAGCATGAAGCGATATCCACTCGTGTGCATGTTTCTGCCCAAACTGACAGATTCCCATGAGGGTGGCATGAAAGCCCAACGGCCACAAGTGGGGCCTGTACTCATAGCCGGGCACCGTGCAGCCCAATCGGCATTTGCCAGTGAACACCACAATTGGCAGATTTACCATTGGCGCCCTATTCTCTAAACAGATTAGAGCAGGTTCACATTGAACACATGTGACTGACTTGAGAGAGTCTGGATACGCTGTGGCTGAAGTTCTGCCCCTTGGAACATCCTCCAGCATGACCTGTTGGCGGTGGGTCAGTGATGATCTGGGGAGGCATATCCTTGAAGGGCCGCACAGACCTCCACATGTTAGCCAGGGGTACCCTGACTACTGTTAGGTACAGGGATGAGATCCTCAGACCCATTGTCAGACTGTATGCTGGTGCAGTTGGCCCTGGGTTCCTTCTGGTACCTACAAAGCCCGGCCTCATGTGGTTGGAGTGAGTGAGCAGTTCCTGGATGATGAAAGCATTGATGCTAATTACTGGACCGCCCCGTTCCCCAGACCTGAATTCAATCAAGTACCTCTGGGACATCATGTACCGTTGCATCCACCGCCGCTACGTCACACCAAAGACTGTCCAGGAGCTGACTGATGCCCTGATCCAGGTCTTGGGGGAGATCCCCCAGGAGACTATCCGTCGTCATCAGGAACATGCCCAGACGTTGTAGGGAGTGCATACAGATATGTGGAGGCAATACACACTACTGAGAGACATTATGAGGTGTCTTGAGGAAAGTCCCAAAATTTGGATCAGCCTGGGATCTCATTTTTCCACTTTGATTTTGAGTATGATTCTGAATCCAGTCCTCGATGGTTTCATGATTTAGGTTTCCATTGATCGTTCTTACGTTATATTGTTCCCAACAAATTACATTAAGTTATCAATAAAGAATGGCAGCTGGAATATTTCCTTCAACCAGATCTGGGACGTGTGATTTAAGTTTTCCCTTTATTTTTTGAGCAGTGGTATATTTTGAATATGCATATGCATTTCTTTTATCATTTGAGTGGCAGTTCTATCCTGAGCAATGTGCAGTAAAAACAATATCCTCATCTGATGATAGTCTTCTAGCTAACTTATTAAATTCCGTTATGATATTGGACAAAAGGGGTTTTGCCCTCTGACAGTAGTACTGACAATGTCATAAACATCAAAACTCAACCAAACTGATGTCAATATGCTCAATGAGCTAGCAGGAGTAAGTTGGTAGACAAGTTGTTTCCACTGGGTGACATTTCACTCTACCCCCTATAGGGGCCACAAACACACACACATACATACAAATGACATCGATCACTTAACCTCCTCCAGCTATTGATGGCAGGGGATAAAAATACAGTAAAACATTGAGTGCGTGTTGCAATATTAAAATGTAAGATACAAAGTAAGAGTGTAACAACGTTCCCAGAATCACCTGTATTTGCTTATAGTAAATAATGTAGACATCTTCGAAATTTGGTCGAACACAGAACTAAATCTCCTGACCTGATAATGGGATGAATTTAATGATTCACCCATGCATATACCTATAATAACATAAAAAGGAAGATCAGAGTGGATCCACATTTGCAAACACACTGACAGTTTAAAGCAGTTACACTTTTGCGCTGGTCGTATACAGACATGTGTGTTTTTGTGTTACGCATCATTGCGTGCCTTAACGCATAGGTAGGCTAAAGCACCATATGAGTTATTCATCAGGCCGAATCCTCCTATATTTCATAAATGTTGAATAAACGTGTCATTGTAAACACCAACAGTAATGTGTCTGTGTGTGTTTGTGTGTGTGTGTGTGGAAAGGGGGGGTTTACATTTGGAACCTCAACTTTACATGTTGGTTCATATGAACACAGAAAACCAAACAAAAGTAAACAACCAAAAGTACAGATTTCATGGACACAACTGATGTGCACACGGAGGTGTTTTGTTTTGTGTCAGACACATGCACACACACTCATGCACGCGAGGCAAGGCAAGGTTATGGAGCTATATTTTTATAGCCTCAAGGGATTTCAGAGTCCTTTACAGCGGCCTGCAGTTATCCCAGGTTTGAATCTACACAAAAAGAGGAAAGTCTTCAGGGAACAGGGTTAAGTGTTGTATGTTTTCAGTCTTTTGCGAAGACAAACTAACTTAACTAAAAGCTTTTGTGTGAGTGCTGACATACTCACTGTGAGACACACACTCACAGCATCAACGCCGGGCCAATATGTCTGCAGGCTCTGGTGGCACACAGGAGGATCAGCAGTGTAAAAGATGGAAAGAGAAAGGTTTTTCTGGCACAGAGGGAGAAAGGGCTTAGTGGGAGGGGAGCGAGGCTAGAAGTGAGCGAGTTAAATTGAGTGAGTTGGGATGAAAAAATACAATGAGAAAAACGTTAGAGAAAGAGGCCCAGAGAGCATGACTGTGTCGCTGTCAGCCTTTATCCCTGGAGAGGGAGACACTGAGTACACCCTTCACATAGTTACTCTTACATTAAGATGTTATTATTAATAAGGCGTGTACGCTTTTTTGAAACTAAACTGTTAAGCTAGACAATTTCAACTCTTCATCAAGTCTATACCATAGTTTGACCCCAAAAACAGGGGGACATCTGGATTTTACATTTTTTATTTCTGGGGGTTTTAAGATAAACAACCCACTCAAAAAACAAATTTCCAGCATTTCATTTCAAAATTCTTTGAATAGAGATGCTCAACTACAATAAGTCCGTGAATGCATCACCGTATATATGTTTAAAATCCAGTGTCGAGTCTGACAAACCTATTGCAACACAATTATTTCACAATTGTAGCCTTTACTATCTGTTTTAAAATATAATAAAAATGTGTATGATGAGGAATGAAAATGTGTTGTGTACAGGACCACCCCCTAGCCAAATTTTTGGCTCTAAGCGGAATTTGGTTATGATGCCCCCAATGGCTGTACGCATGTGAATGTGAACATTTATGTGGACATGCAAGAAGCGAATGAATAAATTAAACAATTAAATCTGAAATATATACTTCTGATTCACAAAATAAATCTGTTTTAGTTAAAAAAACAACAACTGAAAGCTGAAATAAAAATATAATAAAAAAATGTTAATGAAAGTTATAGCAGCCATTCTTTCAACATAAGTAACTGACTGTAACTTCTAATAAATATATTATGGTCACAAACATTAATATAATAACAGAATCATAAATTGGAACTTTAACTTATAAAAATAGATAAAGATAAAACTATACTCATATAACAACCATCTGTTTTTGTTCTGTTAACTTTTAATAACAATCTATCATTCAGGATACATTTTTTTAAATATTTAAAAAAAACAGCGTTATTATCCTTACAATAATTATTTTAGTGTATCATCATCATTATTGAGAACAACTTTAACAATAAAGTAATAACAATATCAATAATAATAAAATTATTATTATTCAGATATTATTATTATTATTATTCATTATACAGAACTGTTGACTGATGGAATAATTAAGCATAAAAGACCCAATAGTAGGAAAATTGTCCAAAATACAAGGTGATATTTTACCATAAATTCCAACTTCTGTGGCCACTAAAGGGTCTGTTTTCCTGCTGTTCATCAGTCATGAATGTAGAGAGCAGAGAAAACTGACATCAAATAATTACAACAAAGACAGAAATCAGAAATCAGCTGAACCGAATGTACCGCATGACCTGTTATAGAAAATGAAACGACAGATTCCCCTCTCACGCGTGCGTTCTCTCTCTCAGCCACGTGGACTCTCGCTCTGCCTCTCCGCCTCTCCATCTCTAGGGCGCTGTCTTCTCTCTCTAGCACACACTGTCTCTCTGTCTCTCCTTTCGAAGCAGACAAACGTCTCGTTCAGCATCTTGGTTTTGCGCTGTGTGTCCTCTGTTCATATTTATTGGCACTTCGTAACCATGTGAGCTGACTTGTTGCCCCGCTACCTAGAGGGTGGTCCTACGTAAGTGTGTACTCTGTGTCTTGGATGGGGTGGGCCTGATTGGGTATCATGACTGTACCGACATCCACATTTCCTGTTAGCAGGGATCACAGCCTCAGTTCCTCCTTTGTTCAGTGACAGTACTGAATCATTGTAGTCACTTCAGTTCAAACATTTGTTTTGACAGATTCGTGTGAATGTGTGCCGAATATCAAGTTCTATTGAAACTATAAAAACAGAACTGTGGGTTATTCAATCCAACCAAGAAAAATGGCATCCTTTTGAAAATCTTTAACGTTTTCTGTGCACTAACAAAAAAAAACTACATTGTATAAGGGTTTGTAAATTTAATACCAGACTATGTAATCATAACCTAACTTTAGTTTACGGCGCTGTATCTTAAATAATCTAATTTAGCCTTAAATAATTACATTTTCCCAATATTTGAAACATCAAACAAATCTAAAATTCATTTAATGTTTTTTTTTTGATTCATTCATATTGCTAATAGTTTCATTTAACCGGCCTAAACTTTTGTCTTCACAGAAAACTCCAGTATTTAAATATATATGTATATATATGCTTCATGTCCCAAATATCAACATCTCAACTCTGTGAAAAAAGAAAAATTTCAAGGAAATAGATCAGACACTCAGACACGTCTGTGTGATTACCGTTATAGAGCAGGAGAAGAGGAAGTGACCAACGGTGCTGATAGTTTGTATTTATTGTGTTTTCATTCCTCTCTTTTTTCTCCTCCTTACATTACATACCATTGAACTGTGGCCAAATGTGTATGTGAAGCGGTATACATGCACAGGTTTACTGCTCTCTCAAGTTTGTTTGACTTGCAAGAGGTCGACAAAACCAAATTCTTTTTTTTCTGTTTTGTGTCCTTTGACATTCTGACACTGATGAATAGTTTACACCCAGGAAAACATTCCTCTGTAGCGCCAAGTGTTCTCTTTATTTTCTGTTTTCTGTTGTTGGAGCTGAAATTGCTGGTGAGAGTTGTAAGAATATCCAGATTTCAAACCTTGACTAGATGGATAAAAGAAAGACGACTTGAGAGAGGACAATGTGGGTGAGAACGGACGGAAAGGGGAAGACAATAAGTTGGAGGAGAAGAAAGTATTGCAAGAGGGGAGAGATTATAGTAGGCAGAAATGTCAGGTAGAAGGCACAAAGGGGTTGACGGCAGGGGAAGAGTAGGAAAAGGGTAGAGGGGGCAGAGAAGGGAGAGAAGAACAGAAAAACAACAACACATTTGTCTTCATAAAAGTGAACATAATGTGACGGCATTCTTCACTGAGACTACTTGCAAACATGATTCTTGTAAGTGATTAAACCTTTTGAAATGAAACCTGCCATCCTGAAAAGTAATCCTTCTTGGAGTAGAGGTCATCAGAATCAATTTGAGGGACTTCCTTTTAACTTCAATTGGAATCAATCGGCTTGTCTGAGGTTCACAGTAATTGTCCAATTGTGGAGTTCATACAGCCATCCAATTAAATAAGCTGACCCGTATGACAGTCGCCCAATACTGCTGTTTATTGTGTTTCTCAGGCTACAGCCTCACTTCAGAGAGCCCGAGTGACAAGTGAAGGTGACTCGTGTAATTCTGCAAGATATAAAGTATTGTATGTAAGCAGAGAAATCGCCGATCTATCAATTACAGAAAGAGACAGTTGAGATAAATGCAGATAATGCCATCATTTGTGTCTGTAAGGTGTTCCATGTGAGCACTCAAGTACTCCACCACTCCCTGATAGTCCTGAGTTGGCTAATTAGACCTCACAGAAGATAAGATAAGATAAACCTTTATTAGTCCCACAATGGGGAAATTGCAGGGTTACAGCAGCAAAGACCATATTATAGAATAAAAAATAACATTATATACAATTATATTAAATTACATTAAATGTGCAGTTGAAACTTGCCTTCCTGATTAGTTTGTCCATTTTACTCCTGTCAGCAGCTGAGATGCTGCTGCCCCAGCAGACCACTCCATAAAAGATGGCCGAAGCCACCACAGAGTCATAGAAGGTCTTGAGGAGCGCCCCCTGCATTCCAAAAGACCTCAGTCTCCTCAGCAGATACACTCGGCTCTGACCCTTTTTATAAAGTTCCATGGAGTTATGAGTCCAGTCCAGTTTATTTTTCAAGTGAACACCAAGGTACTTGTAAGATGTGACCATCTCTATGTCCATTCCCTGGATGTTCACCGGTGTGGGGGGAGGGGAGGATGTGCCTGCGGAAGTCCACCACCAGTTCCTTGGTCTTACCCGCGTTGGTCTGGAAGTTGTTCCACTGGCACCAGTGCACGAAGTCCTGCGTCAGTCCTCTGTACTCCTTGTCGTCCCCGTCTGCGATGAGACCGACGATTGCAGAGTCATCAGAGAACTTCTGCTGGTCTCTTCTGGTCTCTCCGGGACAATATCTCCCACCCAATGCAGGACACCACCTCTGCACTGGAGAGCTTCTTCAACGACAGGCTCCTTCACCCCAAGCGTGTGAGAGCAATATCGCCGATCTTTCCTTCCTGCAGCAGTCAGACTATTCAACTGCTAGTAATGCACGCACGCACGCACGCACGCACGCACACACCAACACAAACCCACACACACACACAAACACAGGCGCCTCACTTGCACTTTGCACTATGGGACAGTATACTATTCAACATGTCCACATTTCATACATGGGTAGACTTTGCGCATCAACCTTGCCTAGCATTATTCTGTCACTCACTGAAATGACCCCGGCCACTTGAGCACGCTCATTCATCCGGCCCCGACTAATATGCATACACATATGCAAATTTAGAAACATGCAGTGAAGTATCACACGTACTAAATGTAGTGAATATATGTCCTGGGATCATAGGGTTCATTCCGACTGGGAAGTAAATACACATGCATGCATGCATTCATATCTTAAAACACATACACATTGTGCTTTTCTCCATGTTTTTGTAGGCCAAGCTTTAAATAAATGTCCAATCCAGTTGGCTTTTTCTCTCTGCTCTAATACCCATTCCTGCCTCATCCCCACTCTCCCTTCTGTCTCCCCCATCCTTTGTCTTCTCACACTCCATGCTCCCATTAAACTCCCCCGGGAGCCTGTGTAGTGGGATGTATGGCTAATTAAGGCGACCTATGAGGACCCCACATGTTCAAGCCCCACTCCTTAGAGATGTGGAGTGTCATAGAGCAAGCAGCATTGCCAGTGCTAAGACTAACTTCCTGTCCAATGTGTTTGTGTGTGTGTGTTTTTGTGTGTTTCAGCAAAGAAGTGTCAAATGTTGGAAATATCCCAGTCCATATTCAATCCTCTTTATGTTTTCTCTCATTCCCATTCATC
Source organism: Lophius americanus (assembly GCA_037951165.1). Taxonomy (NCBI): domain Eukaryota; kingdom Metazoa; phylum Chordata; class Actinopteri; order Lophiiformes; family Lophiidae; genus Lophius; species Lophius americanus. Next base: position 4,132,713 of record JBBDHG010000032.1, on the reverse strand, counting down.
CCTCCATGCGTCCTACATTCCCGCCCCTCTCATTTCCTCTCCGTTATTTAACCAAAGAACTTGTCCTCCTTTGCTGTTCTCCTTTCTATTGGCCGTCCGTTTTCATTCAGATACATTGTTTAATTCTGCCCTTCTGCTTTTGCCTTCCCACCCCCCGTAGGCAGGAACCCCAGGGCACCACTGTTAGTATTTAATCCTTTTCATCATGTGAATCAGTTATTGAGCTCATGTACTGAATGGACAGAGCGCCTATGTCTCACAGGAGGAAGTTAAAGAGTCTGCAGAAAGGAGAAAAGAAAAAGATGAAAAAGTGGCCCTGTCACATGTGGAATGGCTGATTTCCTTTCAATGAGCAGGAGGGGACAGAGGAGTGAAAGGATTTGATGAATCACTTTGATAGAAAGGAAAGGAAACAAAAAGCATTGGAGACATTTTTTGCTGATATACACTGTATCCAATGTTAAAAAACCTTAATCCCACAAGTGAAAGTCAGTCTAGAATGAATAAGCAAACTCATTTTATATGCATACTGTTTTTTTTCAAATTGTTAAACTCAATGACTATGATTGAAATACAGCAATCGTCTCTGAATGATCAGCACTGGGGCCCATACTTGACTTTTTATCTTTCCATTTTGAACCTTTTCTGATCAGTAGATTCTGATCAGTAGAAAATGTGAGAAAAAAAACCCAAACACAATCTTAAGTTGATCTTGGGAAGTTAAGTAAATACAGAAAAGCAAGCCAGATCCAACCCTTTGTCTGAACTTGCTTCAAAATTGAAATGGTTCCTACCAGGAACATGTTCTATCTGTTCATCAGGGTTTGTAAAAATGTGTTTTGTAGTTTTGTGTAAATATGTTGTAAAACCAACCAGTGGACATGAGTACAATCAAGTTTTCAAAAATAAAAAGTTTAAGAAACGGACTAAAACGTAACCTTGTAAAACCATGGTAAGGGAAGACCAGTGGAAGAATGGAAGGCTGGACATCTTTGCTTTGACTCTCTTTTAAGCTATTAAAGAAAGGGAGAAACATGATTCTGGTGAATTACTTCATTTTTCACAGAGAGCAGATGATAGAATTATTAAAGGGTAGAGAAAGAAAGAAATGAGCTGTGCACTCTTCGTCACAAGCCTGATAGAAAGAAATTCAGCCAAAGGAGAGGAAGTTTGAGGGAGACACCGATCATCTTCGCTTTTAGACCCAGTTGTGGTCTTAACACCTGTCCAAGAGTGGGGAATGATGGAGACAGAAAAGAGGACACAGGGAGCAAATGACAACACTTTGGAGTCAGTAAGTGGGAGTAAGTTCTGACGTGTTTCCCTTCTGATTGAAAAATCCTTTTGAAAGCTGGGATGTGAGAGGAAGTGAGATGGGAACAGCGTTAATGTTTCATCTTAAAATCCATTCCATTCATTTTATTTTATGCCTACAGGAGGAAGACCTGCCAGTCAAATAACATCACAGGTTTATATCCCCGGGGATTTTCTGTCTTGTTCACTCAAAACACTGATGACCCAGTTCCTATATTATTTATTCCAAAGGAACACATGTAGCCACTGCCAACAAAAACACATCACTTCCTGTGTGCCACTTTCCCCGCTAAACAGTTATCCTCGGAGCCATTTACACTTTTCCATATTTACGTCCAGCATGACCAGCAATACTTATCCATCTAAAAGTCTCAGTGGGGACAGCTGAAGTCCAGTCCGGGCAATGTACCTTGATTTTGATATGCTCTGCTGCCATCATAGGTGAGTCGCTGTGCTGGGAAGATGATTTTGAATCATGCAAAAGTTTGACTTTAGCTAAGTCAGTTCTCATTGATTGGATACACAATTTTTGATTAAGTGTCACTTAAGACAATATCTTCCAACATGCATCAGATTCTCATATTCTCTCTTGAGTGCTATTTGAATATACTGCAATTGAAATGCTATTCAGCAGCTGTAGTTTGATTGAAGGGACAGCCTTTCAGTGAGTTCAGACAGCTGAGATGAAATGTTGTGGCTCTTTCTTCTGCGAGAGTTCATTTTGCTGGATGGATTGCATACCACACGCTGGCACAGTGGGACTGAAAAGGTACTCAGCTTTCACCCTGGAAATCAGAATACCTGTTTCATCAAAATCTATTTCTTTTATTTAACTTCTCTTTAATATTTTTTTTAATCAATGTAGACATAAGAGTGTCTTCGTGAGGTTCAAACAAGAACAAAGACCACCAAGCAAGACCATTTAATTATAGCCCAAAAAGGTGACATTATGGAATGGTCATCAATCAATCAATCAATCAATCAATCAATCAATCAATCAATCAATCAATCAGCGCCAATTCACAACAGCAGTTGTCTCACGGTGCTTTCCAGAAAGAGCAGATCTAGAACAAACTTCTTATATAATTATCTATATATATATATATATCATTACAGCTGCCGCAGATCCTTTATGTTACACAATAATTTAAAGACAATTTCACGGATCATTTTAAAATATTATACTCCCATAGACCTACCTAAGTGCAGGGAAGAACTGGATCGATTTTGAGAAGGGTTAGTGTCATATTATGACATTTATCTCCAAAGACACCGTTTTCAGGTCATAACTTCCCAACTGTTGGTCTGATTTTGTCCAAATTTGTCATATATTACTCTCTAGGGGGGAGCTTTTTCCAAATGGGTTTAAAGAAAGACGGCCATAAAGCATTTCAGGGACATACCCTTGCATTCATGACAACGTAGGCCTAGTTTGGACTTGCTTTTTTCCAGGCATTGGTTCAACTTACACTTTATACACATAAACTTCCTGTTAATTTTGGTATTTTGCTCATTCAGCAATTGAACTGCACTTTGCCTCCTGTACTGTGTAACATTGCCAGTCTACATGTCAATTTAGCTGTTGTTTGGAACCCGTTTTTAAAACAATACATTTTAAAGCCACCAAACACAACTTCCATGTAAACAAAAAACCAAACCACGACAAATCATATCGCTTTGTGCGAATGATGTTCCGTGAACAACCCCTTAGTCTTTGGACACAATCAATTCTAGGGGAATTCAAAGTTGATATCATTATGTCCTAGGGACAGACACACATCCCTCAAATAACTTCCCATTCACCATCTTTTCAAAACACCTTGGACATCTAATTGTTTTCCTGTAAGACAACATCTCTGCTAAATAGTTTATTTCCTCTAGACCCCATGAAGTTTAGCATTTAGATCAACAAAAAACAGATGGAGAATTATGAGGAGACAAAATTTATTTGAAAACTCACCTCTGGGTTATTCCTCCTCATTTAGGTTGTCATTCTAATCAGCCTGCCACACAGAGAAAGATCAAATCTTTGGCAATGAAAACTGTATTACTTCTCCAGGCAGGTTTATTTGTGCTCTCTTGTGTGAAGACTTCCTCCTCCCTTTGCTATCATTAATTGGTTCCTCCTGTCAAAAAAAGGTTTACTACTTTTCGAGCTGACAACACCTGTCCTCACATTTGATTCATCATTCTTTTAGATTCCCCCTCATTTTTCTGTAACTCTGCCTCTCTCTCAATCCTGATCTTTTCCCCTTTCCCTGCTCTGTCCCTTTGTTTCAACCTGTATTTCTGTCTTTTTGTTTACCCGTGGCACATGTGGAGTGGTATCTCCTTCTCTCATTATCTATTTCTATCTCTTTTTCAGTTTCTTAACAAGCTGCTTCTGGTCTGTTTGGCATAACTGTTGATTACCTAATTAACTTGCCTTTCACAAAAACACACATCAGCACACTCTCTCACTTTCAATCTCTTTCAAACACAGACACATAGACAAAGAAGACGATTGCAAGGGCAAGTTATTATTTACGATCAATCACAGAGGCCGTGTGCCTTAAACAAAGTTGTTGTTGTTTTTTTTAAAAAAGAGTCTTTATTGCTCTGTCTATATTTTTGTGTCCTCACTCAAGCTCAGAACAACACACATTGTCTGTAACTCTACATCAGTAACTCGGGCTATGCATTTCTTGGCATTGTTGGGCTAATTGGTAGAGGGGGCCTTGACATATGTTAAAAGCAAAGTGACAATACTCAAAATGAAGTTATTCAATTCAGTTTAAACTAGAACATCGCTGTGATCCCAACCAGCAAGGGTATCTCCCTGAAAAGTCCCCAATGCCCTACATTGTGCAATCAATCCCCCTGATCGAACTCCTCAAATTAAATCTGAGGTTATGTCCACAGTATTTTTCATTTAAATAAAAGCTCCATGATCGGGGTAAAATATGAACTGTTAGAGGAAAATATGATGTATACATGTTAGATCTCCTCAAGTCGATCAACGGTTGAGTAATTATGGCCTGAACGCTCCTGGAAAAAACATTGGAAATATACAAATGACCCTTCCCAAAATCAATCTAGTTCTTAATTCAAACCAACCGTTGTGAAGATATGGCCTGAAAATTTTTGAGATAATGCTCCCCCTATTGTCGAGAATATACAACCAAAACTTCCCAAAATCAATCAGCGTTTCCTCCCACAAAGGTTTATGTGGGTATAAAATTTGAAACTTATCCATAAAATTATTTTCTTGAGTTATTGTGCCAAAACAAAAGATCTGCGGTGGATGAGGCGGAAGTGATGATTCCATTCCATCGGGGATATAATTAGGCGAGACAACGAATGAAGTAAAGATGAATGTTTATTACTAGATTATATGTGATAATCAGTCTGTCAAAAAATCTCTCGGACTCTTAACAGATATTTTGATCGGAGCTGTGATATGGAGATGGAGGCAAACCTTACACTAGCATGAAAGCAGCCTAATTAGACTTGCTGAGTCGAATTGTGACTCAGCAAGAAATACAGTGCGGTATGAAAGGCTACATAATGCAAAGGACTGGTCTTCCTTACTTAAGTTTCACTAGATCTTGATATTCTGGTCCGGGCAATAAATCAAATGTTTAAGTTATCTACAATGATCTACAATCTGGGACGTTTTTAAAATCTGTTAATATTAGAAAATCTTCTAGTATGTAGCTATCTTTCCTCACTTTGCTTATTCAACAGCATCTACTCTTAGCACAAGCTAAGGTGCAATATGTAAAACAAATAGGCTTACTCTGTCGTCCCCGACAGCAAGAGAATATCCACGAAAAGCCCCCAATTACCTTTGGTGTAGAAGCAATCCCCCCCTGATTGAAGTCCTGACATTAAATGTGACTCAAACTAACTATTTCTATGAAGTAAGCAATATGCTCTAAGATAAGGTCCCATAGTGACTCTATAATGAAGATAAATACAGTAAATTTTCTGAGCCAAGTAATAAAACAAAACAGATTATCTTGTGTGAATTCATATGAAATAAATTTAGACACAATTGGACTTATGTTTCAGAAGTTATGGGTGAGAAACTCGTAGTGTAGAACATGAAACATATAATTCTGACCGAAAAGTGTTTAACAATACATTATTTATGGTTAAATATTAATAACATTACCTCCTGAGATCCCCATTAGCCGAAATTATAGTGTGTCACCATCATTTGTGCGATTTATGCACAAGGTAAAGAAGATTTGAGAAATTACTTATATAAATCTCCCCCCAGGCCGACAGCATCTAAAATGAATTAAAATGATGTGTTCTTCACACACCCAAAAGGACAAACACAGAGCAAAGATTCAGAGTGAAAATGTTTGGAAAGAAACAACCATTACGCTGTTAAATCATGAGCCACTGGTAGTGAAGAATTACCCACACGAGTGTATACCTCTAAATCCGAGTTAAACACCCGTGTCTCGGAATCAGAGGTTACAGGCGGAGCATGTGGATGACAACGTACTTGCAGGTTCAGATGATGTCAGGGTTGATACATGTATGATTGTGTGCAGCGGTTGTAAACCATTTGTGGCCAAAACTGATGCACCCTTTAAAACTATTAAAAATACTCCACCATTGACGTCACAACAAGTGGGCCAATCGCCTTCTGTTGCTTCAAAATACCAATGCAACAAAAATTTACCATCCAACAACTCGTTTTAAGAACCTCTGACTATCATGTGCACGCAGATTAATGCACGCTACTGAAACAATGAAGGCACTGGGCATGCAAATGACAACTGCACCGATAAGACACAAGAGAAGACACTGGAGCTGCACGATATGCCGTGTATGTGCAGACATATGCTCATAGATGCATGATAATATAGGCAAGCAAGCTTCGACACAACACATATTCTTTCACAACTTTTGTAATTAAGAAACACGTGGTAATGTTCTCTCGTCTCTCCTAATCTAAGAACACCCTCCGGGTCCATTTCTTAATTTGTTTTGTTCAGGGATGAAATGTTAATTGTTTCATTTATTTGCACGAGCAAATGATAAAACAATAATTTAGTACAAAGTATAGTTTGTTCAGGTGAGATATAAAAACTGTAATGGTGTTGCAAAAATATCTCCCCCCTAGAGGAAATATAGAATACAGCCAAACACAAAAACATCAAACTAAACACAAGGGAGAATGGACAAACAACAGAATCCATATATAGCATGTCGGGACAACAAAATGAAACCTTAAAGCACAAAAGGGATGGTGTTACAATTATAGGAAGTGTGTGTGTGTGTGTGTGTGTGTGTGTGTGTGTGTGTGTGTGTGTGTGTGTGTGTGTGTGTGTATTCAAATGTACATTCATAGATGCCTTGAATGCTGCTGCATCAAACTGGCACATTTTCTCAGGTTTACAAATATTGGTTTAGACTGGAACAATAGGTAAGACTTAAGAGAATTGTTTTTAGATTGGATATTCCCGTAAGGATTTTACTTAAGCCTGGCCAATGATGCAATTTAGTTGACTACAAGCAAAATCCAATTCCATCATTCTTCTGTCTCGCCCCCTTCCTCTGTTTCAGAACTTCTTTTTCAATTTGCCTCCAATATGTAATTAAATTCAAAGGTGTTTGTTGTGAAATGGAATACAGAAGTGCTTATTGCCAGAGAAAAAAACAATAAATAACAGATGAAATAGGTCATCTATTAAATGAAATGACAGCTCTGTCCCATTTCACCCTTGCACACCCTCCCTTTCAGCCGCTATTGACTTTTCAACCTCTGTCTCTCAGTCCTCACACACCTCATTTTAGCATCGGTGCGGACCTTGTTCTCTCCTCTGTCTGTTAATAACAGTTTTGCTGGTGTGTTCCAGCATTAACTTGGACTCATGCAAAGGCCTCTGGAACACACAAACACAAAGCACAGATCACTTGGGTTTTTTCTACAACCCAAAACACCCTCTCAGACCCGCATTAACACATGCTTCCACCCACTCTCTCTCTTTCACACAGAGGCACCGATGCTCTGGAGACTAATTACCAGTCAGGTGTGTCGTCCTGTATTTATTTAGGCCAGTGACGTTCTAGCAAGCATTTATCTTTCCCTCTTTTGCTTCTGTTTCACAATCTGTCGGCTTTTGATCTCTGTGCTATTTTTTTCTGCCTTTGTGTCACCTTTTTTTCCCTCTTTGTCTTCTTCTGTGTCTGTACTGCTGAGGCAAGAGTTTTACAGGTTGTGTTCGGTGTCACATCCAATGAAAAAGTACCAAAGACAAGGGGGTGAAAGGAAGCGCTAAGCTGCATTAAAGTCAGACCGAGGCAAAGGTGTGGGTTTTGTGTCGGCCAAGTTTAACTGGGAAAATGGTGGTTTTGCAACGGTGGCAGTGATGTAGTGGCAAACAAAATGGGTGCATGGACTATGTGCTCAAGTGGTCCACCCCAGCAGAAGAATATCAATCAAAGATGCTAGATACAAATAAAATAAAAGTCCATCCATCCGTCCGATTACCCTGTGCGGGATTAAAATAGTATCCGGCATACATTGGGCGATTTGTGGGATATATCCTGGGGAAGTTGCCAGTTAATCCCAGGAGCAATGCAAAGAGAAACTAAGCAACCATTAATGCTCACATTCACACCCGTGGGGAAGTTTAGGGGTCGTTACACAGCAACGGTTTTCACATGAAACGTTAGACTTTCTTTGGTTTGCCCTTTCTATGACGACGCAAACTTTTGACTCAATCAATTTTGACTAAATCAACAGCAGGTTCTGATTTAGCCTCACAGAGTTAAATCTTACAAGCATCGTTATGGGCATCTAAAACTGGATCTTTCATCAGATGTAAAATACAAAAATATTTGTTTTGTCAGTCTGAAGTAGTTATTACTTTAACCGATTAGTCACTGAGATGGACAATAATTTGTAGAATTTCTTTATCTGTAATAATTGAACATTAATAGCATTGAAAATAGAGCATAATTTATTTCCTGGCAATTAATTATATTCATAGAAATAAAAGATATGTTTATTATTTTAACATTGAAAAAACTTAATTACTGCTCAATCTATAATTGTTTTCCTGAAAAATCAGGGATATTATAGTATCTTCATCACCACCGCTGTGTCCGTGTCCATATCCACAAATCCTTTATATTATCAAAGTAACTCATAAACTATTTCTTGGATTATTTTCTAATTTTATACCCACATAGACTTTAATGAAATGATGAACTGGATTGATTTCTGGAGAGGTTAGTTGTATACTTGCAACACTAGGGGTTACCTTTACCTCCAAATATTTTCGGGTCTTAATTTATCCACCGTTAGTCTGAAGTAGACCAAATGTAGTGTATTTACATCATCTCAAAAATATGTATATTGTAAAAATCATATTTTATTGGAATAGTTCATATTTTACATGCTAGGAGGAGCTTTTTTCTTACGAAAAACATTGTTTTCCAAACAGAACTTCACATTCAATTTGAAGCATTCAATCAGCGTGATTCCATGTGTTGTACAGTGGATTTGGGGCTATTCTGGGATATTCAAATGTATATAGGCTAGTTTTTAAATACTGTGATAATTTTTTACTCTGTGTTTCTGCATGTTATTGCTCATATACAGTATTTATGTGTACAAAAAGCCAGATGTGTTGACATCTCTCCAACAGGTAATTCAAAATTAACCCCCAACCATCAACAACGCTTGATCTCCTCTGTGTAGTAACAGATTTATATTACATACTTCTGCAGTTGGAGCCATAGATGAAACAGATGTGTTGGCAGTATTTTGACACGCATGCATGGTGGATAAGCATGCTTCATATGCATGAGAGAAACCCACAGCACCAGAAAGAATATTTGTCACTGCTCAACGCTCTAATTCCATATAGCATAAATTTACGACACTCCGGAAACATTGTATACCCCTCCTGATCTCTCCTACTTTTGTATGCATCTCATATTAAAATTGATCTTATCCTCATACTAACTTTATCATCAAACAATGACAGCCTGAGTAAATGAAAAACAGATGCTTTAAATATGTTGTATTTAAAGAAACTAAAAGGTCACTGAATATTGACCGACCCCTTAAAAGCTAATGTCAAAAACTACTGATGCGGGGTTGTCACATTGATTAGGACGCAAATGCAAGCCTCGTAGAACAGAGGTTCCCCAGAATCCCCAGCTTTCAATCAAATGTCTTTAAAATCGAACAGGAGTCGGATATGTCACTAATACGTATTACAGATGAAACATCGACAACTGGATGGAAAGCTGGGGATCTTTTCTTTCAGAAATGGTGTTTCTGAAAGAAAAGATCGCTTGCAGGTGATCAAGAGATGAAGAAGCAGGAATGACCCGGAGAGCCAACCAGACAGCCTGGAGACACACAAACACAAAAACATCACACATACATAGACACTCTCACACACACACACAGAGACATGGGGATAAGGGAAAGATGGGGGAAACATGAGGGAGAAGAGGGAGACATACCACTGATCCTGACAACCTAACTCTGTTAATAAGTGTGTAAATCTGGACTAGATGCTCAAAGCCCTGAAGTTGCTTTGAATTGGCTGGTAGGTCTCACTAGTAACACACTATATCACAATCAAAAGAACAACAGAACAAAAGAATATGATCAGACTGACACAAAGATTTTTCTAAATTCCTGCAAACAGAGAAGACCTGAAGCAGTACTGTGGCTGAACCTCTGAAATTCCTCCCAGAGCCCAACGAAGACTCAATCAGGAGGTATCAAAAGATCGAAAGAAAATCTAAGACACTTCCAGCCTCTCTCACCCCACTAAAGATTAGTGATTGTAAATTCACTAGTGGCAAGACATTGGGCAAAGCTGCAGCCATTGGAGAGTTTCAGAACATTAAGGGTCAACTGAGTTTTGCCATGATGGCTAATTAAATGTATTATTATTATTATTATTATAAACAATGGACAGATAAGCTGCAAATATGGATACTGAACTGTTTTGAATACAGTCACACCTGTCATAAACCAATGGAATGCCGGTTCACTGACTCAAAACATTAGGTCAAGATAAATCTTGGGTCTACCTCTTTATCCTGAAACCCATTGAAATGTATTTTCTTACCCATGTGCAGGAATGCCCATGAAGAAAATTTGTCCGGTAGTTTTTCATGCGATCAAATATAGACAAACTAGGGAGAAAATGAGAGTGCATTTTTTTTTCCCTGAGGCAAAACCTTTTTTTCCGCTCCAATTAGCACATTGACATGTCACAACAAATGGCCTGGACATTAGCATGGGAGCTAACAAAAGGCCATCGACCTGGGAAATGTTATGCTTGTTAATTGGTAATCAATGCTATGCTAAATAGTGGAAGGTAGCTGATAATGTGCCTATCCAGAGAGCAGAGTATAGGGTTATTGGTGTGAGAGAGAGGAAATGGGGAGTTTCCTGCTGTGCCAAAAGAGAGAGAGGGGGTCATGCAGCTGATTTAGTCAATTTGTTGTTGTCAACATTCAACAACTGTTTTGTCTCAATTTTATTTCCAACACAATTTTCCCATGACTCTTTGAGTCTATTCTGCTACTTTGTCTGTCAAAGTTCTGTTCTTATAGTTTCCACATATATATACCGATAATGATTCTTGGATTTTATTTTCCGAGAGAGTCAGAAAAATCGTCAACGTCCAAGCCCGGGAGTTAAGGGAAACAGAAACAATTGAGTTACAATGTTACTGCTGACGCCTGTCACTGGCTGATGAAAAGGGGTTTAGACTATGTTGATACTTTTAATGCTTCAGGGATTCGTTATGGGCTGCCATGACCTGGATTAAAAAACTGAGGCGTATGCCCTGGATTAATTGTATGTGATCAATGCAGACATTCTCTGACTCTCTCTCAATTTCCCTTTTACCCCATTTGCATAAACATTTGAATTTTCACTGTGAGAAATTCATCTACAAAATAGTGGCGCAGGCACACACGTACACACACACACACACACACACACACACAAAGGTAAAGGTTCTTCGAAGATTTATCCTGCTACATTTTTTTTAGTCTCTCTCACTCTCAAATATACTTTCACAATTTGTTCAACCTTTGAATCTTATTACTAGGAGATTAATTCTCAGTTTTCTCTGTCACACACTAGTGATTCTTTTCAAACTCTCCTATCGTTCACCTCAACTACAGGAAGTGTTGCTTCTTTTGTCAAATGAAGGTGAGGGTCCTGAGTTGTCCTGTCTTAAAAAAATGTACAAAGTTAGCGACTTTAACACAGGTCAACAGGGAGAACACAACAATAGACAAACAGATTATATTATATGTCCTATATTTTGTCTGTTATATGTTTTCTTCCTCTCTTTCGTCTTTACTGCCTCGTTCACATTATGTATCTGCTATACCATGACTGACTCCCTGAATGTCTCCCTCTCTCAACCTTACTGACACTAAAACTTTCTTCTCTCACCACAACCAGGTACCTGACTCTCTTCTCCATGTGTTGTTCCTTTCTCTGTTTCCATCCATCTTCTTATACACACAATCAAATTTACAGATTTGCAAAAAGCTCTCTGTATATGAATAATGTTATTCCACTGTGGTTCAACCTGTCTAATTGTTTCTTCTCTCCTCCTGTATTCCCGGCCTCCCCCTATGTTTATCAATAACTAATAGTGCTGGACTCACCACTTCAGCTCAGAAAAGTCTGTGTGTGTGTGCGTATGTGTGTGAATGTGCTTTAGTGCATTTATTTACTTTACAATGAATGATGCTTTCACACTCGTTCTACTACTAAAAGGTTTCAGACTACAACCGCAGGAAACCCAAAAAAGGCTCCATGTGGAGTGTCTTAGGGGAAGATTTTACTGGTTAATGTAATTTTTCTCAACGTGAGGAGTCCTACTAAAACTGTCACAATAATAGTCAAGACTTTTCTGGCTCCAGATCTGCTTTTTCATGTCCAAAATACCTTTGTTGTTGTCATCAGCCTGTTGGTCCAGGCTGATGACAAACCTTGCAAACCTTTAAAGTAAGCCTGCTGTATAAACAAACACTGAGATGTGACTCTTTAAAGGCAGTGGTGTTCAAATCTTTCAAGTGACTTGAAACTAAGCCTACTCTGTCATCTTCACGAAAGGGTATATCCATAAAAATCCCCCTATCCCCTGCATTGTAAAAGTTATCCCCCTGATTGAAAACAATGTCTTTCATGAGAAAAGCTCGTCCTTGTGAAAAAAGTATGAACAATTCCAGTAAAAAATGAAAAATTCAGACTAGAGCTCTTCACGCCGATTCATATGCACCAGATGTGGACTGTGACTAATGGTTATGGACATATGGCCGAAAAAGCAGTGCTTTTGGTTAAACAGCTCCCCCTCAGTGAGTAAGATATGAAATAAACAAGATAGATTCGCTCAAGTTGATTCTTACGTATATAATATGAACAAAATCGAACCAACCGTTGAGAAATGATTGCCCAAAAACAAACGCGCTGTAACTTTGTAACTCAAAGTTACTGCAGCCTTGGAAAAGAAAGACTGTTTCAAACTGTGCACTCTGCATTTCCCCGTTAAGTATTTAATAACAGTGAACAGTTAAGATTTGGTACTGGCCATGAACCTATGATCAGAGCGACTCTCTAAATTAGTTTGTAGCTCAGAAGAATTATCATCATCTGTTGTTCAGACTATTAAACATGCATGAGAAGGATCATGTGAAAGTCTAGAATAACTCCCCAAATAAAGTTGAAAAGGAAAAGCCTGTTACTATTCATTCTTTTTTCACTTAGAGGACGTGAAGAATTGATGGATGACAATTCTGCTTCGAACATGCACCTTCTTTCAGTGTGTGTGTGTGTGTGTGTGGCTGTGTGTGTGTGTGTGTGTGTGTGTGTGTGTGTGTGTGTGTGTGTGTGTGTTCGTGGTGCATTTATCTGAGGAAGCAGCTCCTTAAATTCAATCAGCCCTTTTCCTTTCCCTGGCGGTTGACTTTCAGCCACCTACCTTCCATTTTGAGACTCATGGCTACTTTTATGCAGATAGACCATTCATTTTTCTCTCTCTGTATTCCCTAGTCACTCTTTTCCTCGCACATTGACTTTTCATTTGTCTGCGGCGGCATGTTTGTGATTTGTTATTTCTCTTTCTGTATCTCTTTGTCTGGAGGCCTTGTTATTGAGGCGCATAAGCATGCACTTCCTTGTTATTCCAAAATTGTCACAACATCTCTTCCATCTCCTTCAAAACTCAATGACAACAAGAGAAACAAACACAATTATGATACTGCCTTTTAAGAACGGCTAAGCTTTGAAAAGTGACTCTATGACATTTGTTCAAACAAGGAAGTGAGGGATTAAACAGACAGAAGGATACGACTTGGAAATGAATTCTCTCAGTTTCTCAATTACATGGAAAAAAAAAGATAAAGCTGGCAAAACCAAAAACCAAATGCATCATATTAACATTCAGACTTCAAAATTGAGAGGTATATATTGCGAATGACTAATGACAGAAAATCTGTGGATTTCACAAACTCTAAAAAATCTATCAGTAAAGGTGCAAGTCAATGCCCTGCTACTTCCATGAATTTATTTCTTGGTTTTGACTTTTTGCCTCCACCACAGACATTGTATTTTGACTTTTAAATTGTTAATCAAATCACTAACCTGCATATGCTCTGTCTTGGTGTGCCGCTTCTAACTGTGTCATGGATAATTGTGGTTGTGGCTGATGATGCTGCTGAGGCTCATGAATGATGAGAATGATGGATCTCGGAGTACTAGGGGGGATGGGGAGGTCGAGGGTCTGCGAACCAGCAATATGCAAGAAATAGATGGATGGAAAGGGTCATTCTTCAAGACAGCAGCTGAAAATGATGGACTAAACATGCAGGTGTGACAGTGACTGAATGAATGAGGCTACATGAATGAGTGTAGCTCATATCAATGAATGCCCAATAGGCCGTGTAGCAGGTGACTGGAAGCGAGCATGTGTGAAAGGGGAGGATAACAGATGGCTATGAGTAGTAACAGAGGCCCCAGTGTACCAGAGGATAGTGTTTCTGATTGAATTGAGATTTGCTAGATCTCCATTTTTAAAAGTTCAGCATAAGTTTGCATATTACCAAAAACTATTTTTTTCAAATAAAAACTTTTTCTTCATATTCCTATATTACATGACATTGTCAACTGTGATTATTTGCAAACAACTGCATGACCATGATCATGAGCTGTAAGTTTGGATATTCAACAATGACAAAAGAAAATCAACAGGAATTGCTTTGTCATTGAAATGTAGCAGTTACAAGTCAGAAAAAATTGAAAATTAAGTTTCAAATAAGTTAAAACCGAGCCATCAGAATCCGGAATGATGTTTTAATTGAATTTACCTCAACTTGTTGCCATCCACTGGAAACAGTGAGCTTTTTTAGAATGATAAATGAACTATCAGTTAGAGCACACCGCTAAAGATCCACAACAAAGCAAGCCAAAAGGTACTTGGCTGAAAAAAATACTTCAAATGAATAATTGAAAAAAGTTTCATTTCATTATGTGTTTTTATTGTCTTTCCGCAAACCATAATTTATCCTGAATAACAAATAAAGTTGGATTTGAAGTTGAAGTCATCGAATGGCTGCCTATGTGACTGTCCTCCCCGATACATAAGGAAATGTTGGTATTTTTACCATCTCGTGTGTGACAGCTGCTAAAAGTTGTGTCTGACATAGTGCTATTCTATGTCTCATCAAAGAAAAATCAAAAGTCCAAACCTCCTCTTGTCGTCCTCTCCTCTCTCACTCACTCACTGCTGCCTCCACAAAGTGACCTGTCTGCCCGCCACTCTAATCGACAGTAAGTGTTCTGATGCCGGAGGTGTAAAGACATAAAGTGTCCTCACATTTACTTGCCAATTGACTCCAAGAACAGTCTGTGATAAATGCAGGCCTGTGTAGACTGTAAAAAATCCATATAATTTACTGTAAACTACCAGTAGCTGTGGTTGTTAGAATATTGTTATAAAAATGACAAAATGAAAAAATGAAAGTCACCCTGTACAAGACATAACTATAAATTACCAATAAGAAAAGTTATTGAGTCAACTTGTTTACAGATACATAGTTAATTACATAAAATGACAGATTGATTATTTTTTCGAAACTACAAATCCACTTTATTTCAAAATTATATACCACATAAAATATGAACCATACTTTAAGCCTCTTTTTACTGTAGAAATGATGGTCATATACTTGCTTTATGGTTAAAGTTGGTAATTTAGTTATAAACACAAGCAAATCTGTCATTTAAACATTTTTCCTTAAATTTTACCAAAAGTTTATATTTTCATAGTAAAATTATGTGTTTTCTATATATTCTGACCGTAAATAATAAAGTTATTTACTTTTTGGTTATTTAAGATAATTCCGGATATGTACTATAGTTATTAACTTTTTCGAATTTTACAGTATTTCACTGTTTCCATTTGACAGTAATTTCTACATTCTATTTTTACATTGTACTGTTGACATAATATTGTTTTTTCAAGATGATTTACAGTAATGTCTTTTATCATCTCAATATTTTTTACATTTACATTCTGATACATACAACTCTCGGTTTTTTACTTTAAATTATACAAGTGCTTTTTTGGGTTATTTTACAATGTGTACCTGTGAAGTATAGACTGACCTTCCTGATAGCTGAACTAAGCTTTATATTTGACCAACGGTATTGGCAGAAGATGGATGAGTGACACATAAATGCAAACACACAAAGGGGCCAGGAAGGAAAAGTCTTAATATCACTTTTATATCTCAAAGTTTTTGTTCATTTTGTTAGACTCTTCTTTCTTCTTTTTTTCAAGCCCCCCCCCTCATCCACCTCCTCTCTGACCCTGATAGTTTGATTGACAGGGTCGCTGGGATGAACAGGAAAATAAACCTGCATGCTCATTTCACACTGTGGCTGGACCACTTACCGTCTTATATTAGGGGTGTGTTGCATTGTGGGAGCTTGGCATGTGGCCTCCGAAAATGTTTCAAGGATACACACGTGCAAACACTATAAAACCCACACACAATTACTTTAAGCGATCAAACTCTCAGCTCCTCTACGGTTGCTTTCTGAGTAGTGAGGGAATGGATATAAACCAATTTCCCCTGGATGGAGATACAATGCGCTCCTCTGTTACTCACTCTTTATTCTATTCATCATCTTTCCTAACTCCTACTTCTCTCACCAACTCTTATTCTTCCCCTCTATTCCCCTCTTTTTCCCTTCTTCTCCATTAACTCTGCATAGCTACACACACACGCACGCACGCACGCACGCACACACACGCACAAACACACTTGGATACACCCACACTCACACACATACAAATACACTAACCCCACCTTACTCTGAGCTGTCAGGAGAAGATGGGGGTGAGGTGAAGAGCTTGGCCTTCTGGGAGTTTGTGTTTTATTTTTTTCTAAAAGGCCTGAGTGGGCCAATGGTCTCTATAGCTGACTGACTGGATTTGATACCTGGCCTGATTCAGTCACTCTCCCAGCTCCACCCAGCCCAGATCGTCATGGCAGTGATCAAATGCCCTTGTGTATAATATTAGAGGCTAAATATATGCGAACAACAGTCCCAAATGTGATGTCTCGTTGGACACAGGAAGAGTTGTGTGTGTGTGTGTGTGTGTTGTGCGTGCGTGCGTGCGTGTGTGTGTGAAGGGGAGAGCATCCGACTCTGCCAGTTGGGAAATATCTTTGGAAAGGCCTCCGTGAGCTACTGCCATATGTCAGAGGTTTTTAAATATATTGCAAAGGATAAAATAACACTTACTGAATGTGCTAGGCAATAATTCTTTTGGGTTTCGGCTGTCATTTCTGTCTGGAAAAATGCTTTTTTCTGCTAAATATCTATTGTTATTTATATCATATGTATCTTTATCGCTGAAGTTAATTCCACCAAAATGAGAGGAGATACAAAATGTTGACCATTATAAATAATAAAAGGTTATTAAACGATTGAAAAAGGCATTCACCAAACTCAAAATGGACTGAGGATTGACTTTTCTTTTTAAAGAGTTGATCAAAGTGCGTTAGTGACAACATTGTGATATCTCTGCCATGACAGCATGAATTATATCAAGACCCTGAGGCTTATCTGACTAAATCGATTCAACCTCATTAATTTTATTATTAGTCTTTCCTTTTCTATAATGGAAGGGCTTTTTTCTAGTCTAACAACAAGTTTGACTTAGGTTAATGTTTTCAATTTGAACAATTAATACGAGCAAAACTGTATTCTGATTAATGACAATGTTGATGGCACATACCGTTATTCAATTATTTCTAGCACAACTGTCGGTTAGACAACACTGTCACAGCAATCACCCACCCTCACCTTTACTGTGTTTGCGCAGGCGTGCGAGAGAGAGAGAGAGAGAGGAGAGAGAGAGAGAGAGAGAGAGAGAGAGAGAGAGATGAGAGAGGGAGAGAGAGAGAGAGAGAGAGAGAGAGAGAGAGAGAGAGAGAGATGAGAGAGAGAGAGGAGAGGAGAGAGAGAGAGAGAAGAGAGAGAGAGAGAGGAGAGAGAGAGAGGAGAGAGAGAGAGCTGGAAGATGCTTTACATGATTTCCCAACAGAATGTGTAACAATGCCAGATAAGACACAAGGATATTTGTTGTCTGTGATACCAAATTAGACAAGTGTCCAGGTTTTTTTTTTCTTTTTAGTGTTTAATTAATTAATGATAAAAAAAGTGTTGAACCTCAAATTAAAATATATATTATTTATATATTATATATAAATATAGTGAAAATTAGGAGATGGAGATGGCAAGAGATGCTAGGTGGGCATTTCATTTTACCACGGACAAAATAACAGCAACACCTACTAAATATATCTTTTGTTATCATTTCTGAAGGTTGTTCTTTTAGAGATGTAATGTGTTGCCCTCTAAACCCAGTTTCAGGGGACGTTAAGGAGCTTTTATTGGGCTTTACTCACCCTAGAGCATCTCTTAATATGCTTCTTTAGACTTTCCTTTTAGCCTTCCACTTGACTCCCCATCCTCTCATCTCTTTAGCATATTTAACTAGAAGAGTCTGATAGCAGAGGATTGGCCTTTCATCACTGCTCCATTCTTGCCCTCTCCTCTTCGCTTTAGTTTCCTCTCCACCTCTCTGTTCTCTCCACCAACCAGTTTTTTTCCCCTCTATTTGTTGTGATAAATGACTGTTAGATGTGATTTCCCCAGGATCATATCTCTCTCAGGGCCAAACACCATAATTAGACGGTATGATTAATAATTCATTCTATTTCTCCCTTTCCGAGTCTCTGTCAGTGTGTGTGTGTATGTGTGAATGTGTGTGTGGGCATAATTCCATCATACAATAAAAAAGCCAGAGATTGAGTTGATTTCGATTCCAAAGCAGAAACAATAAAAATAATTCTAATAAAAACGAGTCCAGCGGAGACACATTGATACTTACATATTGATAAATAAATATATAAAACAAACAGGAAAAACCTGAGTTCAGAACAAAATAAATTAAGATTTTAATAAAAAACAACAACAATTACAGTTTAAACCTCAAATAAATAAAAAAGACAAAAAAAGATAAAAAAATTATTCAGCAGCCAATCCTTCAACATAAGTGACTTACTTCAATTGAAGTCATTTCTACACCAACTGAATAATTTATGGGCACATACTAGTAAGAAAAAGATTAAGATGTTACTATAATAACCACTACTTCTAATAATGATCTAATAAATAATAATAATGTACCAAAAAAAATAATAATTTAATGTAATACTAATGTTTATTTATAAATAACAAAGTTATCATTACAATCATTAATTAATACATTAATAATATAAAGAATTATGTATACTATATTGATCACCTCAAAACAATTCATATTCACCACATTTGGACTAAATCGGACCAATTCGTTTTGGAGATAAAGCTCCCCCTACTGTAAGAAATATACAACCCACCCAACCTTTCCCGAACTCTGTCCACTTCTTTCTCACACTAAGGTCTATGTGGGGGTCTATGAAAGTGATCTATGTGACAGTTTTTGAGTTTTGTCCAGGAAACACTCTTTTATTTATTTATTTATTTATTTATTTATTTTTTAAAGGTCCCCTGGTGAATAAACTAAAAAGAACTAGAATGTCTACTAACAAGATGTGTACTAAATAGATCTCCTTGAGTATTCTATTTCGTATACATAATTCGTATTCACATACTTTGGACTAAATTGGGCCAACAGTTTGAAAAAAAAACAGCATTTTTCAGAAAAAGCTCCCCTTAGTGAGTGAATTTTTTATATGTATAATCAAAGTAAATTACTTATACAAAACACACATACAAGACAGATCTGCTAGAACCAAATTTGGACTAAATTTATGGCCCGAAAACTTTGAGATAAAAATCCCCCTAAATGGAATTGTAGAATTGACCTTTCCCCATATAAATCCAGTTCTTCCTCGTATTAAGGTCTATGCCATAATAAAATCTGAAAATGTGTCATGAAATAATTTTTGGGTTACAGTCCTAGCACTGTGGGGCACACACAGACACGGTGGACGCAGAGATGATGATTTAATATTGTCCCTAACTTCTCGGGGATATAATAAAATGCTGATGATAGAATCCCACAATGCAGATAAAAAGCTGTCAGGCTCTGTTAGATTTTCATACTGCAAATTGATACTACGTATAGGGACGGGTAGGCCTGAGTCAATAAATCTGCAACGTCCCAGCGGTCTCTTTCAATTGGACCAAACTATACAAAATCACACATAGCCCCGTAACAACAATAACTTAAACATTTAAAAGAAACAATAATTCACACAATAATTGGAGGATATTTACTGGATTTGTATGAACAAATGTTCACCCAGACACACCCAGAGATTGTTATTAATAATAATAATAATAATAATAATACATTTCCCTGAGCAGTAGCTTGGAATATCCCGCCTCTATATTCTTGATGGTGGTGGGGGCTGATGACTCTGCTGAGGCTGATGAATGATGAAACTGATGGATCTTCGAGGACTAGGTGGAGGTGGGGAGTTGGTTGGCGTGCAAACCAGCAGCATGCAAGAACTAGATGGATGGAGAGAGTCATATTTAAAGACAGCAGCTGATGGTGATTGGGTGGCGATGAGGCTAAACATGCAGGTGTAACAGTGATAGAATGGATGGGGCTACATGAAAGGGTGCAGCTCATATCTATTAATGCCCCTGGACCTGAAGCAGCTAATTGAGACCAAGCTTGCGTGAAAGGTGAAAGAGTGATATTAGCAGTAACCTTGGCCGTACTGTGAGGATAGTCTCTCTGACTGAACTTTCGCTACATCTCCCTTTGACTACATATATACAACTAATAATAATAATAATAATTTGACATTAAGCCATTTCTATATGCATATATTCTCCCTTGAGAATCCACAAGCTTCAAAGTTGTATACTGTACATGATATTTATTTTTTATTCTTGTATAGGCTCAATTTTTCTTTGATTTACTTTCCTTTATACAAAGAACATTTTTGTCATAACCCCAAAAGAACTAGAAACATTTCTGGGAAAACTGACTAAGATTGGAAGTAACATTGGATCGACAGTGGAAAACATACCGTTTCCTGTTACGACTAGGTGGTGCTACAATAATTTTTTTTTAAATTTTTACATTCAGACGTCTTAAGGATGCGACCAATAACCAATATGTGCATTTTGGGACAGATTGGATCATGGCCGGAGGAGATATGACAATTCAGTGTTTTATGTTGAGACACCAAAGTTTGCCATCCCACTCCGTCTCGACCATTCGTCGAAAGCTCTAGCTTTCGATAACTTTTAATCATTATGGCTTTAGGATAGCAATGACTAAATTTGAAGTTGATCGGGTTAGTATTCTAGAATGAGTTTTAAGTACAATGCCTGCAAATGTAGAAAAACATGATATCATTTTGGATTAAATTCAACCTGGACAACTTCCCGTTGACTTTAGGTCATGGCTTCAGGGGGCTTTTGGGGGCTGCTATATTTAATTATGATAGGGGACGTTGTTGAACCATTTCACCAAAATACTTTCACAAATTCATATCTGATCACATAATTTCTGATCGCTGACAAGTGTTATAAGTTGAATTTTCTTTGGGAAAGTTCTGTTGTATTTTTCTGGAGAGCTTTTATCTCCAAAATTATCAGATCATAATTTCACAATCGTTTTGTCCAATTTGGTCAAAATTTGCTGCATATTAATTGACTCAAGAAGATCTACCTTTTAAATATTGTGATCTCACTTTCTCATTCTAATACTTCATATTTTACTCAGGGAACCTTTTTTCATCAAAAACACTTCAAACAAAACTTTTAATTTATTTATTTAATTTGAGGGGTTCAATCGGAGGGATGGCTTGTACAACAAAAGGGATTAGGGATTTCTCCGGCAAATGCCATGGCTCTCATAGTTCTATTGAGGTAAATATTTTAAAGCAAGGCCATGAAAAAAATTATCTCATAAAATGTTTGCATATTAAATACTTTGCAAGAGTGTTGAAAAAAAGATTCCACCATGCACACATGAACGCAGCCTTTCCCACTGTAGTAATGTGGTATGTGTGAAAAAAGATAAATATCAGCATCTCCCTTAACCCAGCTGCGTGTGTAAATAGATAAGATGAATAGTTGTGCATGAAAGGTTACTTCAGTCATTTACTAGGGATTGCTTGTAAAAGATGATTAATTTCTGAGGCAAACAGCACCACTCATTGATTTAAAAATGCAAATTCTACCTGCTGCTTATTTTAGGAGCTCTTACATGGATCTTATGTGATAGCACTGCAACACAGACCCTTTTATAGGACAGCTTCTTTTTTTTCCTTTCAATAACCAAAACCATGGCGGCAAAATGCCCCACCCACAGGTGATTCAGATAGCATGTCAGGATTCCTCGAGCAGGGGGCTTTTAGAAAATAAGTTGGCGGAATGCATATGATTTACCTTTCGGTCACATGGTATATCTCCTTTTGCCCTACCTCCTCAATATAAGAACTTTTTTTCTTCTTTAACTTTGCTGCTACTAGCTGCTTTTTACATCTCCCAGCTGTCAGTCACACCTATAATCTAGTGAAATGTCACATGTGTCCAGTCCTAAAGCTGAGCTGGGTCCATTTATAGACCCTGACTCAGTGCTGTTAGTTCCAGCGCTGCTAGCTCAGAGGTGAAACACAATGACCCCCTCTTACACCTTCCTAATGTTTACAGAAGGGTGAGGTGCACCATAAGAAGTGCCACCTTGAAAAGGCTAGAAAACGGTTTTTCTGTCATTCCATCCTTCTTACTACTGTCTCCTTTCAACTGTACCTAAACATATTTCTTGTCTACATTCTTCTTCATTCTCTTTCTATTTGTCTAGTTCCTTCTCTCTGCTGTGTGGTATTATGAGGTGAGTGTAGACATCAGAGATATTTTGCGTTAAAATAGCGTGAAGCACCCCAATATTATTAGCTTTATTTCCTATTTCCTTTTTTTAATGGATATGATTAAAAAGAAACAGCAAAAACCAGAGTTTTCCACAGCACATGTCTTCTTTAGCAGTAAGGGCAACATTTGTCCTCAACCTTTATTGAATTTATTTATTTTTTTACCTTTCTGCCCCCACATATAAAACAACTTTGATTATTTATCCTCACAAACAAATTATTATAGATCGTTCTTCTAAATTGAAGAAAGTATTGTAACTAAATATAAATAGTTATTAAACAGTGGGCATCCTGCTGACGGGAAGTCGTGGCCAGGTTTTATTTGCTAACACCACAGACAAAAAATAAAATGAGGTAGACTTTATGGAGGCCATTTTGCATATTCAACAGTTAATGCTCACAGTGGGAGTTGAGTCTTATGCAGGCAAAGAGCCACAAGAACCCCGCTCAGCTCTTCCTCCTCCTTGTTAATCACTGTGGGGAGCGGATTGAACATTTTCATGAAACACACTGTGCAAGAATGTCTACATTTTCATAGCAGGTACATGAAGGGAATCCTTGTAAACTCAGCCAGTAGGAATCTCCTCAGAACAATTTCAGCTTTAAGCGACGGTATTTAAATTGTATCATCATGATGGTTGGTATATTATATTTTATTGAACTACCTCTGCCCGCCGTTTGATTTTATATCAAACAAAATACAGTCATACAGACTTTACAAGAGGATTGCGTACACCTGTGGCACCTGTATCCTCAAACCACTTTAGTTTGACCTTTGACCTAAATTTACAGTCGGGGTCTTAAATTTAAAATCATTACTGCATTTAAATACAGTTGAAGTTGAGAAAGATTACTCCATGTAGTCAAACATATATTAAGTAAGGGATATTTAGATATACATTAAAAAATGTAAGATATGACATTTCTTCAAATTAAATTCAAAATACTATTCATTTGGAAATTTTATTCAATACATTTATTCAACCATTAACCACCTTTCTTGTTCAGGGTCAGGTTCAGACAGTAAACAAACTGGATCAAGTTGATTCCATGCATAAAATCAGATGTGACTAGTCTATTTGAAATTTTAGACTCAGATCTGACTTTCAAGGCCCACATCAACAAGGTGACCAAAACCTCATTTTTCAACCTTATAAACATCGCCAAGTTGCAGCATATTAATTTAGACAGGTGCAGAAAAGTTGATTTATGCCTTCTTTTCTAGTCGACTGGATTACTGGCCTCAAAGAAAACATTAGAGAATCTCCAGCTCATCCAGAACTCTGCAGCTTGGCCGTGAACCATAACCAAGAGGAATTAGATCGTCAGCCGAGCTCAAGCTGCTGTGCACCGGTTACCTGTGATATACAGGATTGACTTTAAGGTCCTCCACCTCATTTACAAATCTATGAACTAGGTGGGCCACAGTTACAAGGTTTAGATAGTTATGTTTTTAAGAAAAAGCTTAAAACATTTCTACTTGCGTCAGCCTTTAACAAGTTCCTGAACTTGTCCGTTCTCCTGCATTTGTACTTTTTGTAGCATTCTGTCTAATTTATTCTATTTTTATTTTCTGATTTAATTTTATTTAATGGCTTTCTACAAAAATCTGTGGAATGTTACCTACACTAATGTTTTTATTTTTATCTTCATTTAAATAGTATGTAAAGCACTTTGGGCTGCATTTATTGTATGAAACGAGCTGTACGAATAAAGTTATTATAATCATTATTATTCAAGCTTACATTCACACCTACGAGCAATTCGGAAACACCAATTAGTGGGAGTTGGTAGTGATAAACATCATGTCTGCTGTTTAGTGTGTTTATGTATGTTTAACTTAAAATAGTAATCTTCCACAACTTAGACTCCATTTATGTAAACTAATGATTTCAAATAAAGACTGTTATTGTAAATGTAAATATATATACTGCATCCATTTATGTTTCTGTTTTAATGCAACCTAACCTGTTCTGGTTCAAAAATTTGAGTTAAGAGTGTCGAGAAATGGTAAAAATACTCCAATAAATAAAAAAAAAATCCCAATGCTTTTCCTGCAGGACCAGAAAATTCACACCACAAAAGGTGGGTCTTGACCTCCTCCAACAAATATGGTGAAACAATCCGGAAGGAGAGATGGATGTGATGTCTAGCATTGCATTAAATCGATATTTGGTCACAGACACTGAGGAGAGGTTAGAGTGTGCTTCTGTCTGTCTGCATGAGTTCAAGAAAGAGCGAGCCATGGTGTCATTTTAGGATGGACTACGTGCTGACGGCACATTGACGACTGCACTTTGATTTAATGTGTGAGTTTTAGGTATCTTAGGATTTTTCACAGAGCCTCCAAAGAGCAATATTGTGTGAGTTGTTTGGGAAAGAGTAATTTAAGCACAAAAGGAATAGAGTGTAAATTAAAGCAGACGTGTTTTACAGCCAGTTGAATTCTGTCTGCTAATGTTTCGCTATGTTTCTTTTTTCTTTTAAATCAGCGTCTTAATTACCCCCACATTCTGACAATAACACCACGCAATTTAGTAGAAAGTCTTATTTATAACCACCAGGAATGATACCTACTGATTGAATACCCATTTTGTTCACCTTCTAGGAACAATCTAAGCTCATTATGTTTAACAACACAGATTTATAAAAAGAGAAAATAAATGAATAAAATCCAGCCTTTTTCTGTCGTCAGATTGTCTAACTAAAAGAATAACGGTATAATTACCCCAGGTCTCATCTGGATTTACTCATGATTTACCACGAGTACTGGAACAGCTCATAAAAAGTGATTATCAGGAGGTGGATTGCAAACTTTACCATTACTTTAATAGTTTTTCCTTCCCCGACATGAAAACAAATTCTCCAGAGCGTTTAGAGCAAATGTCAAAAACAATACAAATTACTCTCACCAAACTTCATGCATATTTTAATCATATTAGGTAGGTGTTTCTTTGGAAATTTGAGTCTTATACAAATTTGTATTTGGGTTTATTCAGTGGAAATGTGATTAAACATGGTCATTTTGTCCGTTTCATAAACATTTTTTCTTCACAAAACCTCATACATATTTTAAATAAAGGAAATAGTTGTTTCTCTTGATATTTTGAATGCAATTTGGTTGTTTCCATGGAAATGTGATCTTTAAAATGTTTTCTGAATATCTCATTTATTTATTGATTTATTTAACCTTTATTAAACTAGTCAGTTCCACTGAGACCAAGTATCTCTTTTAGAAGGAAGACCTGGCCAAGAGCAGCAGCAACATAGTTTCAGTAAGAAAAACAATTAACAAACAGACAAAATTTAAAACTACATGTTTTGTTGCAGAAAGAAAATGTGGTAAGTCAGGAAATTTCATCAAATGTTAAAATTAATTTAAGGTCAAAAAGGTTTGAAAATTAATATTAGTTTATAATTATTCCATGAATTGCAAAGTAAATCAAGAACGAAAGTTATTTGTCGGTTATTAGATTCAGATATTTCCTCTTAAAGAGAAAATAAGTATAGACAGAACATATAGGTTGCAGAATCATATTCTAACAGCTTTTGCTCATAGGTATGGGATTGTCTTCAGATGGAATAACTGAATAGGCATAATGAAAGACAACAAGGAATAGCTACAGTAGTTGTCTTTCAAGAAGCCCTGACTTTGCAGTGCAGAATTTATCTTGTGCACACAAGATGAAAAAAAAAAAATTCCCGAGGGACATCATATGTTGAAATCATCATATTTTGGACTTAATGAGTTCTTCATAGATATGTGAAAACGAACACCAGGAATTCACTTATTTACTGCACATAATCTGTATCTCATCAAAATGATCATTTTTATCTCAAGGGTGCAACGGGAGATTCTTAGAACAGATAGTTGATCGCGGAGTTACACTCACTCGTAGTCTCATGGCTTGTTTTCGATTACTGACTCAAATTGGGCCATAGTAACAGAACCTATCCAAAGCTCCTCGCAGTTGGCTAAATATTCCTTTCTCACGTTCTCTGTGCTTATATCTACTGTCTTTGCGTGCCAGAAAAACAACAAAAAATCTTAAAATAGTTAAAAAAAAAGTTTTCTGGAAAAAAATGAAATAAGACAAATCATGACACTTACATCTAAGTTATGCATAAAAAAAGACACTTGTGTCCCTTTGCTGGGCCTCTCCTAAAAGCATTTGCATGTTTCCTGCTGGTGTAGACTGGAGTAGATGCTCTGTTTTGTGCTCTGTCACACACACAATCCACTTGTGCGTGTGTGTGTCAGCATGTGTGTGTGTGTGTATGTGTGTGTGTGTGTAAGGCAGACAGAATGGATAGCTGTCAGATGGAGAGAGCAGACTTTTTACTGGTTGAGGTGGGGGGTAGGTAAGTAAGAACAAGGAAGCATGAATGGGAAAAAGAAATGGCGTTGGGACGGGGATGTGGATGTTTTACGGTCTTCAGACAACTGATATGCCAGGGAAGAGCCTATTACACAGCACACAGCCAGAGCTGTTTCTGTGAGTGTCAGAGAGAAAAGAGAGAGGGAGGGAGGAAGATGCATGCATGCATATTCTACCCACTTGACTACATAGTTAATACAGGCCAGGGAAATTAATGGTCGCTGGCATCTGGGCCAGTAGAGATGGGTATATGATGAATACATGACAATAATCAGTACCCAGAGGAATTGTCCTAAAGATAAGTTTGGATGTATTTATCGGTTTGGATGTGTTAATAAGACATATTGTTGGGTTTTCATGTTGTGAAGCAAAGAAAAAAAAATCATATACTCAAAAGTTTGTGGAATTTTACGAACAACAATCCATTTCCAAGAAGAAAAAAGAAAAAAGTAAAGAAATTTCAATTCAGGAAGAAGCCTGGGACCGTGTGACATAGCTGTGGCCGTGCAGACCTCGGATAAGGGGCATCATTTCAGAAATGTTTTCCATGTGTTTGAGTTCGTCAATTTTATTAGACTAATTTATTCCTTTAAGGAGAACAGAAACTTACTGGCTTATGAAAATTAGTTGTATATGAACACAACGTTTATAGTCAAAGTGTTTTGTAAAGTACTGGGCTGTTATTTTTACTGTAGAAATAGCACAAGAATTCAGTCAGTCTTTTTTATCATCTCTGTTCATATAACAGTGATAAGAGTGTCTAATAGAGAACAGATCGTACAAATGTAGTTGCATTGGTGTTTAAAATTCTGCAAAACTAAAATACTTGAAATTATAGTTGAACAGCCTCTATTTTTGAAATCAGGAGCTTCAGAGAGAGAGGAAGACACACATAGAGAGAGAAGGTGAGGTTAGTACAAGGAGCACTACGTCAGTGTCAGCGTCTCTCTCTTACGCTGCTCAGTACTATTGATCATCTCGCATCCTCTCACCTTGAGTGTGTGTTGGTGTGTCAACTAGACGTGTTTTAATGAATTGTACAGGCCAGTATTGCGGTGCACTCCGACAGGTTTACATGCAGCATACTTCAAGCTATACCTTGATGCAAAGTTATCTGTGATTTGATAGTTTGGATATACATAATAACAACATGTATTTTGTTGTAGTTGTGTGCACAAATGTGACTCCTTTGTTTCTGCAAACTCATCCCCTCAGAGTCCACTCTGTCCTCCCAGTGACAACCAGACTGTACTCCCAATAGATCTCTCTCTTTCTCACACGCACGCACACACGTACCATTAAAGGGCAAAGCAGAATAGAGAGATTCAATGGATTTTGCAAACATTTGGGATATAGTTTTTGGATTCAGTTATGAGAGACTTCAATTAAACACAAGAGTTCAATCATTGAAAATATACATGAATTAGAAATAAAACAAATTACCAGTCATTGTTAGGAACTTTAGTTGGGGTGAAGCTTGGATCCAGATGCAGACACAAGACAGCGGGGCAGAGCAGGTGCGGTTAAAATATTTAATGTACCCAAAATAAGGCACGAGGAAAAAGCAGGGGAGCAAACAGGAATAAAAAAAACACTAGGAAACAGTTTACTTTGAAAAAACACTGGTAGAAGGCTGGAACGAGTAATGACACCGGGGAACATCAAACAACGAACTGGCAACCAAGGAAAAGTGAGGACAGACTATATACACTGATTTAACGAGACAATGAGACACAGCTGGAGGGGCAACACAGGTGAACATGATGACCAATCACACAAGAGGAAAACAGAATCACAGGACAGACACAGAGAGGGAAAAGGAACACAAACCAAAAGGACGGAACTTCACAATAAAATAATAATACAAAAACACAAAGTCATGACGGCCATAGTACAATTAACCTGTGCGGCTGAAAAGATAACTAATCCTTCTTTCCTTCCTTCTTGAGGTTACTTGACGTTGAAACACATTACTGATGTCTCATACGCCGCATCAACACCACCTCTGTCATTAACTATTTAGTACTCTCTGGATGTGGTTAACTCCAGTGCCTCGTTCCACTAGAGAGTTAAAATAGCAGCTAATTTCATTCCCACTCTCTCTCTCCTATCTTTTTTTTTTCCATTTGCCTTGACATTAGAAGGTTTGGCAACTGAGAGCTGACAGTCAGTCAGCGGAGGCTAAACTGGGTTAAAAAGACTCAGCGGCTGTGTGTGTGTGGGATGGATGGTTGCAACAAAGTGTGCATTCAGGGGCTCAAATTAAGTGTGAATGGCTGATGGACTGCCAGGGTGGGGTGAAAAATACACCAAACATTCACACATTGACTTACACACTTACATGACGGGTTGCCTTAAAGCAAGCTGACAGGGTATGTCTTCGTCAGTGCGTTGCATCGCTGTGTCAAGCTGTCACACACACCTTCTCTCTCTTTCTCTCTCTTTCTCTCTCTCTCTCTCTCTGTCTCTCTCTCTGTCTCTCTCTCTCTCTCTCATGCACGCGCAAACACAGTAAAGGTGAGGGTGGGTGATTGCTGTGACAGTCTTGTCTAACCATTGGTTCCGCCTGGTGTCGTCTTGCCTTCACTTCAGTTTCTCTGTCTCCTTGTAACAGATTACACATCTCTGACAGTTGCGACAGGGTGTGCGTGTGTTTGAGGAACAGTGTGTTCATTAGACATCCTGAACTCTGATTTATGTTATTTCATCTTTTTATCCCTCCATCACCTTTGATCTCTTCTAAAGTAGTTTAAACTCCAACAGATTATAAGATAAGATAAGACTTTCAGGGCGGCTGTGGCTCGATGGGTAGAGCGGCCGTCTCCAAAATCAGCTCCACAAGGGGCTGCCCACTGCTCCCTCACGGATGGGTCAAATGCAGAGAAATAATTTCACTATGTTGTACTGTGTATTACTAATAAAGGATTCTTCCTTTTTATGTCAGTAATATGAACATTTGTGGGGCAACACAAGCTCTAACAATCTTCAGTGACATAGTACAATATTATATCATGTAATATGATGTAGGACATCGTTTAAAACACACATACACACACACTTGGATAAAAATTACTTCTGCGACAAGACATAGGCCTGAAAGAGGGGCGATTCCCTGTGCATACGGGCGATTGGAGTCCCAGTCTCTGGGTTTAGTCCATGTGAGACTATCTACGTATGATGTATGAGGAGTGATTGATCCAAATTAGTGCTCATACCTGTTTCTCCTGCATTCTGGCACCCTAGAGCACCTCCCAGAGGGCAGGAGTTGGTACTCCTCAGGTAAAACGTGTCCATGGCGATTTTGTGGGCCCGTCTCAGGGTATGTTTGTTGCAACTGTTCTCTACAGAGTGGCCCACCACCTTGGTGACCATTCTCCGGAACCGTCAAACCCTGGTTTTCAGTTGAGCTGAAACGCTGATGAACCAGACTTGATCTTCCATATTGCGTTCTGAGTTTCCTCAAGAAGTGAATCCTCTGTTGCACTGCTGCTGTGTTCTGTTATATGCACAACAAATAAGCCAAAAAAAGTTCCTAACCCGATGCATAGGAATTCATCGTCACGGATTATATTTTTGATTGTGTATAGGCGACACCATCATTCATTTATGTGAACACAGATTCCCCCTCCTTGGCTCTTCCCTAAGTACTCATTCCTGTCGGCCCGTATGAGTGAAACCCCTCCTATGTCATAGAGTACATCTGGAGCAGCGGCATGTAGCCACAATTCAGTAAAGCAAAGAAGAGCAGCCTCGCAAAATCCAAATTCATATCTTGCGTTGGGCCTTATTTTATATCTTATCTTGTGCTCGGGCGCAGATTGGCGAGGATGATTGCAGGTAGTGTTGGCCGGAATATTTACTGCAGTAGTTTTCTAATTCCACCCCGCCTCCCTCGCTTCCTCCTCCAGCCAGTCAGCTGTCTAATATCCTTTCTGCCGGCAGGCCCCGGTCCTGGTCGCTTCTTTCTCCCGTCCTGCCTATGGTTTCAGCTTTACTGGCATGGTAGCCAGCAGCCCGGATGTGTAGTAGCTCTGTCTGCGAGTCCCATTGTGTTTCAGAGGTCCAGAAGTATGTTGCAGGTGTAGGTGAGCATAGTTCAACTCTCACTGTACCGAACCCACATGCTGGTAGACAAATGCAATGACTGCACATACAAACAAAAGTCCGATAAGGTAAAGTAGAATAAACATGATTTGGTCCATCTACCCCTTTTCCAGCTCAGGTCTACTGCTGGGAGTTTGAAAGTTCTGTGCAGTATCCGTGCTGTTCCCAGGACTGTACCCTCAAAAGTTCTACTAGTTTGGGCCTGACAGCTCCTATCACTACTGGGACTATATTATCTTTCACCTTCAACGTTCGTTCCATCTATACCTTCAGCCACCTCTACGTCACGGTCCTCTCATGCTCCTTCTCCCTCAGTTACGGTCAGCTGCGTTTTGCCATCTTCTACTCCTTATAAAATATAACTCTAATATGTCCACAACTGCACTGACATACGGTATCCATGTGTGGGCCGTTGAATTTGAAGGTTTCTGGGTTATAGGCTTACTTTTAGTCAAGCTGAGGTTGGTTTGCGTGGTCTGAGAATCCTTTGTGATTACTCTGTCAATGAGTTGCTGGTGATGAGACCCTCTCATGTTTTTTTTTTCAATGCCCCACTGAGCTTTAGCCATGCCTTTTCAACTTTCATAGATGCCTGAGAAGAGCTTCTTGAGCTGATCTTGTCAAGAAAATTTCATATTTGAAAAATATTCTTATCTATATTTTATATATATATATATATTTTTTTTTTTTCCTAGTCAGACATTCCAGCTAATACTGATCTAGTTTTAACCAGTAGCGGAACGGTTTACAAAACATCCCAGCAGAAGAACAACATTTTTTACCTAATACGCTTTTTGCTCTGTATTATTAATTTTAGAATAAGGTATATATTTTTAAATTGGCTCAATTAAATGACTAAACTACCCACTTTAATTAAGTCACTTTCATTTTCTTAATGCTTTTGGCAGAATTTTTTGATTATCACTCAAGAATATTTGGCTTCTTTCTAGTGTGGCTGTTTTTGCAGTGTGAGACTCGTTGCTGAATGTCAGCCATTAGGATGTTGACTAGTTCCTGGCCTGAGAGGTTTGTGGTCCTTTATTTTATGCTCTATGTCTGTGTGCAAGGCTTATATGTCTTCAATTACATTGCTATATAGGTTGAGACTTAAATAATAAACTTAATAAATTCCCTTTTATGACAACTAAGTGACATTTTTCAGGCGACTTCTTATGGTCTTCACCCTTAAACGTTTGCAAACTGACATGTTTTTTATTAATTGTACCGTGTTTAGTGAACATTTTAGACACAAATATGACCAAACTCTCAGTAATGTCTGGTTAAAAATCCAGCCTTTCTTTATTTCCATGCAGGGATGTGTGACTTCTGCGGGAAATTGGAGTCGTAAAGCTGTGATTTGCCCGCCAAATCCAAAAGTGTGTTAATGAAGTTTTCCAAAAGTACTGGTTTTACAGGAAAAAAAGCGAAATGCATTCCTCCTAAACTGTACCGGTATACCAGTTTTATCCTGCAAACCTAGCTGTGGCATTGTTTAGTTACCTACATCGAAATGCAGAATATTGACATTTTTGAAATTTTGCCAATTTAAAAGAGTATCAAACAATCAGATTCACATATAGTTTGATGATTGTTGTTTATAAGTCTTATTCAATTATGTAATGTGGTTCTCTCATTTCAGTTATTTTTATGCAAAACTCCCTGTTTATGTTTGGCATACAAATGGCTCTCAACCACACGCACGCACATACCCACTCCTGCTGTCAGCCACTGGCTGTGCCAGCGCTGAAGGGAAATGCTGTTAAGTGACACTTTCTCTGAGCAAAAAGAGAGAGAAAAAATCTTCACATTTTTGCTTGTCCTTCTTGCTTCTTTGCTGTGTATTCTCCCAGAGGACGTCTCTTCTCCTGTTGTCAGTGATGCATGTCTGTAGGTGTCTGTGTGTACATGGATGTGTGTATTTGTTCTCTATTGGCCTTTGAATTTCCCCTGAGACCCCCAGTTTCCTACAGTGTGTTTTGATAAGAAAACCTTTCCTCTGCTGCCTGTGTGTGTTGATGTTTGTGCGTGGTGTGTGTGTTTTTGTGTATTTATGGATCCAAATTTTGAGGATTACTCAAAGGAAGAGATTTTACACTTTTTTGCAGATAAGCAAGTAAAGGGTCAGCAACATGGCTGGAATTCTAGAGGACCACAAGGAACTGAACTTTTTCCAAAAACTAAAGGTTTGTGGAAAAAATATAGAATTCTCCATGAACATCGGCAGCACTTAATATAAAAGTTTGAAGGAGAACACGTGCGTTAAATATGCCTCCGGAGAAGACAATTCTAATCGGTTTCAGATCCTCAAAATGTTCATCTAATAATCAGGTGTTTATATTTGGCAAAGAGTGGCAGCTAGAATGAGCCCATTTAACTACAAGACTTTATTGCACAGCAAGCAGTGATCTGAGAATTTTTGCAACAGTAAGACATTTACTATTTTTGTCTCCTATCCAGATCCTTTACCCTAGAAATAGTACTAATTCACACTGTTAAATTCATCCACTACATGTTGAAGAACTGGATTCGGAACTTCACCGAAGTATCTAAGTACACATCAGCAAAATGTCTGTAACTTTTCAAAGTAAAAGTACTCACGTGCAGTATAATCCCTCTTAGTATTTAACTATTATATAGGATATTTTTGGATTAATATGACAGCTGGATTCACATATGGGACCATATTGCGACTGTAAGTGTTAAAGATTGAAGTAATATAGTTTCTGTTATTTGTAATCTGTTCCTAAACAGTCAAATGCACAAGATTATCATCAGCTGTTTATAGCATCTCTGTTCTATGAGAACCACGTTAAAACACTGAAAGATAAAAAGGAACTACAGATATATAGAGATATTTGAAGGGTATGAAAATGCAAATTGTACAGTAACTGCAGTTATCCGATATAAGTAGTGGGAAGATGTGGAAGTACTCCAGTTAGTCAAACTCGTTTTCAAGTTCAGCACTGGAGTAAATGCACTTAATTACTATTTGCCACTTCTCCTGAGGTGCCAATGTGATGAAAAAGTGTGTAGAACAAACCTATTCAATTATACTGAAACATTTTCAATTTTAACTCTCTTATAAACATTTAAGAATGCTCAAAGTAAGTATATAATTCAGCAACGTAGGGAAAAAACCTAGAGCGAAATAAAAGTGTCAAGATTAGGGAACTCCCAATTACATAACTTATGGGAATTGGCAAACAAAGGTATGAAATAAAAAACTTGTCCTGAAAATGGGGCAACAGCAATCAGAGTATCGAAAACATGATTACAAATAACATTTTCTATTTGTAATAAAAATGTCTTTAACTTAATAATGAGAACTCATCTAGTATTTGAAGAGATTCTTTCAGTCTAGATCAAACTGGTGAGCTGAAATTGCCTTCCATTGATTTGCACAGGGACATAGTAATTTATACAGAATGGTGTCTACGTTAAAAATAAGAAGAGAAGCAGTCCGTCTGCGAGAAAGATTTAATCTCCTTGAGCAAGACTGGAGTCCAAAGCTTTTAATGGATCGCTCAATAGCAAAACAGAGGAAAAAAAAAGTAAATCATCCCTCCGAATCAGCTCTGAGACTCCAGAGGTGCCAAACAAGTTACACAACAGCGTAAGAAGCTGGTCCAACCTGTATCTCACACAAGACAGTCTCTGCTTCCAGAATTGAACCTTTTCATCGATTTTATAGGCTAAGCCAGGCCAATTTCCATGATATGATAAACTTGCAGTGCAAAACTAGGCTTACACTGTCATTTCTGACAGCAAGGGTATATTAATGAAAGCCCCCACTCTTCTGAATTGTACAAGGAAATCCCCAGATTGAACTCCTCATATTTAATATAACTCAAATTAATAATCGCAAACAGTCCATATTGACTCAACAATTGCAGTGAAACAAAGATCAGATCTCTTAGTGAGTAACAATGTGGAAAAATAGAGTCAACCATTTTTTCCTGAGCTCAGTTATACAATAAGAAAGATTTCCTTGTGTCAAAGTGTCAAAAGTTAATTTGGATATAATTGGACATTATGTTTGGTAATGCTGCTGCCTCACAACAAGAAGGTACCAAGTTCGAGTCCACCTCTACTGGCTTACCCATACCCACAATGCTTTTCTGCAAATCCCCCGCAATTTCCCCATTGTGGGACTTATAAAGGTTTATCTTATCTTGTCTTATCTTAAACAAAGATATAAGACTGTTGTATGTAAGCATATTGGTAAGTATTTAGGTCTTGCAAGCCTAATAGATGCAAAATTGAGAGGTGTATTCATATCTTGGGTTTTTGGCAGTGATTAAAAAAAAATGACTGTTGCATTTTAGTGATGTTTTGGCTCCTATTTACCTTTTGTAAATCTTCCAAGTGGAGTAACATGAAATTATGGATAATGTCAAAGTTGCACAGGGAACTCTTTGATTTGACAGTTTAGTGATCGTCATTCAGCATCATCAGCAAATCATCAGGTTACTCTGGTGACTGTCTGCAGGTTATTGCTTCTCATAAGTGTGTTTATATACTTTAGTGTCATAAGGATCTGAAGAAATAAATGATCCATAGATACATATCAGCGTGTCACCAAAGGTAATGATGCAGGGCTTATTATAGTGTAATACATTTTCAAATGAAAGTCTACTGACAAAACAGATTTGATCATTTGTAACTGCTTAATTCATTGTGAAAACAACTGTTTAAGTGACAAACATACAGGATGTCTTAATTATCAAACAATTTGCATAAATTTATAAATGACTTAAACAGATTTGAAAATAATTTCTTCACATAATTTCTGCGTCAGTGGTTTAGCACATTAGCTAGTATTCTGTTGTTCTTTTCTTGTTTCATTTCACACCATGAACAAAACAACCAGGGTATAATTGCAATCAAACTTGCAAATTCTGCTTTGGCTTTGGTCTAGGCTTTGTCAGACCATAATCAGAGGTGAGAATACACACTTTGTTTTTTGATTTTTCAGTGTGGTCTGGTCGTCCAAGGAACTGACCAAAACTCAAATACACGCCTAGAGTAGTCAGCAGATAGAAGACAGATACAGACACTCAAAAACTGACCAATTGTAATGTAATTTCTACTCATAATATCTAATTACACTTGATAAATGACGCAGTCCCTTAACAAGTAGCAAGTAATTAATCACAGTCAGATATATGGACTTGTTTTTAGACAATTGATCTTGTATTACTTTTCAAATCGCAAATTCTTTTGTTCAAGGAGTATTTCCAGCTCACTTAGAGGCAAATTTTATTTTGACGTGCTAAAATATCATGTTCCGATCTGACTTTAAGTTTGTCATGGTCTTATATCTGTAACAGTGTCACAACTACACAACATAGAATACATTTAATGTGCCTGAAATGAAAAGGTTGAATGGTAACAAAAAAACAAGAGTCTACATTTGATTTAGAAAAAATAATTCTTTATAATTATTTTTTTCCCAAAGTATTAATCTTAGCTGAAGGTATAGAATCTTAAGATCAGCTCAATCAAGGAGTTAAAATACAATTTTAAGTATATCAGTCTTAAATAAATTACTTTTAATTGGATTCTATTGGCAGAACATGAGCGGCAGTAGCTCAGTGGGTAGAGTAGTCGTCTCCCCAATTGGAAGATCAGCAGGTTGGCAGTTCGAGGCCAGGAGTCTAAGGTACATGACCCTGAACTCCAATACACGCCAATGCATGCTTCGTGGGTGCTTCACAGGGGATGCCCACTGCTTTTTGAGCATTTCTGACTAGTTTTAAAACCAATTCGGGTGTTTCAGTGGCTTTAATGTTTATCTTGTTTTAATAATTCTAGTCAAGTTTAATCTAACCTCAATAGCAAACTTTCAGTCTAATTTCAAGACAATTTGAAAGTAATTCAAGAACATTTGGCTTCTATCTGTTACGGCTGTTTTTGCAGTGTGGGTACCATGTCTGACCTAA
The DNA here is from genome assembly GCA_037951165.1 of Lophius americanus. Lineage (NCBI taxonomy): Eukaryota > Metazoa > Chordata > Actinopteri > Lophiiformes > Lophiidae > Lophius > Lophius americanus. The sequence continues at coordinate 4,095,497 of JBBDHG010000032.1, read as the reverse complement.
TGTGAGGCAGACCTCCTTCCCTGACCTCCCCAAAATTTCTTGCTCCAGATGACGTGTGCATTACTACCACCATAGGCGCTGAGCTTTGGTACTGACTGCAGACTGGATTTGAACCAGCTAATAAGCTTGCTAAACATTTGTCTCCTGAATATATTGATAATCCTTCAGTCATTGTAGTTGACAGGTCAGACATTTCTCAAACAGAAATTGTGTCTAATTACACACAAGTCAAGGGAAGTTGCCAGAGCATCATATCTTGAATTTTTTACATCAGCATCTTACATTTCTTTCACGAACTGGTCTGTTGTTCACCTCTGCTTCGTTCTCGGCTCTGCCCAACCCATACCGCACAGTCTCTATATCTCTCTCCCTCTCACAGACACCCACACACAATTACACACGCAAAAACACACACACATAAACATACATACCGACTAATGTTTGGACTAGACACTGATTTGTAAGATAAAATAAAATATATCCATCTAAAAACTGTCAGTAAGCGTCCAAACAGCATGCAAGCCTGGTTGAGTAGGTTTCTTTTGGACCGGGTTAGGTGACACGTGTTGACCCGCTCAGACGGACATTGTAAACCTGCAGTGTGATAGCAGTAGGTCAAGTGGCCAAAAGGAAAAAAAACATACACTTAGGGATGCTCATAAATTGTGGATTCTGCTGTGGTTGTGTTTGCTTGGTTTTGCGTGTTAGGGAACCACAATCTGGTGTGTACGTGTGTATGTGTATGTGTACGCACAGGAGGACAGTGTAATATTGTTTTGGAGCCTTGTGGTGTGGACAGAGCTAACACCTGAATGAACCTGTCACTGCAGACGCATTGCTTTTTCAGCTCCAGTGATTACACTGCAACCAAACACGCTGAACATTTCTGTGTGTGAGAGAGAGAGAGAGAGTGAGAGAGAGAGAAAGATGCTTCTGCATTGACTGTGTGCAATTGTGTAGTGGAGTATTGAAGAGACAACACAAGAAAGTCAGAGTGAAATAATATTGTGTTTTGGTATGTAGGAGTCTAAATGTCTGTTATGTTTGAGGCAATGCAAAATCGGGCTACTACTATCCCCAAGAGATTACAAAAGTCACATTGCTGAGTCCACACATATACCGCAAAGTCTCACCAACCCAGCACTGAAATAGTTGAAATGTTTATGTCAAAGGACCAATTAATGTCAGCAGCAGAGTTGTCTGACTTTTTCTTGAAACTTCAATACACACATCAGCCGTCGCATTGGAACCACTGACAGGTAGTTGGAAATAACATTGATTATCTTGTTACAGTTGCAACAATTGAACATTTTGTCTGTGAAGTGGTCGTGTTAGAAGTAAAATAAAGGGTCAAGTATGAGGTTCTCTATCAGGACATCTTTAAAAAATCATGTAATTCTGGATGTTCGTGATTTGTAGTGTTTACTACATACAGACGTGGTCTACGGAAGGACAACTGGTGAACCAAACACAGGGTCATGGGCATCCAGGACCAGTGATGTCCATGGAGAGGATGGGTTGCCTATGTTGTCTGATCCTACAGAAGATCTAATGAAGCTCAAACTACTGAAAAAGTTAATGCTGCTGTGACAGAGAGTTGTCACATGATGAATCACAAGGCTGTTTTGCGGCAAACAGGGGACCTACACAATATTAAGCAGATGGACTCAATGCTATGGCTAATTGATGTATCGCTCACTATGGTTGCTTTGATAATAAGGAATTGTTCAAAGAATAAGCATTATACTCGTAATAATAATTATGAATAAATAATGATAATATAGATTTATTCATCCTTCGTTTGACCAATTTTGCCTTCATATAATTACATGCCAGAAAAGTCAGGACTTTTTATGGAGTCTTCATTGCTGCCAAATACGCAGCAGATCCTGTATGTTAACGCAATGACTCAAAAGCTTTTTCATTGATTATTCAAATTGAATGCCCCCGTAGACCTTAGTGCACCGAAGAACTGGAGTGATTTTGGGAAATAAAAGCCATATGCGTCTTTCTGCCATAAGGAAAAACTTGATCTGCAAAAGTTTTCGAGCCATAATTTCTCAACCCTTGATCTGATTTTGTCAGAATTTGGTGCATATGAATTGACTCAATGAGATATATTTGGTGTATTTCATATTTTACTATAACTGTTCATATTTCACTCACTAGTAGGCTTGGTTTAACAAAAAAAATAATGTTTTTTTTAACCGTTACTTCAAAACCAGAAGTTCAATTATGCCCAAATTGGCTCCTAGGAATCTACCTAAGGAGATCTATCTTGTATATATTATTTCACTATAATAGTTCATATTTTACTCATTAGGAGCAGAGTTTTTGTGGAAAACACAATTTCTCATCTGTTACTTCCCGACCATAAGTTCGGTTGTGTCTAAATTAAGTTATAAAACAAGTAATTTGATCTTGTTTTATAACTGAGCTCAGAAGAAAATAGTTAACCGTGTCATTATTAAGTCACACTGGCATCTTATCTTAGAACATATTGCTGACTTCAAAGAAATAGTTAGGTTGAGATATTATGGACTCTTTGAGATTATTAATTAGTAACATTTAAATTCAGATGTTCATCAGGGAGATTGTGTTCTACAATGCAGGGGATTGGGGTTTTTCAGGGACATACCATTGCTTTCAGGGATGACAGTCTTGGCATGGGTGTATTCATCTTTTCCCAGACATGAATTTTAGAAGCTCAAAATATGGTAATATTTACATTATCTAACAATAGTATACAGCACATACGGTATCCCCGACGGCAAGGGTATATCTTCTAAAAGATAGATCCTCATGCATAAACACCAATTTTGGACTAAATCGGACCAATGCTTGAGAATTTATGGTCCAAATACTTTTGGAGATAAAGTTCCCACCCAATCCGAAAAATCTCACCTAAAATCAGTCGAATTCTTCCTCGTACTAAGGTATATGTAGGTCTAAAGCTTGAAAATTATCCATGACATGGTTTTGGAGTTATGTCCGGAAAACAGTGTTTTTCAAATGAAAATTAAAATATGAACTACTGGAGTTAAGTATGATATTTACAAGATAGTATTTATCCAGTCCATTCATATGCAAATTCCAAATTTGGACTAAATCAAACAAACGGTTAGATAGACATGTTTAAAAACAATACGTTTTTTATAAATGGCTCCCCATAGTGAATAAATTACGAATTGTTTAAGTAAAGCAAAATGTATACAAGATAAACTTGATGAGACTAATCATATGCACCAAATTTGGATTGAATCGGTCCAACGGTTGAGAAATCATTGCACAAAAAAACTTTGGTCAATAAAGAGCCCCCTATAATCAAAAATGTTCAACTCTTAATAGAATATGAGGTATTTATAAATATATATATATATATATATATAAATGGTAGTTGTTGTTGTATATTATATATAAACAACTACCAAAATTGAAATTTACCATTTCCTCCTTTCATAAAGGTCAATTTGAGCTTAAATTTTGAGAATGATCCATGAAAATGTTTTTGAGTGAAAACAGAGGATCTGTGGCGGCGTTAGAGAAGCGGTCACCAGTTTTGGCTGTAACACCAGTGGCGTCTGCAATGGCGACTCCATAATATTCCTGACTTCTTGGGGATACAATAAATGGCAGTCTGTACATTTCTTACCTAATTGAAGACCCAAGAGAAGGCCTTTGTATTTTAAGAATTTATAAGCTTGCATAATTGTGCTATACAGCTCATTTGTGAGTTATAATGTTGTGGGTTTAACATCTGGTGAACATTGGACATGCTGAGGGTCCACTGCATTATGTTATTTCCCACACTAGGGATATGAAAGATTAGTCTGTGGTTTACCAAGATGATGGTTGCATAGGGATCTAACATAAAGCTGTCCTTCCTAGATTCATCATTATTTTTTAGAATATATAGCCCTCCAGGCAAGCAAAGCAAAAAAGAAAGAGTGGATACCTTTAATCCAATTTTGATTTGTAAGCGACAGATGAAAGAACAGCGAGCATGATGGAGGGATCTGTGAGAGGTCAAGGAGAGCTGAAGCCCATCACTTCTCCCTGCTTAATCTGTATAAGGCATTGCTAACCCGATACCCCGACACAAACACACACACACACCCACACACACACAAAGCCACATGGAAGACCACCAACTCTAAGCGACTGGCTTTGTCATGACCTTTAACCCCTATCAATCTGTGTGTGTGTGGGTGTGTATTTACGTGCCTCTCACACAAAGCTATACAATGTTGACGCAGAAATAATTTTAAAGCTGTTTACCTTCTTTAACTCACCCTCCTCCAGTTGTTGGACTAGTGTAGCATTAAACAGAGTGTGTCAGCGACAGGGACACAAAGGCAGACAATCAGAGAGATTCTTCATCTACTCCAGTAAAGATACTCTATTATTACCTTAACACCTTTTTGTATTTGTGTTTTTTATCGATGCAATCCCTACCTGTGGACCTTTCAAGTAGCGCTTAATGTGAAATATTGTATAAGTGGGAATATTTCACTGCTATCATGACTGTAGAAAATCTACTGCCACACTTCCAAAGACCTGCTGTAATTACTTTGTATTTATTTTCCTCTGGGTTCATCTGTCTAAAGCACCGCAAACACAACGTTTTAAAGCAGTGTGTGGAGATATTGTTTTATTTTGGCCATTCATTCTGAGTGCAACCACAATGTAATGATGTGGATTGTAACATCCAAACGCAGCTCCATACATTGATATAAGTCAGGCACGTATGGAAGGAGAAGATGCTAAACATTTCTACAGGGATAAATGGGACAACAGGATGTGATTCACAGCGGCAGACAGAATCTGGATCCCTGGCAAGCAAAGAGGCAGTGAGGGTAATGACAATCGACATCATGAGGGCAGGATGTGCAGAGAGCCAAGTTGTCAGAGTGACAGAGGAATTTTTGAATATGGGAATAAGAATAGATGTTGATTTAAGGATAAGATTGAGTATTTGTTATAAATTACACTCATTTTACAGCTTCAAGTTTTTTTATTTTAAAGTAGCAGCAGGTACAAATCAAAGTTATCAAAAATCTGAATAGAAAGTAAGAAGTTATTTTTTATTATTATTTTTCGTTGCATAAGTTGTACTAGCTTTTCAGACCCAATGTTGAAAATAAACATGCTAGGGCTCGCTTGGAGAATTTGCTGTCAAATTCTCCTTATGATAATGATAATGATAATGATCACATTCATGACTTTAAGATGGATAATATCTCATAGAATCACTGACACACAGTGGATGTTACAGTACTGGTAGTTGTTATCGGACCTTTGGACAGAGGTCCTTCACGTTGTGAGTCTTTAAGCCATGTTAACTATCAACCAATCAATCATTCTTTATTTGTATAGCACCAATTCACAACAACTGTTGTCTCAACGTGCTTTCCAGAAAGAGCAGATCTAGACAAAACTCTTTATATAATTATCTACAGAGACCCAACAAATTCCTCATTGAGCAAGTACTTGGCGACAGTGGCGAGAAAAAAAACTGCCTTTTAACGGGCAGAAACCTCGAGCAGGTCCAAGACTCACTGTGGACTGCCTACTGCCATGACCAGGTGGGTTTTGAAAAAAAGTGAGAGAGCGACAGAGATATCGAGAGAGAGAGAGACCAAGAGAGAGAGCGAGAGCTATGGTAATCCACTTTTACCGCTTCTCCAAGGTCAGGCCAAGGCGGCAGCAGGTTTCCCAGATTAATAATAGCAATAATATTAATATAACATTATGGGGAAATACTATACTATAATAATAATAATACTAATAATAATAATAAGTTATCATCATCATGGTGATCTAGTGATCTATGGACATGGAGCAGATCCACAGCAGAAGATGCAGTCGCCAACCATGTGACCTTGCAGGGTGACAAAGCTCAAAGACTCCAGGGAAGAAGTCAAGTCAGTAACATGCATTCATCCAGTAACATGCATTAAAGTGAGTGGGATGTATAAAGATGGACAGTGAGAGAGGAAGGGAGAAAATTGCATCATGGGAGATCCCCTAGCAGTCTAAACCTATAGCAGCATAGCTAAGAGCTAGCTTGGGCCAGCCTTAATTATAAGCTTTATCATAAAGGAAGGTTTTAAGCCTACTCTTAAGTGTAGAGACGGTTTCTGCCCCCCGAATCCAGGCTGGGAGATGGTTCTACAGGCGAAATGTTTTGTACAACAAACTTAATCACACGCTTCAAATTTAATCAACTCACGGATAAAAGCAAGTTTCAAGAACCAATCGTTAGCAGAGCGGCTTACTTTAGCAGAGCGGCTAAAGCTAGCGGGTGATCAGAGCCAGCCACAAGCCCGCTGTATGTATGCATCTTTGCTTTCATATATTGTTCTAAGACCTAAGGACAAAAGAAGTCATGACGGAACAACCCTGAAAGCGTTCGGTTCAACAACTTTAATCACACACTTCAATTTAATCACCCTGAGGAACTTAAAACCTTTCAAGGAGCTCACATTGGCAGTGCGGCTAAAGCTAGCAACAGCAGAGAGCCTGTCATGAAGTCTCTGAACAAAGCCAACATATAACATATTGTGAACGGAACAAGCTTCATGAAGTTTTATTTTCATTTTGAAATATCACGCAATTGGTTTAAGAAACGCATCGGAGGGAGAACAGAGGGCAAATTCATTTTACCCGGTCAGAATACATACCCAGTGCCGACCAGCCTTCCACTCTAATCCTTCAAACTAAGAGGAATTAAAACATCAGTCATAATAATTTAAAAATTTTGAATATTAAATAACGGAATCGGCCAAAACTGGTATCGACCGGCTTCGACCTTATAAAAATCGATGATAGGATTATGTAATCTTTGCACCTGGACCACAAAATTTTGTCATTCTTCGTTTTGGATTCTTTTACAGGGCAGTCTTGATATTTTGCTGGCCAGTTTGCATAAATATCAGTTTTAACTACCAAAAAACCTACCAAGGTCTGCAACCTAAGATTGGTTCCTGCCACAAGTCACGTCCTCTATGTTGGAGGCTGCAAATGGAAAGGGTAAAATGTCCTAATGCTAAATTAAATTTTTCCTTCTTCTTTGACTGTAGATTTGAAAATCCATCATACGAGGTGATGCAGCTGGAATTTGAGGTGGATAACGTGATCAACCTGGTGCCGACCCAGACTTTACACTGGAATGTCGAGTACCCAGCTGGAACGCAGACAACCCCCAGGCAAACAGAGAAAGTCTCGCACCTCTACATCAGCAACACTGACATACAGGGAATCGTACCATTGGCTGAGGTAAGGCATGACTTAATAGAGGAGCACAGATACAGATTTCCATGAGAATACATATTGACATATCCAGCAAAACACATTTCTTCTCCTGGAATAGAATCTAATTCTTCCTCCATTTCCCTCCCCCTCCTTCTAACCTTCTCGCTGACACCCCTCCTTCTATGGGGTTGATCAAAGCTGTAAAGGTCAGCTTGTTTACCCCCTCCTGTGGCCACAAGCCTGCTGGTTATGCGCACACACAAACAAACACACACAGAAACACACACACACACACACAAAAAAAGTCAAACACAACCATGCTGGTACAGCTCCTGTGGCATGCAAATTCATATACCATCCGTGTATGTGCACATGCACACACACATAAACAGAGACAGCACATTCACCACTTCCACATCCCCTGTGTGTGTCTCATGCTGGCACATGTCATTCGTGGTGAGACACATTTGACTCATTAGGCCTTAAAGGCCTTCTTCCCATAGAGATTCATTGTTCCTACTATTCAGAATTCCAAGTTACAAATAAAAAAAAGTATGAAACTTGAAATTAATGTATTATTTGTTTCGTTGTTTCGACGTGCCAATACTTTTCTAGTTCTATTTTTCTAGCTAATTGATCACATCCAGTAGTTTGAATAGAGTATATATGAATGATTATTTTATTAAAAATGGTTATAGCTTATGGAAATAAAGACATATCCATATTCAAACAATCCACATTTCCCTTGAGGCAAAAGAGAATCGTAGACTTTCTGTCTATGCAAACAGGAGCAAACCTGTAAAAACAGAAATCCCTTTGGGCTTGTATCTAACTATATAGGTGAAGGAAAAGTCTTTTAAAGTTAGTTTAAGTCCGTGGCATTCCTAATCAGATGAAATACCACCATTACTTCATACGCTCACAGATCAAAAGAGACACATGCCAGAGCAGACGTCGCCACTCCGGCTAAAGTAACCTACAGGCTCAAAAGTGAGGAGATGGATGCTTTTCAAAACACTTCGACTTCCATTACCGCTGAGGTAAAGCTAATCGGCCTGATAGTCCTCCTTCAAACAGCAAAGCCCAAGTGAGGAAACCCAATTTTGTTCCGGACTTTTTGCAAACCCTGTCTCTTTCAAACACTGAAAGAAATCAAGCTCGGAACCATCATTTCAAATAGCAGCGCTGTTGGGATTTTACTAACCTTTACTTGAGCAATGTCCATGTTGCTCCGGATATCATTCGAATGATTATGGCACATCTCATTCCCTTGAACTCCATGAAAAAAACGTATTTGAATGTTTTTGGTTTTTTTATGAAATGCTCATGGTTCGTCACTACAAAACACATTTACTGAACATTTGTCTATGTCAACTGCTGCTGCAAAACAAGGTCGAATGAATGGGGAAAAAAAATTATCTAGACTTTAATATACAAAATTACATTCACTGTATACAGTTACATTCACTGAAAACAACTAGTTCATCGCTGTTGTCTCTGATAGCAAGTGTATACCTGCCAAAAAAGCCCCAAATCCTCTGCATTATACAAGCAATTCCCGTGAAAAAGTCCTGAAATTAAATGTGACTAATCTATAAAAGTCCATATGAACATCTTTATTCAACAAAATGCTCTTCCCAATGAGTGTCATCTGAACTATTACAGTGATACAGTGTACATATATACAAGATATAGATAGCTACTTGTGTATATTTATATGAGCCAATTTGGACCTGATCAGACATATTTTTGGGTACTAGGTGTCAAAGAAATGTGTTTACTGCAGAAAAAGCCACCCATAGTGAGTTACATATGAAAGGTTAAAGTAAAATATGAAAATACAAGTTGGTTCTCCTAGACCAGTGGTTCTTAACTGGTCTGGGTTTGGGACCCACCATCACCACTTAATGACAAGCCACGACCCAAATCGAGGAAAATCTTCAACTTCTCAAATTAATTTAATGAAGAGATAATGGAGTTTGAACCTGAGATAGTAGATAATATCAAAGTATGCCATATAAATATCATCAAGTTTAATCATAAACCAAAAACAACCAGCAGGTGAGAACACACCTGTCTGTGTCTGTGTCTTTGTTCTCAATGTATGATAATCCATATCTCTTGTAGTCGGTGTCGTACTGGCGTTTCGACATGCTCAATTAGCATATGTAAACAAGCTTTGTGAGTTTTCCTCTAGTGTCATTAGCATTTCAGGGCATTATCTACCCTACTGTTAAGGAGTGTGAATAGACAGCACTCCGTTAGAAAGAAGAAAGAAAGAATCCTTTATTAGTCACATAGTCATACAGAACAACATAGTGAAATTACTTCTCTGCATTTGACCCATCCCTGAGGGAGCAGTGGGCAGCCCCTCGTGGAGCGCCCGGGGAGCTAAGGATTCAGGGTCTTGCTCAAGGACCCTACGACAAGTAGACCCTGGTGGGATTCGAACCGGCTACCTTCCGATCTCCTGATTGGGAGACGGCCACTCTACCCACTGAGCCACAGCCGCCCCCGTTGCATGAAAAATCGCCTTCAAAAGAAAAGCACAGTATTTTTTTCAATTAACAATATGCGTTTGTTGCAAAAACCGCAACAAAAAAAATAAGAAAAAGGATCTACAAAAGCCACAAGAATATGTAATTGTTAACGAAGGACACTTAAAGTAATCTATCCTTTTAAGTGTCCTCAGTTGTTGTTTTTTTGCTTTATTTTGTGAATAAAAAAGATATAATACACAAACATGTAATGATATATTGATTAGCAGTGGTATCTTCGCTTAACTTCCTGGTAATGCAGTCATGTGACTTAGAAGAAAACTTAAATCACCATCGTGAAAACAACTAATAAACTATAAAATGCCCCTAACTGCAAGGTACCCAAGCCACAGCAAACAAGGTGTACTATACTTGCTGAAGAATACGCTTAACCAGCTATTTTGTTTTAGCTTTGGGTACCACAGTACCCAATGGTAGTATGATAGTAGGTAGTTTCATATGACGTGAAATAGCTTTTTTTAAGTGACATTCTGAATGTTGTGTACGCATTGCCACACAAACTTCCATATTCTTGTGGCTTTAGCAGATCGTTTTTTCTCAATGTGTTGTTTTATGGCTTCTGCAGTGTGTGCGTGTGTTCAAATTGATGAAGATGTTTTCTTAATTTGCAGAAAGTGCATGTTGTCAAATCGAGGGTTGTAGTGCGTTTGCCTCTGTCGGCCACCGTACAAATCCGACCAACGATGGAGAAATTATAGCCCCAAAACTGTGACATTGGAGATAAAGCTCCTTCTAGTTGCAGATAAGTAACTTACCATATGCAAAAATCCACCCAGTTCTTTCTCACATGAAGGTCTATGGGGCTATAAAATAAAAAAATTAACCATAAAATAGTGTGCAAACAACAGTAAGTGAACACAAAGGTTGTGGGGCGTATGCAGTGAACAGATATTTCACTAAACACAGATATGTTGAATTCCATAAACATAATTACATAATTCGAAAACCTTTTAACATTTTTTTAATACATTTAAGCTCCCCTGCCTGAATTTCGAGTGATGGATTTATTTACTTGTTTCAACATAAAATGTCATGTAATGCAAACAACATACACGTTTGATTCACTGAACACAGTTAGGTTGAATTTAGTAAACACAATTATGTAATTCAAAAATCTTTAAAATGTCATGAATGCAATGAAAAACCCTTTTTTGAACTGGAAAATATGCCTTTACTTAGTTTTTCTAAATAGATACATCACAATCTTGTTACATACACGCTCTATTACTTTCACACAGAGAAACACATTCACATATCTTTGTTTACTCACATCTTTTTTAATGTTGCCTTTCTCCATCTCTGGTTTGAACCTCTCCTTTGGGTAAAAGCATCAAAATGACTGCTATTACATGTCATTTGGGCCTCCTGATGAATTTACCTGAGCTACTGACCAGGTGTTGATTGCTAATTGACTATTCGAGCATCTCTCGGTGAGTGGTGTCTGTGATAGGTGGCTGAGATGAAAGCACCCACATGTGGTCATTTTTCTCGAGGAGAGCAGGAGAGAGATTGAAATTGTTAACTTGAAACTTCAAAGGATCCCACTGGTTACAATAGCCTCTACAAAGTCTGGTGCGCTAAAAACGCATCAAATTTGAGGACTGGGAGAAAAAAACAAAAAAAACCTATACCTATATTTTAGCTATACCTATATTTACAATACAACCATGTAAGAAAAGAAAATATGGGATCTTTTACAGCAGCTTTATATTTAAACAAACTACATGATTGCGCTGAGAGCACTAAGCATGGCTATTTTAACATTATTCCGCTCTCTGATTTCTCTGGTTTCGGTGATTCAGCTCCACCTCAGCCATCAAGCACAAACTCCCGAATCCGAAGTCGGCTATCAGTAGCACTGATGTGCTAACGCAGTGACTTTTCTATTTACAAGGCAACAAAGAAAAGCAGAACACTGCCCGTAATTATCAAACCCTCTCCAACATTTTCTGTCCTAATTCAGCATATCCATTAAGGCACCAGTCCCTTCACTGGGCAAGAAAGGAAGAAGGAAACAAGGGATTATTAGCAGCAATTTTTCTCCCATTGCGGCCAGAAAAATTGGTGTCATCTTTAGAGAGAGGAAGTGAGTGAGGCGAGATAGTTTGGGAGGGTGGCAGGGGAGGAAAAAAGAGACAGAAAGGGTTGGAGAGAGGAGTGGAGGGTGAGTGACAGAAAGAGGCAGATGTAAGATTTGGAAGAAGGGAACCTAGTTTAGAGCTATTCATTATCGTCCGTGACTGTGACGCCTCACTTAATTCACAACAAAGCTGGTACACAGCAAAAAAAGGAATTCCAAGCAAGTGGAAAAAAGGCTTTTTTTCAGTGAGATGTGTCTTATTTTTTTTCTCAAAAGAAAAATCTTTTTAACCATGAGAACAGAAAAATTACATTTTCAAGATACATTTTCTCATTTCAAATGTATCTTTTTAGTATTAAGATATGCCAGCTAATATTCAGCTAGTTTTAACCAGCAACAAGGTAATTTTTGTTATTTTAAGAAAATTTAAACTTTTGAAAGATATTCTGTTTCATCATAAGTTGAACAGTAGTTAACCTTTTTGCTATTTTCATTGAAATAGTTTATAGATGTTATAACATGCAAAGGCAACATGCCATAGAGCACAAGAACAGAGTGCCAGACTTTCAGCACCAAGGACAGTTTCACAATGTTTCAGTGTAATCATTATTACCCAGTTTACAGGAAGCCCATATCTGAGCTACTACTGATGGTAAAACACGAGGGAACATAATGGACACAAATGAGCCAGGGGAAAAACAGAATGTAACAGGACGTCAGAACTGGACCTGTTATTTAAGGATATTTTAGTGGAGGACACATTTGATCAAAAATAATGTCGTTTTATGTTCCCCTCGGCTTCCTCTAATGTGCCTGAGATCAGGCAGTTTCTACATGAAAACAAAATGATCCACACATTAGCAGCAATTTTCCTGCTCCAACATTGTTCAAAAAACACAGATGAAAAAACTTACTGCCCACTCTTTCTTCTCCTTATCTTCCACTCATCTTTCCAGATGTTAAAAATCTGTTGCCTTTTTTGTTCTCTCTAATTCTTCCATCTCTATCCACGTTCGGATAATTCTTACAACTTTATTCATCCACACTTTTTCCCTTGTTCTACGTTCCCTTCTACGCAGTTTATTCAATTCGGGTCTCCAACCCATCCCTCCTCCGGTGTTTCAATTCTCTCCAAGGTATTACTATGTAATTAACTGTTAATTGGAATACTTGTAGGCCTGCGTCTTTGTCGCTTGAAGATGGTTGTGTTTCAATTATCAGCAGACTGTTTGGGTGCATGCATGTGTGTGCCTGTCTGTATGTGTGTTTGTGTGTGTCTGTATGTGTGCGTGTGTGTGTGCACGTGAGTTTTTGCAAATCTGTGCAGTTATGCCATTCGGCTCCTTAATTTGCCTCCTCTGATTGGTTCTTCTAAAGAAAATCAGTTACTGGGAAGAGAAACTGAATTTCTCAATAATTTGTTGATGAGCACAGAGATGTTATTTTGAAGCTCTTTCCATTTTCGTGGTCTGTGTTTTTTTTGGAGAAAACAGATTTTTCTCTCTTTCCCCCGACTATTTTTGACTTCATTAATCGCATTTGAACCTATTTTTTTTCAACACTTAACCCTTTAATGACGTCACCGAGAAAAAGGAAAACTATGGGAAACATCTCTTCTTGCATATTTGATTTATTTCAAACATTTATTGATTTATGACGGAATATTGGCAAAGTGCGTAGCTCTGCTGCCTCACAAGAAGAGATACCGGGTTTGCATGTTTTCCCCGTATCTACATGGGTTCTCTCTGGGTACTCCAACTTCCTCCTATAGTCCAAAAACATGAAAGATAGGTGAATTGGTGACTCTCAATCGATGTTTGTTTTTCTCGATCTGTCGGTCCTGTGATGAAATGTTGACTTGTCCAGGGTGTACTCCTGCCTCTTGCCCAATGTCAGCTGGGATAGACACCATGACCCACCTGCCTGAAAGGATGAGCAGTGACGGATGAATGAATTCATTCATTAGTTAAATATCTTAGACACTCTACATTTACCTTAAAATGACCAACCGCTGATAAAGTATATTTTACACCGTGGGGGAAAAATAATTTGGATTTATTAAAATTATTTCATGATGAAATGTTGTATTTCATGAAAAATCATCCATTTTAATTGCATATGCTAAACCTTTTGATAAATATTTTTTTTAGAAAACTATTTGTCCTCAGAAACTTTAATATGCAGAAAAAATCTTCTTATCTCTAATTGCACTTATTTCTATTATTGTTCTGTTCGCTTATTAAAACCTGATATGAATATTTATAATGTTTTAATAATTGTACAAAAAACAAATACGAAATTACTACAAGATATTTCGATAATTTGAACCTTCTTGTTATGGCCATTACTCTCAGTCTTACTTGAATGAAAAGCTTAAAAGTCCATAGTCTAGTTTAATCTTACCTAAGCTTCCTTACTTCTCTTTGGTTATACTATTTTATTTTTTCACCAGCCTTCAACAACTCAATTTCTGAACATATTTTGATGAAGAAAATTATTTTCATCTGTTGGTGTGGATGATCAGTAGTTTGATGAAAAAAGTTAGTGCCTCTCTGAGCCCAGATGAACATACTAAAATATGATGTTTATTACAGACAGCTCTGTTGCAACAGAGAAGATCTTGGTGCGCTCGAAGAAAAGACCAACACTTAAAGTATGTAGATCAGATATCTACACACAATTTTATTCAAATGATGTCATTGACATTGGTCATAATCTTTGCGAGGGCCCCCCAGACAGAGCGGTGAGACATTTTGTGAGGAGGACAATACCCCAGTATTAAAAACTTAGTGTTAAGAGATAGCAGATTCATAAAACAAGCAAGGTGTAGAGTATCTGGCGAATACCATATAGGAGGATTATTTTCTAACCTCTAAATTTTCAAATTACAAATAATGCTGGTGCCAGTCGAGTTAAGTCACAGTATAGTGAATTGCTTTCACCACACCATGGCTGTGGCTGTATGTTTTCTAAAAACTGCTTTTTGAACTCCTCAAAGAAAATTGATGGTGACTGGTGATTTTCTTACTCGCATAAAATGTGCAAACTCATGACATTTGATTTTATTATATCCATTATGTGTTAGTACTCCCCCAATAAAGAATTTCCAAAAAATAAATGTTCATTTTATCTTCTCAGAATATAATCTCACTCAGTGGTGGACTGAGGCTGTCTAAAGGTCGGCGTCAAGACAATTAAAGCATGTAAAAAGGTTAGCAGCTTCCTGTTGTTGTGAAATTAATGCACTGGTGAGGGCAGGCTGTACAGCGTTCTAGAAGGCAGTTAATAATATTTTATTTAACTCAGGGCGCTGCTGTGGACACAATATCATATTTCACTTATCATGGGGAATCATAAATGGCATTTTCTATTTTAAATAGTAGACAGACAGGAAGACAGAGCAATAAACAGAGAGACAGACGGATAGATAGACAGATAGATAGATAGATAGAGAGAGAGAGAGAGAGAGAGAGAGAGAGAGAGCGAGAGAGACAGCTGGATGGGCTTTAATCACAACAGAAAGACAGGCAGAGTTTTGATTTCATTTGTTGAAACACATTAAATACACAGAAAGTAGACGTTGGTTGAATTTTCTGATCTGATTCAGTGGAAATCTGAGGCCTGTGATATTGGCTATTATATTATTTTTAAAGGACTAGACTGAAGATGACACAGGCAGAAAGAGAGAGATAGATAGAGTTAGATAAATTTGATGATGGATTGGGAAAAGAGGATAGGAAAGAGAAGACAGAGAGAGGGAAGGGATCTTTACCGCCGCAGATCTTTCGTGTTTACACGATTAATCCAAAACAATTTCCTGGATCATTTTAAAAATGTCTATTGTCTCTGCTCACATATACCTTAGTACGAAGAAGAACTGGAATCATTTTTGGGAAGGTCAGTTTTATATGTCTGACACTAGGCAGGCTTTATTTCCAAAGATTTTCCAGATGTCACTTCTCAACCGTTTGTATGATTTTGTCCAAATTTGGTGCATTTGCATTGACTCCAGGATAACTATCTTGTATAGATCGTGATTTACTTTAATAGTCCTTATATCACCCACTTCAGGAAACTTTTTTTTTCTTAATAAAAATACTGTGGAAATAACTTCACATTTAATTTGAGAGGTTCAATCCGGCCGATTGCTTGCCCAACGAAGGGGATTGGGGACTTTTCAGGGAAATATACCCGGGCTGTCGGGGATGACAGCACAGGTGCAGTACTTAAAAGTAAATAAGGAAAGGAAAGAAAGATGGAGGAAAAGACAGAGCAAAGAAAGAAGGAGCTTTTCGGGGGAGGAGATTAGACAAGCTAAAATGAAAGAGGTGGGCACAGAGGGAAAAGAGAGAAAGAGTGCTTGGAGAACGAGTGATGAAGAGAAAGAGAGCTGCCCAGTGGAGGTGCAGAGCATCATGTAATTGTCCCGTGGAAGTCCTGAGCAGCTCAGCGGAAATGGAGAGGGAGGAAACGAGAGCAGGGCAGTCCTAATGCAATTAGGGGTCTGGAAATTGAAAGTACAATTCTCCCTGGGACCTTTGCAAAAGCTTTGTGTGTGTTAGTGTGTGTGTTTGTGTGTGTGTGTGTGTGTGCATGTTTGTGCATTTGTGCGCATGTGTGTTGGATAAGCTGTTAGCTTTCATATCTACCAAGTGCCTTCATCCCTCATCCCTCCATTTATTTGTCTCTCCCTCTCTTAATTTGACATGACTTCAAAATTACTCCCCCTATATTCACCCCCCTCCCTCCATTGAAGGAATGGAGGTATTTGTGTTTTGGACATTGAGCTGATTTTCTTGTCCGATTTGACTTTTCGAATAATTTTTTTTGGGTGGCCAAAAAATCCTTTTAATATGATTGAAGTCAGCCTAACTATTCATAAATATAAACTTTATTTTGCTTGATGATATCTGAGCATAATTAAAATAATACACATGACAGATTGCATTAATCAAATGTAAATTAAGTTATAATATTAATTTGTGAAATAGTTTTGCACCCAATGAAACTTGTTCTCCAAAAGCTCAATATTTAGACCTGTAAAATGACACGTACAAAGCCATTCGGCTTCAAGCCTACAACGGGCACTACAACAAGGCCACAACAAGGCCAGACCCCTTTATGGGGTGTGGCCTTGAGAGTGAGTAGACATACAAAATATCCATATTATCCAAAGCTTTAGATAACTCTAAAAATGTTTAGTAAATACAGTAAACTAGGCTTACGCTGTCCCTGAAACCAAGGGTTTATCCCCAAATTCCCCCAATCCCTGCATTGTGCAAGCTATTACCTCTGACTGTACCCTTCAAATTAAATGTGACTCAACCTAACAATTTTTTGAAGTCAGCAATATCCTCTCAGATTAGATCCCAGTGTGTCTCAATAAAGAAGCTAAGTACAGTATACAGTGGTGCCTCCGTTTACGAGCTTAATTTGTTCCGAGAATTCGCTCGCAAAGCAAAAAACTTGTAAACCGAATGAATTTCTCCATTCAAATGAATGGAAATCCCATTATTTTGTTCCATATCCCAAAAACATTCATCTGAAAATGCTTGTAAACCAAAGCAGAGTACTCGTATACCAAGCAAGTTTCTTATTAGATACAGGTACTCGTTCGTATCCGTAAAAATCCGTGAATCGAGCAAAATAAAACGCTCGTAAATTAAATCACCGCTCGTAAATAAAATTACTCTTAAAACAAGGCACTCATAAGCGGTTTTTCTACCGATTCAAAAACAACGTTTTAACTTGCCTTTGTGACTAACCTGTGAACTGCAAGAGTAAAATATGATAGCTGTATAAGATACATCTCCTCAAGTCAATTCCTAAGCATCACATTTAGAACAAATTAGACCAATGGTTGAGAATTTATAGCCCGAAAGCTATGATTTTGGATATAAACGTTCCCGTAGTGGTGGAAATATGCAACTGACCCTTCCCAAAATCAATCCAGTTCATCCACACACTAAGGTCTTTGAGGGGTATAAAGTTGGAAATGATCTATGAAATAGCTTATGAGTTATTGAGTTAACACGAAGGACCTGCGCCGGATACGGTGGCGGTTCCATAATATTTAATTTGCATGGACATAATCATATTTTTTGCTTGAGAAAACAAAGCATCTAAAAAGATGTCAAAGACCAAAGATGTGAAATTCATTAATTATGTTTAGGTAGCTTAATATCAAAACCTGGCAAATACACATTTGGTTTAATATCAGAAACTGTTCTTATATATCTCAACAATGTGGTTGTTCATATACGGGTTCAAGTGTTGAAACATGGCAGGCATTCACAAACATATAGTGTTGTGCTTGTGATCTCCCCGTATAATGTATGTTTCAGTAAAGGCTTAAAACAGCATCCGTCTCTCAGGTAGATTACCTTCTCTAATTAGTTGTGTACATAATTACAGAGGGAAAACTAAAAAAAAAGTCCCCAAGGACACTAATACATTTGGCCCCATTAGCGCCTCTGTGCAAATGTGCAAGTGTGACGCTAACTCAAACCGTGTGTGTGTATATGAGGGTACGTTTGTCCATGGATTTTGCCTTCTCTTTTTATGGTGGCAGTGGAAAAGCATGGAAATAGGTCAGTCATTCACTAATTAGCCCTGCAACAAGTCAATCACCTAATTAACTTATAGTTACTGCCATTACCACGGCGTTCACAGCTGTAATTAGTGTTGTGACAGTCAGGTATAGTCAGGAAGAAAAGTATTGGCAACAAAGGTGAAGAGGTTTAGGATGCATGTGATACTAACAAGAGAGAGAGAGAGAGAGAGAGAGAGAGAGACTCAGTGAAAATCTTTTCATTGTGACTGACAGATAATATTGTATTTAAAAATAAGACATACTATAGCCTTTCAGATGATGGCTTGGAGAAAACTATCGGAGTTAATGTTATATATATGTAACATTGCAACTCCCTGGCATGGGTCATCAAAAATCTCCCATAATTTTCCTTTAAGGAGAAATAAATGTATGTACGGTATACTGTATATTGTTTTACATAAACACAATACAGAATAGAAGAGAATAGATTTGCATGCTGGAAAAGAAAAAGACTAAATACAAAAATTGGCAAAGTAAGTTGGTAGCACTGAGAGAGCGCGACGCACTCTTTTTCTATATTCTGTACAATGTAATATTAGTCTTCTGCTCTGGGCATGGTACCAACTATATTTCTTTTCCCCATTTCACTGTGTTATAACCCAGAATTGAAAAAAATAAAATAAATGACAGCTACTGCTTCAGATTTGCTGTGGATTCAAAGATATCTTCTGATATGTCAAAAAATCCAAAGTTGCAATGTTTGGTTTTATAACAATATCTGCTCCGATGCACTTATCCTCCATTCTGACATTAACATCCTCCAGACAGTAAGACATGCAATATTTGGAGACCATCAATACTGCTATGCTTTCACGTTATCGCGGTAATTCACAAGACTACTTGCATCAATGTAGGTAATCCTGGTATGAAGAGGGAAAGTTAAATGTATTAAATTACTAAAAAACATGGAACAAGTCTAAAATTCCAATTAATTGTATCTTTGAAAGTCAGGGATATTATGGAATCGCCATCACCTGGCGTTCACCCCAGATCCTTCCTGTTCATGTGACTGAACTGTTCATGGATCATTTCAAATTTTATATCCCAATAGACCTTAGTGCAAGGAAGAATTTGAGTGAATTTAAGAAAGATCAGTTATATAATTCTGACACTATGGGGAGCTTTATCTCCAAAAGTTTTCGGGCCATAATTTCTCAACAATTGGTCAAATTTAGTGCATATTTAGCGCATATATTATTTTAATAGTTCATATTTTACTCACAAGGCGGAGCTTTTTTATGAAAAGGTTTTTCGGATATATCTTCCTAACCATCGGTTGCACTTAGTCCAAATTTGGTGCATATGAATCGACTTGAGGAGTTCTATTTTTTTAGATTCAACATTTTACTCTGAAATATGTCTAATTATTTATTTAAAATTGTCCAAAGATAACAACAGACAGCTTGAGCACAAATAACTGGCATTTTGAAAACTCTAGCAAAAGACTTTAGATGAAAGTAGCAGATCAAGATTTATCCATTATCATCAGATTCTACTTCACTCATGGTCTAACACAGGATTGCATAGATGCATTTCAGTGGTCCTGCTGAAATTCTTAAGTTCTTAACTAGATAACAGAACCAGGCCGGTTTCATGGTTACCGAACCTTGGTGTAGGGAGGTGTAGATTTACCATAAAGAGCTTTATTTGAGAGTCGAAAACTCAAATATAAGAAATATTTATCTTGAGACAATGAGATAAATAAGTTATTATCACAAGTTTCTATCCCAAAATAATAGCAGTTATTAATAAATAATTGCCACCATGACCACTCGTGGCTACCATGCATCACAGTTCCAAATAGTGTCTTAAAGGCATTAGAAGCTCATTTCACTAAGACTTGTTTTTTTTGTTTTTGGCAGGGGTGGTGATCGTATCATCAGTAATATTTGTATCAGTGAGGAAGATTACCTGAGCATGAAGGAGCTGTTGGGATAAAGTCCTGACTGAAATTCCCACGTTCACACCTGGGTGGTACCTGATACAATCAAAATTGTGTTGTTGAAGTCACCCAAGTTATCAATTGGACACGTTTCATCCCGCTGTGTGTGCTTCAATTGGTCTCACAGGCCTCAGCAGTACTTTCAAAAACAACACACAGCTGCTCTCGTCAGTCCCACACATGTCGCACTGTCTCCAGTGGAAAAAAATTATGTCAGGTAACCACTGAGATGTCCACCACCAAAGTTTTTATGTGTTTCACAGGAAATGGGGTGTACTTGGCATTATTCCGATAATGATGTGACAAACAAACAACTTGACATTTGCTGTGAGAAAAATAATGCCAACCAACCAACATTAAGAAAACAAATTATCCCTTTACTGTCTCAGACTTTTTAGAACCAAAGTTCCATTTGCAACCAACCAACATTAAGAAAACAAATTATCCCTTTACTGTCTCAGACTTTTTATAACCAAAGTTCCATTTGGAAATAATTGAAGAAAAAGTATTCATTTTCTTCAATTATTTTCATGCTTAGTAGTTCCCTCTAGCAAGTGTTATACAAATTAATAAAGTTTACTGAATTTCAGTTTTGTAAAGCCTTAAACAGATACACGGACACACATTTCTACGGATTAAAGTTCAGTTTCAGTTCAAGTGCAGTACCCAGTCGTTGATGGAAAATTTATATTCAAATAGTTAGCAAGTACCGCTTTGGTATTTTTATAATTATCTAAAAGCCCCAACTTGTTAATTAGTGAACTAAAAAACTGTTAATTTTTTTGTTTTTTGACAGAACCAAGTTACACTGGATGTCTCCTCTTGTTTGCATATTTTACAGAATGTTAATTGACAAATGTCTCTCTCTCTCCTGCTTCTCCAGGGTGATATGAGAGTAGCATTTGTCTCTATAAAATACTTAGTAATTTCCGAATTTTAAATCATTGCTTCACTTTATTTTATAAATTAACAAACCATCTGCCAACAAATCTCATGGATTAAGCAGGTCTTCAAAGTCCTCATCTGCTGTAATTTGAGGTCCTGTAATTTGCCCTCAATGGTTGTCCCGAGATCATGGCTGGTGACCAGGGGTCCCTCGGCCATGTAATTCCCTGCCTTAGCAGATTAGGCTTTCCGACACATTAGCCGTTTTGTTTTATTTGTAATATTTTTTTCTTGTTTTAATGCCTTCTGTAACTTTATTAAGATATGTGCTTTATAAAATGAAATTATGCATTTATTTATAATTTACTGTAGGATTAGACTAGAGGGACAAACGTGTCCCTGTTCAACATTGGTACTGTAAGAAATGAACCATGGATAATGCAGAGGTACCAGCCATAGAAATGTATGAAAAAAGACATATATTCCTTGAATTTTTCTCTAACCTCACTACTGACAGCAGAATGTTACTTTACATATTCCCCCAATGCTTTGACAATCGCATTTCTCTTTTTGCTCAAATTTTATCTGCTTGCTGTTTTGAACATTTCCAAATATCACTGTGACTGTTGCTACACGTTGTCAAAGCCATACATATTCATGCATTTCTTGCAGACTACAAAAAAAATGTAAAATAGAAGCTGCCAGTCCAACATTTTATCTGACCTTTTTCTAAAATACCATACACTGCCTACTTACTTGTTTATTAATCTTAGCACCAGTTTACATTGCATATTTGACAGCACTAAGGTGTGAACAGATGACAAAAGCTTTTGAAAACTTTGGATTTCATTTAGAAATATTCGTTAAAGTGTTTAAAAAGGTTCTGATGAAATAGTGCTCCTAATAATAATGATCTGTCTGAAGTCTTATAGATCATAAGATTCTTCAAGCATTTGGGCAGAAGAAATTACATCTAGCAAATAGACTTGATTCATTCAAAAAAACGTACACACACAAACACACACACACTCACACATACAAACAAATACAGACTCAAAACAATGTTGCAGCCAAATGAATGAGCCGACATCCTTTTGCCTGATAGTCTGGCTGTAATTAACATTGTCATAGTGATAATAGCCATTTATCCCTGACATCTCACACACACACACACACAAAGACACACACATACACGCTCTAAAAAAATTCTATCTTGTTGAAGCAGCTCGCCCAACTGTCACCTCCCTCATCTGTCTCTCCCTCCCACCTCTCTTCCTTTTCTTCTCCAACTCTTTGGTAGCTATACCTCAGGAATCCGTATTTACCTATCTTCACAGTTCCTCTTTATTCAGAGTATTTCATTCACTGCAGTCATTTCTTTTCCTCTCTTTGACTTCCTTTTCAATATTCAGACCATATTCTCGTTTCACCATCGTTCTCTCGCTTGTCCTCAGTCGTTCCCTATGACAAACTGTTATTTCTCACACTCGTCGTAGAATATTGTCAGCAGGAAACTAAATATTTGTCTTTAATTACAAAATGATAAAGTGATCTGAAGTTTTGCCCAGTGATTTTGTAAGATAAAGTTTGTCGAGACCAATGAAAGAGTAAATATTAAATATATTTCTTGATGAATGGAGCTCTATTATGTATATGTCTAATATGGGCCTGGATTTCTGCTGACTTTTCCGCCATGTCTACTAAATGTCAACTTCAGTTTGAGAATTATTATTGCTAATGCAGTTTGGATTGATTAAAATTGAAATTATAGCAGTTTACCTTTGATTCATCCATCACGACAAACTGCAAGCAATACCGAGGACAGTCTGTGAGGGTGCCTGACCAGCTGGCTAGCTACCTGCCCATGCAGGTGCCATGGACCATCTAAATATATCGGCCATTAACTTACACAAGTTGTTCATATTGTAAATCTACACTATCATTTTCTGGTCTGAATACATTGTCAGAATTGAGCACAAAACTAAATACAGGACTTTCGGTTGTTGGTATTTTGCTCTGTGCTTTTTGCCTCTCCTTTAAATCTTGAAATATATTTTAGCCACCAAGTTAAAACCGATCAATCCAATGGTAAAATTAGCATGTTCAGAAAGCATCCTGGAATTTGAAACATTTATGAAAATGTCAGTATCTGGATTGTACTTTTTGAGGTTTGACAAGCACACACGTGCGGAAAAGAACGCGTAGTGAGAAAGGCCCACTGTTCAGGAAATTAAATGGAGGTGAGGAAGGTAGGACGCAATGCCTAGGGGCCTCAATTATAAACGTTGCTTACACAAAAAAAAAGGGGTACGCCGCTTTCTACGCAATCTGTGGTATTTATAAAAAGCCAACTTGACACGAAATTTTGTTTTTTTAGTAGATTAATTTGTTTGTGTGTTCTTTCATCATAATTTGAATATAATTGGTTCACTATCATTATAAACAAAGGAATACAAAATATGTACATGTCTATGTCTTACACATCATCAATGTACCCCTCCGTCATTTCAGTCCGATTTTGGGAGTTTCCTCGAAAACCGCAGGAGCTGTCCTTTGGGCGTAATTTGTTTGCTTTCCATGGACATTTTTTTTTTTTATTCAGCCAAAATCCAGCATTTAGTTGAAGTTATACATCTGTCAGCCTGTCAGTCGGACCATCAGCAGCTTCACCGAGGCAAACCCTTCCTGATGCTTTCAGATCTTTAAGTCACCCATAAAACAACTTCTTATTTCTACTTTTCTCTGCTAGAAACTTTTTTACACTTTGTGTACTTTAATTTTAAGTCTTCCCGTTGGCCTTCGCCATGACTGACGTTTTCAACTATTTATGGGCAACCGTGGGCGTTGCATGAAGGCCGCACATGCTGCGTCACACCTGGAGTAGGCTGCGACTTACAAAAGGGAAACTAGCTTAAGATGTTTGTGCAAACTGTTTTATAAATCTGAATATTTTTGTGCGCACCCAAATCCAATATTTGTCAGTACTCCACCTTCTGACGCAAATCCTACGCAGTTTTTACAAAACTGCGTGTATCTTTATGGACCATTGTCGATAGCAATAATGTGGCGCAGCATAATGCCCGGCATCAAGCTCCAACGTAACACACACAACTAAAACGCCGAGAGACCCAATTTTCCAAAAGACACATGATATTATAAATGCATGGACTCACACACGCACACACACACACACGCACGCACACACACACACACACACACACACACACGCACACACACACATGCACGCACACACACACAAACACATACATTGGGGAAACATGAAATGTTGACAGAACCAACTCAGAAATATAAACATGTTTTTAAACACAACTATTTGACACAGATCAGCTTTTTCTTAAACAACTTCTACCACAGACGTTTCCCGCAAGTCCTGTAAGTGACCTTTTCCTTGCAACGGGGCATCTGCCAGAGGAGCTCGATCCAAAAACAAACAGTATATATTACATGTAACATAAGTAACAGTAATAGAATGTTAATTAAAATGTGTGCGTCCAAATCAGAAAAGACACCATCAAACCTTGAATGAACTATTACTCAATCTATGACGAAGTATTTAAGTGAAAAATGTGAACCAAGACCAGGTGATATTGAGAAATGAATGTAAACGTGAAACTAACATTCTAACAATGAGAGCAAGTCCTATTGTATTGCCGATAATACCACTTGACTGAGTCACAACTACCAGGACTTCTCTTCTAACCTCCTTAAAAGAAGTGGCAGGGAGTGAATCTATGGAATGCACAGGACCAACATCATCAACACCAACCCGCTCCACAAAAGTGAACTAATATAGTTGTTTTTCTATATCATAACAGAAAGGCCAGATTTACCACTCATTAAATATTCCATCTACTCAGTCTCAGGCCAGCGGTTGGATGATCGGACCTTGTAATTCATCAAATTAGAACCTCTTTTAAAAAAAAGGAAATCATCAGTACCCTAATAGCTACATTCATCTTTTCCAAATGTTAACTCTTCTTTCCGTTCGTTAAATCATTCGCCTCCAGCTGTAGGCCAAGTTTAATTTCCTGCTGTCTCTGTAGCAATAATACTTAAGTTAGGAGGTGATAATGAAGGCGAAGATCAGAAAGTAATGTTTCCTAATTTTAACTTTTTCCTAATTTTTCCTAATTTTAACTTTTTAGCGCAGCTGTTGTTGCTCTCTGGCTCTGAGAACAGGAGTGTATAGTAAACGGTGAATACCATTTATTGTTACTCCTGCATGTTTTCCTTTTGATTTTCATTTGATTGTTTAAATCTGATTATATTATGCATTTGTTATGACATGTGTCACAATACAGGTTTGACATTGAGACAAGACATGGCTCTTTAAGTTAAACTGTAAAAAAGAGATTTACTGTGAAGGTTAATTAAGTATACAGTCACTTCATCATTCTTGTGTATGTTTTGTGGATGTGTGAAGACATAAAGGCGCAAAAAGAAACACTGAACCTGTTCAAATACATTAACTGAGCCATGTTAAAATTAATAACGTGATCAGATTATATTCTACCTTCATCCGAAATCTTTCAACACCAAAATCTTTTCTCAAATTCTATTCAAGTAAACTTACCTTAGTGATTAGTTACGTGCATTATTAGAGGTAGAACATTATCTGCGTCTACTGTTTCTGAATTGTTCAAACAATAAATAATCAATCTTCTTACTATTAGGGGTTGAGCTGAATTGATGGATCCAGATAAAACCTACCAAAGCATTTAAAGATTTAAATGAACAAATTGTTCGGGATGATGGTTAGCAATGATGCTGAGTGGGTTAGATTAGTACAGGCCCTTTAAGAACAATAAATCAAAGTCTAAAATGTTAACTAAAATGTGTGTTTACTCACGCATACACACATGGAAAAAGAAGAGCAATAAATTTCTGTACTCTTAAGGGTTGAAACCAACTTAAAGTTTGTTTTGAATCCTGAAAATGATTTGAAATAATGTATTGTGTTATTTTTAAGAAAACTTAATAATCTCATACCTAAGCCTATGATCCCTGGTTTTCCACAAATAAGTTATTGAACTATTTAAACAAAAACAAAAAAGGATTTTTTTAAATTTGAGGGAATTATTTTCAGATGTTCTCGTTCAATTCTACAGGAATTGGCTACGGGACAGAAACAATACAATAACAGTAACAAGAAAGAGAGGGGAATGGTTCTGGGCTGACTGCACCACCAATCAGCCTATATTTGACCAGATTCTGATTCCGCTGGCAGACAAGACTGTTTATAGGAAGTGAAAACACGATGCCCATGGTGCCATTATTATATGGCCATAAAAGTGTGCAATCAACCTTTACGTTGTAATGATATTAAAAAATCCAAACGAAAAACAGTTTCACAAATTTATAGAATAACAATTAAGTAAAAGTAGCAATTATTGCTGCAAATCTAGAAGGAAACAGTAGATTTAACATTTTGTTTGAAGAGAATCAACTATTTTTTTAAAATTATTATTATTTAACATTGCTCTTCAATAGTTGTGATCATTTTATCCTTACTGATGTTATTCAAGGATTCTTTTTGATTCAGTTCAGGTTTTCATAAAATGTGTTCATTACAAACAGTTACATTTGACAGTTTTTGTGTGTGTGTCTCCTCTTGCACTCCTCTTGTGTGCAGTACATTAAGGCAGTTAAACCTAAAGCCGTACAGAGACTCGGCACATAAAGGCACTTTCGGCCAATACACGCACACACGAAGTGCACAGAGAAGCGTGATACACTTGATGCGTTTAATGGCTCTGTGGTAATTTGTAGCTAAGTGCCTTCAACCAATTTTCCTTTCACAGCTGAGCCCTGATACACAAGCATGCACATGATCAAGCTCACGCACACACTGTGTACATGTGCAGGTCAGGCAGATGTGACAGCAGTCTGAGACAGAAAAATTGTGCCAAATAGAAAAAAGGCTTTAAATAAATACATCAGAAGCATTCTGTATTTAAATAAATTAGTTATAACATAGAGGGGGAAAAAAGAAGATGTTTCTATATGGAAATGTCTCAGTAGTTTCAAACTGCTCTTGTTCTTTTGTATGCTGAGAGGGCTTTTAGTGTCATTAAATGCTCCAGGTGTAGCTCAAAATGTAGACTTATACCTGACTCAGTGCAGTCACCCTATACCAAATGATTATATGTTGGTTTGTGTCCATCTATTTATGGTCTCCTGATTTTAAAGTAAAAGTTATTAAAATTAACTGCAACATTTTGCCAAAATTGTTAAAACAGTGGGTCACTTTTTTAACGCACTACTACCGATTAACTTAGTCATGTTAACTTTCCTAGAAAGATATGTTAAATTGAATGTTTAAATAATAATAATTATAATAATAACTATAATAATAATAATTATGAGAATCATCATAATAATAATCCAAATTCTTATTCTTATTATTAACAATATTATTATTATCAGAATTGTTATTGATATTATTATTAACATTATTATAAGCATTCTATATTATTATTATTATTTTATTATTATTAAATATTAAATATAAATGTGAATGTTGTGTTTAAATCTTAATTTAGATATTGGTTTTAAGTCTAAATGTAAAACCTAAATGTAAATGTTAAATTTAAATGGAAATTACAAATCTAAATTTTAGATATTTATGTAAATATTAAATGTAAACCAAAGTGTAAATATTCATTTACATAAAATATAAATGTAATGTTGAATCTAAATGTTTTTAAATCTAAATTTAGATGACAAATTCTTAATATAAATATTAACTCTATACCAAGAAGTAATTACTACATCGAAATGAATCTACATGTAAACGTTTAATCGAAAACAAAATGTAATTTTTACATGTAAATGAATTATAATTTTAAAAGTTGATTCTTATGTTGAAATTGACTCTAAATGTAAAGGTTAAATCTAAATGTTTAATCTAAATAAAAGGATGTAATCAAAATGTTAAGTTTAAAATATAAATTTATATCTGAAAATTCAATCTAAATCTTAACCTTTCATCTAAATGTTAAGTCTCACATCTAAATTTTAGAACTAAATCTAAATGGTAAATCTAACTGTAAATGTTAACTCTAAGAAAAATGATAATGCTAAATTGAAGTGTTGAATTGAAATGTAGATATCTAATGAAGATGATAAATCTAAATAAGTGTCTAAATGTTTTTACATCACTTCTGAAACATTGTTTGGAGCTTAATATGGCAAAATGTTGCATTGCAAATTCGATATTAATTCGCTGGCCTGTATCCCACAGCCTGCAGAGGGTCGCTTCACTAAACATTTCATATATTTCAACCAAATAACATTGTTATTATGATTTAATTTCATTTAATTTCATATTCGTGTCATGTTTTGTTGATTCCCTTTATAAATGGATGACCCAAAAAGCTGTTTGATTGTTTTTAAATCTCACACTATAAATTCTTGCTTTGTCAAACGCTATAAATAAATAAATTATGGTAAGTAATTGTGCATATTACTTTTACATGCATTAGTTTTTGATTGTTGCGTGGTTTGGGGAATTTCTATTTCAGATCAGTCTTGTTTAAAAATGCTATTAGACACCAGTAGAATACCTCTATCTATTTTTTTAGAGTAATGCTATTGTAGCATTCTATATTCAGTCTGTCTTTACAATCTTGCTGTTTTATTCTCTTAGTGTAATAAACTTTTAGATGGATGGATTTTTTCAAACCAGCATCAAATACAAACACACACACATGCACTGGATATTTAAAAAAATAAAAAGGACAGGTGTTTAAGGGAAACTATGTAAATCGTATCCCTCCCAAATAAACCATTCATAGATAACGGTCCCCTGGGGTTATGTACCATAAATGTATGGTTTTAGGCATCCTTTAGAGTCAATTTGCATATGTTGCTAGTTTAAAATAACACCCTTATGATGCCGATGAACCAAATTTATGTCGATACAACAAGATAACCCGACTTGAAGCATACTCAATTAACTTGTTAGCCCAGCCGCAAGTAGAAGGAAAATGGAGCAGTAACAAGCTGAACATCTGATTTGCACACATGCACACCTTCACTGACTTTATGGCTTCTTTCAAGTCCACATGCAATAACCAACACACATTCAGGCTTGACCTGAAATGTCATATTCAAGCCCTCTGCTGTGGCCTCTCAGTACCGATACATGCTTTTGTATCACACAGAAACACACACACACACACACTTCTCAGATTTATTTATCCATTAATTGCTTGTCCTGTAGATACACACCTTTTAAGGTATGCATGCTCCAAGGTGATATCGGAATATTGCTTGCGATATAAATATTTTTTTAACATTATCATTCATAATTACTAAAGAACTAAAGAAATGATATTATAAATGAAAATTTAAAAAAACGTTTACCCTTAGTCCTACTTCAAATGCAATTGTTAGCTGCCATAAACTGCAAACAATAAATAAAATCGCATTCACATTTACTCCATTACAATTGCAATAAAGCACATTGGTGCAGTGGTTCTGGGTTTAAATTCACCCCTGCACTACATTAAGGCCTTTTTCATGCTCTCCCATTGTTTCTTGGGCCGAAGAGGCCCTCGGGCCTTGAGTCTGAGATGTGTGCTTAGACAGAAAGAGATTTGCTGTATTTTCACAGAAGAGAAGGATCAAAAAATACAAATGTATTGACAATAAAACACAGTAGTCTGAACACCTCCTCTCGTTTCTTGCCCCCACAAACTGTAGACACTCCATAATAATGAAGTCACTGCCTAAGATTTCCATGCCTTGCTCTCAGTTTAACACTCAATAAACCATCCAATTATACTTCTCCGCCTTAAACTGTTAGTTAACCTGTGGTGAATCCGTCCTGCCATCTACTTGTGTCACGACATGAAGTACGGATAAGAAGGGAAAATGAGGGAACGATTATCCTCTCACTCTTGTTAAATCCTACTCTCCTTTTTCTCCTCTCACTGTTTGTCTTCTACTCCAGGCATTTTGTTTTTTTTCAACATGGAGAAAATTCCTTTCTCACATGTTGTATCGTAGAGAATTTTTTTACCTGAGGCGATCAACAGTGTTATTCATCTACCACAGGATTTGGAATGTCAGTTACACTGCCAATGAGTTGATATGACTTTTACGTACTTCCTGGCCTAATGCGATACTTTCCTCCCCTTCCTGTGCCTCTGGGCGCAGGTAAATGAAAGTGATTACATAATGGCACAAGGGCAGGGTCCAGATCTGTCTGTTTGTTTTTGGAGGGTGTCTGTTAGCGTCATGCTTATTGAGCTTCTTAGTCCATGAGCAATTTACAGTCTCTAACAGGCTGATGCATTGATAAATTTAGAGGCCTTAATGTAATTACGGGTCATTTGGTTTTTTGATTTCTGCAGTGCCTAAGGTGTTTGCAGTATTAACCCATGTGTCGCTCTCTCTTTCTCGCTCTCTCTTCAGTTTTCTACTAAATTTACAAACAAAATGTACGTCCTGCTTCTTTGAACTAATTTCACCTACAGTACTTCACTCACACTTTCCAATCCCAAATCACTCTTTTCATTCAGCAGAGATCCAGAATGGAGCAAAGATGCATTATTTCTTACATGTGATGATACTTGGTAATGATTCCCTCAGAAAATCTTTGGTGCTCAGACTCTTTAGAGAGATTGTGATCGAAGACTACCCTCTGCTCACCTGCTGAGCAGCAGCAAGGTATATCCCACCTGTTGGAGATTGCAAACTGGTGGTGGTGGCTCATGACTCTGCTGAAAATGATGAATGATGAGACTGATGGATCGGCGATAGAAAGGTGAAGGGCACACAAAACCAGCTGCATGAAGGAACTAGAATAATGGCGATCTGGTGAACGATCTATCAGAAAGAGTATCCTATGGTGCACTGGGGCCACGGTCCCTGCTCATATCCCTCCATTATCCTTCCCTTTCACACATGCTTGGGGCATTGATTGATATCAGCTGAGCCTATTCAGTTAGCCTCATCCATACAATCACTGTCACGCCAATATGCTTAGCTCATCACCATCAGTTACTGTCTTTAAATACGACTCTCTCTCTAGCCATCTAGTTCGTGCATGTATTTGGTTTCATGTGCCTCCACCTCCCCATCTCCACATTGTCCTCGTGGATCCATCGGCCTCAGCAGAGTCATCAGCCACCAGTATCTAGACACCAGAGGGGGGATATAATATAATAATAATACATTTCATTTATAATGCACTTTACATTTGGATCAAATCTCATGCTGCTGCTCAGGGCAGGGACCCTTCGATCACACACTCCCTGAAGAATCTGAGCGCCAAAGGAGTTTTAATTGACTCATTATCATACATCTGCTGTTGTGATAAATCATTCATGTGTTATACATTTTGTCTGCTTCTGATTAAAATGGAGAGAATGGTATTCAAAAAGACAGCATCTGATGATGATGATGAGACGAAGCATGAAGGCTGTGATTGGAGGGATGTGTCTGGCTAAATGAGCACAGCTGAAATAAATGATAGTCCAGACCATGAGGAGGGAAATTGAGAATGATCATGTGAAGTGGTATGGCAGTGGCAGGGGCTTGAGTGCACAGGAGGATAGTCTTCTTCTTCATGGCTTTAATTCAAACTGTTTGAGATGATTTTCAATTTCCCAATTTTTTTTAAATTCATTATATGGAGTAGAAGAAGAAACAGGGGAGTTTTATGCCTAAGGCCAGAGTGTTTTTGTGTCATCAACACTGTGGTGAAAAAGGTCACAATCATAGCAAAGAGAGACTCAGAATCATATATGTTCCAAGCAATTTCCTTCAAATGAGAAACTTGCCAATTTAAGGAATGAAGAGCATACTGAGGCGGTGGCGTGTGCGTGTGCATGCGTTTGTGTGTGTGTGTGTGTGTGTGTGCGTTTTAATGTCTCCGTTCATTCACCAGAGTCACAATCATTGATTAGATGGCAATACTTCCATTTTGACTGGAATTGTTTCCTGCATTTGTGCGTGTGCGCGTGTAAATGTGTATGTGTGGGTCTGTATGTGTGTGTATGTGTATTCTACAAGGAGAGAGAAAGAATAAGAATGAGAAAGAAGAGGAAACAGAAAGATAACTGCTTACATACTCCCATTGTATGTCACAGTTGGAATTGAATTTTTACAGCGGAGCAAAAAGCTCCAGCTTTTTCACAATGTCAACTCTTTTCTAACAATGTGTGCCAGACATGTGTGTGTGTGTGTGTGTGTGAGGATGTGTGTGTAATAAGGGGTCTCGCTCCAGTTGCTTCACTTTAAATCCCACACACCTTGCAGAGCACACACACAACTATGCATGGATTAACTTCATTGAACGAGCAAATGTTTCCTCCATTACATTTCTCTTTTCCAATAAGGGCACACAAACGTGTTCGTCAGCGCATACCAAATGCAAACATGGACAGACTCACACACGCAAGCACACTTTTATTCTTTTAAATTCTGCTCCCTTGTCTTTCTCTCTCTCTTCTCGCTCATATCTCCCAGCAATGTCCCTCATTCACGCACACCTTCACAGGTGTATGTATACATGAAGTCACACCAAAAACGATTAATCATACACACAAATACTTGCCACACATAAAGACAGCCCTCAAACACACACACACACTCACACACACACACACACACAACTCCTCTCAGATAAGCTGAGTGCAGAATGGAGCAGCTTTGAAGGCAGGAGGGAGCTTGTTGTTGACGGGTCACTTAATAATTCTCTTGGACAGGCGTGAAATTCTTTCTTTCAGAAAGAGTCTCTTTCTCTGTCTCCTTTGCTCTCACTCTAGAATTCCTCTTCATTCTGTGTTTTTACTGTTTTTTCCACCTTCACAATTTGTTCTGCTTTGTCTCCTTTTTCATTCTTCTTTCTCTTGTATGTGTCACTCCATCATTTCTTCTCTGTGTGATTCTTCTTTGTATTCACAAGTAGGCTCCAGTCATT
This sequence comes from Lophius americanus, assembly GCA_037951165.1. Taxonomy (NCBI): domain Eukaryota; kingdom Metazoa; phylum Chordata; class Actinopteri; order Lophiiformes; family Lophiidae; genus Lophius; species Lophius americanus. Next base: position 4,062,212 of record JBBDHG010000032.1, on the reverse strand, counting down.
ATAAGCAGGAAGTTTGATTAGACACTTAATCGTCTGCTTGTTTGATAACCAGACACGTTTTCTGAATAATAAACATTTCCGATTGTAGTTTAACTTTTCTTTTCTCAGCAGGCTTCCTCCCCTCTTCTCTCTCTCTTTCTACTTTGCTCACTTCTCTTCAGGGAGTCTCTTCAATTATGATTAAACATGAAACCCTCCTTGCTAATTAGAGAAGCATCATCTCCAAAGCCAGCAGTATCGTGGAATTTCCTATTTTTTCTGAATCCAGTTACCAAATAAAGATATTTTAAAAATAAAGTATCTTTTTTCTTTTGTTTATTGTGCATCCCGGGTCATATCAATCAAACTGTAGTTGGGTTGATTGATTGAGTAAAAATTACTTCACAAGAAGGGTAACACACAGGCACACGAAAAACCTGATGAACCTGATGAAAACGCTGATGCTGGTGGCAAATTAGAGCAGCTGGAATCACGACATTTCATTCATTGAGACTAAAATTTGAAGGTTTTGTAAAGCGTTTTGTTGCAGGTTGATTCCACATCTTCTCGTTTTTAAATATTTTGTTGCTTCCCAAAGACATCATGCCTTTCCAAAAATCTAAAAATCACCAAATGTGCTTCTTAAAATTCTTGAATTAAATCAAAAGAAAAATCCAAACACAATGTAAAATAATTTAATAAAAGTATTTTGCTAGATTGAAGAAAGAATGGCAGTTTTTATCAGATGTAAGAGTTTTTAAGGGAAATAGTTTAAGGATGCATTGCAAATAAATGTTCTCCTTGTTGTTGCCAATCCTTCCAACTTTAGGTGCAGTGTAGATATAAACATGATCTTATCTTCACTCTGTGCCCGGGGAAACATATGTTTAGGTTGTTTATGTATCAGACAGTATAGACTACATATTATCACAAACACACAGACAAATAGATGCATGTTATCTCATGTCTGATTTTATCTCTATCTGGTCTCCCTTCGAGGCAAAAGGAGAATCTCCTTGTTATTTTTTCCTTTTTTCATGCATGTTTAATTTCTTTCCATGCCCTTCATCTATTTCTCCTATGGTCCCTCTTTCATGTTTTTCATGCTTTTAATCCTGTTTGTCCCCACTACTCCTCCTACTCTTCTACTTCTCACCTTCTACCTGCAGAACTGTCATGTCTGTATCTAAAGTATCTATTTCTGATTCCAGGTAAGACTGAGCCGAGTGTAAAAAGTAGGGTAAAAAGCTGAGAAACATAAAGGAACCATTAAAGATGGTAAACCTTCACCAGAATTGATAGTCCAACTCCATGATATACAGATGTACCGCTGCTGTGTCCGTGTCTACATATTCATCCGCACCAGAACCTTTGTGCTAACGTTAACTCAAAAAACAAAACAATTGTTTCATTGATCATTTTAAAATTTTATACCCCGATTGACCTTAGTGGGAGGAAGAACTGGATTGATTGATGTTTCAAAGCTCAGTAGCATATACCCACCAGTAGGGGAGTTTTATCTCCAAAACGACAAATTTGGAGTGATGATATCTCAACTTTTGTATATATCATATTTTCCTCACTACCGAGAGCTTTTTTTCTGCAAAAAGAACCATACCGTGCGTTTGTTTTTTGACTGTACCTTCCCAACCATGAGTCGAATTGTGTTGAAATTTAGGTCTATGAATTGACACAAGGAAATCTGTGTCCTTCTGTTACTGAGCTTTTCAGTGACCTGTCAGAAACGACTGCAAAGGCTTGCTTATGATTGATATCTAAAGGCCAGACACGATTAATAAAGAGCACTAGGTCTATTTGTCATGTGTTTTGTCTGAATTTATTCAACATGTAGCAACTGTATCTGCCATGAAACAATCAGAAAATAGCTTTAAACTTCTAAGTATACTGTCATTACCCATGATGCCCTCGTCTTATCAAAGTTCTAGCTAACCCAAGGCTGTTTACTGCAAATAAGAAAAAAAAATTTTCATCCGTCCTATGATTCATAATGATGTGTTCAATTGCCCATGTTACGCGCTTTCATTAAGTTTCATGGGGCTAGTATCCAGCCATCAATCCATTTTCTGTAACGGCTTATTCTTGCAGAGTCATGGGGGCTGGAACCTCTCCTATCCTCGTCTATCCATTTCCTATATGTACAGCCTGGTAAAGGTGTCCGTTTTTCAAAGGACCAGCATATAGAAAGACAAACAAACATTGATTCTCACATTCATACCGATGGGCACTCTCAGAGTCACCACATCACTTTTACATGTATTTGCTTTGAATCTGATAAGAAGCTGGAGTTCCTAGTGGGAACTGAAACAAAAACAAGAGAACATACAAAGAACTTGATGATTCTCAGTTATTAGTGGACCCATCAAAAAATGTCCCTTTTAACTGACCAGATAGTTTTTAAAAGTAATTTATGTAACCGTCAGACACAACAAGATGGAATGGTCCAACATATCATAGAAAAACAAATAATCACTGAGAATGTAATGCTGTGCAGCAAAAGTCTATTTCTGACATATTGATAATTATTCAAGGACTCAGATTTAACTTGTGTCCCTTTGCAAGGGCTCAACCCAAAGTCTGGGTAGCAAAGGAGGGATCAACCTGATATTTAACCGAGTCTAAAAATGTATAAAATTATAGTATATTATTTACAAGAAGAAATGATACATTATTTTTTATCTCTAATGGATGACATTATTACATTTTTAATATTAGTCTTTACATAGCAAATAGTAATTATCTGTTATTTTCACTTTTAACATTATTATAAATCTAAATCTAATCATAGATAGGGAATGCAGAACTTTCATTTTTAGCAGAGCAGTACCGATACTTTTGCTTGAGTAGATGTTCTGAACACTGCCAGTTTAGAGTTCAAGATGAAGATCAGCTCCTTTGCAAAAACTGTTGTTGACAGAATGCATCCTGTAACCCCTACAACTACACTCTAAAGCTTATGTTCAACCCAATTTTCTAAAAATGTTGTCGCGATAAGGAACCAGTTAATGGATCGTAGAGAAAAAGAAGGCAGAACAACTAACTCCCAAATTGTTCATCGATGACGTACAACTTAAACCGTTCCGAACTAAATTGCCTCTGGAGACAAGAAGTGAAATACATGCAATGCTGTTCATCTGTTCTGTGCGTCTTCATCCTCGTTGTGGGTGTCTTTTATTCTCAGCTGACGTCCACAGGAGTCAGACATAAGACTTACGCAAACACACTGAAATACCTGCAATCAAGCCTGTGTGTGAGATGGCGGTAATAAATGCCCCCTTAGAGGCTCATCGCCAAATAATCAAGATGACGCTTGAACAAAATGATCAGAGGTCTCTGAGTGTGTGTGTGTGTGCATGCTGGTTTATTTGGGTTTTTTTTATCACAGTGATCTGATCAAGTGTAATCATGCTGATTATATTTATTAAGAGTTTATAATCATCTCCTCTCTATCCCCCCTACCTTTAGAACTTTCCCCTGATTACCAGTACTTTTGTATATTTATTTCCTGTCTGGCTCTCTTGTTTCTTCTTCCACATCCAGTCTTCTTTCTCACTGACATTGGGTAGAGACAATGCCAAAGCACATAGCAGCACAGGAGGACTAGATTTCAGAATTTATTGCATCGTACAAATTGTACTGTAATTTTTATTGCATTATTGTATAAATAGAATGAAAACTTTGATTCAATATATTATTAGGAGCATTGTAGAAAAAATGTAATAAAAGTAAAAAAATGAAGTGAACTAATAAAATAATGGCTGAAAAAATTAAAAGTGATGGAGTGTCATGGAATTGTCATGTTACTACTTTTGAAAATATTAGATCTATATCATTTTGTTCTTTTCACCGCTGCATAAAACCACACTTTTTTTAAGGCTTTAACAATTTTAAGCTAGGGCTGTTCGGACTTCCCGGACAGCAAGGGCAGATCCCAGAAAAGTGTTTGTTCAAGCAATCCTCTTCATTGAACTCCTCAACTGAAATGTGACTGCGTTATGTCCGAAAGTGTGTTTTTGTAAAATAGCCCTTTCAAATTTTAGTGTAAAATACGATTTATACCAGATAGATCTCCTCGAGATGCACCAAAGGTTGAACAAATCTGTTGAGAAATTATGATTTTGTAAATTTCTGGAGATGAGGCTCCCCCTAGTTTACCTTTTCAAAATCATTCCAGATTTTCGTCACACTAAAGTCTACCTGCACATATTAAAAATTATCCATGAAGTTGTTTTTGAGTCATCTCATTAACACTTAGGATATGTGGCAGTGGCGATTCCGATTCCATGACTTCCTGGACTTTTTGGGGCATTATTTACATTCAATTACATTTATCCATTCAGTTCAATTCAAGGTGGGTAAATTGATGGCTGTAGCAAACATTTTCACCACAACACTCTTTACGTTCTGTCTCTTATACACACACTAAAACATCAAAGGCAACAGAGCTGCCATGCATCTTGCCCAATCTTCTAAAAACACGTCATTAGTCAGACACGACAAGTCATTTGTTACCTCGCCTTCAAGCATATCTGAATACTTAACGGTAACAAAGTGAAATCAAAGAAAACGAGGTATCTAGAATGTATTCATAACAAAAACAAATGTCTCTTACTTTCCTCCTTTAGGACACAGAGTTGGTGAATACAGCCATTCTTACTGGTCGGCGCGTTGCCATGCCCATCAAACTGGTTACAGTGGAGATGGATGGGCAGGTGAGGGAGGTGGACGACTCCGTAACCTGCAGCTCTACAGATGTGGATGTTCTCAAGGTAGGTGTATGCAAACAAAATAATTTTTTATACCCACATTTACTTGTAGCTGTCATCTTCTCTACCCTAAATGCTGCATTTTATAGCGATCCACCACCTGCAGAAGACTGCAATATTCAGAAACTAGAGGTGTTAAGAAATATCACATCCCCTTTAAGCTTCAGCATATTCATGATTTTTTTTTTTAGAAATAAAACAAAACGTAGTACTCGTAAAATTATGTATCGGACATCGTTGACTAATTTTCAGATTTCTAAAACTGGGAGGCATGTGTTCCATACCAAATGTCCGGGGCATGTACAGTCAAAATAGGACTGGCAAAAAGAGCTTAGACTTCTTGAATGAAACTCAGTTACACACTTTTAAAAATGTCCCACAAACTCTTGAATATGTCAAAGTATTTCACTGTAAATTTGCCTGATATATGCAGTTAAAAAATCATCAATCTTTGGAGGCGCTGATTTCGTAGAGAAAAACTAAATTCCTGTATATATAATTCATATTTCTCAATAACAAAACTGGTGCAAAGGTACCATGTGCAAAATCCCCTAAAGTTTTAACATTGATTCATGTCATCGCTCTCTCTTTTTTCAGCTCTGTATTTAATCCCTTACTTTTTATTCACTTAATCTCCTTCACAAGGAAGTGAGAGGTCAGGGTCAACCATCGAGGCTGACATGGAACTGGCAGGAGTCCAGGGTCTCTCCTGCAGACTTAAGCAGGATTTTGACACTTTGAACCTGGAGTTGGTATTAAGAGAGTCTTGAGTGCTAAACGCATCCTGCTAGCAAAACTAACTAACAAAACAACTGTACTTATTAATAGAGCAGAAAAAAAAACAGAACTAAAGAATGTCACGGAATAAAGATTGATTCTTCTTGTTCTATGTTCCCTGTGCTCCTCAGGGCCTAAAATGAAATGCACACTTGCTGTGACAGTTTCAATATGAAACCAATTTCCTGCTACAAGCCAACAGGAGTGGTGCTGTTTAAGTACGATCGATAACGACAGAGTGAAAATGGAAGAAAATCATTTAGAAAGATGTAATGTTAGAGTGCTCTGTGTGTGTGAACGCGTTGTATGTATGCACTTTGTGTGCTTGTAATGCATTTGGTGTGTTTCAGTGCCCTTAACAAAGTTTGTGTCTAGGACGAGGACGATAATGATGATGAAATATTTTAAAATATAATATCAATATTACAACAAATAAAATTTAGTGGAAAGAAAAATTACAATAATCCAATAATAGAGTAAAAAAAGTACAATTGGAGTAAAGGTAGTAAAGTTATAAAACTTCATCAATGTTAAATAGATGATAGTAGATGTATCTTTGTTTTTTCCTGTAAAGTTTAGTTTAGTTAAGTAATCAATATTTACAGTAAAAAGAAAATCAACAATTTATTTGAAATTGTTGCTGCCTTAAAGGTGGAGCCCAACAACTCAATATCTAAGGACATTTAAGTGATAAATAAATTATGTATAAGGCCTTGTTTAGTAAATGTATCACTATATTTATATAAGATTGCCATTGACTTTGGCAATCTCTATGTGTTATATGTCGCAGTCAAAATGTTCTTTACATGTTGTTTTCAATCCATGGTCAATCACAACCGCTGATTGAATTTTGTTTCGAAAGCTCCTTCAATATCGACACCACTGAGTTCTAATTCAATATTTCCGACAATGTCTTGTTGATTTCTAAACGCCATGAATTTAGTTCTCTTCCCCGTATATGCTTATTGTTTGTTTTAATGTAAGCCTTGTATGAATTACCTACCCAAAATAAGTATAAAATAGCTCCACAACTGTAAGGTGTACTTGGATAAACTTGGTGTCTGTGGACAGGTAAGACCAAGCTTATTTATTATCAGCATCAGTAACATTGTACCTGTTACTATGTGTGAGTGATTGTGATTAAACACAAAAAAATCCTGTACAAATATCCTCACTTCATGTTTTGTTTTTGGGGTTTTTTGTCAAAAAAGGCTATATCCGCATTATGTTATCGTAACACCATAGAGCAAAACAATCAATTAGACAACTTCTGCATCAAAGGTGATATAAATAACACAAAATGAATAAAGTACATATTTTACGTAGTTTTTTGTGGGATGGGACCTGGAGGACTCTCCCTTTGGGACATTTAGATAGCCACTTTACCCAAATCTGCCCAAAAATGGATTATGGGCCCAATGGGGGATTCTGGTTGCAAAATACCACCTTTCTCCACTATAGGGATAATACACACATATACTGTATATCTAGTGCTTTATCCTGCATTCTGCACTGTAAAATAATAGCAAAACCATGTAGATGCCCATATGGGGCCATGTATGGGCCTCTTAGGAGCTATAGAGAAACAATTTATGAACATTATTGACACACGTTCTTCTTACTTAAGCACAGAGTACTCAGTATATAGTCACGCGCATGTGAATAAGCTGTTCAGAAACATTGAGCCCTCCTTTGTGCTGATAATGTTTGCTTGTGCTGGAGAGTGTTTGCAAACTACTGTTGTTTGTTAGCATCCGATTTAGACAGATATTCCCTAGCTCTCATTTTCAACAAACACACACACACACACACATAAACTCCCAAACACATACAGCTGTTTGGCACCCATGAGGTACAGTTCCAGGTAGCAGTAGCTGTCAGTGTGTCACTATTATGGATGTAAAGTACAATACAGAGCACCTACGCAGCACAAACAGGACTATTATATCCTGTGCCGGGCTGTAAGGCAGCGCCGCCTCCTCACCTCAAGAGGCTTCACACAGAAGCTGAAAACACAGGAGCTCCTTAACTTCTAGTACACCAGTAAAGTAATATATTAACTGCACAGTATGAATGAAGCCACACACTAAAAACCGTTTTTACGTCAAAAAATTGTTTTGAATAGGTTGGAATGGATAAACCCTGATTTTAGTTAGACTAAGAACATAATTATACTGGTTTGAGCTTTGTCAGTATGATTACAGTAATAATCAGGTGGTTATGGAAAAATCAAGGTAAAGAATAAGATGAATTGCCTTGTCAGATGGAAACAGGAAATGAGCAGTGTTCTCCCACATTTTGTTGACCACCCAACCTGGCTTACTCCCTGTGCAGGCTTTCTCTCTCTGCATCAACGCCACATGACTTCCTCTTTTTTCCCCTCTTGATTGCTACATCTACTAGAGTGCATTCGTCACAGGACGCTGCTTTGCTCATACTAGTCAAACTTTAGGATATGGTTGTCAAGCATTTATGATGTTCTCAGTAATGAACTGCAGCGAATGAAAACTAGAAGTCATGTTTCCAGAGGTTATGCCAACGATAACAGTGTGGAGTGGCTGGAATTTATGAGAGACCTCTTTAACGGCTTTTACAATTATTTTATAGCTTTCGGGCCCCAGCAATGATAAAAATCATAAAACGAGCAGAGAAAATGAATGAACCAAAATTTACTTCCATCACAACTGTTGTAGCAGTAACTTTTTATCCGTCTGACATTAAAATGATTGGGAGGGGGATTATGACTGAGTTAACAACTCTGTCATAGACAGACAGCTAGTACGTCCATCTAGCTGTATGTCTGCCCATTTTTAAGAATTCAATATCTGTATAGAATACATCTCCAAAACAACATATTCTAGCTTCATCTAAATGTATAAATAGAATAACTAGTGCAACTTTGCCTTTTGATATTGTATATTTTATAAAAAATACTTGTTTCCAGGGAGACTTTATTTATTTTAAGGTGAATCTGAAGGTGTATATTATGCACACATCAAAAACGACACAAACTTGACACACCTACCAAACACCATACTTTGGTTTGTCTTTTGAGTTTTAGAATTTCATGCACGATGTGCATGAAATTCTGCTGCTGTTGCTTTAGGTGACTCTGAAGGATGGCCATCTGTCCCGAGCTACATATATAAACTATACATTATTGCTTTACCAAATGTTACACACAAAGAAAAGTTAAGTATTTGTGCCATTCAACAGTTGTAGTTCTCCACAAATATAATTGTTTGCATTTTCTGCGTATAGATAACTTGAAGGTGAAGACTGCTCATTATATCACCGAATTGTCATCTCTGCCGCGTCTGCAGCATATAATGCAAATTAAAGTGATAACTCAAAAACTATTCCATATGTCTTCTTCAAATTCTTCTTCTTTATTTACAACACAAGGTGGAGCTTTATCTTCAAAATCACAGTATCCGGGCCATAATTTCTGCAACGTTGGTCCAATTTTGTCCGAATTTCATTCAAATGCATTAACTTGAGGAGATGTATCTTGCATATTTCATATATAAATCTAATAGTTCATCTCTTACTCACTAGGGTGAGAAATCCATTTATACTGGTGGGGGTTTCAGGTATTTATCTGATGAGGCTCTTGTTAGGCTTCACTTATATTCCATTGAACAATTTATTTTGTTTAATTTCTGACAGAGGGTAATTGTTGCATGAATGAAACGATCAGCCAGACCTATCACTGACTGTAGTGCAGTGCTGTAGATTTCAACGATGCATCTCATGTTGTTCAATTTAGCCCATTTATCCACTACAAAGACATAAACAGCAGCGATGCACTACACCCATAATTACTTCCCCTCTTCCTCACCCCTCTCTCTTTCAATTTTAATTTCCTGTCACCGTAGAGTGTCTTGTTAAGGTCCTCCTAGATGCTGTCATTTGTGATGCAAGTACGTGTATATGCTGCTACTGTTGACACAGCAGTATGTGTAGGTCAGCTGTCTCAGAGCTAGTAGGGGACAGATAGGGGACAAGCACCCACACACACAAATTATTGTCATTATCCTGACCTCACGCACGTATTTCTCTGACAGAGCAGGGGGGTTGGGAGGAAAGATGGGATGAGGAGTGATGAGAAGATGACGGACCGATCGATGACGAGAGTAGAGGAGATAAAATCAAAGAAGTGGGAAGCAAAGTAAAGAAAACACAGGAGTTTAATTGTAACACAGGGCGAGAGAGGAAGGGACGGCAAAGAAAGATTGAGAAACAGGTGAGGTGATAAAGGAGATGGCTAGAGAGAGATTTTGTGAGAAGTGTCATTGATGTCTTAAAACATCTGTCACAAGTCAATATTCCACACTGATAAGGGACAGTTGACCATTCTCTATGATAAAGTTTGTCCATTTACTAAGAAAGTTTACGTTAATGTAACTCAAATCAAGTTAATTTAATATGTATAACAAAAAATCACAATAACTGTAATCTGAAAGCACTTTCCATGGAGACCAGGAGACTGTATTCTCTATTCTCCAAAGACCCAACAAACCCCACATGGGCAGGCGCTTGTTCATGGGGCAAGAACTGCATTTTATCAGGCAGGAACTTCAAGAAGATTCTGGCTCAAGGTGGGCAAACTTCTGCCTTGGCTGACTGGGCTGAGACAGTGAGAATGAGAGGAAGTGTGAGAGAGCAAAGAGGGCTCAGCTCTGCTCAATTTTGGGGCTGTTTACTCAGACATTCCCTTGTGAATTTGTATTGAAAATAGCACATACAAAAAAGTTTTGAACAGAATCCTTAGAGAAGCAAAAATGAATTCATTGTTCAACAAAGTCATACCAGCAAATGTTGAGTCACTGGCATACATGTCTATGCACTCATCCATCAGACTGCCATGTATGGAACCATTAAAATACTAACATGAGCCTTTGTATTCCTTTCACTTAAGTGGCGGCTTCTGTATTTTTCCAAAAGGAATCTTTTGAATTTCTATAGTTACATTGAAATCCAGATACCAGAATGACTTACATGGATACTGTCGGGATAAACATCGGGAACGATACAGTTGATTAACTTCTGCCAATGACTGTACACATGAGACATCATTCTCATTTGAGGCAAAGTATGTCTTTTGAAAATTTCCCCCAAACCTACTGAGTGAATGAAGAAATTACATAATTGCAGAAAACTGTATATTCTACTTTACTGGAAAGATGCCAAATGCCAAAATATACTTGAATTATAATAAAAATGTTTGGAAATTAAAAAAAAAAATTGTGCAAATGGGGGAAAAAAAGTTTCGCTCGGCTAGATTTCTTAAAACAAGCTGAATAGCATACATCTATACAACTTACAACTAAGTAAAAAAGCTCAAATTTAACAACATATCCTTTATTAATCAAATTTTTAGTCATAGTCGGACAAAATAGTGAAATTTGGTCAAAGCATTTGAACTATCCCTCAGGAGCAGTGGGCAGCCAGCCCCGAGAAGCACATGGGGATTATGTATTACTGCCTTAAGAAACCTTTGACATGTGGACTAATGGGCTGTAACCACCTACCTGCCGATCTTCCAATTGGGAGGCAACGCTTCTCCCCACTGAGCTTCTTATGTAAGATTAATAAGATGAGAGAGACGAATAATAAGACAACATTTCTATATAAAGATGTTCCTTATTCTTAAAAAAATGAATTAATCTGCTGGTATATTATGCAAACCATCGTAACTCTATTATAAAATAAGATTTTTTTCTGAACTCTGTGGAGTTGTCTTGAAAGGAATAAGCATGGACGGACAAAACTTCCCTTTTTAGGGGAATATTGACCATGCAGAGCTCAACCATTGTGGACTGAAGCTTCAGATGCTTAGCAACTGTCAGAGAGTTGAACAAGACTCAAAGATTCCATTTACACACACACACAAACACAAAAACAAACACACACTTCACCCCATATTGCACACATGGCTAATAACATTAAGTAAATATGCTGCTAAAAAAATTAAAGAACACTTAAATCACAGTCCTATACTTTATTGATAAACGTAAATAGTTTAGAACAAAACTGTGCAAGAGCGATCGATGGAAATCAAAATCATTGAGCCATTAAGGGTCTGGGCTCTATATTACACCAAACAACAAAGTGAATAACTGAAATCCCAGACTGATCCAACTCCGGTGAATTTCATCACAGCAACCCATAATGTGACCCACGAGTGTGTTTGAGCCCCCATGCCAAAGGGACCTCATACCACGTCTTGGCATGCTCCGGATGAGATGTAGGATGTTGTTCTGAGGGACATCCTCCCAGACTTGGATCAGGGCTGCTGGACAGTCAGTGGTCAGTGTTCATTGTGTCTGATGCAGCGAAACATAACGTCTAAGAGGTTCTCAGGTGGATTCAAGCTCAGAGAAAATGAGCACCAGTCAATGGCATCAATATCTTTATCCTCCAGGAACTGCCTACACGCTCCGACCACATGAGGCTGGGCATTGTCCTGCCCAGGATCCACTGGACCAGTGTATGGTCTGATAGTGGGTATGAGTGTCCTCCTGGTGCCTAACAGCAGTCAGGGTACCGTTTGCTAGCCTCTGGAGGTCTTTGAGACCACCCAAGGATCTGTCTCCCCAGACCATCACTGACCCACCACCATCCGGTCCTGCTGGATGATGCTGCAGCAGCATTAAATTCTCCACAGCATCTCCAGACTCTGTCACGACTGCCACATGACCTCAGTTTGAACCTGCTCTCATCGGGGCAACAATGGAGAACATCCCAATTCTGCTATTCTCTGGTGTACAACAATTGAGCTCCATGGTGCTGGGCTGTGAGCATAGGTCTCAGTACAGGACGTTGGGCCCTTAGCCACCCTCATGCAGTCTGTTGCTGACCGTTTTCACACCAGGAGTCGACTGGAGGTAATTTTGTAGGGATCTGGCTGTGCTCTTCTTGTTCCTCCTCACACTGAGGATCAGATAACAATCTGGCTGCAGGGTTGTTGTCTTTCTACGGACATGTCCAGCCCTCCTTGTGTAATGTCCCGTCTCCTGGCATCTCCTCCATCTTTTGAGACTGGGCTGGGAGATACAGCAAACCGTCTTGCAACTGAAGGCAGGGGTAAGCCATCCTGCAAGAGGTGGACTACCTCTGCACAGTCAGTGGGCTGCAGGTAATGCCTCATGTCACAAGTAGTGACAAAGACATCAGCAGAACACAAAACTAGAGAAGAGTCAGTCAGGAAAGATGAGTGGAGAGAAATGGAGTTTGGCTATCACCTGTAGAACCATTCCCTTTCTGGGGGTTTTCATACTTTTGCCTCTTAGTGCACCTTTGTCACTTTAATTTGCCGCAAAACTTGTGAAACTGATTCACAGTCTCTTGTTCTTCCTAAATTGACAGATTGATATCCCTAAAGTTCTACTGGCGTTGTGTCATACTGCCATGATTAAGTGTTCCCTTAATTTTTTGAGTAGTGTACATTAACCAAATGCTACTACATGCTTTGTTCCTCTTTCTCTTCCATACAAGCCATGCAAGTCCTCTCTATCATGTTCGTTTCATATATTTGATCAGGCTCTCATATTCACACATTGACACACACACACACACACACCCAAACACACACACACACACGCACACTCTTCACGTACACTCTTCACGTACACATGCCCGTGGGATGTGAGTGGTATTTGGTTCAGGTGGAGATCCTTTAGTGATGTCATGAGTAATTGAATTTGACTAAGATGAAGACAGAAAGACTTTGATGTAATAGGTGTGTCTGTATGTGTGTGTGTCTGTGTGTGTGAGTACATATTTGAAGAGGATTTAGGGTGTGTGGTGCTGCATGTGTTGGCACAGATACAAACCCGATTAAGAATCGATCTGCGTGTCATTTAATGAACCAGCTGCAGAGTTTGACACGCAGCTATGTATCCCCTTATGGATGCACACAGACACACTATACACACATATCTCTGACCTTGAAATAGTTTTATCTGTATGTAAATACATTATATTGTACACTTCCACTTACATGAAATGATCAATCCATTTCCTGATGCTATGACTGATGAACCAACACTAAAGTTTTAGTCTTCAAAATCAAAAGCATTTACTGCTAGTTTATCCTTGTGATTTTGCAACTTCATCTGGGTTAATGTTTGAATAGAAAGTTAAAGCTGTGGTGTGTAGTTTGAGTTGTTGTTCAAAGAAGTGCTTCATCGTAATTTGAGGTAAGCAGATATCTGACGGTCAAAACGCTCTCTATGTCAAGGGAGGCATTAGAGCACATTGCACTTGGAAACAGTGAAGGATAACTTTATTTTAGGAGGTGGGCTTGCGTTGTCAGTGGCGTTGAATATAAGATGAGGTGTGGAGGAGGTGAGGTAGGATGAGAAGTGAAGAAAGGAAGAAAAAAAGGCAGAATCTTAGCATCAATCAACTTGCTTTTTTTTCTGTTTTCTTTTTTATTAATTTTTGTGTGTACACACTTGGACATTGTGGGGAACACCCCAACCAGTCAATATATTTGGACTTACAAGGGATTCAAATGAAACAAAATTGTGTCCCAGCTAGTCTAATTAAACGTTTTATCAGAATTAAAAGATTTCTGTTTTTCCATTTTGCTGGCCTTTATAAATTACATACATTTAACAGGAAACATGTGGGTCTTAGTAAGCATAGCTGCGTTATCAATTCTTTTTTGAGAATGAAGAAAATAATTGAATAGCTGATAAGCAGGTTTTCCTCTCAACAAATGTATCCACTAACTGAACATTCATCATTTCCTGTTACTGTAAGTATAGCTTGTCCTTAGCAGCAGACTATTTCTGACTTCCAAGATTTTTAAAAGCCACTCAATGTCAGGGGCTAAATTTATCCATATTCATTTCGTCTTCCTGGGGACAATTCTGTTGCATGGCATGCGTTTCAATAACTGCAGCCTTCCGTGTCTGTAGAATTATAAGACGTATTACATGGATATGTAGTTCATAAATGTTAGATTTCATAGAAATGTTCTGTCCTGTTGCAGCGAATGCTAAGTTTATCTGTTATTTATTTACCGTGGATTACTGTGGGAGTTGACCGTGTGAACATGCCTCAATGTCACTAGGACAAATTTCTGAATGTTTATTGGACTTGGCAAATTAATTGACTGATGGTGCTCAGCCACAAAGCAGATGTTGTCAGCTGCTGCCTGTCTGAATGAAAAAATAATTTCATATATTTTGTTTCGTGTGTAATTATCGCAGCAACAGTCCTGTATAATTATATGGATATGGCCAGGCACCAAACAAGGCTCGAGCAAAACAAAAGAATATGCACTCTTGCTTTGTGGCTTGAATTAAAGGGTCAAGTCGTACAATAATTATTTTCTAGTCAACTAATCAAGTTTCCTTTAGTAACCAATAAGCCTACTCAACTGTCTGCCCTAAATAAAGTTTCATGAAACATCAGCTGGTGCACCTTGGACACACTTCAGTGATGAACCCAGAGTCATCTGGTGTTTCAGGTCTTTGATATTAGACCCCCTCACTTAGGTGACCCAGCCAGGAGTGTTCAGTCCACAGCTTGTGTCCAAGTAGCTTGCTGCGCCATGGTTCACCTCTCCTGAACCACAGTCAGCTTGAAGCTATTTCTGCAGCTTCTACGAGGGTCCTGGTGGCTCGTCTTTCCTGCAACCCTCTGATACCGGGAAGCGGTCGATGTAGGGACTGGCCGGTAAATCCCACTGCAGCCCAGTCAGGCCAGTCAAAATAGCAATAGAATAAATATGGTGAAGCAACAAAAAGACATCATATTCATAATCATTCATTCATAGGATTCAATCAACTAAAAACCAAAATGTGATAAATACAACCAAAATAAGATAGAATGAAATATACAAGGGAATAAAAGGCACATAAATGTAAGAGATGACGATCATACAAGATAAAAGCTATAAAATAAAATAAAAATGGTGCAAGGCAATTTAAAGCAGTAAAGCAATTGAATAAGAGGATACAAGTAAGACAATAAGATAGAATAGTTTGGCTGATTCAAAATAAGTTATGGATTCAGTGAGGTTGAACTTCCTGTGTTGCATTGGCTCTAAAAGGACAGTCCCCTTGTGATTTGACCCCACCTGACGATCTAAAGTCAAAACCAGGTTCGTAACGAGCTCTCAATTTCATAATATAGCTTGGAGCAAGACCTTAACATGCTTTAAACGTGACTCTAATATGAACAGGCAAGCCAATGTACCACTAATCCTTAAACTAAACTAAATAACTTGTATACCACTAAAAACTGGTTGCTTCCCTTTACATCCGGTCCTGCTTGTTGTTAATAGTCATAACAACAAGCAGGAATACATTTCATATTGACAAAATAATATTATTTGTATGTGTTTCATGTGTTTTATTCATGTCTGTTATCCAATCACACAGAAAAGTGGGAGGAAATATTTCAGATGATGAGGAGATTAAAATTAAGATTTTGTGATGTTTTGAAGATGAGGTAGGAGAGAATATGGGGAAGAAGATTCTTCCCATGTGCTTTTGGTTATTTGAGAGCCCAGAAAAGAAATGAATGGCAAGAGGATTAAAGGCAGAGGTCAGAAACACACACATACACACACTTAAATGTTAGGGCTGAACTCACACTTTTTCCATTTAGCAGTAACAGACTTAGGAAATAGCCAGCAATTTGAAGTGCACGACATCAGACAAGACCATTAGTAACACCCAAAGACATATATGTTGGAGCTTTGACCTTGAGGGGGGTCTAAATCTATTTTAGACCTCCAGTGATTCATTTCTTATGCCTCAGAAAGAGGTTTTGTTGTTTATCAGCAAATCCATGAATGCTCCCTGGTGCCTCCCAGTGCTTAGTGACAAAAAATTTCCAAGAAATGAAAAACTACTGAATTTACAGCTTATTAAAAGTGCCTCATGAAAGCATCAGGTAAGAATGCAGAGATCTGCCGTTTCTCCCGAGAGTTTGTTCCAAATTAGTTTTCCATCAAATATAATTAATTTGAATTTGGTGGTATATCTACTGATGTTATTCAATTACATAGTTTATATTTTGTCTGTATAAAGATTTACCTGTACCAAAAAATATCGTAGATCAAACTTATGGATATTTTTATGTCAATTCTAACACATTTTATTACCAAAATGTTTCAAATACATTAACAAAGAATCTGTCTTGAGAATACTGCATAGGAATGAAAACTACTGACATGTATGGAGTTGTTACTGTGATCCAACAACACAACACAAATTAATTCAAAGAGGAGATAGAAAATCTATATAAAGGGACTTTGAACCTATGAATGTACTCATACAACAATATGTTTTTTTGTCCCTTTGGTCTAGTATACAGTATATTGGCCTAAAAAAAACAATGAATTACTATCTTGTCTACAGTTGTAATAGAAAATCAAAATACAGAGTAAATGATTGTTGTTTAGTATGATGTTTAGTATTGGTCCTTGCATGTGATAGAAAAAAGGAGTGGTCCCTTGATAACTAGAATAAACCTGTAGCTGGGTCTGTCTTTGTCTACCAACAGTAAGACTGGTGAACTAAGCTTGTATTCCCCAAATTATTTGATGAAAGCTGTCCACAAATGCAACAGTATGTTTTTTTGTGATGAGAGTCAAACAAAGCAGCTAAAAAAAAGATCTGCTTCTGTTGTTTTTTTCTTAACTTTTATCTCATAAGATTATCATTGTTTAATTGTGCAATACAAGACATTGGATGAAAAGTACTCTAAACAAAAAAAAGTTTCCAATGGTGCAGGGGTCAAAGAGAGGTAAACACTCATGTGGTTACCAGGCAGTGAAAAAATATCCAGAGTAAGGCAAGAAATAAGTGTGTAATGTGTGTGTGTGCGCATGTGTGTATGCGTTCATGCAGTGGAGGGTGAATTATGGTAGGGGTGTTATCCTGTGCCCCACATTCAGGTCTTTCTCTCACCTTCATAAAATATACTAGCCTCAATCAATAACTAATTAGCTGCTAATACTCATGCTAAAATACACAGCAGCACATACAAACCCTTGTGTATTGATAGCTTAAGTAGGGTGATGCCATGTGCTCCACCTCTAACACCGTTTCCTAACACAAATGCACACATGGGCCATAATTCAGGGTAATCACCGCATGGAGGTCAAAAGGTCAAGAAGACAGTTTGAATATCAATACTGGGCCCCAAAAAGCCTGTAGATAGATAGATAGATAGATAGATAGATAGATAGATAGATAGATAGATAGATAGATAGACAGACAGACAGAGATTGAAACTTGGGGTTATAGAGTCACAATAATCATGAGCATTCATGATAACGTAAGGAAAATTATCCGCCCCTTATACATCGATCAGTCAAAACATTAATATCACTCACCAGTTCTAATGTTATGGCTGATCAGTGTGTGTTGAACTTTGATAAGGAACATCCATGCAATACGAACAACATAATATTACAGTGCCATATATATATATAAATATATATATATATATATTTATATATATATAAAAAGAATAATAAATTCATATGGTGTGGGGAATATAGTAGATATATATATGAAGCCCTGCACAGAACACAAATCTGCAAAATGCCAAGCTTATGTCTCTTTACCAAAACAAAAACATTAACATATTAATTTAGGGGATTAAAGAACCTGCTGGATTGCTAATCACTCTCCTAAATTAAACATCAGGTTAAACTAAGGTCATTGATGCGGTGCCGGGAACTTCAGTTCAGTTTGGAGTTGCTGGATAGGAGATCAGCATATCTCATTTTACCCTGAGTCTTGACCTCCAGCTCTTCCTTGGGAATCCTCCACAGGCCGTCTAATGCTGGGTGTACAATCTCCCCAGTGTGTTGTGGGTCCACCAAAGGTTTCCTTCCAGGCAGACGTGTCCAGAATATCTCCATAGGAAGGCGTCCAGGAGACATCTGCATCAAATGGCTGAAGTGCTAGATGCTGAATTTGCCACAATGTCTAGTCATTTCTTCATCTGACCTTCTTTCTCATGCTTCGTCATGTCGCTTCAGCCTAGTTAAAAGTTGAAAAGTGAAATGCATAGGAGGAGAGAGAAAGACAGAGAGAGATTGAGTGTCTGGATCGAGTGCAGTATTACTGCATTTCCCACTGCACTGGTCTCTTGTTAGAAACCAGCCGTCTGCTTGCACTGCGGAGCTATTAACATTATAAAGGCTGTTGATCCGCTTTTAAAGAGGTTAATTGTCTGATGTATACAGTGTTAAATCACTGGTGTTTCCATCCACATAAGCCGTATTACATGTTATGATAGTATGTAGTGTAAAATGGAGGCACAAACCAAGCTAGTAATCACCCGTACGATTAGACCCATGTTGAACAAATAACAAGGTTAAGTGGATGAATTGAATGGCCTGAATGCACGACTGTGTGACCATTGTGTTCCACAAAATCAAAACACAACTAATGCAACTTTGGCACTATAACAAAAACTCCCTAAATGAGTAGGGTTAGGTCTTAATTCAGTAAAAAGGATCATGAACTACTGGGGTTCCAGAATGAGCAGGTTATATGTTATGTGAAAAGTACAACAACCTTATCAACTTGTAACCGTTATATATGTAAAATACCAACAAATGCGGGTCTTGCTCTTATTAAGATAATGTGAAGGACACATGGTATTTATGCTAGACAACATTTGTGTATTGGTCATTTGCAAATTATTAGAAGTACCAGAATTCTTTAATATTTGGGGTTTCCACTTCCCCTATAGTCATCTTATTTAATCTTGAATTTACTCTTTGTTATCTACGCATGTATGTATGTTTACATATTTTTTCTTATTTTTATTACAGCCGCTAATAGTCTTTAGCTGCTGTAATGCCTACATTCCCCCTTTCATTTACATTAAATATCTTACTAATAGACAACTTTAGTAATAAAGCATGAAAGACGAATTTTACCGCAATGTACGAGGGTAGTCGCTATGTCCAAATCCGAATCCGAATCAGCTTTATTGGCCGTGTCTTGAATAAGATTACAGTGCCATAACGAAAAACAAGGACACTTGAGAAACTACCATTTACACTCACGCTCACAAACCCACACGCACACGCATAACCCCCCCCCCCCCCCCCCCCCCCCCCCCCCCCCACACACACACACACACACACACACACACACACACACACACACACACACACACACACACACACACACACACAAACACACACACGCGCAGTCAGGCGCTCACACACACACACACACATACCTAGGCCAAAATAGGGCCATACAAACAGACATATTGGGGCCAGTGTTGACTTATATCCCTATGCTAATAAGCATACTAATTCACACAGGGCCAGAAACTTTCTATAAAAAATATAGAAATCATCACTGCCCTTCTACACACACACATGGAGACAAAAATAGAAAAGATGCACATTTATCCACACTAAGAAAACCCTCATGGCTTTTCCTTAAGCCCCGCAGACCTACCTGACTGAGGCAGGAGAGCTGAAGGGACTCAGAAAGAAAAACTTTCGGAACAAGACATTTTTTTTTAAACTACTTTTCCTTGCCTGCTTCAGAAAGAACGTAAAGGGAAAGGATTGAGTTGAAAGGACTGCAAAGTAGTACAGTTCATTGTATAGAAAATTACAGCAAGGACTGCGAGATTGGCCATGGCCAAGTTTGACCTAATGGAAACCATCTGTAAATTATTGCATTGTTCACTATTGTGTGAAAATTGCACAACAAAACCAAACTATAAATTTTCTTGTGATGACAGTTCTGCTATGTCGCTACTGATAGGCACACTAACATGGGCATGAAATGTATCCTACACTGTATACCCAAGCTAGTCACCGGAACTAAAAAAATCAAAGGCCATCAGTCACACTATTTTTATTACAACCAAATTATATTGATGAGTTAGTTCACTCGTTGTTTTTTTTCTGTTAGTTTAACATGTTTAGGCCCACTTTATGACAATATGCATTTAAGTAAGTGGGAATTTCTAATGTTGAGTACCAAATGACATAATCTGCAATTATTTATTATTATTATAAGTTAGTAGAAATTCTGAACAAATATTAAGTTTGCAAAACAAGTCCCATTTAAATAATTTGATTGTATGTGGGTTTACAGTTGTCCTTTATTTGCTTTTTAATACAAAACTGCTTTTATCTCATTTAGTATCTCAAAGTTGCCAAGTACCCATCTTCTCTTTTCCATATCTGAAAAAGATTTCCATCCAGTTACACTTTAAATTGGAATTTCAAATGCCAGTGAGAAGTGATTCATTAAGCATTTAAAGTATGCATTAACCAAATATAAGTTAAATTGATCTCAGCTAATAGTCAAATAATTGCAGAATTAAGAAAACTGTTTTACCCATTTTAGACTTTTTTTGGTTGTATCAATCCCCAAGGTTCCACTCCTGCCCCTAAGTCTCAGCTGCCTCTTGGTCGTATTATAAACAGGTTCAGTCAAGTTGCACACATTTTTCAATGTGTTAATTGTTAACAGCAAAGGTTGTTTTTTGATTTGTTGTACTTGATGGTCATTCCAAGTTGCACATTAGTTACCTGGCTGTCTCTTCTTGGGTGATTCCACGTCCATTCAGTCTTCCAGCCATAGCTACACACAGCATATCTCCCAGTGCTGGCAGTCCAGCCCACCCACGGTTCTAAACCTCATAAACATTTTAAGGAATTTATCTTATATCTGCTACTATAGTATACCTATCTTTTCTCTTTTCTTTTTGATTATATCCCTTATCCTTATCTTCTCATTGTTCAAATTCTATTAATGTATTTATCACTATGGTCCCTCATTCAGTTCTGTCTGTCTCTCAGTCAATTGGCAGTTTTAATGTGGAGAAAAGCATAGTGCAAATGGCCTTTAGAGAACATTTTACTTCCCACTTTTCTAAATTCAAAATGACAGGCCAAATGATTTTTTGCTAACTTGTGTGTGTGTGTGTTTGTGTGTGTGCATCTTTCAACTGCTCTCCCTGTGAACTGTCTATTATCTGAGCCAAATCAAAGATATATATGGGGCTACTGGTTAAGAGGCTGTGTGTGTGTGTGAGAGAGAGGAAGAGAGAGAGGGAGAGAGAAATCACGTAGATATATTACAGTCATATGATACCATTTGAAGAGATGACTTGCCTCATGTGTGGGTTTTCTTAAAAGACAGACAGGTGGGAAGTCTAATCCCATCAGAGAGTTGGTTAGACTGTCCCTCAGGGCCCGCCCCTGTCATGCAAGGGGGCCCTGATTGGATGATTTGATTCTTAAACCAGATGGATGGGATTGCCCGAGGCAGAGAACAAGTGGAACAGATAGAGGGAGAGGGAGGAAGAATGTTGATCACACTGATAAGAATATTGTAAGATGAAATCTGAGAGTGAGAACGATGGATAGATTGCTTTGCAGGGAGAAAATATACAGAGAGACTAATAAGGAAGATCGGAGACAGTAAGAGAGATGAAAAACAGAGAGCGAAGTAACTGTAAATTCAGACTGATCACTTAGCTTGAAGGGAGATGGATATGGATTTAAATAAATGACTTGGCTTAAGGATATAACCAGTAAATGGGCGTGAGTGGGAGGGTTAGGATCGGTACTTCTGGGGGTATTGAGTAAGGTGTGTGGAGTAGAATGGATGAGATTTGTTAATAAACTAAAGTCTTGATTCTTGTTTATGGGTTAAGACAGACCAAGGCCAGGGAAAAGTTTGGAGGCTTTTCCTCCTTCTTTCGTCCTTTGCCTTTGCCGGTTTGTTTCTCAGTCTTTGAGTCGGTGTAAGGTTGTGAAAGAACACACTATTTTTGTTTAAGGTGCACCATGTTCCAAATTATAACCTCTGTCAGTAAGAGTTGGGGGAAGTTATGAGATTGGGGCAATTTATCTGTGAGTGTTTCCGTGTGTGGTTGTTGGTGGGATAAATCAAAAACTTTTGAAAGGATTTCATAAAATTTTACGGGAAGTTGTGGAAAGGTTGGCATAGGGCAGGAGAACAGATGATTAGATTTTGTAGCTTATGTGGACAGTGGTATGGATCCAGCTCTCACCGACTCAAAGTTGTTTCAGTGAGAGCAACAAATGTTTTAATGCCAAGCCAAGAGAGCCGTGTTAGGATTCGTAAATATACCTGGAAGATGAATGCAATTTCCATTCAAGAGTTTGATTCAGACCTCATCCCTCCATATCCTGTTTAATTGTCCTTTGCCCTCCGCTATGGCACCTTTGAATTCTTATTTGGGGAGACATCCCCTCATCTATCACAACACAGCATGAATATAGTTTTATACAATGAATTTCCAGCTCAGCCACCAATAAAGACATGAATATATTAGTATAGTATTGTTTAATGCCACCTGATCATGGCTATTTTATTTGAAAAATAACATCTATATGATAAGCAGCAGGCTGCAACTCATGGTAACATCGCATGATGTAAGCCACAGTTGTTAGCTAGCCTCATATTAGCTGGTGATACGGATGCGCCTGTTGTATGATGCCAGTTTGTTGTTCGCATGTGGTCTTAGCTAGCAATGTTATAAACAGATTAATACACTACTTGTGGCTATTGAAGGTGAACAAGTACTGCTTTGTTTTCTAATTTAAATTTAAATGTACTTACATAATGTTCGGGTGTAATTTCCAAGTGCATTTTATGTTGTAAGTATACTAATATTAATGCACTAATGGTATACTTCCAAGGGTACTATTATAATACCTATTTGGACCAAATCATCCCACTTTTAAATTACCAAAAATATGCCTGTAATTACACTTCAATTGTTAGAGTAGTAAACTCTTTTAAATCTAAGTTTTATTTTGTACTTTAGTTTTGTACACTTTTCAGTGTACTTGTACTGTACTGGGTATAATCCTATTCCTTGAAGTATAAGTAAGTATACTACTACTACTACTATAAGTAAACTGACATATGCAGGATATACTTTAAGTTTACTGATGTACAAAGTTTAAGTACAATCACAGTCCAAATATACTTAAACTTTTCTGTGTATTTGCCAGTATAAGACAAGTATACTTCAGTATAATTGTGTTAGGTACACTAACTTGATACTTATATACTGAATACTAATAGCACACTTGGAAAAAAAATACTTATTGTTAGGGTTGAATCCAGTTCCTACTGAGCCTCTTTGTGCTGTGGGCTCAATGAAACAGCATTTCTGGAGAAGGTGCAACATTTATGACTAAATGTGTCTCAAACACCTGTAATGAAATGTTGTCGAATTTCTTCAAATTGCTATCATTTTGAAACGGTCTTAATTAATGCTTGAATAAGTTTCAGAAATCAGAGAAGTTGCAAATTGTAATTTAAGTGGCTGTATGGAGGCTGAAAAACAGTCATCTGAGATGAAGCTCTCCGGAAAGCCAATGAGACCGGACTGTGAAATTAAGCTTAAGTATAGTTTAGCTTAAGCAGACACAAGAACAATGAAAGGATGTCGCAGAGTATTTTCCCCTAGCTTGGAATAGGATAAGTAGTGGTAGGATTTAAGCAAGCGAGTTAAGGTCCATCTATGAAGTTATGTCAAGAAATCATGTGTGATGCCTATCGGAGGGGCGGGATCACCGGCTTAATGAGGGTACAGCCTAATTCCTGCTGACTGGGGTAAGGATTTAACTACATGACAATGGTCTAATGATAGTTTAAATTATAATTATTCTCAATCAACTGTGGACAATATATCACTGTTACAACTATGTCAACGATCAGACACAGAGTGGAAACAATATCAGTGACACAAAGACCATCAGCATACATTTGTGAAATATAGATGCAGTCAAATCCTCATTCTAGACCAGTTGTGGTAAGTTGAGTTTGAAGTGGTCAGTGGCACCTCTAATAAGAATAAAGCTGACATATGAATGTGCAAGATAATCCAAGTATTGCCATCATCAAACCATTTTGGATTGGGAATCATATGTTTTTATAGCGCAAATGTGCCTGTATGAAAATGGTTAACATGTTGTTCCTTATAGTTCAAAAGCTTGACTTGATGCAACATTAGCTCAAGAAATAAAATCCCTAGGATGTGGTGATAAATGATAAATTAATTTAGCATAACGCAAGTTCGAGGTTCACACCAAACAACAGACCCGTGTTTTTAAAGTCTGACATGAAGAGAACAAGCAGAGGTGCCTTTTGAGGAGAGCAGTGAGTTTTGACATGTGCACTGTAAGGGACTGCTGCAATCGCTGCATATCCAAACCAGGCATGACCTTTAATTAACCTTTACAGAAAAGGCAAAAGTAAAACTTGTCTGAAAAATAGCTAGAGGTGTGAGCGTAAGAGGTTCCTGAATAAATTATATACTTTATAACTTTAGGCAAATTATTATAATTAAGATAACACTTTAAAAGAAAAAGCTGAAAGTAGTAGTCACTACCTTCATTTTCCTGTTCCGAAATCGACAGTGTTTTCTCATTGAGTTTTTTAACCTTTGATATAGAAGCGGTTTCCTACCATTTGCATGTTATTCCCCCCTGGCATCCCTGTGCCCCTGTTTGTGTGTCCATCTGTGATGTTAAAGTCATGAAATAGGACTAAGCCACTACTCTTCTTTTTTTCTTTTGAACTAAACCCCTGTTTAAACAGTTGAGCTTTATGCTTACTGTACTTGCATTACTGCTGAGGAGGAGCAAAGTTTTCAGCAACTGTCTGTGGAAGTTAGTGCTTTTGTTTTCTGGTGTTGTTTGTGGTATTTGATGCCGATGGAGACAGTTTTTTCTGTTCTTTGTTTTCACAAGTACCAACTGCTGAGATCCACACTTTTACTTTCTCGTTGCTACTTTTTCCTCAATACTTTCACACTCTATTCATTTTTGTCTTACATTGGTTTCCCTCTTGTCGCCACTCCTGTTTTTCCCACTCGCTCTCACTCTGTTTTTCTCAAAAACGGAGAGATTAAATCCATTCTTCAGTGTCCTTATTCTTCCAACTCAGCTGTTTACTTAACACGTAAAAAACCCAATGCACTTGTTCTAAATCTGTGAGGGTGTGTCTTTGTTTGTGTAATGTTTTACTTTTTTGTGTTTTTCTGTGTGTTTTATTGCTTGTGATTGTGACAGCAGCTGTCCAGATTAATTTCCTACTATATAATAGCAAAAGCTACCCTGGAAGAAGGAATCATTCAAAATTATATTTCTAACTAGTCCATTGAGAAAATTGTTATTTTAATCCTGTAGAAATACATGTTAAATATCTATGCAGATGATTTCGGGACAGCTAATTATATAAAATTATTGCTTAACAGATATGTTTTGGAAGCCAAAAGCCCTAAAAAACCCAACAACAATCAATCCAAAAAGTTATCACAATGGCTGAAAGTCAATCACTTCTTATTTGATTTAAGAACAAATATGTTGAACCACTAAGTAAGAGCGCCACAGCTTTTTAGGCCTTTAACAAATTATATTTATTATATTCATTCACCCATCCATCCTTCCATTCATCGTTTTATCCATGGATTTATCCTTCGGTTTCACTCTGACAGCAGATTAAACACGAAATGCTGACATCCCAATCCCAAGCAACATTTTTTCAGCTCCAGATTATTATTTGAAAAAGGAAAAAAGCATATATCTGATAATCTTTAACAATTTCTGATGAATAAAATTGTTTTTTTCCGATCATTGAAGGAAAAACATATTGTTGGTTTGGATGATCAATAGTTTAATGAGTAAAAGTATTAACTTGGTGAGCCTCAGTTGTACGTACGTATATATATATAATATATATATATATATATATATATATATTTTATATATATACCACCACATCCGTCACCTTTTGATACAAGGGAGCAAAGGCCCGACATCGAGCTTCGGCTTGATGATATATTTTTTATATATATTTTATATATATATTTTATATATATAAATATGTATATAAATATATATACATATTTATATATGTATATTATAAAGTGTACCTTTCCTAACAGAGAAGGATTTAGCACACTCAATTTTCCAGTCCAACTTCAAAAGCTTCCAATGTGGTACAGCTGATATAATCTAGAATTATATGTCAGGATATTTATCCAACGTTCAGATATCTGCACATTTCAGGTCAAAGGGAAAGTTTAAAATGTCCTTTCACTTTGTTATACAAAGGGGTACTGTGAAGTACCCCGGGAAAAAATTTGGGGTCCAGAGTCTTACGGCTCAAGGACTCTATGAAATGTAGACTGTGAGGGCTGGAATTGAACCACTGATCCTCTATCTGGGGTAGACTGCTCTACCTACTGGTCCACAGTAGGCAGAACTAATTGCATGTCCATCAGAATTTTGCGGTATCGGTCAGATCCTTGTGCCTCCCCATCTTTCCTGTAGTTTTGGTGTTTTGGTTGGTCGGTGCATGTATAAGTAGGCCTATACAGTCAACCCTGACGGTGTGGGTATTCCCCCAAAAAGCCTGTAATGGCTTGCATTGCAGAAGTAATTTCCGTTATTACACTCCTCAAATTAAATGTGAACTTCTGTACGTACTTTCTTAAAAATCTCACCCAAATCAGTACAAATTCATTTAAAAAAGGATCTATGAAGATAGATCTCTCAAGTTGACTCACGTGCACCAAATTTGGAGTACATAGGACGAACGTTTGAGAAATTATGGCCCTAAAACCTTCTGGAGCCTCTTCTTAGTCTATGCTAGTATAACCTTTGAAAATTATCCATGAAATAGTTTGAGTTATTACATTAACACAACGGATCTGCGGTGAACGCATTGGTCAATCCGATGATTCCATAACGTGTTTGTTTTTGGGGATATAATTATGGTGTCGATGTGGACAATACTAGCATTGAATTGTTGTTATGATTAGCAGAGTTTGTTTTATACATAACTTTTCTATTCCCTATATCATCTTCCAATTTCCTCTATCCAAATGACATATACTGCCTCAGACAGGCAGAGACATTTCCACATGCATGTTGATGCATGTGGAAATGTTTATAGGGTTTGTTGTGATTGGCAATTAAAACAAACAAACAA
Source organism: Lophius americanus (assembly GCA_037951165.1). Taxonomy (NCBI): domain Eukaryota; kingdom Metazoa; phylum Chordata; class Actinopteri; order Lophiiformes; family Lophiidae; genus Lophius; species Lophius americanus. The sequence continues at coordinate 4,034,668 of JBBDHG010000032.1, read as the reverse complement.
ACAAAATTCTGGTTTCCTGGCCAAGCCCGGTAAAACTCAACAGGAGCCCATTCTAACCAGATGCCGGAACCACCACATCCGTCACCTTTCGATACAAGGGAGCAAAGGCTCGACATCGAGCTTCGGCTTGATGTCCAAGCTCCCGACCCAATGTCTAAAGCTGAGCCCAGTCAGCCTACCGGGGAAGGCTCATTATAACTGCTCTGTTCTCAATATTATTCTCTCAGTCACTACCCAGAGCTCACGAGCGTAAGAGGTTGGAACAAAGCTCAACTGATAAATCATGAGTTTGCCTCTCGGCTCAGCTCCCTCTCCACCACGTCGCTGCAATACAGTGGTGACTTTACAGCCAAAGCACATGTACATCTCATGTCATGCTCCATTTTCCCATCAATCATGAGTAAAACCCCAAGGTACTCTTACTTTTACTGCATCATTGAACAATGCTTTAATTCTGTGTTCATGATTGCATTTTCTGCGTCTTTGTTTCTCCATTTTTGTAATCCGCAGTAATTCAATTTTTTTTTAAAGTTTCTAATATTACTATATATAGATTTCTTACTCCTATTCATGCTAGGTCAATGTTTAGTATTAGTAAGCACTCATGTGATTTCTGAAATGCATTTTGTTGATTCCAGTACATGAGGTTTTATAAGTTTAATACTATCAAAATTTCAAGGGTAACAGTAAGAAAAACACAGTGTTGGTTTTAACCAGAATAATTTAAAGCTTTTTGATGCTTAAAGTCTAACGTGATGCTGGTGTCCCAAACTGATTGTGACCAGTGTTCCATATTTAAGACTTTTTTCAGACTCCATGGGGACAAACAAATGTCAAGATGACTGTTAATGTTAAAATTTATGGTTTCTTTCCACCCTGTTTTTTTTTTCTAGGGGAATCATTCAAATTTAATCTACAGCACTATGTGACAGAAACAGAGCAAACAAGTGATGTATGAAGCGTCTATCCTGAATAGTGGCGTTACTGGAATGAAAATGCTTCACTTTTGTATATTTGTGCCAAAAGTGCTATCAGAAAGATAGAGATTACCTGCCATTAATGCATTTATTTTTAAGGAATAATTAATCATTTTGGGAAATATACTTTCAGTGTCTCATCCAGAGTTAGCTGAGAAGTCTCTCTCTTATAAAATACTGTATACGTACTTATGGAAAATAAACTGTTGGCTGAGCTCAGTAAAGTGGTTAGAGTTCCTGGCTATTTTGTTCTAATTCCAACATTACATTTTGTTGGTCCATACTCATCGCTATATGGACGTGATTATGCAACATGTGAAATGCACAGCTGCGGTACGAAGTCCACATGGGACCTTATCTAACTCTAAACCAGTAATACAGGTGTCTCATCAGCTCCAACATGGATCATGTAGCAGATGTGTCTGGTAGCTGCTGTCCATCTGCAGATAGATCAAAACTTCAATCACTGTTTCGATACGATGGACTACAGCTAAATATAGATCCATTGGTATGGGACAATGCACAAGATGCACACAAAGTACTTCAAACTATCTACTGATGATCAAAAACAACATTAGAGCCACTAACTAGCGATGATGCTGTGGCTGATCGGTGTGTATCAGCATCTAGAATCAGAGTAACTCGATTCAGATCTGCTAATATATTAACTGTTTAGAGTAAAATAATCTAAAGAAATTAATACAGACAAGACCAATAAGTATTGAGCTGAGAAACTGCCTTTAATTTCCTTGTTTCATTTTTACATAAGCGTCTACTGTGGAGGAATAAAGTGATGAATTACAGCACACACTGCACTCTTGCTTTCATTAGCATCAGGGTTCTTGTCTTATAACAGACGATCAAATGCGGCCTCAGAAAAACAAAAAAGACCTTATTTCAATTTCTTCTTTGTTGTGATTTAGATTGTTCTTATTCAAACTATGAAACGCATCCCTATTTGGTCGTGAAGAGGAAAACTATATTACTATTTAGTTGTCTGTATCTTTAACGAACAATTAAACAACCACACATTTTTGATTTTTGAATTTCTGTTTCTGAAACAAAAATACAATAACTCATAGATTCATAGACTAGGAAAGGTTTGAATTTTTACATTTTTTTATTATCTTATAGATAGATGGAGCTCATCACTCTGTTAATTATGATTAAATTGTCTATGATCTCGTGTTACTGGACCGAAAAGTTAAGTAGCCGTTTCGTATATCTGTCCAAATGCTGATACACTGAACCAAAACTGTGTTTCTCTTTAAACAGTCCTGTGGGGCATTTGTTCATAGAGAAGAAGTAATTCAGCAGGGCTGCAAAGGAAATGACAGATGGGGACAATGGCTACAGTGGTAGTTGTAGCGGAACCATTGTGCATTCCTTTGATTTCTTCAGTCTTAAACCTTTATTGGGAGCTGCTATCTCCCACAGTAACCGAGTGCAGTTTTTACACTGATTTACACCTGGAATATAAAAATGATTTGGAGAAATAGTTTGAGGCAGCAGCAGTGTTACATCCCTTTGATGTTAACAAGCGGTAAATCAGGTTTCAGAGAGAGAGGAAGATAAAGAGGAAGACCGTGTGATGGGGGATGGAGGGTTCGGCAGAGACAAAAGAAAAAGAGAAGGTCAAGAGAGGGGATATAGGAATAGTGGATGCTGGGGAGATATAAATAAAGGAGGAAAAAGAGAAGAAAGAGAAATTGAAAAGAGGAAACAGATTGGATAAGAGTCTGTTTTTTTTTTTCCTTTTATGTAGAAGGAGAGGAAACAGAGAACAAAATTAATCTTCTGTATGAAATAAATTAAAAAGCCCAAGTAGAGAGGATGTAAAAAATGTTAACTTCAGAGAGTTACATCCAAAAGTTGAAAAAAGTGTGATTAATTCCTCTGTGTATGTGTATGTGTTCATGGTGGTAGAGGGGAACTCTGTCCAATGTGTACATGCCACATACAGGAATATTTGAATGCATGTTCCTCCTGAATAAACAAATGCTTAACCTAGTAATAACAACAGTTACCAGAAAACAAGTTTAAACAAATTACGTTAAAATATAATAAAACTTATTATTGAGTGATGCTGTTAGGTTAAACATTTCAAAATGTCTTAAATAAGTGCAACATCACACAGTAATGATTAATTTGATAAACAAAGAAATGCTTCATTTACTGAAAGCATCAAGTTCCATGTACTAAACACAATTACGTTATCTTGAGACGTTTTACTATTACATTAATCAGTTAACTGAATTGTTTTAATTGTCAACGATGTAACTATTTAGTACTTTCAACATAAATAAGTCATGTAATGCAAACAAATCTTTATATCATATAATGAACACAAGTTTGTTGAATTTTCTTTTTTTTAAACGTACTAATGTTGAATTTACCAAACACATCTATGTAATTCACAAGAATTTATAATTACCTTCACATATTTAAACTCCCTTGTTATAATTGTCAAAGATGCGATTAAAAAAAATCTAGTCATTCAAACAATATCCATAATCCCTTTCTAAGAGTGGACAAACTCTAACAACGTGCATACATGTAGTTAAATTCCATTTTCTTCTTGCATAAAGCCAATGATGGTTAAACATCTGGGATGATTTGTCCAGAAAATGTAGAGCCGTCATGAAAGCTTTGAAACTTTGGCCATTGCCATGGTGATGTTCATTCGAGACAGTTTCTGAATGCTTCAAAGAGGACATCATGTCGGCAGCACCAAAAAGAAGCAATATGAAGTGAGAAATTTAGCTCCTATATTCTTTAATGAGCCCGCACACTTGCACACATATCAAGCAGGGGTGTGCATGTGGCACTCGAGCACAGAACAGCTTCTTTGACACCTTCGGCTCTGCAGGCACAATGCAGTTCATTTGGGAAGGGGTTCAGGCATGGACAGTAAAAAATGTCTGCTTTCCTTTCCTTTTCTGACTTACGACTCATTTTATCCCTGAATAGTCGCAGCGTCTGCCATTTATACTTAGTGTTAATGCCATAACTGAAGTAATATTTTACTTTAAAACTTTTAAATTTCATACCCTCATTGACAAAAATGCAAGGAAGAACTAGAATCATTTTGGGAAAGGATGGTAGCATTTTCTGGCACTAGGGGGAGCTTGATCGCCGAAAGATTTTGGGTCAACTCTTTTCCGATTTAGTCCAAATTGGGTGGGTATGAATGTACTTCAGGAGATCCATCTTTTAATTATCATATTATACTCTGATAGTTCATATTTTACTCGCTAGTAGTAATCCGTTTAGGACAAACACTGTTCTATGGACAAATCTTCTAACCTTCATCCAGTTTAGTCCAAATTTGCTGTGTATAAACCACCTCCAGGAGAACTAACTTATATTTGTCATATTTTACTGTAATTGATCATATTTCACTCACTGAATGGGCTTTTTGGCAAAAAACCTAATTATTCTTTTCAAACCTACTTTCAAACTATTAGATTAATTGTAACTAAATTTAACTCATATGAATTCAGACAAGAATATTTTATTATTACTTCTATTATTTTATTACTAAGCTCAGAAAAAAAAATCATTATATGTGTTTGTCTTCATTACTATATCAACATGAGGATCTTATCTTCGAGCATATTGTTGACTACATAAAAGAGATTATCAATGAGTCACATTTACTTTGAGGAGTTCCATCATGTGGGATGATTGTACTGTGCAGGGGAAGGGGGGCTTTTTGGGTATATATCCTTGCAGTCAATAACAGCAACTTAAGCCTAGTTAGGTATTAATAATTGTATATAAATATGAATACTGAGTTTAAACTTGGTTTATTGGACTTACACTATATTGGTATTATAATTCACCTTATTATAGTAAAATAATTACGATTATTATGAATTATTAGGATGTGTGCATGAAAGATGCTTTCCAACCTAATATTTAAAGAAATGTGACGTACCCCCTGTCCTTATGTACCCCAATGGGTACACAGACCTCCATTTGAGAAACATATACAGAATAGATGACTAAGTCTGTAACTTAGACAATATATGTTGGCCAAATTTAAGACTATATGCTGTATTTCTTAAATCCTCTCTGAGAGAGAATTTCCCCTTTAACCCTCTACCCCTCTTCATAGTCACTTTCTGAATGTTTGCTCACACACTTTTATTAAATGCAACAGTTGCCCGTTTTCCCATGAGTTGTCTTCTGTTATTAAATAAGTGACTTAAAAACTTAGATGAATGGCCTGAGTATGAAATAGTAAAGGCACTATCTCACTGGGAATTACGAGTCCTAAAATGTCACTGATATAGTTGTAAGAAGCAAAAGAGGAATTTTCTTTTAGGGTGCGAGATAAAAAAAAAAGAGCAATCAGTGACAACACATCTTGTTATCGTGATAATTTTCCGTTTTTTTTTTTTTTAATCTTTCTTTTTCAGGTTTCCCCAAACTGTGACCAGGTTCTGGTGAATGGAAAAGAAATGCGAGGACGGCAGTCTTTGGCCGTGAACTTCACCTACCTGCACCTCACTGCTCAGCTCCACCTCACCGTCTGGGTGCCCAAACTGCCTCTGCAGATAGACGTGTCCGATACCGAGCTGAGCCAGGTGAAAGGATGGAGGGTGCCCATCATCACCAACAAGAGGTAATGACGTCCATCATCTTCAGGAAAGACTTGAGATCTTAGGGGAACAACAAAGGGAAACATAAACATGGAAAGCTGGCTGGATTCAGTTCATTTCACACTATGTGCCTGTCCTCCATCCTCCATACATTATGTTAACTTGAAAAGCCACTACACTCTTGTCTCAAATTTGTTGACTCTACTAGAAAGACTTGTGGAAACCTGTTGCCACTGTGTTAAAATAAAAATATAACTGGATGCGGTAGATATATTTAAGTTAACAATAACAATTATCAATTGTAAATTAGAATTTTTCATCCCTCCGAGATCCGATATGCAATTTAAGTCTTCACTTAATTTCTTTTAAGAAATGCAGTTTATTTCATGCCTTAAACATTAAGGATCTCTTCTCACATAGAACACAAGTATGTGACAAAGTGTAGCAATAATACGTTGCTAAAGCATACACAAAAGCAGAAACGAATACTCTGCTTTCCCTGCTCCTCACACTCCAAGCAGTCGATGCATATTGTTTTGTCAACAAAAGGTCGGCCACTGAGCTTCAGCGCAGGACAAAAGATGAGGACTGTATGAGTGATTACTTTATCTAATTTGTTCAATAGAATGATCTTTCTTTTGATTAGGTTCCCCTGTGACTGAAAAACGAATGAAAAAAGACGACAATGTGTAAAACTGGTCCAATGGCTCTTTGTGTGTGTGTGCGTTGGTTGGTGTGTGTGTGATATATATCCTTTGGGGTCAAGGCCTACCTGGCTATACTGATGACAACTATTAAGGCTTGATTGCTGTTGAAAGACGCCTCCGGTTACTTAAACAAACACACACATAAATGTTCTCACATGCAGTTTGTCAAAAGGAAAAGAAGCCCAGTGGTGGATATGTGAGAGAATGTGAGTGTTTATCCCCCGTGTCTGTGTGCAAACACATTCCTCTCTACTATTTCATGCAGCGATAAGTGTGTTGTAAAAGGTAAAAGAATGACGCTAGGAATAACCCGGAAAGACTTAAGACTCAAAAAGACTGATGTAAGATAGAATATCACCTTTACCCTGTGGCACCAGTAGAATATCTGATGTTAATAGTGTACAGCAAAATGTAAATACTCTATCCTTTCATGTTTTTTTCACACTTAGTTTAGAGTTGAACTGAACCTCTAATCAAGGACATCATTATGCAGGATGTCTTAACTTTAGCAGTTCTGATGATCCACTTCACTTACCTTGATAGAAAATGGCACACCGTTTCAGAGTACTGACATTTATAATTTTTTGGTTTTGATGTGTCAAAGATTCTTTTTATTTAAATTGTAATAATATTATTATTATTTTGTGTATTACCTATCTTTATTCTAACCCAACCAAGACGAGTTCACAAACCAGCGTACTTCCAGTGCTGGTCCCAAGCCCAGATAAATTGGGAATGTGGTGTCAGTAGGAGCATCCGATATAAAACCTGTGCCAAATCAATATATGAAACACTTAACTGATTTCCAAACAAGATCGGACTGGGCCCAGGTTAACATACCGTCCCTGGTACTGCTTGACCTCAGGGTACTGCCCGAAACTACCGGAAGAAATAGACAATCCTTGGTGGCGACCCCAAAAGGGAAGAGCTAAAAGTACAACTTTATTCTTGCAATATTAACATTTAAAACTCATAATCCTCATTTTTCATTTATTTTTTTATTAATGTGGGCCCACTACCTGCATATACAGATACATATGAGCTTTGCTCGACATTTATTCTCTTTTTTCTATGTATTTTCAAGTTCATGTTAATTTCCCCCTGTATTACATTTTCTCTTCTCTTCTTTCTCTCACAGTGTTTAAACAAAACATGAGTGAAAACCAAACATTTGTGCAGCATTTTGCACATAAGTCATGTTACACAAACAGTCTAACTCTAACAATATCCAGATGTATGAAGAAGTTACCACATTTATATAAAGAAACCCCAACTTTACTCCTTAACTCAGGTTCAGAGTCGCCTTGGGAAAAACTTGTAGTCATTTTACAAGCTCATATTTCAATACTATACACTTACTGACATGAAAAACATCTTAGACATGAAATGCCAGTAGTCTGTATGTATTTTCTCTTTGCATGCTTACTTGCAGGCTTCTGCGGCTCAGTGTTTGACTGTAGATTTTTACGTTCACAGCTATACAAGAATGTGTAACAGTGTGCAGATGATGCTTCATGCGTTTATGTGTTTCTCTTATTCACACTGCCAAACCCCCAACACTATTCCTCTGAGCTCGTTTTTCAATTTCACCAATTTCTGCTCACATAGCCACCAACTGGTGTTCACACACACACGCATACACATATACATACTCGCGCACACACACACAGCTCTATCTCTCCAAACCCCCGAGCATTCTCAGTTTCATTTTACTTATTTTTGAAAGAAAATGATTTAGCCCCTTGAAACAAACATGTAAATTATTTCCTCATTATCCAGCCCATTCTCAGTGTAAACACATTAACATGGCAATCTTGCTCAGTGTCATACTGTAGTTACTGCCCCAACAACAGAATACTCTTCTATAATAGCCATAGAGATGCTGAAGGCGGTCAGTATGTTCTGATGGGTAAAATGTTAGAAATTATTTTCTCGTCAACTAACTTTACAGGGAAAAAGTTTTCTCAAATCGAGCGCAAACAAACAAACAAACAAACAAACATGATTTTTGGTTCATTGAACAACATATTTAACAAACCTCCATAAAAGAATATTTAGATCAACCAGACATTCAAGGACATCTGCATTGTGTGACTGAAATGTGAGCTGGATTAAAAAAAAACATCACATGTATGAATTTCCTCTAATGTGAGCTAAGAGAAGAGTATCAATATATCTTTAAATAATAAGACAAGCTCACCTGCTCTTCTCTCTTTCTCTGTCTCATTATCCCCTTTCCTTCCAGACCTACCAGAGACAGTGAAGATGATGAGGATGATGAGAAGAAGGGCAAAGGCTGCACCCTACAGGTATTATTTGAGTGGTTTCACACTTTTAAAAATATTTCTCTAATGTGTTAATATCCCAGAAAAAGAGTTGTGCTGCTACACACTGACTGAACAGTTACTTCATGTGACTGCATCTGGTATTTATTCTAGCGACTATCATGTGTCTAATTTCACCTTTTCCTCTTCTTTCAGTACCAGTACGGCTTAGTGCGGGTCCTCACCCATTTTGTTGCAGAACCATCTGACCCAGGAGGAGACATGGTCTACATGTTAGGAACCGACTGGCAAGCTGATATCACTCATTTGGTCTTAGACCAGCTAAAGGTACGCATACATTATTATCACACATACCATCTAGATGGAAGAAGATGAATGCAAACTTCATGATGTTGGTATTCATCATTATATGAATTTATAGATGCAAAGATTAGCCTAGCTTAGCATGAACAGTAAGAGCTATTCTTGTTATTTATCTAGTCCAAAAATAAAAAGTAGAATTTTGAATATTTATTAGTCATGTGTCATCCAGCACTTTAGAAAGCATTGTTCAAACTTTCTATTCATCTTGGGCTGCACTGATGGCATTCAAATACATAAATCCCCTGCCTCCACTCTTAAACCCTTCAATGGTCCTTATCATTCTGCCCTTACAACCATTACTGGGGTCGACTTTAGAACAAATCCATGTTTATTATATCATCAAAAAGTCAGGGATATTAAGGAATCCTCATTGTCACGGCTGCATCTGTGTCCCCTGCGGTGTGGTAAATCAAAATCTTTCATGGATCATTTTCAAATTCAATAATCCCGTGGATGTTAATGCGAGGAAGAACTAAATTTATTTAGCGAAAAGTCCGTTGCATACTTGGGAGAGAGCGTTATCTCTAATCTCAAATTTTTGACCGTTATTTCCCAACAAAATGTCCAATTATGTTTGAATTTAAAACTCCCCAACTAAAAGTCCCATTGTGCCTAATTTTGCTCAGTGATTTCACACATTTCTGATTTAACCTCAGAAAAAAATTGTTAACTGTATTTATCTTTATTATTGGCTCATTCTGGGATCTTATCTCAAAAGCACATTGTTGACTTCATGGAATTAGTTAGTTTGAATTTTAGATTATTAGTTAGTCACATTTAATTTAAAGGGTTCAATCAGGGTAATTGTTTTTACAGAACACGGGTTTGGGGGCTTTTGGGGGATGTACCCTTGTATAAAGGTCAAGTTGTATGAAAAAAAAAAATAATAATGACAATAATTTTATTAATAATAAAAAAGAACTTCCCACACATGGGAGCGCTACTAAAAATACATCTGGAAATGAATACAATAAGGAAAATAGAAGAGAAAAGAGAAATAGATAAAAGAATGAATAAATATTGTAATATAAAGATGAATGTTTGCCGCAGGTAGAAGATCCTCGCATTGCCAGATTGATAGATGGACGGATCTTGATTGGGAGGGACCTTGGAATCACTACTATACAGGTATGTACTTGCTGTTCTAGGGTTTTAGTTGCTCTCCTTCATACTACTTTGAACTATTTTCATTGGTAGTACCACCACGAACCACAATATAACTTCTTATTGAGGAATGGTAAGTCTGGAGAAGTAAGTTGAAAATGTAGTATTATGAACCCAGAATAATAGCTGCTGAAGTACATAGTAAATGCTGTCTTATTTTCTCTCTACTCATTCCCTCCTGCAGGTATTAGTCTTTCTAACTTACTTGTTACACAATTAGCCACAATTAACTGTTGGATTTGGCCCTGACATCTTAGCATGATGTACAGCATGTGGACACTTGTATCAGCGGAGAATGAAATTTACTTGCTGAGGCCATTTGGAGGTAAAGTTTTCCACGGTGAAGCCCATCTTCATCATGACCATGTGTGACAAGCTTGTGTAAATCTGATGTTACTTGGTTGTGCTTGAGAGCAATATGGATCAGTCGGTAAGGTACAAATCTCACCATACAACTGAGACTGTTGTTGTTACCATTGTCGTCCATGACGACCTGGTCGATCACTGATGTGTGCTCAAGACATCCAGAGTAGCCCAAGACTACTCCCTGGCGAGAAGATGAGATGTCAGTCTATTGCAATGATGGGCCAGAATCATTTTCCCTGTATCAAGCAGAGATATGTCTCAAAACTGGTCGATTCCTGATTAAATCAGTTCTTCAGGGACAAAGAGGCTTTCAGCAAGTGTCCCAAAGCCTCGTTCCATCTGCCTCTTCAGCAGATTGGGTCGTTGGTGCCCGATAACCCCAGAGAAGATACTGCTTGAACCTTTTCCACTATAGCCTGAACTTCGTCAAGACTGAATGCTGCCATTCTGAAGGAGTATACTGTATGTGGCCACATATTTGCAGCTTTCTAGGCTTTATTCTAGTCTCAAGGCTTACATGTCCATCTTCCATCTAACAATGAATAGATTTTTAGTATTAAAGCATACATTTCTGTCGATAGATCTGAAAGGAGTGTTGTGCGTGTGTTAGAAGTGATTTGGGATGGAGTTCAATACAGCAAAGTGGGAATAACCTGAGGATGTTTGGGAACAGCTGAGTGTGTTTGCATTACTACGACAGGGGACCATTGCATTCATGCACACACTCACACACAAACACACACACACACACTAACACTCACTCACACACACACACACAAATAAACAAAGATTCAGGAAAATAGACAGCTGTGATCTCTTTGGAGCCAGGAGAGAGAATTTATCCAGCATTCCCATCAAGATGCCAGGATAGACAGCCATCATTTGATGGTCAGACATTTCAATTTTACCCTCCAGCTCTGCCTCCACAAGTCTCTACTCTTCCTCCTTCACCGATACTCTCGCTCCTCTCTCGTACCCCAGTCTACTCGCCCTCTTACTATTTTCTGTCTGTTTTGAAGTGCAATCCTGGAGCCGTCAGTCATTTCATTTTGTTACCTCGCTGAGGGTGGGATTAAGTTTGACGTTGCAACACGTTCGCTGACATTTTCTTTGTGCACCAATCAGATCTGTCTGTCGTCCTGTCGCCGGGCGGAGTAGAACACTACAACACAGGGCTACTAATCTCTATAACTGTCTGTCTGCAGAGCCTTCTCTCCATCTCTACCATAATGTCTTCTGTGCTCCTGTTGTCTGCTCTCATTTTCTGTCCACCTCTATTTGTCAGCACTTCTCTCTCTGACACAAACTCCATTTATGACTTACACCTTATGTCTCTTTCCCTTTCTCACAATCTTGTTTTGTCCTTTACTTTTGGCCTGGTGCTTTGAGTATGCTAAGTTGTCCTATTAAATGACACAGCTGGGAGACGCACGTAAACGCTGGTTTTGTGAGCCTGTGTTTCCACTACTTAGCCTCTTTGTAGCAATTTGTAACTGTGTTAGTTTCTTTATTCTAACAATCTACGGCCCCTCTCACCGCTCGCTTGTGAGGTTTAAATATTCCACAGCCCTGGAACGTAATAATCACTGAGACAACTAAAAAGCTTTTCACGCACCTCTCATCTGCACTGTTTTCCTGTGCAGCTTGACATTCTCTACTCTTTACTTTATTAAAGAGTAGAGATTATTTATTATTATTATTATTATTTATTATTATTATTTTAGCATTATTATTACTATTATTATTATAATAATAATAATAATAATAATAATAATAATTATTATTATTATTATTTTAATAATTGTTATTATTATTATTATTATTATTATTATTATTATTGCATGATTTCGAGACAAATGTTGGTTTTCTATCACCTTTGAACCACTGAGTTGTGCGTAATGTGAAGTAATTTCACAAGAAGTTGGATTAACGTTGATTAATATTTTTCTCTCAATAGATCTAGTATCCTGACTGACCGGCTGTTAGAGCTGTGAATGTGAATCATATTTAGAGGGCAGTTTTCATGACTGAGGCAATTTATTTACATTGTGAATGAACTCAAATCATACAAGTTATTTATATCCTTTTACAATCAAACTCAATGACCATATATCAGCAGGATTATGGAACCTAATGTAGATTTCTTTAAAACTTAGTAGAAGGATGGTCAATGGATAAGGAGAGTCTTGGGCAAATACAACTCACTGATTTTAAAATTGTGTTATTAAAACTCATATCAGCTTTTTCTTGTAATATATTTAAAACTACTCTACCAATTTCCATGATATATTGTAGAGTGCAGCTTGTTTCAGGGATGCTAAAAACACAGGTCAATGCTTTTTCGGTGGAGGTATACACTCTTCTCTGTGGTATAGACATATAGAATGTGATTTTGCGGTCTAAAAAAGACAAATTTTGGTCAGTGTTGCAGGATAAGCCATGTAAAACTCCGTAAATACCCAAAATAAATATGAAATGGCTCCAGAACTATCAGGTGTATTTGCAAAACCTTGGTGTCTATGGACAGGTTGACCTAAAATAATTTCTTCTCAGTATCAATCATATTGTACCTGTTACTATTTGCATGTAGTCTGTAATAAAGAAATAAAAATTGTAAGAAAGTTCCATATTGCCTATTTTTTAAGATAAAAAAGTCTATAACGTCATTATATCACAGTAAGCACATGAAACCAAATAATCAGTAGATTTGTTCCGAAACTTTTTGACAACTACTGCATCAACATTGAAAGAAGTACCACAAACGTCATGTTATCCTACACAGTTTTTGGGATAGGACCAGAAGGGCTCTCCATTTGGCACAGTTGGATAAACAATGGACCCAAAATGTGCCAAAAACAGGATTTTGGCACTAGATGAATTGTGCCTGCATTACTTATTTCCACTTAGGGGAACTACATGCATATGGACATATTTTATACTTAACTGTAAATAGCAGAGAATCGTGGAAAAGTAAAACAAAAAAAAAGGTGGAGGGCCTAATATTCAAAGAGGAAGCAGTCATGTTATTGTCTGTTTCTTCAGTTGTTTGAAACATAATTCCAGAGCTTCATTGTTTAGGGAACTTTGACTAAGTTAGATAAGTCGCCATTGTGTCATATGTCCTATAAGACTCACTGCCAAAGCAAACATGAACACTCATGAAGCGGTAAGTAGTAAATGGAGTAGTCCAGCAGTGTTGAGGATTCAACTTGACTCAGCGCCACCAGCCTCCTTTGCAGCAGCCACACAGGGATGGAAGCAGAAAACGTTGGCCAAGTCAGAGTTTCAGAGTGTTCCATCCCCGCCCGGACCTAACCGCTTCGAGGGATCATGGGCTGAGAGCGTGCCATCTTTCCTCTGTGTAGCGATCACTCCAGACCCGGCAGCCGCCTGTCGAGTTGATTTCAGTGGGTAAACTGGACGGACCTCACCAGAACGATTGCTATTTCTCCGATCAAGTGGCTGCGGGTGGGCTCAGAAAAATCTGGTCAGAAAAGGATAGGGAGAAAGCTTGTTGTTTTTATCAATAACATTTCTATATTTGCAGTAACCAAACTAAAGTTGTTATGGCAAATGTGATGGATGAAGAACGCTAGGGAAGTATTGCCGTCGCTTAAGCTCTCTTATGTTCTCAGCATTGGTGAAGACCACGAGCGATACATGACTCATAAGTAACTGAACGCCCCCCTGCATTAACTTCCTAGATAACTGTCTGTTTGTCTGGCAGATGGATGCACGCTACTCAGGGCCTCTGCAGTCGCACTTTTGGCTTGAGTGTGTTGTTACACTTGTTTAAGTCTCGTTTGATTTTCTGTTGTAGGTTCTGTCCCCGCTGTCTGACTCTATCCTGGCAGAGAAAACTGTGACAGTGTTGGATGACAAGGTAAAATAGCATGTTGAGTTTTGGCATGATTGTATGTTCTTAAATTAAAAAAAAAAAAAAAAAGGTGAAAACATTATTTTTGGCTGCTCATCTATTATGGTTTATTGAATGTATTTCTCCTAAATGTGTTACATTTGACAACATATCTGATGAAATCCAATGTCATTATTCTATTTTACTATATTATTCTTGAGCCGATACTTTTCCACACAGTTCATGAAATGGCATCATCCATTATAAGTGTGAGTTATTTTTTACACCTTGGGATCATGTGTACACGAAAGCTAACCCTTTATATAGATTGAATAATGTTCAGAGTGCCAGTGTGTGGTGACTTTTTTCAACACATTGCCTCCATGAACTGATAATTATTTCAACCCTTTTACATGTACCATATCAAGACACGGAACCCAAACATATGCTGGGTTAGGCACCACGTCGATGTGATCTCAGAGGACTAACCCTTTGATAAAGGATTTCTTTGCACTTTTTTTTTACTTATTTAATATCTTAGACACTCAACATTTACCATAAAATGACAAATCACTTGATCAAGCACTTTTTAAATTGTTCAAAAAAAGAAAAAATTGATTTCATGAGGACATTTTGTATTTCATGGAAAATAATCAATTTTAATTAGATTCGATCAACCTTTGATAATGATGGTTTTAGAAAACTATTGTTGGTTTTGGTTGGACCAAGCCACATTATTCTGTTTTTTATTATATATAAAATGCCCCTTCCCTCCAAAAAAAAAAAAAAACTACTAAACTGCTTCTAAAAGGTTGAGAAGAACATTAAAGGGTTACATCAGACAGGAGTTTGTGCTGTGACTGTGCCAAACTTTGTGATTAGAACAAAAATAATTTTTTTTTGTCATTTCTCACATCTTAATGGACAACCAAATAAGTATTTGCTTCTTGCATGTAACCTTCTGTACGTCTTGTTTGTGTAGGTCACCATCACAGACCTGGGAGTCCAACTGGTGGCATCTCTGTCCCTCAGTATGTCAGCTAGTCCTGGAAATTATCAGGCTCTACAACTAACAACTACAGCCACAGAGCTGCTACACACACCTAAACAGGTAGGGCATAGTGAAGGTGCACAGGTATGTTCACACACACACATGTTTTGGATACATCAAATTGTCATTTCAGGTCTTCACATTCAGATAATGTTATGATAAAAAAATATGCTGACATGTCCTTGCCCTTATCTCTTTATCACACACAATACATACACTCTGCATTTTTAGCTGCTTTAATCTCTACAGAAATAACCCAAAGGTTGTAATCATCGATGTTAAACAGTAATTATGTGCTGCAAACCTCTTATTACTATTATCTGTTCCATAATCTCTCTCAAATTAGGTATGCATAACTTCCGGGCTGCAGCACTCCTTAGCTACAGCTTCACCCACCTCAAGGGCCATAGGAATACAGTACTATAAGCTTGGATCACTTAAAAGCCAACTATTTTTTTCACTGAAACTACATGTTTTTCTACATTCTTCTCTATCCCCACGTGGAATGATGACATGGTCATGGAGAGTGAATAAAAGGAGGATACCGAAATAGGAGAGCAAATGGAAAAACTTAAGTGAAAGTGGATGGAGTGAAAGACAGTAAATGGTAAATGATAAATGGAATATACTTATATAGAGCTTCTCTAGACTATTCGACCAATCAAAGCGCATAACACTGTGAGCCATCATTCACCCGTTCACACAAACATTCACACAGCGATGATAGAGGCTGCCATGCAAGGCGCCTCATGATCATCATGAGTGGGAACCATTCACGCAATCTTTCAAGCACCAATGGAACAACCATGTGAGCAACTTGGGGTTCAGTATCTTGCTCAAGGACACTTCGACTCGGACCTTCAGATAAGTTGACAACACCTACCAACTGAGCCAACGTAGTGGAGTAGAAGTATAGAGTATCGTAAAATAGAAATACTTAAGTTAAGCATCTAAAACTTGTACTTCAGGACAAAACTTGAGTAAATGCACTTGGTCAATATCCATCACTGGAAACATACGGCCCCTCGCATTCACACATATGGGCAATTTAGAGTCACTAGTACACCTGGAGCTGGGAGCCTAATAACTTTTGTTTATACCTCCACGATATTTTTTTCTAGTTCTGATGAAAGAAAACCTCTAATTTTATGAAGGGAAATTAGTGAAGTAGGAACATTTAGAGGCATGCACGGGAAATACAGCTGTTGTAAGAGGATTGTTGAAAAAATTCATTTTTCTATTAAGTATTTGTCCTCATTGTAATGGAAGATGCCGAGAATAGAAGCAAGGAAAAGCCATGATAGAAAAACTGCCTGTGCAGAAAATTAAGTGGTAACCTTTTGAATTACCTACGTTTTTATTTCCAGGTCTTTATGTGTGTGTGGGTGTGTAGTTCAGTGGGATGGGAGTGTTGATGTCTCTTTGTGCTTTGCTCGGAGAGTAACATACCGTCACGCTGTCATATTTCCAAGGCCGACACCAATGAATTTCTTTACCGTACATATATTCTTATAGTAAAGCAGCAAGGCAGCTGCATAAAGTTTTTAAAACCTATTAGTGGGGGCCTGTCCTTTATGATAATGAATGCAAATATCCTAAAAGATGTTTTAGGTAATTTTTTGTTCTGTTGAGTAACAAGAATGAAACGGCAGAATTTTTTTTACTTTTCCTGCAGTCACCCGAGCATGCCGTAACCGAACTGACAAAGTTGTATTATGAAAAGTAATGAATGAAACATACCACTCCACTTTTAGCCCCATTTTAGCTCTTTTTTGATTTCCAGCAACTTCCATGTCTAGGGTGTAAGCTCTCTCCCTCCCAATGGTAGCAGGGACAGGCTCCAGCCCACAGAGACCCTGGAAAGGGTAAACGGATATTGAAAATGAATGGCTGGATAGCTAATCGGCTCGTTAATAGAGTCTGTTGGTTTTGTTTTGTCTGATTTCAACATTGATGAGGAAATGAGAGAACCAAAATAATCAATTTATCACAGATTTTAAAAACCACCATAAATCCCAGGGAATTTCAACTGGAAAAAACACCACCTATTTTGCTCACACATTTGAGGTGCTGTTTGTGTACGAATATCCAGTGCCAGGACTGGAAATAAAATCTACATGGGCGCTGGTAACTCTTTCTTCCATTGGCAAATAAACATCACGCATCCAGGTATTCCCCATAGATCAATTAGCAAAGCATCCATCTGTAGACCGAAACCAACACCAAAGTTATAGCTCTTCAAAAACTGACCATTTGACCTGATTGCAGAAGTGAAAAGTGATTGCGTTGAGGGATATGTCAAATATGACATGATAATACACTGAATTCTGCGCAGAAAGTGTTCAAGTACTCATAATTGCATCGCCTACGAAATGTAGCAGTACTGTGCTTGTCATTTTCTTTCAGGAAGCTGCGATCAGTGCATGGATCCAGTACAGTGATGGTTCAGTGACACCTCTCGATGTCTATGATCCCAAAGACTTTCTCCTCTCAGCACTGTCATTAGATGAGAATGTCATCTCCATAACCAATCAGGTACTTACCTTAGACTAGATGTGTTTGTATCCTGACCTGTGGTCTTAAGCTGAGTAAAAACCAAATGGCATATAAATGCTGGAGTAATTTCAGAAAATTTAGCTAAATTAGGGATGGACCAATTTTATTGCTACATTTATTTACTTACACGCTGTCTTTTTTTTATTCAGGAGCAACGCTGGCCGATTGTGGTAGCAGAGGGCGATGGACAGGGGGCACTGGTTCGTGTAGAGATGGTCATCTCCGAGACATGCCAGAAATCCAAAAGGAAAAGCGTACTGGCATCTGGAGTTGGCAATGTGATTGTGAAATTTGGAGCAAAGAACGAGGAGAGGGGTGTGATGGGAAGAGATGGTCAGGATGGCGGAAGAGGGACAGACAACAGCACCAGTGAGCAACGCACAAAGGATGGAGACTGGAAGTCCAACAGTGCAACAGTGGATCGAGAGGAAGGAGCCATGAAGAAGGTGGGAGGGAACAATTGATGCATAAAGGGATGATTTTTTTTTCTGTGCATATTGTCAGTGCAGTTATTAAAGGGAGACAGTTGTCAGAATATTAAGGACTGTAACCTTACTCAGGGGAGAGGGATGACTTGAATACTACCAGCCATGAGAGTTTAGCTATAATCTCTAGCAACATCCCAGATGACAATATAAAACTTTTCATTATAAAGTACAGTATATTATTATTATTATTATTATTATTATTATTATTATTATTATTATTATTATTATAATTATAGTTATTATTATTATTATACAGCTTGATTCGGGTTACAAAACGGTTTTACAAAAAAAAAAGCAAAAATATCTGAAAAACATCAATGGGAAATTGCCTGATTAGCTCAATCTGTTTCATGGCAATGTGGCAATTCTCAATGCAAAATGCAATACCGCTACTAAAAACGTTTCTACGACCACTGCTTACACCTTGTGGACAAAATGTGCAGATATGGTAACATAGCAAGTGCTTCACACAGGCATACTGACTACCAAAGTTTATGCAAAGCAACAGTACAAGCTCATACAGTGAAATAGTCCAGGTTCATGCAATGAAACAGTCCCGGTTCATATAGGTGCTTAAAATTGATCATTAAGCACACATTAAAAATGTATTGTTGTTATTATTGTTATTGTTTTTATTATTATTATAAAAATAAAATCCTAAAACCTAATGTGTGTATTTAAAAACACACACAACATAAAATTGATGTTGAAAATAACATCATGATGGATAAGGAACAAATATTTCTTGAACAATCATTTTCATGAACAGGTTAGCACAACAACCAAGAGTACAGTAACTCATCGTGATTCGGGTGCTAAGGCTACCGGTCGAGGCAGCGGCCGGGGCGGAGGCCCCAGCCAAGCGGGGGACTACAGTAGCCACCCGGCACAGGTGGAGGTACCAGGCACCGGGGACAGCGAGTTAACCCAGACGACCAGAGGGCTGTCAGACCTTGAGATTGGCATGTATGCTCTTCTTGGTGTGTTCTGTCTGGCGATACTTGTCTTCCTCATCAACTGTGTCAGCTTTGCTTTCAGGTAAATAATGTTACAATTTAATTTCTATATGTATTTATAAAACTATTATTTATTTTTATTTTTTATTAATTAACAATTTTTTTTTGAATACATATTTTTATTACAATTTAGCACTTTTTTTTATTACTTCATGTATTAAAAACTGTACATATTTACTGAATCGTAAACTAATTATCAATCTTAATCTGCAGATACCGTCACAAACAGGTCCCAGTTCTGGAAGCAGGAGACAACATGAATCACGCCCATGACTGGGTGTGGCTTGGCAATGAGGCTGACCTTTTGGCTGACCAATCGGACCAATGCCATGGTGGTTTGCCTGATGAGTGCACCACCGTCATTGACCGCAATGAAGGAGGACATGGAGAGAACAAGTACCTGCTGAACGGGACAGGCAACGCCTTAGTGATGGGCGTGGGCACAGGTATGGGTACCATTAGTGGAAGTGGTGGCACAGGTGGACACCGAAGCATCAACCACGGACAAACCTTGCCCAGATCTGTTTCTGAAACACATCAGTGCTTTTCAACAATCACTACAGGCGGCAAAAACGCCCCCGTTCAAGCAGAGCATCTCAATAATTCTCCTCAAGCCACGGCTGCTGCCGCAGTGGCAGCCGCCAAACGTAAGCGCGTCCAGTTCACGTCTTTTGCCACCGTTCTGTCCAATGATAATTCGGGCGGAGGTGGTCCATACACCAACTCTTCAGTCCTGATGACCAATAGGAGTGAGGATGACATCAAGTGGGTTTGCCAGGATATGGACCTTGGTCAGTCTGAAATCAGAACCTACATGGAGAGGCTACAAGACAATCTGTGACCGAGAGGAAAAGAGACTGAGTACAGAATGGGTAAAGGATTAGTGCAGGAGGGAGAGGACGGACCATGAGTACAATTCACCTGTAATGCCTTTGCAATGGATGAAGGGAGGGAGAAGGAGAACGTGAATTGTGGCAAAGTTTCCAAAAGACTATTGAACAGGCAGGACAGGCTAAAGAACAAATACAGTCATCCTGAGCTGAAACTTCAAATCATAAATAACATTTTGAATGTTTCACATTATTATATATTTATTGTGAAAATATTACATCACAATAGCATCAGTTCTGAATGATTATTTTCAAATAACCAACAATCCTTAATTCATGGTCCAATTATGGTCAATATTAAACCAATTTACATCTAAAAAATTATGAGACATATTTCTACATGGATTATAGTTTGTCAGCATTGGTTTGGGCTATTAATAGATTATTGATCAATCTAGTTTTAATAAAAAAGACGATTGAAAGGTCAGCCAATTAATGGCTGACACTGATTACTGATTAATAAGTAAGCTTCATAGGTGCAATCTATTTTTATTCCATCATGTGTCCCACTTGGGCCATATGTGAAACCTAAATACTTTCCAAGAGTTCAGTGATAAATTCTGACATCAGTTCCATTTAGATTAAAGACAATCTTTCCTAAGAAAAGAGTATATGTGAGAGTTCATGACACACAGAACACCGTTTCTCCCTTGAATCCAGGACAGAGGCATTTAAACTTGCACAATTACAAACAGGACAAGCTCATATTTGAGGCTTACTTCCTGTTTACTTCCAGTTAATGACTGCTTTCTCCCAGTCAGTCAGAACCAATCCTGTCATCCCCTGGCTCCTCTCTTCTTCTGGGCAGCAGTAGAAACTTTGTGAACGGAAGTCCACAGTGAAAAACTGTCTGTAATGTAAAGGAGGACTGAGTCATTCACGTAAAACAGAGGCTGCTTGGGCTTCGCAAAGCAGAAGAGGAAAATATGAAGATTATTTAAAACCACATAGAACACAAGAACCTACCTGTCGTGTTATACCTGGAGGATATACCGTAAAACATGACAATACAAACAGCAATGATGTGACACTCTTCAGCTCACGGATGGATTTGGGTTCATGAAACGTGTTGATTCTCTCTGAACATCGCTACTTTTTTTCCCCCTTGTTTAGTCCTTTTATCTTGATTTAAAAAAAGAATGTTTTTTTTTATTATTTCCCTCATTTTGCGTATCCTAATATGGGAAGATATTAATTGTAGCTTTATTTTTAGAGATTAATATTTTAAGGATGTATTTTTCTTTTTTTTCTCCTAGAGAAATATTTATTTAAGTTAACATTTGAGAGGGTGAGGAAGGAAAGAGAAGGGCAAGAGAACCGGCGGCGGTTGCCTCACCTTCGTTTAGCTCAGGTGACGAGTCATGAATAACTGACAATAAAAAAAGAGACCTGTCAGATTGTTAAGATTGCAATATTTATTTATAAATGTGTTACTCTTTCAAAATAAACTGTATGTTGTAGATAAATAAACAGGCTTCAAAAGTGCTTGTGAATAAAATTGCAGGTCACTAGCCGACAACATGGTAATATTTTGTACATTTTAAAGTGCAAATATGTTACACAATACTATTTACCTACCAACACAATGTGAAAGTGATCTTTTCGGTTCTTTTTCTAAGAAAAATGTTCGAGTCTTTGTTTCTTGTATTGAATTAGTTCTTGCCTTTGTACAGGGTAGGAATCAATTTTTCTCCACAATGAACCACAAAATTGGTGGGAATTCATTGTTCATTACTCGCAAAGTCATTCATTTCAGAAAGAAAAATAAATATCAGGATGGTGGCTTAGTCCAAAAGAAAGGCTTAATAACTTTACTACATTACTACAGGTGTTTTCAATTATTATTTAACAACAGAGAGAGAGAGAGAATTTTTAAAATGCACATACATCAATGACTAAAGGATGAAGTCTGACACAAGGAATAGATGCTTGGATATGGAAGGGACCTAGGCTGATTCCAGGTTGGGGGAACTAACGGGCTGTACAGCCTGAACCAAAGCAATAGATATTCTGACTGATGAAGGTGACTAAATGTTGTACTCTGGACTCATGTATTACTGCATTCTGCCTAGCCTAGCATAGCTTCAAGGCTGCTGGGATTAAAGGGATCAGTCTGGCAGATACAAGTTCAATTGTCCCTGAAGGTATACGTGTACCATTGCTCCCAGATTAGCAGCTCTTTGACTATTAAAACATTAGAACTGTGAACTGAATCATATTTTACAGCCTCCAGGTGTATTTCACTTGTTATATAGTTGACTATTATTGACTGGCTGACTAAACAATGATAGGCTCTGGTACAGTTCCCGAAAAGATAATTCATCTTTTTTAGATTAATTGGCAGGTTTAACAATTTTACTAGAATTAACAAGATCTTTGTTGATTTCAAGTAAAAGTTTTGTGTTAAAGGGGACATTTTATGCTTATTTTCAGGCTATTGCTATATGATTACATGCTTTAATTGTTATCTTCCTCCATCTCATTTCTGCTGCAATGTCGGTCTGAAACACATTCCTTTAGCCCTGTTTTCGTTCAGATCCCCTTTCCCGGTAAAGCCAGGTATGCTGACGACATCAATGGTCATCCCTTTCTGCGTTTGTAGATTCCATTTAGAGGAATATATACTGTGAATGTCAACACAAGAACCATCACCAGCCATGTTGTGATGAAATGATGATGTCATCATGACATGATGAAAGCATGTGTAACAAACATTTGTTTTAAACAGCATGTGTATTGATAAGATGCAGCCTTTATTTGACACATACAAGCACACAAATTAAAATCATAAAATGAGTACAACATAGTTAAATTTGTTCTATGCATTTAACCCATCCCCGAGGGATTATTGGGCAGGCTTTATGGAACAACCAGGTAGCAAACTTGGGGTGCAGGGTCCTGTTCGAGGACCCTAAGACATGAAGACTCCTGGGCTCAAATCGCAAACCTTTTGATCTCCCAATTTGCAGATAGCTTCTCTTCACACTAAAATATAAGAAATACAAGTTAAACCTTATTGAGGTGGGTCATATGTATAAGGGATATTTGGACTAAATCGGACCAACATTTCAGAAGTTTATTGATGTATAAGATGGATTTCCTTGAGTCGATTCATATGCACCAAATTTAAAATTAAATCTGATCAACAGATAGGAAATTAAGGGCCGAAAACTAGGATTTTGTAGATAAAGTCCCCGTAGTCTCAAAAGCATACAAGTCCCAAATCCCTCCGCACTAAGGTCTATGGGGGTATAATTATAGTACGAAAATGATCCAAGAAATAGCTTCTGAGTTATGTCTGGAAAATTGTGTTTTTCATGTAAAAAGAAAAGCTCCCATAGTGTGTAAAATATGAACTATTAGAGTAATTAACGGTTAGGAAGTAAAGTCCAGAAAACAGGGTTAAAGAGAAGCTCCCTCTAGTCAGTAAAATATTATTAATTCAAGTAAAACATCGTGAATGCAAGATAGATCTCCTCGAGCAATTCATAGGCCCTAAATTTGGACTAAATCTGAGACTAAATGTCTGAGAAATTGTGGCAGAAAACTTTTGGAGATAAACTCCGCCTAGTTAAGTATCTGCGGCGGTAGCGGCGGGGACGATTCAACAACACTGGAATGGTCCCCCACCATGTTTTTGTTATTGTTATTGTTATAAGGTAGGTAAATGTACATATTATTTACATTTACTTACATTCACAATGTCAACACTTCGTTGACACTGTAAATCATTGTAAATAATTCATAAACCAGCAGAGGTCCTGCAGTAAAACCAGTGTCATACGATAACAGACTTAATCCTATAATGGCATTTGCACTAACACGCAAACAGCAGCATGAAGAATCCCCAATACAAAACACTTCTCAGTAATTTGTTGGCTTAAAGTGTGGCTTAGCATAAAGCGTTGACCTTCAACATTACATGCTAATCTAGAAATAGTAAAACATTTCCAATATTGATATAAGAAGTTATCATAACAGGTGATATCCATTCATTCTTGAGTGTTCATCCTGACTGGCAGTGGTTGATATTGCAACCCATGCTAAGATTCACCAGAGCAGAACACACACTAGCCTTAGAGTTCTTGTAGAGACATTTACTTCACTTCTACTTAAAAAGTAAAGATTTACCAGAGGATTCTGAAATCCTCAGATGGGGATCGATTGATGAAAATTTTGGAATGGATCCCTGGAGAGGACAGCAGATAAGGTCCGGTGCTCTTTCGCAGATTTGTGGTGATGATCGTCTGATTAGAACTATCCAGTAGTGTCACTTTTACAATGATGTGGTCCACTTTTTATTCAAACCTTCCTCACCCATACCTTCTCCATCTTCATATAACATTGGCTGCAGATGGTGCTGTGTTACAAAGTGATGAAGATGAGCAATGGAACAAAGAATTGGACTGCTGATGAAGCAGCTTGTAACTTTGCAAATATTGTAATTGCACAAAAAACTTTATAACATAAAAGAAAGGGGGGGGAAAGCATAATATGTCTCCTAAATGCCTAATTCGGTCTTACCATTCCATTCAACTTTCATGACACAGACAACTGTTGGTGCGTCTATTTTTTCCCTTTACTCTGCTTGGAAGATGTTTTGACGTCTCATATCTTTTGGCAATCTCCTACAGAATTATGTCGATATCAAACTATTTTCAAAAGCAATGAAGGAAGGATGTTGCAGTAAGATAAGTGATTTGGTGTTCAGTGTGTTTTTTCTGAGAGAGAACAAGATGACCTGTGTTCAGGGGATATTTTTTAACAAAGTGAGCCACGATAGACGTTATTTGTCAAAACCTGTCTTACAGTAATGCAAGAGTCAAGTGGATGGGACACCTTAGGACCACAACAAGGGGCAAGAGTTTTTGTTGTAGTTTGACCTGCTAACATGACAAAAGCATTTTTGGGTCCTGAGAACTCAAGCTTTAGAAAAGTGTTCCCCATGTAAAACTTTGCACATGATGATTACAATTTCATTCTTATAGCCATGCAAAAGACAGGGCCACAACAAAAAACAATTCCGACCATATGGCTTTGCTTGTGTGGCAAACCGGTCCTGCAGAGCTGCTGTATGAAGATCGTCCGCCTAAATGTTAAACATTTCTAGCCAAAGTGTCCCGTACACACGGCCTAAATCTGCATACATCTCTCAACCAAATTGTTTTCACACCAACGCAATGTAAGTTACTTCTAAATAGATAAAGCATATTTCATAATCTCCATAGTAAACAGAAGTGATTCGCCAAGGAAGAACACACTATAAAAGAGGGGACTTCAACACTACATCAGACTCTTGGCTAAATGTAGATATAACTCTTTCGATCTGATGTCAGTTGTTCTGTAGTTGCAGTGAGAGATGCCCACGTGAAGCAGTTGGCTGTGCTACAGGTAGGAGTAGTGTCAGTGTACATGAACACTAAACTTGTTTTTTTGTATTTGTTTTATTCCTGCTATTGTCATTATTTGGACATGGATCATATAGGCCAATAAAGACTAATAACATGAAACCGACAGCAGTGTTGTCTCAGATTGTTTATTGTTTTTGACACACAATAATAACCAACGTCCGCTTACTGAGTCTTTGAAACATAGCATAGAGCGAGGTTGCTGTTGAGCCCCATTTCTAATAAATCTGTTTATATGAACTAATTTTAAATAGTAAATACATTTGTGGGTATTACAATATACAGACTAACTAGGCCTAGGGTCGTCTTCAACAGCAAGGGTTTAAACCGCCGAAATTCCCCAGCCCCTTGCATTGCACAGGCAATTCCCTTGATTGAACTCCTCAAATTAAATGTGAGGTTGTCCTATTGTCCACAGTATTTTTGGGGAAAAAAAAAAAAAAACGTCTATGAAGTGACAAAATACGAACTGTTAGACTAAACAAGACCTATGCTGTCATGGCAGACAGCAAGTGTACAAGTGTATACCGTGAAAAGTACACATTCCCCTGCACTGTATAAACAATCCCCCTGATTTAACTATTCAAATTAAATTTAAAGTTATTTCCACAATATTTATTTGTAAAAAAAAAAAAAATGCCATGTGCCCAAAACTTTTTGGGATAAAGCTCCTCCTAGCTTCAGAAATATTCAACTAATCTTCAAAATATCAATCCAGTTCTTCATGGCACTACAGTCTATATAACATGAAAAGTTATATTTATATACCATTAAATATAACCATATGACGGGAGTGTTATGGAATCATCATCGCCGCCATCACATCCACTCTAGTAGTTCACATTGTGCTCTCTAGGGGGAGCTTTTTTCGGAAAAACAATGTTTTTCGAACACGACTTCCTGACCGTTGGTCCGATACGATCCAGATTTGGCACATAGTAATCAACTCGAGGAGATCTATCTTGCGTGTATTGTATTTTACCCTAATAGTTCATATTTTGCACACTAAGGCCTCCTTCTTTTTTTTTTTTTTTACAAAAGAATTCAGTAGACAATGTTCCTGTTATATTTAGGAGTTCAATCAGGGGGATTGCTTGTACAACACATGAAGCAGGGCTTTTCAGGGATATTGCCTTAATGTTGGGGACTGCAGCGAAGGCCTATCTTAACTTTGATTTCAGGTTTTTGGGCTTTTTCTACATGTCTGTTTGTATTGCAAAGTATGTATGTGATAACACATGAAGGCACTGGAAAATGTTGGTGGATTTTGTTTATTTTCACCTCTAGAAATGAGGTATATTTTTAGAAAGATACTAAATATCCACTGTGACTTAACCTTTAATTAGGAATGGGTGACTTCATTGGGGGCCAAAAGACAACTGCATGTAGCAAGGTATGTAGTAATTCACCAAGTGCTGTCTTTGGGCTGCAGGCATGAGCCAATGGTTTTTCTACTTCTCGGGTTGGGTAGACATTGTTAATATGGTCAGACTGGATAATGGAGTAATCCTTTGAGATCCTTCAGTCTGTGCCTTAATAGCCTTGTATTTTTCAACTGCAGCTCAGAGGCCCAGCTGGACAGTAGTTAGTGTAGGGGGATTATTTTAAAATACTTTTGGTGTCATTCTCACCATCTCACACTTTGTGTAGAGAAAACCTGTGTTTTAACAAAAGGAGAAGCGATTGGGGATGATGTATTTTCCAAGCAAAATAGTCACTCACTCACATCACTTTCTAAAAAGGCATGATACAGCCATGACATCATAATGTCTAAATGCTTTGACGTAAGAAAGCTTTCATACTATTTTTAATGTGCCATTTGAAACTCAGAGGGATATGAATAGACATATGTCACAGAAGATGTTTGATAGTAGTGGAAGTGGCACTTTCAGTAGTATTTCTTTTGTTTATTGTGGTAATGGAATTGATATTGCAGGCCATCAGGGATTGGACACTAGCTGGAAGCCCGGAGGGGAGGGAGAGTTATTTGTTCAACACAGCGGACCCATCAACCGGATAGTGCCAATGGAGACAATTGAAACTCTCTGAGAAGGTAACTTGCCCCCGTGATGACCTCTTAGGATAAGGTCCCATCCATTTCTAAAGGGCTGTAACATGACATCTCAGAGGGAATCAAATATATTTATTTTCATAATAAGAACATCAAGAAAGCATAATACTTCCACAAACTATTTTTTCCCCACGATGATATCTCCAAAAGTCTGGGATATTATGGAATCGTTATCATCACCGCCGCAGATCATTCGTGAACCGATAACTGAAAAATTATATCATGGATCATTTTCAAATTTATTACCCACATGGACCTGTTTTGGGGTAAATTCGGTTGTATATTTCTGACACGAGCTGGAGCTTTATCTCCAAAATTGTCTGTCCTTAACTTCCTAACCGTTGGTCTGATTTAATTTCACAGTTAGTGCATAGAATTCGAGTTCAAGATCTATCTTGTAGATTCATGATTACTCTAATAGTTCATATTTTACTCACTTTGAAGAGCTTTTAATGAAAAAACAAACAAACAGTGTTCTTGGAAATAACTTCCTAACCATTGGTTCTATTTAGTAGAAATTTGATAGATATGAAACAACTCAAGGAGATTTATCTTGTAAATATCATATTTTACTGTAGTAATTTGGATCTTACATAACTCAAAATATTTTTTTATTTTATTTTATTTTTTATTGTTTTTGATCATTTTCAAATTTTACACCTAAATAGACCTTTTTGTCCAAATTTTGTGCATATAATTCAACTCAAGGAAATCTATCTTGTATGTCTTATTTTATTTTAAAATTCACATTTTAAAAGTAAAAGGGGCAGCTTTTTTTCTTTAACGAAAAACACATTTTTAAACATACCTCCATAATTTTCAAGGATAATTTTCAAACTGATACTCGAATACACCTTAGTGTGAGGAAGAACTGGATTAATTTTGGGAGTGATAGGTCTTGTATTTTTAGATTAGGCTGCAAAAGTTTTTCAGTCATAATTTCCCAACTTTGTCCGATCTAGTCCAAATTTCCGTGCATATAAATTAACTTGAGGAGATATGTCATAGATTAATCTAGGAGTACAACATTTATTCAATTTAGGGAACTCTTTTTCTTTTTGAAAAATACTTTTGATATAACTTACATTTCATTTCAGGAGTTGAATCAGGGTTTATGCAGCAAATGGGACTTTTCGGTGAAATACCCTTGCTGTCAGGGATCACAGCATAGGTCTAGAATTGTCAACATGATTATTAAAATCACCTTTTTGAGGCAATACTTTCCAGTTCAACCAGATACACATATGAACCCACAAAAAATAAAGCCCCAGATCCCCTCACTAACTTAACAATAAACAAATTTAATATTGAAAGACAAAAACAAAAAAAATAAATATAGAAATGAAGTTTGGAATGAATGTTTTTGGACTGTGGGAGGAAGCCTGAGTTCCCAGAGAGAACCAATGCAGACACAGGGAGAACATGCAAACTCTGCACAAAAGGCCAGCAGACGGGTTTGAACCCAGTACCATCTTTCTGTAAGGCAGCAACTCTAACCGCCATGCCGCCTTCAATGCAAGCAGTCCAGGCTTATATTGAGGACTAGTGTTATATTATATATAGATTTTTTTATTTTATTTTATTTTTTTGTCACATATAATCCTTCTATGTGGGACCATATTCACAACAAATTTTGTCAGAAAGCTATATAAGTTTTCATCTAATAATGAAGCCGTGGCTTCACTTGACACATTAACTTATTATCCACTCATAGGTCCCTTGCTAGATAGACACGTAAATTCAGCCCAAAGTGGAACGCCATCTAGTGGCAACAATACATGTATTTTTCATGTACTCCTACCGGCCTATTTACCATATCTACCCCAAAATTTTGTCAAAATATTACCTCGATGACTTTTCAAACTTTTCCACCCGGCAGAACAGCGACTGCTGATTTTTTACCATGTGTGACGTGATGTGATGTTGAGGGACCAAGAATGCTCGGAAACTCACCAAACTGACGAACTCATCAGAGATCATTAACGTTGTATAACACGATGTAATGAGAGAGTTTTCCACTCCTGGCTGTAGTTTTAACACCATGTAGAGTTGACCAATATCGACACTTTAAAAGTGTTGAACTTGAGTCAACACTCTCTCTCTGACACACACACACACACACACACAAACACACACACACACACACACACACACACACACACACACACACACAAACGTAAATCATTTTCAAATCTCCAAATATTTAAAAAATGATTTATATGCTGACTATATATGACTATGGTTTAGTTCTAAATATGTTTTCCCTTGTTTTTATCAATTGTATAGATGGTGTAAAAACGCCAGAAGGGGTTAAATCAGCAACAGGCGGATGTATTCACCTGGTTTTGACAAAAAAAAGAAGAATTTTTACATTACATTTACATTTACATTACATTGAAGTGCCCCCATCATCATTTTATAGCCTTGAAGAAGGTCCAACCCCAGATGAAATGTCAATGGTTGCAGACAAGACTTTGACTTGGAATAAAACCAGGATTTAGGAGATTTTAATGAGTCATTATTTCCAATTTAAAGAGTTATTTATTTATTAACTTTTTTTTGCATACTTTCAATGATTTTTTACAAGCTTCGTATTCAGGAGCATGAGACAGCTTGTGTGAGTGACCCTTAAACATGCAGAGCAATGGGACTGCTGCTCCGAAATGTATTTCACGCTCCATTGAGAATGCAGCTATTGACTGGAAAGCCATACTCATGAGGGAAAACAAGAGGAAAGTGCAAATCTAGACTCTTATTACTACTTATGAGTAACCAGGGCCACAAAGAGCCTCTTGGGTCATTTCTTCAAATATTACCTAATTTTCCTCCATTATTGATTGACTACTCAGTAGTTATCACAATGGGTCTGAGTGGGAGTGTTATGGGTAGGGATGTGTAAGTGAACTCGTCTTTCTACTTGTTCTGATAGTAATGGATGTTGAGGTAATCCTCAAAAATCATGTGTTACGCGACATTAATTCAAGACTGATATATGGCTAGAGTCTCTTTGTGCTATCTGTGCGTGTTTGTGTACCTGCAATAATATGGAGTTATTTTAGAGAAAGCACAGTAATGACAGTACTACCTTCACCTTGTCCAAATAGCCCCACAGTGATTTTGTCCATTAAGGTAAATACACTTTCTTCACTTTTTAATGCCTGCAGGGCACACAAGCAAACACTCACACATAGTCAAGGACTAAAGTCACCAGAAGTATAATACACACTGTTTATTGCCCCGGCAGGACACACAGCATGAAATCTAGCCTCACATAACCTCAGCAAATGACACATGCAGGTTCCGACCTTATTTCTCACCCCGTTCTTGCTACAAAATTAAAAACAGTGCTTGGTGTGTGACCAGCTAAAACACATCTCTACATATCTATTTATGTATTTGTTTTAATTCGAGTAGAATTACTTTCTTAAAATGTAATTATTCATACCACAGGAAGAAGGTTAGCTGCTTAGGGTCCTTTCAGGCTAGGAGATTTTTGCCTTGTTTTGCCTATCCAGGACAAATTGCTTGGGTTGGAGACAAAGGCCTTTGAGTTGGCAGAAACTTAACTCCGTAGTGCTGAAAATTTGAAATTGAATACCCTCAGAGTTAAAATTTGCCAGGGGTTTATGTGGAGACTGTGAATGAAGTTTTAATTTAATACTTTTGAAGTAGTTATCTCTATAAAGGCTATGACAGCGCTACCGAACAAACAATTATGGTGCAAAATATTAACACCATAATAGATAGCAAGAACACCAAGTTGGAGTTCAAAGTTCACACATGGAGTTAACTGTTAATTAAACACTGAACTAGTTTTACTGTAGGGTGTATACTTTATTGACCTATTTAATTTAATCCCTTATAGAATATTGAAAATAATAATAAAATAAGCTTGATAAGTATAATAAGTTTATAATAATGCAGTCTACACCTACTGGAAGCAACTAAAACCATGCTTTCCTCACCAACAGCAACCCCGTTGATTGAACTCCTCAAATCAATAGTGAAGTTATGTCACACACTATTTTTAGCCAAAAAAGCACTCCAAAGTGAGTAATATATGGACTATGAGAGTGAAACATCATCTTGTCAAGATACATCTCTTCAAGTAGATTCATTTTTACCCAATTTGTACTAAATTAGATTAATGATTAAGGTCAGTTGTATTCTTCCCACCCCTTGTGTTATATTGGTCTGTATATTCCACCTTTCCAAAAATATATCCAATTCTTCGTTATACTAAGCTCTATGGGGCTAGAAATATAAAAATGATCTGTGCAATAGTTTTTCAGTTATGTCCAGAAAAAAAGCATTTTCCTTTAAAAGAAAACTCCCCAAAGTGAGTAAAATATGAACTAGAAGAAAACATATAGTACGCCCAATTTACAAGATAGATCCATAGTTGACTCATATTCATTGGACTAAACGGTTAGTACTTCTATAAATTGTTGTATAAATTGTTGTATAAATTGTTGTATAAATTGTTGTAAATGTTTAGGCAGTTATGTTTGAGAAACCTTGTTTTTGTATAAAGCTCCTGTTAGTGGGTGAAAACTGAACCATTAAAATACAACACAATGTATATGAGATAGATGTCCTGGAATTTATTCATACGCACCAAATTTGGACTAAATCGGACCAACGGTTGAGAAGTGATTGCCTAGAAACTCTTTGCGATAAGACTCCCCCTATTGTCAGCAAAAATACAACTGACCTTTCCAAAATCATTCAAGTTATTCCTCTCACTAAGGTTTATGGGAGTATAACATTGAAAATATTCCTTGTAGTTTTTGCGTTATCATGTTAACACGAAGGATCTGCCGCGGCAGCAATGATCCTATAATATCCCCAACTTTTCGGGTATATAATTAAAGGGAGAAGGTGAGCACAAGACAGCCTTATCGCTACCTTTGTGGTTTCATTTGATCAAGCGGAACCTAACATAAATTTATTCAGTGACGCTCTGTTGTGTTGGACATTTACCAGAAATGTTATGCTTATATCATCTGAAGTAAAAAACTAAACTCCACGTCATACGATTCATCCAGAAAACCCAGATGCTCTGCGTGGTTAGAGAACTTTACCAGTGCCTCCAATGACTTTAATCATCACTTCATGAAAAGGGAGGTTGTTGGGTCTGATTCACTTTTGTTGTTAGATTTATCCTTATAATCGGTGTCTTTTCATCAATTTTTAATTCCTTGTACCCATCTGCAACCAAATTAAATGTTAATCGGTCTGGGTGTTTTTATTCCTAACGGTGTGTTTATATGCAGCGTTTGCATTTTGATAAGGCTTTAAAACTTATTCTAATTTGAATAGTGGGGTCCATGTAAACCCAACCACCCTAAACGGGTTAACCCATGTGATTTATGTTAATAGTTAACTTTCATATCTGGTCTCTTATTACTGATTGTTGTTTCCATCTTAATTATCTGACAACTTTACTGTTCTGAGGTGGATGTTATTACTTTTCTACTGTTTTGCAGTTTTGTTAGTTGGTAAAATGTTTCAGGTATATTTACCAGTCCACTCTTGAATTATAGAATGATGGAAACTACACAGATTTGAATATAATGCTTGAAAACAAGCGCTTAAAAAACAAATGTAGCTATCAAAAAAATACATGTAATGATTTTAGCGATTTAAATGATATTACTGATAATAGACACGTTCTTTGACTGGTCACGTTTAAGTCCTCCTCCAGCCGAGCCTCACAGAATGTGTCACTTTTCTATATTTTATCTGTTTAGCGCTTTGCTGTCCAGCCAGGTACCCATAAACTCAACAGCAGACGACACTTCTGCCACTATTTTTCTTTTTCAGCCACAAGGACTTTCTCTCACCTGACCCTCCCTATCTTTCACCCTCTGTCTTGCTCACTCACGCAGAGTCCCTCCCTCTCTCTGTCTCGTTTGCTCATGCACATAGAGTATACCACTCCAATTTAGAGCCGCTTTCCATTAACATGTGTTTTGTCCATCCCTGAAGGCTCTGCTCTGCTACACTAGTTGATTTACTGCTCTTATCAAATACATATTGCCAAGCGAGTGAGACGTGCAACCTTTCATTTGCACACCGCCGCCCTGCAAATTCGACACGCTACATTAACAAGAAAAATGACTGCTGCCATGCATGCCAAGAGCTTATGTGTGTGTGTGAGGGACAGGGACCAGGGACAGAGAGAGAGAGAGAGAGAGAGAGAGAGAGAGAAAGAGAGACATGAATTTTAAAGTACCACAGAAGAAAATACAGTACAGCATGTGTGGGAATTTAAGTTTTACCATCCCTCTGGGTGAGAGTGCAAGGGAAAGTATGTACGCTTTGAAAGAGTGCAATTTATGGGTGCAAGTGTCGCTATGTTCAACAGCAATGGAGTGTTGGTCTATAAAATAGTGTGAGATAAGAAAGGCTGTACCAGTGTAACCACCAGTGAATGCAGGATACGGGTATGACATTGGATCAGCAAAGTAGCATATTTCAAATGAATTAGTGGAGACCTACTTTTAGATAATGTCGACACCGAAATGCATATCCTACACCTCATTTGTATTTTCATTCTTATATTTATGTCAATTCACAAACAGATGAGTTTCAACTGTCAAAAAGTGTACGCAGGAACATCTTTTGCGATCATTTATAGTGTGGTATTCTACTGTAAATATATAATATATATACTAACTGTAAATATAGAGTTTTGGAACATGTCTGGGATTAAATATCCATGAAATAATTTACATGAAGGATAAATGGCGGTAGCAGCGATGACAGTTCCTAATTTCATAGTTTTCATTGTCAGAATTTTTGTCACAGTCATTCTTGTTTATTTTCTGTTTTTATCTCTCCTGAGCAGTACATGTAAGTCTTGGCATCTATGTAAAATATGAGAGTGTATTTCTGTGTGTGTTTGCTTGTGCGTTTATATCATTTAAAGAAAATAAATATTTAATATTAGGTATTCAGCTCCCTTTCTTCTCACACAGACAGTCTTCCATGACCTTCAAAAAGACGGTTACTGCGACAAGAAGATTTTCCTTTAGGTCGGAAAAAGCTCAGCGGATTGTCCTGATCTCCTTCAAATGAATCTATTATGTTGACCTTTATAAAAAAGAAATAAAGTACATGAGCCATTTGAAACCATTCTTCAATAACATCTGATACCAACATCTTACAAGGCTAAAAAGATGATCATCGTTTTATTTAGCAGTCACGGCTTCAGACAACTTTTTTCCTGTCTCCTTCATTTTTTCTTCCTCCCCTAAGTATATGTGTGTGTGTGGTTGGGTGGGGGGTTTTCGTGATTCCTGTCACCTTGGTGATCTCTGCTCCAGACAGCAATCAGCTCATCACTGGAAGAGTAAGATCCCAGGCTGGTCATATGTTGCTCGCCAGATTGTTCCAGCAGATACAGTGATACACACTCTCTTTCCGCCCCATATTGTTGAGCTTGACTTTATCTTGTGTTTTTTGTCACTGGATATAATAAACTACTGTCTCCTGTGCTGAAAATCTTCACTTCCTGCTTTTAATTATATGTATCCCATCAGCCCATTCATCTTCAGTCTAAAACACTTCCACTGTCCATCCAGGACCCATTGATCTCTAATGGACTCAGCCTCATGACTGGCCCCCACCATCATCTCCATTCACATCTTAATAAACCCCCACTATAATCCACCTTGGCTCTTCTTTGTGGGTACAAAACAAGCAACAGCCTAAACAGTAATATTTAACAAGCAAGACACATCTTCATGTAAGCCTAAACCACCAAACCACTTATGAGCTGCTTAGATAGGCTACTAACTGACATATCCTCCATAACACCGCTTAGTCTCAAAACATTTGAATCATTAGGACATCTCACATTTTTGCATTGCTTAACTTATTCTACTCAAAAGGCCGATAAGGGGGCTTTTACCTAGTTTTTGTAATCTTGAACAAATACTAAAGTTTCATCCAGAAAGACATTGGTTTATGTTACACTCAAAGGTTGTTGTAGTGCATATGGCTCCTACTAGTGGGAATAGGTGGCATTATTCAGCCAAAATCCAATGGCACATTTTGGGTCGACTGGCTGTGCCAAATGGAGAATCATCCTGGTTCTATCCCCAAAAAACTGTGAAAGATAACATGTGCTTTGTGGTATGTCTAACACATTTGATGCTTTAGTCGTCAAAGAGTTTATAAACAAATTAATTGATTATTTGTGTTAGTTTGAATAATGGGGTTATAGCCTTTTTAATCTAAAGAAAATCAGACGAGGATAGAAACATTGGGATTGGACCATGCTCCTGAACAATGGAAGGAACAAAGAGAGGCTTGTATTGAAGTCTCAAAGCCTCGGTGCTATAGCCCACCAAAATCCCACAATGCTTAACAATGCATACCTGAGTGCAGAGCCGGAATTAAACCCAAACTCCAGTCTCCCATTGGATGAGAACCAGTGGATCCCAGGGGTCCATTGTGGCATCAAGGAGGCTATAAAACGCCCCAAGTAGGTTTCCTCAGTGTCCCTTCCACGGAAACTCAGGTTGTTTTAGGAGGCACTGACAAATGTTTGTTCCCCGAAAACCCCCGGGGAAATACACCAGTGGCATCACCAGTTTGACTCCTTGTTGCCTCCAACATTTTTCTTCACCTTCCACGTTTCACACCTTAAGCTAAAAATACATTATTTTTGGTCTTTCATGTCCATAGACACCAAGTTTATGCAAATAAACCTGATAGTTATGGAGCTATTTGAACTTAATTTTGGATTGGCTTTCCAATGATCAGAAGAGGTTAAACATTCTGTACAAGCAGGGGTGGACACCGAGGAGCAGAGGTGGAACAGATAACAAGCACAACCACCGTGCACTTTAGGAAAGTCCTGATGCATTAATGCTGAAACAATTACAAGAAGCGAGCACTTTTTAATAGGCTTTCCATTCCGTTAACCATGGATGTGCATTATCCATAAATCTCCATTCAGCCAAACTTTTCAACGGGTGAACATCATAGTGTTCTTCCAGCTTAGCTTTCATGATTGTGTCTTGCAAAACGTGGTCCTTGCTCCCACCTTGTAAGTAATCCATAGCATACAGGTGAAAGGGCAATAATAGCAGTACTGAATATTGCGTCTGCTGCCAACTAATGTGTGTAGACATGCTTATTCATTTGGTTGAGTAATTGAGTTTATCCCTGGCCCTGACAGCCTATAGAATTATGCATGTAATGTCAAGATAACTGTAGAGGGAATTAATGTAGAGTAAGTCATTACATTACAAAGTCATTACATTGTTTTCCAAAGCGACAATAAACAAGTACGAGAATAAATGTTTATTTTGATAACACTTAACTTAAAAGTTACACAGAGAGAGAAATAGAGAGAGAGAGAGAGAACAGCAATTAATGTATTGGAACGTGGTAGGTGAATGACAGTGATTTGGCATATAACTATGGCTCACACTCAAACACACAGACACACTGAGTGCTTTAATTCTGGACCCATTAATCGCATCATGCTCTTCCTGAGGGGTTTGGTGAACCCCAGCTCATATTGTGCTTGTAGGATAATAGATATGACACATGGCCACACTAATACACATACATAAAAATAGGAAATTCTTTCCATAGTCACAGATCCCGATTCTAATAAATGGTGGCATTATTAAAACACAAATACATATTTCCAAGATGCTGAAGAGCCAATGTTAATGTGTATGTGATTGTTGTCACAAATAATGGCCTCATTATATATACGTATAAGGAGGCCATATATATACCTAGGCAACCTGCAAGCTATTGAGAGCCTGCTGCACCCACACTGAAGATCCCAGAGGACAAGCTGGTCAGAGGGAACATTGAAATAGCCTGGGCACCTACAGGGCAGATCTTCGCCTTCACGTAAGGCAGGATTACCCCACGTTTGGTGCAGCAGCACAGAAAGAACTAGTTCTGCTGGCTTTCGTCCTGGGTTTCTTTCCAAAACTACTCCAAAATCACAATCGCCTGTGTGCAAAGACCAAAGACTTTGGCGGAGGTGCTGAGTGATGCAGATCAAGTTGGACTGGTGTTGTGCACAAAAGGGCCCCCTCCAAGCATGAGACACAAAGTCTGACAAGCAGACTGAGAGGGGAGCAAGGATGAAGAGACATTCTACCAAGTCACCAGTGCACCAGCGCAACAGGGAGCCAGGAGAGCCACTTGGCAATCTTAAGGGGATATCATTGAGACCTCCACAAGCCATTGGGCAGCCCCATTGGTCTTAGTTAAGAAGAACTGTCACTTCTGAGTTGACTGCTGCTTACTCAATGAAATCACACTCAAAGATTTTTTTCCCATTGCCCCGGAGTTGATGATGCTCTCGACTGCATTGCCGGAACTTGCTGGTTTCAGCTCCCTTGACCTCCGCAGTGGCTATTGGCAAGAAAAGCTTGCACCAGAGGCATGCCCGTAAACCGACTTCGCTATCAGCCCGGGGCGATGGCAGTTTCATGTGATGCCCTTTGGCCTATGCAACACCCCATCCACTTACTTTTGCTGGTAGCTGGCATTCTCGGCCTCAGCCACTTCCGAGCATACCTCTACGGGCAGAGGTTTCTTCTGTGCACTGACCATGCTTCCTTCAGCTGGCTCCGCAGTTTCAACGAACCTGGGAAACAGCTGGCTGCCTTCATGCCAACGCAGATGCAATGTCCAGACAATATGAAGAGTAGGAATGCCGGTACTGCCAGCGTGTGGGGGAACAGAATGCAGCGAGCCCGATGGTAGTAGAAGTATGGGCCACACCAGCAGATGATGACATTGGGCTCCAAGACAGCAGCAATGGTGGGCCTGAGGCCTCATCTTCAACCGACCACCACGGCTTCAATATTAATTAAGTACAGCTTCAACGAGATAAGAGTCAGGACCCCATCCTCTCCCGCATCCAGGACTTGATTGGCGTGGGCCAAGGACCACAGTGGCCAGCAGTCTCACCACTGGACACAGACCAAGGCCTTCCACTCGCAGTGGCCCATCCTCATCAGTCGTGACAGCCTCCTCCAACCGTGACATCTTCCAGCTCCTGGTGCCACATCAGCTGTCTGTCCATAGTGCTATCACTACCGCTGAACGCCTAGTTAGTGAGATGTTCTGGGTGACTGGGTATGAAGAAGACCCGAACTACACCCCTAAATCCTCAGAGTGACGGACTGGTTAAGCATTTCAACCGCACACAGGCCAGCCGATTCGCTATCCTGACCAGTCGCCAGCAGGGAGACTAGGACCTGCATCTGCTCCTGGTCCTACGGACATACAGAACATCTACCAAGTGCATTTCTGCAGCTCTTATGTTTCTTCAAAAATCTCCCCATCTCTTGGCTGTACTACTTTTACCACCTAAAGGAATGGCTGGCACGTGCATGAACTGACCAGGCAGACCCTTGCAGATGCTGGGTTTCGACAAAAACGGGCTTATGACTCTTACACCAAGGGGGAGGAAATTTCCCCTGGGCAGTGGTGTGGGTCTACAATCCTGAGAGGAAGAAAAGTCCCCCCCCCCAGCTTATGAGTCATTCGGTCGGCTCTTGTACGGTTCTTGAGAGACTGTCCCACGTTATGTATCGGGTGCGATTTATCAAAAGGAACCGGCAGATACTGCTCCACTGTGACCGGCTTAACCCTTACCGGTCCTTAGCTCCATCCGAGGGGGAGTCAGGGGCCGAAGACCAGGCTGAGGCCTGCAATCCACCACCAGAAAACCACCAGGGGGCAACATATATATATATATATATATATATATATATATATATATATATATATATATATATATATATATATATGTAAAAAACATATGGAAAACATTGAGAGAAATTCATGTCAAATGTGCTGCACACACAGAAAGTATCACAAATCCATCATTGCTGTGGCGCAATTCAACCAGGTAAATTGAATTAAGTACTGTGTTTAACTAGACAAATGCTGTCGTCTCCGACAGCAAGGGTATACACTCCAAAGGTAATAATAATAATAATAATAATACATTAAATTTATAATGCACTTTACATTTGGATCAAATCTCAAAGTGCTACAAAGTAAAAGCAGATAAAAGCATCAATAAAAAATAAAATAATAACTATATAAAAACCTGACCAAAAAGCAGTAATGTTAGTTAAAGTTATAGGCTCTGCTAAAAAGGAAAGTTTTAAGTACTTTTTTAAATGTGTCAGTCGTCTGTGGAGCCCTCAGATGGTCAGGGAGGGCATTCCACAGACGAGGGGCACCAGAACAGACGGCCCAATCACCCATGGTGCTGAGCTTAGGCCGGGGAAGGAGGAGGCGGTATGAGTGGGTAGAACGGAGGGATCGTGTTGAGGTCAGTGGGGTGAGTAGTTCTTTTAGGTAGGGGGGTGCGTTGCCATGGATGCACTGGTGAGTGAGGAGAGAGATCTTATACTCAATCCTGGTGGAGATGGGAAGCCAATGAAGGGACAGAAAAACGGGGGTGATGTGTTCGTGTTTACGAACTCTCATCAGGATCCTTGCAGCGCTGTTTTGAACATATTGTAGTCTTTGAAGACTTTTATTAGGGATCCCGATGAGAAGTGCGTTACAGTAATCCAGTCGGGAGGAGACAAATGCGTGAACCAGCTTTTCAGCATCACTCAAGGTGAGTGAAGATCGGAGTTTGGAAATATTTCTGAGATGATGAAAGGAGATCTTGCAGATGTGTTTGATGTGGGATTCAAAAGTGAGTTGAGGGTCAAATCTTACGCCGTGGTTGGTGACTGATGAAGAGAGGGGAATGCCGTGACCAGAGAAGGTAATGCTGGTTATGGAGGAAGAATGGGTCTGATGTGGGGTGCCAATTAAAATAGCTTCGGTTTTGGAGCTGTTCAACTGGAGAAAGTTGTTTTCCATCCACACATTTATCTCCTCCAGACAAGCGCGGAGAGTTGACAGGGGAGATGATGATGACGATGAGGATGGAGAGGCTGCGGAGGAACATCTGTCAGTTTTTATGTAGATTTGCCTGTCATCAGCGTAGCAATGGAATGAGAGTCCATATCGACTGATGACATGGCCAAGGGGGAGCATGTACATTATGAGATCCCCAATCCCCAAGGTCCCCAATCCCCCTTGTTGTACAAGCAATTCCCCCTGATTGAACTCCTTAAAATAAATGTGAAATTATTTCCAATATTTTTAGTAAGAAACACCTCCCAGATGTGAGAAAAATATGAACTATTAGATTAAATAGGATGAAACAAGATACAGTAAATCCAGTTAATTCATATGCACCAAATTTGGACTAAGTCAGACCAATGGTTGAGAAATTTTAGGTCCGAAAAATTTTGCAGGCAAAGCTCCCAAAATCCCTTCACTTCATCCTCTCGGCCTATCTGGGTATAACGTTTAAAAATTATCCATTAAAACGATTTTAAGTTAAGAACCGAAAACAGTGTTTTCGGACTTTTTCGGGATGTAAATACAGATTTGAGGTCTTTGTGCTGAACTGGGAACCTATGAGCTTAAGCTTCCCCCCTTATCTTTTACTTATGCTATATTTTACTGATAGTTCCTGCACACCACTGTATACTGTGTATAACATGTATTTTGGTCCATTTATCTTGGTTGAGCAAAGTGAAAACATTTTCTGTAACTGCTCTGAGGTCTCTGAACAGCTTACTCATTTGTTCCCCACTGCTGCTGTTGTAGCTGGTGACTTATTGTTTTCAAAATTGAAATTACATTTTCTGCTTTTATAGAGATGGCACAAGTAATGATTGGGTATGTATTGAATTCCACACTATGACCCTAGACACAAACATTCACATACACACTCACTTACATACAACACAACTTCAGGTAAAAGTTTGATCAGCTAATCATCAGCCTCACCACCAGTATGTGTGCATGAGTGAAATGACTGTGTGTGTGTGTTTGTGTGTGTGAGTGCGTGCGTGCATGTGTGTGTGTGCATGTGTGTGTGTTTGTGTGTGGCATGATGTGAAAAGTAATATAAATAATTATACTAAATATTTTTCAACCTATTTTTTTTATATTATTTTGAAATTTCAAAGAATAAGCATGTTTCAGAAACTCTTACCTACAAACACACAAACACAAAAAACAAAATAAATAAATAAAACTCTGTTCAAAATCCATCCTTTCTGGGAAACTTCCCGGGGCTTCTAGCTAACTGCTTAGTTAACAAGCTTGGCCAAAGCTCAGCTAAATCTGAACAAATAAAATTTATTTCGACAAGGAATACATAGAATATATACACTACTCAAGAAAACAAAGGGAACACTTAAACACATCCCAGATCTGGATAAATGAAATATTCCAGGTGAAAATCTTTATTAGGGTAATTTGTTGACAAAAAAATAATGTAAGAACGATTAATGGAAACCAAAATGATGAAACCACTGAGGACTGTATTCAGAATCATACTCAAAAGTGGAAAAATGAGATCCCAGGCTGATCCAACTTTTGTGAATTTCCTCAAGACACCTCATAATGTGACTCAGTAGTGAGTATGTCCTCCATGTGTCTGTATGCACTCCCTACAACGTCTGGGCATGCTCCTGATGAGACGATGGATGGTCTCCTGGGGGGGAAAAATGCAAAACTAGCCAAGAATCAGCCAGAAAGGATGAGGAGAGGGAAAATATGTCCAGTCCTTCTCAGACAGCCCTTAAGGAGACACCCATTCAAGCCATCTTAATTTTATTTACTAACAATATGAAATTCAAGAAATAAGGAAGACAAACAAAAAAAAGAGGGCAAACACAACATTGCATAGGTGAAAGTTAATAAAAGGAGTGAAAATGACTTATTGTGGTATCCGGCTCATCAGTATGTTCTCATTTACCTTGTAGCACTTTGAGATTTGATCCAAATGTAAAGTGTGTTATAAATTAAATGTATTATTATTATTATTATCATTATTATTATTATATCATGAATGATATAACAACAATATTTTATGGGAATTCAAAAACATTTAAGATTTTTCCAAACATAAAATGAAACTACTGTCCAAAAAATAATCCACATTCTGACATCATGTTCATCAAGTATTTTTTCTTGACTGTATATTCAAAATATTAATATTCAAAATTTGGACAAATATAACAAATGTATCAAATGCATATAATAGCAGTAAAAGTTATTTTGCCAAGATCATCTATGTGTACAATATCCACTGACAGTTTAAATGTTTCCTTTTTTATTGGATAGCATGTGTGTTCAAAGTTTTGAATGAAAAATATAGTATAGAAAATATTTCCAAGGTTGTGGAGGAAAATGAAGGAAGTTTGAAGATCATCAGATGAGGAGGTGCAGTAAACCTTTATGAATATGCATGTGTGTGTGTGTGTGTGTTTGTGTATGTACACCCTGAGATTTGCAGTTGCAACAGT
The DNA here is from genome assembly GCA_037951165.1 of Lophius americanus. Classification (NCBI taxonomy): domain Eukaryota; kingdom Metazoa; phylum Chordata; class Actinopteri; order Lophiiformes; family Lophiidae; genus Lophius; species Lophius americanus. The sequence goes on along the minus strand of JBBDHG010000032.1, from coordinate 3,991,474 downwards.
GCAATAAGTTAGTTGACATGAAGCACGCGGCAGCGGTGACATTACGGGTACATAATTATGTGATGTAAAAGGCCAGTGCTTTTTGTTAATCCTTCATGGCAGCTATTTGCTGTATGTTCTGACATCTCACACTCCCAAAACATCACACCTACTTTATTCCTTAAGTAGTTTACCGACAATTATATCCCCGGGAAAGTTGAGGATGTTATGGAAAAGTCTTGCTGCTTTATCTGCCAAAGATTTTTCCTGTTCCCACAATGACTCCTAAACTATTTCCTTTTTCAGATTTTATAGCCCCAAAAATTTCTACGCCGGGAAGAACTGTGTTGATTTTTGAAAGGTTGTAGGGTCATAACTTCCTAACTGTTGGTTTGATTTAGTGCAAATATACCTCATATAAAATACCCAATACATTTAGTATTTGTCATATTTTACTATTTTTCTTCATACTTCCCTCACTATGGAGCTTTTTTGCAAAAAAAAGAAGAAAACAATGCAGATTACTTCCCAACCGCAAGTTCGATGGGGCCTAAAATGTTCTTCTATAGATTGAGATAAAGAATTTGGTCTTGTTTCATTACTGAGCTCAGACGAAAATTGTTAAGTGTAATTATCTTCATCACTGGGTCATGAACGGATCTTAGAGCATATACCTGCCTTCATAGAAATATTTAGGTTGAGTCAATATGGACTGTTTGAGATTATTAATGTATCACATTTAAATGGAGTTGTTTAATCAGGGGAATTGCTTGTACAAAGGACTGGGATTGGGGCCTAGTTTATATTCTCAATTAACCATTAAATACAGCCATAATCAATATCCACGCTGTTATTTAAAAACTAAGGCCCAGGTGCAGACACATGTCAGATGTAAAGAGGTGCAAAGGAAAAAGTTAATATCAAATATTTTTCAATATATTGCTGAAGCAAAATCAAAAAATAAATGCAATAATCATGAGCCAAGCAGACTTACACTCATATAAGGAACTCAGGTTACACCGGGGAGATGGCTCGTAGGTGAGACGGGATCCACAAAGACAAACTGACACAGAATGAAATACGCGGAGTAACGACACTATGAGAATTGAGGACAGGTGAGAAGATTCAAACAGACAAGGAGGATGGAAGACAGATCAAGGACAGGAAGTGTAAAGTGGCATATAACACCATGAAGATCATAAATTTCAAAATCATCCAGGACACTATAAACCAAAATCCAGACCAAGGAAAATTCTAAATAAAGTAACACAATGTAATACAATGACATGATATAATCCTATTAATTTACATCCATCATTAATCAATTAATGTACTGGTGTCATTTTGATGAATGATAAATTCTAATCTTTATTTTACCTCATTTGGACAGGACCGTTGGACTGGATGCTCTCTCCTGAGATATTATAAGAATTGACGCAGCAAACACAGTCCACAGAGGTTGTGTGGTGTTTTTTTGTTCAAGATGCACTTGTCTGTCCATCTGTCTCAACTCCCCTCTGCCAAAACTACAAGACCCAGAAACACCAATGACAGTGAAATTATGGTCCAGTAATTGTGGCGGTGCTGAGTTTTATCCTGGGATACAATCCGTCTCCAGGCAGTCTAACTACTTCTCCAGAAGCAACCACTGGAACTGATTTACCTCCAAATTCATTTGAAGCACCATTTGCTGCTTCCTCCCTCTCTTCATGTTCTTCTCTTATCTTTCAATTCATCAATCATTTTTCTTCATTGTTTTTCTTTTTATCTGCTTTGATAATGTTTGCATCTTTTTCTGTTTACGTTCAATAATTCTGTCGCACACTTTTTTAAATTAGCCTTTCAACAGCAGTATTCCTGTGACTAGCCATGGCTATTGATATCACGTTTGGGTCACCTGACTGTTACTTATACTGACTAGGCCTATGCTTTAGTCCATTCATATTTACTAAATTTGTACTAACCTTGATCAATATTTAAGAAATTAGGGCCGATAAACATTTGGAGATAATGCTCCCCTTAATGCCATAATCTATCAATCCAGTTCTTCCTTGCAATAAGATACATGGGGCATAGAATTTGAAAATGATTCATGAAATGGTTTTTGAGGTCTGGGAAACTTGTGTCTGTTAAATGGTGTTGTTCTTAAGAAAAAGATCCCTCTTGTCAGTAAAATATGAACTATTATTTACAAGATATATCCCCTAGAGTCGATTCATACGCACCAAGTTTAGACTAAATCGGATCAAGGGTAGAGATAATATGGCCCGAAAATGTTTAGAAATAAAGCTCCCCCTAAAGTCAAAATGATAGAACAGATCTTTTCCAAAATTGATGTAGTTCTTCTTCACACTAGGGTTTATTTGAAAATAATATTTGAAAACGATCCATGATATCCTTTTCAAGTTCTGTCTGGAAAACAATGATTTTCAGAAGCAAGGCCCCCTTAGTGACTAAAATGTCAGCTACTGAAGTAGAATATGATATTTACAATGCAGATCTCCCCGAGTGAAATTATATGCGCTGGAAAACTTGGATTTTCATAAAAAGCGCTATTTTAAAAACTGTTAAAATAAATGTAACCAATGCGAAACATAGAGCCAATAAACCCATTTATGTGATTAAAAGTAATTGAATGTCATTCACATAGAGTGGCGCTGTAACACTTGCTGGTTACAAAGTAGGAAGTCCAACACAGCCGAAGTAGACACCACGTCCTATACAGGTGAATGTGTTCCCAGTCACTTCCTCTTGATCTTGAAAATGAACATGAACCCGAAGAGTATAGCATGTGAAATGTGAAACTGATTGAGCTCAAACCACTCCGGAATGAAATCTGTAGAATGTTTTGATGAATTTGTGCTTTGGTTATATGCTACTGCTAAATTTATTCATGTTTCTTTGAAAGCGCACATTTTTTTTCTTTTCCTCGTCTGCTAGGTCCGCAGACATAGCAGACGAGGCGGCGGTTTTGACATTTCCATGATATCCCCGACTTTTTTGGGATATAATTAAGTTGTAAGTGTTTAACTACTATTTTAAGATGTAAATAGACCTCATCAATTCAAACATTCTGACATTAAAGAAAGTTGAAAATAAAAGGTTTCTGCATTTAATGACAAGTTTGATATGTGAGATGTTTGTGGATTACATGTTGATGGTGGATGTCTGCAGGCTCTTATGTGAAACAGTTGGATGGTGATTGAGATTTCATTTATCTGTGTATATGTGTGCTTAAGGTTGAGTCTCCTTCTGTGGAGAGGCTGATGGGATGTTGGGTTCAATTTAAGGAGGCAGCCACACTTATAAATCACTTGATGTTGTTTTGCTTCTGCTAAGGAAACAGGCACAAGAGAAGAAAAGTGTTTGAAAATGAAGAAGTGAAAAAACAGCAAAAGGTGCAAATTTGCTAATTTCCATTTTTTTTCTCCTTTGTTGTTTCTCAAACAAACAAAGGTGTTTCTCCTTTGTTGCCATCTCCTTTCTTTCTTCAACTGAGTGATTGTGGCTTGCCACCTTTTTTTCTGATTGCGCAGGGAATCACATCTCTTTCTTTACTTGTCACTTTCCCACTTAGAATGCATTCTTAAATGGACAGATCAAGGCAGAGACATCAAAAACTTCTTTCCTTTTCCGTTTTGTTGCACAGATGGGTGAACATAATTTCTTGACCAAATCATTCCATCCCAGAGGGAACACTGGCAAATTCTTTTATGTCACGATGAGAGCACTAAACCTATCAAATGGGTAAGAGAAGGGGAATGTCCGGAGATGTTTGCTGGCAATGCTAATGTTTTCATGTACAGGATGGATTCTTTGCACGTCCTGATGGGATTTACATAATTGTATTTTCACTCTGTCGATACCAGGTTCATATGTTCCGAGGAAAAAACTTGTTATTCTCCTTTCAAGACATAGACTCCTCAGCCAAGTGGTCAGACTTGCAAGTCTATGTTTCTGCAAACCCTGAATGTTATTAATATGTAATAAATTTTAAGCCCCTGCTAGTGTTGGTGGTTGGTGAAGTTTTCTTAAGCAAGTATAATACACGTCGTTTGCTGAGTTTACTAAATGAAGCATTAAAAAAGCGATATCCGAGTATGTTTCATTTTTAAGTGTCCTTTGTAAACACTTCCGCTGGGTTGTGGCTTTTGCAGATCGTGTTTCTTAATGTTGTGCTACGGCTTTTGTAGCTCCCATGCGTTCTCGAACTGATGAAGATAAGGTAAGTCCCCGATCCACATTGTACAAGCATATCCCGACATTGCATTTCTCGAATTATATGTGTTATTAAAAAGTTATGAAAAAAAAGAGCTTTTATTTACAAAAAACTAAAAAAAACCTGAATTGAATAAAATAGGAATTATTTCAGCAAAACATGGCATACGGAATAGGTTTTCCTTTAGTCAGTTAATATGCACCACATTTAGACAACATTGGACAAACAGTTAGAAGTTACGTTTGAAAAACAGTGCTATTTGCAAAACGCTCCCCCTTTTGACCAAATTATGAATCATTAGAGTAAAAAACTACATATACAGTCTATTCCTATGCACCAATTTATACCTAAATAGTAGGAGATAAAGCTCCCTCTAGTGTTGGAATTTATATAACTGAATTTTCCCAAAATCCCTCCAGTTCAAGGTCAATGTGGATATGAGATTTGAAAAGGAAATGGTTTCTATGTTAACACAAACTATCTGCGGTGGTGGCGGCGGCAATGAAAATCCCTAAGTGTCCAATTCCTATCCGGTATATAAAAAATGGCTAGTCATTGAGTTAATTAGTCAAGTTGACAATACGGACTCTTTGTCATAAGCTTAATCCCAATCACACTTCTTTATGCAACCACCGGAGTCGCCACCTATAGGCCATTATAAAGAAGACATGTTTAAGATATTTGCATATTGACTTCACTGTTGGATGCCATGGTTTTTTTTTTACAATCACTAGGAGGAATAGAAGCAAACATGTTGCCCAAGTTTAAGAATGTTTTTTTTGGTTCCACTTAAGAATAAGACTCCCCTTGTAAAGGGTTTTTGTTAATTGTGTTTAACTAGTTTATTGACTAAGTTGTAAGCACCTGATTTCTTAATGATTAATAGGCTGCCATAAATCAGACAAAAAAGGCAACTGTGATGTGTTACGGCCCAATTATGAAGCTGCGTTGTTTGTTGAAACATGTATTCTAAGTTGCTTATAATAGTTTATTAATTATTTATATGTTTTTTTTAAAGTCGAAAATACAGGTCAAGGTCAAATTAAACAAAGCTATTAGGCATTTGGATGGCCCTGGTAGATGAGCTTTATATTATTATATTATATTATATATATATTATATTATATTATTATATTTATGAAATAAGAATGTACTAATTCTAGAGAACATTAGACAGTCTAAGTAAGAGGAGTTTATTGTCATGTGAACAGATAGAAGCATTTTTATTAACATAATAAGATGAGTCAGCTATATCAATTAAAATTATTTGGCTGTTATTTTCGATAATTAATGTTTTGGTTATGAACTTGTCATTTTTAAGGATGAGTTCATATTTTCAATTTCATAAGTTAGGTTCAACTTTTTTACGATATAATAATTTATTTAAATATGTTTATCAAAGTCTAAGTGTGTTTTAATGTATTTTTTGAAAGTGGGAGGCAGGGAAGCTTTCTTTTTTTTGTATTACAATATTCTTTTTTGAAGATGTCCATTTGAAATCGCACCTGTTACCCAGAAATCAAATCTGCTTGGACATTGAATAACAATTGAAGAATTATATGTCAGTCACATCTACCATGCCATGAGCTACACTTTGTAGAGAAAAGCTATTTGATTGCCTGTCTCCTTCTATTTTGGAGAAATTTCAGTGTTTGACCTCACAGAGAACATACTTGCATTTACAACTGAAAAAAATTGAAACATATGCAACTATTTGAATAAGTAAACAAAGTCCTTCTGCTTTCAATTTTATATTTTTCATTAGACAGATGCACTTCTTTACAGGTGGACAAAAAGTATGTAAGCTGTTTGCTTTGATGGTCTCCCAGCCTCCAACACTCAGTCTTTTTTCTACCATCTGTGATGTCTTCTCTTTAGATATTTCCTTGCATCTCTGGTATTCCATTTCCCTGCCCTCCAAATTCCCTCCTCTCTCTGCCCGGGTGAGTGATGTCATGTCAGAACAATGGCCTATTGTGTTTTATTGAGTCCCCATGTCCTGTGCTCCACTCTTTCTTCTTCGATCCCCTTTGTCAGTATGCCTTCTTCTCTTTTTCCAACTGTATTCCTTCCATATCCATCTCTGGGATTTAAAAAGATGGATGATTAGGATCAGAAGGAATAATGATCATGTAGGGGAAGGAAGGTGAAGGATGAAGGTAGCAAGAAAGAAGATGAGGGACGAATGCCAAATTTTTTGTTTTCTCATGTAACAGTGGATGAGAAAGGAATGATGGGTATATTTTAAACAAATACAGGGATGGTAGAGAGAATGGGCAGTAACATATAAAAAAGAAATGATGTGAAGTGCAGGTCAGCAGTCTGAGTAAATTAAATGTATTATTATTATTATTATTATCCATGGAGAGAAGGAGAGCAAGAGGAATGGACAAAAAGTGAAGAGGTGAATGGAGAGAGTGGAGGATCGAGGGAATAGTCAGGAAAGGATGTATGTATGGAGGGAGGTATGGTGTGAATGATGGCTGGTCAGTGTTAAGGCCTTAATCAATGCCTGATTAATATTAATTCCTTAGGCCCTGTCAGAAGGGCGGGGCTAACCTAACACTTCCTCCTTAGATTGATTGGGAAGAGGGCACCAAGGTCATGCTAACATTACGGGAAACACACATACACACTTCCCCCTCTCTCCCTCCCTTTCATTCCCTCTCTATTCTCTCTTTCACACACTAAAAATTTAAGGTTTTGCTGTATTCAGTGATCACACATAACCCTTCTTTTTTAATTTCACTTGTTTATGCTAAGAAGCAACATTTGAGCTGGCTTCTGCATAACCAACACAAGTCATACCTTTTCCTGAGAATAACCTGTTCTTATTACCTCTGCCACGGAGGTTTTGTTTTAACCTTTGCTTGTTTGTCTGTTAGTAAGATTATGGAACACTGATTGTTTGATTTGCATGAAATTATTTTTTGAATTCGTCATTGCTTTTCATCATATGAAGATGCGAGGTGGAAGCTGAGCACAAACTTTGAAATGGAAGGTAAAAAATGAATAAGGAGAGATTAGCCGAGTATTTGAGAGATGCTGAGAGAGTTTGTTGTAGTTTTTCGTGGATATAGAGGTTGGAAATAACTGAAAAATGAATGTACAAATCATGAATGCAATGCATCAAATTCTCCTAAATTAGCTGATCTAATCGATTTTGATCACAAGAATATCTATTTTGGGTACTGTCGTACCTTGGCAGAGGCTTGCACTGTCTAAGCGCTTTTTCCAGTATATACCTACAAACAGATTCAATAATAATAATAAAAAAATACACAAGGGAAGACGTCACAAGCATCCATTAATCCATTTTCCGCAACTGCTTGTCCTGTTCAGGGTCACAGTAGAGCTGAGGTCCGCAGAGAGCCATTCGCTCACATTCCAACCTGCATGCAATTTAGAATCACACACCTATCTCACATGTTTTTTGACTGTGGAAGAAAGCCTGAGTACTCGGAGGGAACCCACACAGACGAGAGACACTGTAAACCCCACACAGTCGAGCGGGGTTGTTTGAATCTGGGACTTTCTTCCCGTGAGTTAACTAACCATAATTGAGAAAAAAATCACAGTGAGAATTTGCACAACAAATTGTTTGTCTTTAGAGTTGCAATCATCGGTTCATCAGTGGGATTGTAGAAATTTTATATTCACTGCTTCTCCCCAGTCAGATATGCTGTCCAGTTATTCCTGTTAATTGGTTACTTTCAATATTGTTACAGTAGTTTGGAGGTCTGCACACACACAAAGACACTCACACTAAATATAGCCATAGAAGCTACATAAAAGCAGCTTGATTTGACATATGAACTCAAACTCAGCACTGCTAAAGTATTTCCTATTAAAAGAAAAGTACAGTGTCCCATTTGCAAATGCACTGCAGATTAAGAAAACTAATGCAAATAGTCAAAACACAAGCAAATTAAGAGAACAACTTCATCAATTTAACAACACATGCACAGCATTTGTAGAATTTGCTTCAAGGGCCACAACACAATACATTAAGAAATACCTGCTGCAAAAGCCACAACACAACACATTGAGAAAAACAGTCTGCGAAAGCCACAACACAACATTATATTGAAAAATGCACGGCAAAAGCCAAATGACAACAAATTTAGAGAAACGTGATGCAGAAACCGCAACCCAACAAAGCAGAAGTGGTTCCAGAGGACTGAACCCTAAATGGGACGCACCCCCAGATGCTTTGTCTTTAATGCTTCATTCAAATAATAGAACTGATAATCATAACAGATAATACACAAACAGGATTATGTAGGTTTCATTGTTTTCATCTGCTGTGTCCGTCTTATCTTTGACGCTCCGTTTAACACTTAACATCAGAGGAGAAAGGAACTATTTGAATTCTACCAGCTGTAGCTAGTAACCCTTTAAATAAGCAGTGTCCTGTAGGTTGATATAATTATTCTGTTTTGCATTTCTAGGCTACAGGAAGTAAAAGGGGGAAGGGGGATGTTTGGTCCAATCAAGGCTGATATTTCTCAATGCACAGTTGATCTAACTTATTGCAGCCTCTTGGCCATATATATCCCCACAACAGAGATAAAAAAATTTAAAACATCTCAATGACATAATTTGAATCCAAATGTGTGCATCTGTGGAGTTGAAAAAGAAGCTTGGGAGGGAAAAAATATAGGAGAATTTCTCACTGATTTCTCACTGAGCATTTTCATACGGATATGTCCTGCGAATGTGAGAAGCTTACACTTAACTGTCTTGCTGCTAAAATGAAATAATCAAACATTGTGTTTTTTATGAGCCATGCATTTCATAACATGTCTTCTCTTAAGATTTATTCTTGCCAAAAGTCACAAAATCCACCACTCTCAGTAAGTTGTTTCAGAAACAGCAAGTAAGTAATATGACGAAATACTACGACCCGAGGCACACGGATGGCTTACAATTACATTTTTATTTGTAATCTGTTCTAACCCTGAGGATTTTGACATCAGGTGAGCTTTTTATTGCACAGGCTGGAATGATTTCTATTGATGCTTATCACAACCAATCAAAATTAATCTAGGGGTTTACTGGACTCTGGATTACTGATTTGAAGAGAATAACAAGTAAACAGTTTGCCATCACATTGTTGTTCTTTGTGGAAAACAATGGAAGTCAGAATAATACATACATAAATTTTACCGAGTATATTTTCCAAATTTTAGCAGAAATATCTCATTGCACTTGATTTAAGACCCAATCACTTATCAAGTAACATTTTAGATAGCTATAGACACTTGTTTTCAGGCAATACATCTTGAATTTCTTTTTAGGTGAAACAATCTATCTCAAATGTTCAATATGAGTATTTTCCAGCCAACATAAACCACCATTTATTTTAAAATTCAATTAAACCTACTTGTGAGGGGAGTTTTTTTAGCGTGACTGGTATATTCTGAAACATCCATTCATCATCAACCGCCTATCCTGTTCAGGGTCGCGGGGAGCTGGAGCCTTTCCCATCTGACATCGAGAGAGAGGTGGGGTACACCCGTCCGTGGGCAATTCAGCAGTTCATCATTGGGCCACCACACAGAGACAGATAACCGTTCACGCTCTCATTTACACCTAAGAAGAATTTAGAGTAGCGACTTCCCCTATTTTGCATGGTTTTGGACTGTGAGAGGAAGCTGGAGTACCAGAACTGTAAATGCTAATATTATTGTCAAACATGTCTCACAATAGAAAATGAATCATATTTTAAGAAAATTGAATCTCATTCTAAAAAAGTATATCAAAGAAGGATTTATATTCTAATTCACTGGTACTGTCAGCCAGCAGGGTACTGGCCTATGGATAGAAAGAGGTCATTCTTTGTAGCAACCCAGAGGGGGAGAAGCCAAAAACAAAGAAGAAGATTCTATATTATTATTATTCCTATAAATCGATTGCCTTTCTGGGGCTTCCCATGGTCAAAAGTCAACATCAACCAAAATGTTTCTATTAAGTAGCCTCCGGACCCCATTTCACCTAGAACTGTGAAATTTGGTACACATGTTTAAGTTAAAATGTTGAGTTCTCATTGAATGGTCTTTTTTCATAGCACCAGCTAGTCGCAACTAGGGATGTAATATTTTATACTTTGATCCATTGCAACTACCCTGAAAACCCATATTCTTCAATTTGGGGAAAGAAAGCCAGAACAAGTTGAAGATCAAACTCTCAATGGCACAATGGTAGCAATCTGTAGCCAGTCAAGGTACGTTTTAATTTGCTACTGTAATTGTGTACGTTGTCACACCTGTTCTTCATTCCCTTCATTGGTTTCCCATCTCCACCAGGATTGATTATAAGATCTCTCTCCTCACTCACCAGTGCATCCATGGTAACGCACCCCCCTACCTAAAAGAACTACTCACCCCACTGACCTCAACACGATCCCTCCGTTCTAACCACTCATACCGCCTCCTCTTTTCCCGGACTAAGCTCAGGACTATGGGTGATCGGGCCTTCTGATCTGGTTTCCCCATCGTCTGTGGAATGCCCTCCCTGACCATCTGAGGGCTCCACAGACGACTGACACATTTAAAAAAGGACTTAAAACTTTCCTTTTTAGCAGAACTTGTAACTTTTAATTAACATTGCTGCTTTTTGGTCAGGTTTTTGTATTATTTTTATTATATATTTTTTTAATTTTTTTTATTAATGTTTCTGTTATTACATTGTTGCACTTTGAGATTTGATCCAAGTGTAAAGTGCGTTATGAATTAAATGTATTATTTTTATTATTATTATTATCATTATTATTATTATTATTATTATTATTATTATTATTATTATTATTACATTCACCCACTAAACAGACTTTCTTGCAACATATGACACTTAAAAACCTACCTTAACCAGAAAAGATTAACACGAACAAGGAAGGCAGGAAAATGTTTTTTATTGCGGAGCACTTTCTTCTCATCTCTTCCCCAGAGGAGCTCTATTAAACTGTTAGTATTAGCAGGACTGACTCAGATTGCATATCTCTCAAACCTGTTATTTCATGAGGGTTGACTGAGAAATTGAGTTTGAGACTGCCAAATGTGGCAGTCTCCACTGCAATAGTATATAGTCACAGGAATGGTAAAGCATAGGAATGAAATACATATATAAACGGACACGTAAAACTAGAAACTATCATGGGTATTATCCCAACTAAATTCTAAATGTAAGATAAATATACATCATTATCTGCTTCTATATTTTTAAGTGATTGCATTTTTTTGATGTTATGTAGCAGGAATGATGGAAAACTGTTTGCTTCTTGACAAAAAACCCAGAGGTACTGTGTCTGTGCTTCAGATGTCTCTTATAATGTTTTAATTTTTTTTTTCCCTCTGACAGGTACTTCCTGTTCTCCTATCCTATCTATGCCCTTCTACCAAAAAATTTCTGCTCTCTCTCTCTCTCTCTCCCTCTCCCTCCCTCACACACGCACACAGTGACACAGACAGTGACCCACACACACAAAGTTTTTCTAATATTTTTTCAAGTGTGTCTGTTATGTGACATTCTACAGACAGATTACCTGTCTACCAGCCATCTCTTCATCTGAAAGCTGTTTTTGAACGAATAACGCTCCAAACCAAAAAAATATAACTCACCTGCATATGAGCACATCATATAATTAGGTAATTGGAATGCACTCTGAGAGCACAACCCACTGCCAAGGCACAATACCTCTGGGATATGACAAAAGCTACCGCTAGTTTCCATGCAGATTGGTTCATTAATTTATGAATTATTGGAAAAAAAATACTTCCAGACGTAATATCACCGATATTTTAACATCTATCCTCAATTCAGGCTTTTCTGGTGTGAGCTGAGTCCAGCACACCCCGAAAACCTCAGTAAAAAATCATGAGGGTCACTAGTGATAGTATTGTTTTTGCTGTTTTTAGTAGAAGTTTGATAGTTTTATTGAGTCATTTTTATATGTTGTTTTTTTACAGTTCCTGGTATGAATTCAAGTTCCATAACTATAAATAGATAGAGTGTGTGTGTGTGTGTGTGCGTGTGTGTGCGTGTGTGTGTGTCTGTGTGTGTGTTTTCTCAGATATTCCATTTAATAGCAAACATTCAGGTCCCCATCACCTCCATAGCAACAATTTTCCTTTTTCTTATACGTTTCAAAACAGGAAAGGTGTCGTACCAAAAGCAGGAATTGAAATGTAAATAAAGAGACAGGCTACTTCTGTGTTAAAAATTGGTGTTGATGGGACTATTGATTATCTCCCTATACGGAGAAAATCTGTTTCCGTTATGACAAGAAAAGAACCCATTGAAATATAGTTAAAACACTGGAAATAAATGCTCCATTGAAAGTTCCGTCTGTAGGACTATTACTCCATATAACAATCCTGTTATTCACACCTCATACAGGCTCTCTTTTTATTTCTTGCTTCTGTTCTCTGTGGCCGTCACTAAGATATCAGCTGTTCTCATCAGTCCAGTAGCACAGTCATACACCTTCATTGACCAATCTCTTCTGTCTTTTTAGTTTCATTCTCTTTGTGCCTCTAGTTCATTCATCTCCCTATAACCGCCTAGCTTTTACAGATTCACTCACTTCATTATTCAATAGTGCCACCATCCACCACTACCAGTCTCTGGACTTCATGGGGGGATCCATCTTGCTGCTGCTTGAGCACCCTCTGTTTGATTAGTCACAACAGATTAATCGTGCACAAGGATGCAGGTAATCACTACTACACACATTTCTTTATTTTAATTACAATCATCAACAAAATAGCAGTCTTTCAAAAATGGAACCAAAATGAATGCTTTAGATTACACACTCAAAGAAAATAGTTTGATGGATTTGCTTAATCAACCCATGTCAACTGCTCCCATCAAGCTAACTTGTGTGCAACCAGCGAAAGTTGACCACCATAAATTAGTCAACGTTCCTCAAATTGATTAGTCAGTGTCCAGTTTTAACCTTTAAATAACCTGAAAAGCTAACAGGTATATTAATAAAGGTGGCTACAGGTGCATTGGTTTATTCCATCAACTCACAAAAAAAAAATGGACCATAAGATGGACAGGCGGTTCGGCATCAGCAGTAATGCAGGTGTTGTGTTGTGTGTCTTATTCTATCAATCCATTTGCTTTAAACCTTCACCTATGATCATTAGGTCTGTGTGGTTAGCCAAGGAATGAGCTCAAGGATACAATAGCTGAAAAGAGCGTCTTTAGTAGGACGTCTGGACTCCTCATTAGACATAAAGTGCGGGGTTTAGAGTCGAGCTGCTGTTCCTTCATGTGCAAATAAGCCAGTTAGGGATGCTTCACTTTGGAGGTTTTCCAGACACGTCCAACTGGGAGGAAACCTTGGAGTAGACCCAGAACTCACTGGAGGAACCATATATCTCATCTGGCCTGGGCACGCCTCTGGGACTTTAATGATGAGCTGGGAGAAGGACGCCTGGAATACCCTTCTTTGTCTGCTGCCACTGCGACCAAACCCAGAAAAAGGAAGAAAATGAAAGGATGGACTGAAAAAGATAATTTGATGTACTGAAAATATGTTTTCTTTACCTTAAACAAAGTGTTTCAGTTTAACCTAACCCTAATCTAATCAAACTATGAATTCTGGTGTGAGAAAGCCTTGACATTGTAAGTCTAATTGATTGAATTAGACTTACAATAAAAGTTTATTTCAAAGCAGATGAATACTATTGGCGGGCGGCACGTTGGCGCAGTGGTTAGTGCTCCTTCCTCACAGCAAGAAGGTACTGGGTTCAAATCCACGTCTCCCAGCCTTTCTGTGTGGAGTTTGCATGTTCTCACTGTGTCTGCGTGGGTTTTCTCCAGGAACTCCAGCTTCCTCTCACAGTCCAGAAACATACGATATTGGTGACACAAAAATTGCCCATAAGTGTGTATGGCTGTGTGTCTCTATATGTGGCTCCCCTGCAATTAACTGGGATCTTGTCCAGGGTGTACCCTGCCTCTCGCCTGATGTTAGCTGGGATAGGCTCCAGCCCACCTGTGACCCTGCACCGGCTAAGTGGTAGATAATGAATGAATACTATTGATTGATCACATTGTGTAACTAGCAGACAAACCACTATAGTAATACTGGAAGCTGCTTTATCGTGAAGTCAGTGTCCAGGCCTAGATAAGAAATTTAACAGGAAGGATGTGTAGGCTACAGTTTTCTAGTAGTTAGTTAAACTATTTCACATGTGTGAAATGTTTTGAAGGTGCCATCATTGTTTGTATTTATTCATGAGGGCTGAGAATTCATCTTTAGCCTTATCTGACTGGAAGGTTGACATTTTCAAAAACAATATTAACATTATAATAACTAATTTAAACTGTGGTAATTTGGATGACAGCATGAATTAGAATTTATTTATTATTTATTTTTTATTAAAATTTTTCTCTGTCCCTCCACTGTGGCCTGTTTCCCTCTCCCATAAACTAAACTCTGTTGGAAGTGTTAAAGGCTTCTAAATATTGCTTGAAATGAGACCATTGACTGTCAGGGCTGTTTTGTTTGACTGGCAGGTGCCACTAAACTGTACAGGCAGTTATTTACATTCATCTCTTATGCAGACACTGTGACACGGTGCCTTCGCAGCCGGCTGCAGGAAGCACTTGCACACTTACACACACCTGTCACCTGGAATGAGCATGTGTAATGGAGAGCTTCAAAGATAAAGAACCCTTAAATCATCATAATGAACACACACACACATACATTAAAACAAATACACTGAGAAACTTACGTAGTTATGCAAGGAAATATACTTCAGAGAGTATGCCCGTGTAGACAACGTTATGGACGTGTCCGCACACTTACATGGGATGTTAAATTACACACACACCTTCTGAAAATTGTAAGAATATTATACATGCGTATTGATTTGAACGTAAGCCACAATTTAAATTAGATTCCACGCAGGCCTTTGAAATGGCAATCCAAAAGCAAGCTATTGATTTGCTGATCTGTATGCATACCTTCTCAATAGGGGATGAGTTTCTGATGCAAACACATGTTTGTCTGAAAGATATGCCATGGCGGATCCACACTCTTGCTGCTATGTCTGTCTTTGAGATTGTAATGTGTGTCTGCGTTAAACAGAATTCATTTTTGAACACACAGAATGTAAAATTATGGTAATGCCTCTATTGCTTCTTTTTAATTGCATGTTAACAGTGTCATACCTGCAAAAAATGATTAAACAGGCCAAAAACATAGGAGTAAATAATAAAACTTCAGGAATAAATAGCTTGCTATTACATCCAAAATTCTGCTTTCAACCTGAACCCCCAGCTTTCAGCTTGCAAAATGAACTTTCAATCTTTCATTCATTTGGGTTTGCATTTAAAATTCTGTCATTAATGTCAGTGTGTCATCATGATAGGAACCAAAATGTGGGGCTTAAACTCAAAAAGCATCCTGATTCCACACCCTGATTCTTTGATTGAAAAGACCAAATCAAACATGTGAATATTTTACTGCGGCTGAAATTGAACCAAGTTCAATTGCAGATCTCATTTGTTTTTGTTATGAGTGATTCATGTGCATAACAGGAGTGCTTTTTGAAGTTGGCAACTTGAAATAATAATAAATGTATAAAAGATGCACCACTGGGGGGCTAAATGGGGGCTCAGGGTGCCATGCAAGCTTAAACCGCCCTGGTTACATGCCTCATGTATCTCAGTCACAGAAACTTGGATGTACTCATGTAGCCTATTGGAAAATGTATTGAGAAACATGTGGGGTGAGATATTGTATTCAACAGTATGTCCAACTAATAATTAAAATAATGACAACGACAGCCATACCATTAATGAAAATAACAATCCAATCTCTTATGTTCATCTCTGCAATATGGTATGAGCGCAGGGCTGTTATCAAAAAGTAGGTAAAATCACCTGAGGTGCATATCTAAATGGAAATCAGGGATTAAATTATAAGAACCATATTAACAATTTGGACCACTTTTCGGAAATTATATTTTTTTGAAGGTACAGGCAATTATGGTAATTATTCAGCATGGCAGACTTTTATTTAATTAGGCTTACAAAAGTATATTTCAAAATTGTAACTTTATTGATCAGGTTTTACAGCAAGAAAATTAAACAGTATCACTGAAACTGTTTTCTTTTTATTGTTAAAAATATGTTGTCAGAACTGCTTTAATCTGATACACGACATGTTATTTAAACATTACAATTTTTAAAAGGATGGAAACTTAGATTTAATAACAAAAAAGAAGTTCAAAATGTGCACTTCATTCATTCATTCATTATCTACCGCATATCTAGTCCAGGGTCACGGGTGGGCTGGAGCCTAACCCAGCTAACATTGGGCGAGAGGCAGGGTACACTTTAGAAAAAGTTGCCAGTTCATCGCAGGGCAGACACACAGAGACACACAACCACACTTATGGGCAATTTCTGTGTCACCAATTCAACTATATCACATGCTTTTGGCTTGTTGGAGGAAGCCGGAGTTCCCGGAGAGAACCAACGTAGACACAGGGAGAACATGCAAACTTCACACAAAGGCCAGCAGATGTGAATTTGAATCTGGTAACTTCTTGCTGTGATGCAGCAGCGCTAACCACTGCGCCACTGTGCCGCCCTGTGCACTTCATGAGTTAAAAATTTCTTATAAAGCTGTATAAGGATCTTTTCATAACATTTATATAGTTTGTGACACCTGCGTTACAATGGTTACTTATATGTTAAACCAGGGTAACTCCCCCTACCTGGCTTGATTACAATTAACTAAGTTTGCTGCAAATTATGTCCTCCATAGGAGTTTGTAATCAGAGTTCCTGATGATATTTGACTCAATACACTGCTGTCATTCTGCTTATTATTTCCTAATGATTTTCTCTTTGAGCTTCTTTGCTAAGGGAATATGTTATGAATGCATACTTGCTGAGTTGTACATTATTGAGACACACATTGCTCAAATCACCAAACAAAGCTATGTCCTGTACAGCCGCACATGCAACTGAATGCATCATTCCTCTTTTTCTGTATATCCATCCATAGCATCTTCTGCTTATCATCGATCGGGTCACTGTGGCAGCCGGTTAAGAACCGATTTCCAGACATCCTTTTCCCCAGTAACACTTTCCTGCTCATACTGGGGGATACTGAGTAGTTCCCAGGCCAGATGAGAATTATAGTCCCTATAGCAAGTTCTGGGTCTACCTCGGGATCCGAGATCCTGTCTCCAGTTGGTCCTGCCTGAAAAATTTCCAGAGGGAGTCGCCCTGAAGACATCCTATTAAGATGCCCGAACCACTCATCTGGCTCTTTTCGACGTGAACGAGCAGCAACTATTCGTCAAGCTCTCTCCGGATGTCTGAGCTCCTCACCTTATCACTGAGGCATAGCCCAGTCACCCTACAGAGGAAGTTAATTTCACCTACTTGTATCCTCAACATAATTCTCTCCGTAATAACCCATAGCTCTTGACCGTAGGCAGTAGTGGATTTAGCTATGGCCGACATGGATCTGGCAGCATCAAGCCCAGGGTTGGTATGGCGCACGCATCACTCAAAAGATTTTTGCAATGGTGACATCTCTGATCGGGTACCTTTCGCTTTTGCTGAACATTATGTCATTACAATCTCAACATGTGGGTCAATTAAGTTGTTCAGAATGGGCGTCCCTCTAGTTTGTGAGCAGAAAGGGTTTCAGACAGTGATAAGCCATATTGCATTCAAATGCCTGTTAGTAGGTGGTGTTTTATTTTTTTAGAACCAAAGAATTAAAGTTACAAATAAATGTGATCCTTATCTGATCAAAATTTTAAAGTTAAAGCTATGCCATAATCAGATATATGAGCAAAGGGAATTGAAAGGGAGTTTCACCTAGTGCCCCATACAAACTTAATCCGCCCCTGACGTCAGGGTTGCCTTAGTGACTCAGTTCTTTCTTATGATAATAATAATAATACATTTAATTTATAATGCACGTTACATTTGGATCAAATCTCAAAGTGCTACAAAGCAAAAGCAGATAAAAGCATCAATAAAAAAATAAAATAATAACTATAATGGGAGGAACGGGAGTTTGGAAATGGGCCTGTAATTAGCCAAAACTTATGGATCAAGAGTAGGGTTTTTGAGGAGTGGTCTGATTATGGCGGCTTTTAGGGCAGATAGAACAAAGCCGGCCTGGAGGGATTGATTTATTACAGCGGTGATCAGGGGACTGATGGAAGAGATGTTCGTTTTCACTAGGGCTGTAGGAAAGGGGTCGAGGGCACAGGTGGAGGTCTTCATTGTCCTGATGATAACCTCAACCTCCTGCTGTGAGATTTCTGGGAAACACCTTACAGGCTGGGAGATCTCAAACTGTGAGTAAGCAGACTGGATAGGTACAGAGGAGGAACCAGAAAGGACAGAACGGATAGTGTCGATTTTTGATTTGATTTTGATTTTGATTTTTTGATTTTGATTTGATTTCTTCACCAAAACAGACCGATACAACACCCACATTACAGTTGTTGCCGCACCGGACCACATGTCAGTATCCTGTACCATTTTCCCATCACTCGAGAAGACTCGAATATATTTAAACTCGTTTGCTTGTTGCAGCTACTCATCCCCAATCCGAAGGGGACAGTCCACTGTTTCCCGGCGGAGAAATGGCCTCTGATATGGAGGTGCTGTCTCTCATACCGGCTACTTCGCACTCATCTCCAAACCGCTCCAGCACATGATGGAGGTCAGGAACTGATGAAACCAACAGGACCACATCATCTTCAAACAGCAAAAATGCGATACTAAGCCCACCAAACTTTACACTCTCCTCACCAAGACTGTGCCTTGAGATCATGTCCATGAATATCAAGAACAGAATCAAAGACAACCTAGGCAGAGTGCAACATTCACTCTGAATGTTGCACTCTTTCAGATTGCAACATTCAGACGCACCTGTCTGATTTTTTGTAGAGAATATGGAATACTTTGGAGATACTTTGGTTACATAGAGACCGTATGGCTCTTAGTAATCGTTCAGGTACTCCATTGTCCCGCAGCACCCCCACTGGACTGGCCAGGATTCATGGACATAGGCCTTCTCCAAATCCACGAAGCACTTGTAGACTGGAGGTGCAAATTTCCGTGACCACACAAGCAGGACAGAAAGAGTAAAAAGTTAGTCTGCCGTTCCACGACCAGGACATAATCAGCATTAAGACTGAGGTTCAACGTCGGTCTGAGCTTCTTTGCAGAACCCTTACCCAGAAAGGCTGAGAAGTGTGATTTCCCTGTAATCTGAACACACCCTCCAGTGTGGGGGAGATGTGGGGAGCAAAACCAGTCTGCGTCTCCACATGTACTGTTCCTATGGAGAGGCAGACTGGGACAGAATCTTGCCCACTTCAGGATTTTGTTTCTGGAACCAAAGCTGTGTGTAGAGGAGAGCCTAACTTAGTGTAGCTGTCAAGCCTTTGTGTTATTTCTCCCTCTGTGTCTGTCGTTCGATTGGTCATCATGCTCACCTTTGTTTCCCCTCCAGCTGTGTCTCATTGTCTCGTTACGTCTGTGTTTAAAGTCTGTCCTTACCTTCCCTTCTGTGCCAGTTCGTTGCATGATGTTCCTCGTGTCGTCACGCATCCCAACCTTTCCCAGTGTGTCGTGAGTAATCGCCAGTATTTCTGTTCCTATTTTTTCCTCGTGCCTTTTGGTGGAAATAAATATGTTTTGCACCTGCTCTACGGCGTATGCGTCTGCATTTGGGTCCGAGCAAAACCCCACAGGGGTTCCATCTACCGCACAAGCTCTGGGTCTTTCCCTGCCAGAGAGGTGACATTCCACGTACCTAAAAACCAGTTTGCAATGCCAGGAGTCGGCAAACCCAGGTTCCCTCTGTTACTGGACGTGCTGATTAGCATCCAACCCCAACAACCATCCCAGTGAGTGATGATCCCATAGAGTGGCCGATCCATGACGCTTGTTCTGGCTGACACTAGTGAATGCCTATGGAAAAGGACCCAGCCACCAGACGTTCACCGACGTGCGCTTTTATCAGATCTGACTCCAGAAGAATGCCCAGCTGCTCCCTATTCTGGGCGAATAGAGATTCCCAAACTCCTTTGGTGCCTATTCATAAGGGTCTTTGAATTGCTATTAGTCTGAACCCTCTCCTCGGACTACTTTGCCTTGGGAGAGCTTACCAGGGACTAATGCCCTTACAACATGGCTCTTAAAGTCACAGCGGTGTAAAATCCCCCCACCACATTAAGGTGCATATTCTTTTTTTTTTTTTTTCACTTTTTACTTCACATAATCACTTAATCATATACATTCTGTTATCATATCCCTGAAAATTCAGGGGCAATATTGAATTACCAATGCTGCTGCTGTACTGGCTGCATCCGCAGCAGATCCTTGATGTTAATGTCGTAACTCAAAAATCATTTAATGGATCAATTTCAAATTTCATTACCCCATGGACCTGAGTGTGAAGAACTTCATAAATTTGGGTTAAGGTCAGTTGGATATTTACTCACTTGGGTAGCTTCATCTCCAATCATAGGGCCATCATTTCTCTACTGTCGGTCCAAATTGTTCCAAATTTGGTGCATATGAATCTACTATCTATCTGACTTTAGTCTAACTGTTCTTATTTTACTTTTTAGGGGAGCTTTCTTTTTAACAATAAATACATTTTTTAGAAAATAACTTTGACTGTTGGTCTTATCTAGTCCAAATTTACCTTATATGAAATGAATCACACCGCACTGATGAGTAGAACCACAGTCTGAGAAAAATGGCACTTACAACAAATCTTGATTGCAGGAGAGGATTTATTCTTCTGCTTGTTTGATTTTAGCATTTAGGTAATAATTGGTGCTCCTTCCACAAATAGTTTGTTTATTTGAAATAATTAATAATATGCATGTGTGTGTGTGTGTGTGTAAGGGAAAGAGATAAATGTCTCAACTCTCAAGACTTTTCTGAAAGTTTGTATTCGAAGGAAAAAAAACTAAATTGATTTACTTGCAGGGTGAGTGTGTTTAATTAGTTTGTTTATAATATTAAACCCAAGGGGTCATCTGGATGTTAGATGTTTGGCAATGCCTGCTAGTAAGTTGTATTATTCCCCTCTTTGTTTTGCTTGGGTCTTTCCCCACCCTTAAAAAGTATGGGTGTTTTGTTTATTCTTCAGTCTGTTTATGTGACCAAAGCATTGACTAAGTTTCCCGGGTGCTGTACATTGAGTGTATCCGGCTCTTCAGTGACGGGATTCATCGTTGTTAGTGAAAAATACAGCCAAGGATGCTGTTAACTTTGTTAAATAAGCAGAGTGAAATACACAAAAAAAAAAAATAGAGGTGCAGATAAAGAATTTTTCCATATGTTCCGTATATCTACTACATGGGGAAAAAGGTCCCCTCTTCCTATTCCCCTTTTCTGTTTGTTTAGGGGAGGTATCTACTTACCCTGGGGTCTATAGGGTCTATAGGGTGGTGTCCATTTTGCAGATTAAAAAGCCCCTTTGAGGGCAAATTGTGAATTATGATTTGATGTTTTATAAATAGAGTTCTGACATACCAATATTAGCTGTAGAATTAAAGAAGAGGAAATCTTTGAAAAACAGACCGCAAAAGGGGGAGAAGATAATGGAAAGACAAGAAGCCATTACAATAAGTAAGTAAGTTTTCTCTATGCGGTATGAGAAAAAGCCTTAGGAGACAAAGGAATATGGGCTGTTCAGTTGACTTCTTTGGCCTGTATTTCTGCAAATCGCATTTTATTCAATAAGGTCATGTGTTCAAAAATCGTCAAATGTCTTATTTTGAGATCTTATTTTGAGATCTTTCATGTCTGTTGGTTGTTAAAAGTATTACAAGGATGAACTAAACCTCAAGACATTTTTTGGAGGTACTGGGCTGGGGCCGGGGGCCTTACCCTTTAAATCAGATAAGTTTTAGGAATTTTGTTAATTTTCTACACTGAACCACTAAACAGATTTCCACGAATCCAAGGCAAAAATATTAATAATTTTAGCGAGCATTACAATATAGGGCTTTTCACACATTTTCTGCAATGTAAAGCATCCAACAAAATATTTGTAAGAGATGTTCTTTATTTAACTACTATATAATAAGCACTAGTGTTAGAGATCAACTGCAATCTGAGAGGTTGTAGTTGAATTGACTCAAATATAATTTAAATCATCTCCACCAGTTTAAGATATTTTCATTCATATATCTTAGGAGGAGATATTGAATACACATGGCTCATATGTTATATTTTATATTGTATTAAACATTAAATGAAAATGCATCACTATGTGTGCATGTTGTATGTGTTCCATGGCTCATTATGGATATGAATAAGTTTCTCAGCATCTGTAAACCTATATCCCATAGAGGCAGTCTTTGTTAATGTTTAAGTCATATTTATTTAATTTTGTTTTTAACGTTTATGCTTGTGTATGTATATATATATATATATATATATATATATATATATATATATATATATATATATATATATATATATATATATATATATATATATATATATATATATATATATATATTAATACAGTTTTTCTGTTCTATTCTATTCTATATGTCTTTGTGCGTTTGTTTATAGCTGGGTAATTGGGGATAGCAGTGCTTCAATGTGATCCGTGATGGAATATTGATGGGACATAAACATGACCTCCTCAGACTACGGTGCCCTGGAGAGCCATAAAACATGAGAATGCTCTTTCATTACAACTCACAAACAACAACAGCTGTCATGAACCCCCTGCAGCTCCACATCAGCTGACAGAAAACAAAATGTAAGTGCAAGTGTACATAAAACCTGCATCTCTCTGGTATGTCTGGTGTGTTTATTTTTATAATATATTAAATAAATATGCTGAATTTGAATGTAAGTATACACGCATCATCTGTATAATGTTCAATGTAAAATATAATCAAACAAGCATAATATAATGTAATATAATCCCATGGTGATTGGTCAAAGGGTTAACATTTGTATGTATTCGAGTTTGAATGCATGCACGCATTTGTTTATAATTTATGTCAGAACCACTTATAATACACTTACAAATGCTTTTATGGATAAGCTGTATGTTAAGGTTAAATGATCCGTAAAAATATGCATATTATAAAATGTATGTACCTCTTATAAGGAAGAATTCCAGAAGGGGAACACTACTTACATCATTATATCTGTCGATTTAACCTTTTAATTGTTGTTCCGGTCTTTCCATAATATAACAAACCTAATATTTTACTTATAAGACTTGAAGAAGTGTGTGCCGTGCATCTTTTTCATGGCACTATTGTATATTTGAAAATTCTCAGCCTAAGTCATTATGAGGCACTGTAGATCCATTAGAAACCCACAGATATCTGTCAAAAATACAGGCAGTTCATAATTACTTTAATTTTACATATTTTTGGTGACACTCTGTCTAATTTTGATTAAATGTGTCAATCAAGTTACATTCACAGTATAGAGTTCTGAACCTTCCTCTACATGTGTCACTTTCTTTTCTGATCTAAATCTCCAAGACCAGATGTTCCACCATGGAATGAAGAATCCAAATACCTTTTTGGCAAAAAACCTCCAAAAGGCTTCATTATTAAAATGAAAGAAGTAAAAAATGTATAATAATATACGCCTGCAGAGACTGAATAACTTTTGTAGTCTACTTGCACTGTATTCCAAAAATGTGCAACTCTAAAGCTGCTCCATGCCTTTACATTAAGCCTGGAGCGTTTTCTCTCCACCAAGGGCCATTGTGCGACAGTAAAATAACTGCTTTTAACAAAGAGTGGTATTATGCAAACCTGCGTAAAGACAGAATATTTTACCCTCTTAGCTGCCTTATTTACATCATGATTCATGTTTACATAATGTGCAGGATTACACTTCCCATCAATGCTGACTATTTTCCAGAGCTGGTCATATCTCTTATTATTTTAAAAGCTTTACTCTCAAACATGCTTCACCAAAACTCAGCAAACTGCAGAATGCAAGATAAAAGGCAACATCAGTTTTTGTACGATCTTCAATATCATTATTTTCTGATAATGCATTTCTTTGAATGTGAAATTTCTAAACTTCTAAATGTAAAAACCTACCATGCTGTATCAGATTCAATGTAACCAACAACTTAGATGTTCTACGTATCTTAATGAATAAAATGGGATGTCCTGAAAGTCATCAGATTATTTTGGCCGCATGTCTTCCTAAACAAGCTTTATCCATGAGATGCTTTACTGAACTCTTGTTTTATAAGTTAAGGCATGCAAACACCTGTGGGAGTGATGAGTTTTGTACGTAATCTCTTTGAGAGATAGTGGATAATTTCCTCTGCTATGCTAATCAAAGCAAATGTAACGCTATACCAGACTGTTTCATAATCCCTCAAAACCTGCCTGCGAGAAAACACATTTTTTGATGTCCATCTGTATTGCCTCTTTCTTTATTGTTATTTTCCTCTTCATTTCAATTGTCCCTTGGAAATGAAAAACGCATCTGTTTGAAACACCACTGTGCTGCTCTTTGCTGTGTTTGTTTTTCACTGATTGGAGATAACATGCTTGTTTAAAAAATTCATTTAAATAGGTTTCTCATGTGGAAGTGCATCTATTTGTGCTATATGGATTTGTGTGTAAATACAGAGGTTGATCATGATAATAAATTATTTGTGTTATTATCAAAGTGAGAATATGTTCCGCTTAATCAGTGGCCTCACTGTGCAGATGATTTGAATATCCTTCCCTTTTTTTCAGCTTTGAGAAATATGACATTTTTCACTGGTGTTAACTTCTCTGCAGGATTTCGGTTTCTGTTTTCTATAAATACCTTCTGTAGTCAAGCTGCAGACAAAAATGTTGTTATAATAATAATAATGATAATAGTACAAAGGAAAAAAAACTTCAAAGAATAATTGTCATCAGATATAATCTTTGTGTCTGACATAGGTTTTTTTTGTCGGCTACTGTTTGCACATCAGACAATATGATAGCAGTTGTTTAGAAGTGCATGTTCCATAAAATGAAGGATGGACGTTTGTATGAATAAATTGGCAAGGATGAAATTCTGATGTGGGTTTTAGAAATGTGTCACAAGTAAACCGGTTATATCAACTGTAATGATGTCATTTGATCTGTTCAACCACTTATTTTTTCAATTTATATACACACGTGCACACAGAGTGACAAAGAAAGAGATAGACAGAAATGACATGTTTACATTTTTGGTAAATATATATATTCACAAATTCCACTTTCTTTTGAGTAACATGGTGCAATAAAAAGAGGTCAAAACTCATGAGAGTGTCGAGAAGGAACTCTCAGGCAAAAATTACCAGAGCTGTTACATGTAACTACTGCAAAATTTTGACCAAAAGGTGTCTGTGAAAGCGCTGTCCAGCATTCATCTCTATGGATCACATCAGAAAAATGGCGGGCCTTAGCCTTCAGCACAATATTCCTGTAATTAAGCTGCCTTCAAGTAATTGCACTGTTAAACTAAGATACAGGCTGTTGTAAGACTGCACACCTCAAATTCAAATATACAATATTTTTCTCGTGGAATAAAGTGTTTAAAGAGAAGCTTAACGCCGATGAGCGATATACACTTTTGCATAGACACACACTTAGACAATCAAGGATGTAGCACTATTACACATAATTATGTTATATTGCATCGAAACAGATATCAGACATATCTCATAATAATATTGTATATATATAATAACTTTCAATCATCAACAGCTATTTAAGGTACACCAAAAACAATAAGACTAAACATAGCTGTTCCACATTTGAGAAAAGAAGTTCATCACCCTGTCTTTCATTAAAACCACCTGAAACGGTGGCGGCTTTGGTAATTCCATAAAAAAAGTTTTTGAGGATATAATGGAGGATTTGGTTTACATGGACTTGGATTTTAGTTTTAATAAGCTGCTGGACCCCACTCTACAACAAGACAACCGACACATACTCTCCCTCTCTCTCCTGCTTGGTTTATCCCTCTATCAGGGAGGGGTCAAATGCAATGAAAAAATGTCACTATGTTGTACTGTGTATGGCTGTGTCTGATCAATAAAGAATTTATTCTTCTTCTTCTGCTTCTTCTTCTATCACAGTCTCTGTCAAAACCTGCCTTTCCTTTATTTTTGTTTCATATATTTTTAAATATTATCCATCTACAGTTCATCTCTCTCTTACTAATTGAATAGGGAATAGATGGTATAAAGAATACACAAAATGTTTCAATCACCTGTAGCGTCTCCAGCCAAATTAGCTTTGCTTCAATGTCAAATGTGTGAAATGCGTCCGATTTTATTAGATACAGATACTGTTACCTCTTGTTTACATATTTAACATATTGTCACCTGTCTGCATTATCCACATCGGTTTTTGGAACACAGGACCATAAAGTACATAATAAACAGACTGAATATGACTCTGTTATAATGATGGTTTGGTCCGATTGATCACAGAAGGAAAGGAAAATAATTATTCAGTGCTATGATGCATAATGTACATTTTTACAGATGTTTTGCTTACATTTCAGCCCCTCCTAGAATACTGTAGTGCAGAAAGCTTTCCCTTCCAGTAAGTATGGTGTTCACAGTATGTCATTTTTTACTCCGTCTGTATACCTAGAGACACAATTAGGCTCTGCAGCAAGTGGCAAGTATGTTGGGGCAATGAAGATGTGGTGACAGTGATGAATCTCCCCAAACATTCTCTCACATCAACACCTCCATGCTCCCATGAAAACTCCCAGAGCGTGCGTCACCTTGATCAGTTGTATGGGATAGTCAGCTCAACAGAGCTCATATTGAAACGCGGACTCCACTGTTATTAGATAATTTTATAGTGCGTTAAAATTAAGGACAAAATTACAATTAAAGGCTTCGATGCAAATAAAAATAAAGACAAAATGCACCCGTCATAAATAATTAAAGTTAAGTTGTCAGATGCACCTTTGAATCTCATTATTCTGAACTATGTGTAGACTGCAACACAAACAGAGGACATTAACTAGAAAACGTTTCACTCTAACATTACAACTCTCACCTTATAAGTTTATCATGTTCACCTTATTTTATCAGGAGATATCTCCTGAAAAGCAGCACAGTGATGTAGAGGTTAGCAAGAGGGTACAGGGTTCAAATTCATCTTTGGCCTTGCGTTATGTGAGTGATGAGTATGCAAGTTCTCCCGGTGTGTGTGGGTTCAGTCCCGGTACTCTCACTGTCGAAAAACATTGGTGACTGTACGTTTGGATGTGAGCATGAATGGTTGTTTGTCTCTATGTGTGGACATCATGATGACCTGAATTTTTCAGGGTGTACCCAACCCAATGCCCAATGCTGCTGTGTTAGGCTTCAGCCCCCCCGGACCCTGAACAGAAAAGGGGAATACAGAATATGGGTGGATGGATATCTCTTGGGGAAAAAAAGGGAGCTAAACCTTATCTGAAGAGTGCAATGTGGTGCACTTTGTGGTGCAATGTGAGGAAAATTATCTTCATGTACTGTATTGAGTTGTTTGTAAGTGCTATGGTGACAGTAGAGGTAGCAGTCTGGTGCTACATTTCTGACAATGATGGTAAGAGTGGGGCCACAGCCATGCTAAGAACCGCTGAAGTGGCAGAGGGAACCTGAAGATCCCCAAGGGACACTGGGCAGTTGGCCGGGAAATGAGAAGGGGGTCGGATACACATCGGATGGATCATCTGGAGGAGGGTGTATGATGTTTAATAAAAAAACATTAAATCAGACCAAGGATATCTTTGATTATGTCCAGCCGCAACAGCAAATTTTCCACCACGGATTTGCTCATATACAAGTCTGTTTATGTATTTGTTGCATACAGTCTTGATTAATAAGCATCTATCTCATCCTTCTATTGTAGCAATATTTGATTTGTTTATTCTTTCTTTATGTCTAAAGAAACAGAAACATATCACTAAACTGCACCTGCTCAGCCTTCGCCTGTGTCATCTGCGTGAGGGTCCTCGATTTTTTTTTTTTAACCACCCAGTTCTCCGAACAGGGACTTCCTTTAGAGCAACTGTGTGACTACAAAAGTTTGTATTTATGATAACATGGAAATATTTTAACCATAAAAATCCAAGCATTTTTTTCATTGCTTAAATTGAACGCAATCACGCAAGATTGATATCCAACAAACTCTTATTCTACAAGTATTATTATTCCCCATATGAACACTTGAGTTTTATGTAGATTTTTGAATTAGTTGAATTATGAGCTTGCAGCTGTAACTATAACGGTCCGAATGATAAAATATGGGTGTAATGTTCTTTCTCACCCAGCTACCTCGGATGTATGTTGAAAAAACGCTATTATTTCACAGTGTGGTATGTGTGATCTGCAAGTAGCAAACCAAACATTTGACTGCAGTAGATAGTCCGTTCCTGTTCTGATAATAAACTGCAGCATAAGGGAATAAACAGTCCTCCCGTTCATAATTCTAAACACAGCGCGGAGTCAAGAGGTTGCTTGGACAAGCCAGTTACAGTGAAGTGCAGCTGAGTGCCGCTACGCTTGGAGACTATAAATTTAGATATGAAGTTGTCTGAAGTTTGAATGTCAAATAAAAAGTGACAACAGTAGGGACAGAGAAAGCAATATACCCTGATATGAGAAGGAAGGCTCACTAGAGAGACAGAGAGAAAGGGAGATAGAGAGAAGCAAAACTGGAAGAACAATCTGAAATAATACCGAAATAAAGTTTGCATAAAATAAAAAGAAAGAGACGATGAAAGGAAGTGATAGAGTGTTGTACAAAGTGAAAATGATAAGAAAGGAGCTTCTACATGGCTGAGGAGTGACTCTAATGTCCACATTGATGGCAAAGTAGTTCTTTATGGTTTTATGGCTTGATAAATGAACTGAAATTGACAGATTTCTCTCTCTACACACACTGACTCTGTTATACACACACAAAGACCTTTACTAACTGTACTAGAGAACACACTATGAACCAAAACTTGACCTGATTGAGTACATGTACTGAAACTGTAGGGTTTTACATCATTCAGCCATAACCTTTAGACCACCTATCTAATATTGCGTCCCATTTTTGCCCCCAAACAGCCCTGTGACAAAGTGTGTACTGATACCTTTCTATTAGAATCTAACTTAGTTTAATTCAGAAATGTGTGCTACAGTAGCTCTTCTACGGGATCTTACAACATAGGCTAGCAGTAGCATAGTGGAAGCGTCTTCCCTCGTGTGTTAGGTTGTTGTGCTCAACCAAAACATGTAATGAGCATAGAAAGATAGAAACATGGTGGCACTAACAAAAAACAACCTGACCAAGTACATTGGTCTCAGTTTCATCAATATGTCAGGTCTTTATTCCAGATCCTGCTAGCGTTTCAGCTATTACATCTTCATTTGAGCAAGTGGGTTAGCCTTTGCTCCGCTCGCGCATCAATGAGTGTTGGGTGTCCTTTATTTGTCACATTTTCAGTCATACACAGAGCACCATTGTGAAATTATTGATCTATCTTTTTATCATCCCTAAGGGAAAAGTGAGCAGCCCTGTTGAAGCATCTGTTGGTGTTTAGGGTCTTGATCGCACGCGTGTGACGTCAGCCACACAACTGTCACAGGATTACAGACATCCCCAAGCCTCACCTGTCACTTTCTAAACACCACATGAGGCCATGATCTTCTTTCCTGGGCATGAAGTCCTACCAAATGAGAGAGTCACCTATAACCTTTTCTCTGCCTGTCAGCAAAAACAATCACAAAAATCTGATAGGATAACTCGGGGTCCTGAGGATATGCGCAGGTCAGCTCGTCGGGATGTTCCAGCCCATTGTCAGCCGCCCTGTGAGGCTGAGGAAAGTGTCCCATATGTGGAAGAACTTCTGTAAATTTCCAGTGCTTCAGAAAAACATCCAAGTGCTTTTAGTGACTACAGGCCGGTGGCACTGACTTAACATACAATGAAAGTATTCAAAGTATTCCCTTAAATTTTACATAATAAGCCAGAGTCAGCGTGGATGACACCATAACCTACCTGCTGCACTGGGCCCAGTTGCAATTAGAGTGGTCAAAGAGCACAGTAAGATGATGTTGTTCGACTAATCCAGTGTGTTAAATACCATGCAGCCTTCTCTGCTGACAGAGAAACTCTTAGCTATGTAGGTAGACCACGTGATAGTGGCCTGGAAAAAGGCTATCCTACTGGCAGGACAAAGTATGTCTGTCTGCAGGGCAATCAGTTGGATTTACTGTTTGGGAAAACTGGTGCACCCAAGGGAACTGTGTTAACTCAATTACTTTCTTTCATTTTCTGGGTTCAAAGTGTGGATGATTGGACATTGGACACAACTTATCATAGAAAGGTTTTATTGCAACAGCGACTTCACACAGCCCTCCCACAGCCCTCACTCACCTGGATCAGGTTAACACCTATGTGAGAGTGCTGTTTGTGGATTTCTGTTCAGCCTTCATCACAGTTATCCCCAACAAAAAGGTTCATAAACTGAGCAACCTAGGCTAAGGCGGTTCAATGTGCACTTGGATACTTGATTTCCTCAGCAACAGACCCCAAAACGTCAGGATAGGAGGCAGCACATCATTGACTCTCATCCTGAACACTGGCACACCACAGGGGTGTGTCCTCAGCCCTCTCCTCTACTCCCTCTTCACCCATGGCTGCTCCCCCATCCACCCTACGAATACGATCGTCAAATTTGCTGATGACACGACCATAGTAGGACTGATTACAAATAATAACCAGTCAACCCACAGGGAGGAGATCCAGCATGTGACAGAATGGTGTTCGGACAATAACCTGGACTTAAACACCCAAAAGACCAAGGAACTGATCATGGACTTTAGGATGTCCAACCGCAAAGAGCACTCTGCCCTCTATCTACACAGGAAGGTAGTAGAGAGGGTAAAGAGCTTCTAGTTCCTTTGTGCGCACATCTCGGCCAACCTCACCTGGACCACATACATCTCCCACCAGGTGGGGAAGGCCCAACAGAGGCTTTACTTCCCCAGGATGTTAAGGCACGCTCATCTCCCTCACCACCTGTTGACCATTTTCTACCGGTCGGCGATAGAGAACCTCCTGACCTACTGCTGTGTGGTTCTCCAGTTGCACCTCACAGGACAGGGAAGGACCTGCAGCAGGTGATGAGGGCAGCGGAGCGTGTCATCGGGACATCACTACCCCCCCCTCAGAGACATTTACACTGGCCAATGCACAACCCCCCCATCCCACTCACATTAATGCCATACTGTACATAACACCTTGTGACACCTTGTATATACCTCTTGTGTTTGACTACCTTGTTTTTTCCTATATATTTTATTGCACTTTATCTGTTATATTTTTATACCGCTGTTTTATTTTTAGTTTCTTAAACAATGATAATAAAGCTATTCTATTCTACTCTATTCTATATATGATAGGATAAAATTTATCAATTTGCTTCCCGTGTTAATTCACCGCATGAAACAGATGTGGGAGAGAAGTTTCTAGATCCTCACATAATACTAGTCCCCTGCAAACAGGGGTATACACTAAACTGAAATACTTTGGTACAGACGTTTTGTTTTTGGTCTTTTTTCAGTGGTGTGTGGGAGAGCATTTCATACGTATATGTGAGACCAAGGCCCCTCATACAAACAGGATATGTCCTTTAACCACATTAATAAGAATTAAAGAACTGTCAACATTTTGCTGTAAAAATAAAATAAATCAATCCATGTAATCTAGGCTGTATTATTGTAAATCATTATTATCAGACTGTCCCAAGAAGCCTCTCGAGGTGATCCCAAATGTTGCTTTGCATGTACTGACACAGTCATGAATATTTAGCCTACTATACTCACTTCCAGTAAAACAGGATATAATTTGAAACATTAAAACAGTCACATGCATTCCTACTGGCAATTCTGGGGTGACTAATTCTCCAGTCTTGTTTGTTTTGAACCATGGTAGGAAGCCAGAGTACCCAGAGTGAACTAATGCAGAAATGGGGACACAGAATGGTCCATGATCATGATCCCAACCACAAGCCCTTATTAGTATGATTTGAATGGCACAATCTATCTCTCTGCTTTCTCCAAAAATTTAGAAAGATAAGCATTTTCCAGACTTTATCCCTGTCTCCATTGTTATTCACCATTGAGTGAGCTATACACGTCTGGGGGTGTGCTGGGGTCTGAACCTCATTCTAGTTTGTGTGCCTCATGTCATGCTGTTTTGTGTGTATTATGCCTGTAGCCATGCATGACTAATTTAAAAGCTGGTAGTACATCTCCCCTTTAACAGATAGGCCAAAAAGCGGGGCAGAAAATTCCCAAACACTATTACAAACAAAACGGGGAGAAGACAGTCATCATTATTCAACAGGAGCGCACACACACGGACACACACACACACACACACACAAACACACATACTGAGTACATCAGCATTGTAATGAAATGCTGCTGAGACCGATTAGTTGGCTTTACTGGCTGAAATGCACAGTGATGTTTATCCACTGTGCTTGTGTGCATGATGAAGCGGAGATAGTGAGATACAGCACAGTTTCAAAATAGGGGAGCCAGGAGAGAGGTAACAAGAACAAGCAGATTGTAGCAGTTGTTGTCATCACATGGACATTCATGCTAATACAGGGAGCAGTTTGTCAAATGATTTCACAAACAAACAAGAAGTCAGTTTTGATTTGCTCTCTCACACACACACGTCCACATAGGCAGAGTCAAACAATTGGCAACAATTTTTAATGCTGCATTTCTCAATGTAATGAATGCCGGGGTGGTAAAGGAAGACGGAAAGTCTCTGACTGGGTCACAATGTTGACTATTAGCCCTGCCGGTGTAATGGAGTGTTAGAGACTGCTCAATGAGTCACCAGTATGACAGACTTCTCTTGATACTATCCACTGAAAAAACATACAGATCTCATATTCAGATGATTTAACATACACATTAAGTTAAAAAAGAAGTTAAAGTCCATATTGGCAAATGAAGATCTAGCAAAAGTTTAGTCAGGAAGACGATAAAGCCCACCACAGCAAATCTCTCCATTCTGGACTAGCTGTCAGAATAATAATAAATAATAAATGGATTGAAATAAGAGAAGTTAAAGTTTAATATCCGCTTGATGATTGCAATAGTGAGCTCACAAGTATCCTGTCTCACCCGTTCAAGGCGCCAATGGAACAAGTACGTCATACGACGGAGAGACATGCGTACAAATCTGGACCAAGCAAACGTAGTGTCATCATCCAGGGTTTTTGCATTTGGTTCCTTATCTGTTTAAAGACATAACAGTAGAGGTTTCCCCAATGTTGAACAATGGGTAGGGTTTTGGGATTCCCACGGCCCACCGGAGACACCCCAATGGTGTTTTAGTGACTTGAGTGCATAAGATGTGTGCATGAGTAGTAAAGTGGATATGTGTTACGTGGATATCTAAGGTGCTGTGATTAAAATTGGGGGCAGGAGGCAAGGATCCCTTCCCTGCTGGCAGACAGTGGAGCTCCTCACCATGTCCCGCCCAAGCACCAAGCCCTCATTGTCTATGGAGTGGTTCAAATTGGAGGGCAGTCAGACTCGCAGTGGAGGGTGGTCTTGGGCTAACAGCAGCTGCAGATCTCACATGCCCCAGGTGAGTTAGCCCCAGCCCTAACCCACAGGGGGGTAAGTCCAGGGATGATACAGTTCCCCCCGCGCACAGACGGCCCCCAAGCTTGGAGACGGCACGGTCCCCCGGCGACCAGGGACCTGACCTATAGGCCTGCCCGCACCCAGGAGGTAGCTTCTCCCCGACTGGCCCCCCCCACACCAGCCAACACAGAAGTCCCCCTGACAACGAGGGAGCACGCACCACGACCCCCGTACCAAACCCCCCAAGGACAGACAAATAGCCACCTATAGACAGCAGCCAAAGAACCCCCAGTCCCCCGGGGACACCGAGTACCCACGGCCGCCCGGGCCCCACCTCCACCCGCAAAGGGGACCGAGCAGCCTAGCCATGAGCACAAAACATTGTTTATGTGATAGACTTAATTAGTGGTGCCCAGATTAGGTTGAATTTAGTCAGTTTATCTTTGGGTGCAGCAGACATTCCATCCAAGGAGATGTGGTATGACAGGAGATTCCTATAATGGGTTATACTTAACTCCCATTTCATGAGGATGTTTTCTTGGAAATGCTTAGGGCAGTGGGAATCACGTGTGCTTCGTTCATCCTCATATCGGTATTATTATACATAACGCACATGAAGACGTTAAGTCGGCCAAGGAAGGGGAGCATTTGTTGTTTCGAAATGACTTTGCATATGCAAGGATTGTGAAATGCGGCGGATGCGCTCGAGTAACTCAATTAGCAATGAGGCTTTAATTTCAATTGTATCCAGACAGATATCCAAGAATACGCGCTGAATGGCTGGACCAGATGTTTTTCTTCTGAAAGGGGAACCCCAAGATCATCAAACAGACTCTTCAGTTTAGTTAAGGATGAGCCCGTGCTATCTTAAAATATCAAGGAGATGAAGAGGGACTGAACTCGGACTCTATTAATCCAGGACAGAGCCTCGGCAATCAGGTTGAAGAAGTTGGGGCTGCTTTTTCATCCTAAAGTGAGGTAAACTATGGAGTAGAATTTGGATTCACATTTTAATGCCAAAGAGATGCCATTGAGAGGGATGTTTCCGGACGATTTTGATAGCGCCGGTGATGTCGGCTTTGGAGACCAAATGCCATATCCTTTGACAGTTTTAAAAACCTCAGTGACATTCTCTCAACTTTTTTTTTTTTTTTAGGCTCTCCCAATGGGGAGAGGGGGAAATAAGGCTGACAAAATTAATCTTTTCCCAAAAGAGTAATGGGCATCAAGCGAGCTGGGATGTTTGCATTTAATGAGACATAGAGCCTACCTACAAGGGGTGACAGGAGAGCTGAAGCGAGGGTGTACTGCGGTGGATGTGACGCCCTTATGGCGAATGAGGGTGGCAGAAATGCAGTGGATCGGTGGTGAGTGTTGTGACTGGCATGAGACGGAGCTTGTGCGGAGCTTGCCCAGCGCTTGGAGGCGTGAGTCGGTGGCCCGTGGGGATTTGTCAGTGGTATGAAGTGATGAAGCAGGAATTGAAGCAGGTGTCAGCGAAAGGGAGTGCTGAGCAGCCGTTTTGCCTTCCTTGTTCGTTTGCAGCCTGGATGAGGAGGGTAAGAAGTTACTCAAAGCCTGGAGCTGCGATGACTCCAAAGATGGAGATGGTGTATTGCCTTGAGATTTCAATCTCTGGATGACCTCAGCGTCTGTTTTGTGCCTGCGAGCGGAAATCTGCTCGCAGCTGCGCCTGGTTACAGATGTGTGGACGCTATTTTTCGTGGTGTATTCCTCAAATACTACGATTCTGAATCTGACATGATTTCATGTGCGTACTGGCAGCAAGAGAGCTGAGGAGGGAGGGGAGCCATATTTAAAACTGGGAGGAACTTGGTAATTAGTTGACGTGAGGAGATAAGTGATAGCCATTTGGTGCAATTCAGCAGCTGAGAGGTGAGTAAACAGGCCCAATTGATAACAAATGATAGAGAATGGGAGCATGCAGCGTCATGACAGCAAGGAGAAAAGGGACAGATTAGCTGTGGTGAGCTTTATAGTATTCCTGACTGAACATTTGCTAGATCTCCATTAGATATTAAAATTGATCACCTGTATTTGCCAAAAAGGCATCAATACCATGGATAAACCAAGAGATATATTAATTAATCAAAACATCTACAGCCAGATGCTCTAGCTTCCAAGTGCTTTAAGGTGGTTTTAAAGGAATCCAGAAAGACCAGTTCCCTGAGATTCCGCTAATTTTGCAAATGATACCACGAATGGTTAGCAGAAAAAGGTTTTCTGAATACAGCGTGGACCATTCTTCCCAAGCAATGAAATAAAGATGTGTGAGCATAATCCTTTACATCCTGATTACATTCACCCTATAAATTACTTTTGAATTTGAAAATGTATAAAAAAAAATAGATGCTGAAACAGATATGTTAATGATCTGCTGATCGAACTGACTTTTTTTTATTCCCTTGTGAGTTTCCATTGCACTGGCTGAATATTTGTTGGTAAAATTAGTATTTATTGATGTGAAAGGGGCACAGATCATAGCATACTTAGGGATCCTCCATTGGTTTGACCTGAGATTGGTTGTGGTGAATGCAATATGATACAGTAACACGAGGTCCCACTGTTTACAACTTTAGCCCATTATATTTGCTATTCCCCAGCTTTCATTCTTCAATACTAATCTGACAAAGCATCACTTTGATGATGAGCACTGACTCTGTGTGAGCCTGCCCTCGAGACAGTGTGTGCTTGTATTGGTGGCTGGATATGAGTGTTTCCCAGTGTGTGTTTGTTTCTGTGCACAAGGAAGTCGAGAGAATGTGCCCTGTGGAATAGCAATCAGTAGAACAAAACGAGCGTTGTAAAAAAAAAAAGAAAAGATGAATAGCTGTTGAAATAACACATAGAAGGAGAGGGGGCACGTTGATGGCTCAAATTAAAATCCCGCCCATTAGCTCTGAGAAAATTGGATGATTTATTCTCCCAGGGAAATGACTGACAATCAAATGATGCTGCTGGTTTTGAAATAGCTCTAGAAACAGGTATTATCGTGGTGGTGATGTGAGCACAGCAAAATTAAATTTGTAGTCGTCATACTACTAATTCCCTGATTGTTAATCAACCAATCAGAATGACTGATCTCCAAACCTAAACCTAGAGCAGTAAAAATGACAATTTACAATTGCATGTTGATGAGGTGAAGAAGTGGCAATGAGGTAGATGTATAGCCCCATTAGACAAGAACCGAGGTGATCTGAACAAAAACATATTTTGTATGCTTATTGCAGTTTAGTTGTTAATTGTAAAATTCATACTGATACTGAGCCCCAAGCTCCAGCCCCTACAACAAAGGAAGCACTAGATCCTTACTCCAGACGATCTATTATTTTATTTTAAATGCTGCGAAGGACGTAACGTCACGAAAAACAGCTCCAAATATTTTTAAATAAGACAGCAAAAACCCATCTTGCAACCTGAGTGTGTCTTCAAATATTGCAGTCCTTCATTTGCTCTGAAAGTCCAAAAATACAGTTTTTCTTCTTGGTGAGGTAAAGAAAGACCTCAAAGTTCAGACATTTGACTTAGCTATGGCCTCGGCAACCTTAGTTTTTGCAAATCTGTAAAAGCTATTTGAAACATTACCGAAAATGTTTGTAACCATCATATCTCAAATTACCAGCAGGCTTTTCAGCTGGTTTAGAACTATAATGAGGAGCTGCTCGTTTTTTCGGCTTTCTGGCCTACAATGAGCAGGCAATTCAAGGCAATACCAAACTAGGGACAGGCAATACCAAAGGGAGGTACGTTGTGTAGAACTCTACTCACAGATATTAGAAAAAAAATAACATGAAAGTTTTTGAAGTATTCTCTGAGATACAGTAATCTATGTAATCTGTATCTCTGTTGAGTGTTACTGAAGTACTCTGATTAGAAACTTTTTCATGTATGGTTATATTTATAATAAAATTTGAAGGATATATTACCTGTGCATGCCAAGGACATGCAGGTTGCAATGCTGGATTGTGTAGTTCTGTATAAGAACATAAGGTTTTACCCTATGTTTCATAAAAGCCTTAGTTGTGTACATGGTGTCTGAATGTGGAAATAACCCACCAGTTTCAGTGGATATGTAATAGAACTTTAATGTGTATATGTGTAAAAGGTTGGGTCTGAAGAGCATAGTGCAGAAATTGATGAATGATTTTGATGTCCTAAGTGAATCATCTGTTCAAGAGGAGAGAGTAATTATACAGCATTATAATTTAGGCAGGAAAGATTTCCGAACCATTCCTTTTAACAATGGCGCTCGAAGAGTCTGTTAGAGCAGTAGCTCCGCTGTCTGTCCAGAATGCGGTGGAGAGGATGTTCATGATTATAGATGATGGACAACAGTTTTTCTAATGTACTGCTCTCCACCACCTCCTCTAAGGAAGACCGGTTCCGTTATTGGTTAAAAGGTCATTTGTAGCTAATAACG
This sequence comes from Lophius americanus, assembly GCA_037951165.1. Lineage (NCBI taxonomy): Eukaryota > Metazoa > Chordata > Actinopteri > Lophiiformes > Lophiidae > Lophius > Lophius americanus. The sequence goes on along the minus strand of JBBDHG010000032.1, from coordinate 3,953,171 downwards.
GAGCCGGGCTCCTTAATCAGTTTTTTGAGTCCCCCCCCCCCCCCCCCCCCCCAAGGGATCACCCATCATGGTTCTTTATCACTGGCAGAAACGCTGCTTTTGACCTGTAGGTCAATTGGATAGAGGCGCAGCAATAATTCCGTTAATTCATCTGTAATCCAGGACAGTTCTTCCTATAAAACAGTTTTGTTTTTAATATGTAAAGTGTTTCATTTGCATATTCAGTGTTTTGCATGTGTTCAGCTATTAATATGGGTCAGGCAAAAGGAAAATGTGCCTAAGGGCTGACTTGACCTACAGTTTAGCTCCAACTGGGGTCCATTTCTTCCAGTTACTAAGATATGAGCCGGTTGGGCTACATATTAGTAATATAATTAAATGTTGGGTCATATTCAGCCTTATTTTAAAGCTACTGTAGTCTTATCAGTTGCAGTCTGGACGCTGAAGGGAGAGGATGCTGGCGTTGTCGCTGGCTTTCCATCAGAGTTCTACAGCCTGCAATACTATAAGCCGACAAGTTTACCTTTATTGTTCCTCACCGAAAAAACCTTTTGGATTTATATCCGTATTTGTATATGTTACTCTGTATTTGTATTTGTATTTGTAAGGATTCTACCGAGTCTGATGACGGTCCCCCTATCTGTGGCTGCAAGTGTACCATCACCTGGAGACTTCTGTATCTGTTTGTTTCATCGTTTATGTCCGTTTCTGTTTGTTTATCTGTCTTGTTCATCACTGCCCCCTGTGACACTTTCACCAATAGCCGTTGTTGATTACTTTCTGTGTTTGATAGTTTTTTTCTCGGGCTCATTTCCGTGAAAATAACGGCTACTATCTTCCTCTGTGCGTCTTGTCCATGGCTAACGGCTAATAACAGGCTAGTCTACACGACTGGCATGATGATGAATTATTCCGTCGCCCAACTGATGAAATTCAACAACTACAACACTCCGTTGTGCATATCAGTTAATAAACAACTTGGACTCCTTCGCCGGCCCCGTTACATTCACAGAAGTTGCCATTCTACGTTTGTTTACTCCCGCTCCGATAACTCCATTCCGTCCTTTTGGTCTGACGTGCGCACCGTCGCATCTCAGGCGCGTCATCAGAATGCTGTCGCTCCTCCCACTAGTGGCACTGGACTTTCCTCCATAAAGTTACTCACTGTGCGGGTTAGAAAACGTGGAGTGGATTTCAGTCTTCTTCGGCCAATACAGAGACTCACTGTTCCATCTAAAATTAAAATCGAACTCTTTAATACACAATCTCTCACAAACAAATCATGCCTCATACATGACCACATCCTGGAGAAGTGTCTGGATGTTATGTGCCTTACAGAAACCTGGCAACAACCAGATGATTTGTCTGTCCTGAATGAGATCTGTCCCGCCGGATACTGTTACCAACAGAAAGCCCGCAGCACTGATCGTGGTGGTCTGTCTGTCATCTAGCCCCCGTGACACTGCCTATATCAATCAATCAATCAATCTTTATTTATATAACGCCAATTCACAACAACAGTTGTCTCAAGGTGCTTTCCAGGAAGAACAGGTCTAGACCAGACTCTTTATATAATTATCTACAGGACCCAACAAATTCCTCCTTGAGCAGCACTTGGTGACAATGGCGAGAAAAAACTCCCTTTTAACGGGCAGAAACCTCGAGCAGATCCAAGACTCAGGGTGGACGGCCTACTGCCATGACCGGTCGGGTTTGAAAAAAGAGACAGTGGGAGCAAGAAAGAGAGAGACACAGGTGAGGAGAGATACAGACGGGGGAAAAGCAGCAAAGATATCAGCTATAATCCACTTTCTCCAACCTCTCCATTGTCGGGCTGCGGCAGCAGCAGGGATCCTAGGTTGATAATAACATTAATATTAATGTAACATATAGTGATAGCTTATGGGGAAATACTTTACAATAATAATAGTAATAATGAACAATAATCATCATCATGAGCATCTTGTGATCAGTGGACATCGAGCAGGTCCACAGCAGCAGATGCAATCACCAACCATGTGACCTTACAGGGCGAGAAAACACAAAGACTCCAGGGAAGAAGTCAAGTTAGTAACATGCATTTAATCCATTAAAATGCATTAATCAATTTAACATGCATTAAACCATTAAACATGTATTAATCCAGTAACATGCATTAAAGTGAGTGGGATGTATAAAGAGGGACAGTGAGATAGGAAGAGAGAAAAGCTCAGTGCATCATGGGAGATCCCCCAGCAGTCTAAACCTATAGCAGCATTGCTAAGAGCTAGCTTATGCCAGCCTTAATTATAAACTTTATCATAAAGCAAAGTCTACTTTTAAATGTAGAGAGGGTCTCTGCCCCCCAAACCAAGATTGGAAGATGGTTCCACAGGAGAGGAGCCTGATAGCTGAAAGCTCTGGCTCCCATTCTACTTCTGGAGACTCTAGGTACTACAAGTAATCCTGCATGCTGGGAGTTCCGATTGGAGAACATGGAACTATGAGCTCCTTCAAATACGTTGGTGCCTGACCATTAAGGGGTTTGTAAGTGAGCAGAAGGATTTTGAATTCGATTCAATTCAAAATCCTTGAATTGTTTCTGTTTCTATATTGGGCCAATTGCAGCCCATATATATTAATTCATATATAGTTTCTTTGTTTTTTTGTTTTCGTGGACATTGCTGGGATATATTAAATCTCTAATACAATTTTTTTTTTTTTTTAAATAAATAATTGGGCTTCCCTTTACCAATAGTAGCTTATTTGTAAAACAGAAAAAACACTTTAATGTAATATTTCTTTTTAGCTTTTTTCCGTATCAAGAAATTGAAATTGATCTGATCTGATCTAAGAGTACCCAGGAAGACAAAAAATGGAAAAAGAGAGAAAGAGAAAATTATGTACATTAGGGGGATATATCAGTAGCAAAAATATGATGATAAATACAGAAACATTAAATAATCTGCCCTAACAGTGACCAGATTCCAACACAATTCATGGACACCATACAATATAGTATGCAGATATATTCACCGACATATTACACTTCATAAGCCTGTAAGAACATTCTATAAGACTGTCATAACAATATTTTAAAAACATCTTTCTAACAATAAGTTCTTCTTCAGTGTCCGTTATCTATTTCAGCAATGTGTGTCGCACGGAGCTGCAGCCCCTTTTTTAAATATATTTTTCAACCTCCTCATCATGCTTAGAAGCTGGTGTTGCATTACTCGTAAAATCCTGCTTTAAAATCGATATTGTGAAATCTAATAACAGTAAAAAAAAATGTTGTCATCATGTTATAACTTAATCATAAACCTAAGGAGCCCCTGATGTCCCTCGAGATTTTTTTCAAATCTTGTGCACAAAAGATAAGTTCAGCATACAGCAGGAAGGGTCTTTGAAAAGCAGTATTATATGCAGCATGCCTTTTGTCCTTCAGTGTGTGCAGTAGATGGTTCCTGCTGATTTCTGGGTATTTAAGTGCTTTTATTTATACATAAATACACTTATTAACTTTTGATATTTTTCTTATTACTTTTTTTTAGCGCAAGTTTATTAACTTGTGATAAAAAAATATTTTATTCAAGGGACTTCAGGGGCTCTGTACAAACCCATTTTGTCATAGATCAATAGCTTTTGAAATATATTCTAGTTGCAGTTGAACTATAAAACATTTTTTTGGCTCAGTTTGCAGTTCTTTGTTTTCAGACTCCATATTTGAGCTGTTAACAGCCACATTATGTAACAATACATTAATAATTTAAGTGCAGGATGCATATTTAATATTTTTGGAGACATGAAAATGGTGAAAAATGTAGTAAAAAATCATGAAAATACACTCACAGAGATGGATGTTGCGACATTGTCTCGACGAAATGTGCTCATGGTGGTGGCTACCAAAGTCGCATTACCCATAGCCTACTTCCCCTTCTGGCGCACGTGCTATGTTGTAACAAAAATCTTCACGTACAGTCTATCCTCAGCAATCATGGGATCAATGAAGCAATTCCAATAGTATTTCCAGTTTCGGTGTTGTGATGAAGAACTCAACTCAAATTTACAAATTGTCTTTTTAATTTAAAATACACTGTACGTGGGGTTTCTGGATCATGATTTTGACCATGACACTGACAAGGAAGAGGAAAGCCAGGAAATTAACAGCAAAGAGGTTTTAGAAGAGGAATTGTTGAAGGTTGAAGATGACACAGAATGGGATCTAGATGAGGAATAAGAATCAGTGGCAAGGAGGAGGACCAAGCTGAGGTTGTTGTCACGTTTCGGTCAGAAACTGGGAATTTTTCCTTGATGTCATCCCCACCTGAGTGGAGACGTCGGCATTCACCTGAAAATGTCATCATGATGGGGTGGATGATATAAAGTCGTGGTTCCAACTGTTCTTCACAGAATCGAATCGAAACCATAGTTATGAACATGACAAACTTGGAAGGGAGTAAGGTTTCAGGAGACGTATGGAAGAAGGTAGACCGGACTGAGATTCAAGCCTATGTGGTTGTGTCGATTTTGATCGGTGTCTACAGTTTTAGGAACAAATCTATATCCAACCTATGACATGCGGAGTCTGGTCGTATCATTTTCTGCGCAACAATGTCAAAAGAGAAATTTAACTTGTTGTCACATGTGATTCGTTTCGATGACGAGCCACAAGAGCCCCTAAAAATACAGCTGTGCACTAGAGCTTAATTTTCAGCCCATGAACTGACTCCTGAGATACTCACTCGCAATGTGCTAAACCAGTGCCTTCTTGCTGGGATGACACAAGTCAAATCTACTGGATTGAAAATATTAAAATAGATTATATCAGAGCATAATAATCAAACAAAAACAAATTGGAGACAGGGCAAACAAGAAATCCCAAATAAAAATGATCTATTTTGACTCAGCTGGCATGTTCACAATGTTTTTATGTGTGGAAAAAATTTTTTATTTTTTTATTTTAATTTTTCAATTATTTCAATTTATAAGCAAACTTCTTGTGAGTGAAGATTAAATATAGGTCATTAATACAGTATTTTGCATTATGAATAAGTGCATTAGTGTTTGTTGGGCATCAAACTTATGACTCAGTAAAACATGGCATATCCAGTTGCACAAACATAAACTCTCATAGCGCTTTGGTGTGTGTGTTTGTGCATGTGTGTGTGTGTGTGTGTTTTAGGGTATGACAGCAACGTAGTGAATCATCATTTAGTTAGCTCCTGTCGTCGGGCAGCGTCACTCTGACACTGGTTATGTGTGTGAGTGCGTGTGTGTGTGTGTGTGTGTGTGTGTGTGTGTGTGTGTGCCTGTGAGCAGACTAAGAGACCTTGACAATATCACCACAATTCAGAGTCTATAAAATGGGGGCAATGTTCTACCCCATGTACGTGGAAATGACTTCTGGCATAAACCACTTGACAGCTTACACACTTGTGTGTGAGGTCTCACAACACATACACACACTTATGTGTCTTGTCTAGTCAAATACACAGATATTGATTGACATATACATAGACCAGTCATGTTTATAGTGAGATTGACTAACTTCCTCTCAAAATTAACACATATTTTCTATAAAGCACACTTTGAACATACACACATGACCACACAACTTTGCAGTATAAATCCACACACACACTCAATCGGGGTCTCTAGTTCTGCCTTGCTGCATCTTTTACTGGGGAATCGTTAAATTTTTTTGATGGATTCAGCAGTAGGGGGTCAGACTGGGATAGTTTGTATTGATTTTATATTTGGCAGACTGCGCTCTGGCCACTTAGTCCTGCAATATGCCTTACTCTCTCTCTCTCCGTCTCTTGTTCACTTACACGTCACTCTCTGTTTCACTCCCCTCTATTGTCTCGCTGTCCTTCCCTCATCCACTCACCCTTTTTCCTTTCATCATTTCCTCACTCCCCTCGCGTCCATCCTTTATTAATATCTGAAATGCTCCTTTATATTCATCTAATCTTCCCAAATATCTTTTCTTGCATTCTTTTCTATGTTGCTTTCTCCGTCTATTATGTTCCCTCCTGCAAGCCCTCCCGCTCCACATCCGTCTAATCCCCCTCCTCTTTTCTGCTTCTTCGCCTGTTTTACACCCCATCCATCCAGCCCCTCTCCATCCTTGCCTGCCATATTTTGCTGCCTCATCGTTTTTTATACCCATCTTTACTCCCTCACACTTTACCATTTCTTTCCACATGTCTTTCTTTCTCCTCAAATCTTTGTTCTCCTTTTTACTTGTCTGAAATCTGAGAGTTTTACTCGCAGTCTTTTTTTATTTGTGTAACCTTTCTCGCACCTCGTATATTGTTTTAGCATTTATTTTTCCTTTTATTCATTTTTACCCCATTTAGACTGTTCGCCTATTTCGCCTATCTTTATCTTCTCTTAGCCAATTTTCTTAGCAACTTTCCTTTTCCCCATCACTTGCACTTGACCATTTCCTGTTTTTGATTTTACACATTTCCATATTCTTTCAGCTGTTCATTCTTTGTTTTTATTGTTTTCACAGAAGATGTCCTTTTTGTCCATGACATTTCCTTTGCTGTTTCTGTTCAAGTCCTCCTCACTATACTCCAACAACTATCTACAAACTTACCTAAAATCAGGGACCTGTCAACAACATTTAATTTTTTATTTTCTTGAATTCACTTTGTAAGTGTCTTATAAAGCATTTAAAACAAACAAATAGAGGCATTCTCTGACATTATATTTTACTTCATTCTGAAGGAAAAATATTTTGACTATGAATCTGGTGGACAATTGCATTTATATCTATATAAGATCATGAGTGCTTTCTTTATTTTCTTATCGCGATGACGGTCATAAGGATATGCTGCACCTTTTGCATGCCAGTGGTACCACAAAATAACAAAACGTAATGTGTATGATACTATCGTTTAGTTTAATGATAAGGTTAACATTTATATCTGAACAATGCTAATAATCAATAGACTACTAGCGAGGCTTACTCTAATTATTCTTCCATCATATATATATATTTATATATATATATATATATATAAACATACCATATATAAATAATTATAAATATATATATATATATATATATATATATATATATATATATATATATATATATATATAAACATACCATATATATATATATATATAAATATATATTTATAATTATATATATATATATATATATATCGACTATCGATATATATATATATATATATCGATATATATATCGATATATATATATCAATCGATATATATATATATATTTATAATTATATATATATATATATATATATATATATATATATATAAACATACCATATATATATATAAATATATATATATTTATAATTATTTATAATTATTTATATATATATATATATAAACAAATATATATATAATTATATATATATATTTATATTTATTTATATATATATATATATAGATATATATATATATATAAGCCATGTATGCTTTGCCTTTGTTTTCTGTCCCTCCTTCTTTTCAGGCTCAGCTCAGGTGTTCAGAATCATGATTGCTCATGAGGTTCACCTGGCCGCAAGAAGGGTTTAAAAGTTCCTGTTCAGAGGAGGAAGGCTTCTAGAGTGGCACTGGTGGTTGTGATGACTCTCAGCCTGGGATTTTGAAACTTTTGTCAATTTAGTGTATTTGCTAACATTTGGTTAATTTGTAACTGGATTGCTTTTTATAATAAATCCCATACATCTTTTTTTTACTGGTTTATTTCTGTGGTTGTTTTGTGTCAGAGTTGGAGATTTGTTAGCACGATAGCTCATTTGAAGTTTGGGGTGTAATAAAAAGGGGCTCGTCTTGGATCGAACGTCCATGAGATGAGGTAAATGTGCATTAGTTTGAGGGTATTTTTAGTGGCTTTTGGTTGAATGTAGTGGTCATCTCTTTGGTTAAATTGTTTGCTGCTGTTTAGTTCTGCTTCAGTTTTATGAAATGTGTTTACGCATCCAGATTAGATAGCTGCCGGGCAGGTAAAGAACTTGCATTCTTATTTTGCCTTTATTTTTGGTGGTAATCCTGAGTGTGGGCACACTTCAGTGCCATGCAGTTAGTTATATTGCGCTCCATATTTGTGGGTCACTCGTGGGTTGTTCCTTAGGTGTAAGGTGATAACATTAGTGTGTAGCGGTGGACTACACTGTGACCATTTGTGTTGTGGTTGTTGCAGTCCACTTTTGAAGTGGTCGCTTTTGTTACTGCTGCTTTGAGTTTCGGTGCAAGTTAGTCATGTCAACCTTTGATGTGTTGGGATGTAGTCGTTCCACAGATCAGTGACCCTTTCAGTTTGACTGTTGTACTCCACTCTTGTGTTTTTCACTGGTCTTACTGTTTCATTGTTATGAAATCCAGTGACTTTGTGTTTCAGTTTTGTTATGTTTGATTTTGACCTCATACTGGTAGCCATTTTGCAGGCAGTAGAATGGCTAATGTGGCTAATTGTGCAGTTGCTGCTCATTTGTGTACCTAATGGCAGGATCTTCTGGGCCCATACATGTGTTAACATCACAATTTATTTTCCATTTGACCAAAATTGACACCTTTTTAGAGCAGCCCTTTTGAAATAGTTTGTGGTTTCAAACACTGGCCAATGAGGTGCTACTTTTTCTTTGTGATCTGTGTCATTTCTAGTCTTAGCCTAACCTTTCCATGCTTAATATCAATGAATAAATACTATGGTGGTAAATAGTCACAATTTGTGGTGACTCTCTCCCACTTTCTTCTTTCCTAGACTTTTGAGCGTGAGCATCTTCTTCCAGCCTGTTGGTTGTTCCGTATCGATGAAATAATGAAACAAGTGAGTGTGACAGAGCAATCAAGAAGCAACAACTGAAACCAATGAGAGTTTTGGCTATGTTTGTTTGCCTCAAACAAATAAATTCAACAGAGGCATTGCTTTAAATCAGAGGACAGCTTTTTGCAGATAATGGTCTTATTTGGAGGGAAATTGATGCTGGGCGAAGACTAGATAAGTTAGTCCGACTAAAACACATGTAGGGGTTTATAGGAACAAGACAGAGGAGTGTAAGGTGGAAAAAAGGACAAAAAATGCCTTTGCAGTAAAAAGAAAAAAAGGGTGTCTATGTAGAAAGAATCCTAGAGAAAAGATGCTTTAATATATTTAATCAGTTTCTTTGTGTGAAGAATTCATCCATAGTGCTTTTTGTCATTATGAAGGTGAGACATTATTTAACTCACCTCATGGCCTTTACCAGTGCTTTTACTTGAACTTTTACTCCCCTTATTTACCTGTCAGCATTTGTATTGGGTTATTTTGCAGAAAATCATTGGGTGATCCGTTCTGAATTTCTAAAGTGAATCAAAGATAATCGATGATGCCGATTATCACATCAATTTATTCAACAAACAACTTTTAGCGTGCCACACAAATGAAAAACCAATGCGTTACCATACCGAATGTCCAGTTTCCATCAGGCTATATAAACTACATGAAGCAGCTTAGTTGTCATCAGGCCTGCAGTGGAGGAATCTACTGGAGGTCGATGAGAGCAAAGTAACCTGACTCCAATTGGAGAAGCCATGTTGTGGTCCCTTATATCAAACGGGTGTTAAATATTTCCTAGAAGAAACTCAACAGAGACAGACATCGATAGGAGAGGGAATCAGATAAAAAGGACATTAGAGGAAAAAAAAGATATGCAGTTCACAAGAATTCAATGGAGAGTTCAACTTGTCTAATCCAAGAAAAAAGAAAGATAGAAATAGTTAGTAATTATGTGTTATTTCATGCCAGATTAGATATTTAATGATACCTTTGATAGATAAAGATATTTTTGGTACGACCAATTAATGATGATAAAGATGATTAGATACTTCTGGTGTTTAATAAAATTGCCAGGTCTTTGGACTGAAGCATCTCATAGCTCATTCCTTTTCTTTGCCTGGCAGTGGCTGAAAGAAAAAGAGACAGGAGATGAATTTGCTATGAATGTGATAAATTCAAAGATAGCACATTACATTGTAAATAAATTCAGTACCACCTGTTTGTACTCTAGAATAATGAAACACATCAGCAAAATTGATACATAAAGTAAAATATATTTTTATAAAGTAAAATATGGATAAAAATTTAAAAACTAGTCTCAACAATGTAATGTAATCTTAAATTTTACTTAAAAAAAGAGTATTCTGCATGCACTTACTATCATCAGACAATGGTGACTATCTGTTAGAAATAAGATATCAACCTACTTAACAAGTTGCCATCAGATCTTGGGGTCAGCTGGGCTTGAATAGTATAATATTTGTAGTCCCTAGCGTCTCCAGAAATAGAATGGGACTATCAGACTCCTGTTCTGTGGAACCATCTCCCAATCTCGGTTGAGGGGATAGAAACCCTCTCTACATTAAAGAGAAGGCATAAAACCTTCCTTTATGATGAGGCTTATAATTAAGGCTGGCCCAAGCTAGCTCTTAGCTATGCTACTCTAGTTCTAGACTGCTAGGGGATCACCCATGATGCACTGAGCTAGTATATAGTATTTTCCCATAAACCATCGCTAAAATGTTATATTACCATTATGGCTATCATAAATCTGGGATCCCTGCTGCCGCAGTGGCCCGACCTTCGAGAAGCGGAAGAAACTGGATTAGCATAGGTTTGTATTTCCAGATATCATTTTGTGTCTCTTACTCTCTCTCTTCCCCGTCCCATAAACCCAGGCGGTCATGGCAGTAGACCGTCCGCCCTGAGTCTTGGATCTGCTCGAGGTTTTTGCCCCTTAAAAGGCAGTTTTTTTGGTAGCCACTGTCGCCAAGAGCTTGTTCACGGAGGAATTTGGCAGGTCTCTGCAAGATAATTACAGAAAGAGTTTGATCTGGACCTGCTCTTTCTCGTCCATTTTGGATTAAAAGCTCAGCCTTCGCTGCCTACTTTTCTCATTTCACGGTTGCGCCCTTTGAAATGACTGACTCACTTCTCTCCATGTGGTCCGTCTGTGTGTGTCTCAATTGGGTAATAGTACTGTTGATTGGACATGCAAATTTGATCGGCTGAGTGGCATCACATGGCCCGGTACCATAAAAGCTAAGAATGATGCTAGGCTTGAAGCAGAGAAGTGTTCTGCTTCAATGTTGATCACTGAAGACAGCGTGAGATCAGTCAATGCATGTGCTAACATTGTAAACCGTTTGCGACCATTCACCATGCAGAAGCAGGAGAAGTGAAGCTTTTCCAGGACATTTGATTTTTTTCTCTTATTTACATGAGCTTTCCGTGGCTGGAAAAATAGTCAATAATTTTCTGAATTTTCCAGAACGAGTGGGAACCCTGATGATATTTACCAGATGGATCTCCCTGAGTCGATTAATATGCAGCAACGGTAGACAAATTTGGACTAACGATTGAGAAACTATAACCAGAAATGTTTTGGAGATAAAGCAGCCACTTGTGGCGGAAATATAGTACTGACCTTTCCAAAAACAATCCAGTTTGTCCTCGCACGAACTTACGGTTGAGGTGGGCCATTAAATTAAAAGTAATATCCATGAAATATGTTCTGAGTTATTGCATGAACACGAAGGAGCTGCGCCGTACATGGCGTTGACTAATACTTAATTTCACCAACTTTTCATGCATATAATTAGAAACATTATTAAACCAAAGAATGATGCAATCATTCATTTCTGATATGGAATACTGAGAGAGTAACGCAATAGAAAATCAATAGACCTCGCATCAGATGAAGTATAGCTCTACATTTTCGGCATCTGTTGTTTTTCTGAGAACTTTAACGTCAGTTTTTTAGAGTCTCCGATTAGTGCAATTTGGAGTCATTAGACCCAAAATGAGTTATGATTGTAAATGCAGTGGGATCATTGTGACATATGTTTGGGAGCAGACAGTTTAAGTGGGATACCTTTTATCCAGTTAGCAGAGGCTTCCTTCCCTCGAGACATACGGATGAGTTGACAAGAAGACACGAGGGGATCATAGGTGTTCATTGCAAGAGTAAAACAGTTATTTAGAAGACAATAACTTTCAGTCAGTGCCCTAATGAGGATTTTGCTTCAACAGGTGTACGTACATTTAACTCTGATTATGCTGCTGCTCCTTCCAAGTGCTCTCTCAACAATAGTATTTTCCTCTAAAAGGGAGAGATGTACTTAATCACAGTAATACAGAGGTATTACAATGTACAATGTCTTCATTAAATCAAACAGCTTTATGAAGATTACACCTAAAGTACGAAGTTTAAATTCTGTACTATGTTGTTGGGAGATGTAGAGACAAGGTGGGCTCTACCTGATTAACCTAACATCACTCGATATTAATGGTTAGGTTAATCTCTATAATAAGTAATAGGGTACTTAAGGAAACTAGGCCTATCCTGTCATACCCGACAGCAAAGGTATGTCCCTGAAAAGTTACCAATCCCTTGCGTTTCACAAGCAATACCCCTGATTGAACTCCTCAAATTAAAATAAAGTTATTTTCACAGTATTATTTGTAAAAAGCTCCCACTAGTCAGTACAATATGTACTATTACAGTAAAACAAAATATATAATCGATAAATCTCATCGAGTCCATTCATATGAACCTAAATCAGCCCAATAGGAAGTTATGGTCGAAAAACAATATTTATGATAGAAAGCTTCACCTAGTGACTAAAATATGAAAATTTGGACAGAATTTTGACTAACAGTTGAGGAATTATGGCCCGGAAACTTTTGCAGACATGGATTTGGCGGGTGCGATGATGATTCCATAACATTTGCAACTTTACAGGGATATTAAAATTATGAAACATGAATGATTATTCTTTAGCTCATTATATCATATAATAATAATAATAATGATACATTTAATTTATAATGCAGTTTACATTTGGATCAAATCTCAAAGTGCTAATATATCATATATCATATATCTTTTACTTAATATTAAACATAGAACTCCAAAGATTGATGTTTTGAAAGTTTCACAGCTATTATTGTGAGACAACATACATACAACATATTATACAATATAGTTGAATTATTATTATAATTACATAACTATAGTTTGAAATATCTATTTATTTCTCCCCACATATAATTCAAAGCTTCTCTGAAAGAATGCATTTTCTCTGAGTTTTTTTTCTTCAGATATAAAATGAGTTTTATTCAAGGTTGCCTTGCTTGCTTGAGAATAACTGTTTTTCTCTATGTCCACATTCAAATATGCTCACGAGTAACTCGATGATTTTTTTGAGCAAGTGTTTGTGTGCGTAGCCGATATGTCATATTTAACTAGCGGACAGGATGTATTTCAGGGATGTTTGGTTTGGCAGACGGGCCGTGCTCGTAGGGCCCTCTGGGGCTTGGACCTCTGTGATCCCATTACACCACTGCTACCAGGTCACTCCAGAATATAAAATAACTAGTGCACTTTTGAAATCTCATACATCCTGCATGAAAAGAATGCAATAATTTCACATTTCTTTTTTTGTTTTCTTCGCCAAATGGTTCTCAATTTGCCTTATATAATGGTAGGAGTCCTTTCAGGAGAATAAAATGTTGATTACTAAATAAATTATTTTTAAAAGTTTTGAGGATTGTCTTATATGCCCATGAAAAACCGCTCAGTAAATTTGTATTCAGATAAGCTGGAACCTGACTGGACTGTTACAAAATGCTACACTTAAAACACTTCATCCACTAAACCTGTTAAAAAAAAGTTCCTAGAATAGATTAGATATATAATCTCACGTATGGGTCTGGCCAGGGGTCTCCTCCTAGTTGAACATGCCAAAAACCTCCAGAGGATGGCAGCCAGAGGCATGCCACCAGAGATGCCTGAACCACCTCAGCTGGCTGCTTTCTACTCATATTGGCTCCATGATGATCTCCCTCCTGATCCTACACATCCTACACTTTATAGAGGAAGTTCATTTCAGCTGCAATTGTATCCTTGGGTTCACTATCCAGAACTAATGACTATAGGTACTATACATTGCAAAACTTCCATTCAAAAAAATATAAGGCATGTTGGGTTCCAATCTACCACAGTGTGACTATTATTCAACTTAGAACAAGTTAAATGCACCGAAAATAAAGACATTGGCACATACGGTCACAAAAAACATCCTTTAAGAGGATATAACTAATTCAATTTAATACAAATAATAAAAATACTATTTTTGGAGAATGACTAGCTAATTCATTTTCTAATTCTTTTAAAACATAGCTTAAAATATGATTTGCTAGCTGATTTCAAGATCTCCCTTATCTAGATATCACATTTCACCAAATCTTGGCATATTTTTGTAAAAGGTAGTCAGTCAGCTTAGCTCCCTCCTCACCATGACAATAGATGCATTACTGCTGATGCTGCACAATATCGCCTGTCCATCTCACTTTCCACTGTCCCATCACTTTTCAACGAAACCCCAAGACACTTAGTTCCTTGCTTGAAGCAGAACACCCCCCCCCCAATCTGGATGAAGCAATCCACCGTGCTCCAGAAGGGAACCATGCCTTAATACTTGGAGGTGCTGACTCTTGTGCTGACCGCTTCCTCTCAGGAGAAAAAAACACTCCAGTGTGTAGTGAAGATCATAGATTGATGGAGCCAATAGTCTGTGGTCATAACAATAACTCTATTCACACTTTTAGCCATGTTTGAAGAGCCACCTTTTCCTGAGGCTTATGCTCTCGTCCCCGGTTTCAAGGGTACATCCCTGAAAATCAACCAATCCCCTGCATTTTACAAGCTATTCCCCCAATTGAACTCTTGCTATTTATTACTCATCCCAATCAGTCCATTTGAGTCACCCTAACTATTACTATGAAGTCAGCAATATGCTTTAAAATAAGATCCCATAGTAACTCAATACTGAAGATAAATACAGTTCAATCAAAGAAGTCAAGATGTCGACATGATCACTGATTTATTACAACAGAAGATGTCTGATAATGACACTATCAGAAAGTCTTTGGTGCTCGGACTCTTCAGGGAAATCGTGATCAAAGAGTCTCTGCCCTGAGCAGCAGCATGGAATATCGCCCCTCTGGTGTCTGGATACAGGCAGTGATGGCTGATGACTCTGTTGAGGCTAATGGATCTACGAGGACTAGGTGGAGATGGGGTGGGGGAGGGCCCCGCGAGCCAGCAGCATGCAAGAAATAGATGGATAGGGAGGTAGTCGTGACCTCTAAAGCAAGTAACTTATGTTGATGAGCTAAGCATGCAGGTGTGACAGTGATTGGATGGAGGCCCTTCTATTGAGCCCTTCTATTGAGTGATATATGAACTCATTTATTACAATAAGACAAACACAAGTTAGATCTACTTGAGGCGTTTCATATTAGGTCATTTTGGACTCAATAAGACAAATGGTTAAGAAGTTATTTCAAAAAATATTTGAAGATAAAGCTTCCCATTGTGGCGGATATATGCAACTGAAACGTCCCAGAATCAATCAAGTTCTTCCTCGCACTCAGGTCTTTGGGGCAATACACATTGTAAATGATCCATGAAATTTACAAATTAATTTTTGAGTTATCGCATCAACACAAACTATCCGCGCGAGTCGCGGACATGGAAACGGACGCAACGGCGGCATGACCATTCAACCATATTCCTGAATGTATAGGGATATAATTTCAGGTATTTTTAGGATGAATTAAAAGACCTGTTCAGAAACTTGAGTGCTATAAAGAAAATTTTAGTTATTTCACCGTCAGAAAAGTGGATCAAACATATTTTCCTTATGAATATCTTGACCTTCAAATGTATAATCCTCTTGGCTTCTGCACAGTTCCATGAAAGGGATGCACCAACACAGCTTAGGACATTTTAGCACTCTCAAATTTTTTCATGTAGTGCTGGAATCACACAGCGTTATTTGTACTTGCTGGGAGACTCCTTAAAATCTTGATTACCAGAAAGATAAAAAAATAAAAATTAATTATTGTGCTTTTAAATTTACAGAATGTCATTGAACTCCGCCTTAATAATTTAGTTATTGAGAAAAATACATATAGGTCCTCTGATGGAAAATCTGTTTGTAGCACTGATAGCATGAAGACGAAGACAGGCAGGAAAATGAAATGAACGGTGAAAGAAGATGAAATGCAATGGTAGAAAATAACTATGGTGATATAGATAGATTTCCATTTAGATGAAAGGGCAAGGTATATTTCTGAAGAGAGGGACAGCGTTTTGATGAGAAAGTCATTACTTTAAAATAGAACTTGGATGTTGTATCTGCATAAGTTAAAATCCAAACTTTCAAGGAGTAAATTATAAAAAAAAAGAAAAAAGATTCACCCACAGGGCTCAAGAATCAAAAAGATGCTGCATTGTAATCTTGTTCTCAGAAAAAGAGCGAGAGATGAGAAATTGAAGTGATTATTCCATCTTTGTGTCTTGAGAGAGCGCGTGTGTCTAAATGTATGGAGGTGCTTTCAGTCTGGTTAACCAGCAGTTTCATTAGATCTTGGTCTCTGACCATAATACAATCAAATACAGTACAGGCTTTGTATCATTTTTGTGTTATTTATCAGCTATAATATTTTTATAATGGGAACAGTATAGCATAAGTGTTGCTTGATCATCTTAGAATGCATTAATTTATCAATTTAATATATAATTTTGATATCTAAAGGTATAATTGCTTTCTTTGTATTGTTTATCATTTACAATGTTTATTATTTAAAATCTGTATTTTTCTGGTGCTGTGTGAACTATGTGTACTGAATTTATGCGTTCTCAAGTGTTTAAATATGCACTCTTGTTTGTATGCCTGTCCATAATGCAGACTCATCTCTTCATCAGCAGTGTTGGCAGTTGACTGAGGTTAAGCTCAGTGTCACGTCATCACTGAGTTGATGCATTATTCAATGTCCTGTATCATCCATCACCATGGACATCTGTCATAGACCTACTGCATCGGGTCATCAGTTTCAAATCTTTATACAGTTTTGAATTGTATATTTAGCACTATAAAAAGCTAATTTATATGCATATTGTAGAGAAGTCCACTCACCATCCATGTTACTAAACAGACAGATCAATGATATTTACACATTAAATCATTAAGCCAGAGACCGCAAGCCTCAACTATCTCCATCTGGGATAATAACCATCCTCCCCTTCCTTTTTCTCTCCTGTTCTACATCAGTTCTGTAGTGTGCAGTTTGTATGTATTCTCATCAGGAGCATACTCACCTTATCCCTTGTGTCTATGGCTCCTTTGAAGGTATGTGAACCTGGTTCTTGAGGCTACGAACTAGTGGACTCAAGCTGGAGGGAGTGAAAAGTTTTAACATTGTATTGCTACTAAGCTGAGGGAGGGGAAACCAATGACACCTCACGTCCGTCATGCTGATCTCATACCTATCCTGTACAACTCTAACATACTTCTCTGTCACTCCAGACTTCCTCATGCAATACCTCAAATCCTCCCTCAGCAGTCTGTCGTCCACAGTGAATGCTACTCCTTCTGGCCTTCCCTGTACTTCTCCATCAGCACTCTCAAAGCACGCGTTGCATTTATAGAGCTCTTCCTGGGCATGAAACCACACTGCTACTCACAGTTTGTCACCTTTTTTCTGCACCTAGCTTCCACAGATTTTTCCCAGATCTTTATTGTGTGGCTCATCAGCTTTATTTCCCTGTAGTTGCTACAGCTCTGGACATCACCCTTGTTTCCCGGTAATCAGCACAAGTACACTTTTCCTCCATTCCTAAGGCATCGTCTCATTCTCCAGGATAGTTCGAACATTTAGCTAAATGCTCCACTCCCTTCTTTCCTAGACACATCAATATCTCCATCGGTATGTCATCAGGACTGACCGCCTTTCCATTCTTCATCCTCCTCAAAGCTGCTCTTACTTTAACCTTACTGATCCTTGGGCCTCCTTGATTTACAATTCCGACACCTTCCACCTTTATCTTGGTCATTCTTTACATTTATCAGTTCCCCAAAGTACTCTTTCCATCTTGCCCTCACTATCTCCTCACATATAAGGACTATTCCATCTCTACCCTTATCCACCCTAACCTGTTGCACATCCTTCCCATCTTGATCTCTCTGCCTCGCCAATCTGTACAAAAATTGTTCTCCTTCCTTAGTGTCCAACCACTCATATAACTCAACATAAGCCTCTCGTTTAGCGTTTGCCACCTCGCTTTTCGCCTTACGTCGCATCTTTTTTTATACCTGTCTACTTTCTTCATCTCTCTTGCTATCCCACTTTATCTTAGCCAAAATTTTCCTGCTTAAACTCTCATGAACCTCCTTGTTCCAACACCAAGTCTACTTATTTTCTTTCCTCTGCCCAAGATGAGACGCCAAGCACCTTCCTACCTGTCTCCTGTATCAGCATTGGCTGTGGCTGCTAACAGTTCTTCACTACCACCGGGAGCCCATTTCAAATACCCCCCGTAATTCCCATAGCAGCCTTCTTTTTTCCATCATTTGATCCTCTGCTCGACCTTGCTTTTTTCTCTTTGGTACCATCAGAGTTATCCTTCATACAACCATTCTATGCTGTCTGGCTACGTCCTCCCCTGTAAGAACATTGCGGTCTTCTGCATACGTTGAAGCCCACACGTTTGCTGCTTACTTACTTACACTTACTTACACATAAGCCTCTTTCAGAATCAACCATACCCAGTCTCTCCATCCATCTACACCATGATAAAACAGTTTGTATCCTCCACCGATGCTTCTAGCACTGCTGACTTTCCCAGTGGTCTCTTGGACACAGAGCTAATCTACCGTCCTTCTCTCCACCATATCAGCTAGCTCTCTTGATTGTTATGTCATTGTGCCAACATTTAAAGTTCCTACTCTCACCACTAAAGTGCTGGCTTTCCCTTATCCCTGGCTGTTTAAAGGTACGTCTTCCCCTCTCAATCTTCTTTTTCTTTGACCATCAGTAGCATAGTTTCGACTAGCATCCTGCTGGTTAACACTGCAGTTTTGTGTTCCACATACCATACACTTGGCAAAATCAAGTGTACATATTTCAGGCTGGAACATACCATTCAATTACACCTGCGCAGTTTACAATCTGGCAGGGTGATGGTGGTTGAGCTTGGTCTTATGAAGAGGTCTGATTGTGATAAGAAAGAGCTGGGAAAGTCCTACCTGCCTCTGGCGCAATTGCTGGCAAACTTCGGACACAGAGACGAGGAGAGAGTTAATCCAAAACAGAATCACGTTTGAGAAGGGTGTCAAAAGGCAGATGTAAAACTGGTAGACAATAGTGTGGTCTTTGGACTAGACTAACCAGATAGGTAGATGAAATTCGGGGTGAACATTACATCTATGTACTATTTACTCCTCAATGCGACTCCATCTGAGGGGATTTTAAATTCATAATATGTGAAGTCATATTCAAGTGATTACCTCAATTACTAGTTATTTTGTATTGATTTACTCGGCTGCAGCATGTGTTGTTCAAATATAGTAAAAAAAAAAAAAAAAAAGGTGGACAATAGGAGGACACAGGGATGCAGTTAAAGTGATTTCATAAACCAAAGCAAAACAAAAATGTCCAGCAACAAAATAATCCAATATAACAAGAAAATAGCACAACCAGGTTGTACCCCTCCTCTCGCCTAATGTCAGCTGGGATAGATCTCCGGCCGCCATCACCCTGTACAGGATGTAGCGGCTAATGAAAGGATAAAAAGTAAAAAAAACAAGACATGGGGATTAACTCACTAAACTAAACTTACAAAACCCTTCTGCTCATGATCAAAGCCCTTAATCATCAGGCACCAACATATTTCTAAGAGCTCATAGTGATTTTTTATCCAACCAGAGCGTTACGTTCGCAGGATCTAGGCTTACTTGTAGTTTCTAAAGTCTCCAAAAGTAGAACGTGAGCCAGAGCCTTCTATTATGAGGCTCCCCTCCTGTGGAACCAACTCCCAGGCTCAGTTCGGAGGGCAGACACCATCTCTACTTCCGGTAGAAGCTGGTTGGACTACTAGGGGATTTTCAATGATGCACACACTGTTCTCTATCTTCCTCTCTCTCTCCTTCTTTATACTCACCTCCAAAATTAATGCAGCTTACTAACTTGACTTCTTTCCATTGTGAGGTTTATCCCCTGCAGGTTGACATGGATCATGGACTGACATGCTGATGTGGACCTGGTTGATGCTCATTAATAACATTATTATGATTAACAGTAGTGATAGTGGTGTGTTAACAGTATTTTCCCAGAAGTTATTATAATTGCTACAAAATGCAGTCATATTATTATTATATTGTTGTTATTATGATTGTGGGATCCTCTGTGATGGGTGTGTTTGCTGGGGGTGGGGGATATTTGGGTTGCCTTTCTTACCCTTCCTGATAGTGTAAGAAAGTGTATAGAGCGATCCCATTATTACAATTGAAATCGTTGTTGTTGCTCTCTGTGCCTCTCATTTAACTCCAATGGTCAAGGCAGGAGGCCGTTCCCTCTGAGTTGGGCTTCTGTTCTGCTGCACTTCATTTGTGGAATGCCCTCCCTGACCATCTGAGGGCTCCACAGACAACTGACACATTTAACAAAGGACTTAAAACTTTCGTTTTTATCACAACCTATAACTTTTAATTAACATTGCTGCTTTTTGGTCATGTTTTTATATAGTTATTATTATATTTTTTTATTGATGCTTTTATCTGCTTTTACCTTGTAGCACTTTGAGATTTGACCCAAATGTAAATTGCGTCATATAGTAAATGTATTATTATTATTAAAAGGCAGCTTTGACTTGACACTGTTGCCAAGTGCTTGTTCATGTTGGAATTTTTGGGTCTCTGTAGAATAAAAAGTCAGTCAAGACCTGCTGCTTTTGGTGCATTGGGATAATATTTATTGTGATTTGGCGCTATCTAAATAAATTGATCAAAATGATGAGGAAAAGTTGCTTGGGAGCAAGAGACAAGGGCTCAGACAAAACAACATCTAAATTCACGTGGAAGCACATGCAGCAAACTTACATGGAAGACAAAGGCTACGTTCACACTGGAAGGCAAAAGTGGCCCAAATCTGACTTTTTTCCCATATGTGACCCATATCGGATTTTTTTTTCAGACTGAACGGCACAAATCAGATTTTTTCAAATCAGACCCCAAATTCCATGGAAATAGACACAGTGCTAAACCTTCAAAATAAAACAGAAAACACAATCTATAACTAACAATAATAATGTTCAGAACATTACAGAACAGAAGAGGATCAGAACCATGCCATAATAAAAATTTCAGAGGATGACTGAGGAGGATTACATCTGTGTCTGTTTCTAATGTTATTAAAAGTATTAATCATCCCAGTGAAAGGAAAACAGTGACAGTGGAAGTCAAATTAAGTTTTCCCACTGTCGCTGTCTAACAGCCTATATCTTATCATGGTATTGCCGTTTTGGGTCTAATCATACCATAATTGCAGAAGTGATGAGGTTGTGATTTTTAATTAAGGAGTTTGATATGTATCTGTCAATTTTAAGGTGGTTCTGGTCGTTACCTCCACACTGCCTTTGAACGTTCTAATTCCTTAAATCTGTTCTGTTGAATCTTCCATCCTACTTATAGTGATAAAAACAACAAACTGATCTCTTTGATAACACCCAGCTTTTTGATGTCTTCATATTGTTCGTGCATTTAAAGGTGTTCGGCTTTGAATACATCGTTTCAAATTCCGCCTGATATTGAATAAAATATGGGCCATCTTTGTCTTACCAATGAAATTCCTCCACTATAGATGGGAAGAAAAATGATTCCTTCTCCAAAAGATTTGGTGGAGACTGACCGCAATGTAGAGAGAGATTAATGCATCAAATGATAACAATCTCCATACAGCAAACAGTTCTTTTGTTGCCGTTAATCATTGAGTGTGTGTGTAGCAAAGCTACATTCTATGTGTGACTGTGTGGCTGTCTGAATAATGATGACGACATCATTTTCTCTTTATCCATTTTGCAATGCAGAAAAAGGTTGAGGTGGAAGGAAAAAAGTGACTGCAGTAAGTAAGAGAAGTATAAAAGTCGCAAAAGCTGAGATTCAGCCCCTTTTTTTGATCCATTATTTTTTTATTTACCATGACAGGTTCATTTCTTATATAAATTATTTAGTTTAAAGTCGTTTCATGAAAGCTATAACATTTAGTCATATTAACTCCGGAGCATGACTTTTTGTAACGACTTCAAGCCGTCTTCACAAATATACTCCTAACTTAGCAAAAAGATTTATAGCGAGGAGTTCTTAAGAGAGATTTTGGCCACTTCTCAGATGCCGAATGTCATATTCTTTTACTCTAAGCAGTCCATCCAAAATAAAATACACTTAAAGCGATGAAGGGTTTGAAGGGCTCCAGGGTGAAACCGAGAAACTGGGAAAGGGAAAAGGAAATCATACAGTTATATAGGTAGGTGGGAACATGAATAAACTTGTATGGAAGGGAAGACAACAACGATATACAGTGTGCATTTAAATGTGATTTAAATGTGTGTGTGAAAATGCAATTTTTAACAAGAAACAATAGCACAACATTGAGAACCATGCCATGAATAATTTTTTTTTAACAATGACGTTGTTTATATGCTGACAAACAATTGCCTTTTGGGGGGTATTTTATTGCCAAACAACAACAATGCCTTGATAGTGTAATCTAATGATGATATGTGCAGATATGCATCATATCTTAGGGGGGAGCTTGACAAAAGATAATGACTCATATTTTCAAAATGTTGTCAAAATCTGGGGGAAATAAATACAAAAACATTGTCATTATTTATTTTTTATTATAATGCTTTAACCTTTTTGATATGAATTAGCATGTAACATTGATGCCAGGGGTACATCACAAACCATGAGGGGCACGTTATAGAGCAGCAGATACACCTCATTTCCTCTGAGTGCAAAAGTGAGGAGTGTCCAAATTTGCGTCTGCTTGTTGCTGACTAAATGAGATGAAAAGGCTAAGTGAGAGTTTGGTAATGTTTGTGTGATCACTCACTGCTGGTGGAGATTCACACAGAACCAAAGTTATAATTGCCACACTGATAAAATGTTCCAATTGCAAATGTTTGTTTTTGTCCAGATCAATGTATTTCTGACTTTGCATGTCCTCCTATCAACATCAGTCATTGAATAAACAAGAAATAACAGAGCACAAGACATAGAGCAAAAATGCATGTATTTTTATATTTTTTAAAGGTTAAAGTGTATTGCAGTATATTTTATGTGCGATGTAATTATGTTAAAATTATATCTGCAATTATGTGAAAGGTCTGCAGGGAGATGGATTGGGTTAAGAATATGTATGATTTTGTGTGTGTATGTGTGTGTGTGTGTGTTTGCGGGTGTGATCTGGAAGGTCTGAGAGTTTTCTGGATGTTTTATTCAGAGGGAAAACTGTGTCCGCAGTAGAGGAGCAAGGGGCAGACAGTGGAATAACTTTGACCCTTGATGGCCTGTGTAAGAATTTTTTTTTTTTCATATTTCTGAAAAGTCTGTGATGATATGGACTAGTCTGCAGATCCTTCTTATTGAGGCGATATCTCAAAAACTGTTTCATTAATCACTTTTAATTTTAAGACCTTTGTGCAAGGAAAAACTGGATTGATTTTGGGAAAGGTTTGTTGTATATTTCTAACACTAGGGATAGCTTTATCTAAAAAACTTTTGGGCCCAAACTTTTCTCAACTGTTGGTCCAATTTAGTCCATACATGGTGCATATACATCAACCTGTGTTTACCTATCTTATTATCTTCTATCTTCTATCTCTTATATATCTTATTTGCATTCAATATTTAACATCCCATTCATTAGATTAGAGTAAGCTTTTTTTTAAGTCCAATTTTTTCTAAAGCTCATATGAATTGACACAAGAAACATTTTTATTGTTATATTACTGAGAACAAATACTTGTAATGTATTTATATTCATTATTGAGTCACTATAGGAGATTATGTAAGAGCGTTATGCTGACTTCATAGAAAAAGATATGTTGAGTCTATATGAACTGTTTGAGATTATTGGGTCACATTTAATTTGAGGAATTTAGTCAGTGGATTTGGTTTGGTGTCAGTGGTGTTATAGTACCATCATATAAAATATATTGTATATTTTTCTATATTGTCTTTCAACAACCCTTAAGGCCCACCTCTTTTTTTTACACTGCAATGTATGAATGCATCGTGGGAGGTTTGAGAAGATATACCACGTGTACATACAACAGCACATGCCTCCACGAAGAACATTTCTAAATCCAACAACGGCAATACAATGACACAGTACTTGGGTTCACCATAGTGGAATTGAAATAAATATCCATACAATATTACAGATCAGCCAAAGAGCCTTATCACCTTTTCTCGTTCCAGCGTTAAACCTAACAGGACATTTCATTGGAATCAGTCTGAAACGGTTTGAATTACCTTCCTTACAAATCCACACACAGGCAAACAGCTTTGATCACATAATCACCTCCCTCCAGTTCTCTTTGGCAGAGGTAACAACATCAATACACACATTATCAGGATCTAGTCTTAACATTAAGGGATATTGATAGAAAGTGTCAAAATTTTTATGGGGAGGTTTTAAATCTGGACCCATGAGAGGACACTGAGTTAGATAAAGTTATGAGGGGATTAATTATATTAGCGTGGAGATCGAAAAGAACTTGGGACTGGATGTGGAGCTCATGGAAATGTTTTCAAAATCTAACTGTAGTTGATGACAGGCCAAGGTATTCATAATGTAAACTGTATGAACTGCAGATTAGTAGGGGATCAGCCAGTGTTGATATACAGGAAGAAAGGAGTAAGGGGATGTCACATGCAGAAGTGAGATAAAAAACTCTTATCACACAAAAATCAACTAATCCCTAATTGCTGCTATATTATTTCATTAAGTAATTAACTATATATATATATACATACATATATATATATATATATATGTATATATGTATGTTGGACTATATATAATGAATACAGCATATTTAGGAAAAAGTTTATCTGCCATCAATATACTTCTTCCTGAATATACTGAATAAACTTTTTTTTCACTTGCTTTTAGTGCACTTAAATATAGAGAATATAGAGCAAAATATAGATCAAAATAAAATTTGGTTTGATTCCACCATCGTTTCTCCATACAAAGAAAGTAAAGCTGAATACATATTTCCTAATTTATGCCATTTTTCTCTTGTTCACTGTCATAGCTGTGTTAATATTTGTAGATGCATGTGAGCACATTGAAAGTGTGGCGGCAATAATATCACATTGCGCTACAGCTGTTTTTGAAATAAAAATCTCCCACTTAAGGGTTATTCAATAAGCAACCAGGGTTAAACTCAGAGCGGGTTGAACCCATTCACTGGAATTCCTCCTTGAACACAAGCCCTACACATAATTAAATGAAACATGAAGGAACATGGATCTGGTCTTCTTCTTGATATCCTGACAGTTATTATTGGGGCAGCTGTAGCTCAGTGGGTAGAGTAGCCAAAACCCAATTGAAAGATCAGAAGGTAGCCAGTTCAAGTCCCACCAGAGTCTACTTGTCATACGGTCCTTGAGCAAGACCCAGAAACCCTAGCTCCCCAGGTGCTTCAGAGGGGCCACCCACTGCTCCCTCAGGGATGGGTCAATTGCAGGCAAATAATTTTACAATGCTGTATGTGGTCATTAAAGGATTTCCTATTCTTCTATCACAAAACATTATAATCAAATATTGTGAGTTAGTGTACTTGAAAGTCTTTTATCATCTTATCAAATCATGGCAAAATACTGATGTGCACATCTATGCCTATGGCATGGGTTGCCAGGTAAATAAACATTGTATATCTGGACAGTGGTGATGTTAACAAATCCATCAACCTGACCATTACAACAAAACAGATAGTGTTGACAATATCTAGTACATATAGGAAGTATATGGGTTTTCACACAATGGACTGGAGCCAACAGGAAGACTCAGGCTCAGGGGACATTTTAAGGTTATTTAATTAGAAACAGTTGGCAGGAATGTCTTTCTTGGACTCAAAGATGACTGGAAATGGGTTGGGCTGGACCGCAAAGAGGACCGGTAATGCGGGCAGGTCAGAAAACCGGGTCTCTGAGGCTGGAGGAGAAAAAACAGTTTACAAGCAATCTGTTTTATCTACAAGAAATATCCAAAATAATAAGCCAAACAGAGGTCTACCATGAGGGTAGATGGACGATCGGTGATGAGTGGAGGAAGCAACCAGTGTTATTGAGTGTAAGATTTGAAGATGGCCTAAACCCTGGAGTGGTAAAGACCAGTCCACATCAGCAAGCACAGCTACAGCAAAAGTCAAACAGACTAGAAGGGGAGACAAAGAAAATCTAAGGGGGGGAAACCCCTCGAGGAGTATGCTGTAAAAGGAAGCCAAATAAAGTCATTTAACACATGTGGAGGAAGGGAAAGAAAGATAACTGATAAACTTACAGTAAAGGATGACGGTGGCAAACACTGTAAGTAAAAGCAGTTAGACGTCAAGGTAAAAGAAGTTGATGCCAAGAAAGGATAAGCCCAACAAAACAATCACAGGAACGTTGAAATGCACGTAAAATGCATGACTGAGGAACAGATGCAGTAAACTACAACAAAAATGACAAATTAAAAGGGAAAGCATATACACATGAGGCTGATTAGCGACAGATGACACAAATCAGGCTAATCAGTAAGCAACACACAGTTAATTTAAATCCAAATATGACATACAAGGAGAGAAATAATCAAATAAAACTAGGAATAAGAAAACTTAACCCTCCTGTTCCATTCATTTCGGTTTGATTGTCCTACTGTTTCCGGTCAAAAATGACCAATCCATTTTATATGATTATAAATCCATAAAAATACATAACCTAATGTTGTGTTATTTCTTTTTATTAACTCAAATTTCTGTGTTAATTTCAAGTTTCGAAAATCTATTTGGTATTTATGGCTTTCAGGCGTCACTAACCTCGGGTCATGCAACTCGTTTTTTTTCGGGGAAGAAAAAGCATTTTATTTTACTGTAAAAAATACTCAGATGAAACATATTTTACAATTTATCAGAGTAATCCATTTCAATGTTTAACAAGGACACTGTTGAAACCATTTAAATGTTTTAAATAGTGCCACAAAATTGAGAGGGCATGCGCAGAAGGGAAGTCCATCTAACCGTCCAACGATGTTAAACTCTTTCAAAGTTGCAGTGAGTAAATTACTCTCTGATATAGACCGGCACTGTTTTGAAGTTACCATATTTGAAATGCATGTGCATGTTCTGAAAAAACTAAGCCAGAAAGCTGTCAAAAACAGTGTTTACAGGCACAACTGGCTATCAGAAAGGCTTTCCGAGAAGACTAAGACTACCTCATTGCAAAGGAATGAAATCTCATTCAGAGAGGGCCTTTTGTTTCAGCCATAGATGTTTTCATGCATCATTTTCTGTCCGATTAGGCTTCTTTTCCGGATCTATTTGGAATAAAGCTGTCCATGTTAACCCACCTAGTGTGAGCCAGGAAAGATTCCTGCTGCATTAGTGGAGATAACATTTTTTTTTACCACAGAGATAAACTTAAACAACCTCCCCTTTTGTCAATCTTAAGGAGAACCCATTTATTGTTGGGGGCCAGGAAAAATAGAAAAATGAGCAGGCGGGGAAAAGAGATAGCCTAAGAGGGATTCACCGGATACCTCCACCCCCATCTGAACTCTGAGTCGTCCTTATCATGCCTCTCCAAAATACAGCGGCTCTCACTGCCACTTGTCCCTGTACTTCTCCTCCTGTCTCACCTTTTCAATTGTTTTTTTCTTTTTTTTGGGGGGTCTTTTTCACCTATCACAGGAGGCAGCCAGGGGATACCCCACAGCCATCCCCCCATAAGGGGAAGTAAGGCACCCAGAAGATAGGCGCGCCAAGAGAGGTAGGCCACCAACATCCTCGGCAGTACCAATAGTCCATAAGCGCAGGCTATGACATTGCGGTTGTTTTTTATTTAAATACAATTCTCCTTCTTCCTGAAAAGAACTAGCCCTGTCATGTTTGTGCAATGCAAGCTGCATCACACCGTGATCACTACAGTGTCACAATTTCAAACGTGCTTTTTTCACAGTCTTGTCATACACATTTCAGATTCCGCAGCCTTTTTTCTCCATCTGTTTTCCTCCACACCCACTGCTTTATCTGCTTTTCCAGGACAGTCCGTCTCGCTCACCATGCGATATCTAATTCTGTACAAGCTACAAACGCACGCTTTCAGTGTGTTTCACTGTTGCACAGCAGTATCCATCATTGTCTCTATTTCCTGTTGCGTCTCCCTTCACTTTCAACATCTCTTTACATCTGAGCCACTCATCTCTCTCCGTTTCTCTGGAGAGTTCCCAGGCCAAAATTAATTATATTTTTATTTAACTTAAGATTTCTTTTTTACCATTAAATTTCTACATTGATCTCTTTCCTCCTCTGTGATTTTGAATTTATTTTCATTGCATGTGGAGTTTCACTGCATTTGCGTTTTTTGTGAGAAGCCTATCTAAACTTAAAACTTGTTTTTCCCAGCATCTAACACGATTACTGCAAATGGTTTAATCGTACTCAGGGTTCATTTACTGAAACTCAAGGAGCAAGAACCCTAAGCAAGAATCTAATTACATTATTTCTTCTGTATAGTTAGTTCTTGCACCAAATGAGTGTACCACACTTGCATTGTATATTTTTACAATATAATATAATTTTAATATGCAATCTAATAACTTGTGGCCCTCATCAAATTACTTCGGGATCCTTACTGATAATGTGTCTGTGTTGTGTTTGCCTTCCGGCAGTTCTGTACCAAATAACAGTTTCAAAATAAAGAAGAATATGGTTAATAAATGGTTTTATTGTACCTGCCATACATCACTCTGATTGTTGCTAACTTAAAACACATGATTCTTTTTAGCCTATTGGCTAGCTTAGACAATCAAAAATTTTATTCATCCATGCCCTTTGAGGACAGCTTGCTATGAAAACCAACAAATAACTTTGATATTATCCTGACCGGGCTCATGAAAATTCCATTTATTTAGTAGAAATACATTAAAAAACTATTTTAATGTCCTTTTTGGTTTTTATTTTGAGGAATTGTAGAAAATCTGTTTGTATTTGGCCGCATACCCACAGGTCTCATTGAGTAGGATAAATAGCAGTCCTTTACACGGGGCTACAGTCCGCCTACAAGACAACTTTGACCTGTTTGGGGTATTGTTTCTCTTTTCAATAGAAAATGAACAATAGGAGCAGGTGATTAAGAGCAGGATATTATCCCAGACCAATACCCAAGTTTACTTGTCTCGAACAAACAAAATGAGTCTTCAAAATATTTCTTCCATATTGTGCTGAATCACGGTGGTGCTGTGGGTAGCACAGTTGTCTCACAGCAAGAAGTTTCAGGAGTTATGTTCTCCCTGTGCTTGTGTTGGTTTCCCCTCCAGGTTCCCAGGCTTCCAACAACAGTACAAAACATGAAATCGGTGAATTGGTGACTCTAAATTGCCATTAAGTGTGAATGTAAATATGAATGGTTGTTTGCTGGTATGTTTCGGCCCTGTGATGAAATTGCAAATTGTCCAGGGTGTGCCCCCCCTCTTGAGCAATGTCAGCCGGGATAGCCTCCAGCCCCCAAGCTGAGACTCTGAACAGGATAAGCAGTTACAGCAAACAATATAATGAATAATGCTGTTAACTCGTCAGATCTCTCAAACTTTGTCAGAAGTGGTGGGTTTCCCAGTGTACCACTTGCTAAATGAGGATAAACATTATAGCTGAAAGACAAAAGTCTAGCAGATGAAATGAGAATTAAGTTAATACAAACTTTTAAAGACAAAAATGAAACATTCAGACAAAAAACACAGCTAAGGCATCTCCAAAGCCCTATAGAGTCAGGGTTAGGTGATGAATGAAAGGCAGATTGATTTTGGCATGGCCGCACGTTGTCCTTTGTCTGTTGTGGAATTGAAAAGATCTGCTGCGTCCTGACATCTTTGATTCCGATAGATCCCCCTCTTGACTCTGAAGCCACGGGGGTAAAAAGTTGGCAGGCGGCTTTGGAAGACAGGAGTGGAGGAGGACAGATCTATGTGGCAACAGACTGAGAAGAAAAAGGGAAGTGTAGAAGGAGGTTGAAGAGGAGGAACAATGAGGAAACAGCAGAGCACAATAAGAGTAAATGAGGAAAGGACTGTCATATAAACATCACAACTGCCGATCCATGCCGATGTGTTTAGCCACAATAATCGCCCAAGGTAATATTTGTAAGTTTTTTAGAAGAGTGGATTTCAGTACTAATGGTTGTCACTTCATAGATATTGCAAGGCTTTGGTGTTAAAGCAATAGGCAGTGCATAAACATTACATACCTCTGCGAGACAGACTTACAGATTATTAGATGCAATGTTTACATGGGAATTGTCCTGAATTTCATGGAATGTGTTGACAATGTTTACGGGAACACCAGCATTATCCCATAATTCTATGCTTTAGGTGCAACAGAAGTTACAAGATTTGCTCCATCGCTTTTTGAGATCGGATTAGGATAAAGAAAAAAGAGAAAGTGAAGGCAAAGGTAAATAGAGACCAAAAGGTGGTAAAGGAGAAATGTATGATTATTGAGGATAGAGAGGAGTTAAAAATGTAGAGAGGAGATTAAAAAAAAAGGGGTAAGGATGAAGAAAAGTGGTGCTTTACTGAATGTGTTGAAACATGTGTTGTAAAAGTTTATGCTAAAATATGTTTAAAGCCAACTTCGTCTCCAGAGTGGTAAAGAATATAGATTTAATGCACATACTGGGCAAAGTTCACTGTTGTTGTGTGGCCCAACTCTGATTTACTGCATTACATTCTTTTTTGTATGTGACCTGTAACCGTTGTTGATTTTCAGGAAGCCAATCTAGTGTAAACTCTAAGTTAGTTAAAGAAATCCCTAGGTTGTTCCTGACTCCTTTTCCTGAACCAGAAGCAGAGCTGTAAGATGTGTCGTGTCCGTCTCTCAGTTGTCACGTTCATGGCTTTAGGTCGGGAAAGGACTGAGACCCAGATTGAACGCGTTTTCATTTCATAATATATCTGAATAACATTCTCCAGCTGTACACCTCAAACATCTCACACCGTTGAAGTCTTGTTTCTATTAAACTAAAGCTTCTACTAGCTAATATACTAGCTAACTACTAGCAAATATTTTGCAAATAAGGCAAATATTTGATTTTAAAGATTTTGAAAATAAGAGCAACAGACTGATTTTGTGAATATGTTTGAACCAAAGTGAAGTATAATCATGATTTATCAAGTTTATTCGGGTCGGGGGCAGCAGTCCCCACAGATGTCACGAAACGGTTTAATTAATTATGCATGTCTATTATAAATAAGAATAATTAACTATCCACGTCTATTTTCATTTTCAGCTGCTT
Source organism: Lophius americanus (assembly GCA_037951165.1). NCBI lineage: Eukaryota > Metazoa > Chordata > Actinopteri > Lophiiformes > Lophiidae > Lophius > Lophius americanus. Next base: position 3,921,752 of record JBBDHG010000032.1, on the reverse strand, counting down.
TCAAATGTGCCTAGAGCCCATAGATGAATATAGAAAAATGTTCAATGTATATCAATGCTCTGAAAAAACAAAAACTAGTTCATACATTCACTAAGGCAGCAAATCCCACCCATAGCAGTTTTATCTCCTTCTCTGAAGAAGATGCGATTTTCTTCTTGTTTTTAAAAAAAATAACTAGACCTAAGCTGCAGTCACCGACAACAAGTGTATATCCCTGAAAAGTCTCAACTCCTCCTTTGAAATCCGCAAAAGAAATGTTGTGTCCACAGTATTTTTCCTAAAGAAGCTCCCCTAGTGAGTGAAATATGAACTATTAGTGTAGAGTATGATATATACAAGGTAGATCTCTTTGAGCCAATTCATATGCTCCAAATTTGGACTAAATCGGGCCAATTGCTAAGAAGTAATGTCTGCAACACACAATTTCTGTGAAAAAGCTAACACTAGTGAGTAAAAGCTGTACTATGAGAGTAAAAGACAATGTATATTAGATAAATCTCTGAGAGTCAATTCATGTGCACAAAATTTGAACATCTTTCCCAAAAATCAGTTGGAGGTTATAACTGAAAAACGGTTATATATTATATGTACTAGTTAGATCCCCATAAGTTGATTTATATGCTCCAAGTTAAGACTAAATTGGACCAATAGTTGAAAAATTATGGCCCAAAATGTTTTTGAGATAGAACTCCCCCTAGTCTCAAAATATATGAATGACCTTTCCGAAAATCACTCAAGATCTTCCTCACACTGAGGTTTGTAGGTAAAAAATCTGAAAATGATCCATGAAATAGATTTCAGTTATCGCGTCAAAACGAAGGGCCTGCGGACGTTTCGGTGGTGATAATTATTCAATATTATACCAAACGTTTCGGGTGTATTAATATACTCTCATGAGCGCATTAAAACCTCCTGCTCAAATGGTGTCAATTATGGAAAACATACACTCTCACTGGTTAACATGGTGAATAGTGTATCTGAACTTCATTAGTGATGGCTTTTGATCATCCTTGTGCACATGTTTAACCAGAATTAAAAATGCAAACAGTGATAAACGGCCCTCGCACTTCGATGGTAGTCAGGGCCTGGGCAAACTCCTACTGGTATGATCGCTCGGCCCCATGTTTAATGGTACCACACCGTAAAACTAAATTTTCTAATCCTAATTTTCAATGGAGTCCCACTTCGTGTTGCCAACAAGTGGCGCCATCACTTTAACTGAATATTGTAAGTTTGGCATCTACAGGATGGGCCTATGATCCAAAATGTGAAGATTGTTGCAGATTGGTCAATGAAAATGTATTTATTCTACGGATTACCCCTTTTACAGGTAAGCGAGCAGCCTTCCCTTTCTCTCTGCTTTAGTTAGGTGCATGTGAAAAAGATGTTGCACGTGAATATCTTAGTCCAGAGCTTTGAATGAAGTTGTGAGGGGGTATGGATGGATGGATGGATGGATGGATAGATGGATTCATTTATTCCACGGATTACCCCTTGACTGCTCCTAATGGAGGTGAGCAGAAGCAGCCCCCCCTTCCCTTTGTCTTTGTTCAAGTTCGCTGCACCTGAAACAGCATCTGCAGAGGCATGCCTCCGTCTGGTTGGCAGGGCTTAGAGGTGAAGGTCCAAACTACTAAGGCTAAAGCTCAGACCTTGTTTTTGGGTCTAATCCCGAAAACAAGGGCACAAGAGTCACCACACGAACCGGTTGATCGCAGTGATCTATAGTCTGTCCAGATTAAGTGAAGAAATAAAACCTTTTGAGCGAGTTTAAAAATACATATCGTTTAGTTGTGGAGGAGAAAATTGATGCAATTTTTGAATGGCCGCTTTTGGAGCCGGGGGTTAGACCTCTTGGTGCTCTAAGCCCCCCTCAATCCAAACGATAAGGTGGTATGGTTCCATTCTATGATTATAGGATGCAGGAAAAATGTTCCTCTTCTTTAAATCAAAAAATATGGCAGTGAATGATATAGCAGTGGTTGAATTTTCATGTTAGAGAAGACGAATGTAGCTACGATTTAAAGGTTTAATAGTGTTTCCAGGTGAAAGTATGAGGTAGTAATTAATCAGTGTTTAAATCGTTAATCCCTATTGCCATTTGGAGCTATTGAAAAAGCCTTTTTTTTCATTCAGACCTCTTCATTGTCTTATACCTTCATCCATCATGAGACGTCTGGTGTAGGTTGGCCTACGTACAGTGGAGTTATGATGACCTAAAGTTTTGTGGCGAGTCATCAATGTTCGCCACCCTGCCACACCCACAATTATTTAAACGCGCACATCCTTCACAACAATGAACTCCATCTTTTTTTGGCTCTTCTGATCTAACTTTGAACTGTTTGGATTTATAGCCTAAAATTATAAAACATTATATATGGTGTTACCGCTACATGGCACTATGACAAAAGCCAAATTTTTTCACGTAGGCCTATTCAAGCCAGATTTCAATCCTATCTGTGAAATTTGGGGCAGATTGGACAGCAGATGGCCGAGTTATGGCGATCTCGATTTTTATGGCGAGGTCTTAAGAAGCGCCACCCCGTTCCTTCCAGAACCATTGAAGGGAAACTGAAGCTTTTTATTACTTTCAGTCCTCTGAAGTCGATCAGGTCAAACTCTGGAAGGAGTTTGTTCATTTGAAACACCTGAAAATTATAAAAAAAAAAAAAAAAAGGCCTTAAAATACCCCATTTAATATCAAAATAGCTGCCGCCCTATCAGGTTTGCGCTGTAGCAGCAAAACACTTTTTGGTAGATCAGGATTTCATAAGCATGGTACCGAGTTTCATGTTTCTAGTTGAAAATAAGCCCAGTGGGGAGGGTCTTTTGAAAATGGGGCGCTCTATTGCCATTTTGGCACGTCCTCCACCACGACCCCGAAAATACGCAATTCTTCGCTAGTCCTGATAAGTGTGCAAAAGTGTCATGAATTTTCAGTGATGGGAAAACTGCCAAAAAGGCAATTCTTTCAGCGGAAAAATAATAACGGAGCAGATACAATAGGGTCCTCGCACTGCTAGTGCTCAGGCCCTAATTAACAAACTCAGCTGTTCTTGATTCTCATTTCAGGATTTATTCAAGCCAGACTACATGGAGATACTAAGAGTTTGTTAAGCCCACTTCCGGAAATACACCACTGTAACATGCCCCCACATTTACAGAAAGCATTATTTTGAGCAACAAAAAACTAATTTACACAGTTCATCAAAATAATGATGAAAATATTGATAATCAAACATTTTTTGACTTTCTGTGAGAACAGTAGTGTGGTCATAGTCAGACAGCGATTCATAAGACTGCTATTTGAAAAATTGTCTTCTATTACAAATACTGTATATATTATAGATTAACTCTAACCTCCTCGCTATTTTCTATTATTTTTATTCACTCCACAATCTATACTTTTGGTTTTTAGTTTTTGTGCTCTACAGAAGGACAGTCTCTTTCAGCAAATTACATTGATTCAATTATGAATGGCAGGAATAAACTTAATCTTTTTATGAAAGTGGATTCCCATTATGAGAAATGGCCATCATCAAATCTTGATTGAAGCTAGATTTTCACAAAAGCTTTCTTGGGATGTATGTTACAAATGAGCAAAATATCTTTTTTCCTTTGATGTATAAAAAATATGAAACATCTGCCCCTTCTCCTTCATTCCATCACCACTCTATTGACAAACAGTGGGAATCCAGTTTTATGACACAGCGAAAGGGACCACTGATATCATTTTGCCATTGATTGCCCCCCCCCCTTCCTGACTGTCCTCCTTCTCCCTCTGGACTCATATATAATTTGTGCCATAGGAAATAGATGAGGTCAGTGTAATCCCATCGTCATTGGCATGAAATCAAACAAAATATAATGCAATGTATAAAGCAATTTATTGTCCTCTGGGAATTCATTTCAAGGAAATATAACACAGTAGTTCAAATTGTACACAGCCATGCAAAATCTCTGATGTCTGGGAAGATGCCATGCAGATAGCATCTCTGGTGCTGTCCTGTCTGGTGCATTTTCTGTTCTCATCTAATTGTTCCATTTTCAGCTCACCTTGTATTATCAGAGTTACCAATGAGGACCATTTTAACACAAGAGCATCTTCTGGTCAAAGGTACTCTCATTTCACAGCTGAAATAACAACAGCTTTTATGCATTTGCAAGAGACACCTACGAGCTAAAGGACTTCTCATTAAACTAAGACAGTGGGATTTCAAACTGCACTCTCATCGAGCTATCTGCAAATGTCCAGTACGGTTCGTCCTGAAATCTACATTACATTTGACTGGATTCTAACATCTCTATACGGACAGTGTAATGGAGATCTCAGGGAAAAATGGGAGGCTGAATCAACCTGCTATTTGACAAATATCAGTGTCCAAATGTCATAATATTAAGGGAATCATTATTTCGTTTGGTTGGTGTGTGCATCACATTTCAGGTTGGTTTATGGCATTTTTACATCACTTGACTTAACAGATGACTAACATGGAATACCAATCCCTGTTGAGTCCTTCCAGACTGAAAAAGAGGAAGCCCAGCCAGGAAGTCAAGTTTGCAAGGATGAAAGCAAGCTCAAACACTGCTAAACCGCGTTAAAGGATGGCTGTTGGTCTTCCACGCAGCTTTAGGACTCCTTGAACACCGTCAGGGTCATCCTGCAAACCTACAGACAAATATTAATATTCCTAAGATAGAGAAAAAGAAAAACTTAACGTTGTTGCAGTTCCAACATACAGGTATTCTAAAGGTGACTAAAAATGAAGACATCCTATATAATAGGACATTTTATAGACATGTTTAGATAAGCATTATATATTTAAACACCATCAACCAAAATATTAAGTAGTGTTAAACAGTTCACTTATTAATTCATTATTCATTAATTGATTATCCGTAATCCCAATACCTATTCGAGGTCGTGGTGGCTGGAGTCTATCCCAGCTGACATTGGGCGAGAGGCGGGGTACAAAATGCACAAGTCGTCGGTTCATCACAAGGCTGGCGCAAAGAGACTGACAACCATTCATCCTACGGGCAATTGCTCAAAGTCACCAATTCATCTATATTGCATGATTTTGGATGGTTGGAGGAAAATGGAGTATCCGAGAAAACCTCGCAGACACGGGCAGATCATGCAAACTCCACACAGAAAGGCCAGCAGAGGTGGATTCAAACCAGTACCTTCCTACCCACTGCGCCGCCTGTGACCAACACTACTTCAAATGGTGCATGATGCAAACTTTCCTTTGATGACATGATGAAAGAATTTTACTCAACAACGTCCCCGAATCAGTGGAAGGGATTTGAAGAGGGTTTTTTTTGTTTTTGGTCTGAATGTACACCTTCCTGATATTTTACCTTTACATTCAGAAGAAATGTTATATATTCTTAGCCTATCTTTTAACACCTGGTTAAAAAATTTTTGACTGCAATTAGGTACATACAGTTACCTTTACGTCCAATAATTAGCTCTACAGGGTGCATTAGTGTAGATTGTACCTTGGGGGACAGAAATTAATCCCATTGTACCGCTATGATAGAGTAAGAACAGTCCTGCCTCAGTCGATCCCAGCAGTGTTTAGAACAAACATTTTACCCTGTCCACTCGCCATCCCAAAAGTTCCAGTTTGGTTTTGAAAGACAAAATTGTATCCGACAGCTTGAAAGCAGGTGCCGTTCTCCCCTGAAGTGAAGAATTCAGTTAATTTGGTTGGCAAGTGACGATGACTGATGTCATTGCGTGGATGTGTTCGGTAATGACAGGGGTGGAGAAATGTTTAGCATGGACAGATGGTAACAAATTCAATGTAATTGCAATAGCATTGGCCTCAAATCGTTTACTCATCCTTTTGTTGTTGTTGTTGTTGTCTGTTTTTGTTATCATGTTATGGTCCAGTCGAAAATGCTTTCTGGCCAAGTGTTTGGGTACCACTATTGTACTTGTTTTTGTTTCTTTTTTCTTTCTTCACTGTCAAGTAACGTACATTGTAACTTTTCTTCCCAAATTTGTCCATATCTTTGCGGATGACCTCCAGGAAGAGATCATTCAAATTTTCTGTTTTGAGGCGCAGTGCCCCATATTGATTATCTCAAAGAAAGCAAAATTAAATCACGTTATTTGAAGTTGTATGAGCAGCTCCTTTCATCATACAAAAGTCAGTGACAAACAGTGTCTTCAATGTATCAATTAAATTTAAGTTTATAAAACTGCATGTTAAATGATGTATACTGTAAAGTGTGGGAACTTCACAGGATGCAAATGTTTTTGTCTGAACTTTGAACATACATGCCTTCAGACTTTGAATAAGTCAACATATCTCAGTATGCTGTCCAAGTCTCAGAAGCTTCAGGCATAAGGGATCCTGATTTTCAGAGGGGCCACCCTTTCTAAAAATAAAAGCACTCAATGAGGTACTTCAAGTCGTTTTGGATAAAAGTGTCTACTTAATACCATTTAGTATATTGTATTGCTGCCATTAATGCAGTATGGACCTCACTCTCCCACTGCCCATTGACTTCATCCATTCCCAGTGGGCCATCTATCTGTCCATTGACTGCCATTTAGTGTCACTCGGGCAATAACTCGTTAGCCGAATGACGTTTGGACACTCAGCATCTCGTTATGAAGGCTAGGGGTTAGATGGCCGTTGAATGGACACTTCATTTTCTCCCTTTCTCTTCCTTGTCAGTATATTCACTGCTCTTTTATACATATTCACTCATCATACTCACTGTTTACACAGTCTCTTTCTCTTCATCTCGTACTCTGTGAGTGATAACATCAATGCACAGACTGCATAGATGTAAGCAGGGTTTTTAAAAAGAATTGCATAAGTATAACTTTGGAGAAATCATTCAAATATTCTCATTATGTTTGTTTTTTACAATAGCCTTGCCTGATTTACCAACCACATTTTAGTGTTTAAGAAAAGGAGTCAAAAAACAAACAAACAAAAAATGTCCTGTGACTGGTACGACTAGTGCTTCTTCCTCTGCTAGGGGGTTTCTAAATCATCACACAATGAAAGCTATTTAAAGCGTGTAATCGTGGCAACTTTTTTCCCTCTACAGTCCGCCACAAATACTATTTTTAAAAGTGTTCATAGACCTTCTAACAGAAGGTCAAACTAGTAAGTCATACTACCACAAAAAGGACCAAATAACTTCCCCTTTCCACTTATAATCATATTCCCGAAAAGTCGGGGATATTTTAGAGTAATCATCGCCGTCATTGCCTCCGCAGCCGCAGATCTATTGTGTTAACTCAAAAAACTACCTTATGGATCATTTTCAAATTTAAGGCCCACATAGACCTTAGTGCGAGGACAAACTCTAGTGCTTCTGGCAAAGTTCAGTTGTATATTTCTGACACTGAGGAGAGCTTTATCTGCAAAGTTGTCAGGCCACTACTTCCTAACAGTTGGTCCCATTTAGTCATAGTGCCCACGATTTGACTCAAAGAGATCTATCTTGTATACATTGTGATTAACCCTAATAGTTCATGTTTTACTCACTAGGGGGAGCTTTTTATGAAAATCACAGTTTTTTGGATAACATTTGCTAACCATTGGTTCTGTTTTGTTCAAAGTTGGTGCCAATGGATTGATTTAAAGGATATATCATATTTTAGTCCTGTAGCTTATATTTTACTTCCTAAGAGAGCTTCTTTCTTTTTTCTTTCTTTCTGTTTTCCAGACAAAACTCAAAATATTTCATGGATCAATTTTAAATGTTTTACCTAAATAAACTGTTTTGATTTGGGGAAAGGTCCGTTATATAGTTTTGACAATAGGGGGATTTTTTTCGCAAAGCATTTTTGGGCTACAAATGCACAAGCATAGATCCGATTTTGTCCGACTTTGGCACATATGATTCGACTTGAGGAGATCTATGTGTGTGTGTATGTGATATTTTCCATTGACCGTTTATTCCAAGTGATTTCATTCCCTCGTCACTCATTTTTATATTTTGGACTTTTCTTTTAAAATTTCTTCATAATCAAACATAGATGTGATATCATTTGATACATGAGAGCTCAATAACTTGCATTAGGAAAATCTTCATTCAACTGTTCCTTGAGCAAAATCGCATTTGCGTAGAGAACATAGTTGTATTGTCCTGTTGAATAAGTTATAAATATTATCAACTAAACTATTTTCTTTGAAACAGTACTATCTCATTCAGACAATGCTGGAACACATAAATGAACTGAAAAAAAAATACTGGCAAAATTAATAATATTGCTACACTCCCCAACATTAAATGCAGGGGGTTGCTTGGTGGTAATTTTAAGTGAATAATCTTTTCTTGGAATAGCTCACCTGAGGAACTTAGGCAAGAAACTTCCCTGCTGGCTTTTTAATCATCTCAGAACTCATTTTTACCAGACGCAGAAAAATTAGTCCACACATCTGTTTCTATTATCAGGCTTTCTGTCATTATCAGGCTCACCAGCTGAACCCGAATGCTACTGTGCCACGTAATGAGCACAAACATTTTAGGAGATAATTTTTCTCCCATAGATGTCCGATATGATGTCCCAAAATATTATTCTGACTCTTAGTTATGGGCTTTGATCCAACGAAATGACCAACAGTGGCCAGACCTCTTCATATACCTTGTTTAAAAATCATCATCAATCATCTACACGGAAGAAAAACTCCAGGTTTAAAAATCTCATGCATACAATTTTATATTTTGATGTCATTTCCAGGACCTCAAAACATGAAACGCAGGTGTACAAGACCGGGCTTTCATAAACAGATCAAACAGCTACAAACTTAATATAAGTAGGCCTATTATATATTTGATATTATAGGAAATATGTAGAAACACTTAACATTAGAGAATATCCTATATAATGAATAAGAAATGAGTATAGTTACAAGTCGTATAATGTTAATTTGATAAAATGGTTAATTGAGGGACCAACACCCTCTCTACATTTAAGAGTGGATTAAAAACCTTCCTTTTTGATCACGTTTTGTAGTTATGCTGGACTTACCTAAACTTATCTATGCTGCTATTCGTTTAGTCTTCCAGGGGATTTCTCATTGAACCACTGGGCTTCTGTCTTCTCCTCTCTCTCTCACCGTTTGTTATTTACTTTCTCTTGAAACCCAACCAGTAAAGGCAGAGTCCCGCCCACCTCCAATCAGAATCTGCTTAATGGGTCTGACTGTTAAAAGGCAGCTTTTTTTCCTGGCATTGCCGCCAACTCGTTTCTCCTGTGGATTTTGTTAAACATATGATATGATCTAAAACTGCTTTTTTTGGAAAATACTTTGAGATGACTTATATTGAGATTTGGTGCTGAATTCTGACTTTAAGATGGCTGGCTCTGTCTTCTTTTGGTTATATTGTTTTTTAGAATCACTGATTCTAAGCATGGATTACAATATTAAGATAGACTGTAAGATGAAGAATTTGAAAGGGTAAATATCCAGAAATCTAAGTATTTAGTTATTGATTTAGTACAGATTTGGTTTAAACCTTTAGCGCATCTGTAAACAGTACAGAATAATGTTGAAAATTAAATTGCAAAATTAACAGAGTAGAACATACAACACAATACAGTAATGTATAACATTGATAAAAGGTATGTTCGCATAAAAGTGGAAGAAAAATAAAGCATTGAAAACGGTTAATAATATGGTTAGTGGAGAGCCTCTGAAATAAAATTCTGCATAGGGCTCCAAAAAGTTTTGGGTCGCCTTGGCTGATAGAAATGATTGTAGATTGGGTTAATATCAATACTTTGATAGACAAGAATCATGTCCATGGTTACATTAAGTCCACATTGACTTACTGTAACGAATGAGCAGCCAGCAGCGATCTCTTGTGTTATCGATTAGTGACCCAGCCAGACCCCAGTCTCTGCCCTCTCTGATCTTATTCAATTTTGAATCATGATTAGCAAGTTATTATCTCGTTGGTTGCTAAAAAACTTACTTGCGCGATTAGCAACAAGTAGTTGCTAAAGCGACTAATCTCTAAGAGGGACATCACTCTACTACCTCTCCCTCCTTCCACCCTCTTGTGTCCGTATGATTTCCCCCCGCCAGTTGTATTTCTTTTCTCTTCGCCTTTGCCCTGCATTTAACCTGCTTCGTCTGTCCCGGTCCCCTCTGAGCTCCATGCTAATCATGCACTAGACAGTTTCACAGGCCTCCAATTCTATTTCAAAGGGCAACCATTTCCTCCTTGTCTGTGAGAGGACCTGTCAGCTCTGCCTGCCTACCTACCGCCGAGCGTGAGCAGAGAAGACAGAAGGGGAGGGTGAGACCAGATGGGAGACAGAGAGGGAGAAAGGGAAAGAAGCAGTAGAGGAAGAATAGTAGAAGATTCGAGAGCAGGGCCCTTGAGGAGAAGTAAGTTGTGAGTGGCACTTCACCAGATGAATCGCGTCAGCACAGAGGTGCATTTCTGTGTGTGACTGCTCGCCTGTTAGAAAGACTGCACGTCAGCGCTTTGCCAATCTCATAGTTGGTGAAAAAGAAAAAGTAAAAAGGGAACATTTTCACATTTAGTATAAAAAAGCTTTACTTTGTGATTTGTATTTCAACTTTATCATTCTCCTACCTCTGGTTGTCCTTCGCTTTTTCTCCTCCTCCGTCCCCATCTGTGCTCGCTTTTCCAGCCCGCAGCAGGGAACAGTGAGAGAGGAGAGGAGAGAGCGCTACGGTTTCCTTTTCCTCCCTGTCTTGTTTCGGAGAGTGAATTAAAGTTGCACTCCGTGCCGCCATTGTTAGGGTAATAAGAAAAAGTTATCTACAAAGAGTTTGGGTGGAGTGAGAGGAAACAGCCAGGGGGATGGGAGACGAGTCGTGTGTATGTGTGTGTGTGTGTGTGTGTTTGTGTGCGTGAATGTGTGTAAAGGGTTCGAACTTCATTTTTTCTTGAGCCCTTCTAATGCGTGAAATTGCACCTGCCACCTTCCTGTCTGTGTATGCGGGTCTGTGTAAGTGTAAGTTTGTATGCACAACATCACACACTATAGTTATGTGATGTGTATAGTACATACTTAGCAATAATCCAGTTAAACACACACACCCATTGCCATGCATCCTCCACACTTGTGTGTGCCGTCAAAAGCTATATTTCTGCTAACGCAGTGTGCAACACTATATTCTTATTAACGGTTCCATTTCCTATTAAGAGTAAGTCCTAGATAGGAAGTTAATTAACTCTCTGGCCTTCTCCTTCTCCCGAGGGCTATCTGCATACAGGTAGCACTTCATGTTGCCGTTGAGAGATAGAAGGAGGGGCAACAGCGAAGGGGAGAGAGAGACACATACAAGAAAAGGATGAGGGAAAAGGAGAAGAGGAAAAGATGAAGGGTAAAGGGGGTTGGGGGAGTGGGGGGGGGGGGGGGGGGGGGGTAAATTGGATTTGGATGAAAGATCGCTGAGAGGGTAGTGAAGTGTAGTGATGGTGGCTGGAATATACGAAGGGCTTTTTTTCACTTTTTAAAATTCCTTCATCTCTACTTTTTTTTCGTGTTCAGCAATTCAACACCTTCTGAGAACGCAGCATGGAAAAAGTAATGGAGGGGTAGGAAGGAGGGGGTGTTGGTGAGCTGAGGAGGCTTGTAGGGAAACTTGTTGGGTTTTGATCTCTCACGTCTCTTAAGCGGGCTGACATTTGGATCATTGTGTTTTACAGTAGGGGCTAATAGGCCTGCCAGAGAGCCGGGCTCTGTGTGAGTTTACCAGAGGACTAATGCCTGACATTTCTAATTATTAAGATGTTACAGCTCTGGTAAGAGCTCCATACCACATCCAGGGTGACAATGGCAGTTATCTGCTTTTTGCACCCCATCAGAAGAGAGGGTAGTTGTGAGGTGGAGCATTCTTAATTTGATTGGTGTCTCTTGGTTTGCTTAAAGCCACTACACTGATCTGCTCTGCATAATTAAAACAACCACAGCCATTGCAACAGAGGGGCATTTCTTTCACATAGAAGTTGAGAAAAAAGGGGAAACTTAGATTTCTGAAGGAAAAGAATAAATACATCTGCTAGTCAAGAGATGGCTCAATATTTCTGTCTGATATACATCTGAGACATTTTCTTGTTTTCATTTGGTGGCTGTTTCTGTCATCTCTATCAATTTTTCAGCATTTTCCCATTAATTTTCTGTAATTGCTTGTCCTGTTCAAAGTTACAGAGGGGTGGGCGTTTCAGCATAATTGTCTTTCCATGGCACAAATAAATGAGGTCACACTGTCAGTGGTGGCATGATCGCACTTGATGGTTAAGCCAACAACACACACATATTGACAATAACGTTCTGGGGATCAAACCACTTACCCTCTGACAACCACTCCACCTCAGAAGAATCATTTCACATTATCATTATCATCAACAATATCATTGTTATTTTTTATTAACACTTGATGTGTTTCTAATTCATCTTTTTTATTGCGTGACAATTTTTCATGTCTCTTTTTCCTCCAGTAGTTTTGGTCCGCTTTAGTCTAAAATTGGTGTCTATGAATGGACACGAGGAGATCTATCGCACATATCTGTATTTCTTACTCTAATAGTTCAGATTTTTTTCTCACAAAGGGGAGGCTTTTTATGGAAAATGCTGTTTTTGGAAAAAACTAATTTAATTGAGGAGTTCAATCATGGAAATTGTTTCTACAACCCAGTGTATCTGGGGCTTCTCGTGGACGACAGCATAGATATGGCTTTTCTTCGTTTGAAACTAGGGGCTTTGCAAATAAGAAGGCAATGACTGCAAACTAACTTCCTGTAGTTTTCCTGCTTGAAAATAATTGAAAAAGATGATGTTCTCCATAGATTAATTAGGGTTTATGGTGTATAGTTATATTGTGTTGCATTCCAAAGGCAGAATTATATTCCATCTATGAAAATAAAAATGTATTTGTTTCTTTCTACATGCTTCCTTGCATCCTTAATGTTGACTTCGGTCCTATCAACAAGATGAAAGTGAGAGTCTAAAGTCTGGAAGACAATGAAAATGGGAAGGTTAAAAGCAACGGTGGCTCAGTTGGTAGAGCGGTTGTCAACTAATCTGTAAGAAAGTGGTTCGTACTCCGGCCACTGCGGTCGACATTTTGAAGTGTCCTTGAGCAAAATATTGAACCTACAGTTGCTCCCAATGTTGTTCCATTGGTGCGTGAATGATAGAGTGAATGGTTGCTGCTCCTGATGAGCAGGTGGCACCTTGTATGGCAGCCTCTACCAACCCTTTATGAATGTTTTTGTGAATGATGACTCATGTTGTAAAAGTGCTTTGAGTGGTCGAGTACCGTCCATTTAACATTTACCATGCGCCCACTCATAAAAAGTAGCAAAAGGCGGAGGCAAGGATGAACTATGCACAGTCATATGAGTACACGAATGAAGTAGAGCTTTTTGTTGTTTTTAACCTTTTAACTATTATTTTTATACCTTATTCATGTTTGCAGACATATTTGTTCCTTGATTGAACCATATAATTGTAGTGATCAATTTCTGCAAAATCTGTTTTCTCTCAAAAACATGCAGAATGTACATCGGGTATGGAACCAAAGACGCTGTCTATATATGCAGCCCACACGTCTTTAGTGCTGGGCGTGAATGCTGCTGTCGAGGTGAAGTCTAATTATTATGGTACCCTGCCCTTGATGGCTTCCCTTCTCTTATCCTCTGTTCCCCTCCTTCATCTGTGTGTGTGTGCGCGTGTGTGTGTGTGTGTGTGTGTCTGTGTGTGTGTGTGTGTGTGTGTGTGTGTGTGTGTGTGTGTGTGTGTGTGTGTGTGTGTGTGCGTGTGTTTGTGTGTGTGTGCGTGTGTCTGTGTGTGTGTGTGTGTTTGTGGGAGTGTATATGCATATTTCACTATATTTGGAAGGTGAATATCATACTTTTTATAAAACTATATTTGTTTAATATTTAGTCAAAGTTTAGTTTAGATAATTTGTTTTTTGACTTGGTAAATCGAATGCTGGTTCTTCAGAGTCAAAGTAAATAAATTTATTGAATCAGCAATCAAATGAGAAAAATAAATACACCAATCATTTGAGTTAATTATTTGAAAAGTCGAGTAAATACAAAAGATTACATATTGTATAATATTAGTATGTACATTTTACTCTAATACTTTAGTTAGTCTATAAAGGTTAGCTCAGTGTTGAAAAAGCACCTGATTTGCAAATGAGAGCAAGTTAATAAAATAATTATATATATATATATATATCTATATATATATATATATATATATATATATATATATATATATATATAGATATATATATCTATATATATATCTATACCTGTGTGATTTAGTTATTACAAACTGCTGATTAATAGCGTAGAAGAATAGAGTAATGTTGATGTCTACATGTTTATTACTCCGAAAATTAAAAAATTAATCCGAAAAATGGTTCAGTCAAAATTTTTCAGAATGTGCATGTGCACATATGCACATGTGAATGGGCACATGGGAAATCAGAGCCTTCAACATTTGAAGTTGATGAAGAGTTTGTGACAGCCAATTAGCTCACACTAAATTGATCCAACCATCTGTGTTAGTGTGTGAGTGTGTGTGAGTGTGTGTGAGTGCGTGTATGTGTGTTTCCCAGTCAATGCTCATGTTTTATTGGCAAAGTCATTGCTCATTTCATTGACTTATTGATCTTCACAAAAAGACTTGAAACAGGCAAATGTGTTATTTATGACAAAGTGAAATCTATAAATGATTAATGGATATGCGTATACACTATTTTAATCTACACTCGGAAGAGGAGAAAACCTTATCTAGCTTATTGAGCAAACAGAAAAGTGAAGGGGAAAATAATGAATTTCAATACAAGCTTCTTCCAATTCAGATTATTGTTACTGGTTCATTGAAAAAGGAGTGTGGTCTGATTTTGCAAATGGCTTTAGATGCCACAGGGCAACACCATACAGTTAATTTGTTTCCTTGTGGCATAAAAAGCTGTATTTATTAATTAACTCATTTATTTATTTTACTAAACAGGACCGATAGAGATGTTTTTCAATTCAGGTCCCTGTCTTATTATGATAGCTTTAATAGGTCTCAGTGACAGGCTCGACATGTACGTCATTTTGAAATAACAAGGAGGAAATTTTCTTAGAAACCAGTAGGATTGTCAGTTTGGATTCAGCAACGGGTTACACATACATAATAGTCAAAAGCAAGGCAATCAGGGGCTATGGGTTTTTTTTCCGTTTTTTTTAAATAATGGAAGATTTTCAGTGCCTAAATATTTAGAGTTAGAGGTACATAGACTTTTTGATTACGTTTACATTTAATAAATTACAATTAATTGTTGAAAATTGGGACAAGAAATACACTTTAATTTCAAAACAAATTTGTTTAGAGACATCTTGTGGAAGCCTTTTTTGAAACATGACATGAATCCAGAACCTTCTTCCTCTGGAGACACTGGGCTGCCCATGGTGGCAGACTCAGTGATATAATTATATTCTATAAATCTACCAATGTAGCCATTTAATAACATTATTCACATTACCATTAACAGTTTGATTATATTATTTATTTTGCCAAAATGGAAAATTGGAGATTTTGCCAAAGAGTTATATGTAGCTATAAATTTAATATTTACGCTGGGGTTACTTCATTTGCAAAGAGTTAACAAATTCTGAAATTTTCGCTACTCATGCTAATGAATTAATGTTGGTATTTGGCTTTACGGTGTATTTTCTTCAGCAGGCCCAATGATGTGAAAGGGATCCAGAGAGTTAGCAGATTCAGTGGAGTAAAAATTACACCAATTTAAAAAAAAAATGAATACAATGATGTTGATGTGAATTATTTTTTCTGTTCTCCCAATGATCACCTAACTGTTTGAATGTTTCTGTCATCTCTATCAGATAGTGAGAAGCATATTTAACCCTCTGAGCTTCATATGGCAGCACTTCCAAGATCAATTATGAATTACTGAAAGAATATTAAACACAAAGACGCCTCTTTTGTACCACAGTTATATAGACATCGAACTACAATCTGAAGTCCATCATAACAAGCTTGCCCTCTAAAATGGACAAATAGCATTGGTGGCTATGCTACGCCAGATGTTCCATTCTACAGTAAAAGCAACTGAGAAAAGTTTATCACTGCTGCATAAAGACTTGCATATTTATTGTTTTCAATTAAATTTAATTTTCTAAAGAGAGTTTTTCATTATTAGATAGTTTAATGTTTTACTCAGAGCATAGCAAACTTTATAACCAGAAAGAAAATTTTAAAGTGTGATGGGGCCCAGTGTATTTATTTTCTCTAAATCATCCAGGTACATGTGGTAATCTTCCAAGCTCAGGCCACTGTGAAACATCATAGAGATTCCTGTTGAAGTGGGACATTACTTCTGGACCTTAAGTTGCAGCTTAATCCAAGGGGGAAAGGTTAGGGAAGGGAAGATTTGACAACACTTAAATCTCAGGGGGGCAGGGGAATGTCGTGTTAGTAGCCCGAGAAAACACAATTTAAAGAATCTTGTAAACTGGACATAAAATGTAGTCATATATTCCGTGACTTACTCTCAGAAAGGGCTTAAACTTTACAATTGTTTGTTTTTTTATTAGGGCTGCCAGGCTATTGAGAAAATAGTATAATAAAGTGCAAACTTTGTATTTAATTAATTTAAAGTATTCACATATTATAATACTTATATGCCATATATTCAGAACTTTTATTTCAGACACAGTTCTGGCCATGAAAAAGGCACTTTATTGAGCCTTATTCCTGAGCGCAGAGTGGGACTATCTGCACAGACAGATATTTTTGCAAGGACATTAATTGTATTTTTTAAGAGAAAATATTCTTGGGCAAATAATAATGTAGGCTGTACAAAAATGTGTTCTGTGCTCCAAAAATGTCATTCCACAATAGCTATTACCAACATACATGAACAATAACAGTGTATCTCAATTAGAGGCTGTGTGATGGAAACAATATCATCTTATTCTTAAATATTAAATGGATAAGAAGCCATTGCTACTGGCTTGGAAATTGGAATTCACCACGTGGGCCATTTGTGGTAAGCAAATCTGCGTCGCGTTATGGAAACACTTGCAGGCTCACCAAACGCTGGGACCAATGTGTGTGCGTGTGTTTTCAAAATTCAAATAGACACAACAATGAAAATGTAGTGGAAAATGTGGTTTCATTCATTACTACTTTCTTGGTGAGATGTTTTTTTGATTTACTTTTATTTAAAGTAACATTCCAAAGTAGATTGATTTTTCCTACCACCTTTTTCCATGTACCTACGCATTAATATCACACTTGCTGCAAAGTCAATTTCTATTTCACCTTTTTGGTTTATTTCCCCACAACTATTTTTTACTCACAAACATACACTAACACACACACACACATACACACGCACACACGTCCCTGTCAACGTTTGATCAAACGCTGCCACTCGGATGCTGATACTTTCAACTGAAAATGCTTCTGTAAATAAAAATAAAATGAAACAAGGGATGAATTAAATATGAGAATGATAATGAATAAATAAAGGTGTGACAATATTAATAAGGATGAGTCAGAGGTGTCACACAAATAGAAACATACGCTGCCATCGCCTACGCAGACAGCACTGATGAAAGGCTAAGGTGTGTGGTTTTCATATTGGGTTCATTCTATGCATACTGACATGTTGCAAATTTCAGAAAAGCATAAGAAAAATATATAGCAGGTCAACAGGATCAAAAATATGTTCAACCCAATTACCAGTGTCTAAAAACAAAGTGATGACTCTAATTGAGAATTTTGCGGGAATAGAAATAAAGATGAAATCTTTGAAATATATTAAGTAGAATCATATAGTACACACAGTTTTATAACTTTGACAAAGATAGAGTGTATTCATATTTCTGTCTTGGTTCACATTCGATCTACAAATCTTATTAATACACTCTGAGTGATAAATTGAGAACAAAATGACGTGAGAACAAACCAAAATCATGAACCCATTAAAGGTTGGATTCTTAATTAAACCCAAAATCGGAAATCAAAGGCTGATCCAAGGTGTGTTAATTTCATCACATAACTTTTGGGCCTCCACGTGCCGGTATAGACTGCTGTCAATGTCTGGGAATGTTGCTGATGAAATCAAGCATGATGTTTGTGAGGATCTCCCACTAGACCTTAATAAAGCCACGTTGAGCTCCAGGACAGTCGGTGGGGCTACTAGGTGGCGTTTGATCCCCCACCACATACCGTCCTGGAGGTTCTAAATTGGATACAAGCCTGGGAATCATCAGGCCCAGTAAATGGAATCAATGCCTTCATCTTCCAGAAGTTTCCTAAGCTCTCAGACCACATGAGGCCGGGCCTTATGTGGGGCCAGGGTCCACTGCACCACAGTATGATCTGACAATGGGTCTGAGGATCTCATACTGGTGCCTAATGGCAGTCAGAGTACCGTAAGCTAGCAGGTGGAGGTCTGTGAAACCCTCCATCATTGACTCACCCCTGTCACAGGAGCTCAGTAAGAACCTGCTCTCATTTGGGAAGATAACTGGGATGAATGGGAAACCCACTTCTGGAGTACTCTGGCGAACGTCAATCAAGCTGGAGGGAGCTGGGCGGTGAGCTCAGGTCTCACTAGAGGACATTAAGCCGTCAATGGCACCTCATGGAGTCTGTTTCTGACAGCTAAGTCATTTTGTAGGGATCTGGTGATCAGTGTTAGTCTTGTCCCTCAAACAAAGGAAAACATACCAGTCCTGCCGCTGGGTTTTTCTTCTTTTGTTCTTCTACCGCACTGACCAGCTCATCTCCTGGTATCTCCTCCACGCTGCCAAGACTGTGCTGGAAAACGATAAAGTAGTTAACGTTCTTGAGATGGCACATATGGCTGCAGGTACCACCTCACACTACCAGTAGAGACAATGACACTAGCATAAAGCAAAAAGTAGAGAAAAAAACGTCAGGAAGAATGAGGAGGGAGAAATGGTCTGTGGTAACTTCCTACAGAACCATTCCCTTTTTGGGTGTTGTCTTCCTTCAATATATGGGACAAACTGATACCGATGTTCTACCAGTCAGTCATGTGGTGTGCTGTAAAGGCAGCATCAGGAAGAGGGACGCGTCACAGCTGGACAAGCTTGTAGGGAGACCAGCTCTGTGGTTTGCACAGAGCTGGTCTCCATTAAGCCAGTGGAAGAGAGAGTGGCTCTCGACAAACATCTATCATGGACAATACCCAACACCCCCTACAAAGCACCTTCATGGAGCAGAGGACCACCTTCAATGACAGACTGCTGTCTCTGTCTTGCTCCACAGGCAGACTGAGGAAGTATTTTGTCCCCCAGGACCATTGAAAATAGACTGCATGAAGCATATGATGGCATTCTATACACTCTCTTCTTCCAGAAAGGTTATTAAACACTGTTCTTTGTATTTTTCATATTACAGCTACCCTAAACTGCATGAAACAACAGAAACAGGCTACACAGCTTAAACAGCTTAACAGCTAAAAGGAGGATATTGAAAGAATGGCAGAATATATACATATACACTCTATCTATCCATCTATATATTTATCTACATATCTATCTATCTCTCTGTGGTGTGGAATAATCCCCTATTAAAAAAAATCCCTCTAATAGTGAATGCAGCACTAGTCTTGGCTCCTCCCCCTGCTACTCCTCCAATCAGGAAGAGGCTAATTAAGCCACAGTTTCCTGTGTCCTTACTCTTGCCATGTGATTTGATAAGAGGAAGGTAAGATGCGAGGTTGCCATCACTTACACCCTGTATTATCCAAGAAGGGTAATTAATTGTCTGATCTGCCCTCTTAGAGCACCTGTCAGCAAGGGAACTATGACCTGAGGTTGTGGTCACATAACGTTGATTAGGGTGTCACCAGCCTGTCTTCCCTGATTAGAACTGCTGTTGCTTTACCTAGCGTCACTGTTTGCAGTGCGGTTAGTTGCAAATGATTATTTCTAATGTCAAGAGACCAACAATAAGTTTGTTAGATTTGTTAAGTTGAGCTCCAGTCTATAGGGGAGGTTAGTCACACTGGGTAAGGTCCCCTCACTGTTTGCTGTGTTCAGGCACTGGGACGCACTTGTGGTTCATCAAAATTAGTGAGTGTTTAGGTTGGTGTGTTTTCACGTGGTGAGTATATTGTAGCACACCCATTTGTAGTTTGCCACCCCTTCGATTAGTCTCAGCCATTTAGGTTTCTTTTCACTTCCCCCTGAATAGTTTTATAATTTTAGCTTATACTTGTTTAGGTGATGCTAGATTTTATATTTGACATATCTATTAGAATAATAATAATAATAATAATACATTTAATTTATAATGCACTTTACATTTGGATCAAATATATATATATATATACTATAATTCGAATGCTTTGTTTTTTAATTGTAATCCACATTCTCATCCCTATTTCCTGGTGGTGAAATTCCCAGGTGGTGTTGTTGGTTAATTCGTACGAAATCCAAAAATAAACCCTAACCTTTGCTTCGCCACATCTCTATATATCAATCTATCACCAAACAGGAAAGAAATGTTTGCTGTTATGTTTAAGATTAAAAACACAATCACACTTCACAGGTTAGAAATATGTCAATACATATTTAAGCCCAAAAGTGAATTTAATGAAAATGATTCTCACAGACATCTAAATGCAACAAAAGTCCTCATAAGCCACCGTGGGCATTCCAGGAGACGCTCATCGCTGCTGCGGTGCAACAGAGTGGTGATGATTGGCCACGGTCGTTATCATTCTTGTCAGGACAGGTGTGAGTGCTCTCAGTTAAACTAGCTCTTGATTGGTTCAAACCGCCGGGAGGCCAACAAATCCCTAGTCAGAGCGTTAGCGCATGAAACAGATAGGTAGGATACAGCAAGCAGGAGGTGGGGGGAGAATCTGGGAAGGGTAGAAAAAGAGTGGAAGGAAATTGGAAACGAGAAGGATACTTAGATATTCAGAGTTAGAGTAATTAGAACTGCTCCGATGGTATAAGCGCACACGAGCATGACTGCACAAATACAAATACACACATTTGAAAATGCTAAATTCATAGGCTCATACGCACACAGAGACATACACACATTCCAGTGCTGCTGCTCCACACAGATGGGCCAGAGTGTGTGCGTGTGGGTTTGGGCAGATGGTGCTGTTAACACCCTATAGCACATTTCCTGCCAGACAAACACATGTTCAGAAAGGACGATCTCTAAGCCCCCTTTTTTCCCCCCAGTCTCTAAAAAAGATCGAATGGAGGGGAAACAATCTAAACAATCAAATTGTGGATTAATAAATTCCAACCCTGAAAAATATTTTCTTTTAGATAAATATTAAACTCTGCCTAACCCTTCTTTTGGAAGCAGAAAAAAAGGTCTGCGGGTAACTTTTGAATGATGTTGACAAGGACTGATCAGATCATAGCTATACCCGAAGGTTCTGTTGGGAGTGTGAGGTTTGGTTAACCTTCCAAAGGGGATTAACACCTTCCGTTTCATTGAATTTTGATCTCTTCTATTATATTTTTCTGATTCTGAGCCACAGTATTAACCCTCTGTTTGAAATTTTAATGAAGTTTGAATGAATTTATTCCGAACATTAAAAAAAAGAAAGAAGAAACAAAACAAATGAGAAATCAAACATTACAAGAGTAATATAGTCTTCCATACTTCCAAGTGTTTTTACAAACAATTATAAATATGTTTACAAATAATATAATATGCAAACAACTATCCCAACTACTAGAAAAAATTATGGGAATACTTAAATCTGAGGCCAGATCTCGATGAAAGAAACATTCAAGATGAAAATTGTTATTGATTTACATTGCGTAACTTTTTTGGAACAAAATATTAATATAATAAACCTTGAAGGGCTGGATTCCAAATTACACTAAAAATCAAAGTGAAAAACTGAAATCAAAGACTGATCCAACTCCAGTGAATTTCATCACAACAACTTATAATGTGACCCAGGAATGTGTTTGAGCCCATCTGGGCATGCTCCTGACGTGATGGAGGATTGTGTCCTAAGGGACCTCCTCCAAGACCTGGATCAGGACTCCTGGACAGTCTGTAGTCAGTGGTCTGGTAGAGGGATACGTAATGTGTCAGAGGTTTTCAGGGGGATTCAGGTTCGGGGTCCATGAGGACCAGTCAATGGCAACAATACCTTCATCCTCCAGGAAGTACCTTCACACTCTGACCTGACATGAGGCTGGGCATTGTCCTGGACCAGGAGGAACACAGTGTCCACTGGACCAGTGTGAGGTCTGATAGTGGGTCCGAGTTTCTTCCTGGTACTCCTGGTACCGATACTATGACCTGACAGCAGTTAGAGTATCGTTTGCTAACCTGTGGAGGTCTGTGAGACTATCCAAGTATCTGTCTCCCCAGACCATCACAGACCCACCACCAAACCTGTCCTGCTGGGTGATGATGCAGCATTATTATGTTCTCCACAGCGTCTCCGGTCTCCGTCACGCCTGCCACGTGACCTCCGTTTTAACCTGCTGTCATCTGTGAAGATAACAGGGCACCAATGGAGCACCTGCCAAATCTGCAGTTCTCTGGTGAACACCAATTGAGCTCCACGGTGCTGGGCTGTGAGGACCAGTCCCAGTAGAGGACATCGGGCCCTCATGCCATACTCATGCAGTCTGTAGCTGACAATTTTGTAGCCTTCTTGTGGGGCTCCGCCTTTTCTTCCTCACACTGAGGAGCGAAACCAGTCTGGCTTGGTTGTTGTCCTTCTACGGACCTGTCCATCTCTCCTTGTGTAATGTCCCATCTCCTGGCATCTCCTACATGACCTTGAGACTGTGTTGGGAGACACAGCCAACCGTCTTGCAACTGCAGGCAGGGGTAAGCCTTCCTGGAGGAGGTGGACTACCTGTGCAGCGTCAGTGGGCTGCAAGTAGTGACAAAGACACCAGCAGAACACAAAACTAGAGAAGAGTCAGTCAGGACAGATAAGTAGAGTGAAATGGATTGTGGCCAACACCTGTAGAAACATTCCCTTTTTGGGGGTTGTTTTGCTTATGCCTCTCGAGTGCACCTGTTTTCACTTTCATTTGCACAAAAACAGGTGAAACTGATTCACAGTCTCTTGTGCTTCTTAAATTGACAGATTGATATCCCTGAAGTTTAACTAGCTTGGTATCATACTGGAATGAATAAGTGTTCCCTTAATGTTTTCAACAGTGTATTTACATCAAAAATATAATTCACAGAGCTAACAAAAGTTAATTGACTTTCCAAATATCCACCCAGTATAACAAATAAAAATAAGCAACCCTGAACAACACCCTCTTCCTAGTCCGACCTTCCAAAACGTTTTTTTCCTATGCATTTATCCTGGTGCTTTGCTTCAGCCCATCACCTAACTCTTCCATAAATCCAGCCCACTGACTGACAGACAGATTGTTTTTGGTTGTATCAACACAGTATTTATTTTTTAATTATATTTTCTACTTAAAAATTAAAATCGCCCTCCCTGTCACAAAACATTTGTTGAATATTGTCCAGAAAATAATTTGTATAGTTTTAAATTTGATCGGATCCACAAACACACTGGCGTTACTCGTGCGTCAAAAAAAGAAGAAAAACAAACTGCATCCAATTCTCCATCAAACTCCATCAGGGCCACACACACACACACGCGCACACACACATTCATGCATGGAGGAGCAGATACATCAATAAATACAACACAAAAACACTTCTCTCTGAGGGCAGATGAAAATCAAATTTAGTTTTAGCCATCAGAGACTTTCTCGCATGGATGTAACTTGTTAATGCCTTTTTTTTTTCTATTTCTTTTCCTATTCCTTATTTTTCCCTCTGTATATCCATCTGAAGCTTTCAGTGTATTTTCCGGGCTGAGCCACAGAAATAAAAAGAATAAACTATTTTCACTTTGATGTGTGCATGTGTCAGTGTGTACCATCTATGCTTTGTGTTAGTGCTTACATGTGAGGTGGTTATGCAAGTGCCAGTACCTGATCTGATACTTTTATCTATCTATATTGTTTTTGATGTGACAATTTTGGGGATCTGAACCATAGACTTGTCAGCATTGTTTCTAAATATAATGGAACAACATGCACCCTGATTGTGGGGCTGAATGTGCTAAGAAAATACAGGCACATGTGAAAACATCAGGAATGGTGTCACAAAACAATATATCCATGAATAATGTTCCAGTTACTCATCATTATCCACAGGCCTTGCTTTGAGGGGTTTCATGTATGAACTCCCTATTTCTATGGGACCAGATCCACACAAATTTATAACTTCTTTGTTCTAGAGAAGATTTAGCCATATTCAACAGACACCAAACAGTTTTCAGTTTGAGGTCAATAGAGGACAACTTTGGGGATAAAGCAAACACCAGAATCTTGGAGATATGAGTGTAAGTAAGTGAATCACTGTAGCTGGCAAGTTAGATTCTAATTGTACTTAGCCATAAGCAAGAGTTATGGATGTTGCAAGTGCTAATATTTCATATTTCAACAACTATTCTAAAGTGTGTATGTCTCTGTGTGTTTTTATTTCTGTCTATTCTGAGAGGCAGCTGTGACAGCATGGCCAGGATCTAAGACCAACAAAGAAATGTCTGAGAGGGATTTGGGGTAAATAACACATTCATGACCAGGTTTTAAGTATTGATCTCACTTTATAGCATTCTTTTCCTTCAAAAAAGACTAAACTATTTATGCTATTTCATTGAATGAAAAAACAACAACAACAATGATGATTGTTACTATTTTTAAGCCTTCAAAGTCTGTTTTCTGCCATCGGCCAATTCAAGGAAAAACTTACCTCTACATGACATTTAATTATATATCATGTAATTACATCTCCTTTTTGGTTTAACTGTATGTTGTATGTTCTCTACTGGGATCAAACCTCTCTACTGGCATTCATCGATATTAACTTGTTCTCCGTGTTTATACATATAACATAAAAATGTAGGTTATTATAAACATAAAAGCACAAACAAACTTTTTTATCATAAACTGCAATATATATTATGTGCAATGGATGTGCGAATATTTTATATGGGCAATAGGGGTAGGAATTGCAATGGATCTCGTGTTGTGGTACGGCGGGTTCTGTTTGGCTCATGTTCGATTTCTTCTGCCACAATTGTGGTGGCATTAATGTGCGCATAATGTGAGTCGAAGACAATGTCCCAATGGGGACAATAAAGTATGTCGTATCATAAACTGTAAATCTATTTTACATTAAAGTTGCAGATCACATGATTCAAAAACTGATTAATGCTGTTACTCAGCCACTTCCTAGAAAAACTGTATTATATGGAATCTCAAAGTAGTCAGTGTAAACATTGTGTTAATTATCACCTGAAATTACTGCAACTCCAGTCACTGCTATTCTGTCCTGGTGGAAATTATTGAAAAAGGTTGACAGAGCAGATTAGAACTATATGCTCCATGTGATTACATGGTAGCAAGATCTTAACTGAAAGTAAGACCTTTCAGTGACACACATTTGTATATCAAAAATCACCAAAGATAAACTTGACATTTGGCATTGTACAATATATGCAGCTGCTAATGAATCCAGTGACTCCTTGACATAATATATTTTGTTGTGAAATATCACAACTGATCTAATTCGATTTGAATTCAAGGAATGCGGGCTGGATTTTTCCATTGAAGTCCGTAATTCCCCACCTGGATCCCATTCAACCTGTCTTATCTGAAGTTCACAGTCTGTGCAATATTAGTGAAATTTTGGTAGTTTTTTCTTCTTGTTGTCAATTTGGCCTTTTATGCTTCAACTCAGTGTCGGGTGATTCACTATTCAAAGTATTATGCAAAGTCCGGGAAATAAGGAATCGTCATCGCCACACTGTCGCCTGCAAATCCTTTGTTTTGACGCGATGTGGATGAGAAAGAACTGGATTGATCCTGGGAGAGGTCAATTTCATATTTCCACCACAAGGGGGAACTTTATCTCCAAAGGTTTTCAGGCCATAATTTTTCAACCGTTGTTCTGATTGCGTCCAAATTTGATGCATGTGAATCAACTGTATCATATTTTACTCTAATAGGTCTTACGTTACTTATAATGGGTAGCATTTCTGCGCCAAACATTGTTTTTTGACTATACTTCCACATTTGGTCTGATTTAGTCCAGTTTAACCTCATATGTACATCCTCCTTCACTGTAGAAATAATGCTCATTAAGTGGGCTTTTTAATTTTTTTAATAGTCTTTTGACAATTACGACCATCATTATTAAGTCCAATAATGTCTAAATTTAGCTCATATGAATTAACACATTGAAATCTGTCTTCTGAGCTCATAAAAAAAATAGTTTGCTGCATTTATCTTCATTATTGAGTCACTACGGAATCTTATCTTACAGCATATTGTTGACTTTATATAGAAATAGTTAAGTTGAGACATTATGGACTGTTTGAGATTATTAAGGAGTCACATTAAGTTCACCAGTGGTTGTTGCAGTTGACTCCCAGTCAGCAGAGACTCAACAGAGGCTCAGGACCTGCCTCAATGTCTCAATGTCAGAAACGTGGATCAGGGTCCATTGACCTGAGCTAAAAAATGTATTTTATATGTAGATCATTTTTTTGATTTAACAAAGCATTTCAAAATGAAGATATTATCTTTCTATAAAATGAAAATGAAGACTAATTCCCACTGCTTATGGTCACAGCAGAAATACCTGAGACAAGCCATACAAACTGCTCCTTGGAATTATATTAATGTTGTCTTTTATACAAACATAAAAAGTTATGTAAGAATTACTAGTGCAAACATACTCGGTATCAGGGCAAAAATTTAAAAAACATTACGGTTTCTTTTCCTGCCGATGTTTCAAATAGACTTTTTTTTAGGAGAGAACGCTTCAAAGATCTACCATGAGAACATTTTCATAAAATGGAAAATTAAAAAGGGATTAGGTTTTTTTGTAATTTCCTTTGAAGCTGGCAGTTTGTAGCCATGAGCCTTTAGGTTGACACCAACTTAGCTGTTTGAAAATACTGGAATTATTATAGATAACCTTGTGGGATAGGCATGTTGGTTCAATTATAGGTGGCAGTGTAATTATAGATATGCTGATGTGTGAATTTGAGGCAAACTGAGTTGGCAAATGTCAATCATATTCATTAAAATTTCCAGCTTTGATTCAGCTGGGCTATCTGCTTGTCTGATTGTCCATTTATCTACTCATTCCTTTGTCTCTAGTTTCCATCTAAATTAGCGGAGAAAGTTTCTCTGTGGGCAGTATTGAAAAAACAAAACACATAACTCATCATGTTTCCTGTAGCGTTTGAACTATTATCACCTTTTCTACATGTCACATTGTTATCTTTTGAATCAGAATACATTATTTATTGATGCATAACAGTGTATTAATATGTTTGCACTTATTTTGCTTGGGTAAAGATGTAATTAGAGTGTGTAACTCACTGTTAAACATAAAACTGTTATCATAACCTGATAATGCTTAGTAAACTACCTGTTTCAACAGACTTGAATCTTTATGCTAAACACTTTCGCCGAATGAGCACCATACTAACTGTACACTCAAAAAACTGGTGGGATAGATGTAACCCTGCTGGAGTTGTTTCGTGAACTAAATGATTGACGCATTTGGTTAAAGTGTGTTTTTTTCTATGTGGGTTTGACCCAGCTTGTTGTCATGGGTTTTACCATAAACTGGGTTTGTTGAGTTAAAACACACAAAAAGGGGACAAAAAATTCAACCCAAATTCTGAGGGAATGGAATGAACACAGAGGGATTTTAAAAGAAAATGAGCTTAGAGTTTTAGGTTGGTCTCTATTTTAAAACTAGCCACCTTGTGCGGCTGTAGCGCAGCAGGAAGAGAGGTTGTCCGCTAATCCGAAGTTTAGTAGTTGAATCCCAGGTGTCAAAGCCCAGGTCATCCACATGTTGAAGAGTCCTTGAGCAAGTTAATGAGCCCCAAGTAGTTCCCAATGGCTGTTCCATCAGGGTATAAATGATGGCATGAATGGAAATCAGTTTTTATGAGCACGTGGCACTTTGCATGGTAGCCACTGTGACCACCTCATGGATGTTAGTGTGAAGGAGTGAATGCTGAGCCGACCTGTCAACAGCTTTGAGTAATCGAGCAGACTAGAAAGGTGATCTATGAGTAAAGATACCCATGGATCAAACCTACCCAACAGCAATCACCCTACATGTAGTTATTGAAATGACCCAGCATTTTAAGTGTGCAAGGAGAAGTATTGATTTATTCATCTGACATTTGGTAAGACAGAGATGAAGTAAATTTCCTGAATATTCATCTTTTAATTGGTTTCCCTGCACACAATGTGAACATTGGTGTCTTTGTGTTCAAGAATATAAGAATACATTCAAAGTAGCATTATGCAGGTGTTTTGCCATGTATGAACTTCCTCATGCATATGTAAGTTGTGTGTGTGTATTGGTGTCTGTAGCTGAGACTTGGGCTTGGAGAGGGAGATCATGCTGCGAGTGTCCACCACAGCAGAGGTGTTTCATTATCATTGGTTAGCACACGCAGCGGGTGAGTTGGAGATTGAGAGAGACCATCAGATGATGACATAAAAAAAACATATCAGGATGACACCAGTGTTGAGTTTATTTGAATTTTTATATCTGGCCCACCTCCTCATTTTATTCCAGGAGTTTGGTTGGAGATAATAAACAGAGAGATATATATTGTATTTTTCATACTTTACTGAAATTATGCATATTTAATCCAAAAAAAATGTTTTTTGAGAGTCTCTTACAAACCATATTTTCAATTATGTCCTTATTAGCTCATGTGAATCTATGATATATATAGAGATAGATAGATAGATAGATAGATAGATAGATAGATAGATAAGTATAGTTGATATTCTTATTTTTTTGTGTTTCTAATCCATAACTTCCCTACCTTAAGTCCAACTGTGTTAAAATTGAGCTCATATGAATTGTCATTAGGAAATCTGTCTCATTTTATTAGTGAGCTCAGAATAAATATTATCAATGGGAACTTATCTTAGAGCCTGTTGCTGACTTCATAGAAATAGTTTGGGTGAGTCAATGTGGACTGTTGGTACTTCTGTTTGTGCAGAGTTTGCCTGTCAAACAAATACATTGAATACAAACAGGAGATCAGACTTTGTTGAGTTATGATGCCCTCTCTACCCTGCTTTCCCCTCTCCATGTCTCCCGCACAGCGGTGACCACTGGTGGTGTGTGGATGGGTACTAAAATACCGATACTACCGATCCCATCGTTTCTCTTCCAGAATCAATTCAGTCGTAAATGATCGATACTTACACTCCGTAATTTGTGGAAAAAGTGTATTTTTATTATCAACAGGGACACGGTACAAAGTATGGAACTACTTCTTTGGCCACGATTGTCACAATTTTCAACAATCAGATTTTTATTTGTTAAGTTGGGCGTGTTTCTTTCCGCATTTCGTATACCGAAAGTTTTCATATCCAAAATATTGCAGATCAAGCGGTTATTTTCAACAAATGAAATTAAAACTAAAACCTATCAGAAATAGCAGCGAACGCCGTGTGTTTCCAGTGGAAGAGGATCTTCTAATGGAACTGAAAGGCAGCTGTGTCCCATAGGACCATGTCATTCATTCAATCATTATCTATCAAGCTTATCTATGTGTTGGCTCTATGATAAACAGGCGACTCGTCCAAGTTGTATCCTGTGTCACACGTCTATTTTTAAAGAACGACTAGGATGGATTTTTCTTCAAATCTGGAACAGCTTTGGGGAACTTTAATGGATGTTGATGTATCTTAAATAGCTGTGAATTTTTTCTGCTTCAGACGGTTGCTGCTGTTGTGATGTGAATGAGGTCCAGACATTAATGACAGTTATTATATAAAGCTCGTATTATTATTATTATTATTATTATTATTATTACTATTATGGGATATATGCAATATATGTTTTATAATGCAGTGGAATATCATTCTGTGTAATAGTGCTACAACCTTGAAGGCTCTGTTGAGCCTCGCTTTAACCACTTTATCCCACCAGATAAATATTGTCTCTTTGAATATGAGGTGGGCGGTCAGACAACAGCCTTTCTCCTAGTGTCACAGTGAACTTTCTTAAAGGCAGCTTAATTGCGGTAGTATAGCACTGAAGGCCACTGATCTAATGTCACTATAGATCATTAGAAATAGACTTAGACATACATTAATGATTTCAAAATGGGAAATCCACTTGTTGCAGCAGTTTGAAATACACATGTACAAACACACAACGAATAGCCTACTTCAATTCCAATTTCTTAACACTTCAAGCTTTTGTAAGTGTTGCAAAGTAAGTATCGGCGATACTAGACTGTCTTACTTGGCATCGGATCGGGAAGAAAATCAGTGGTACAGCACATCACTAGTGGGCACACAGTGATCGGCAGTAGTAAAAATGTTAAAACACATTTAATTATTTGTTTGTTTCTTTTTCTTTTAGTTGTGATTGTTTTTCCAATACATAGAATGGTAGGTTAGATAGTAATTAGTTTAACTTGATAATAATTTGCCGTCGGGGAGCTGTTTGCAGAGTCTGAGAGAGCCTGTTCTCTCTGCAGCTTAATCCAACTTGTCACTGTTTCCAATTGTTCCTTCCCCCCCTAATTTTGTAATGTGAATAGTTTTAGTATGAAGCAGCAAAGTCAGGAACTGTTTTGTTTTTTTTTTGTTTATTTCTCCAGCAACTTATTTCAACTCCTACCTCTAAACCTCCTACAGTGAAATAAAGCAGATATTTGAAAGTACAAACAGAGACACAAGAGACAATCTTAACTTCAAAACACGGAGATTCAGTGAGGAACTTCAAAAAAAAAAAAGTCCTGAGAACACACAGGCGTTTAAATACATCACTGAGAAACTGCAACGGGGAGGGAGGGAGAGGGAGAGGGGTATAAAACGATATAAAACCATCCTTGTTTAAAAGTTTCCAAGTCCCCCATGAGTTTATAAAAGCGGAACTCAACCCAGAGTCTGGAGCGGAAGTTGCACAGCCACACTGACCTGGCTTCCTGACCTTCTTTACCTTCTCCTCTCTTCTTCCTGCTAAAGCATATGGCTAGTTTAGCCTCACCAGATAATAAGTTCAGCAGTGACCACTTTGTTTTGTTAGTTTTGTTGTAACCTGCACCAAAAATGAAATTGCTTTCAGCAAACCTTTCTCCAAACAGGCTAAAAACACGATTTAAAACAGAGAAGAACTCTGAGAGTCTCTTGCACTCGTTAAAAACATGGAACAACGTCACATGTAGGTCACAGATAAGACACTTATTTGCAACAGCAGGGTTAATGACTGAAATAAAAGCATTGGATGGGATAGCACCATGTAGGATCCTCCAATGGAGGTCCGCTGTCCGTTTCTTAATGGGGGGTTTGTATAAAACCCTCCACTGTGGGACCGGCTCAGAGCTTCCTCCCAGTCTGCTCATTCACATGCTATGTGGTCTGCTGCTCAGTCCAGTACTGTTCAAGACCTTCACACAGTTCATGTAT
This sequence comes from Lophius americanus, assembly GCA_037951165.1. Lineage (NCBI taxonomy): Eukaryota > Metazoa > Chordata > Actinopteri > Lophiiformes > Lophiidae > Lophius > Lophius americanus. The sequence continues at coordinate 3,890,213 of JBBDHG010000032.1, read as the reverse complement.
AAGGTTCTCCTGTCTGCTTTGTGCAGACTCAGTGTCTGAGGATTGCGTGTCGTCAGAAGAGGTCCACAGGACTCTTCAAACACAGGGTCCAGGTAGATGTCAGGGAAGGGGTCTCCTTGGTGGGGTTCTGTAGCTCCTCGACCGAACCTCAGTATGAGCCTTCTCTGTGTGCAAGTCAGTTTACCCCTCCAGAGCTCCAGAACTCCCTGAGCCATCCGTACGGATCGAACGCCCAGTAGAGAGCCCCTGCACCAGAACCGGTCAGTGCCGGACCTTCTTCATCAACCAACTGTTTTAGGCACAGAGTCTTTGTCCGGCACAGCGCCTCCATCAGACCGGGTGTGGTATTACTGCAGACGTCCAGCCTCACTCCCTGGATCATCGGTTCTTTTAGCAACTAGCGCAGTGATTTACAGTTTTTCTCTCTTTTTACACTGAAATAGTGCACAGGATTTTTAAAAATCCTGATAAAACAGAGGCAACCCATTTAACTATAACCATTTAGATTCAGTTAAAAACAGAGCAGCTTCAGACCCCAGGTTACATACACATCTGAGAATACAGCTGGCTACTTCTCTCTACACTAGGTCCGACGCCGCCTCTGCACAAACTGCAGTCTGAAGGTGGCTGTTCTGCTTGCCAGGTGGATGAAGCCCTGTCCTCCCTCCTCTTTGGATAAAAACAACCCACCCTGTGGAACCCAGTGTAGACCATCCCAGAAGAAATTTACCAGTCTAGTTTGGATCTGGGCAGGTAAGCTTGAGGGGGGGTCCAAACAAGTCAGACGATACCAGAGAAGGGAGGCTACCAGGTTGATGACCGGTTCTGGGGAAGAACTGGGAGACCGTCACTCCATTCACCAACCGCCAAGGACTCACTGTTCCTTCAGTTCACCCTCGCCGCTGATAAGGTATTGAAACGGTTTGTGATGTTGGTTAAAAGGTCCACATCATTGAAAAAACAATGACATATACTGCGTAAGCAGATTAAACAATGTCCTCATTAAAACAAGGTTCTAGGGAGAGTGCATAGAGCATAGAGCATACCAGACAGAGCACAGCTCTGCCGGATGCCTCTATGCACTCTGGAAGGAGCACACAGACCGCCATTAACCTTCAGCACACTCTCAATGCTGCTGTACAGCACTCTGATCTTAGCCATGAAACCTGCGCTGAACCCAAACCTCTCCATGACCTTCCAGAGGAAGTCGTGTTCAACGCGATCAAATGCCTTTTCCTGATCCAGAGAAATCAGACCAGTGTATATCCCTAATGAGCTGGAGACCTCCAAAACATCTCAAATTTAAAAAATGTTATCTACCATAGACCTGCCGGGCACACAGTAGGTCTTTTCCTTATGGATGACCTGCTCCATAGCTTCCCTCAGCCTGTTGGTCAAGGCTTTGGACAGAATATTGTAGTCCGTGCGGAGGAGAGATACAGTGTGCCAGTTCCTGATGTCCTGCAGGTTACCCTTCTTGGGTAGGAGGGTGATGACGGCCCGGCGGCAAGATGTTGGCAGAGAACCAAGAACCAGACTTTCATTATACACATCGAGGAGGCTTGCTTTGCAGGGCAGCGAGAAGTCCCTGCAGCTGTGGAGGTCCTTCCAGCTGAGAGTTGGTATCTACAGGGACTTGAGGCAGATCACTGCAGAACCCTTCAAAAAGTGAATCATCTTCCTCATACCCATTGTAGTACAGAGAAGGAGTAGAACTTAACAGCTTGCCTTCTTATTCTGTCTGACTACGATTTGCTCCACCTATAGAGAGACTGGAGTGAATGCTCTGGATAACAGGAGACCCACTCTTCCACTGAGGGTGGTGTTGTGACTCAGAATCACGTCTCCCTCCCATTCTCTCCTCCAGTCTCCCTCGTTGTTTATATCACTGTGTGTCTCCTGAAGAAAGAGCACATCAATGTGTTTCATTCTGGCCTTTTCATGGACTGTTGTCCTTTTATTTACCTCCGTTAATATTCAGACTTCCCACTCCAGAAATGTCCATCATTAGTGAGGTGTTTAAAAGCAGAGAGATACCAACCAATAAATAAGCGAAGGTGCACAGTGATGTCTTTTTTAAGCATTACAGAACATTTGTTCTTTACTTCAAGAACAAGCTTCTTCTGCCTGAAGATCTCCTGCTCAGTGAGACCAGACTCTTCCTTGTGTCTCATGTGGAATCTGGCAGTGGTGTAAAAAACCTCCAGGTCTGGAAAATGTTCCTCCGCCTTAACACCCTTCATGTTTTTGGTTTCCTGGAGGAACGATTGCAGCATTTTTGCTGAGTAACTCTTTCTATCTCGGCTGCAGCCAAGTTTGGGCAGGGACACCTCACTGCTGTCAGACATACACTGTTCCTCGTTCTCACTGCTGTCTGCCTGCAGTTACTCTGATGGTTTGCCTGGTTAAGCACATTTTTAATTATGGCGTTTGCGTGGAGTAGGTCTGATTTTTTGAACTACTAGTTCATCAACCACCATCTCAGAATCAACCAGTGCATCACCTTTTTCAGCATCAGCAGGACCAGGTCACAATGTTACAACAATTTTCAACGTTTATACTATTAACCACATCTGGGCTTGACTGAGCTACGTGTTCCTCCACCCTGGAACACTCAGCATCAGCGGGCCGCTCCGAGGACCTGGACAGCTCAGAAGCAGCACGCTGCTCCGCGGCGGGACTATCGGTAGCAGACCACTCTAAGCAACCGGATCGCCCGGAAACAGCAAGCCACTCGCGTGGCATCCGAGCAGCTCCAAGGAACCGGATCACCCGTAAAAACCGTACCACTGTTGGCCGTTTCGCCCCGGTTGTTCAAGATCATGAACAGTTGTCTCCGGTGAGACACTACGTGCCTCAACAGCGGAGACTTACAACCTGACGGGATTTTTTTCACGGTTGAGATCACTTTTCCGTGTCTCAACGGTTCCTTACACAGAAACTCGTCGGTGATGAATGGCGGGATATTGGACAAAGTGATCTTCGTTGCCGACAGCGTTAACGGCAGTACCGGCAAAATCATGTCCTTGACGGTAACACTGGCCTCAATGATGCTGTTGACCTTCTCCACCTGATCTAGGAAGAGGACGACCGCGCTGTTCATTCTGGCCGCCGACCTCACGCTGCGGTGGCTGACCACCTTCCCAACAGTCATCCCAACATCCTCCACGCTTCACGGAAAACCGGCACCGACTTTGATGCCGTGTCTCCGTGTCAGCCTGGAGAAATCATCGTTCCCCATGGCGTCAAAGAGGACGCCGACCAGCTAAGACGCTGGAAACCCACACAAACCCCCCTCCCCACCAGATAACCCACAAAAACTACAGAAACAACCGTCTATGTGACAAACAATCTACACAACACTACATTCAACTAACAAACTTTATTTAACACTTGTACGAAGCAGTTTTTAATTCACACTCAATCCGTGACCTCAGTCCGCACCACGCTCACTCCCAGCACACACACACACACACAGACACAGAGACCTCTCTCAATCAATCAATCGATTGATTAATTTTGTGTCAATACTACCATGCCTTCAACATCCTCCTTTAAGCTGTTCATCTGGTTTAAGTGTGTGAGCGAGAAAGACAGTAAATGTGAGCAGGATAAAGGAAAATGTTGCCGGTGAAGTTGTCAGTTTAGCAGTAAAATACGGGATAGACAATGTCAATGCATTAAGGCTAAAGCTCAAGTGTTGTTTCTCAATCGCCGGAGAAGTAAACGGTGAGTGAAGCGTAAACGTGTAGTATCCGCAGTGGAAAAAAGCACCAGAACCAACAGTGCATAACTTGTCTTTACAGCTAAAAAGATGAATTGCTCTCCTGGTACAGGTCAAAATATTTTTTTTTAAAATACATCAATTGCTTTAGCTCAGCCTGGAATAGTGAAAAATAAATAAGTAAAAATAGTGTCAGACACAACTCATTTTCATCACATGGTCTCAGCGTTAACCATCCAGCACGGACTACAACGCTGGAACTATACTTTCCAATCTACATTCATGACTCATGCTGTTAGGTAAAGATATTGATCAAATGGGTTAGGATATATTCTTTGTTGCCTTTTAGACACACCACTGCTATTAATGTTACAGGCCATTTTCATCATCAGTTTATTCTATCAATGTACGGTATAGTGAATACTATTTCTGGAGTGGTCCCAGACGCTGCTTCTGAAGACACTCAGAGTCAAATAAACCTTGAAAAAGTAAAAATGACTGATAGAAAAGAAGGAAGAATGTTCTCTACATGACCTTGGTGTATAAGAAAGTAGTACAACCAACTGATTGTGGAACCACCAGGCACCACCTACTGACTCCGAAGCGGCAACAGCTCATATTTCTAACCTGTATTTCTCCATGATCCTTATCTTTTCTTCACATTGAAGGTATAAATATGCTCTCTGTGCACAAGGCCTATCAGCGCTCCCTGCATAGACTTTTGTTATGCAGTATGTGAATAAAAATGAATAACAAGAAATCCTTTATTTATCACATACAGCCATACATAGTAGAACATAGTGAAATAATTTCTCTGCATTTAACCCATCACTGAGGGAGCAGTAGAATAAAGACTCTCAGACCAAGATCTTGTCGTTGATAGTGTGATTTTATTGATTACTCTGACCATGACCAAACTCAAAGATACCAGTAATGAGATGCGTAAATTAAGGGGACGTGAAATGTATGTTTGAAATTTCCTTGAATTTTGTACAGTGTGCTTTCACTAGATGTGAATGTGAGCAAAAATACATCACTTTTGGTGAAAACCACCAAATGAATATAAAAACAATGACTCTTAGTAAACATTAGATATTTAAACCTTTGAAGCACTTATGAAATTTAATTGAATGTTGTCCAGTGGTTTTTTGTTTTGTTTGACAAACAGAAAACCAGGGTTACCCAATATAAATATAGTATAAATATATATCACGCTACCTTTGTCAGGGGCATAAAAAGTACGTTTTCAAACAGTTTGGCGGGAGTTGAAAAAAATAAAAAAAAGCTGGCTTTCAGATCAAATCCAAAGTGTCCACGTATTACTGTGTCGAGTGTGTTTATATGGTAGATTTGACTTTGCCTCTATGACAACGTCTTTGGCAGCACAATACATAATGACAGGGAATTGAATGATACAATACATATAGAGAGGAAACAGCTTTAATTAATACCAACAGAAACAGCAGATGGAACATCCTAGAATGTGTATATGTGCGTGTCTGAGTGTCTGTGTGTGTATGTTCGTACGTGTGTGTGCGTGTGTTTTATTTGTGTCGCTGTACACCCATCTGTTGAATGGCAGTATCCATGGAAACCCAAAAACACAGAGGAACCACTATACAATATCCTGTTGTTCTGCAAACACAGAATCCTGTGCTTGTGTGTGCATGTTTACCCAACAGTGCACTCTATATTTGTGTAATTTGTGCATTTGTACACACCGTGCAACTTCGCTGCCAAATTCATTAAATCTGTATTACTCAGCCCGATTAGAAAATGCGTCCTCGATGCTGTGGAGAGATGACAAGATTAGCGGAGCGCCACCAAATACTAGTAATACAGACAGAAATGAGGCTAAAGGATGAAAAGCTAAGGACAATAATCAGCTCAAGGTCAGTCAATCAGGCCTGTAAGCAGCAGTCTTGTGAGGAAATTTTCATGAACATCTCATATCACATTCTGGAAAATATATGAAATGAACTTTACAGGCTGAACATTTTTCCCTCTAAGCAAGGTTTGACAACACTTAATTTGCATTATCAACCATAATCAGCAATATATTAACATAATATTTGACAGAAGGGATTGTGCAGCCCACTATCTCTACAAATCACATCCATTTTGGACCACTTTGCAGCTCTGAATTATATGTGCCGTGCCAGCTTTCAGTGAGAGCACCAGAAAAAGTGGCCCTTACAATATAGAGATAGAAAGTAACAACCTGGAGGTGAAGGAGTTAGAGGTTCATGAAAAATGTCTAAATGAACAAGTTCACAGACCTGAATTTAATATTTGCCTTTATTTAATAATCTTTCCATACTCACTTTAATCCATATTCTTAGCCATGTTCGCTTGTGTGCCATATGTTTTTCAGTGAGTTTAGATACCCTTCTCTTTTAATCATTTTATCTTTCTGCACAGTCTCAGGTTCCACTACAATAAATGTAAGTGGGTGCTTTGTAGAATCTTCAAATATTGATGTTCTTATTAGCTGATGGGTTGTGTTTGCGCAGGTCATGCAACTGAGAGTAGGGATGAACGTGAAATTGAGATTGTCCTCACTTTTTGAAAAGTGATCACCGGTAATGTAAAGCAAAACAAGCAACGAGATCCTGTGCTGGCATTGTGTCATCCCTCCTGTAATGACTGTTGATGCATTAATTAGATTTCATTCGTGGTTTTTTTCGGATAAAATAAGATTTGCACCATGTCATACTGCATAAAATAAAATGGAGTCTTTGTTATCAGATTGAGAATTTGTATTACATGTCATTTAGTGGAAAAAATAAAAGATGCATGAAGGAAAACAGCAATAGAAAAAGGACAGGTATTGTGAAAACTAAGGAGCGTATAGCCGGGAAAAATGTCTTAGTTGGAAAAATATACAGCAGAGATCAAAAAAGAAAGAGAAACACATGAATCAAATAAGAATACACGGCAAAAAAAAATTGAAAATCAAAGCAAGAGATATAAGGAGAAGATTGGTGGGGAGAAAAGAGGGAGAAAAGCTGAGGCAGAGGGAGAGAGGGAAACAAGAGACTCCAGATGGACGGTTTACGTTGCCGGGGCTGGTTGCCGAGGAAGTCATTAAGCAGTCATTTCATCTGCGTCTGCTTGGCTAGCAAGGAATCTAATTGCATCTGAGGAGTGGAGAGGAGAAATGCCAAAGTACATTTAGATCAAAGATAGAAGACACCCGAGAGCCTGGAGTCACCAGACCCCCCTCCCCGTCTCATTCACTCACACTTTGGCTTGCTTTCATGCTTTCCTCCCTTCTATCTGTCTTTCTCCCCCCTCCTTCTCCTCGCACTCTCTCCCTAATATTTCTCACTTTTAATCCCCCCCGTTTTCAAACGTTCCTAACCATTATTTATTTATCATTGATTCCCTCCCTCCTCTCTGGCTCTCGTGGAGAGTGTGTAGGTGGTACATTGTGGGGATTTCTTTTCCTGGCTCATTCTCCTCAATGGCTTTAAAAACTGTCACACATCACACTCATTATGGCAACAAGCTATTCTTTTGTCCACGCACTCAAAACAGCAAAGAAGCCGTCGTCCTCACAACCACTCTCTCTCTCCCTTCATTCATTTTTTTTTTTTTACTTTGTCTTTTCCTCCGCTTCTTTACATCTTCTTATTTAGTGGCCTTTATGCTGTTAATATTAGCCAAAGAAGAAAAACCAAACGTGTGTGTGTGTGTGTGTGTGTGTGTGTGTGTGTGTGTGTGTGTGTGTGTGTGTGTGTGTGTGTGTGTGTGAGAGAGAGAGAGAGGATATCTAGATTTATGGTATCAATAATGAGTTTACAAAAAGATAAAGGGTTTATGAATGGTTTACAACTGTTTTATTAAGTAAGCTTGGAAACCTTAAATATCCATAACTGTTCTTTCGGCTTTTACCTTTAAGGGTCGCCACCGTTGATCACGTGATCTGTCTCGTGATCTGTTCTCTGCATCTTCCTCTGTTTCAACAACCAACTGTATGTCCTATTTCACCACATCCAGAAACTTCAATTTGATCTACCCCTTATTTCCTGCCTGGTAACTCCCTCTCTAGCATCTTTCTACCAATATATCCATTATTCCGCATTTTCACGTGTCCAAACCATCTCATTCCGGCTCGCTTCTTCGGCTCTTTTTCACACTCCACATTACTCAGAACAGTTCACCAAGTTCTGAAACTGCGCCTTCTTATAATTGAGTCTAATGACTTAATAGCCGTAACTAATGACATCAATGAAGGTTACAGTGAACCTTTATTAATAGTTTGTTAATGATTTATAAGGTGTTTACAACCTAATTAATGACCTAATTATGAACCATAGAGACAGCATTTTGTTCATGTAAGAACGCTTGAAACAGGGGAATCCCCCATTAGGTAAAAGATAAAAATATTTAGATTTTTCAAAGCAAACTAATTAAGTTGCAATTGAATGTTAATGTTATTCAAACAATAGGTTTAATGGACCTTGCTTATTAATCTTTTTTTTGTGATTTTTTGAAAGCAAAATCCTATTCAAATTTTGTGTGGGTACATCTGTCACTACATCCATGAAAGTTGGGGATATTTTGGAATCTTTATCACCGCCTCCACATCCGCCGCCACCGCAGAGCCTTTGTGTGTAAGTCAACTAAAAAAACTTGACTTACACACTTTTTAATTACCAGATCTTTTTCTTGTAATTACGAGAAAAGGAGGATACGTTTGTTTGTTAGCAAAATCCCTGTAATGTTTGTCAAGAATATGTATCTGTCTGTCCTTTCACCGGGCCGTCGTGTTTGGCCACATTAGGATGTTTCAATATTGTTTTCCACTTTGCCTGAGCTTGCTCCACTTATTATGTTGGGAAAACTGCGTTTTGGAGCTTGTTAACTATATTTCGACAAATTTATTCTTCCTGAGCGACGGAGAAGTTTATTTTTTATTTGATTTTTCTTTTAATTTGGCGAATGCAATGCGCTTCTGTATATTCCAATTAGAACTGGTTTAAAAGCCTAATCAGAAAGAAAATGCTCCGTGTAAACACTGCAATGGAAAATTCTATGGGAATGTCATTCAATTGCACAGCGGTAGAATTAGCCTCTCGGAATAACTGATCAGATAGACAACATTAGCTTTGAAGGTGGAAAGGAGTACTTTCTAGACAGCAGCAGTGAGTTTGTTTTGTATCCAAACTCTCAAGGAATTCAGTGTGGAAGGAAGAAATACTGAATTCTATAAAAACATCAGAGAGAAACTGACAGCAGGAGCTGTGATGGACCGAAGAGGTAAACAAATTTAAATGTGATACTAAAACTCAAAGGTGCCGATTATAAGGATTAATCCCAGAGCAACCAACGTCGATCAGAATCACCTACTTAACCTTTCATCAAATTAAGTGATTGAAGAGCAGGAAGACCTCTGTTAATGTTGCTGACAAACGGTGGATATGGGCTCTCATGATGAAGTGCATGATGAGGAGATTCTGCTTTTAACGTTACCTAAAAAGATGTTGATGCTAATGTAACATTTCTAATGAATTTACCACACAACACGGCCTGGCTTATAACTCAGCGTTTGCTCACATACTACTGATGTAACGTTAGTCAGCGTAAAACTACTCTGAGGTAGCTGATAATGCTTTCTTGTCATTTCCTTTTCTCTCCGTCCTCCTTCGTGCCTCCACTTGGAGTAAACCTGACTTATCATCAAGGTGTTGCTTCAGTAAAAGCATCAGAATAACATCAAAAACTGCACTGAACACACGATAGAGGCCCATCTCCTGATGAAACGCGTTATGTTTTGGTGGTTGCTTTTACATTTGCCACATATTCCGATTTATTGGGCCGATTCATTCAGCACAAGATCCTATTGGATGTGTGATCTTCAATAGGAACGAAGAAATATGTCCTTGTAAACGCAACTGGCAGAGAAGCTGCTCTTTAGACAGAACAGAGGTGATAATGAACCTCTGTTCTGTCTAAAGAGCAGCAGTGTCTGCAGTCTCTTTGTGCCTGCAGACACTGACTGATTTTTTTTTTCTTCATGTTTTTTTCATGTGTCCACAAATCGAGAAAACCTGAAAATGCTGAATGAGGCGAAATCTTCTGCTTCAACGTCACAGAGTTTAAGCGACAACTTGTTAACAAACGTATCGCAACATGTTATTCACTGTGATTACAGGCAGAATACAGGTAGAGAGCATAGCTGGAAGGAGAGCTGATTCTGATTAAGAAGGGGAGACGGTTGAAAGGGGAAAAATGAGGTGGGTGAAAACCAAAATGCATCCACCGGTGTGCATATGAGACGAAAAATGACGAGACTAGGAGAGAGAGAGGAGAAAAACACATGTGATAACAAAACCCTTCCACCTGTGAAATAATAAAGGCTATGCTGGCTTATCATTTTCCTTCTCCTTTTTACACTCCTCTTCATCTCCTTTGTTCCCATCTTCCTATGGAGTGTTACCCGGGAGGAATAGGAGCAGCGCTTTAATGTGGCTCCTATCAGTTAGCACTATGATGTCTTTGTCCTTTTTAGCTTATTCTATCTCCCTGTCCCACTTTGTCACACCGAATATTAACTTCTGAAAAAAAAAGTTCATCCAACTTATTGGAAAGTAAAGAGGGAAGAATTGTGGACTAAAACTTGAATCTGGTATGAAAGAGCAGTTTTCAAAAAGTAGTTCTTTGGGGGGATGGAAACACAAGCTCAATCGTGGAAAAATAAGTGTTAAATGTTTATGTTGTGATAGTGTAAATCATTCGGGGATAAAGAACATTTATTGACTTTTTAGGCGTTGGACCCTAACACTCCTTGATTTAGTCCGCATTAAATTTTGCATCTACACACAAATAACAAACAACAGCATTTTGGTTCAGCTGTTCAACAATGTGTGGATATGTAAAATATAACTTGTGTGGCATTATAAGTATAATATTATCAATCCTTTGATTGTGTAAATCTACTGGTTTGTCTTCACAAAACATTTGATGTAACTTTTTTTTATTGTGACTAAAAGAGCCAGGCATGTAAGTTTGCAATCTTAGCCAAAGTGAAGAAGAACAATATGTATCTGTCGCTTTGATTAGAATTTAAATTCAATGTTTGTTTACTTGTTCAATGCAAATTTCAGAAAAATCATGTCATGTTGCTGGAATCCTAATCACACAAAAAAAGATTAGAAACCACAACTGAAAGCACAACCTTGTAGCAAAATACTGTAAAAGACTCAACTAAAGCCATGAGGAGACGTGACGCGGTGACACCTGTAGCCCAGGAGGTCGAGTTGGCTTCTCCAAACCCTATGGTAGTAGGCTCAATCCTTGATCATGACCACGAAATAAAAGATTTTTCATGGACGATTCGTATTCAATGCACATTTGGGATGGGACAAATGCAGAAAACTAATCCCCCACATTTGAGTTGAGTATAATGAATGTGATAATAAAGAATAAACATGACAACGGCAAAAAAATCCATATGGAAAAACCTCCTATGGAAAAAGTAGAATAAAGTGTTTTGCTGATTTCACAGTCATTGCAAAACCAGTCAGTTATCTTCCAATACCTTCCATTCAAATGCATTATTGTTAACTGTGTAACACTACTTCAATCTGTAAATGTTTTCATCAGGTAACTTTATATATTTTTTAGAGTGTCAGCGGATACACTGGAAAAAGTTGTTTTTTATAATTCTACTTTATTTTATTATGCAAACTGGTCAAACACAATCCTTTTACATATATACACATATTTTTGAATTATGCAACTCAACTTGCAAAATGATATTATCAATTTTTGGGGGGACCAGTTGACATAATAAAATTAACTAGATTCAACAAATCCCTTTTTTTAGTCCCATGAAGTTATCATTTGTTTGTTTTCATGTCCTTATCACAGACAGGCTTCATTTTTTTACCAACATTAGGGGTAGGAAAAAATGGTATCTTCTTTCTCAAGTCATGGAAAATAAACTGGAAATGGAAATTGAAATATTTATTTGTACATTCTAATATTTCAGGAAGAAATATCATCTTAACTGGAGAACAGGACACTGTGGTATTGCTAACAGATTAATAGACACTGTTTAACTTTTGCAACCACAGCTGTAGAAAATGTTTTTTTAGGAAATTCTTTGTATATGGCTTTATGACGAAAGGTTGATGATGCAATGCTCCTTTTACTAAATATACCACAGATCTTTTGGAAGGTACAACTTCCAGGGAGTAGTAGTTAAATTTTTCCATATCTGGACATTATTGCCATCTTTTTTGTGACACGCTGCATATTTGAATCCGGATCCCTGCATACCATCAAAGACAGAAACAGAGGGAAGGAAGTATGATTGTTACAGTAATCCCTTGGTACCCTTAATGGGTGAAAGTGAATGAGAGTGGAGGATTAAGGGCCTGTGAAGGCCAATATATTCCGTAATTAGCCAGTTAACAGCCTCGGTGATGGCAGGATTACTATGATCTTAGCTGAAAACTTCACAGAGCCTTACACATGACTGACAGATTGCACAGTGCTGGAGAAGAGGGAGTCGGTAGAACGCAAGGGCGAAAAAAAAAAGAAATGGGGGGAAAGAGAGGGGCAATGAAGTGAGAAATTGGAAGAAAGAATACATTTTTCTCAATAGCTTGAACTTGTCATGTAACCAGAATATTTGAAATCTCAGCAACTAAGACTAAAATCTCACTAAGACTAAAATAAACAGTTTATTATTTGATTAAAAAGAATTGTGCGATGGGAAAAATATACTAAGTAAGTGAATGAAGGCCCTGTAGTGGTTTGTGTGAATTATAGCTAATCAATCAGGATGTGAAGATATGGTGAAGCAGTCTTATTATAACATTGCAGAGCTGAACCACAATCACATTACACGTTATAAACTTAACTTCTATCCTTCTGAGTATGAAATTATGGAAATGCATGATGCAGTGTCAGGAAAACAGCAATATTTTAATGAAAAAAGATTTTATGAAGAGCATAGAGAGGAGTAATGCCTTATTTTGTTTCAGCAAAACGCAACCACTGACTTCTAATATGGCAAGAAGATAGCGTCCCATTTGCGTCATACCTGTGCGTGCAATGTCAATCCCTATACCAAATTGTTATGGAAGAGAATGGAATTGTTCTGATCCCACCTTTCCATCCTACTACATTCAAACTGACAATAAAGATATGAGTATGTTCTTGCTTTGCACTTAATGTTTCTTTATCTTTTTTTGTATTGTCTATTCAGCAATTGTCCTCTTATCTAAGACAAATCTCTCCTTTCGGAGAAAATAAAGAAACCCTGACCATGATTCTAGATGGTGTGTGTTTCCTACCTTTCACTGTGCAAGTCAACGGTTGTGAAAGACAGCGAGCTATGATTGGTCAGGATTAATGTAAAGGTGTGACTCTGAAAGGCGACAGACCCGTGGCACCATGACACCGTGGGTGACTCTAGGAACAGATATGCATGTGATATCGATGCTTAACACCACACCTCACATCTTGTTTCCTGTTAACAATCAATGCTTTGTTTATTTGTCTACCCTCCTCCTTATATGTACCTATTATCTATCTTATATTCATCAGATAATATCACGTTTCCAGGATTAACATGATTGCATCATTCAGGATTTACATGAAATTCAAAAACAAGGTTCAATTAAGTAGACATGAAGGGATACGATCGGGTTTTCCGATTAGTTTGTTTTGCGTCCACCCTCGATCGAAACTGAAATAACTCCTATATTTCACATTGTTTGCACGCGACAGATACTCTTTGGATTCATTTAATTAAATCACAACCCATTTTCAGATGATTAAATGGGATTATTTCAGCACCAAGTACTCCTGTTGGGTCCACTTAATATATTTGGGTTAGTTAAACTCCATCTGGTGTATTATTTATACTGCAACATTAGTTGGTCCAAGCTTAGTAAATAAGGTTGGACCTATTCTGAGTACCTAAGTTGAGATAACCCTAATTGATATCTAAGTCACACCTTTTTAATAAATTATATTGATCTAACAAGTATGTTAAGTCCAACATAATTGCTTAATACTCTGGAAATCACTTAATCATGATAAATGTATTTCACATTCATTCCAATAGTTATTGCTGGACTGTATTTTGGGAAGAGTCTGATATTTGTTGCATGTGTTTGGTGCAACATTAGAAACAACTGTCAGTCTAAGGCTTTCAGGTAAAACACCTTCTGGATGTGTGGACTTAATTCTATTACATGTTTCAATTAACAGCTCTATGATAGTGTCCACTAAAACTGAAACCCATCTCAGTGTGTATTACATGGTGTAAAGGACAACCGAATTATGATTAGTCTGCATCCACTGTGAAGTAGGCCACTTCTAAGTGCCATTCTGCCACAAAGTCTGTCACCCCCATCCTCGATCATTTCAAGATTACAATGCTTTATAAATGGGATATTAAATTGAATTTGCCATAGATCCAGTGAGTCCACTTGTTCCTGCTGCTGAGGTCCAAATAGTTTGATGCCTACAAATATGAAATTGTGCTTTTTATCAGGACGAATCCCTTCTATTCACATTTCTTTTGAGCAATGTTAACAGTTTTTTCACAAACTTCATTTATTCATTCATCGTTCCTCCGCTCAACATCTGCAAAACAATAAACAAGAAAAGGATATGGATGGAGGAAGATGCCGCCAACAGGGCCAATTAACTTAACCATTGGGTTTTATGCTGCCATCTTTAAAAATAATTTAAAAAACTGACTCCCAATCATCCTGTTAAACTAAAAGCACCAGCTGAGAGCAGTACAATAGAGAAGAAGAACAGAAGCAGACCAGCAGGAGACATGTGGTAAACCAGTAACAGGGTGCATTGTCTAAACATTTAAGGTGGTAAATATCCAGACAATATGGTTGGAAAAACAAAGACCATTGCATTTATCTATTATTTAAGCAAGACAAGGGGTTAATGAATGTGTTATGTGGTCTTTGTGGGCCACTAAAGGATCGCAAGAGTCAATGTGCCCCCAAAAAGAGGCCCAAAATGTGGCCAAAGTCTGTCTGTCCTTCAGAGATTCGGAGGGAAAAATCCACACTGCTTTTTTTTTTTTTAAATGAGATGGCATTTTTTTTCAGAAAGATATTCTGAATAAAAAGAAGGAGCTGCTCTCCAAGATGGAAGATGTCAAAACCATCATAATCAGTTTTTGAATAAACTCAGCTTGAGGGGAAACATCTCTCTCAACTAGAATATGTTTTATTGCTGGAAAATGAGTACAGTTCTCTTGGAGTTCCACTTTGAAAATGTACACCTACCTCTGGAGAGACTGGACAGCCACTACTTCATCATACACAGAGTTGTTTTAATTTCCTCTCAGTTTTAAATTACCTATGTTGTGCACTTTTAATTGCCAAAAATGTGCATGTAGTCTTTGACAGATACAGTTATGCAAAACGCTCTCAATAGCAGCACTGAGCAGGGACTGTGCCTCCTGCTCTATTACGTCCACTAGCTGAAAGATCCCTGCACTATTTTTCCGTCAGTAAAAGGCTTTCTGTGTTTCCCTAAAATGCTCTGTATTTTCAGCAAACAGTCGTATGTGCATTGTTGAACTGCTCATTCTTTGAAGTGTTGATGTGTAGCTTCCTAACAGTCTTCAATATTACTTCTTTTGACAATTGAAACGAACTCCTTGCAAGGTAAGACTGATCCATTAGAAAAAAATATAGAAAATGATTATTATATTTATTTTTCTATTGGGAGTTTTAATTTTATCTTCTGATGAATTCAACAAAAAAATCTACTACCACTTTTTTGTGATTTTTTTCTATATTTGACATATCAGTTATTTTTTACATTATATTGCCCCCACCATTCTTTTTATTAAACAAATTAAGGTACAAAACACAACATTTGTAATCATTAAACTCAAAACACTTTGAATTTAAAATATTTTGTATACAATGAACTTAAAAATTCTTTTTTTTCATAATATACAGTTCATTTTGGTTTATCGTTTGACTTTACTTTTTTGCCATCTAAAAACACACAGAAACTTGAAAAAGCACTTAGGGATTGCAAACCTCCGCCAAGGCACATGAATAACCAGGATTAGTAGAAATTCATGCATATTTCTCCATTAATGTCTGAGTTATTGCCAGCCTCCAAACTCCCACAAAACCTCCCAGTATCTCGATCTGTAGCAGGTCACCTACGCCTTCCACTTCAGCCCACTGAGCCCCCAGCTCCAGCCCCACAGAAATATCAAAGGAATAAAATGAGCAACGGCAGCAATGGCCACATTGGGAAGTCACTACTCCAAACGGCTTGTCATTTTATTTTATCCTATTTTATTTTTAAACCTGCAAAACACGTAATCTCACCAACATTTAATCACATCCAGTCCAGGGTAAGCCAAAACCTACCTCTGGGTATAATTCCATACAAATCTGTCCTATAGTTGTCTTTTCTTTTTCTTCTCACAAAAATACAGGCAAATGCAAAGGAATGAAAACATAACCTCCTGCCTTGACAGAGGAAAACATAAATTACTCTATATTTCGTCTCTGAATTACGAAATTCAGCGAAAATCATTATACAAAAAATATGTATTAGTCCAAATCCACCAAATGTGGACTAATAATACTCATTGATCATGTTGCACATAAAAAACACAATATAGGCTACAAATATCTTTATCCATCTACTCCTATCTTTGACATTCAAACCTATTGTTGCTTGATTAAAGTGAATACAAAGTTTGTGTATGCGTGATGCATGAAAAGCAATAGCATAACAATTGATGGGTTTACAGGGAAATGTTCATAAATATCAGCTTTTTCAAATTTGATATAAACACTTTTAACACGGTTTGACTACTTACATTTAATTCTAAATCATTATACATTAGATCAATCCACCAGATATTTATTTAACTATAAAAATTGGCAAAAAAATAGTCCTGAAATCTCACGTGGGAAACTCTTGGCTTGATAACAACTATCTTGGAAGTCTGAATTGTAGGTCGTCTGGTGCCTTCTGCCCCCTAGTGGATTACCTGTCCAGCATGTTTCTGGCTGTAAGCATCAGTTTTGACGAAGAAACAATTCCCAAAAGATACTTTAAAGGTCTCAATAAATCATGTGTCCATTATGACAAATTTGACGTTCGAGGGTCGAAAGAATAAAATTCGTACTTTTCTGTCCAGTCAGCACAGAAGTACATTTTTCTCCTTTTTGTTCCATCTTTCATGCATGTTTTTCGCCTCTGTGCCTTGCTCTGCGGAACATACCATACAGACATACATAGCAGGATGTTGTAGCAGCCCTGCAGCAGTGGAATCCAGTAGTCATGGGACCCAAAAGCTCTGCTGAGTTTGCTGCATTGCACCACTTCAAAATCTTTGTGTGAGTGGGGTTTATAGTCAGAAGCAGGAGAGAAATAGTGACTGTGGTTCAGGTAATGGTGCCAGGGAGAGCGAGGGTACAATCAGCAGAGGAATCTAGTGTTGAACTGGTTGATCCCTCTCCCTTATCCCAACTGGTCCACCAGATCAGATATTGACTGTGCTGACAGAACAGAGCCATACAGCTCAAAATACTAGAAAATAACAAAAACTCTCATCTGCAATCCATTTGGCGTTGTATTCCAGAAAGTGTGTTGGTTCAAAACTACGAGTTTGTTAACCCTGACATGAGGGGATATCTGGGTTTGCTCTACCAGAAAGCGAGGCAAGTTCAACTCTGAGGTTTTTACAGTGGTAGCTTATGTCATGAACATATCCTTCTTGCTTGTAGTTTTTCTTAAAATAACCCTTAGTATATTCCTGACTCCTCCCCATTCTGATCCAGGACTCTGAGGCGTTTTTTGACCAGATGAAAAATATTATTCCAAAAGCATATGTGCATACTATATCTGTTTATATTCTATTCTATTATTTATTACAGGGTTATTACGGAATTGTCATCACCGCTGCCGTGTCCAAAACAGATCCTTAGTGATAACCTGATAACTAAAAAACTATTTCATGGATCATTTTTTAAAAATATTTCCAATTGTAATTGTTCATATTTCAATCACTGCTATCTAATTAGGTCCAAATTGGCTCGTAATGACTCCACACAGGGATATTTATCTGGTATTTATTAATGATAATAGATTATATTATAGGAGCTTTTTGAGGAGAACAGATTCTCATCAATGACTTCCTACATCAAATTGTGTCCAAACTTGTCTCATACGAAATAAAAGGAGTTCAGACTTTGGCTGCTTTCACAGGGATTTTTAGTCAATAAATGAAAATAAAATTCTGTTCAATATAATACCACCTTTTCACCTACAATATTCCAAGCAAGTGCTTTGTTCCAACACCAGTTCTTTCCCCTTTACTGTTGAAGCACATGAGTGCATTAAAAAGTATGGCCACCACACTGTTTCACCGGTTGCCACGGTGACTCTTTGCTCACTTGGTGATGTCTCTTGATAGTCCTCATGCATAAGATTAACTGAGGTTAGAAACTCAGCTGTTCTTCAATCGTTGTGCTCAGGGTTAATCAACCAAGAACTCAGGAGTAAACACAGAGTTTGTTAAACCCACTTACTGGAATATCCTTCAAGTTACAGAGGAGGAACCCACACACTGGTCGCTGGATTATCTAAAACCCTTTGATGATGAAAAGTAAAAACATGTTAAATATCTTTTTTGTTTTTTGAATGTTTGTCGAAAGGCTTCACAATCAGATAGAAACCTCTCAGAGACAAGATATGGTCTGTCTGTGGATAATTAGTGACCCCTATCCTGGAAAGTACTGTTGGTTCACATCCCAAGTGATCAGATAATGAGGCTTTATCATCTCTCCCTTGTGTTTCATCCAGCTGTACAAGATGGCCCAACCCTGATCATCTCATAATGATGCAGGCTTTTAACGAAAATAATATAATTAGAATCAAAGAAATCATGTCAAATCACACAGTAGACTAAGCATAGAAAACATTTCATTTAAGATGGCAGCAGCCCACCAAACAACAGCATATCTGTTTTTAATGAAACCTGGAATCTGGAATCCATTTTGACCTCTATTAAGTCAAACTAGAACTCACCTGAACATCTATAGTCACATACATAACCACACTTCCCATAGGATAATCACATCATTAAGTACACATTCACAGAATAGATACACTTTCAGACATTATTCAGACTTTACATCATCTACAATGCATCACATTGTTTATTTGTAAAGCTCCAGTTTGATTCACCTCATGGTGAGTAGCATACATATTTTACAGTGCACCATATTGTCACAGCAGTGATGTTGGCATGGCTTCACTGGACCGTCCTGCTGTTTACAAGCAAGCCAATTCGGACTTCACTCCAAAAACGTCAGAAAAAAATATTTGGCTTTTGCTTATATTAAAATGCAAATAAAAAAAGAATTTTGATTAAAATTAGTTTGATGATTCCAAACAAATCTATGTGAATATTAATTGTATCTATCCAATGATCAAAAAGTGGTAAAGAATATTAATCTAAGGCTTCATATGTCTGGAATGAAAATGTGGATAATAATTCAAACTTTTCACCTTTATTGCAATCAGTCTTGCAGTTTTTAGAAATTTGCCTGCGCCGCAAATCCTTCATGTAAGCGTGATAACATATCATGGATAATTTTGAGAATTTGTAACCACATCAATGCTAGTGAGAGGAAGAACTGGATTGATTTTGGGAAAGATTAGTTGCACACTTCTGACAATAGGGGGAGCTTTATCTCACAATGTTTTGGGCCCTAATCTCTCAACATGTGGGTGGATTTAGTTCAAATTTGGTGTACATGAATGAGCACGAGAACATTTATCTTATAAATATCATGTTTTACTCTAATTGTTTATATTTTACTCACTAGGTGGATGTTTTTTAATGAAACATACAGTTTCTCAGCCCTACTTTCCTACCAGTTATTTCAATTTACTCCAAATTGGGTGTACTCGACTAAAGAAGGACATCTATTATATTGTATGTAACTGTATTAATTCTTATTTTACACACAATGGGGATTGTTTTTCAACAGACAAACACTGTTCTTTGGACATAATGTCACATTTCCTTTGAGTAGTTTCCATGAGAGGGTTTGCTTGTTCAACAAAGGGGTTTGGAGACAGGAACAACAGCAATTATAAATAACAATAAAAATAATAATTACATAATTATGGCGAATAATGTCACAATAATATAATACAACCAAGTGGGCTATTTGAAATTGTCAAACAGATGAAACAAAAAATAAAATCTACATTTCTATTTCATAAAGGCAAATAGTAAGATTAACTTAATATTCCTCAAAAAACATTTAATTAAAAGTCCAAATATAATTTGAAACTTCACTATAATTAAATGACACTTGATTAATATAACTACAAATGTTAAATGTAGTGAAAGATAACCATTTTTCTTGATACTGGCAATCGGGTTTTAATTGATATTATAACAGTAATATTTTTTCAATAACTGTTAATGTAAATAGTTACGAGTATGTTTTGCATTTAAATCTTCCAAGAAATTTTTTCAGTGCACAAATGTGGATTGAGTTTATTCAACATTGTCGCAGCTGAAACTCACCTCAGTACCTGTGTCTATATACAAATGATTCACATACACCGCGTTTGTCCTCCCCAAGAAACAAAAAAGTTGTACGGTATCAAGTGACAATACACATCTGCATAGAATGTATTACTGTGTAAATCCCCCTAAAACAAAGAGTCCCCCTGATTCTCTTCTCCTCTATCGGTAAGCTGGGATGAATAGTACAGAGAAGTGGTCTATCTGATGTACATTTGGGAAAATTGGTGGAACACTTCACAATAACGTCCTAAAGCACTGCTTCATCAATCAGGTCACACAGATCATCATTTTGTTTGAAAGTATTTCACATTTTAGCCAAGCTACGTTAACCAAGAACAATTCAAATGCAACAAGGGCTTTATAATTGTGTTTTTTGCCAAAAATGCAACATGACCAACTTGTTTAGTCACTAGAAAATGCAGCATAAACTGCTGTACGACACACAAAAGCAAACAAAAATGAGACTACTGTGAAATGTCCATCATCAATTCAGACGTCCATAACAGCGACCCTGTACATCGTGCATCGCATCCATCTAGCTCACAAGGAAACGCTGAAATCCCTAATGTAATTGTATTTTATTTTTCTAAAGATCTATATGATTCCCTTGAGTGATCACGTTTCAAAAAGCTGCATCAATAGAGGTAATGTCTTTAATCGTAAATATAAAGTTTTTTCTCCAGTATCGATTTGATATTGCCGTGAAAAACATATACAAATGCTCCTTAAAAAACTTGTTTTCAAGAGACTCGCCAAAAACTACATTTTATAAGATTCCATTTGAACTCATCTTAGTTACACAGTTCTGCCTCGCCTTCGCCTTCGAATGTGAAACTTACTTCATAGACATTGAACGCATCATGCAACATGTTACAGTGCAATGTGCTACGGACAGCTATGTCATCGAGCTCTACTGCAATCCAACACTAAATATTTGTTTGATTTGATTTGTTGCTCACACTTTAGCATTACAAGAGTTCTTAGTCACTTTTTAGAAATAAAATAAAAGGGACTTAAATTATCATTACAACACACTCACCTGTGACTTTATGTGTGTCCCACACTCTGGCTGGGCTCTGTGATGCCTTTTCCTAATGACACCAAAAACATCCTGTAAGTACTTCATTCCTTTATTATGAAGATATGATCACATTGCCTGTGATATTACATACTTGGTATGTACCGGAAAAAAAGAAATCGAGGTGGATTCCAGGATGGTACTTTCTTGCCAAGGATTCTCCAGCATGCACCCAATGACCAAAGACAAATAAGTGAATCAACGACTCTAAATTGCCTGTAGGAGTGAATGTGCGCGAGTGTTTGTCTGTTTCTATATGTGTCAGCCGTGTGATGAATTGGTGACTCCTTCAGGGGGTGCACTGCTATGTCAGAGGGGATGGGCCCTAGCTGCTGTGACCCTGAACAGGGTAAGCAGTCATGGATAATGAAGGATCTGGCAGAGAAGTACACACACCTTTATATATCCGGGAGAATAAAAGCCCATTGAGATCAAGGATCCCTTTTTCAAGGGTGACCTGGCCAAGAAGGCAGCAGTGCACGTCATAAATTACAAATAAAAACTACACAGTGTACAAATAAAATAAATATCGGTACAAGTTACAATAAAAATACACAATGGTGTCGTATTTTAAAATGCATGAGGTGATACCAAACTCAAGTAAACATGCGGATCAAGTGCAGTTGCACTGTCCAGCAGTCTTATGTTCAAGAATCCCAGCAAATCCGTTCATAGAATTAACTCATGCAGCTTTAGGTCTTTCTGCAGTGTCATCACAGCACCGGGGTGGCAACTGTAAAAGCTCTTTTTTCCAAATCTGTGCGAGTATGGGGAACAACCAGGTGCAAGACATTTTGGGGGCGCAGTTCATATTTGTATTGGCTTTTCTTTAAGTATGTACACAGGTCAAAGGTACCAGATCTAAAAAGTCTTATAGATGAATAACAGCCAGTGAGTATGTCTGCGTACATATAAGGATGACCACTCAGCTATATATAATATATATATAGCAGTATATAAAATGAAATGGTCTGTAAGTTGTTTGCATCAGGTCATGTATCTCAAGTCACAACGATAGATAGTGTCTAAAGACTGCAAACAGTAAGCAGAAGCACCCACATATAACAAAAATCACAATAGTGCAGCAAACGTAAGAAGGTGGACGAAACAAGATACATGCTTACTATGAAGGGAAAAAAGCAGGAATTAGTCTTATAGTAGAAGTACAGTTTCACCTTGAGCTTAGACACCAGATTTGCTATGCGGACCTTAAAAAATTGTTTTGAACAATACGAAAGCCCAGATATCTGTAACTTTTGAGAAATTCAATTTCTTTACCAAGAAAAGTTAAAATACTCGGGAGATTTGGAAGTAAACTTGCATTTACAGAAAAACATGGGTTTAGTTTTATCCGTATTCAAAAACAGTTTCAGTTTTAGCAGACAGGACTGAACGACATTAAACATTTTACAACATTACATCTGATACTGACTGCTTCAAAACCCAACTTCAAAGGCATGAGCAACACATGGTGAACAACATAAAAGAAGGTATTATCAGCATGGAAAGGTTACATAGCATTTGATAAGTTGTCACATAGTTTATTAATATGGATTGTAAGCTTTATATGTCCTAACACAGAACCTTGGGGCATGCCCTTTGACACTGTCAAGAACATTTCAGGTGGAACCAGCCATCTGAACACATTGTGTTCCTCCTGAGAAATAGTTGGACAGCCAAGATAATGATTGTTCTGGCACACCAATACGGTATATTATTACCATATATAGTATCAAATGCTCAATTATATCATTAAAAAACCTTAAGGGCAGTCTAAACAGCGCTCTGCCTTTTCCTTCAACCAGATTGGTATTCAGATACGTTTTTCAAACATCTTTGCTAAAATACACAGTTTTGAGATTGGCCTGTAATTTTACATTTGAGGGGTCACCCCCTTTCAGCAGGGAGAGAACAAAATTAGATTTTCAGACTGTTGGAATGTTATTGCTGGCAAGATTTAGATTAAAAATATATGATATAAACTCGGCAATCATATCAGAATATAGTTTCAGAAGAAAAAGTATTATGTTTATCTGGACCAGCTGCTATTCGTGTCAAGTTACTTTAATGCTCTGTCAACCTCGAAGACAGATAAAGGCATGAAGTGGAACATATCATCAGAAGTATGAATATCACCGCATGTTTCCGGGAAACCGTCATCAGTTTGCACATCAACTGTTTTAGTATGACGACACTGAAACTCAAATAAAAAACCAGCAGAAATAAAATGTTCATTATAACAACTTAGCATGGCTGATTTGTCAGTCAGTGTACTGGAATCTTTGACTAAGAAGTTTGGCAAATCACCCACTGAGACATAGCCAGAGGATGATTTTATCACTTTCCAAAACTTCTTAGGGTGATTTTGATTTTTGGGTTGTCTACAAGATAAAAGTTAGATTTTGCTCTCTTAATGAGAGAAGACCATTTGTTGCGAAGCTGTCTAAATCTGAGCTCATCGGCCTCATCTTTGGATTTTCTTGCTCTGGACCTAGCTGGATCTATGAAGAGAAAACCAGGGATTGTTTCTCCTTCCCACCCTAAATTTTTGCAAAAGTTCATATTTGTCAATAAAATCTCATAAAATCCTCATAGAAATATTTACAGGCTAGCTCTACTTCATAGGTAAGATATATTCTTGCCAATCATAGAGCAATATATCATGGAGAAAGGCCTGCTCATGAAATGTTTGAAGTCTCTCTTAAGAGATAGGGGGACTTTGGAGTTTGGCTTCTCTAACTGTAACTATAACACAATGATTGCTTAGATCATTTGCAAAAACTCAGGAGGTTAGAAATCAATATAAATTAAAAAGCACAGAGTTTTTTCAAATAAATGCAATTGAAATACTGGATAACAGAAAATTTAAATCTTAGAAATAAAATCCCAACAAACATCGAAAACATTATAGGCAAGAAAAAGAAAAAGGGACAACTAATTGGAGCGATGTACAACATACTCATCAAAGCAGAAAAAGGGATGAGTTGCTACAGAAAATATAGGATAAATGGAATTACGATTTAGGTACAGTAGATCCTAAACAAATGGAAAGAGGGCATCCAACTTACATATGGAATTACAACTAATGAAAACCTACGTTTAATTCAATACGAACTAACGACTGGAATCTACTATAGTAGGGATGAAATTCGTAAATTTGTAACCGACACCTCAGACAAGTGTTTGAAGTGTAAAAATCAGAGTGACTCCCTGATACATGCCTTCTGGTATTGTCAGAAAATTAAGAAGATATTGGAGGATATAGAAGAATGGATCTCAAGGATATGTAGCTGCAATGGTATCTTCACACCAGAGCTCTGTCTTTTCCAAAATATGGGGTAAACATAATATCATGTGTGATGGCAGATCCTTTTCTCGTCAATGGTTTACACAAAATCAATATTAGAGAACTGGAAAAAATAAAGAAGCTCCAACAATTCAAAAATGGAAAACATTAATGAAATATTATCTGAATATTGATAAGACAATGTCGGTGGACAGTAATAAGGAAAATCAATTTCGAAAGCTATTGAACTCAATTTATGAAGCCCTGTAGAGGAAGAAAATATTAATCCGTCTCAGAAGCCTCAGAAGAGCCTAGAGGAACCCTTTTTTCTTTTTCTTTGTACTTGTGTGTGGCCTGGCATGTTTTTTCTTTTTCTTTTTTTAAGTGTGTATATGTAAATGGTTTTGGGTTGTGTGAAGTGTATCGAAGGATCTTTTCATCTTAGAGGAAAGGATGCAAACTTTGTCAGGAGAGGGGATAGGTATGAGTAAGATTAGTCTAAATTTAATTTTTCTCAAGATTGGAAAGAGAGTTCTACGAATTATGAACCTTTGCTTTCCTCTAGACATATATATGTATATATGTGAATATGTTTGAAATGTATATGTGCATAGAAAATGTATTTATACAGTTAATTATCCTTTTCTATCTTCTTTTCCTTTTATTTATTTAATTTTTCTTCTCTCTTTTCCTAAACCCTACTGTCTAAAGAGAATACAAAGTCTGACGCTGTCCACATAATGAAAATAAAATTATAATAAAAAATAATAATAAAGATCATTTGCAAATGTCATATATGTGTGTGGAGCATTACATGTAGTTACAAGTAAATCAAGAAGTGATGATCTCTCAGGATGTTTGAGACAGGGACAAAATTTGATATAAATCTGTTGTGTTAGGTTTATGGCGTCACAAACAGATTTTAGATTGTCTGATACTGAGGACATCCAGTCACAGTTCAGATCCCCAATCATAAGTAGCCTGTTTCTTTCATGCCCAGCTGGATGGTTTTTTTTAGAGAGTGAAATGAGAGGTGTTTAGCATCCTACAGGCTAAGCTTCAGGGCAAGGATTTCACACTTTTTGCTGATTGAGATAGAGGTGATGATATTAGCACACAATTTATTTTCTATAGAAATAGCAATGCCACCGCACATTGATAGAAACTGTAGCCTTTGACAAAAATATCTTGCGTCAATTGACTTACTCAGCCAAGTTTCAGACAGTACAAAAATATCTTAGTCGACTGGGTCAAGATTATAATTAAGTTCATTTTGGAGAGCAAGCTTCGAACATTTATATGATTAACACCAACGCCAGACAGATCATCAGGCACTGATAGAGTTCCTGGCAGGCCCTGGGTTAGGCTGAATACTTACTTCAGGACAGAGAAACATGCTAGAAGTAGCAAATGTGCATGGTTAATAAATGCCACGTAAGGGAGACCCAGTGCCTGTACAGTCACTTCACAGTGGATTAGGTTGCTGGTTATCAGTCTGGGCAACCCAAGGGGCCAGATCACCAGTCCATTCACATAGTCCCTACTCACAACCATATTTCCCATAACAAAAACACAATGAACAGTGGACACAGTACTTTCATTTTGATGTATCGACTCAGATGTTAATATATTGCTTATGCTGGGACTAGACGAGAGTGAGAGAAAAGAGGAGAGAAAAGATAAGCCTATACTGAGATGAATATAGAGTAAGTATTGAAGAAGATGGAAAAATAAATAGCATAACGAATAATATATTATCAATAATTATATTCCATTATATATTCATCTTTTATAATTATATTATTGGGGAGGACACTCTTGAAAAGATGGGGGCCATGTCCTCCCTCTCTCAGTGAGAGTGCGCACTCTCTTTATTTGTACAAGATCTTCATCCTGTCTCACATGGTTTTCAAAAAGTAGACAAATCGACACAGGATAGTCACTCCCTGGTCACACCCTTTCCGCAATGGCCTTTGGAAATGCGTGTACATAATAACAAATTATCCTAAGTTAGATAACTGGTTGGACATACAATGTTTTTAGTAAGAAGATGAAAAAGATAACTGGCTCTAGCAAAAGTTCTGCCAGGAAGACTATCCATTTGCACACACATACTCCTCATACTCCTGTTATTCACACCTTTCATGCACGCTTACTCGCAATTACTTGCATAACAATTAAGGTTATCGAATGATGTCAATTGTGCTGATCAGCCGACCACATCTGTCCAGTATCATGGTAAGACACTTTCATCATTAGCATATTATTTTGTCTGTTTAAAATGATTTTCTCCACTCATCTAGTTCTTTCATGCTGCTCGTTTGCTTACCCTCTATCTCCCTATATCTACCCAGTCTTTGCAGAGCCATCATCATGTATCCCTCTCAGCAAAGTAATCAGCCACCACCACCAGTATTCAGACTCCATTGGGGGTTTAGCAGACACCGTTTAATCACAATCGCCCCGAGGAGTCTGATTACCAAAGACTTTGTGACAGAGTTATTATCATATATCCTCGATTGTTATAAAATATTTACCCCATTCTTTCTCCTTTGATCGAAAAAACTTTTTAGCTGGCATCAGGTAAATGTGACTATAGAGTTTCACCTGATTGGTTAACCATTTAATTATTTGATATAAAGGCCTGCGTAGTTGATTCTGCATCCTTCCAGATATTTGACAGTGTTCAGCAGAATTTGTGCACCCATTCACCAATATTGACAGAAATAAATGGATAATTAATGGCATGGAAGCTACAGTATGAAATAATAGGTGAAACTGAAAGTGTTTCTACTAAATTGACAATATCTGGATAATTCACAGGGGAAGGCTGGCCTCCTGTGGCTTCTGGGAGAAAACACCACTCTGTTCTTTGCTCATTTGTTATCATGGACATTTTAATTATTTGGAAAAAACAGCCATTGTCACTCACATTTGCTGACAAGAAACATCACATGTAATCTTAAGACAATTTACACATTTCTAAAAATATACCGGTGCCCAATTAATTTTTTAATTAATTAATTTTTTGTCTGCTGTACATTTCACCACCTTAATAGGCAGCATTTCTCAATTTAATCAACATAGTGGCCTGCCTGCAATGTCTTTACATTCTTTAATTGGCTAATTTACCAAGTATTCCGTTAAATAATCATACAAAATTCCAAAAATCACATTTACCAACATATTTAAATAAATACAAATCAATTCTGAGCCCTTGCCTGATGTCATATAAAATTAGAGTAACAACATATAATATCAATCATATAACATAGAATTTGACTCAATCCCAAGTCAAAGACTGCAACTACTGTGTAATTGATTTAGTTTGGAAACTTTCCCAAACAGTATTCCTCAGCTATTTTTCTTGGGGCCCTCTAGAGTCCCCTGGAGGGCCTTGGACCTTTATTTGAGAGCTAGTACCCTGCCATCACTGGCACCTGCTATTTCTAATCAGCTCTCCTCCAAAGAGTGATCCTTTGCACAGGCCACTATCCTCTGTGGACCAATTACAAGTCACCCCTCTCTGTTGTTTTCTGGTACTTCTATAGTTCTGACCAATGACAGATGGCCAAATGTAAAAAAAAAAAGAAAGGAAAAGCAACAGCTAACAGGAGTACACTGGATAAAAAAATCTAAACAATGTGACCATGCAGCATTAAATGTAGAAGAAGGTAAAGATAGGAAGCCTTTAGACGGTTTCAAAGTAAATACTGAGATGTTAATGTATTGACAGAAACCGTACCAGAAAGGATCCAGTACCAAGAGGCTGTTTTGGTAATTAAGACATATTCCAACATTTTTCTTTATCATGCTTTATAAAAACATAATAGCTATTTTATATAAATGTCTATCTTCTTATTTATGCAACGCAATAGCGCAAAGATATATTCCTCATTATTATGTCAGGCATTTTATGCCGTAAAGGCAGGCCAGAAATTTTAAAAGATGATCAACAGCTTTGAAATGTCACTGTGAATCTTAATTTGCACCAAAGGCAGAAGGAACCTGGACATTTAAAATATTTCTTCTTATTTACTATTTACTATACCGGTGAGTTTCTTGCTGTTGAATCAGTTGCTACTGCTGCACCTAAGAGGAGCTGAAATCCTTTAGTGTGTTGGCTGACAAATATTTTAGTTCAGTGCATTGCTTATGCAGGCAGGTGTGCTGCCACTTCTTTCTCTCTGTATTCAACAGAGGGACTGCTCTCCAAAAGTCACCTTGGATAAGAGCTGAAACCAGGTTAGCAGAATTGAGATGGAAAGAGGAGTGAGATGGGATATGGGAAGCAGGATGGAGGAGGACAGAAGGAAACAGGACATGCATAGGCATGCTGCAGAGAATTGTGTAGAGCATGAAAATGTATGACGTAGCTATGACAATGTCGGAGTGATTGGAGAGGAAGTTCAATGATCATGTTTGGGAGTATCCCCAAGATTTACATCTATTGGGCATCAAATGAGATCCCGGCCGCTCCAACTCCCCCTACGATCTAATTTGGAGGAATATAAAGAAGGCTGGTGCAGTGTGTCCATTTTGAGATCCACTCATCACAGAAGCTAGCTTAACCCTTGTGTGTTCATTTTCTTCACACTTCTTGTTATACTCATTGGTCACATTAGGTTCCTAGGGAATTTTGTGGGGACTCAGGTCTTTTCCACACCAGAGATGCTTGGTTCATTTTAAAAGAACCCTTGTTTGTTTTCTCTGGAGTTCCAATTCATTTGGGTTGGTCTGAACGCTCATTCAAAGGTTGCGGTCCAAACACGCGAACTCTGGTCTGCTTGAAAAGCGGTTCTTGAATTGTGAACCCACCCTTTGGAACTATAAACCCCCACAGAGCAGCACGCAGCGTGAGGCCGCCCTTTCCCTTGGGTCCAAAGCGCACCCTGGGTACCCAATGATTTCTTCTGTTCCTGCCTCAGC
Source organism: Lophius americanus (assembly GCA_037951165.1). Taxonomy (NCBI): domain Eukaryota; kingdom Metazoa; phylum Chordata; class Actinopteri; order Lophiiformes; family Lophiidae; genus Lophius; species Lophius americanus. Next base: position 3,860,614 of record JBBDHG010000032.1, on the reverse strand, counting down.
CGTGGGAGCGGAGCACACAGTGCAAACTTAGCTTGTGTATAGGTGATGAACGAAGCGAGCTGCGATAACTAATGTGAATTGCAGGATACATTGATCATTTAAATTTCTCTAACACCAGTTCAAACCGAATTTCATTATATCCACCGCAGCTGCCATAGTTTGATTGGTAAAGAGGCCGACAAAGCAGCAGAGGAAACAATGGATAAAAATTCCACCCCCAAATCACCGAGATGCCGATTCGCACGGCACTAAAATTGTCACCTGACCTCTGTGTTGACATGTTCACACTGGATTTATATCACGGACATCCTAAGTAAATACTACAAATTACCACAGGTACCCTGGTAATACTAGTCCAGTGAGAATAGGGCATAAACCGACAAAATGGGACAATTTTGGTAGCTTGTTCTATCGAATGTTGTTTATTGGTTCAATACCGTCACAGATGAATAGTCGTTCCGATCGTTTGACCTAGATGAAATGCGGTGTGCAAGGGGACCAAATCAAATGAAAGTACAACGGTGTTGTATCCCCGCCCCCTCTAAATTACCTGACTTATTCATCTGTAATTGCTTATTGTTTTTAGTGTTGCGGGGCGTGCTGGAGTCTATCTCAGCTGACGTTCGGCAGACACACAACCATTGACACCCCAATTCACACCCAAGGATAATTTAGAGTCACCAAATCACCTCTGCTGCGTGTTTGATGGACTGTGGCATGAAGCTGTAGAACCTGGAGATGAACATGCAAACTCTGCACAGAAAGGCCCCAGAGGTTGATTTGAACCCCAGACCTTCTTGCTGTCAGGCAACTGTGCTACCCACTGCACCACAACGCTGCCCTAAATATGATTCATCTTCTTCATATTAATTTTCGAGTTCAGAATTGGTCTGCTCAATATCCTCATATTCAGATGCTTCCTCATCTCCCCCCTCTCTCCCCATCGCTCTCCTCTCCTCTGCAGGTTTTTAGCTCTTTGGAAACCTATTCTCCTAATCATGTTTCAGAATGTGACCCACACTATGTGACCTACTCCGAGAAAATCTAGAAAATTTAGCAACTATACTGTGCAGGTTCCCAGACATACATGCAACACCAGAATGAACCTGTTGCAGTCTTTGTGTTGGGGATTAGAGTCAATCTGGGCAGAAAACTTCATATGACAGAATTTTGCAGTTCGTTGGGGGGAGGACTGTGAAGAAGTGGGAGAGACTGAAGGGAAAGTTCAAAATATTGGTCATGGAGTCTGTATGGAATCTGCTGACAATTTCAGGAGGGAGGGCTCACAAGAGGAAAGCAGCTGCCGATGAAGAAGCCTGGATTGGAGGTGCAGCGATTGGACCACGCCCAACATGCGTAGAAAATTGTTAAGAGTACAAGGGGCTCAAGATACATCATACCTCAGAGCAGGTGCGAGTGTGGACAAGGGGTAATTCATGCCCAGCACTCAGACATTCAGTAATGTGAGATGTCTGCATCTAGCAAGCATTGCATACAGACAACATTCACTGCCCTCTTGGGGAGGTCCACATGTTCCAGCAGAGGACTCTTAAGAGGAGCGATACCAAAGAATGAAAATCATAGAATTCAAATCAAACAGTTAGGATTTTTTTTCACATGAGGAGCCGATTATTACACTAGCATTACATTATTACTCTACTACTGGAAGTTTTGGGGAGAGTGGCAGTGATTTAGCCACCACTACTAAAGGATTGTGGATAAGGGTGGAGGATCTTCCCTCAAGACATATCCGATGTCATCAAACCAGAAAAGCAGGGAATTTAAGAGAATAATGCTCATTCCCAACCCCTTAAAACATTTATAACTGGAAGTGTTGCTTGAAGTGCTGAACAAAGTGTCGAACCATACTCCATACGCCGACCATATTTTGCTGCATGATGTAAAAATCAAAGATAATAAAATGAATGGGAATGCATCTATAATACAAGGAATCAATTAAAGAGGCATATGAAAAAGTTAGGAAAGATTCACTGAGGAGAGTTCAATAAAAGCATTGAGAGGAAAATAGGAACTGTAAAGGATTTTTTAAAGACCAACAGTTGTGCATATAAGCAGGGAGGAAAGGGCAAGGTGAGTTTAAGCAATTTGTTTCAGGTCAAGTCCCTTGCAGCTAAGATCAATGCTACTTATGAAAGCTCTGATGTTTTAAACACAAATCCCATGTGAACACAGGTAGAGGGCCAAAAGAGAGACAGGAGGAAGATGTAAAAAAACTGAGAAAGAAGCTATAAAACCGGGATGTCAAGATGCTATTTTTGTCATATGAGAAACCGGAAGGAAATACAGGATATTTTGCTTCTAAAGAAAAGCACTAGACTTTCCTTAATAATATGAAAGGTAACTAACAACCCAAAGATGTAATAAACATATACAAATGATAAAAGAAGGAGCTCATATCTCAATCACAGAGACTAATTGACCAGATGGCAGCAACAGCTGATGTATGTGTGGATTTGAAACACAAACACACACTGAGAAATATTCCTATGCATGTTCATTCACAAATACACAAGCCTGCAGCGAACTGACGCGTTAGATCAGACATTTAGTTTGAAATAGAGCCTGCATATTGATGCTGTCATTCCTCACAATCACCATATTGTGCATTTCTGAAAATTATACAGTACATCTCCATCTATTCTGAACACCTTGTCAGAAGAAAGAGACGGATGTTATCAACCATTAGAAATATTTTTTTAACCAATTAAAATAAATAACTCACATCAATATTGTTATGATGATATGATGTTCTGCCCATTAATTACACTGAGTTAGAGACATTGGCCATTTTCTACAATTAAAAATATTCTAATTCCAAAACTTTTATCTAGTTTTCATACATATCTTATGGATTGGAGTATAATGTTCTCAATGTATTATTACATTCCTGAAGACTGCATTTGTGTATCAGTTTCAAACTACATTTTCAAGGTCATTGTCAAAAATGTTTTTGAGAAGAGTTATCAAACTTTGGACTGGACCGAGTGCAAAACTTAACATGCTAAGATAGTTTATTGAATCAGTAGCACACTGATATCCTTGGACTCAAAGATACATGGATGTGTGGCTTGGTTGTATGGCAAGGCTGACGAGGCAGGCAGGTCAGAACATTGTATCAATCATTAATATAAAATACTAACGAGGCCTACGCTATAGTCCCTGACAGGAAGGGAAATGTCGCCGAAAAAATTTCCCTTCGTTGTAAAAGCAATTCCCCTGATTGAATTCCACCAGAATAAATTTAAATCATTAATTATTTCAAACGGTCCATATTGAATCAACTATTAGAGTGAAACATGATTTATGCAAAATAGATCTCCTTGAGGACGATTCTTGTGCACCAAATTAGAACAAAAAATGGACAAACAGTTGAAAAAATTATGGCCTGACATTTTTGTGTAAGAAATATATAGTTGAAATTTTCCCAAAAAGAGTTCTTCCTTGCACTACGGTTTATTATTACAATTACAGTTACAATTATCACTCTAACACAAAGGACCTGCTGACGCAGTGGGGGACGCAGCAGCAATGATAAATCCTTAATATCCCAGATTTTCTGAGGATATAATGAAGCTGTAAACGTTTATTTAATACAGGGTCCTTTAAAGTGGCTACAGTCCACATTTAATGACACATGCATTTTTAAAGGTGGGTGAAACACCAAGTGCATGATATGAGCTTGGTTTAATCACGACTGCAGTTACTGTGGTACATTTTGCCCCAATGTGGAGTTTTTGATGTAAACTCTTTGTGACATTGTAGATAAGTCCACTCCAGAAAAATACTTAAATTCAGTTTCCCAGTTATTGACTATCTCTGTAAGGTCTTTGTGATAGCCGTTTTTCACCCAAAGGATTCTAGTCCGTAATGATGACATAGCTCTTTCCTAATGGAGCGTTGGCCTTGACTTACTGTATGCTGCCTGATTTAGTAATCAATTCATTGATCCGTGGGTTGATTTATGCCCGTATATCCCCCTTTGCTCTCCATTCTAAGCTCTCTGAAAGCTGTACAATGCTCACTCATGCTCTGTTCATCTTTCCCTGTCCTTCTTCCCTCTATTCATTCCTCATTCTTGTGAAAAACTCTTGCATCGGGTGTTTTTTTTCATTTTTCCTTGAAGGGAATGGAGAAGCCATGTCATTGTATCCCTGACACAATAAAACATTATGGTACAAGGATCGAAAGCTCTTGCTCCTTCAAGCACCAACACGTAAATCTCTCTATCTCTCTCGCTCTCTCTCTAACTGGTGAGTGTAAAATACCATCGCTTTTTTTTTCCTAAGCAGAGGGATGTGTCCCTCCTAAACAGGTTCCAAATGGAATTGAACCTTGAACCCATCAAAGGTTGAATGGAGAGGAGATTGTCCAAGAGAGACTTGTAAATCTGGTCGGTGACGGCTCATCTCAAACCACGAGCCCCATCCCCATTGGCTTCCCAGCATCCACTGCTGCCGCCTCGATGTGAATAGGGGTGTAAATCGACAGGAACAGAGTCAGGGGGTACTTTATTGCTGTGCAAATAAATAAAAATAATAAAACTACAAAGATGGATGTGGGAGCCACCGGCCTGACAGGCTGAGAGAGAAAGTTTTAAGGGAAGAATTTAGACAAGGACGAACAGATATTAAGGGGAACATTTATAAAAAGGAGCAAACAAGAAGAAGCGTCTGAAAAGTAAGAAGGAATTAATAGAAAGAGTAAAGGAGTAGGATGAAAACAAAGTTTAGAAGAGACACTGATATCAGGGCGTGATGAATGTGTACATTTGCATCTGTTAACCATTTCTAAAATGACTCCTGGGGCTCAATCAACATACAAAATCCAGCTGTCAGCTTGATGATTGGCACTTCAGGGGAGAGGATGGGAGAGACTGCAGGCGGGGAGGAAACAAACGCATAAATGGGGGAAAGCAGGAGTTAATGAGAGAGAGTGGGAAACATTCCAGGGTGAGTGATGGATGAATACATGACTGCATGGATGTGCATTGGTATGTGAGGATGTATGAATGGAATGAATGAGTCGATAGAGGAGAGATTCAACGTTGCTTTATGTAGTACTCTAAACCACTAAGTGGCTCTAATGTCTCTGCATAATAACCTTTAGCAAATAAGAGGACTTCTTAGATCAATGTGTCTTAAATGGTGGACAAGCACCCCTATGGGCATCTAGTAATACAAGTAATACAAGCAATATAGCTGAACCATACTAGGTTACTCAGTTCAAATGTGATTAAATGCTGTTTTAATTATATTGATGTTGATGAAAAAAAAACGTTTTTAGTGATGGGTTGTACACATTTGAAATGGAGAATCTACGTGTATTTTAGTAACAAGCCCCGTATTGTAGTGTAGTGTTGAGAAGAAGTTTGAGAATCACTGTCAGGGTTGTAGGAGCCACATGCATTAATGTAATCCTGACTCGTGTACTTCTTCGGTTAACACACACATTATAGTGGCACTTAGGTGGTGGGAGTAAGAATGCACAGATGATGAGTAATTCTAATTCTTTTTCTTTGGAAAAAGAGAATAAAGGTTTATCCTTTAACCCGACATCCCCCTCCCTCTTTCTCGCCCTCTCTTGCTCTCTCACTCAAATCCAACTGGTCAAGGCAGAAGGACCCCCACCCTGATTCAGGATGTGCTCGAGGTTTTTGACAGTTAAAAGGCAGTTTTCTTCTCAGAATTGTCACCAACAATCGTGTGGGAAATGTTGGGTCTCTGTAAAAAAAAGTAAATAGAGTACACTATTTACAATTTCCAAAAAGAACTAGTCTTTTTGGAAATTGTATTCAGGGGATATTTGTTTATTTTAGTTACTCAACAGTCAAATAAATTTTACTGAACTTGAACTTTTAAAATACGCATCAATTACTTTTGCCTCTTGAGTGGTAATATATAACGAATGTAAGTCAGGTTATGTGATTAAAGGTTGTACCGTTATGTTATTGAGATGGTCATGCCAAATCGGAAACACTCAGATTTGGGAGAGACAGCAACTCAAATGATAATAACGATAAGATCTTCTAATCTCTACCACATAGGACACCTTTTGTTTTTTAATCTGCAGGGGGAAACTGAAGAATAGACATAAAAAATCAAAATATAATTAGAAGAGCCCAGACTTCCAGCAAAGTCAATTCCACTCAACTGCAGGGTTGCGTACTGTTCATATTTGAACCAATGTCCTACTGAGTGGTATCTGGTATTTAGTACTTGTACCTAACAGTGCCTTTCTCCCTCCAACATGGCATTTTGGTTTTAAAAAAAGGTCACTGACATTGCTTGAAAATATGAAGCTGTTCAAAGACCAGGAAGCATCTGAGGAATTTATTTTTACACTGCACACTTTTTTTTGACCTGGATACCTGAAAATAAATATCAGCACAATATTGGACTAAATGAATGTAACTAGATGACTGTTAAAAGGATCATTAACAAAAAACACCAGCTTTGGTCTTCTGTTCGTCTTCGCTACTTCTGTATGTCGGTAATGAATTTCTCAGTCATTTCTGAGTGTGTGTTGAAGCCAAATGTCGGATAACAACTGTGAAAATGCTGAGCATACGTCGCAGGAAAGAATACCTGCTCCTTCCAACAAATACTAATCCCACTTACAAATTAACTACATTATAATGATGATAAAGTTATCATTGCTTTAAAGAGTTTCTTCACTCATGGATGGTAAAACTCTCAATGAACGAGCCCAGGGCTGGCTGCAAGCATGTCAACGTTCACTGCAGCTGCTGAAGGGGATTTGGCTTTCAGTCTATCAAACACAAGACACAGCTGTTAAGATATATTTTGTGTTCGGCAAGCTGTTTTGCATAATCAAAGATATTGCGGCAAACACTGTTGGTGTCAAGTGTATGTTATATATGTGAAATTACACAAAATCTAGTATTGTATATTTGCCTGCAGGGTTATGTAGAGGTCTGTATATATTTACTTCTGTTTTAGGCGACGCTCAAATTTCAAGCTGCATTTTTCAACTCCAATGTTATATTCAGAACAGACTGTCATCTTGATGGCTCATATTCAAAATGAAAAGTGACCTGTGTCTATCTGTAAGGTGATTGTATTCATCCACCGAAATGAGAACCATGTGGCCATTGATAGATTTTCTTATCAGCATCAGCATCAACTTAAACCACAATCATGGACAACTCAAAAAGCAAATGTTTGTGTGTACATTCTTTCTTATTCAGTTCAAAGTAATCCATGAAATTTGAATCAGAAGCAACTGGGTTCCATTTCTCAGGCTAGAAGGCATTTCCCCTTAGCCAAGACCAGAACATCACTGTTATATATTGACATTTCCCATAAACGTACACATGCAGCGTTACTGAGCCATTGGCTCCCACCACTGACTGGGACACAAGTTAAGAAGTTTCGGATGCTTGAACCATCAGTGTGAGATAAGCCTTACTGAGGTAGAGGCTACAAAAAAAGAGCACTTGCATATTAAGAACATGTGTAGCTACTAGACAACTGGACCTATATCAAATCATCAAAGAAACTTCAGAAGAACTAGGCCTACGCTGTTGTCTCCAACAGCATGGTCATAACCTCCAATAAGCCCACAATCTCCTTATTTTTTCAAACAATTTCCCTGATTGAATTCCGCAAACTAAACGTGAAGTTATGCCTGGAAAAAAAGTTTTTTTGTTAAAAAAAAAAGGTCTGACTGGTGGGTTAAATAAGCTATTGGAGTAAATAATGAAAAATACACTTTAGACCACATTGAGGCGAGTAATATAAAGTAAAGCTGGACTACATTGATCCAATGGTTAGGGAGTTATGTCCAACAAACGGTCCCCAAGTGAGTAAATATAAATTATAAATAAAACATGTTGTATACAAGATAGATCTCGTAGAGTTGATTTATATGCAACAAATTTGGACTAAAGCAGACCAACAGTTGAGAAATTATGTTCGAAAACATTTGGAGATAAAGCTCCCCCTAATGTTGTAAACATACAACTGACATACATCCCAATATTACTCCAGTTCCTCTTCAAACTAAGGTCTATGAGAATATAAAGTCTGAAAATGATCCATGAAATAGTTTTTAAGTTGATAGAGTAAACACGAAGGATCTATAGCAGAGATGACTTCATAATATCCCTGACTTTTCAGGGATATTCAAATCTATATTCAACACAGAGGAAAAGAAAGGCAAACACAACAACAATACCCTCCTATTAGTGACTGGAGTAGCTGGGAAACCAAGAAGAAGTTTCTCCAAAGACTGTTTGCACTCCTTATACAAAAACTGTTCTATGTTTAGGATAAAGCAGCCAAACACGAGCTGAACAAAGATTTAAGTGAAGGGAGCACTGATACACAACTGGTATAAAGGTGAGACAAAGATAACATTCAAACTCAGGATTATTCTGAAGGACGAGGTATGACTCTACAAAGGCCAGAATGTCCACAATCTGAACAAAGAGTAGTCTGACAGAGCAGTGACAGAAGCTATCTGTGTGAATTAGAATGGCTATGGCTCAATACCACAACTTATCATAGACACAGACCTCTCCTCAGGCAGTACTGCCACCATTCCCACATTGGATCATGTTATGCTAAAAATTGACATGACCTAGCCATTTGAGTCACCACCAACCGTAACAACCTGCAACTGCACTGGGGGGACAGCTGTTACCTAACAACTCTGTTTGTTAACGACCACACAGGAGGATACATGCTGTACTGTCCACCAGTCAGAGCTGAGGCACCCCCTTGGACGAGGGGTGAAACTTCCTAAACTCTTAATCAAGGAAGACCATTTATTTCTGGATGACAGCATTTCCGTCCTATGACAGTGTCTCAAATCTGACTATACAAGATCGGATTTTTGTGTTGATATCATCCTAACAATAATAAGGTTTGTGCTACAACAAGGGGAGGAAATAAGAATTGCATCAAGACAGATTGGTGATGATAACTAGTCTGAGAATATAAAGCATCACGCACAGCCTTTCATGTTTGTATCAATTGTTTGTCACTAATGCTGCTCCCTATCTTAAGGAAGAAGGAAGTTAGTTTAGCTAACTTCATTAGTAGACGTAATAACTGGGTGACAAATGTGCAGATATGCTTTGATTGTAAAGCATGAGTAGAAAAAAACTCTGGATTCAGATGGATGTTGTGTAACTTCATGTACTTTGTAATGTCAAATATAAGCCATACATACTTCCTCTCAACCATGTAGACCATGCTGGAGGAAAGACCCCACAGGAGAAAAAGAATAGCCTGCAAAGCATTCCCACAGCTGGATGAATACATATAAAGAGAGAGACATGATTAGATGCGAACTAAGAGGAGAGGCAGTGAAGAGGAGAGACTCTTCTCTCCTCTTCACTGAGAGAGGAGAGTCCCAATGGGGGAAGGAGAAGTCTTGATGAAACCCCGACAGTCAGGAGAGAGAATTGGAGAGGTTCCTTATCAGTTGAAGGTGATTATGACGCTGAGTGAAAAGAAAGGAGAAGTGGCAGAAAATTAAAGAGAGACATTGAACCTGTGGGAAAACACAGCCAAAAACTTTTTAGTATAGACTTTTGGCTTAGTCTTGAAGAAAGCTTTGACGTCAGACTTTATGATTTCAACAGGGAGGTGATTCAAGGGAAAAGAGGCCTGTTTTTTTTCCCTTAAAGATAGACCCAGCTGGAATTAAATAATATTGTGAAAAGCTCCTTGAAAATGTAATGCCATTGTAAGTGTAATGACTTCATGTAGGTAAAGGAATTTTATGTTTCAAAGCGTTCAATAAAGTGCCATTTACTGTATTTAAAAGCATTTCTCAAGAGGAAAGTACACTGTATTGTCAAGTAATTGTTGACAAGTAACAGAAATATGCAGTTAACAACAGCAGTTGAGAAATCACAGCCTGAACAATTTTGGACATAAAGCTCCCTCTACTGTCCAAAATATACAACAGGCCTTTCTCAAAATTAATGAAGTTCTTATTCGCAGTGATGTCTATGTGAGTATAAAATTCTAAATGGTCCAAGCAATAGTTATTTAATTATTGCTTTAACCTAAAGGATCGGTAGTGAGGAAGAACTGGCTTGAGTTTGAGAAAGGGCAGTTTTGCTTTTGACACTAGGGGGTGCTTTATCTCCAAAAGCTTTCAGGCCATAATTTCACAACCATTGGTCATATTTAGTCCAAATTTAGTGTGTATAAATCAACTTGAGGAGATCTATCTTTTATATATTTTTTTTTACTCACGATAGTTCATATTTTACTCACTAGGGGTACTTTTCACAAAAATACGGTTTTCCACACATACCCCACAAACCATGTCATGGATCATTATCAAACTTTATCTCCCATTGACATTAGTGAGAGGAAGAACTGGGTCGATATAAGGAAACATCACTTGTATATTACTGGCACTAGAGGGAGCTTTAAATTTTCAAGTTTTCCCCATAATTTCTGAACCGTTGGTCCAATTTAGTCCAAATTTAGTGCATAAGAAATCAACCCGAGGAGCTCTATCCCGTTTATAACATAGTTCACCCATATTTTAATGTAATAGTATATTTTATAATCACTTAAGGGAACTTTTTATCACTAAAAATACGGTGGGAATTACATCCTATTTAATGTGAGAGGTTAAATCGGGGGGTTTGCTTGTACAACAAAGAGGATTGGGGAATTTTGAGGGATATACCCTTGCTGTCGGGGCACAACAGCATAAGTCCAGTTAGTCTACACAATTAACTGAAGGATAGGGGTTCAATAATCTATTTGGAGATGGGAAATGTGCAGAAAGTTCATCCAATTAGTTAGTATGTCAAACAAGCTACAATCGTTTTGCCTCTGAATTATATTTTCATTTTTGCCATAAAAGAATATAATCTGACCTCTTAAATAAGCTTCAAATGCCTCCCAAACAGTAGAAGCGGAAGCATCTCGAGTCATATCAATTTATAAAAATATGTGAAAATATAAATTTCACAAAATGTTCAATAGTTAGTAAAGAGAATTAAACCTTCAATTTCCTTGAACACCTCTTGCTGCGGGTAAATCTAATCTCAATACAAGCTGAAATGATCACCTATAATTACAGCTCGGTATTCACATGATTGTGTGTGGTGTGCAAATTTATTGTCAGTGAAGATAAATCAATGCTACTCTATGCATGGTGCACATGTGAAAAAAACTGGATACTCCCTACTGTTTGGATGAAGGAAACGCAATACGTCGCAAAAAATGCCATATTCTCAAAGAAAAGATTGCATACAAGCAGCAGTTTTTGACACCACACAGCCAGCACTAGTTGATGTTTCTATCCATGCCAGGGTCCAAAGATTAGAAGTCCCAATACACTATAAGCACCTGTGAATTTAAGTCAGGAAGTAGTTAACTGAAGCAATAAAAAGTGCGTAAATATAAGCCGGTATGACATTGATGTCATAAAGTTGGCCTTTAACTATAACTTAACGTCCATTTGAATCTATTATGGCATCTGAAGGTATAAAAGTCACCCCCTTATTTATCAATATAGCGAAAAATCCTGCCTTGGAATGAAATGTGGAATAGAAAAGCTGCCCCACCCACCCACATCTCAGCTGTGAACTGTCTGAGCCCCAGCGATGTGTCTCATGAAGAGAAACAATCCCTGATCTCAAATGTTTCAGACTTACTAAAACTTTTTTCTCTTAACTTGGTGATTAAGGCCCATGACATTCCAATTGACAAAAGAAGACATAAAGGTCTCGTATTCTTGTCGCTTATTCATCACTTCTGGAGCCTAGTCCTTGTATACACTGAAAAAGTTAGCCTGTTACATCAGTGTTTCTCTCATTCTTGCTTCTCAGACCGTGAGCTCTTTGCTCAGTGAAAACATTTCAGGTGAGGGGCCGAGACCTGCCTCCAGGACCCGGCTTTGGAGCAAGGCTGCGGTGTGCCCAGTCCAGTTCCGGGGCAAAAGAAAAAACTTCATCGAAAACGTTGTTCGGTAACTGGGAGAAAAACTTAGTGGGTTGGGGACATTCTATCCCCTCTGGAAGGCCGTCCAACTGGACATTACATCTCCTGCTCATACCCTCCAGGTCAGTTAGCTTGGCCTGTAGCCTCTGGTTGTCTGCCTTTGAAAAACTGCAGAAAGCCTCCACTTTCTTCAATACATTTGTTCTGTTTATTTATAGTTATCGTAGCACTTGTTTATTGGGTTTTAAAACTGTGAAAACCTCAACAAAAGACTGGAAAAAATGCAAAATAATGGATGTGATTTACTGGATAAATGTATTTACCTTGCAAGTAATTCAGGGATTCTGATTTTTTCCTAAATATTTTTAATACTTTCTTGCTAGTAAGTAAGTAGGTCTTAAATTGCATTCATAATGGTCTTAAAAAGTCTTCAATTGGACACGTTGAAGCATGTAGATACCATGTAATGGCACACATTCGTCTACCATGTTTACTAAAAGTAGTGGTGTAAAAAGTTTGTTGGACCCTCCAGCTACATACATGCATATGTCAAAATGCAAAATCAAACAGGCACAAACGAACTCTTAAATCTCTCTCTCACAGAAAAATGATGAACCTGAATGTACTTTTATAACATGCACATAATACCTGTCTCCTCCTCACCATGTACATACATGCCTAGCCACATACAATACTCCCTCTTCCAATCAACTCAGATACACAAATATACACATATTGTGGGCACTGCACCAACTAACCATTGTCACCATCACGTTATGCACACGCACTCTAGACACCTCATAAATGAGGAAAACAATACTAACAATGGCACAACATTGAAAGAGGAAGTGGCCTAGTCCAACCTGTATGTCTGTCGTTAGCCTGCCAACCTTGGGCATTGCTTAAAAGTCAATTCCTTCGCAAACTGGAGCAACTCTTCAGATGTCTCCTTCCTCTACTCAGCTTGTTGCTTGCTGGATCAGTCTCACCAACTGCCTCTGATGGTAAAGGAAGGTAAACTAGGAACACACCCTAAGTGTGGACGGAGGCTCACACTGTCTCTAGTTTGGGGAGCTCAATACCCATACACAACACTGACGAGACTGAATGGAGGCTCTGGCAGGGTTGGTGAAGGGGTTTTCACTGTGAAGTGGATTTTGACTGTGTTGCCATTGTTCCTGCAGTTTTATGAACCGGGATATGGACCACGGGTTTTTCGGGGAATGTGTTTATTGATTCTTTATTGACAGTTTCACTGACACCAATTGTTTAGTACGCTGTGGGGAAAAATGAAAATGTTTGTGTCGTCTTTTTTTGGGGAATATGCTAATTATTCATTGCTGGGTAGCGCTGGTGAAAGGGATTGGTGTGATGATCTATTCTTTTGGGGGGTTTCAGCTGGGTTACACAAATTGATAATTAATTTCATACTAAAGACTGACTGAAACCTCAGCTCAGCAGATACACATACTTTCTCTTTCCTTGTGATTTCTGAAAGTACAAACAACATTACACAAATTGTTTGGACCGACTGGCACACACACTTTGGATTGAATGAGGAAACTTGATATCGCAGATGAACCACCGGGGAAAACTCAACTAAATCAATATGTATAATGAATGGACCGACACACTATTGCTTTTTCTCTCTCTCTGTATGTGTGTGTGTGCGTGCATGTGCATGAACATGGCTTGAGACCAGCACGCATTCATAAATATTGAACAAGTATCTTAATGCTTTCATTATAGCCCTGACTCAAAGTGGCCAAGCTTTGTCCTTTTGACTCTTTGTTAAAGGAACCTGGCCCTCCCTCAATCTCATCTGCTTATATTATAGCCTGGTAGCCAGCTATACCTACTGCCCTGAATTAATGATGGGGACGGAGAGGAGTATGAGGAGGGTAGGAGGATGAGGGGGGATGGGGGAGAAGGGAGATAGGATGGACAGAGAAGGGATGTTTTGGTTGACTGGATGATACATGTAGACCAAAAACTATCTATGAATATATGTAAATATAATGGATGTGTTTGGGGTCTAATTTCTCCAGCTGCCTCAGCTATCCCCGTGTGAGGCGTATCGTGATGAAACTGTGTAAACCCCTCTTTGGTATCCGTCGTCTCATCACATGGTTCCTGCTTCTCTTCTGCAGCAACTTTAAAAATTAAGCCATGGCAGTTCCACTTTTTTACCTGCACACTGGCTCAACTTTGTTTAAGTGCTAAAAGAAATAACTGGGTAACTTTTGCTCTGAGGGCAGCGGCAAGAAGTTACATTTCATGATTGAAAGTCCATTTTCGCCATATTACTTATTGACAGCATGAAAGATATGAAAGCTATGTCATCTCAAGAGTCATCTCAAGTCATCTCAAGAGTAAACCATATGTATTCATTATTATTCATTATTATTCCTATTATGTGGGGGTATTTTTAATTTACTGCGGAAGAAACCAACAAAAACGGAACAAGAATTGTGGGCATATATTTCACTAAATTGACTTCAATAAGTCCAGTGAAATATAGACTAGATGCATAAATATACCACAGACCGACACTGAAGCCAAAAACAAATGTCTCATTCCCTTTACCTCACCATCCATAGCATTCTCATATTATTTGTTCTTTAATGGCTCCTGATGAAAGCTTCAATGGGGCTGGACTCCTCTGCTGACACTTTTCCTGGTTCATGTGTGAGTGTGTGCGTCTCAGGGCGTTGTCAACCCTGGGTTGCATTTCACACAAAGGGCTTACCAAACTCCAAGTGTAACCCCGAGCTCTTGTTTAATGAACCCTGAGATCAGAAGCTTGGAGTTTTTTTGTTCCTGAAAAGCTAATCAATTCAATTCTGAGTTTGTTAACTCTGAGTCAAAATCAGGCACAAGGACCATGAAAAGTCATTATCAATGGAGCTCTGACACTGTGATTCCTCAGGTCAACTGGTAAGATGTTATGGTTGCTTTACTTCATGCCATTTGAGCAGGAGGTTTTAGAGCGTGCACGACCGTATTTGTAGAAAAAAAGAGAAACAGGGCTGCTTCAGAGAAGGAGAGAAAGCTGGCTTCGGAGAAAACTTCTAACTGACTGATGCAATTATTAGTTTTACTGCATATTCTCTGAAAATTGTTTGTCGAAGGTGGTGATCAGATTTTGATTTTGATTTCTGGACGCTGGGCACACATGAAAACAACTGAAAATGAAAAAAAAAAATAGAGAATTAATCATGGATGGACAAAATAAACTTTCTTGAGGAATTTTATATATTTTTTTGAGTACCAATCCCAACCCCCAACCCCATCCCTCAGGATGAGCCGGGCAGAGTTTCAGGACACAGGGATATGGAACAAACTTACAAGGCTTTGTTGAAGATCGCCTGACAGTGAGCTGGTTAGGTTCACAGAGTAAGTTACCATGATAACTGACTGAGTTTAACCAACCACGCTTTCTGAAACGGATTACTTGGCATTTGCCTTGTCTCAGTGGTGGCGTGTTAGTGATGGTTGGTCAGTTGTTTTGATCTGGAGCTCTCTAATACCTAATAAATATCATCTTGTTCAATGTCTACTTTTGAAACAATGTCCTGTTTTCAGGCATTTTTCTAATGTCACAATGGTTATTTTATTTCTGTCTCATGCAGATGTCCACTGAAAACTATTTTGATAATATCTGAAACATTTTAAAAAGTTGTGAGTCCAACATGATAGCATATTTGCTTCTGGCTGCATCATCAGTCACTGAAAAGCCATTGAGGCTCAAGGCAAATGCCCACATTTCTATTTTGCCAATCGTCCTATTTGTGCCTGCCAGATTGGATGAGTGTCTGTGCCAATATTCGTCACGTGCTAGAAGATATGTGTTGATGTGCACATGTTGAGTGAAAAAAAAAAATTGTTGCAGTAAAGTCAAACCTCATTTTGTCACACACACTCCCACACATTGCGATCACTCAAAGTAAATTTTAACATTTCTCTCAATGTAGTTGGTTTGTTTGATATTCTCCTAGTAATCTGTTTACACACAGGGAGAGAGAGAGAGTGTCTCTCTCTCTTGGTCTACGAACCAGATCATAGACCAGGTATGAAACAAGATGCCATGTCCACGTGTCTGCCTGGAGAAGTCATTGTTTGCCATGACGTCTACGAGAACGCTGGAAAACAACACAAACATAACAACCCTCCCCAACCAGATAAGCCACTGCAGATTCTTTGTGATCTTTTTCTGATTTTATATCCACATAGACCTTCATGTAAGGAATTGATTTAGGAACGGTCGGTTGTATATAGTGGGAGCTTTATCTCCAAAAGTTCTCGGGCCACAATTTCTCAACCCTTGGTCCGATCTAGCTCAAGCTTGGTGCACGTGAATTGATTGAGGAGATCTATGTTGTAAACATCGTGTTTTACTTTAATAGTTCATATATCACTCAATAGTGGAAGTTTTTTACAAAACAATGTTTTTTGGGCATAACTTTCGAACTATTGCTCCAATTTAGTCCAAATTTGTTTTTAACTGAAGAGATCTATTTTTTACACTTCATATTTATTATATTTTATATATTTGCATAGACCTTAGCACAAGGAAGAAGACTGGCTGACTGAAGATTGAAAAGAGACCAGTTGTATTTTTTTCATAATTTCCAAAAGTTCTCAGGCGTAAATTCTCAAGCATTCTTTCAATTTGGTCCAAATTTGGTGCGTTTTCATTGATGCGAGGAGATCTATTTTGTATATATCATATTATACCCATATTCTAGTCAAATAGTTCATATTTGACAGGCTAGGGTGAGTTTTTTCACTAAAAATACTGTGGTAGTAACATTGAATTTGAGGACTTCAATCAGGGGGATTGGTTGCACAATGCAGGGGATTAGGGACCTTTGGGGAATATAACCTTATTATTGTGATCTATAGCATTGACCTAATTTATGTCATTTAGCCAAAATAGTGCCATTTTTACCCTTGTCAGGTGGGCATTATATGCTGGAACATCGGTGTCCGAATACTTTCGAGGAATTTTTCTGGCTTTTGATTGCTCAACATACATTCATTGTTGTAGCTTTATCAGCCCCTGTTGGCTTGGCATTCTCTTGACAGTGCTTATCAGTACAATCAAGCGTTCTCTTGTGGATGGAGGTACTTTTAAACATCTGCATGTGTCGACGTGATTACTTTCCCAAACCAGGCCTTTGCTATCATTCCCAACAGCAAGGGTATATCCCCGAAAAGCCCCTTATCCACTGTGTCGTTCCATTTGTTAATGGAAGTTATCTATGGAAACAGTGTTTTTTGTAAAAGAAAAACCCTCCCCCTGATGAGTAAAATACGAACTATTAAAATAAAATATGATATATGCAAGATAAATCTCCACAAGTTGATTAATATTCACCACATTCGGAGTCAATCGGACAAAACTTGAAGAATTTGGGGCCAAATAATTTTGAAGATAAAGCTCCCTTTATTGTCAGAAATATATGACTGAACTTTCCCAAAATCAATCCAGTTCTTTCTCCCACTAAGGTTAATTTGGATATAAAATTTGAAAATGAACCATTCAAAAAATGTCAAAAGTTTTTGAGTTATTGTGTCAACACAAAGGATATATGACGGATTCAGTGGCATTTTGACAACTCAATAATACCCCCGACTTTCCAGGTATAAACAGGGGAAGAAAAATCTCCATATTTAAAATTCTCTGTGGAGGTCTGAACATATTCTAAGACTGTTGCCTTTTTAATCTTTCTTTTTTCAAGTGATGAAATCTACATCCTTTCTGGAAAGTTTAATAAACCTTGTTGACAACTTTACTTTCTACATAACCAGAAGCAATAACATTTGAAAAATCAGGTTTGCAACAACAATCACTAAACATTTAACAGTCTCTTGCAATTATAAAATTGAAGTAGTTTGATTTCAATAATTTTTGTCATTCCTTATCCCCAACACTTCAGAACATGGTAGCATGTACAATGGCTTTTCTGATAAACACATTTAACACTTTACTAACATTTTGTGGCACAGCAGTGATTTTATATTAATGTCTTTCTACACAGTTTTTGTGTGGGATTGGGTTATGAATCCACAAGACAGGACTGAGCACACATACACACACACTTAATGTCACACACTGGTCCGCCCCCTTCCTTACTGTGTTCGTTATCGACCTAGAAACCATGAGCATTTTTCAGTGTTGCAATTTTCAACTACAAGAACAATCACAATAGCCGAGAGTTTTTCTGCACACTTTTTTCAACCATTTCACTGAGACTGGTACGAGTCAGCAAATGTGTTTTTGCATTCATGTGTCGGTGTGTGAGAGTGTCTTTTTTGGGTCAAAAGAAAAATGGGCAAACAGAGACAATGGCAGCAAATACAATTTACATTGTGCAATCCTGCTTGTGTCCCTAGAGGAGTGTAGATGAAGGGAATGTAGATGAAGTAGAAGAGGGGTGAGTGTGTGTGTGTGTGTGTGTGTGTGTGTGTGTGTGTGTGTGTGTGTGTGTGTGTGTGTGTGTGTGTGTGTGTGTGTGTGTGTGTGTGTGTGTGTGTGTGTGTGCGCATACAATGGGTCAAATAGCAATGGGAGAAGTGTGTGTTGCGGGTAGTTTGTGTGCAACCATACAGAATGCATAAAAAAGCAAGAAAACGCACACGTTTACTTTTATGATAGGGGAATATGAGCATGGCATTAAAACTGCCCTTTGCAGTTGGGAGAGAAATATATACTGAAAGAAATGTAGATGTGTGTGTTTGGGTGTGTATAGGAAGGAGTGCCTTTTGCGCAATATTACCAAGAACCTGTGTCACATTGGAGAACCAACTGCACCAGCTGGGTGTCTAACTTCCAACAAACAGGTTTAAGATGACACTTCAGAGACTCTGTAACTCAATGTAGAAAAGTTGATCATACTGTGTCTCTTCAAAGAAACAATTTTTTTAATCTAACAGAGTGAATATTCCAAAAAGAATCGTTCTAAAGGTGAATGTAAGTTCCTTCAATGAGCCAATATTATTATTCTAGCCCTCCATTTGGTCAGAATCCCCCTAATTGCACAGACCCTTTTCAACGGGAGGACATCAAGGGTGAACCTACGACCAAGCCTCAAGGTTTACAGTATCTCCGTCACAATCTCTCTTCTTTGTTTTGTTTTGGAGTCAGAGGTATTCATAGAGTATGGCTGTGGAGGATAAAAATTGCCTTCATTTTGAGTGGATCTGGTTGACTTCTTTAAAGCATGCTCGGCTGATGATTTGAATGACACAGGGATGAATAATATTCAAAACTAATGTAATACACATTTGGAAATTGTTCCCTGAGGCAATAAATCAAATAGGAATAACACAATTACACTGATTTTTGAAACCAATGGATTCCATGTTTACTTCACTATTAATTTGGTGAATGGTTTATAAATGGTTCGATTAAATATTATTTAGATAAAATACACTTTGTCTTTTTGGAAACATGAAGAGATCATATTTCAAAAATATTAGAAGAGAAACGTCCATTACCGTACAGGATTACGGGGGAAAAGTCCTGTTTTTAAAGTTGTTCCCGCTAGGCACAGCCATGTTTGAACATGCCTGCACAGGGACGGCTTTGGGCCTTTTCAACTGTCCGATAGAGGGGTTCTTCTCACAGGTATTATGCTATTTAGCATTCATTCAACAAATGTTTGTAATGAAACATTGTTAGTTAGATATTTTGCTGCAGAAGGCCTGCCAGCAGTAGGCTGCACTTTCTAGATCACTCATAAACGCTTCTGCGGTTACTGATATACTCAGACATACCCATGCTGACTGGCAAATTATCAGTGATGTCATCTAGTTCAACACTATCTGTTTTAAACTGACTGGATGCACCATCTCGTCAGTATGAATACTTACTGACCGAGAGGATACTCAATCAATCCTGGACTCCCGGAATGGTGATCGTAAAACCAGATCGTAGACCATTATTAACTCAATGTTTAATACTAAGATATTCAGCTCTCAAGCATCCTCCTGCTCACGGCTTCAGGCTCTCTCCATACTCTCTGGTCTGATACACCACTTAAGAGAGAGAGAGGAAAAATTAGTTCCTATGATCCGCCTGTGGAATAACATCTACTCTTCCTGACACAAGTCACTCCCACTAACTCTCCCCTGCGACAGCTCCCCGTTGCTACAGCAATAAAGTACAATATCCTCAGAATAGTCTTGAATTGCCAAATCAGCTGAATTTTGAATTTCAAAGTCCAAATAATTTCTTGTTTTGGTGTTGTCATCATAGGTACTCCAACAGCCTTTAAACCACCGAGAGTATCTGTGAATTTGACCAAGGATTGGGTTGCTCATGAACCAGACAGCAGCAACTCTTCCACTCTGCAACAAACTCTGTTGCATCAAAGCATCCTTTACAGTTTACGAATTGACAATATGTCTGTAAGTTGTGTGCTTATTTTGAAATATATTGGACCTCTTTCAGTGTGTGGGGTTATCTTTACTCAA
This sequence comes from Lophius americanus, assembly GCA_037951165.1. Taxonomy (NCBI): domain Eukaryota; kingdom Metazoa; phylum Chordata; class Actinopteri; order Lophiiformes; family Lophiidae; genus Lophius; species Lophius americanus. The sequence continues at coordinate 3,840,173 of JBBDHG010000032.1, read as the reverse complement.
CCAGAGGCATAATGAATATGGATAAAATCCTCAAAAGGATTTAGATATGCACATCATCGAGACGCTTCTTAGCTAAGTAACAATACTTCACCCACATAAACACTCTTGTTCAGCAAAAAGTGAAATTCGGTCTCTCCCTTTCTCTCTCTCTGTCATACACACATACTAAATAAATTATATATTGGTATGAAAAGTACTGGAATTAGTCCAGCGGATGGCGTCAACTGGAACACAACAATGGCTGCATCATAATCCTTGGAGGCAACGTCAACTTTCAAAGTAAGTCCTGTAAATGTACTTTGTGTTGCGGCTGACAGGCTCATATTGTTATTTTAAGTGTCTGACAACATTATGAAAAGGATCACTTTTGAAGAGGACCTCTGTGTAATTGAAGAAAAAAACTATTTAAAATGTTGCTCTCTTGAAAGCTTCCGCACTCCATTGACAAAAACAGGGCCAATTCAGACCATTCAATTCTGCATTGGCTCATGTCTTTCAAAGAACCTGAGGGCCAGCTGCCTCGCTGGTTCGAGAAATTGCAGACTTACGGCTTCACTGTAGCCCACAGACCAGGGGCTCGCCATGGAAATGCTGATGCTCTTTCCCGCCGCCCCTGCTACCAAGATAGCTGCCGCTACTGTGAGAAAAGGGAGTCACAAAAGGAGGAGCAGCTGCAACAGGACGTGAGGTGTGAAGTGTTTGAGCTGGGAGTTGAACTTGCCACCCAGAGACTGGTACCTGTAGATGCAGCAAAATAGGCGCAGACAAGGGGAGGACCCAGACATCATTCCGGCCCTCTTGTGGCTGCCCAGCGCTGACCGCCATGGGAGGAAGAGACAAGGTACTCTCAAGCTACAAAGGTTCTCTGGTCGATGTTTGAATCCCCCCGCTTGTGTGATGGAGTGCTGCAGAGGGGCTGGAAAGAGCCAGCAACGGGAGAGATTCGATGGCAGTTGGCAGTGCCCAATGCCCTGTGAGAGGTGGCCCTCCAAGGGACACATGGGACCCCAGGATCTGGATACTTTGGGGTAGCTAAAATGCTCCGCCACCTCAGATGTGGATTCGAGCGCAATGTTGGACTGTTTAGTTAAGGGAATGTCGGTTAAATTAGTTACAATAAAATCAGACAAACGGATATAACGTCTCGTAGCTTCATTATTGTGGGACGCTACAATATTCTCCTTATAGTTTATTGGTCCGGAGCTTGAACTGGCGTGGGTATTCCCTGTCGTCATCGAGTGAGAGGCGTTACCCAGGGGGATCCCTCAGATGGTGCGGGTGGCGCTTTCTTTCTCACGTGGGGACTGCTGCTCACATTTAACAGTCTCCAAAACACAGTTAATGAACACTCAGTACATAACAGATGGAAAGAATATACTATTTTATAAAGAAACAACCTAATGTGCTGTTTCATTGTTGTTTGAAAAACTTAAATTGATGTTAAATGTCAAACTTCACATTTGTCTAGTGTACTAATGTAGAAGCAAAACACAAATGCAATAAGGGAGTGAGAGCTGAAATCATATTAGATGCTGATTCATCCTGCTGTCACTAGTAGTTGCTCAATTTATTTGGGTTACAAATCCCAGAGTCTTTGTAAAATCCACCTAAACGTCAATAAGGGCATGACTTTAAGAAAAACATCTAAAAAGAAGAAGGAATGACGGTTTAAATAGGAAATGGGGACAGACAAGGAAATGAGATGATTAGCTTGGAAATGTGTGGCACCGTTGATTAACATAATGATACCTATAAAATAGGTATTTGATATATTTATAAAATGCGAAAGAGATGAGTTATAGGGTAATATTGGTTCAGTTCATTGTTGTGTTGTTTTCGTTAATGAATCAGCCAGACTCCAATATCAAAAAGGCTTTAATATATTCAGTGTTTTCCCTAATCGAAGTTAAATATTACAGAATGTCTGACTGTTGAATACACTAACGTTACTAATGTCAAATTATCTTCAGGGACAACTGATATATCTCATTAGTGATTACAGACGCGGGGAAGATTCCTTTCTCCCTCCTCTAACTGTCGTAATTATGTTTCTATTTGGTACCAGAGAATTGTTTTTTTAAGTATAGATAATTATCTAAGGACTATACAATTATGTTTTGATTCCGTAATGTCTCAAAAGACAGATTTGGCATAATCATACCAAACTAATACATTTTAAAACAAATTCTAATGACAGTCAATGATTTCACAATTGTATAAAGTGGGGAACAGCTGCTCTCTGGATCCACTTCAGTTTAAATTTAAGTGTGACTAAAGTACAGACAATTCAATCACAGCTTCACGTTCAAACGTTCAAATTACGTTGTGTGGTCAGTGGGCTATATGTATATAATGATTGTTGTTGGGTTTTTTTTATAACAGGTTTAACTCATTTTTTCTACTTTGTTGTCTTCAGTCAAAGTTGATACACTTTACATGCACTTATGAATGAGTTGTAGCAAAGATTTGTGCTTGTGTTTTAGTTGTTTAATAAAACAATCATCCTTTTGTGACGTAAAGTTCATCTCAACGATCCAGAGTAAAAAAAGAAAAAAATACATATATTAACATTTGAAAAGTTTGCACTATGCAGTATTACTGACATCCTGTCTGGTTTGATCTGCTCTGTTGAAATTGAGGGGTCTTCCATCAAAAACAGAAAAGGCGCATATATCCGGCGGAGCCTCAGCCATAACTCTGTGTGACATTCCCAGTGGAATTAAGGTTTTAGGGCCTGATTTCCTAAGATCCGAAATAGCGAGCTTTTAAACGCTTGTGATTTCTAACAGATTGCACATTTAATTTGTGCTTGATCTTCTAATAATTGTTGTGTGTATGACAACACGTGCAAACGTGGTGGAGGCAGTACTATTTAAGTGAGGGTTTTGTGTGTGCTACTTCTTTCTGCTTTAGAAAGTTTTAACGGAGAGCAGAGTGACCTTAATCGCATAATGAAATGAAATATAATGGAATTGGAGGTATTGGAGAAAGAGGCGAAAAAGAATATTGTTGAGCTACAGCAGAGACATCTGAATATTACTAGAATAAGCGGGATACAGGAGAGTATCTGTAAGAAAGGCAATGCTGTTGGTAAAACAAGAAGAACGATAGATGAATTTAAGAGAAGACTACAAGATATAATAAGAAGAACAATAGAATAAAACCTCGGTTAATAAATCAGGTGGAGGGAAACCTCAGTTCAGTTCACAAATGACAATGCATTGACATAACAGTTAGTTTTTTATTGATCGATCTCAATTCTTTGTGATCTCACATTAAAAAAATTACAGCTTTTATTTTTCTTCACCTTGGATATCATTGATGCCACTTTCATCCTCGTTGTGATTCTATATCCACATATTTGTTTTCACGACTTGTCTTTTTCCATCCTTGTTTTTCATGAATTTATATCTCTGCTCCCACATTTTATTGATTTGTTCTTGTATTTTCCCTCTTTTTCCGCAGTATTTTTTCTATTCAGTCCTCTGTATACCTTTTTTTTCCCCTCAGAAAGCTAAAACAATAAAAGAAACAGAAAAAGAAAAATCACACCTTGGTGTTTAGGGTTTTTCCTTTTCTTTTCTTTGCCTCATGGTCGTCTGTCTTCCCAAACAATATTACAAAAGCAATTCCACACCAGTCAATAGGCTCCAGGATTGCTTCTCATCCACCTTGTCCCTAAGGGGCTGCCATATCATCAATACAGATTTATATTGTAGCCCAGGAACTAATATACACAAATGCCAATACGCTGGCTTTCTCTGGCTGGTGTGCATGGAGCAATCTGGGCAAATTTTAAGAACGGTACTAAAGGACTAGAAGTTGTAAGAAACAAGCTGGAGACACGGTAGCTGGGGAAAACGACAAGCAGAGTTTGGGATGAATTAACATGGTCAAGATGTGGGCAAGAGAAGACACTACCAGCTGCCGTAGATGAAATGGTGTCCTACCTACCCCTGAAAGGATTTTGGAAGCAATTTCTTTTGAGAAATCTAGTTAAAGAAATTCTACTGCCGCAATATTTTCATGCAGTCCTATTATTTGAATATTAAAACTTTCTTTTTGTTGCAAAGTAAGGCCTATATCTGAGATCGGTTATGTTTCTTCGTTCCTGGTTGCCATTTATTTATTGGCTGTTCTCATCAACTGGTCAACTTTCTTTTTAAACATTATTGATAAAAACAGATGAAAACCGGATCTTTAGGTAATTCAAACTGTTGTTATACAACAGATGTTTGAAGGAATAGTTTAACAACACCTATTGTTAAAGGAACAACACCTGTTGTTTTCATACTGTACATGCTCTCCCTTGGCCGTGTCATCAGTCGATATGGACTCTCATTCCATTGTTACGCTGATGACACGCAAATCTACATAAAAACTGACACATGTTCCTCCGCAGCCTTTCCATCCTCATCATCATCATCATCTCCCCTGTCAACTCTCCGCGCTTGTCTGGAGGAGATAAAGGTGTGGATGAAAAACAACTTTCTCCAGTTGAACAGCTCCAAAACCGAAGCAATTTTAATTGGCACCCCACATCAGACCCATTCTTCCTCCATAACCAGCATTACCTTCTCTGGTCACGACATTCCCCTCTCTTCATCAGTCACCAACCTCGGCTTAAGATTCAACCCTCAACTCACTTTTGAATCCCACATCAAACACATCTGCAAGATCTCCTTTCACCATCTTAGAAATATTTCCAAACTCCGTTCTTCACTCACCTTGAGTGATGCTGAAAAGCTGGTCCACACGTTTGTCTCCTCCCGACTGGATTACTGTAACGCACTTCTCATCGGGATCCCTGATAAAAGTCTTCAAAGACTTCAGTATGTTCAAAACAGTGCTGCAAGAATCCTGATGAGAGTTTGTAAACACGAACACATCACCCCCGTTCTTCATTCCCTTCATTGGCTTCCCATCTCCACCAGGATTGATTATAAGATCTCTCTCCTCACTCACCAGTGCATCCATGGTAACGCACCCCCCTACCTGAAAGAACTACCCACCCCACTGACCTCAACACGATCCCTCCGTTCTAACCACTCATACCGCCTCCTCCTACCCCGGACTAAGCTCAGCACCATCTGCTGCCCCTCGTCTGTGGAATGCCCTCCCTGACCATCTGAGGGCTCCACAGACGACTGACACATTTTAAAAAGGACTTAAAACTTCCCTTTTTAGCAGAACCTATAACTTTAATTAACATTGCTGCTTTTTGGTCCGGTTTTTATAGAGATATTATTTTATTTTTTGTTGATGCTTTTATCTGCTTTTACTTTGTAGCACTTTGTGATTTGATCCAAATTTAAAGTGCATTATAAATTAAATCTATTATTATTATTATTATTATTATTATTATTATTATTATTATCATTATTATTATTGTTTTTATACCTAACACTCCTTCTCTCCATCGCTACCCAGCCTTTACAGACACATCAACTTCATTGTTTCAACAGGCTTCTCAGTCTCGGAAGAGTCATCAGCCACCACCACCACAGTTTGCTGTTTGTTGTGAGATATGGAGTTATGGATGTGCTCTTCAATCACAAAATCTCCCTGGGGAACCTGAACACCAAAAAAACAAAAACAGAGTTCAAGATTACTTATTGCCCGTTGTAATGAACTTTATTTTTTTTTATTAATTCACTTTTCTGTCCTAATCAACTAAAACTAGCGTTGCATTAAACCATTATCGGGCACTAGTTGAAGGTTAATGAGATCATGTAATAAATGTCCAATCAAGTCAAACTGCTTAAAATTCATCAAAAATAAGGTAGAAGTAAAATAATACACAAATATGTTTCATGTAATAATTTCATCAGTGTAGCACTTTTCTCATGGATGTACACAAAATCTGCAAACATTTATTTCTCAGTTTTTCAAGACACTCTGTCTTCTCTTATATCACTCTTTTTCTTTTTACCAAGTCTGTTTCCATTTTACGGAACCCCCCTAGTTTAAGTTGAAAAAAATATCCATATCATTTGATTTATATTACATTTCCTTCTTCTTCTTCTCAACCGACAACAAAACATTTTAGTAATATTTCGGGAATTTTTATTTTTATTTAGAGTTTCATCTTTTTATTTAGTTAAAATTGATAATGCACATTCGACTAGGAATCTGTATTGGGGTCTCACATTTGCTGTCTTTAGGCCCCGTTTCCTCACTTCATGTCAAGACATTTTGGTGACATGCAACTAAATTGACTCATATAGGAAATATAGACTTGACAAAAGCAAGGTCAGCGGGGCAATATCGAATTTTTATAATAACTGGCCCGCTGTTTTACTGCACAATCACCACAGATACTAAAAATCCCACAATGCAGTGCAATAGCCAGCACATCAATCAAGAGCACCACCGCCAGCTCTCCTGCCTGCTCCTCTGTCATCAGATATCAGCATTTCTAAAAAAAAATGTAAACGCTAAATAATAAACATATAAAAAGATCTCATGCGTCTATTAGTAAATAGATTACACTTCTTAATTAACTGGAGAGTGCGTTCACGCCCTCAAGCCCTTCTTGATGTGTCAGTGATGTTGCGTTAAAGACAAGAAAAAACATTGAGTGCCTTACATTTAATGTGAAATGCACCTGGTGGCGATTCATGCACCTTAACGTTTTCTGAGGTGCAGCTGCTCCTGAGTGCAGTAACCAATACAAGGATCAACATTTTCCCTATACTGTTTTATTGTGGATGAACCCCATGATGTTACGCCCTGGATGTGGTCTCAGTATATTAATTTTGGCCCCCTCTGGGACTGAGTTTGACACCCCTTATATAGTTCAGGCAATGTACAGCCAAATAATGTAACACCCACACATGCACTTTGTACAACAGATATTTTTGCTGAATTTGGCTTCTGCATTATATAATTTCTACATGAAATATAGATGTGAAGTATTTCTAACCTATGACAAAAATTTAAAAAACGGTCCATAAACATGTAACTACCTGACGACCACAATACATTGGTACGGATAACTCTAAAACGCCGTGACGAAGGCCACTGTGCTAAAATGAGTAGGTGAAATATCTCTCCCTCCCTGGTTCCTATCGCTTCTTCTAAAAGAAGAGTGCCTTGAAACCAGCTGATTTGTTTTTGTTTTTGTACATTTCATGTTTTACTCAAACACTCATGAGGCAGAGCTTTTCTTTCTACAAAAGACACTGTTTCTTGGCCATAACTTCTGATAATAACTTCTTGACTTTTTAATTTCAAGTTGAATCAGGAAATCGCTCGCAGGGTATTGGGGAGGCCCTTGCTGTCGGGAACAACAGTTTAGGCCTGGTTAATTATGCTGTACAGTTATTACATTTTTTGTATAATATTGTGTGTAAACTTTCTGATAACCAGGGAACGATAGTGAGCTGTTTATTTTTGGGTAACCTATTTCTCCTTAGCAGGGTTGCAAGTACAAATGGATCATAACATTTGGCCAGCTGTCTGAATGATTGGGCAGTCTTTTAAGTAAAAAATATTTTTCAACACTAACGTTCAACTTAAGTAGATAAATCTTAGAAATAAAATTTAAACGAAAAAGTTCAGAAATGATTTCAGGGGTAATGTTTAATGTTTTATTTAAATCCTCACCTGCTTCAAGAAATGTCTTGCATTTTTTAGTTTGTGTTACAGCCAGTCTTCTGAGGGGAAAAAGAAGCAATAGAAACAAAAACAGCTTTTCTTCGTTTATACATACATCTCACAGAATGAGCACAGCTTGAACAATTAATTGAAGTTAGGTTACAAAGCGAGAGACGGCTAACGGCGAGTCATGTAAGGGAGCCGACACAATCCATTTATCCGCTGAGGCCTTCCAGAAAACAAATAGGAACACGGGGAGGTGGCTGCGGCGCTGGCAGTTTGGATCACAAATTTCAGCTTGTTTCACGGTTTTTCTGTATAAACACCAATCCAGTTTTTTTCCATGACGCCCATGACTCAAGAAATAGAATATTGTACCATCCTACTTATACGTAAATGTATATGGGTAATTTTTGTTCTCTCAAAATATCAACCACTTACTTTAATTTAATTTGTGACGAAAACAAAGAGACATTACAAAAACAACACAATAAACCGTATCACATTTACTGTGTCCCTCATCAGCATTGGTTTTTACTGTCAAGAATACACACATACAAGATCAGCCGTACTTGACCAAATCTAGTGTGTTGTAAATTATAACAAAATTCATCCTATCTATGATCGGTACAACCAATTTTAAATTTAGAAAATGAAATAAGAGACAGCTGGATAAACTGTTCTACACTGTAATTGGACTTCTACCTTGTTTTAGTATTTTGTTTTTATTATGCAAAATGCTAGATTATAATAAAAAACCCCAAGGTTAGTTTACAGACATGGCTTGTAGTTACTGCATATAGCCCCTCTTGTGTCAAAATCCCCTTTCTGGCACATTTTGGGTACATTTGCTATCCAACTGTGCCAAATTAGGAGGTCCTCCGGGTCCTATCCCATGAGAATTTTGTAGAATAACATGTCGTTGGTGGTATTTCCATCAAATTTATTGATGGAAATATTACCAATAATTGATTTGGGCAAATCCAATGATTGTTTTGCATGTTGTTTATTGTAATATACTATACCTCTAAAGCCTTTTTCATCTACAAAGATCAGGAAGGGTAGAAGTATTGCATTAATCAGAATAATCACACATAGTATCAGGTACATTGTTACTGGCACAGGAAATAATTTATTTTAGGTCTTATCCATGCATAGACATCAAAGTCTTGAAATTGCAGCCAACATCTGTGAAGCAATTTGAAGTTTATTTTTCCAGTATGTAATTTCAGGTGAGGCTTAATTTTTAAAATAACCAATGAGTAGAAGAGGTTAAATCCCTTGGTGGAGCGTATATCAGACTGACCTCAAAAGACTGGCCTCTTTGTGAACTGGTTTGAGATGTGATGGTCTGTTTTTATGTATTCCTTCCAGCTCGAAATCGCCATTTTTGTCTCAGGTAATAGAGGAGCATTATTTGTGTTTGATGACCACAACAGCGGAAAGACTGTAACTGCACATGTCCATTACCTGGCAGGAAAAAGAGAACACTGATGATGTTTCCAGCTGTGATGATGGCTCTGAATTGTGATGATGTACACTTTGCTATGGCACATACAGTCACATGTTTGACAGCTAGTTATCGCCTTCTCAAACTGGACCAGATGTTAGCAACATGTGCAGGGGTGGCATGTGTGTTTGTCATGGTGAGCCTGTGTGTTTTAGGGGGCAGCTTAATGAAGATTCCTTAACCAGGGGAGCCAGGAGATGATAAGGCTCCCTGTTTGTGTGCGTGTGTGTGTGTGCGTGTGTGTGTGTGTGTGTGTGTGTGTGTGTGTGTGTGTGTGTGTGTGTGTGTGTGTGTGTGTGTGTGTGTCTGTGCGTGTGTGTGTGTGTGTGTAGGATAAGGAGTCCCTTTGCAACACAATCACCTTGGCCATTCGCGAGCATTATGTCTAGCACACACACGCACACACACAGACACACACTCCCCGGGAGGCTTACTCCTTAGATACACAGCTAGCAACAGCAGGATAACAGTGGGAAAACATAACTCGGTTCTGAAGCAAGAAGAGAGAACAGATGGAGGGAAACATTACACTCTCCCATTACACGTATACACACACAAAATAGGAGTCATTGACAGACACAATAACAGACACATACACGAAAGCACACAAATTCTGACCCCGTTTTGACTCTCTCGTTGTTAAAAAAAAATTGCAGCCCGTCATCTGCTTTAACTAATAGCATCTACTACCAGTTGTGTATACGTGTGTGTGTTTTCTACACGCACACATCTGTCATTTTACAGATAAAAAAGGCACTTTCGACAAGACAAGATGTTTCCCATAGCCTTACCATATGTGAGCTCATTCCAGCACAGTGTCTCTCCGTTTGTGAGACAGCGTATGTCACGTCAAAATCATGTACAGAACTGTTATAGTTTCATGTTTCTATGTTCCTCTGGAAGGAGGTATCAAAATGTTGTTTTTTCATGCTTTTTGTGTAATTATTGTGTGATCACAGTACTACAACAATGAAACTACTGTCAGTGAAAGAAGCTTTTTGATTTACAGAAATCTAGTTTGGCTCAACTCAAAACTGTCTCTTTTCTCGCAGTTGAAAACACTTCTGAGAAACAAATACAGACTTAGCCCCTGGTTTTTTTCCCAACAGCAAGGGTATATCCCCAAAAAGCCCTCAATCCCCTGCAGTGTACAAGTCCTTGATTCCACCTTAAAAAAAAACTACAATTGGACATGTGCTTGGGAAATTACAGACAAGAACCTGTGTTATAATTTTAAAAAAACTATAATGATTTTTAAAAATTCCCCCAGTGAGTTAAAAATGAACTATTATAGTGAAATAATATACTTTATATACAAGATAAATCTGTAAATATTGGAACATAATTGGACATATTGTTGGGAAGTAAAGATCAAAAAACTGAAAAAACTAAAGAGTGAAATATGAACATTTATAGTAAGATATGACAAACACCAGTTAGGTCTTCTCAAGTTGACCAATGTTCACCATACTTGGTCCATATTGGAGCAGCAGCAGTAATTAAGTTATTTTGGAGATAAAACTCCACTCAGTGGCAGATATATACTGACCTTACCCAAAATCAACCCAGTTCTTCGTCCCACTAAGGTCTAATTGGGAATAAAATTATTAAATGATCCATGATACATTTTTCTATGTATTTCACTATCACACTAACAAGGTTGACGCAGATGATTCAACGTGGATATAATGATGGTACTGAAATACCTTCTTTGATTGAAGAGAAAAGGGTCCGATATCCAAGCATGTTGGCTGCAGGCAGAAAGTTCTTTATAAGTACAGTCCATTTTATTTTTTATCATCAGCTAAAACAAATAGCTTTCCACTCCACAGAAACACACACACACACACACACACACACACAGCAAACACATTTTGTGAGGACCAGTTGGTGACTAATATTATTTTCTCGCCCTAAACTGCATTCATTAATTTACCACAACTTTAACCCTAATCATAAGTAATAATTACTCGCATATGAGTTGTGTGTTAAAGTGAAGATCAATAAAAACTCCCTTGAGAAAACTTTCCTGCATCATAAGCTCTCCTCACAGTGATGGAAGTACAAGAAAGCACTAACACACACACACACACTGACCAATGGGAATCATTTCTGTGTGTAATTTTTCCCATTCACTGCCAGTGGAGCAGGCTGTTTGATTGGTTGCTGCAGTGATAGATGCCTGGCCCGTTTTCTGATTACTACAATCTTCGATCTCCAGGGCCCAACATAATCAGAATAAATGTCCCCTACTGTAGTGGACTAAAGGTGTGTGTGGTGGGGCTGAGAGAGGGGACAGAGCGGTAGATGAGAAAATATGTACCGGTGTGTATTGTGACAGGGCGGTGCAAGTGTTTGCGCAGAGTGAGTGAGTGACGGATGGTGTGCCATGTGTAGCATTGATGTAGCTGACAAATTGATTTTGGTTTGTTTTTTGGATACCACACTCACACACACACAAACATACGCAATCATATCACAGTAATTGTTCCTATGAACAAGTATGATAAGAGATGAAGTGTCTTGTGATCAAATACTTTCATAAAACTACCCTGTTGAAGAGAGTTTTGGGCATAAATCCACCCGGGGACCTGGATCCCTTCTGTCTGCATACTCGTCCGTGTGTGGTTTTAAATGTTCTCCCCAGGTGCTCCTGCTTCCTCCAACACGCACAAATACAAACAAACCATGCAGTATAGGTTAATTGGTGCGATTTTTAGTGTGAATGCAGTGTGAAAAGGAAAACTTGAAATTGTTAATCTAAAAAATACTTATTTGAACCATAACCTGTATCACATTCTCACCCTAAAACCATATTTACATATTTTATTGTGTTAAGTTGGCCTCAATAGTTTATCTATACAGAACAATTGCAGTTGGACCCAAATGGATCCTTGTTGAGTTCAGGCCAATTTCTTTGTGCAGGCTTTGCACAAACAATAACGTCTACGAAACAATTTTTGTCATATTTTATCCACAACATCCTCTTTTCCGTGGAGAGCATCTCTCCTATTCTTGTTCAAGAAGAAAAGGTAGCTATCATTGAAATGTCGCCTTAGCTCAGGAGGAAGAGCCGTTGTGTGAACGGCTGAATATTGCCTTTTTTTTTTACTTGTAGAGAGCTTTGGGTGGCTGATCAGACTAGAAAGGCACTTCATGAGAACAGTTCATAAAGTTGTTTTTACACATATAATAGATAAACGAGACCTATGCTGTCATCCCAAAAGTACCCAATCCCCTGCCTCTTACAAACATTTCCCCTAACCTCAAACATCCCACACTTTATTAACTTAACCTATTTCTATGAAGTCAGCAATATGGTCTAAGATCCCATAATGAGTTAATATTGAAGAGAAATACAGTTTATTTATTTTGTTTAAGCTCAGTAGTTAAAAAATATAGATTTCCCTTATTTCAATTCGTTATGAGCTATTATTAACTATTATTATGGTTGGGAAGTAACAAAGGAGAAACAAAAAGCACAAAAGGCTGTCAAGTCTTTGTGTTCATATATTATTATGGGAGGTTCTGTCACTTTAATTGTGTTGCCTTTGTGTGTCTTTTACTTGGGTTCAGTTCTCCTCTGTGTCTGTCCTGTGATTGGTCATCGTGCTCACCTGTGTTTCCCCTCCAGCTGTGTCTACTTGTCTCGTTACCTCAGTGTATGAAGTCTGTCGTCACTTTCTCTTCTGTGCCAGTTTGTTGCATGATGCTAACCGAGTCATCACGTGTCCCAGCCTTCTCCCCATGTGTAGTAAGTTTATCCTAGTGTTTTTGTTCCTGTTTTTCTTTGTGCCGTTGATTAGAATAAATATGTTTGCACCTGCTCTGCCGCCTCTTGTGTCTGCATCCAAGCTAAACCCCAGGAGAGTTCCTAAAAGAACGAACCGGCCAGAATAGACCCAGCGGACGCATTGATGGAATTTAGAAATAAATGAACTAACTTACACACTGATCTGCATTCATGTGGAGCGGATGAAGAGTCCTCATGAGGAGGTACAACAAGCCGCTCTCCGCATCGCTCGCCAGAAGGTCTCTGTCCAACCCTGGCTGAGGGACTTCCTGCCGGAGTTTTTAAAGTCCTTTGTGGAGAACCCGGACGCGCTGCCGGAATGTTCCCGGCCTGGCCTGTTGGTTGTTCCCCTGCTCCAGCCCCCATGTTTGCTAGCCACCAACTGGCTAGTCCTCTGTCTGCTGCGGCTCCAGAGTCCGCTGGCCTCCTACCCGCTAACCCTCAGTCACCATTATCACCTGAGGGAGCAGGTAGTGTTCCTGAGGTTGATGCCGATTGGGACTCTCTTTTCCGGGGAACCCGGCTGGCATTAAAACCGGTTCCCAAAAGGAGGTGAGACCAGCGCCGAGCTTCATCGCCACCCAGCTCCTCGTCCTCACCGCTACCCAGCTCTTCTTCCTCACCGCTGCCCAGCGCCGTGGAGGATCAGGTTGGAATTCTTGTGAATTCGGCGCTCAACTACCCTGAGACTCCCGTTCCTAGTGCTTCCAAGACACCGCTATTCAGTCTTCTCGTGAGTCTTCTCCATACTCCTCTCGTCATTCCTCTCCCGACGACTCCTCCAGTGACTCCTCTCCCGACCCCTCCCGTGATTCCTCTCCCGACTCCTCCCGTGATTCCTCTCCCGACTCCTTCCTTGACTCCTCCAGTGAGTCCTCTCCCAACTCCTCCAGTGATTCCTCCCTTGATTCCTCTCCCGACTCCTCCGGTGATTCCTCTCCCGACTCCTTCCTTGACTCCTCCAGTGAGTCCTCTCCCGACTCCTAAAGTGATTCCTCCCGTGATTCCTCTCCCGACACCTCCCGTGACTCCTCTTCCAGTGACTCCTCTCCCAGTGACTCCTCCCGTGCCTCCTCCCGTGACTCCTCTCCCAGTGACTCCTCCCGTGACTCCTCCCGTGACTCCACTCCCAGTGACTCCACTCCCAGTGACTCCACTCCCAGTGACTCCTCTCCCAGTGACTCCAATCCCTGTGACTCCTCCCGTGACTCCACTCCCAGTGACTCCACTCCCAGTGACTCCACTCCCAGTGACTCCTCTCCCAGTGACTCCAATCCCTGTGACTCCTCCCGTGACTCCACTCCCAGTGACTACACTCCCAGTGACTCCTCCTCGTGACGTGGTTCGCCTCCACAGGCGACCTCCTCCTTGTGACCGTGTTCGCCTCCTCGGGCTCCTGGTGACCGGGTTTGCCTTCCAAAGCGCACCCCTCCTCGACCCCCAGAGTGGTCACTCTGGTGCTGCCTGGCCCCGGCCCTGCCTTCAGTCCGTCCACCGGACAGTATAAGTTTGCTTGACCGAGCTCGTTGAATTTTTTTTATTTTGTCTCTCCTCAATACCCCCTCCTCCCACCCTGTTTGTGTTAAATTCTTTGGATTTGGACTTTTGTTATGTCTGGTATCCGTCCCCTAAGTGTGGGGGGGGGGGGGGGGGGGGGGGGGGGGGGTTCTGTCAATTATGGTTGGGAAGTAACAAAGGAGAAACAAAAAGCACAAAAGGTTGTCAAGCCTTTGTTCATATATTATTAGGGGAGGTTCTGTCACTTTAATTGTGTTGCCTTTGTGTGTGTTTTACGTGGGTTCCGTTCTCCCTCTGTGTCTGTCCTGTGATTGGTCATCGTGTTCACCTGTGTTTCCCCTCCAGCTGTGTCTCATTGTCTTGTTATGTCAGTGTATAAAGTATTTCCTTACCTTCCTTTCTCTGCCAGTTCGTTGCATGATGTTAACGGAGTCATCACGTGTCCCCAGCCTTCTCCCTGTGTGTAGTAAGTTTATCCTAGTGTTTTTGTTCCTGTTTTTCCTTGTGCCGATGTTTAGAATAAATATTTTTGCACCTGCTCTGCCGCCTCTTGTTTCTGTGTTTGGGTCCAAGCTAAACCCCAGGAGAGTTCGTAACAAAGGCTCCTTAAGATGATTAAAATATGAACTATTATAGTGAAATAATACAAGATACAATTTCCTTATGTAGATTCATATGAGCCAATTTGGACATAATCAACAAACATTTTTTAAATTGTAACAATTAAGGTAAAATATGACAAAAGTTTGATTTCATGAGTGAGCAGAATCATATACACCAAATATGGACTAAATCAATCCAGTTCTTCCTGTCACTAAGGTTTTATAGGATATAAAATTTGAAAAGGATCCATGGAATAGCTTTTGAGTTTTTGTGTTATCACTAAGTATCTGCAGCGGCAGCGATGATGATGAATCCATACTCTCCCCGACTTATCAGGGCTAATAATTATCTGAACAAAACATATTGAGTTGGCCAAACTAAACGTGGCTTACTTCGAAAAGTAGGAGTCTGAGCTAGCTCTGGACCACTTCCCCCTCAGTAATCATATAACTTGATAACACAGGGCAACTTCACTGAAGATTCACATTTGTACATAAACATGACAGCAAACAAGATAATTATTCATTAATATCAAGTTGTGATAAGACACTTAATATTATTATTGTTATCATTATTGTGTTTTGGTGATACTTATGATTATCATGATGATGCAGGCATGAGCTTTTATCATGAGCTTCAAATTTGCTTTGAAATATGTATGTACTACTATATGCGCTTTTTTCTAGAAAGTCTTCATTGTATGAAACTTTCTGGGGAGGAAAGATCAAATGTCAGTACATTTCTAGGTGCTCCTCCTGCACATAGATATTCTGTAAATTCTGTGAGAGAAAGCTTTGACAGTAAATCACTTAAACATACACCATTAAGGTGAGGGCTGGGTAAATGGTCTTTGTTATATTTAATGACTGTAAATTCCCTTGACAGTGATTTGCACAAGCAACAGTTGAGTATTGTCAAACATGCTGCATACATTCACCTCTGATCCTTTTAAGGTTTCTATCACCCTCCTTGCTTCATGCTGATCAGCATTCACTCAATCAATTTTTATTAGCCTTGAATTGAATGTGGTGTCAACTTAACAAATTGAATTGCTCAAGAGTGTTCCCCTGAAGACCTCAGTATTTATGGAATATATATGAATAATGGATAGTAGGAGGAGTTAGTGCTTAAAATAGGACTGGTTTGTTTAAATCACTTATAATAAAATGTATCAATCTAACCACTTCCAACACCTTATTATGTGTCACTTCCTGGTCGAAAAAGGTTGGAGACAAATAATAGGAACCAATGAAATTAAATAGGATGCAGGTGTCATTCAAAGACATATGTGGGAAAAGAAGTTGGTGCAAAAAACCTTGGGTCTGTAAGACAAACAACAAACAAACCATGTGTTGATGAAACCAGCAGGAGGCAGGGAGCGCTCATCCACTGAGGTACAGTTTCAAAAGGTAGGAGTGCACAGGGCCTATGTTCTGAAAATCCGGCTACATTAAAAAAATTATTACAGAATATTTAAACTAGCTGGGGGATTTTCACCTGCAAACATGCTTTATGCAAAATAAGACAAATAGATTACGATATTTCTTAGCACGGGTCATTCCACAGTTTTTACAGCAAACGTCTAAATGAAGCAATCTAAAAACAATCAATAAAGTCTTATTCAAAAATGCAAACGCTGCCGGTTACAAGGCTGAAATAGCATGATGGCGTTCTCTCATTCTGAGCCCATTCTGAGTGAGATCAGCAGTTTTGATGTCAACACATGACAGATTATCACCAAAACATAATTTAACACATTAAAAGCACCTGGTTGTTCCAAAACAGTAAAAAATTGTAAACCTGCTTTATCTCTAAACTGGCAAGACCGACTTATCATTAATTGTGCGAACCTGTACACCTGTGTATTAAACCAAATTGCTGTGTGCACGTTTGTGAATTGGGTTTGATTATTGAAAGATTTGATTCAGTTTTTGATTCATTTTGTAATCCCCGCTCAGATCCAGAGTAATTAATAAAGGAAGATCAAATAGGCAGAGAATGTAATAGAAGAAACTAGAAAGAAAATCTGGAGAGAAGAACTGTCTCTTTTCTCTTGAATTTGTATCTTCAATAAAGATTTTATCTTCCCCACAGTGGACCATTTGTTTCAGAGTCAGAATCACAATCAAAATCAGCTTTATTGGCCATGTATATGCATACGAGGAATTTGACTCCGGTTAACTGAGCTCTCACAGTACGAACGTCAAATAAATAATTTTAAATTAAATGGAAAAGGCAATAAACAAATATACAAGCTATAAACAAAGGGACATGTTCTTGTGTACAGGCGATATACATTTAAATATATATGCATTAACATTTACGTGAATATTAGTATTTGCATATTGATTAAAACCTTAATGAAATGGAGAATGGTATTTTCCTAGTTCTTCTTACCATTTCATTCAATTTGAAAAGGTACAAAGGCAGCATGTTTAAACTTGGACAACATCAGCTCAATTGATTTTTGATTTTTGTAAACTTAAGGTATTCTGAAATTTATGGCAGCAACACATAAAAGGAAGGGACGTGTCAACAAAAAAGATTTGATTATGATTGGTAATTGGCAACAGGATATCGTGACTGAGTTTGAAAGGGGCTTCCTCGAAAAGCCATCAGAAGATGGAGAGAGAAGAAAATATGTGTTTGAAAAAAGTCAGAAGTTTGAGAACTTAGCTAGCTTTATTTTCTGATTTGCTAAGTTCATACATTTCCTTTACTGCTTGTTCACAAACCTGGTAGTGTAGCGGATTTCAAACGGTTGCCTTATCTCCACAAGACACTAGGAAAAAGCACTTTTAGAATGTGCTTCCTTATTCTAGACCAGAGCGACAGGAGACGGTCAGTGGCACATAGTGGGCGGGCTCTACTCAGCTTAGTGCTAAGAGCAGCATCATTTCTGCATTTACAATACTTTCAAAATGATAACAAATAGATTACCATACATATTACCTGTACAATAATCAAAAATAAATAAAAAGGACCTCAATAAAACTCAGATTAAATAAAATGAAACCCAATTAAAATTCCAACAACATCATTTCTGAATAAAAGTAAATTAAACAGCACATTTACATATGGGCTAAAATAAAAGTCAAGCAGTCAGATTACCTAAACATGAACAGTTAATATAACGTTGGTGCATATCACTAAAATTAATAAAATGACATGAGGGAGAGAGCAGGTAACACAATTTACCAGCATGAGTGCAACATCGTTTCTGAGGGAAACTAGCTGCTATGCTAACATTTATGTCCCAGGTGTGCTTCATTCATTATTGCCCCAGTGCAATAATGACTATGTAGGAACTATAGCAGATGGGAGACACCCTGACCACGAATTGCCAATGATCTATTTCTAACAAAAATATTAACATAGGAATGAGAATATTGCCAACAATGAGGATTTGAGAGTGTCCACATAAAATTAAAGGATAGATAATAATAGCCATTTTCACTGATTTAAAAAATCATTTAACTCAGACTCTTTTATGTCTATGTTTGTGTTAATCCGCTGTGACAAGTTAATTCAAATATAGTCTCTGGTAACCAGGGAAAATACATTCAGTAAAGATCAGATAGAACAATTTCCATGGAAATCCCCATGCCAATATTTTAGTAACAAAACAGTAATAGCAGACTATTTACTCTTTTTCATTTTGAGTTGTTGAGGGGAGATTTTCATAAAAGCTGTCCATGCTTTTTTTCCCCTAATATTTGTGTTAGTTATCTTGCTTCCATTCTTCATTAAATTTTATTGTATGTTATAAAAGTATTGGAACAGAAGTTATGATTTTGTCCTGGTGTGGGACTCTACTGGCAGTTATTTCTTTATGTAAATCATTATTTTACCACACACTTCCTTTAATTGTTCACACAGTTCTTCACACTCACTTATGCACTACTAATACAAAGAAAACAGCGGTTATTAGCTGAACTGGGTTTATGAGGTCCAGCAATGGGATAACGTCTAGTAAAAAGGTTACACTGATGGTGGCTAACTGTTTGTGTTTTCTATAATCACTGCACCCCCCTTGTGGATAGAGAAAGCATTACCACTGCTACACATGGAGCATGTGGCACTGCATTTACTTTATAGATCATCAACTGCAGAATATGAAAGTATACGAATAAACAAAACTTTATGTGTCATTAATTTGTGTTGTTCATAGTTGTAGTTGATGTAGTATGTGCATAATTAGGAGTCTGGAAGAGAGGAGAAGGTGTTTATGACGAATGAATGAAAGAATAGACATAGTCTGTGTGTGATTGGTGAGTGTTTCTGTGTGTGACAGTGACTGTAATTGCTCTTCACCTCTGCTTCGGAAGCTTTTAGCCTGGTCAGCATGCAGCCAATCGGAACACCCGAAGAGAAGAGACTGTTTCGATACTAACTGGATTACCTTCACACTTACTCTGTCATCCTGCGCAAAGCAGTGTGGTTCACAACTAAACTTAAGTGTATTAAATGTAAAATAAAATGTCACTTTTCTATGATTCCTCTCCCCCCGGTTCTCTCTCCCAGCAAGCTGAAAACTCGGATTCATTGAAAATGTTCTCTTTCCTTCTGTTTTCACTGCTCTCCTCTTCTCCGCACAGCACTCATTTCATTTGCATTGATAAGTACATTTCTGAATTTGTGGAATAAAGAGTAAGTGTCTTACAGTGTCTCCTGTTATCTAGACGCAGCTGTGGGTAAGCCAGCTACAAAGCTGGAATAAATTTGTTTGTAATTACAGAGGAGAAGGGGAACGAGAAGAGAGCTTCAGCTGTCAGTGAGACATACCCCTCATCTCTCTCTCTCTCTCTCTCTCTCTCTCTCTCTCTCTCTCTCTCTCTCTCTCTCTCTCTCTCTCTCTCTCTCTCTCTCTCTCTCTCTCGCTAGCGCAGATTCAAAGATGCTTTACTGTGTATCACTGCCTGAAAATAAATAAAAGTACTTACATTTAAGGTATTCTCTGGTTAAGAATAAATACATATCAGAAATAATATTTTGACCTTAGTTAAGATTTTCTCTCCGGACAAAGATGAACAGGATTAGAAATGAGAACATCAGAAGGACAGACCTTATTAGACTTCTTGGAGATGAAGTAAGAGAGGCCAGATTCCACAGGTTTAACAACTATTCCATCCATATCGACATATCAGTTCGTTGGACAACAATCCAATCAAATCGATGGAAAGTTTAAATACCTATCTATTTCGTCTTTTTTAAGATATGGCTTTATTTTGAAGTCACTACTGGAGCACACCTGCAGTGCTGCTCATTCACAGGCTCCCTTCCCCATCAGCACACAGACCTGCAGACCAATGGCAACAGCCAGAGGTTACAGTTTAATATTGACCTGCTCTCTTTCAGCATAAAATGGTCAAAACATTATATTTATAGTTTATATTTTTTCTTTGTTAAAGTGAAATGCAAACAATTTGTTAAATGGGTAAATAATATCGTCTGAAATTATTCATAGGGCTCTAAATCGAATTAAATCGGAATTGTTTTGTGGCAGAGTTTGTGTTATGAGCAAATATTGTATCATTATCCAAAGAGTCAATATAATATCCTATTGTGATGGAACCGTTGATTTACACCCCTATCAGATTGAGATGGTCGGGACACGTTGAAAGTAGGCACACTTGTATTGGTACACTTGTACCGATATAAGTGTGCTGGAGATGGAGCTGCCAGATAGGAGAAAAATGGGAAGACCAAAGAGGAGGTTTCTGGATGTGTTGAGGGAGGACATGCAGTTGGTTGGTGTGACAGAGGAAGATTCAGAGGAGAGGGTAACATGGAAACAGTTAATCCGCTGAGGGAAAGGGTACAGCTGAAACAAGTAAGAAGAATAACGTTTTACATGTATTATTTCTGTGTTAAGAAACACCCAAGAACTGCACACACACAAAATAGTTTTTTTAGTTTTTTCGCTGAAACTACTTCAGTATCTCATAAACAGTCTCTGAATTCCAGCACCGCTTTGGGCTTTCGCTTGATAACTATGAAGTTTAACCTTTTCCATTTTTCCAATTTATGCTTTGATAAAGTTGCCTTTGTAAAAATGAATTTCCCCTTCGGTCTGACTGTTCTGTCCAGAGGATTAAATTATACTTCTAAACCTGAACTTCTCCATCCACCTCTGTTTTTCTTTCTGGATCCTCACCTCAGCTTTTTCTCCTCACTCTCTTCTCTCTTCTCTCTCTCTTCGTGCCTACCTCTTTCGATCCTTTCCTCTCTCCATCTAATTTTTCTTTCTCAATGCTCTCTTTTGGTTCTCCATCATGTTTTCATCAACTCTAATTCTCTACAGATTAAGAAGGGAGGGAGAGAGGAAAAAGACAGTTATGAAGGAGAAAAAAATACTTGGTAGATTGGTGGGGAAGTCCAATTAAACTGGGGGCCTCTGGGCTTTCTGTGGGAGTCTACATGCACACATGTGTGTGTTTATGGTCGCACACACCGCTGGGTGTGTCTTTCAGTCTCGGCTCTCCAAGATTATTTTTCCTCCTTAATCAAAAGGGAGAGAGGCCCACAGGTAATTACAGCGTCACTCCAAAAATAACAAGTGAGCTGTTGCTTTCATGTCCGACTGCATCCTAGAAAAAGAAAACCACAGCTAGCATTCTGCAGGACAAATAAAGTGTTTCATTCATTCTCATTTGTCTGTTTTCAGATAGATATGTTAAACCTCTATGTGGGATTCTATCTTAAAAAACATTCTTAATATAGGAGTGGTTGAGAAGCCTAATCCACAAATTAAGCCCTCTGCACTTGTTGTCATGACAATTTAAGTTACTAAAGAATTTTTCATACGTATTGTTATATAATCAGCAAGGATTATCCACATGTCTAAACACTCTACGTCATACATCTATTTGAATTTCAATTATAGTTTTTTCTGTCTGTTTAGTATTTTTGTGCTTGCCACAAATGAATTAACGTCGTAACGTAACATTTGTTATACTGAATTATCAGGTTATACCTGCTATATGTTTCAATGGCATACTCTTTTTAATCTTTTAGCTGTTCCCTAAACTGGAATAACCTTTTTCTATATATAATGACCGCTTGGATCCCGCTGGCTAACCCCGCTGGCTAAATGACAGTATTTTTTAACCCGAACCCTAACTGATCCCTAACTGATCCCAAATCCGTTTTGTGTTCTGAGTATTGATTTGGAATTGCTTTTATGGTGGATGCCCTTCCTGACACAACCCATCCCATTTATCCAGGCTTGAGGCAAGCTGGGTTGTTACGTCATTACAGTTTAGAAATGATTGCATCGAATATGTGTGTGTATGAATTTAGGTATGAAAATATGTAAACTGATTAGCCATAATATTGAAAACACCTACATTAGTCCCCTTTTGCTGCCAAAACAGCTCAACGATGTTTTGTGTGCCCTTTTTTATATTAACAGATGTAGTATTAGCTTTTCACCAGTTTATGATACAGTAGCTTCTCAGTGGGATCGGCTAACACCGGCCAGCCTTTGCTCCCAACATGCATCAATGATCCTTGCGCAATCATGTTCCTGTCAATGGTTCACCAGATGTCTTAACTTAGACCACACTGTTATTTTAGAAATCCTTTGACCCGGTCGTCTGGCCATCACAATTTGTCCACATTCATGTTCGTTCAAATAATTAAACTTGCACATCTCTTGCTTCTAGCAAATCAACTTCAGCGACGAAATGTTCACTTTTTTGCCTGTGAGTGTGTAAAACATCTACTGAAAAGTGTCATTGTAACATTGGAAAGATAATCAATGTATTTTCTGACTTTGTATGTCAGTGGTTATGATGATATTGCTGATTGGCACATTTATAAATCAATTCTAACATCATAACATAATTTTTTGATTTAAATCGGCTTAATATAAACAGATTATAACCGTATTATCCAGAGTAAATGTCTTGAAGGAAACATAAATATAAGTTCTATTGCAAAAAGGAACTCATTACCACATTTGTCAATAACATCTAATTTCTTAGCAATAAAAATACTTCTGCTAATAAAATTTAAAATGAAATATTTGTGCAGCACATTTGATGAATTCATAAAACACTAAGAAATTAACTCTTTCAGTGATTAATTAATTTGTCACTGTTATGGCAAATTAACAGTGAACCAGGTTAGAGAAGGATTCTTAAAGTTTATATCTCAATTTCACAAATATTTTACAATTACTTTTAATAACTGATATTGCGGTTGCTGGCAGTTGAACGGTCCCTGACAAGAAAAAAATTCCTTTTAAAAATTTCAGAAGATAATTCGATGAAGGAGGAGGAATGATAATGACGGCACCACTACATGGTAGACATTAATTATCCGTGTTGAAGGATATAGACTGGATAATGACAGATTTATTACAACCGCTTTCATGACATGAAAGTCTGATGGACGACCCACATGAAATAGATGGTACCTTTTCACCATTTCCTTTTGTTAATGAACTAGAACTCTCCATATACATTGTTGGCTATAAACCAGGCATGAGGCCTGAGTATCGTTCTCCTCTTCTTACACATTAACAGCAGTCTTTATAATGCCACACTGCGAATGCTTCTCTCACTAGATGAAAAGTGTCTGGATACTATTGAAAAGTCCGGCGCAATTAGTACCTTTAATGTCGGCGCTTGTGTGGTTGTTTTTTAAGGTACATACTAAAAGGAAGGAAGGAAACAAATATCCTCCTGTGAAACATGGAGCCTGTTTGTAATAATAGCTTCATCCTCATCATGAAAGTGGTAATGTTTTATCAGTTTTGTATACCTCCAAATACTTCAAAAGGCTAATGTATTGTCAGTAATTAGCCGCTAATATCTGATGAAAGAAGAGCTGCTAAAGCCTCGCCGGCCCACTGTACTGGCTTTAGCATGAAACATCGAGTAAACAATCAATGGTAATGGAGGGGGGAGGGAGGGAGAGAGCGGGTTTGGAAACGCATGGGCTAATGATTCCTAAAAACAGGAATTTTTAGACAGGGTTATTAATGGAAATATACTATTAATTCTGCATCTAGCCTCACAGATCCTTCTTTCAGGGGATGAAATAATCAAAATACCAACTATGGTGCATCACATAATTGAATGAAATGCCGTTATTATTTAATGCAGCATTATTGATTTAGTCTTTTCTTTTAAAATGTGTTCTTATCGATTTCAATGCATGATTAAGTGAAGATCTGGTCTCTTTCATCGGTACTAGACATAAACAGGGCAGTTTTACATGATTATTGCCTTTATGCCCGATACTGCCTTATGATTCTGTACTTTGATAAATACTACAATGCTGGTATCAGTTTTGAAATATTTTTCAAATGTTATTTATAAAAGTCGAAAGAAGAGAATCTTCCCTTTGTTCTGTTTGTTTCCCATGATGACGATCCATGATTAACATAAAGACTATGACTATGAATCGACAACCCCACCCTCTAACACACACACGAACTGTATGCAGCCTTTCAGTGCATCAAGCTCCGTTATAACACAGGTATAACCAGAATTATGACTATGCGTCCGACTGCTCCAGCAGACTTTGTTTTCAATAATGTGTGTAACTGGATTCTTGACTGGATTCTCAAGTGGAGGGTTGATAAACACATGAATGATACTTTTTCATCCTTGCCACCAAGATTTCTCCAGCTGTCCAAAACTCTATGTCATCCAACAAAGATTATTTATCATCTTTATAATCACCAGTCTTTACAGCGCAGATGTAGCTAAATATTCTAGTGGTAAATTGGTTTCTCATACTGTGCTGATCGCCAAACACAAGACACCAGGCAAACACTTGATCAAATATATTTAAGTGCAGCACAAGCACAAAAACAGCAAAACAGTAGCGCGGTATAAACACCGGATTCCTAAAGAAGGATGTATCAGGTCTTCTATTTTAAGTTCAGCTCACTTCATCATTAGGTCTAATGTGATAAATTATTAAATTGCATAAATATGTAGATGTGGACATGGTTTTAATTGCATTTGTGGTAAAATATAAAATAATTCAAAACAAACATTTTACATTTTAAAATGAAATTTCAAAATGTTATTTTTGCAGATATTCCTTTAAGTGCACATATCCCCCTCCTTGTCAAATCTGTTATACGCATTACCCACACTGCTGGCGATTTGGCATGAGTTGCTGGTGTGTAATTGATCAGCCATAAAATTATAACTACTAACAGGTGCAGCCAGAATTCCATTGATTTTCTTGTAACAATTGCGCCTTTAAACCGGAGGGATGTACGCTATACATATATCATCACATGAACATTTCCTCTTTGCACTGTTTGAAGCAGGAACAATGGTCAAATGTACAGATTTCAGCTTCTTTGTTGGCTAAAATTTCAGGTCATGTTCGGTGGGCCCTGTCTGTCTGGTTAGTACCAACCAATGGGGTCTGAGAAAGGAGAAATGGTGAACTGGCATCAGGGTCGTGAGCGAAGGCTAGTCCATGTTGTCCAATTCCACACAACTACTTTAGCCAAGTGTCCACATGGAGCTACCATAAAGATGTCCTCTACCGACGTCAGGATGGTGATGTTTCCGTCAATAACCCTAATGCAACCTAACTCATCCCCAAGTCCTTCAGGAAGCTTTACATTCTTGGAAGATTTAATTGCACAATTAAAAACAAAACAAACACAATATTGCAAAGACTGTAATAAGAATTTCCTCTTTCTATAAATCCTTGAAACATAATCCATTCCTAAAAGCAGGTTTTGTCTTTTTCTCAGAAAGCCTTGTGTCATGACAATTGATATATAATTGATATATAATATGTAACTTCTCTTCAGAACATCATCTGACAAACACTTGCCAGCTCTTCCCATGATTCCGCCTCCAAGCTTTGATTAAATTATTAATTTATATTCAGTTTGGCATGGACAGTACAATGCTCTCACCAAAAAGAAAACATTTTTATTTAACTTCCTGTAGTGAAGACGAATGACAGTTTCTTTAAACTTTGAAGAGTTTCTGTTGCTCTCTGCTAGGTGACACATTGTTTCCTGTGTTGTGATTTGATTTGCCACATGAACATGAGTGTTGTTTTGAAGTGCATGCATTTGCCTTGATGGTATTTTTCCGTTTGAGAATCCATCAACAACAATAGTTTTTCAATTAAGTCAGAAAATGCCTTCCTCTAAACTCAGTTTCCTTCAGTGATAGCAATGTATTTTCTGTGTACCTACCTCTCTATGATATTAGAAAAAAGTTACAGAGTTACTGTGTTCTACCTCTTTATTTGTCTTTGTGTGACCACATGGGATGGATTTTCACCTCTACACTGTCATTACGAACTCAACAGATTTGAAAAGATTTATTATCTGGAGTCCCCTGTGACCCAGAGCTTTTGGTTAAATTTGTATTGATTGACATTACAGGCTAAATGGTTTTTAAAATTAGACTCTTTTTCTTAAAGTGTGTGAAGAGAGTAGGAAATTTTGAAAGGGATGTTTTAGAAATCTTCTGAAGATTCGATGCTTAATATAATTGAGGTCTTTCCGCCCATTGGGACTGAGGCTGGATATGTTTCCTTATTCGACTGTGGTCAGACATTAAATAGGCACTTTCGGGGCATCTCACCTACATATATTGGATTTCTAGGTAATCCTTGTTAGGTTGTTGTATGAAGTTGCAGATAAATTCAAGCTTTTATATTCCACCAATCACCACATAGTTATTTTGATAAGCATCGTCCCTAAATATGTAAATGTTTCTCTGTTCATCGACAGCGCCATCCAAATGTACCACTTGGATGCCGCTTTCTTCTTCCTGACATCATCGTCTATGTGAGCTGCCGAGCTTCAGATGTCCGTGTGTTGTCATTTAGACAAAATGTCTTTCTCTCATGCCTCACGGAAAATAACATTTTCAGCAATGGTCCGTATCAGACCATACATCGCCGTATAAAATACCTCCCATTTTTCTTTCACTGTGAGCTACCAAAGCTCATTTCTTTCATATTTTTTTATCAGTCTGCATGTGTACTTATGTTTTGTGCCAAGATTGGTTGAACCCATTCCTTCATGGTGTTTGATCTTGCAACAGAGCCACCGATAAGTATTATTTCTGTACGGGTGACCGGTGCAGAAGACCTAAACCAACCCTCTTTGCAAGACAAGCCCCTTACGTTTTATTTGGAACAAATATCTATTTCCCATTTAAAGGGGGCAAGACCCGCATAGTGTGAAACACAAAGGCGAAACATGACAAAGAAGGACAAAGAGCCTGAGAATTCAAAAAAAACGAACAGGGAGCTTCGATTACCTAAATCACTTGTTTTTACTGCTATTTTATGTTTTGAGCTTCAACTTCCTGTAACCCGTCCGAATTACCAAACAATCCAAATAAAAAATAAAAAATCTAACAGCTGAACCAGATCTTTGTCCGTGGCAGTTTTCAAACTTGCAGTTTTGGAAAAACTACACGTTTCTAACATACCTGCTTCCAGGTATGTAAAACATACCTGGAAGCAGGTATGTTTTACATTAACTGGTTCAGTGCACATAAATACTTTGTTTACAAATCCTAGGGAAAAAGGATCAGCAAAATATTCAACACATTTACGAACAACATTTTCTGCACCCAACCACAGAGCTAAAGGGACGACGTGCCGGGAACATAACACTGACGCCGCTCTCATTTACACCTACACCTTAATGAGCACTTCACATGCTTCGTCAGACAAGCTAGAAGAGTGTGTATCCGTGCGTGTGTGACCTATACTTGCTGATAACCTTGTTAGCTCCTATCTTCAAACCGCTGGACCACTTTGATTTATGACTAGCATAGTATGGAATAATGGCATGGTTCTAAAATTAGGGTGAGGGTTATAAAGTGCTGCACACTATATCTTCTCCTTTCTTTCAAAGTGAAAATGGAGTAGGCCATTGCCCTGATGAATTTTTATTTAAGACGTCTTCCAGTAACAACACAATTACACTATAGATGTTTTTATTCTGTGCAGCTTACCTGAAATGTTTTTTCTCTTAGCTCAAGGTTACTTTAATTATTTATAACATCTTAGTCCAAGTTTAAATCAGTATTTTCCAAATCGTCTTGAACTCCAGTTCAGAGACAACCCCATCTTTTTAGATACAAGTGAAAAACTGCATTTATGATCTACGTACTAGAGTTCCCTAATTGTAAAGTATTTTACAGTGGAAGAACTAAAATACTTTTACAGGAGAGGTTAGCAGATTGACATAAGTATGACATTTTCACAGGGAATGTTTATTATCCCATGCTGAGACACTATCTGGACTTCTATAGCAGCAACCAAACCACCTTTTTAAAAGTCTGCAAATAGAGCTCATCCAATTCTCCACGAGGAAAGCTAACAGACAAAACGTGGGTTTACATGGACACTTTTATCCTTTCAAAATTACATCATTCCAAAAATGTATTCCTATAGTGACTGTTTATATGAGCATTGATCTCATTGACAATCGGCTAAAGCAACCAATAGATGACTTGTTTTATCGGTTTTATTTCCGAACGTTTTACTGAAAGAACTTAGACTACACCTCTGCAAACAAACTGAAATTTCATTCGGAAAGGGCTTTCTCTTGCAGATTTTCCTCACTGATTACGCTTCTTTTCCGAATCTCTTCCAAATTAAGCTGTCCATGTAACCCCACTTAAATGAGAGCTTAATCAAAGAGAAGTCTTTGGAATTTATAAAGTAAGCCTATGCTGTCGTCATGAGGGTACATATTCAAAAAGCCCCTAATCCTGTGCGCTTTACAAGCAATTCCCCTGATCGAGCTTATCAAATTAAATGTGACTCATTAATAGTTTCAAACAATCCTTATTTCCTCAACGTCACTATTTTTTTTGAATTCAGCAATATTCTTTACGATAATATCCCATAGTGACTCCATCCATAGCTCAGTAATAAAATGTTTCCCTGTGTCAGTTCCTATGAGCTAAATTCAGACAAATAATTACATTTATGGTTGGGCAATACGGACGAGAAAACAGTATTTTCCACAAAAAGCTCCCGCTAATAAGTAAAACATTAACTTCTGTAATGAAATAGAATATATTTACAAGATTTCCTCGGGTATATTCAGATGAACCAATTTGAACATAATTGGACATATGGTTGGAAGGTAACACTCAAAAAACATTTTTTTGTAACTCTCTACTTGCCCTTCTTGTTAGTGAAATATAAACAATAACAGTAGAATATGACAAATAAAAGTTGGATCTTCTTGAGGTCGTTCTTATGAGTTAAATTTGGACTAAATCAGACTAACGGTTGAGAAACTATGACCCAAAAACTTTTAGAAATAAAGCTCCCCAAAGTAGCAGAAATATGCAACTGTCATGTCCAAAAATCAATCCAGTACATCCTTGCACTAAGGTCTATGGGTTATAAAATTTGAAAATGATACATGAAATATTATTTAGAGAAAAATATTTTATAACAAATTTTCCTTCCTTATAGAACACTGGGATTTGAAGTGATTCAAAATAAGAATAAAGTCTAAACCGTAGCTAAAATCACTTTGTAATAATGTTATTGATTCAGAAATCCCATCTTTAATAAACTGTCTCCCTTGGGTTGACACACTCATATCTAGCTTACCACAAAATGATGGGAATGCATCATATCGGCTATGCAACCTCGTCATCGACTCCTGCCGATATAAGAACAGTACGACAATATTTCACATTATTTATCTTGCTTTCAATGTGTACTTGTCTTATTCCAACCAAAGCACTATGGCATCTGTGTATGATAATAGGGGATTTTCGTTAAGACAACTCACGTTATCATTGTTTATTACGATGGCAAAACATTTCATTTGGCGTCTAGGCTCTGACCTCATCACTCCCCGCATATCATTTACAGCAAGATTTTTGGGGAGTGAAGAGCAAATATCCTAACTCCCCTGTTAGAACATGTAGGTGGATGCTGGGTTGGTGTAGGGGGTTTAACGAGCAGGTAGCAAATGCTGATGCAGGGCAGTTGCGCAGTAAGCAGAGCTGAGGGGGGAGATGGGAAATTTTGCAGTTTAAATACACTGCCAAATGTGGAGGGCTTGATTGGTAAATGGTTATAGAGGGTGTGGCATGTCATGTGAGTAAGGAGAGCAGCTCGAGTTGTCCGACTGAACTAGCTCGCAGGCGTTGCTACATTAATATTCGTATCCTCATAGAGTTGATAAACACACTGCTGTGCATTCACACGCATATACACACCACAAAGACTAATCAGTCAGTTGCTCTAATATAATTACTTGACTGCTGGTTGCCATTAAGAAAGACAATAATTTTTGTTTATCTTTTTCTGTTTTTCTGTATTTCATTAGATTTTTTTTCCCTGCTACAGAATTGTTTTCTCCCTCCTGATGAAGGCCAGGAGAGAAAAAGTAGTACGTTTTCATTTTCACCTAAGCTGCAGTCAAGTACATAAATTCCATTTGGTGGCTTTGGGTAGCATTGGCAGTTTTATCTTGCTAAAATACATGACTTTGGCAACTGCCGTTTATAGCTGAAACTAAATTATTGAACTCACAAACAGTAGTTGACAAAACAATCTCATCACAAGGTCCATTAAATTGATGTCTTTGAGTTTTAGATAGCATCCTGCAAAACAACCTTTTTTTATGTAAAAAAAAAAGTACTGCTTTTAACTTTTGCCATATCAAATCTGATGCCATACAGCTAAACACTACATTGGCCAATCATAAACATGGCAATGAATTTTTCTGGTAGATTAGTTTGCGCCACAAAGAACAGATTATACAGTTGAATAACTGCTTATCGAGAATTATTAAAATATGTTTCAGGACAATATAAACCACTGTACATAGTTTTGGTGCCATCACCAGGATGTGGGATCACACACACCCCATCCAGACCAATTCTTGCTACTTTAGATTGAGGCTAATTTTGTTATGAATATCAAACTGTTCAATTACATCCAAAAAAACACTAAATGTAAGCAACAAAGCCTACAACACCTTCTGTTTACCCCGTGAGAACACTGCATCTGACACCAGGACATGACTGGTTGTGCCTACCAAAACCAATGAAAATCCGTGTTAAAACAACTGAAAATCACAGTGAAAATAATTATAATTATTGCAAGGAATGGACTTAGTCATTGGTTGAAAGAAAATTAAAATACTTCCTGTTGGAAAAGAGAAGTGACAATAAACAGTTTTTGCTGTTTCCTATCCATTTATTCATCCATCCATCCATCCATCCATTTTTTTACGCTTTTCTTGGGTGAGATTGGCAGTAAGCCAATACTCTCAATGGCAATGCTCTCCATCTAATAGTGGGGAATCCCCAGTCATTCCCATACCAGATGAAATATGTAATTCCTCAAGTGAGGTCTTGGTATACTGGGGCCTCTTCCTACTTGAACATATGTGGAAAGCCTCCAAACGGAGACAAGTATACATGAGTAGAACATCTAATGTATGCTCCCTGCATAATATAGCAAGCATTGATTTTGATATTCAGTAGTTCAATGATAAGTTCTGTGTTAAATGTATGTAATTCATTTCTGTAACCTATTCAGGTTCCCAGTGGCCTCTTTGACATTGGGTGAGTAGTGTGGTACACAATGGACAAGTCCGAAGTTCATCACAGGATCGAGACATGAATCTGACAACCATTTACATTCACATTCAGTCAGTCAGTTTAGGGTCACCAATTCACCTGTAGTGCTTGTTTTTGGACTGTGGGAAGAAGCCGGAGAAACCATGCAGTGATCACCACACATCTGGCAACTGTTCTCAAGCAAATGTGTTGACACTGCTATCATATTTGGAGACGTCTCTTGTCAGATTGGGAAACTCTGTAGGATGACGGTTTCTTCCAAACACATCTCAGGCATTTGTATGAGCAGACAGTAGAAAGGAAATCCACACTCTGTCAAAACCCCACTCATTTTAACGGGAGTATGCCGTCTGCCAAGTGCGATGCAAACTCTTGTGACAGATCACATCTACTTGCCTCTCAGAAAGAATCTCCCAAACTTTCTGAGTGCATACATGTCACAATGTGTTGTAAATTGAACAAACCAGTGTATATCCATACCAATGAATATACTTGTATTTACATTTAATCTTACCAACATCAACATGACATTGTTACTGAAAATAATGAATCATAAGCATCAATTTCTTAATTTCTGTAATGGCTTAATGTCTTTGTTATTCTACATTTAAATTAATATGGAACTTTTCACTTAATTAATTACAAGCAAAATAACAATATGAGGCATTGTGGTTTAATTCGAAGTCCATAAGAAAAGACTAATAGTAAGACCTAGCTAGCCAGCTATCATACACACATTTGCTAGCTAACTGTTTTGGCTCATTCTTACAAATGACACCTCAAATCACATTTCTTAGTAACTCTAAAATCTTAGAGAAAGTGGTGGCCAAACAATTGTGTGATTTTCTGCGTAAGAATAGTTTATTTGAGGATTTCCAATCAGGTATTAGAGTTCACCATAGTACAGGAACAGCACTGGTCAAAGTTACGAATGACCTTTTAATGACCTCTGATGAGGGACTGGCCTCTGTTCTGGTCTTGTTGGATCTTAGTGCTGCATTTGATACTATTGATCACCAAATTCTAATACAAAGACTTGAAAACCTAATTGGCATCAATGACGCTGCATTACATTGGTTTCAGTCATATTTATGTGGCAGATCTCAGTATTTATCCATTAACAATGAATCCTCCATGCAGAGTAAAGTTACCCACAGAGTTCCCCAGGGATCTGTGCTTGGGCCAATATTATTCACATCATATTTGCTCCCTATAGGCAACATTATCAGGAAACACTCCATAAACTTTCACTGTTATGCTGATGACACACAACCGTTCTTATCAATAAAACCAAGTGAATATAATCATTTATCCAACTTAGAGGCGTGTCTCAAAGACATTAAGACTTGGATGACCTGCAACTTTTTACTATTAAATTCAGATAAACTGAAGTTATTCTGTTGGGACCCAAACACCTTAGAAACAATTTATCTGATGATATATCTATTCTGGATGGTATGACCTTGGCCTCCAGCACCACCGTGAGGAACCTGGGAGTTATCTTTGATCAGGATATGACCCTTGACTCCCACATAAAACAGATTTCTAGGACTGCCTTTTTTCATCTGTGAAATATTTCTAAAACACGGCACATTCTGTCGCCAAAAGATGCAGAAAAGTTAGTTCATGTATTTGTTACTTCCAGGCTGGAATACTGTAATGCACTACTAGCAGGTGGTCCCAATAAGTCTGTGAAGCCCCTCCAGCTGATCCAGAACGCTGCTGCACGGGTTCTGACCAGAACCAGGTTAAGAGAACATATCTCTCCTGTATTAGCTTCCCTTCATTGGCTCCCGGTAAAATCTAGAATTGAATTCAAAATCCTTCTGCTCACTTACAAAACCTTAAACGGTCAGGCACCAACGTATCTGAAGGAGCTCATAGTGCCATATTGTCCAATCAGAACTCTGGGCTCCCAACATGCAGGGTTACTGGTAGTCCCTAGAGTCTCCAGAAGTAGAATGGGAGCCAGAGCTTTCAGCTATCAGGCTCCTCTCCTGTGGAACCATCTTCCAATCTTGGTTTGGGGGGCAGAGACCCTCTCTACATTTAAAAGTAGGCTTAAAACCTTCCTTTATGATAAAGTTTATAATTAAGGCTGGCATAAGCTAGTTCTTAGCTATGCTGCTATAGGTTTAGAATGCAAGGTTATCTCCCATGATGCACTGAGCTTTTCTCTCTTCCTATCTCACTGTCCCTCTTTATACATCCCACTCACTTTAATGCATGTTACTGGATTAATGCATGTTAAATGGTTTAATGCATGTTAAATGGTTTAATGCATGTTAATGGATTAAATTCATGTTACTAACTTGACTTCTTCCCTGGAGTCTTTGTGTTTTCTCGCCCTGTAAGGTCACATGGTTGGTGAGTGCATCTGCTGCTGTGGACCTGCTCGATGCCCACTGATCACAAGAGGCTCATGATGATGATTATTGCTGTTATCATTATTATTATTATTGTATAGTATTTCCCCATAAGCTATCACTATATGTTACATTTATATTAATGTTATTATCACCCTGGGATCCCTGCTGCTGCCGCAGCCCGACAATGGAGAGGTTGGAGAAAGTGGATTATAGCTGATTTCTTTGCTGCTTTTCCCCCGTCTGAATCCCTCCTCACCTGTGTCTCTCTCTTTCTGTCTCTCTTTTTTTTCAAACCCGACTGGTCATGGAAGTAGGCCGTCTACCCTGAGTCTTGGATCTGCTCAAGGTTTCTGCCCGTTAAAGGGCAGTTTTTTTTCTTGCCATTGTCGCCAAGTGCTTGCTCAAATAGAAATTTTGTTGGGTCCTGTAGATAATTATATAAAGAGTCTGGTCTAGACCTGCTCTTTCTGGAAAGCCCCTTCAGGAAACTGTTGTTGTGAATTAGCGCTAGATAAATAAAGATTGATTGACTCTGCTTTTATGAGTTTGCCTGCATATTTCCAGGGATTTTTCCATTTGCCTTTGAAACAATTTGCTTTCAAAGGCAACTTTTGAAAGCAAACTTTTAACAGTTTTTACCCACCTGAGACAATCTCAAGAAGTTACACTGATTAGCATGAAAATCGTTCGGGGGATCACTTGGCTATCTCGCCCTTTACCCAGCCAGAACGAAGGAGGCCTTGCTAATAACTGTATGCAGCACCAACAAAAAGGCCAAACTGTGGAACTGCATTCCAATATTGCTAAAGCGGGATTAATCAGTCTCAGTGAAAATGTGTGTGTGTATGTGTGTGTGTGTGTGTGTGTGCGTGTGTGTGTGTGTGTGTGTGTGTGCGTGTGTGTGTGTGTGCGTGTGTGTGTGTGTGCGTGTGTGTGTGTGTGTGTGTGTGTGTGTGTGTGTGTGTGTGTGTGTGTGTGTGAGTGCGAAAAGAGATCACACACTGATTTCTTCATACTTTCTGATGCATATTTACCTTAGAAGATTGTGCAACTCCTGTTACTCCTAGTAATCATGAGAGCAGGGTTTAGCCTTCATCACCTGCTTCTAAGTTTAAGGTTTTGGATACAGTAAAGCAGAAATAAAACCTTGGAGAGCAGCCTGCTCAAAAATGTTTCTCCCCAAAACTTTTATGAAAATGCACATGAAGAGAATTAATTGAATTAAACAATATTAAATATAGAATACAACTTTGGTCATGTCCTTGGTAAATAGTTTGGTGTTAGCAGACAGTCGGGTGGTGTTTCTGAAATGAGTGTTTTCATGTTGGACCCAAAACACTTTTATCCCAATAGGATACACACTGTGAGCAATTTAATGCCTCATGTATTCCATGGCAGGCAAACAAAAGCCAGATGATTTCTTTAAAATATTATATTTCATGTAGTGGCTTCTAGTTTTCATGATTGTTCAAATACCTGGAGGGTTGAATCAAGAACTCACGGCGGGGTTCAAATATTTGACTACTTCAGATGGATATTTGCCAGCAGCGGACTCTGATCGAAAAAAATTGTAATGATATTTTTTTTTTTCCAGATTTTTTTTAAGAAAACATTAACTTTATTAGTAATTTGTGACTTATATGATGAATAAGGGATAATGCAATGTTTTGAGTATTTTTCCACTCGAAAACACGGTGTGCTGAAGTCATGTGACAGTGCAACTCTGCAAAACCTCTGAGAAAAGTATGACCGGTCAATGTTGACCATCTATTTGCATGTGTGTGTGTGTTTGTGTATGTGTGTGAGTGTGTGTGTGTGTATATGTGTGTGTGTCATTAATCCAAAAGAATTTAAATGATGAGCTTTGGTACAAAGCCACTGTCCTTAATTTATGGTTTAAGGCAGCCTTTCTCAACCTGGGGTCCCGACCCCCACGGGGTCTTAAGATGATTACAAGGGGTATATATATATAACTATATATAAAATAAATATATATAAATTTAAATAATAAATATTCAAATACATGATTTTAACAAGGGAGTTGTTTTAACTTGTTTTCTGTTTCATTATTGTCCAGAATTTAATCAACTGAGTTTGTATGAATTGAATTGTGCACACCTGAGATTCTGTTCAGCCACACACAGCAGAAGTAAAGGAAACAAACTAATCCGTACTAAAAGGCGTTTTTTTAATCAACTCAATGGTTTCATTAACACATTTTTGACTGGAGAATAGCAGCAGGAGGGAAGGGAACGGTGTACTTTTTTTCAAAGGCATGAGGCGTCACAGATGGATTTTAAAGGGAAGAGTTTCATTTTAGCAAAAATTAAGGAAAATTTACAATAAATTAGGAATATAATTCTGGGCCCATAGAAGAGGTCAAATAAACAGAAGTAAACTCAGGATTTTGTAAGCAATATAATTAAGCAAAGTAATTAACACAATCAATCGTTTTGGCTCTGATGATGCTTTAGTCAGCAGCTGTAGCAGGTTCGTAGCTGTCGTTTGGATAAAAAAAAATCGAGTGATGGCTTCACAGAAAAAGTGTTCCAGCTCAAGACTTGGGTCAGCAGGAACTGTCTCAAGGTGAGTCACCTGAATACCTGACAGCAGCACCACCACCTGAGTGCACCGGGCATCGGGGCCGGTACCGGCAGATCTTCGATCTGTCCAGTGTCAGTGACAGAAAAGGACACCGAACGTTATTAAAAGTTACGAAATTAAACAAAATGTCATAAAAAAACAAATAATTATAATATGTATGTACATTTATTCATCATATCATTCAGAAATATTGCTCGAAATCTTGAATGGAAGCTCGTCCACAGAGGCAAAGCTTCTGCATTTCTCTTGTATCCAAAACTTTTTCTCTCTCACACTTGTTAAATATCGTTTCACTTAGTTGTTGTTTTTCCGCTATCTTTCCATTTCTGCAATCAGAGGAGTGTGAAATTAGAGCCAGAGTTTTATTTACAACCATTAAAGGGAGAAGAAGAAGAAATCAAAGTGATTTTCTCAGTTGGTCTTTCAGTTTATCTGCTCCGCTTTTGCTTTCAGCACCCTGCGGACAGCGCTGTGTCCATCCACACTGGGATGGTGGGGGGTCTCGAACACCAGCTAAAGTTATCTTGGGGGTCGCGACTCAAAAAGGTTGAGAACCACAGGTCTATGGGCTATGAGCTTGAATTTGAATTAAGTAAAAGTTATTAAAAGAATGGGCTCTGCTGAGAGCTACTCTAGTTAATATGTTGTAGAGCTTTATGGTTTCTGATACCTATCAGATATCAGCCCCGTTATTTTTATTTGGCTCGAACTTGCAGTCATTAACACAATGTAGATGGATTAAAAGGGGCCACATGACTGTATTCTTAAAAGTTACTAAAACCTGGACCAAATCCAGACCATTTCTGAAATCTGTAGAAACAGATATTTTTCTTGCAGAGAATTGATACAGCATTTATTTATCTGATTTAACTCTGAGGATCCCCCAATATGTTGGAAATCAAGATATAAGATATATCAAGCCCAAAATTGGCTTTTGGGCTTGAGAGTGAAGGAGAAGAAGCTTTTCCAGTGAACACAAGAAATGTTTGTGGAGAAACATGCAGAAATAAATTGTAACGTTTACATTTTAGAGAGAATAAGATATAAAGAATAGAAATGTATGAGTGAAAAATAGTTTTTCTGTTTCTTTAAAAAAAAAAGAAACAGAAATTATAAAGAAAACGCTTTCAGTGCTCACTATTAAAAATAACAGAGAAGGAAGGATGGACTGCTCCTGTATTATCACACTATAAATGAAAGAAATATCATGCATCATGTGAATACAGTAACATTGACAAGATTGAGCAATATAATTAATTATTATAAATATTATTACTGCATGGTTCCAAAAATAAGGAAAAATACAAACTACTGTGCTACTCAAAGAGGCTGCATAATTGCATAGTTGGTCAAATGAGGTTTAATTAAAAGTGTACTATGATATTGGCTTTCAAACCCACTTTACGATGAAAAACAATTTTTTTTAAATATGATCCTCTGGGGGATATAAATGGTCAAATGCTATAATGATTATAATAATCATTCATTTATTTATCACATGTTACACAGTGTATACATACAGTGCAACGTTGCAAAATTTATCTCTGCATGTAACCCGTCCCTGAGGGAACAGTGGGCGGCTCCTTTGAAGCGCCTGGGGAGTTGAGCTTTCAGGGTCTTGCTCAAGAACCCACGGCTTTTTGCGTCAGAGTCTGGGCTTGAGCCCTGGTCTCACGTTTGAGGGACGACTGTCCTACGCACTGAGCTAAAGCCGCCCCTATATGGATATATGTGTCCATAAGAGATGCTTTATGGCTTTGTATAAACCAGTAAACTATATTTACTTTTTTGGGGTTCAAACACCAATTAGATAGATAGATAGATAGATAGATAGATAGATAGATAGATAGATAGATAGATAGATAGATAGATAGATACTTTAGTCATACCCTTGGATTATATGTATAGTATGCATTTTCTTCTCGTGTTTCTTCTCAAAGAAACTGTTCTTTGCTTGTTCTTCTTGTGTTGGGTAGCAAATGTTAACAGCAAATGTTAACAGCTGTTGTGGTTGAATAAATTAAATGTTAAGATTATTAATAGGAGTAATACATAGGCTTTTACTTAAAATATAGATTCCCATAACATGCTTGTTTACAGAAATGGAAACTGACTAACTGTGGCACTGAACAAGGAAACTTGTAAATCCCTATTATTGTCACTATCAATTTATTTATTTTTTATTATTATTTCCAACTGACACTATCTCTCTATTAGACACTGTTGTGAGTTTTCTAAAAATGTTATTCCATATGAAGAAATTTAATTATGTGCTATGGTGTGTTTGCTATGGCTTCCTCATCTTTTGGTATAGATTTTGATGTCCCAAAACCTGTGCATTAAAGAGGTTGGCCATCATCCAGGTTCCCTTAATGTCAAGCCGCATGCCCTGTATCAACACTTCTCAGCAGAGAAGAGTTTCGATCCGGAACCCATCCTGCCACCCACACTTCTTCCCAGCCATCAGCTGGCAAATTGAATCCATAGTCAAGCGAGACCAAATCCAGCAACCACACCAAGGTTATCGTCATTCCAACCGCCTATTTTTCCCTGAATCTGTCCATACGCAGTTTCTAGAGTGGGTTCACTCCTCCAGTCAAACCTACCACCTCGGGGTCAGCCGAACATTGGCCTTCCTAGGTCAGCGTTTTTGGTAGCCAACCATAAAGGCGGACTCCCACTCCTACATCTACACCTGCGCAGTACGTGCACAACGCAAGGCGTCAACAAAACCCATCCCTGGCCTCCCCCGCCTGCTTATTCCCACCAGTCCTTGGTCCCACATAGCACTCGACTTTGTCACTGGTCTTCCTCAATTTAAATGTAAAACTGTCATTCTTGCAGTCATTGATAGTATCTCATTTTGTTCCTCTCCAAAAATTCACTTCTGCCAAAGAAACTTGATGTTTTACTGGAATATGTTTTTTGCCTCCATGGCTTACCATCTGATGTAATTCCCAACAGAGGATCACTGTTGGGGCAATGAGCAAACGATAACAGATCTAAAGAAGCAGGAAGGCTGGCATTGATGTGTGGTTTGACAAGCCGTTTAAAAGACTTAATCGCTATGGGGTTTAATGTAACAGGACGGTAGTCAATCAGACAGGACACAATTGACTTCTCTGCCACCGGTATTATTTTGCAGGCTCTGAAGCATCTCCCTGTCAGATTTGATACTTCAAGTCGTGCAAAGCTGGAAGTTGAAGCTTCACTGTCGTCAAACTGCGGTCAATTCTTGTAATCCATTTGCACTCTGTGCCCTTATCCATCTGGTATTTCCTGTGTTGCAGAGTTGGTCCTGGAGTTTCTCCGCATAGGTGCATTTTGCTGCCTTGATCCCTTTTGTGAGCCCGGACCTGGCTGAGTGAAAACAACAATGTCCCTGAAGGCTGCACCTCTTAGATCAATCAATCAATCAATCAATCAATCAATCAATCAATCAATCAATCAATCAATTAATCAATCAATCAATCTTTATTTATACAGCGCCAATTTACAACAACAGTTGTCTCAAGGTGTTTTCCAGAAAGAGCAGGTCTAGACCAAACTCTTAATATAATTATCTACAGAGACCCAACAAATTCCTCCTTGAGCAAGTACTTGGTGACAGTTGTGAGAAAAAAAACTGCCTTTTAACGCGCAGAAACCTGGAGCAGATCCAAGACTCAGGGTGGACGGACTACTTCCATAACCGGGTTTGAAAAGAGTGATAGAGAGAGAAAAGCTTATGCTAATCCACTTCCTTCCGCTTCTCCAGTGTTGGGCAGCAGGGATCCCGGGTTGATAGTAACATTAATAATATTGTAACATTTAGCAAAAGCATATGGGGAAATACTTTACAATAATAATAATAATAATAGTAATCATCATCATGAGCATGTTGTGATCAGTGGACATGGAGTAAGTTCACAGCAGCAGATGCAGTCACCAACCATGTGACCCTGCAGGGTGAGAAAGCACAAAGACCCTGGGAAGAAGTCACGTTAGTAAATCATCATCATCATCCAGGGTTTCTGGTTGCTCTGCACACTGATGGTCTTGGTTGCAGTGACATTCTCATTGCATTTAGCGATGTAGCTGGTGACTGTCTCAGCATACTCCTCACTGAAGCTGCTGTCTTGAAAACCTTCCAGTCGGTATACATGAAGCAGTCCTGTAGCGCAGAGTTAGCTCCACAGACAGAAGCTTCCGTGTGTCTGTGTGTCTGTGTGCTTCATTGCAGGAGTGGAGTCAGGTGTGCTGGAGTCAGGCTGTATTCCATCTGCAATCCTGTCAGCCACAAATACCGGACCTCAACACCAAATCCCTGCCAGGTTGTAGACTCAACTAAGACAACCTCACCTCCAGCTGTGTGCGTGTGCACACGCACACAGCAAAATGGTCACAGTAAGCTCCATATGTACGCACACACACACATATGGAGGGTCAACCTTAGCCTCTGTCCATGTAATTGTGAATTAGTCCTAAATAAGCTCTACTTCCCCAGCTGATTAAAACACCAAGAGGAGAGGAGGTGAAAAAGGTAACTGAAAATGAAAAGCTTAACGTTAAGTTCCTGTATAATTTCCAAGTACAATTTAGGTTGTAAGTATACTAATATTAATGTTGTATATACTTGTACACTTTCAAGTCTATTATTTTAAGACTTCTTTGGAATAAATTGTTCCAAGGGTAGTAAGGGTAGTAAACCTTGAATACACAACTAGTTTCCATAAGAGTTGTGACCTGAAACTATAATAATGTATTCCTTTGAAGTTTTGTGTGTGTGCGTACATATAAATATATATATATATATATATATATATATTTATATATATATATATATATATATATTTATATATATATATAAATATATATATATATATATATATATATATATATATATATATATATATATATATATATATATATATATATATATATATATATATATATCACGCATTTAATAGTCCTGAAAATAATTGCTGTGCTTCCGACTGCAATACCCCATCGATGTGGAGAAGGAGAATGACCACTTGCCACACATGGGGCAACAACCCAATGCTGCAGGATTGGACACACCCATCCGTTTGATTGAATGGAATTTCTCAGTTGCCGTTTGAGGTATGCACCTCTTTTTATCTTTATGCAATACTCCAATGAAGAGAAAAACATCATGACAAAATGTCCATTTTTGTCTCTGTAGCCAAACGAATCATACGAATCACAACCACTAAAGAACAGAAAATTAAGCTAAAGTGTAAATAAAATTAACATTGACATTATTCCTTTCTAATTCCCTCTTAACTTAGGCCTTCCTATTTCCCCAGGTTTCACTTGTGTCCCCCAGTGCGTTCATCTACCCCTTTGCGTCCATCTTCTCCTGTGCGCTCTCATCACTCTTCCTTCCCCGGCTGGTCCATTGTCAGACCGCTTGGTTTAAAAGACCCCACCAATGTCTGTGCCCCATTTTCTATCCCTGTTGCCAAGGCACTGGTGGCCATCTTCAGACCAGATCCAGCACTGACCAGTTGCCTGGTGCGCTCTCTAATGGCCCGAGTTCCACGCCTGAGCGTTGGTGCGACAGAGGTCGCACGTCTCACCTTCTGCACAATGGATGAATGCATCTTCAGGAGATGCAGTCTGATTTTTCTGTTGCTGTGGAAACTCCCTATCAATGCACCCATAAACCGGCCACTATTGAGTTTCTGCAGGGAGGCCTGCTGATTTGGGCTGAGTTGAGTAGTACTGAAAAACTACTCTGTTTTTCAGATGTAACTTCCTGTTTGTCCGATTTAGTCCGAATTTACCTCATATGAAAATCCTAAGGGACTTTAGCTTGTGTTTCTCACATTTCAATGTAATTGTTTATATTTCACTCAACAAGGGAGATTTTTTGCAAAGACAAAACATTTTCACTGTTAATTCTAAACCATCTGTCCAATTATGTTGCAATTAAGCTGATGGGATTTAACATAAGGAAATCTATCTCGTTTTATTTCTGCGCTCCGAAAAAATATATTAGTATTGATGATGTCATATCACCGCTTGTCTTTTATCTTATTTTAGAGATGACCTTGTTAGAACAATTCTGTACAAGCTTCATGCAGTGAGGGAAGGAAATACAGTAGAGAAGCTTTTTAAAAATCCAGTCAAATAGACTGAAGGTAATGGGGGCTGATTCAAGGAATTAAGGAAATAAATACCAATAGAATCAGGTCATTATTGTCCACTGGTGCTATTGACTACATGAGATGACAG
The DNA here is from genome assembly GCA_037951165.1 of Lophius americanus. NCBI lineage: Eukaryota > Metazoa > Chordata > Actinopteri > Lophiiformes > Lophiidae > Lophius > Lophius americanus. Next base: position 3,797,354 of record JBBDHG010000032.1, on the reverse strand, counting down.
CACTAATTGTAACGGAAGCAGAATTCGATTAAAGTAACCCAGTGCACACTGACTGCCCAGCACTCCTTTACTGTATATTAACTAAATCCCAGAGCACCGAGCTGTCACTTAAATCTTAACTAAGTTGGGACGCGCTCCTGAAAATACTGACCCACGCAGGATAATTAATGACTTTAGAACAGTCGCTCTCACATCAGCAGTCATCGCATGTCTTTGAAAAACTGGTCAAATCTTGAAGAAAATAGTGCATTTACTCGACTCTATGCAGTTTGCATAAAGGCCATAAGAAGGAGTAGAAGATGCCAAAATTACCTTAATTACCTTGCTGGCGAAACCATTGGAAGGAAAAAGGTCCTTTTCCAGATTTTATTTGTTGATTTTACCTCTGCTTTTAACACTATTGACCTCATGTTTTAAAACCTAGATAACCTGGTTGGTTATCTTATTTTTTAATCTAACCCGACACAGAGAGTAAGGGTTGAATCCAATTCAACTGGCCCAGAAGTTCAGTTGCATTGGATTCAACCCACACGGATTGCTATTACCTGGATGAATGACAATCTTCCAAACCCGATAAATCATAGTCTTGTTCAATCATTTTATTTTCTTTGAATAAGTAACCAAAATTCAAATAATTAACTTAAACATTCTCTTACCAAAATTATCTCCATGAAACACTTTCGGCAACCAGTTGTGAAATAAATCCATGTAACACCATTTAAATCCAAACAAATCTGTATATTGCAACCATTCTTTATAATAAAGGAAAATTTAAAACGGTGTGTGTTCAGTCTTCTTCCAGCAGGCCGGGTAAATGAAGGGTAAAGAGTTCATTCTTCCGCGGGGATGGATGTGAGGAAGATTATGAAGGATTTGTAGCTGTGATGGCAGATATGGAGCTTGGATCGCTATCCTTTAACTTCAGGAGCTTCTAGTGTCACAAATCATCATAATCGATGTCCAAGGAACATATGGAAAGAAAATGAATCAAACCCGCTGCTTGTGTATGTCAGAAACGTTCCTCAGGGAATCCAAGGCAGTTCAGGCCTTCCTCCCTCGTTTTTAAGCTGCTATGACATCAAAAACGGGATACAATCGGATTCTTTTAGTCCCTTTTTGCAGAGATTGCTTATGATACTAACTCCTTGTGGGCTTACAGACTTCCTGTTTAGCCTGTCTTTGTCTCTTCTCACACACAAACTGCCACAGGTGAGAGCAATTCCATCCTCTGACCACTTCTTGCACGCCATGCAGGATAGGAGAAATAAACTGTTTTTGGTCTGACTGTTACAGAATAGGCTTTACACCTTCCTCTTTGATATTGTTTATAATTAAGGCTGGTTTAAGCTGACCCTTAGCAATGTTGCTATTGGTTCAGACTGCTGGGGGGTTGCCCATGATGCACTTTTCTTTCCCTCTCTCTCTCTCTCTTCTAAATACCTTACTATCATTAATGTATATTACTTCACTGGAGTCCCGTGTCTTTGTATATTTGCAGATTTTTAAAAAAAGGGCCCTGATCTTTTCGGAAAGTGCCTTAAGACAAGGTTTGGTATTATATAAATACAATTTATTTAATGTTATTGAACACAAATGATTTTATTTCAAATAAAATGGCTGCACTCGCTCAAAAACTGACAATGTTGCTAAATCATTCTTTCCGTGGTGGAGGGTTGACAGGAAATCTACTTCGGAAACAGCTTTTATTTTCCTAAAGTGAATTTTATTCTCTCTAAAATATATGCCTCTACTACTTTTGCTTGCTATTTAATACCTTTTGTTTGCATTAACAGGAGAACATCATGATCTAACTGTAAAAGATTAAACAAACAAAGATTTAACTAAATTGTCAACAGTCATATAAATAAGTTCCAAAACTTCATTTCCCCACTATTTATAAATATGATCAATCATTTTAGCCACTAATTAATTTGCAATTGGATATCATATCAATAAAAATTGCATAATTTTGTCTTATTTTGCGAGAACCAACAAAATTCAGAATTATCCCGCAAACTGTTTGCAATCAACATAATCGGGGGAAAAATGGATCTTGACAAACTGGAGGCTTCATTTGTATAATGCCTTTTATTTTGTAATACTGTGAGGATTGTAACTGTTGTGGGTTTGTGTGAAAGGGGAGAGAGAGTCGCATTAGCCGTACAGCTGGAAGAGTAGAGGACGATAAGAGAGGTATTACATTGTCACTGGACTGTCAAACAGTGGTTTGATTACCAAATGCAGCAAACATGTGAAATTTCTGGATAAACATAGATTTACACAAAAAAAAAACAAATTCAGACTAGTGTAAAATACAATGAAACCAAAAATATGCAAGAAATGTACATATACAAAATTAATATAACATACTGACACATAATGCATAGTGTAAACTACAGTATATAAACCCTTAGTCTTATGATCATGCTGGCTTGATCAAATTACATCTCTGATTGACGGCACTGTAGTGTTAAAATAAAAACATTTGGAGCAGTGATGTTAACTTCTGCCAGGGTCTTAAAACACATTGTCAGCTTTGCTTTGGTGCCAATAGATGACTTCAAGCCAGAGATAAAGAGCCTGCCTTTGTGCCTATGCACATCTATGACAGCCGGGAGTGCAGTATATTTGTTATTTTTCATCATATGAGTAAACTGAAGAAAAAAAAGCTAAATCTGTAGATGCTGAATTTTCCTGACTGGTGGAGGGGTGGAGCTATAGGGGCATGATGAGCCTAACAGAGATCCGGAAGTGAATGGCACATGAGAATCAAAAGAAACCAACGGTAACAGAAGTATCTGATTGTTAGGCAGATTTAGAGCCAGACTGGAGTACGATTTTAAATCTTCTATGTTTTAAATTCAAAACACAAAGTAACTAATTTACAATCCATTAACTGAACGGTCAGTCATGTCACCTTTGTGCTTCCTGTTGAGTAGGACACTGAAGAAGAAGCTTTCAATTGTACTCATAGTGGTGCAACCTGGACACATCGTCAGTGATGTACCCGGGGTCATCAGGTGTATTGGGGCTTTACATCAGTTGCCCTGGGTCACCCAGCCTGGGGTGATCACGGACTGACTTGTGTCCAGGTAGCATATTCTTACATGTGCCACCCCTTCTCAACCAGACCCATCAGGATTACTTATCTCCATCTTCCTGATGGCTCTTCTCTTTCACAGCCCACAGATTCCCAGGAGGCTCAGGACCTGGTGAAAAGACTGGCACCCAATTGCGGGCTCACAGAGGGCTTTCCACCCCTGCCTCTGACAGTAAGCTGCCAGTTCTGTGTACTTTGCCCTTTTCAGCTCACGAGCCCCCTCCAAGCAGTCTTCCCAAGGGATGGTCAGCTCAATCAAGACAACTTGCTTCGGCTCCCCGGACATCAGGACGATGTTACGCCGAGAGTGGTGACTGTTCGTATGTCCAGGGTCCAAGGTCCAGTAAGAGCTGCAAGTCTCTCACTGATATGAGCAGCCCACTCTGGGTCTTTGGTTCAGGTTGTGGCTCCTGTCCTGCTTGGACGAAGTTGAGGGTGTGTTTCGCCGGTTGTAGCTTATTGCTGTGGCTTATCCCTGCATAGATGGTAGTTGCTGATGCCCACAGAACCTGATCATTGCAACACCGGTACCTCCCCTCTCGAAAGATCTTTAGGCAGCTGCTAAGGATATACTCCATCTTACGAGATCCGTCCAGGGATACTTGCGGCACGCCGTATGCTCCCACTTGGTCAATGTCCTTGCTTGCCCATGCTCACAATCCTGCAATAAGGAGATTCAGCCTCCTCGGCGCACACTTCTTTCTGTATAGGCTTTTGGTTCTCCGTCCTGCAGACTCTACTGAAGCAAGATGTTGGACTGCTTCTAAGTTTGGCCAGACCGGTCGCCACCCACCACGATGCTGTGTTGTATCCTTGTCTCAGCTTGGTCAACTGCCTCATGTATGTGCAACTTCCTTCCTGTTCTTGAACTCAATACCTGCTAAGGAGACTGTTGAGTCAAGAGAGTCTTGGCTCTTCTCTGGCTTGGGTGACCTTGAACATATCTGCCAGACTGCTGAAGGGAAGCTCCAGCTTAGTGTTGATCCCATAGACGGTGATGATTGATCTTCCTTCGACAATGGTCGTCGGGTTTTCATATATGAGCAGTGTCCAGAGGAGTTGAGGCAAGAATCCATGCTGGTAAAACCAGGCTTTGAATTAACCAGAAAGCCATCGCTTGTCAACTACACTGAGCCAGGTATTGAGGTCGTCACTCATTGCTTGGTACAGAAAATGCCATATGGGTGACTTACATTAATCAGTCCGTCTGTCCTGTTTTGACAAAAAAAAAAAATTATTGATACTGTCAACAGTGACTCGGCATCCTTGGCTTTTCAAGGCCAGATTGAGGTTATGATTGAATTTATCAGAACCATACTGACTGTGAAGACTAAAGTGTTTCTCATCTTTGAGTTTTTCATCATAAAACTGGATCTCAAAAGAAGTGTCAATTAAATGTTTGTGTGTGTCTTTCTCTGTGTTCTCTAACTCACAATACTTAATATTAGGTAATTTACCAAACAGCAGAAATGGATGTTTTATTTTGATGACTTTAAAATTGATCATTAACATTAGAGTTGAAGAGAACTGCTTGAACAGGTGCAGAAGTAGAGAAAGAAGGAAAAGCCAACAGCGGTGGATAAAAATAATCCATAATAGTGGTTTACCCTAGTGATCATGGTACTACTGACATGTAGGTCTTGGAATCAAATATTTTAAATAAAGCATAGTTTTAAGGTCACAGTCCCATAAATTAAAAGAGAATGGTAATATTATCAGATATTAATACAAAATTGTCAAAGAGTCTACAGTCATTTCACATTGTTAATTGGACTCTTTATTGTTAAGTATTAGTCTAATTTAGCTGATTAAATCTTGAATGATGGATCTTCTAGACCAATTAATCTATTAAATTTACTCCGAAGCTGCTTATGCATGTCTAAGTATGCACACGCAAAACTCTGGGATGTTTCTCTAGTTTTTCGAAGTGTATCAAGGTAGAAGAGTTTAAGCTTGGTAAAGCAGTGACATGTGATAATGGCAGGAGCGTCAACCATTTTGGGCCCGATGTAAATTGACCATTTATTGTGGTGTTTATAAACTTTATTTATAAACTATATTAAATAAACAAGTATGTTTCATTGAAACTGATTGGAGCTTATTGCAGTTAATTCAGAATGACAGAAATGTAGATTTTTGATTTATTTTATTTCAAGAATAGTGTTTTTCGGAAAACATCACCCCAAAAGTAGTGAGTCTCTCTTGAGTGGACTCAGGTGCACTAAATTTGGACAAAATCGTTTCAACTATATAGAAAATAAACTTTTGGAGAAAAGTTTCCCATTGTGTCAGAAATATAAAACTGAACTTTTCCAAAGTCAGTCCACTACTTCCACGCATTCAGAGTGATGGGAGTATAAAATTTGAAAATGCTCGATGAAAAAGTTTTTGAGTTGCCGCATTAAAACAAAGGGTCTGCAGTCAGGGAGGAGATGACAATTATATAATATGACCGACTTTTCGGGGGATATAATAATGCGGTACTTAGAAAGGAAAGCAGTGCTGAAATTTCCCAATCTGCTCCTGTATCCAAATCCATATTTGATTTAATTGTTTCCTTCTAATTCGATCAAATGTTGTGGGAAAATGTATCCATCAGTTTTTGTATAATCCTGCACCACAAAAGGACCCAATACCTGCAACTAATGTTGGGCTGCTTCTGATGTGTGGACAGCATGTTGAGTACATGCACTGACTAAGAAAGCAACACAATGAAGAGGAGGAAACGGTTTCTTGGTCAGTCTCTTTCCAAAATCCAGCTGCGGACAATTGGGATGAATAGAGGAAGGGAGATAGAGGAGGAAGAAAAAAACAGTGGAGGAGGAGGTGTAGAGGGGGTTGGGGTCAAGAGCTCAATCCATTCCTTAGATGAAAAGCAAACGGCAATCAGTGCGGCACAAACATGCGTGTCATCCCTGGGAATTGGTTGCGTTTGGTGGCTCATCAGGTTCCTTCTATCTCTTTTTCTGTGCAAATGGAAAATAGATGAAGGGAAAGAATGAGGGAGAGATTTATATTTCACTGAACCAAATGCCTGGATGCCATTTAAACTGATGCTGAAACTCTCAAGAGGAAAGTGAGAATGAGTGAGGGTAGAGGAAGAGCAGAAGAGTAGAAAATGGAAGGAGAGAGAAGTTAGAGGGAAACACCACAATAATGAAAATAGTGCATGATGAATGTAAAGGCAACACGGTGTAGTTTGGCAAGTTAATTTAGAACAGATACATCCATAATGAGAGAATAAGAGGGCCGGGTGTGGCAAGTTATTACTGGGAGTGGATAAGTGGGGATTTACACAGGAAGTGGATGAATGGAGAGGGAGGGACGGAAATTGAAAAGCAAAGAGGGACGGAGATAGAGAGATGGCAAAGACAAGGGCGAGGTGAGAGACGAGGAGAGAGCGGCAGAACAGAGAGGAGGGGGCTTACAGCCAAGAGCAGGATCAATGGCAAGGGGAGAAAGAATGATGTTGAAAGATGTGCATTAGGGTGATCAAAAAGATGGGGACAAATCCGTGGCATGGCGGGAGAAAAAAAAACATTTGAGGAAGCAAGAATGGGAGGGGAGTTATCACTTGAATGCAATGTGACCATATGACCTACTAGAGGGACTGGAATCAATGACAACACATTGTGTCAGAGGCAAGTTTTTCCTACAAATGAAGTATCTTACTTGGACCCTCACTGCCACAGACACACACTCACCCACACTCATACGTGCACGCACAACTCCAACATTAAAATAAATGAAATGAAATTACTGCTCATGTCAACATAACAAGCTCAAAATAATACATGAATTAAGAACATCATTTATTATATATATTTAGTATATAGACGCCTTCCAGATACATGACATGAGCAGCGTGATCCCACTAACATGCTATGGCATTTGGGACAACCAAGTAAAGCCAAAGCAATTCAGCCATGTTCCTCTACTGCTTTCTACTGACACAATGTTAGCACCATTATCTGTGGTTATGTCCAACATCCTCTGCTCAACGAATACCCAATTGTGGTTGGTTATGTCATTCTTTAGTGTATATTTCCTGATTGGAAAGCCCAGTTAGTGGTGAGACAATGTACCGTTGAGCTCATACAGGCAATAATTGAATTTGACCACATGACTGTGGAGGCTGAGTAAACATGTATTTCTCTTAACTCAGTGTTTTGCTGTTTTTCCACCGTATTGAAAGGAAGTGTTTCTTTAACTGTAATATATATATACTATATACCTCATCATGCTCGCTATTTTCTATATCTTTCAATAGTCATACCACATTTTCAGCGGTAGCTAACTGAAAGCACCTGTGGCGGTGGCTTAGCAGTCAATGGAGTTAAGGTTTATTCTTCAATAAAAGGCGCTCGGCGCGTTTGCCTTATTATTCTGTGCTGTCTTTTCCTCTGTTCCCTCTTTCTGTACTTTTCCTCTCCCAGTGTACTAATTATTTTCCATGTTCCATATTTGTTAACCTTTGTGTGTTTCTTGTGTTTTTCCTTGTTAATTCTCTCCTGTGTGATTGTCTCATGTTCACCCGTGTTCCCCATCCAGCTGTGTCTCATTGTCTCAGTGTATTCAGTCCCTGCTCCCCTTTCCCTACTGTGCCAGTTTGTCGCTGATATGTCTTCATGTCATCAAAAGTCCCAACGTGTTGATGGTGTTTCCTAAGTGATTTCTAAAGTTCTTTTTTAGTTTACTAAAAAAGATCTTATAAATATTATTTTTATTTCTTTTCATCTTCGGACCGCTTTTCTGGTTTCCTCGCTCCTCCCCGTTTGTAAGAATCTGATTTTTGGATTTTGAATTTTTATTTAATCATTTACCGCATCTTCTCTGCCTCCACCTAGTGTCAGCATTTGGTTCCACCATCTAGTTCTGTTCAGATCCCTAATAGTAAGAATTGGCCATAATGGACCCAGCAGATGCTTGAATGGATAACAAATGTTTGACTTGTCAAACACCCTCTTCTGCCTTCATCCTGAGTTGACAGAGTAATGACAGTATTTGTTTCACCCAGCTGATTTTAAAGAGAAAATACAATTCCAACAATTCTGCAAATGTACAGTATGGCCATCAGCTCAAATAATCAAGAACAGGTAATTATGTAGTAATTGTGACAGGCGTAACATCACCGTCAAAGCCTACATTTCATAATGTGTTTTGTGTGCGTGTGCGCTTGATTACAGGAGTGAAGTCAGGTATGCTGCCATCTACCTTTCTCTCAGCTATAAAGACCAGACCTCAGTCCCACCACTCTGCCAGATTTAAGACTTGGCTTATGCATTCAGTCACATCCAGCGTTATCTTTTTTGAAACTTTCTACGTTGTTTTTTTGCTAACCCTCTTTGCCCTCTGTTCCCATAATTTTCTCAAACACAACTCCAACACCATTCCCACCTTGGATCATTTCAACCCACTTTGATCTGGGACACCCTCCAGACAAAGATCCCCTCAACAAAATGATCACCGCCTCACCCCTGGCTCCACATTACTCTTTGTTCTACCAAGTTATCTAAAGAGTCAGGAATAATTTATTTTTTTGAACTAAATTCAATGTTTTTGCCTTGATGTATTCTGCATTTGGGTTCAACCTTAACACAAACATAATTCTATAGAGGTAGTCCTAGTTGACCAGGCTTCCTTGTGGTCATGTGACAGTGGACAGTATTCAGTTATTAACCAAAATAAAAGGAGTGCTTTTCACTCATTGCCAATGAATCGGAAATAGATAGGGGAGGATATAAGTAAGTATTGAAATCCCATCTAAGTATTGAGACATGAGAAACCTTTCTTCACTTGGCTTGTAGGAGAAACACCACTATGAAAATAGACTTAATTTAAATGGCGGGCAGATAGAAAGTTCTTGTCTCTCTTATTCACTCGTCTATATCATCTGACAGACAGATGTCTGGTATGTCGGACTAATTGTACAAATAAATTATTTGTTGATTTTGATGAATTATGTTGTTTGCGTGTCGATAATTGAGTTTTACAGTTAAAACATAAGGTATTTAGTTTGTTTCTGTGTTTCTCATCATTCCACCAGTCTACACTTGGCCACGCTGTACTATGGACCCATTAGCTTCCAATCAATTTTCATTCCTCATCGGTTTTATTCGGTCCAGTACCTAGGGGGATGTGTCAGTGTGGTAGGGATGAAGGGAAAAATTGGGAAACATTTTAAAAAGTTTTTATTCCATGCAATTTGAGATACTGTTTACACTGTCAACACAAGCACTAATGTTTTCCTCTGTTTATAATTAGGAGTTGGAGCTGCTTGCATGTGCTGCATCACTCTTTACTGCCGGGGGCTCTGGTATGAATTAGTCAAATGAGGAAGTACTTCCTTGTTTATCACCTTTATCTACCTTTTATTTTTTTTGAGTTTTGCCCAGGCTGTTCATCAACTTTCTCAACATAAAAATAAATAAAAAATTGACTGCTGATGAGTTTAAAATGTTTTCCCTTTGCCTTTACCACGCAGACACCTTACAGACACACATTAAGTAATAAAGACGAGTACAGATAATAGAAATGGTGAAGTTTATTGAGCCTCAAAGGCATTTCATTCTGAGCTGAAAGTCAATAGAAAAGCTGTGGTCAAGGGAATTTTTACAGGAGGGAGGGAATTTTAACAACCCCTGTATCTTCATCCTCCTGAGGTCAAGAATGTGGGTGTGCTATATTTTTAACCATTCAAATGAAGACAAACTCTGTACCTCATGTAACAAAAAGTCTGTGAGAACCTAAAATTTGTGCTTCCAATGTAAAATTATTATTATTGAATTTATCATTTTACTACAGCTTTTAATACGATGTCTTCAGTTAACCAATTCTTTTTCATACTTTGTTTGTAACCCGTGGAGCTGTATATCTGTTTTTTTCTGTTCTTATACTTTTATTTTATCATATTTTGTATCATTATTGGATAGAATAAAGTTTCTAACTTTTGTTCAATTACGTAATTGGTTACAATCTTATGTTAACCTACTTGAAATTGTAGTGAATTTATCGATCCTATTATTATAATGACAATGTCTGTAACATTAAAAAAAAATGTTTAAATTGACTTTGTATTCTTTACTACATGTGAGTTAAACTTGGTGTAAGAGGACATATAACTATGTGCAGAGTCTTTCTTTCTCCATCAACCTCTACCTCTACAAAACATCCTCTGAAAGAGTTTCTCACTTATTTCACTGTGGAATTAGTCGTAGCGGAACAGCCAAAGACACCCAAATACACAGACAGATGACCAGATGCACATATAGCCAGACAGAAAGACAGATGACGACGGATAGCCATGATGAGCATAGAAGAGGACAGATGGAAAGATGTAGAACAAGTCAGGGAGGATATTGGAGCTTTTGGCCTTGAGCCCGAATCAACACAGCAAGCTGACAGCAATATCTGCTGGCTTTATTAACATGGAAGAGCTGGGAAGATTGTTAAGATTTACTTTTTTAAAGTTTTTTTATTACTACTGTAATCTTAATAATTTGAGGGTCATCCACATGTACTTTCATTTTGGAGGCGAAACGAAAACTGATGTTTTTTAATCCACCTGTGTTGTTTGAATATTTCCTCCCCTGCTGGTTGTGGATTTATCATTTCCAGTCCCAGCACCATTGTGTCTGGATTCTTACAGCCACACAGAGCAACTCACATGACTGTAGGCTGTCAGTCATGGTACTCAACCCTATGAATGAAAATATTCTCAAATGTATTTTTGCATTAATTTTAACCTTTGTGATTGTGTGTTATCTCCAAAGTTCCATCCTTTTTTCAACCATTTGTATGACTTAATCAAAATGTTGGTATAAATTAATTAAAAAAAATATATCATCTATCTATCATATTCTATTTTAATAGTATATATTAACTCAATAGGGGGAGCTCTTTTACAAAAAAACTCTTTTACAGGCATAACATCATATCTGTTGATACCATTTAGTCCAAACTTTATTTCACAGGAATCGCCCCAAGGAGATCTATCTTGTGTATATATTATTTGACAATAAAAGATAATATTTCACTTCCTCGGTGGAGCTTTTTTATGTAAAAATGTATTTAGTACATAGCTTCACACTTACTTTGTTGGAGTTCAATCAGGAGGATTGTTTGTACAACACAGGATACTGGGTGCTTTTTTTGGAGAGTTAAGGGTATATGTAAAAGATATATATGACGTTATATTAATTAGAAAAAACAACGTCTGCAAACTACCCAAAAGCATGCATGAATATGAGGCTCATCAAACCTTGGCATTGTTTTTTTTCCTCTACTTTTTTCAATCTTCATTAAGGCATTGTATCAGCAAAAGGTCTTTCAAAATGTATTTGTGTATTAAGAGTGTAAATTTACAGATATCTCATAAATCCTTATTTATAATTTTATCTTTTGTAGAATTTGGATAAGCTGCGTGTGTGTGTGTGTGTGTGTGTGTGTGTGTGTGTGTGTGTGTGTGTGTGTGTGTGTGTGTGTGCGTGTGTGTGTGTGTGTGTGTGTGTGTGTGTGTGTGTGTGTGTGTGTGTGTGTGTTTGTGTGTGTGAGTAGCGAGACGTGGCAGCTGGCTTCCACAGTGGGCATTAAACTCAGTAATCTGTCTGAGTTGGCACAGGGATGTGACATCACCTGTCACAATGTTTAATTAACACCTTGAAGAGTGTGTGTCATTTCCAAGCCTGTTTGGGCTTATTCACATGTGTTTCAGTGGACTAGATTGTGCACACATGTGTGTGAGTCATGTGGTCTTTAATTAGCACCAAATTGTGTATGATTATGAGTGCGTGTGTGCATTTGATGGCTTGTACTGCCTGTGTACATATTGATGTGTGTTTGTGTGTGTGTTTGTCTGTGTGTACGTGTGTGTGTGCATGTGTGTGTGTTTGTGAGTGTGTGTGAGTGCGTGTGTGAGTCAATGACAGCTGAGGTCACTCCTGGGGGTTTAATCGGGACTCGCATCAGGAAGTGGGATGCTTCAGCTGGTCTGATTGGAGTTTTTGCCGGCAACCCAGAGGTTCACCAGCTGTACCAATGATTCGCTTTCTGTCTCTCTCTTTATCGCTCTTTATCCACACACAAACACACACACGTCATGTTACTGCACCTCACATACTTTTTTGCTCTTATTATCCAGCTGTTTGTTGGACCTTAACGCAACAACTGTCACACCCTGGAGTGTGTAAGGGTCTAAAGACTAAATCGTTTTCGCATCAATTAATGTTCAGTGTACTGTGACAATAGTTGTACATCTGTGACTAGCGACACAGCGCAACTCAAGATCAAGGTTATGTAATATATAAATATATGTGCAGTATAAATAAAGAAGTATTCTCACAGTCTTTTCATTGCTGTTAACAGAGACTCCAAACTTAAGAATACTTAATGATTCTTCGCTGAGGGAGCAGTGGGAGGCGCCCTCATAAAATAGGCAATTTTATTACAAATCTGAGATACAGCCACATCATTACAGCCACCGATGGGTAAAAATTACTTATCTAATTACAATATAACCTGTCAGTGGGTGGGAGATATTGGGCTGCTGTAGCTCAGTGGGTAGAGCGTCTGTTTCCCAATCAGAAGATCGGAAGGTAGCCGGTTTAAGTCCCACATGTCCTTGAGCAAGACCCTAAAACCCTAGCTCCCTGGGTGCTTCAAAGGGGCTGCCCACTGCTCCCTCAGGGATGGTTCTAATGGAGAGAAATACTTTAAGTATGTTGTACTGTGTATGAATGTATTTTACAGGATAAAGGATATCTTCTTCTTTTATAGCAGGCAACAAATGAACTGCTGGTCTTGTTTGGTGTTCCAGTCTGTAGTGATCAGTTCTCAGCAACGTGATTTAAGGAATGAACACTGGTGACAGGGTCAAGGTGCTTATGGCTCGTTGATTTACATGGTGAGTGAATACATGCCGTGTCGGCCAAGCTACTTTAGCAAAAATGGCTGAAAAGGTTAATGCTGGTCCTGAGAGAAAAGTGTCGGAACACGTTTGAGTTTTGGCGGCAAAAAAGGGGGGTGTGCAGATCAGTATTAAGGCTGATCTGTGTATATTTCATATTCTGATGCATTTGTGGGAGATATAAAATTCGCCCATAATTTTATCCAAATTAGAATTTTGCCCTGAAAGTCTAAAGATTATTTTGCTATTGTTCTCTGGTCAAAATTGTGATACAAGGAAATTGTTTGTGGTTAATACAAGATTTTCTGTGAAAAAACTTTTCTCTGATCTATTGCTATCTTTCATCTGTCTGCATTTTCTCTCCTTCTCTTACTCCATTTTTTTTTTCTTCTTTCCATCTTGCTGTGGTTTCACTACTTCATCATCTTGGGTCCTGTGACAGCAAGGCATTAATCCTGCCGCCCAGCTCTCTCACACACACAAACACATACACACGCACTCATATAAACACATAGACATAACTGCACAAATGCAGACATACACATAGACGGACACCCATAAATGCATGTGCCTGACATATCCGTACTGCTGAATAAATACGCACACACGCAATTGCATGAATAGGCACACGTTCAGGATGTGGATGACAGATTTTGCAAGAGATTCAAATCCTCTTCAAACACAGAGCATGTTCATTTTATTACGGTGCAGTCACGCCGGTGGAGTGAAAATGAAAACCATCGTTGACATTTAGAAACATTCACTGCAGCAATGAAAGCTAACAATCAATAGAAGGTGCAAAGTGCGACAAGCAGCCTCATAGATTATCATATAGAACACATTCAGTGTCACACACTCGTGTATACATCACATGGAAATTGGCTATAGCCAATACAAAAGCATCTTTGGTTTCAATAGATGTCGGCTTCAAAAACATCTGTCTCCGACAGAAAGACTTAAAAAATCATCAGTTTTTCTCTAAAAAAAAATTAATGACGTCCTGCTCACAACTGAAACTGTGTTGAAATGGATGTCATTTACTAATCCTCATGGGAAATGACGTCCCTGAGTTCTAACCTTTTATCTATACTTCATGCCTAACATTCTATTAAATTTGATAATTTAAACATTTGGATAATATGTATTATCATGTATGGATTCAAGGTTCTTGGCAATGGCCCTTATTTCAGTCTAATCTGTGGTCCTTTCTGAAAGTCATCCCCCTTCTATTTCCCACAAATCCTCTCCCTCTCTAAACTGCGCTGTCAAATAAAGGCTACAAATCACCCAATAATATTTTTTAAAATTTGAACAATGACAGTAACTGCTTCCACTTGACTTGTTCACTGCCAATCTAAATATCATTCTAAAGTTTGGACTTTGGAAGGAATTGATATAAATGGTTTCTAAAGTGAAGATATGAAAGACTTTCAAAACTTTTCAACTGAGTTCTCGACCAACATGGTCACTACAGTAAGGGTACCAATTCAGAACATCTAAGGAGGCCACCAATGCTGCGTATTAATATAGTTTTTAATGATGATTATACTCACAAATGAAAGTGCACAGGAGATCGGGGCCCTGGCCAAAACAATCTAAAAGGAGATAGCTACAAACCAACAACACAGTGGGCCGTCGGATCAGGAATCTGCGCTAACCTTAATTAAAGGACTAATCTAAAATGTAAACAAAACCGAAAACAGGATTGGAAGGAATTCATAACTCAAGTCAATAATGAATTAGACAATGAGTGTCTACGGAACTATAGGTGCTCCAGTTGGAGGATGAGAGTGAGTTTATGGCTCCGCCTGCTCAGCCTTTATACTCAGCAGGTACGCCTCCAGCCGATGAGCACTACATGAGGAGGGCAGAGGGCAGACGTTAATGACAGGTAAAAGCATGAGAGAGAACGGTCAAAAGCATTCATGGTCACACTACAATAACGGCATGAGCTGAAACAGTGCACATATCATGACCAAGTTTATCGTCCATGACATCATCATAAACCCGACTTCTTTGGTTTTTCTGCCAAAATAATTTGGCAGAAATTATTTCTTGGCTGTTGCCATGCCTTACGCGCATGTTTTCCACAAAAATACATGTACATCAATTCAAATGCGATGTTTACCTGTAGGGTTGCAGGCTCTGTCCATTTCTTATTGTATCCAAAGTCACCGACTCCTTTGAAATTTTATTATTAATTATCGGTATGGAACTCCTTTTTCGGGTGTTGCCTGAAATTGTTTGCATTTCAAACAATGGATCTGGTTACATCAACCATCTGTCTTTTTAAAAAGTATACTCAAACAAAGAGAAAAATATTTATCATATTGGTGAAACTGTCGTTTGTATAGCATTTGCTTTCCAGCTTAAATTTCTGTCCTTGCAGTAATAGTGAAATGGAATTTTTTTTTTTCTTCCTCCCTGTTCTTCAGCTTTTGGATTTCTTTCTGCATAGAATCAGACCGAATGTGTTCCTTGGAGGAAGCTTGCTTGTCTCTTACCCATCTCAAATGCATAAGAATTGATTATATTTCTACATTAGATGCTCTTTATTTGATAAAATGGTTCCTATAAATTGAAACACTGATTTGTAAACATTTTAAATGTTGATTCACAATTGTGACTCATTTCCTCTACTCACAAACTGCATATTAAGTCATTATCTTCATTGCTTCGATTAGTTCTAATTTTCCCTCCCAAAATAAATTCTTGTTCCATAGAATGCTCAAACTACAGTAACAAAAACTACAGGGAGTATAAGAAAAATGGATTACAAAAATAAGTGGAAATGTAAAAAGTCTAGTATATCAGAGGTAAAGACCCCTTCTGAACCTTTATCCAAACATTTACTCGTACTGTTTAACTCAAAGTTAATTTATCAAACCACCATTACATACACGCTAGAACTCCATAAGGTTGCATCGATCCAATCCGTCGGTTTAACGGCTTGTTACCATACATCTCTATAAGGACGGTATTCACTAAAACTAGGGTCACTATTTTCCATTTCTGTTCTGAAATACAAAGGCACAACAAGACGTTTTTTCTGGGATCTTTCCTGTCGCCCTCTGAGTATGAACATTTTGCCTCCGCTGATTTTCTGCCACTACGGCTACTGGTGACGTCACTGACATAGACTCCAAAAGGGTCTACTAGGGCTTTTAAAGGCAATGCCCAATCACGGATAGGCCTCAGCTGCAGCTCCTCTGCAGCAGGAGAGGAAGAGAGCAGTGCTTACCTGCCATAGAAGGAGAACATGCAAGGTATACACAAAATGGCCATTGTGGCCCTGACTTTATGACCTAGGAGACTTAATCACGTTTTCAAAACATCCAGATGTTCAAAACTATTGACTGTTTTTGTGACGAGGTATTTTGTGTTCCATTCACTCACCACAGAAAAAAGTTACTGTGGTATAAATCACTGAGGGATTCCATGAAATATGTAAATAAAATGTAAACGTTTGACCATGAGCATATGTATATGACGAAACATAAGGTACGCACAAGATGTATGTGTGTATGTGTATATTTACAAATATAAAAAAAATACTATTTAACACTGTATTTACACATGCATGTTCAAATATTAAAGAAAAAATGAGACCATGTTGCATTTAAGGGATAAGAACTAGTGCTGCATCGAAGCCCAGTCCTCACAATGGCATAATGGGTTACAACCCAAACCGTCAGTAATTGAATGCTAACATTATAATGAGAACACATGTGAATATGGATTTTATTTCGACATGAAAGATCTGTTTCATATCACTCCCCTGTGAAGGTTAATATAAAGACAGCAACAAGCGAGAGAGAGGGAAAGATCAATGTAGACCCCGAGGGGAACCAAACAACACTTTTCTGAATAGACTGTTCGGCGGGAAGCTATGCTAATACGTCAGCTGATCCAGAAGACTCCAGTTGAGTTAAGTAGCTTGAATTTATTATATTTATTCACATATTGTCATCTGTTAGAAGTGACCAAATCCAATAGTTTCTTGTATGAAATACATTTAGTTTCACTATGTGAAGGCTGTAACTAAATCAAACATGATTGAGTACATCAGTGTTGGACCTGCATCACTGATGGACCTTTGTTCACACTTACATGGGTATTCTGGAGGAGTTTATCAGACTTATCATGACTGCATGTGGAAAAAGAGGGCCAAACGCAGAGAAAAATGATTGTTTTTCAGACTACCCAGTGAAGACTTTTCCAGTGTCTGTTTGAGGTGCTGACGTGTTTAAGGTAAATCCAAGGCTGTTGGCATGAAATGTCACAGTGCGTCAGTATTGCTTTCTGTCACAACCCCGAATATGCCAGGACTGCGTTTGTTTACAATATGTGATTTCCCATTATGTCAGATGTGGCCAGAAAGCTGGACTTGATAGGTGTTTACGCCTAATAATCTCTAAAAATTCCCATTATACTAATTAACAGAGGTTTTTCCTGCTTTTTAATGTTCAACTTAGATTAATGGTTGTAGCTATATTGCCCCATGTTGCCATGGCATACTATTGAAAGTTCTTGTCAGTGCAAGCGAGCAGTCTCTTGTGGATGGAAGTTCTTTAAAATCTGTGTATGTATGGACTTAGCCTAGAGTGATTGAAAATGGAATCTTTCAATTACATACCAAATAGTCACAAAGCCTAATTATATCATTGAAAAGACGGGGATATTATGGAATCGTCATCGCTGGCGATAACTCCAAAGCGATAACTGCAAATTGCATTTTCCAACTTTACACCCACACAAACCTTAATGTGAACTGGAGTGATTTTAGGAAATGTCAGTTGCATGTTTCAAACACTACGGGGGGCATTATCTCCAAATGTTTTAGGCGATAGTATCTCAATTGTTGGGCCTCTTTAATTTAATGCATATAAATCAACTCTATGAAATCTATCTTGTATACATTATATTTTACTTTCATAGCTCATATTTTACTCCTTAGAGGGAGTTTTTACAAAACCCCCAGATTTCAGTTTTTTATTAGCTTGCCTAAGAACAGACTGCTAATAGATGGACTGGAGGGGCTGGTACTCATTCCTCCCCATCACCCTCATGGTGGTGTTTACCAGACGAGCCAGCTTAGTTATGTTGCCAAACCATGCTAAAATCCCATATATTATTAGACTTTACAGAAATGCCTGATAAAATAAAAACATAATCCTGTGGTCCACACCGTACACTCTGAGTCTGCGTAGGAAATATTGTCTTTGTTGAAGACAAGGGCACAGTCTTTCCATATGGACCTTCCAGTTGAAGGTGATCTTGGGTCCACAACCATCTCCTTGGCTTTGTTCACATTTAAAACAAGATGGTTGCCGTCACACCACAGCACAAAGCATTCTACTTCAGCTAATGGGTGTGTGCAGAAGGTTGAGGATAGCTGTGTCATCAGATAATTTAAATATTCTGTACAACTGAAACATACTTCTTTGTCACTCCAGACTTCCTCATACATTCTCATAATTCCTCCCTCGGCACTCAGTCATCATTTTTCTCCAAATCCAAGAAAAGACAATGCAACTCCTTCTGACCTTATGTATACTTCTCCTTCAGAGCTCTCAAAGCATTACATCTGTATTGCTCTATCATGACAAGAAACCAAACTGCTGCTCACAAATGTCACCTCTTTTCTTAACTTAGCTTCCACCACTCTTTCCCAGATCTTCATCATGAGGCTCATCAGCTTTATACTCCTGTAGTTGCTACCGCTCTGACTATTACCCTTGTCCTTGAAGATCTGCACTAGTACACTTTTGCTCCCTTCCACAGGCATCTTCTCACTCTTCAAGACAGTTGAACAATTTAGTTAAATACACGTTAACCTCTGTCCTAGACATCCCCATTTCTCCGCCAGGAGGTCATCAGGAACAACCGCCTCTTCATTCTTCGTCCTCGTCAAGACTGCTCTCGCTCAATCCTAACTAATCCTTCAAACTTCCTGATTCAATTCTCACATATTCTACCTTTCACTCTCTCGTTTTCTTCATTCATCAGTTCTGTAGAGTCCTCTTTCCATCTTTCTTCCGTTCTCCCCACTTACTACATTTCCATCTCCTAAATTGCCAATCGATACATATCTTTTTCTGACTTCACCTGTCCATAGTTCTAATGTTATAACTGATAAGTATGTTTACTCTGTTTTCCTATCTAGTGGCCAGTTTGGAGCCAAATCTTTTCTCTGTTGGCCTGTTAATAACAATATAAGCAACTCTTATTGGCTCTACTGAAATATTATGAACTAACTAAGAAATAGAATTTAGATACAAATCATAATCTGTGTTGAGACAAATATTATTCATACTCATGTGTCCCCTTACCCGCTTCTTTCATCTTTCTGAAGCCCAGATATTGATTGATACTGCTGAATAGGCTCTTACATGACACAGAAATATACTTTCTAGGTGCTCTTTACTTTCTAGTCTTTGGTGAAATAAAGGGAAGAAAAAAGGAAAAGGAAAGTATGCTTTCCTTAAATCAACTATCCACGCATAGCACCTTTTGAATTTCACATTTTTAGATTCCAGTGTTGAAAAAAACCCAATATCAGTTACTTTGCAGAATCATCCTTTCATTAATGATCATCAACTTTTAGCATACATGCACGTCAATTGAAGCTAAATATTGTTCATAAACTCACAAACATGCACCAAAATGTAGCACTGAACCATTCAAAAAAAGAAAGCTACTCTGCAGTAATATCTCTTCATTATGCCTACATAATTACACATGTTAAATGTTGTACTAATTAAAAACATCAGCTCTCGTCATGATATATGGCCTCCCATTGTTTGTAAGCTTTCTATTAATAGCTCATTTGGCAGAAAGCTTAATGGATTTCCTAGTGCACTAATTGACTGCTTGGCTGGGGGGAGATTGGTTTTGGAAGGTTATTTGAGCTGATTGTTTCAGAAACTGAGACAGAGATAGCGAGAGAGAGAATGAAATCTTCATCACAGTTGATTAAGACCGAGAGTGTGACTTCTGCTAACAATGAATGATTACAAGTTCAGTTAGGAACTTAGCCGTGTGGCACTGTAAAATCCATCCATCTATCCATTATTTCTAACAGCTTATCCTTTTGCAGAGTCACGGGGGTTTGGGGGCAGGAGCTTATCCCAGCTGAGACTGGGCGAGAAATACGTTATGCTCTGGACACGGAGATCACAAGTTCATCAGTGAGCTCACAACTATAATGAGCAGAATTTCATCCAGATGACGTCAAAGATAAGTGATTTCTGGATTTGTGGTATGTCCTTTGGACATCATCGGTTGAAGAAGAATAAGAGGGTGTTTTTTTTAGACATTACACGGATGTTGTTATATAGTCACCTATTCACAACTAACTGTACGTCAATAGAGGTACAAAGGATGTTCAGACAGAGCTCTTATCCACTCATTCTGGTCATCTTTGGACGTACATGTAATGTTCTGGACCAGCATATGTCAGATGTCAGTTATCTCAGAGAGTGTCCTTTACTCATTGACTCCATTCACAATCACATCCAAATCCGCAGTTTATTTTTTTCTTGTTAGTCATGGTGTTCGTATTGGTTCTCATATTTGATCTTGAAGATTTATTATTATTATTTCTGGGTATTTTTCTTTACACATCCTCACATTGTTGCTTACTCAATCTATTTTGCCCTTTTATTTTGTTTGTTTCAAATTTTTCATTTTGTTACACATCCTAGTCTTGTCTCTAGCATGTTTCCCCTTCTCCCTCTCTCTGTCTGTCTTCCCGCTTCCTTCATTTTTGTTTCATCTCTTTCTCAAGCTTCCCTGTATTTAATCTTCGCTCTCAGTTAAGCTTTCAAACTAGTGACACTCGAGCCAACCATTTAACTCATTAACTCATTTAACTTTTCCTAGACTACGATAGTGCTTGTGATTTTTTTCAACAATTATTCTTGTTTTTGACCTTTGGGTAATACTCTTGCCCCTCGTTTTGGGGCTATTGGTCTGTATTATTGACACACAAATGCTTTTCTTTTTGCATATATAAACATTTTATTGGAATTTTTAAAAAATTGTTAGATAGATGAACTTTTCCATGCGAAACGGACACTTTATACTTTTCCCAAAAACCCCATCACCCAAACATTTTGGCTCTCAACCGAAGGAAAAAAACAAAAAAAACATAGATATAACAATGATAATAAGTAGTTGATTTAAATAAGTAAACAAGAAATATTGATATGCATTTAGAATACAATAAAAATGTTGGTTGTCGCTAGGGAACTCTTAACGCATATCTGCATGGATCATCGTAATGAGTGGCGTTGGAATGACTATCAAAGCAAAGAATCCATCCAAAGCGTGTCCTCGGTCTGGGGAGAGGGAGGTCAGACTCTTAAAATTGGTGGTCAGAGGCTGCCAGTGGCTGTAAAATGTGTCTGTGGAGCCCCTTATAGAGAATTTGATCTTCTCCGAAATAATTGATATTATATTCCTTGCTGAAAGTTTTTGGCCAGTTTCAGGAATACCATAAAGGCAGCCTCTGGGGATGGTTCCATTAATTGCCCTAAAATCATGGATATGACACTGTAATAAGATTTCCAGTATCGTTCCAGCCTCTTACACGACCAAAACATATGAGTTAGATTACAGCTAGCCTGAAGACATCTGTCACAGGTGTCATCCATTTTGGATATGTTTTGGCGAGTCTGGTCTCTTACTGTTATTATTAAATTAATCCTTGTAACCCATCATCTACATGATACAGACGTTGTCACAATGATATTGTTGATATTTTACTGCTAAGTCTACACATCACTTTCTTCAGAGTCTATTGAATAATTCTATATTTATTATCCAGAACAAAGTTATATTACCAAACAAAGCATGCAAATGAAAGGGCTAAATTTCTTGAGATCCAGTCAGTGGGCAAGTCTGCAAGTTTAAAAAGCAGCTTTTACAGATTTGATATTTGTGACTTATATCAGCAATGGAATTGTGTGTGTTGTCCAAGAGATACCTAAAAATATCCTGTATATCCATCTCAAACTCCCTCTGTACGCCATAGATTCACATCTATTAAGGATTTTTTATTTGTGCTTATATTCTTTTCAGACTTTTTACGAGAAAATGGCACTACAAATAGTGCAAGCTGCGGGCTTCCATCCAGCCTTGATACTGACCTGTGACTTCTCAAGTGTATTTTCTCAGTCATAAAGTTTATGTACCTTCCTAATTGTCAAATACTAAACTAGAAGGGCCCACGAGGGAGGATACCTCAGCCAACTTCCATAGTTCTCTTTGCCATTGTTTGAAAATGTGCAAACGGAGCCAATTTTTGTAAGATTAGTTTTCTAATGTTATCACATTTATTTCAATCAGAGAATGAAAAAAGATGAATTGTTTATTACAACAGGTTATGTGTGGTGAGAGATAGCACCTGCATGGAATACCCCCCTTTTGAGTATGGTTGTGGTGGCGGTGGCTGATGAATGATGAGGCTGATGGATAGGCGAAGATGGGGAGAAGGAGGGCGTGTGAACCAGCAGCATGAAAAAACTACATGAATAGAGAGCATGCAGGTTTGACACAGTGATTGGATGGATAAGGCTACCTGAATAGTGCAGCTGATATCAACCGATGCCCCAAATCATGAAGCAGGTAGTTGAGACTTGTATGAAAGGTGAGGATAATATAATGGGATGAGCAGTAACTCTGAACCTTGTGTACAAGAGGATAGTCTTTGTGATTAAACTTTCACTATATTTTCATACAAGAAATGTAGTTATCTAAAACTAGATAGATATAGATAAGAGAATAGCTATGATTCTGAACATCAGAAGTATGTTTATATCTGTATTAGATTGATAGTGAAAAACATGTAATTTGTCTGATTCTGCTTTGTTATCACAACACTCATGAGATAGGGTAGAGGGGGTAACCTGCTGCTAAATCCTAAGAAAATAAGACTTCGGCCCATCAGTCAGATCCACTTTTAATTTTAATGTGGTTTTAGTGAATTGTGGTATACTTAATACAAGTTTTTTTTAAGTTTTAAAATTGTTTTACCTATTTCATCCGAGCTGATAGAAACAAAACAACCAAAACTGCAAGCATAGTGTCACAAAAGAAAACTGCAATATTTATTGTATGTTTTGCATGTCGTTAGTTTTTACTTTTCTGAAAAAAAAATTCTACTTACAAGTTTGTCCTGTGAGACTCTGATTTGTTGTCTGTCATGAAATTTGTATTACAATTTCCACAACTGGATTCAGTAAAATGTTCTATATCAATTGCTGTTTTCATTGTTTATTGTTTACTTCACTGCAAATTTGTGCACCTAAATGAATAGTGAACGCAAAATGTTGTTCAAATTGTGTTCTGTTTATGCAAAAAAATCCTGTTGTTGTCTGTTGCTCTTTCTTTTTATCTCTATTCTCTTTCTGTCTTTCCTCGCTAAGCAGATATTTCCAAGATCCTTGCTGTATAACTTTTGTGCTTTTCTGGACAATTATGTATAAACCAATTTTCTTAAAGTAACTGTCAAAAACCTCACAATTGAAGGAGTAGGTCATAGCAGAGAAAAGTGTGTTTTTTCTGTTTTGTTTTTTTTCTGTTTTATTTTATTTAAGAAAGCAGAGAGGAAACGATAAGAGAAAAACTATGAAAATTTCGCAAGAAGAAATAAAAAAAAATAAGAATGTAAACGAGCCATGTATCAGATTGTATCTGTGTGTGTGTGGATGCGTGTGAATTTTCACATGACTTAGGTTTGGTGCGTTGTACGCCAGGTCCGCATTTCCCACAAGGCAATGCATGAGCGAAAAAGCAGCGGGTCCCAGGGGATGAAGACAAAGGCAGTCCAATCATTTCCACAGTGATATATTGCCAAGAAGTCCCCGGGGGTAGAAACCACTTATTTAGACATCAAATTAAGGCTAAAGACATACACACAAGCACTTCACATCATCGGACAGTCCTTCTTCTGCTCCTCTGGTGAGTGTGTACATACAGGCATGCATATACACAAGTACTGAAACCACAGGGCAAAGGCTTACCCCGAGCTTACACTAATTCTCCCAAGATGATATATAGATTCATGATCTAATTAAACACAGGATCATGTGTTGATACGTTGCCGACGCAAAGCAAAGACTGACTTATGCTTAGATAAATAATAACACAGGCACATGCTATCGTTTCACTGGCCACTTTTTAACACAATAAGGAGCATGACCATGGCGCATATACTGTATGTGCAAAATAATGAGCACTCCCTTTATTTCAATAAAAGTAATCATTAAATACACAGTTTTAATAGGATTAAATGCAATAGAAGCTCTGCTGACTTGAACTGAGGAGAGACTTTCACACTAACAAAAACTGTGTTATTAATTGATTGCATTGTAGATTGAATTGAATTATGGTTGTTGTAAATGGCTTTAATTTGTCAACAGTGCAATGCCCTTCATGAAAGACTCTTGATTAAAAAAATATTAAAAAGAAACCTTATGAAGGTATTTAGAAGGTATTTCTCTCTCTGTCAGAGCAACATTAGTGCTGTCCAGTCGTCCAATTATCCAATCAGTTAGCTAGTTCTTGGGTATATGACCCACCATGCACCTCCTTACCTGACCTGCTCACCGACACAGTCAGTTTAATATCCTGAGGCTTTTCCACTCTCTTCACGAGTCACTTCCAAATAATTCTACACTGTGGTATCAAGTACAATGATTGGCCTGAAGTGCCTAATTCTATCACATAGAGAGTTTCAGCTTTTTATTAAAATGTAAGAAGAATACAAATTGATACATAAACATGTTTGAAACACCTTTAAGTCTTACAGGTTTTCTGCAATTCAAAGGCGCCAATGGAAATTTAGTTAATTAAATGGCTCCTGCACACGCAGCACCACTTTAATGAACCATCTTGATACTCTGATGTACTTGCAGTATATTTGAAGCCTGAAACCAACAAAACATGTTTCCTCAGCCTCAATGAAAAATAAAACTGAGATATAAGTTAAACTCAGTAATCAATTCTTGTACTTAGTTATGTTTGTAAAACTGTTTTCGTTCAAAAAACACTGTTTCCGGAAAAACTGTTGCTCCAATTTAGTCCAAATCTACATCATATGAACCGCCTAATTGAGATCTATCTTGTTTCAAAACAAAATTCCATATTTTACCTTTTATGGAAAAACAGTTTCTTTTCCAAAACTTGTCAACCTCCAATTGTGTTTAAATTGAGCGCACATGAATTGTCGCGAGGAAATCTGTCTTGTTTTATTACTGCGCTCAGAAAAAACAGTTAACTCTTTTTATATTCATTTTTCAGTCCCTATGCGATCTTATCTTGGAGAGTATTGTTGACTTCTTAGATGTAGTAAGGGTTGAGTCAATATGGACCGTTTTAGATTATTAAGGAGCTAGATTTTATTTGAGGAGTTCAATCATTGTTGTATAACATAGGAGATTGGGGGCTTTAAAGGTATATACCATTGCTGTCGGGGGGACAGCGTAACACTTGTTTTTGGTTGCTTGTGTGTGTGTGTGAGTGTCCTGGTTCTATGGCACCTGCCGAAAACCTCCTTGTTTTTTCAGATTGTTCTTTTAAATTGATCATTTACATAAATTAATTTGTAAAATATAGGCAAAAACATTCCATTGAATTCTTATTCATTTTTTCGGTCTACAATGTAGTTTTCCTTAATTGTTAGTGCATCTGTGTTATGTGGTACTTAATGTATGACTCAGCATTGAAGCTTGTGTTTGTGATTAAGTTTTGTGTGTGCTGTGATTTCCTATTTGAAGCGGTGGCCGGGCTGAGCTGGCCTATCAGGCCCCGGCTGATTCAGCACTCCACAGCACAGAAAGAGAATTAAGGAGCGGACACATTCACAAACACACATTAACGCGCACCAGCAGACATACCTCACAGTCAGGCATGCTCACGTGGACACTATCTCAGTGTCAACACACACACTCACACATACACACACAAGATTAAATAACCGACACAAACAGGCAAGCAGGCACAAAGCTGAAGAAACCCACACACATACTCTTGTGGAACACACACACCTAATGGTATAGGATTTGATGTAGCTTAATTTAATGCAGGAAAATGGTCTGTAGTAGTTACCTCATGACCTTACACAGTTCACATTGTCCTCATTGATTCATGTGTGTGTGTTTGTGAGACAGGGAGAAGAAACCAGTGTCTGTGGGTCTGTAGATTCCTGAGTCGTACAGTATGCATTACATAGTATGATCTTTTGCCAGTGCAACTGTTCCTGACAACATCCATTCATATTCTGACATGAATATGCATGCATATTCAGGAAAATAGATAATAGAATAATAGTGATAAATTATACTGTAGCGGGTTGGGGGATATAAGGGTGTAGTCTCCCAGCATGCATAGCAACAATTGTGTTCTGCCCCACGAGTAAGACCTCTGTTCATGTTAGTAAGTTCCCACTGGGTTTTGTGTGTTGCATTCAATGCTGAGGGCATTTCCAGTTGACTTTGTAAATTAAAAGTTATTCCTGGATAAGATATGTACTATACCTATTCTATCTGTAAAGCTCAAGCTCGCCATAGTATCAATCAATTAATCTTTATTTATATAGCGCCAATTCACAACAACAGTTGTCTCAAGGTGCTTTCCAGAAAGAGCAGGTCTAGAAAAAACTCTTTATATAATTATCTACAGAACCCAACAAATTCCTCCTTGAGAAAGCACTTGGCGACAATGGCGAGAAAAAACTGCCCTTTAACGGGCAGAAACCTCGAGCAGATCCAAGACTCAGGGTGGACCTACTGCCATGACCGGTTGGGTTTGAAAAGAAGAGACAGAGAGAGAGTGAGAGAGTGACAGAGAAAAGCAGCAAAGAAATCAGCTATAATCCACTTTATCCAACCGCTCCATGGTCGGTCTGCGGCAGCAGCAGGGATCCCAGGTTGATAATAACATTAATATTAATGTAACATATAGTGATATCTTATGGGGAAATACTATACAATAATAATAATAATAATAATAATAATAATAACAACAATAATCATCATCATGAGCATCTTCTGATCATTGGACATCGAGCAGGTCCACAGCAGCAGATGAAATCACCAACCATGTGACCTTACAGGGCGAGAAAAGACAAAGACTCCAGCGAAGAAGTCAAGTTAGTAACATGCATTTAATCCATTAACATGCATTAAACCATTTAACATGCATGAAACCATTTAACATGTATTAATCCAGTGACATGCATTAAAGTGAGTGGGATGTATAAAGAGGGACAGTGAGATAGGAAGAGAGAAAAGCTCAGTGCATCATGGGAGATCTCCTAGCAGTCTAAACCTATAGCAGCATAGCTAAGAACTAGCTTATGCCAGCCTTAATTATAAACTTTATCATAAAGGAAAGTTTTAAGCCTACTTTTAAATGTAGAGAGGGTCTCTGCCCCCCAAACCATGTTTGGAAGGTGGTTCCACAGGAGAGGAGCCTGATAGCTGAAAGCTCTGGCTCCCATTCTACTTCTGGAGACTCTAGGGACTACAAGTAACCCTGCATGTTGGGAGCCCAGAGTTCTGATTGGGCAATATGGAACTATGAGCTCCTTCAGATATGTTGGCTCTGACCGTTAAGGGCTTTGTAAGTGAGCAGAAGGATTTTGAATTCGATTCTAGATTTTATCGTGAGCCAATGAAGGGAAGCTAATACAGGAGAGATATGTTCTCTTAACCTGGTTCTGGTCAGCACACGTGCACCAGCGTTCTGGATCAGCTGGAGGGGCTTCACAGACTTATTGGGACCACCTGCTAGTAGGGCATTACAGTAATCCAGCCTGGAAGTAACAAATGCATGAACTTTTCTGCATCTTTTTATGACAGAATGTGTCGTATTTTAGAAATATTACGCAAAGAAAAAAGGCCGTCCTAGGAATCTGTTTTATGTGGGAATAAAAGGTCATATCCTGATCAAAGATAACTCCCAGGTTCCTCACAGTGGTGCTGGAGGCCAAGATCATACCATCCAGAGTAGATATATCATCAGATAAATTGTTTCTACGGTGCTTGGGTCCCAGCACAATAACTTCAGTTTTATCTGAATTTAATAGTAAAAAGTTGCAGGTCATCCAAGTCTTAATGTCTTTGAGATACGCCCCTAAGTTGTATAAGTGATTAGATAGTACTAGTACAATTGTGTGTAATCAGCATTACAGTGAACGTTTATGGTGTGTTTCCTGATAATGTTGCCTAAAGGGAGCAAATATAATGTGAATAATACTGGCCCAATCACAGATCCCTGGGGAACTCCGTGGGTAACTTTGCTATGCATGGAGGATTCATTGTTAACAGAAACATACTGAGATCTGCCACATAAATATGACTTAAACCAATTTAATGCAGTGTCTTTGATGCCAATTAGGTTTTCAAGTCTTTGTATTAAAATTTGGTTGTCAATAGTATCAAAGTATAAAGGATATATTTTGTCCTTGAAGTTCATGTGTTGGAACACATGAACATGTAAATAAAAATGTCTGCAAGTTCTGTGTGTATGCGGCTTTATTACTACAGGAAGCATAGATTTGACAACTTATGTGCCTTAATAGGCAGTGAACATGTCATCTCACACTTACCCATACAAACACGGAGGAGACCTAACACGTGTCTTCCTCACTGGGAGGGTCATCTTCACTCTGCGCATGTGGGAGTTTGGGATTCCATTTCCAATGTATGTTTCTGTGTCTGCATGTGTGCTTGTGTGAACGCTTGCGGTGTCCAATGGGGATAATGTGACACAGCCTGTGGTGTGATATGTGATGTAAACAGGGATCATTAGCATAGCGACAGCCGCTAATATATTCACACTGTATCTAGACCACCTGGCAGCTGATAAGCACGCACGCACACACACACACACACACACACACGGATAAAGATATGCTACCAGAAACTATTACGGACCGACAGCATTTAAAATATGGTAGGTAAACAAAAACAGACTTTCATACATACACACACACATTTTACATTCCACGTAACATACATTCAATCCCATCTCATACCTTCCTGGAGCATCCCCCCTGTATCTTTATGGAAATTGACTTCACACAGGGATTGGCTTTTTACCTCTGATTTATGTTGCTGACGTTGGTGTGTGTGTTTGTGTGTGTGTCATTGTGTGTGTGAAAATTGAGCCCAGACATAGATTGTGTTTTCATGCTTTTTTTATTGGACATCCTATATTGCTGTCAGGACTGGATAAACAAAAAAACAAAAAACAAAAGGAAAGAGGAAAAGATGAGATGAGAGTGGAGGAGGACAGAAAAATGAGGGGATACATTCGTTTGGACAAAATAGAAGAAGGAATGAGGGATAAAAAGGATATAGATGGGAAAATAATCAGAATAGAAGCAGCAGCAAAGTATCAACATGAGTGAAAGAATCAATTGAAAATGCGGAAAATAGGGAGGAAGTTAACATACAGAGGTATGAGAAATAATATAAAAGTGAGGAAGAGATGGTGAGGTATATAAAAACATGCACAAATGAGGGCAAGATAAGACAGAGGAGGAGAATAGCAGAATTGAAGCACAAGAAGAGGAGGAAATAAAAGAGGTATTCGGGTGAGTGATCCTTCCCCTCCTCACAGCAACAGCACATTTTTCAACCTTTTGTTTTGCAACCTGTTGAGCTTCGCAGTGGAACACAACACCTTCTGTTTTTTAGAACAACCCCCACTCTCCACCAACCACAATGAGCACTATATGTGTGTGTGCGTGTGTGTGTTTCTGTGTGTGTTAGACAGACAGAGTGAGAAATTAGACTGCTTCACTTTTTTTTTAATAGTATGCTTTCCTTAAATACGGATCAATCCACTTCTGCTGGCAAACACTTAGCCGTTAAAGGATTCTCTTATTGAGAGAATAGGCCCAATTTAATAAATGGTCAGAAAAGAGCATTATTTTGAAATATCATTTGTTGAATTTACTTAATCCAACAAGTCTAATAACAATCAATGCTCAGAAACTCTTTGATAACTGCATCAACTTTAAACCCATAAAGTTCATCTTAATCTGAACAGTTTTTCTAGGATAAGTCTCTCGGAACCAGGTGGACTATCCATTTGGCACAAATTGAAAGACAATGGACTCAAAATGTGCCATTTTATGGATTTGGGCTGCAAAAAACACCAGTGTCCACTAAGGGGAACTATATGCAAATACTACAACCTTTAGCTGTTACATATATCTAGTGTATTATCAAAATCTAGCATTATGCACTGTTAATAATAGCAAGACAACATAGATGCCCATATATTTGACCCCCCTAACCCAATATAGGCTATTCTATTCTATTCTATTCTATTCTATTATATTATATTATATTATATTATATTCTATAAAGGCAGGGTGTTAATCGATCCTGAAATGTTTGGTACATTTGGTTCAGCTGTATCTATTTTTTATCATTGAGATGATCGTCTCTTAAGATCTGGGAGTGCAAACCAGTTATGGACTCTGTAGCTCCACACACCCGGTTTTAACCCGTTGTGGGACTGGAACACCTTTTCTTGTTTTAAATTCATCACTTTTAAGAGTTGTGCATTTTTATGAGCATTACAAAGTAATCCCTTTTACAATGGCTATGTGTGGGGATTGTAAACAGCAGTACTCACAGTTAAGTAGGAGATCCAGCAGCTAAAAACATTGTCAAGAAGGAAAATTAGCCGATTGTCAGATATGTGTCCATGTCTATGTCCCAAAAAAAAATGTTGTTCATCAACGATCATCAGTTTGGCCCGGATGACGCCTACCCTCCGCGCCAATGGTTTTGGCTTCATCATCTACCCTTACTTGGTTGGCCTTGATTCACGCCACCACCGAGTCGACCCAACCTGACAAATTCATCTTGACCCCCCGGTGCCACTGAGTCCGCAATTATGCTTCCAGATGTGCCTTCAGCTGCTGTCAATCCTCAAGCAAAATATGCTTTTATTATTCATTACAGGAGACACAGGTAACAGAGCCTCCGCTGTCTAGTCCAGGTACCAGTTGTATGCCATCAAGACCTCCGCCTTTTTAATGCCAGCACACTCTGTTTTCCTGGAGCTTCTGAAATAATGTCCAAACCTTTGGAATTACAGCCTTCAATCTATCAGGAGAATTGTGTTACAGGAACAAACAAAGCACCTCGTCATGAGTCCAAGATTACCAAAAAAAATGGTATCCTTCTTTTTAATGTCTTAAAGGACTATGGAAAATCTGTTTTTATCTCAGGCCCTCTCCCCTCTCTCGGCCTCTGGACCAGAGCGTTTAAATTGTGTTTTTAGTTTGAACCCATGGCCGCAGTCCTTCCGCAGATCCCACAACATGTTTTTTATAGACCATTTTAACTTTTTCTGTGACCATGAGCCTCTTTTTAAGATGATGGGATCCATCCCAACAGATAAGGTAGCCACAAGCTCCTGGCAAACATTCAACGTGTGGTCCATGAAGCAGGGGAATGACTACAAAACCCAGAGCACACACGCTCTCCAATTACCCCTTCCTTTTCCCCTGCACCCATGTCACAGTCGTCACAGTCGCCACCATTAGTGCCCCCCTGCAGATCTCCCAAACCACTCACATGATAGTAATCAGTCACAGGGACTGCAGAAACCTTGTAAAAAGATCCTCAAATCCCACAAATCTAATTAAAGTTCCCTATAAGCAAAGTCTCTCAGGTCCTGCTCCAACAAATTACAAACTAGCGTAGTTTACGTCAGGTCCCTGGTTAATACGTAACATTCAGTCAATGATTTTATAACCTTTAACAAACTGCAACTTATGTTCATAACTGAGATTTGGTTAAATAAAAAGATTGGAAATACTGCTCTTATTGAAAATACACCACCAAATTTTAGATTGGAGTTTGAAGCATGACAGAACAAGAAGGGGAGGGGTTATTATAGTTTTTTACAGACTACCTAAATACTGTCCACATTTTTTGGGTGAGTTTTCTCAGATTCTTTCTGTTATCTGCAGTGATTTGACTGCGTAGTTATTAGGGGTGTTTTTAATGCCATGGAATCTTAAGCCATGCTTGAAAAATTGGAACTTTCTAGACATGCGAGAGAACAAACCTATGACACAGGTTAAACTCTAGACCTAGTCATTACTAAAGGTGTAAATATCTCAAATGTTACTGTACTTGATATCCCTTTGTCAGAGCATTTCTGTGTATTCTTTAACCTGTCAACGACTACCACAACACTCCATGGGTTGGAGTGTCCACTGTCTTCTGCAATTAAAGAAGACACTATAATGAGAATACAATAACACTTTTCATGGAAGCCATCAAATATGGAACTGCCACAACTGCAAATCATGTTGATGATCTTTCAAATTCCTGCTCTTCTAAAATTACAAGTGTAATTGACACTATCGCTCCTGTTATAGTAACAGTGGTCAGTAGTAAGAAAAGAGTAGCACTTAGAATTTTACAATGAGAAGTGCAAGGCAATCATGTTCCTCTGACATCATCAACAAAAACAATAACAATTCAGGCGTGTTATTTGCAACTGTGGACAGATTAACCAACCCTCCTGTGCCAATATCTCCTGAACTAGTTTCTACTAGGTAATGTACTGAGTTTGCAGCTTTTTGAATGAGGAAGTTAAAGACATCAGACAAGGTATTAACTCCTCGATGCCAATGAATCAAGTACCATCACTAAAGTCTCCCAAAGATAACTGTTAGGTATGAGACAATTTCATCCTATTATTGACAAAACACTAAAAGGAAAGGATAGAAGAATGATACAAATGAGAACAGGAAGATTACAGAGAAACAAAGTACAATGCAAGGATGAATAAAAAGTGGAAGGAGAACAAGAGGAGAGCAAAAAACAGTAAAGTATTGGAGCAGAAGGTGAAGACGATGCTAAAAGGAGAATCGCAATCCAGATTGACTGATGGGCAATCTGCACATCTGTGTCAGCGCTGCCATCCTTATCAGACAGAAAACAAAAGATTTTTCACCTTCTTCTCCACCTTACATCTCTGATTTTTTCTCATTTAAACTCCCTAGTCTGCTGTGTTTGTCTGTTTCATCATCATGCTGTCTCTCACTCTGTCTGTTCCGATGAAGAGGCATCAATTATTTTTCAGTTGATTGCTTTGGCGCATGGCAATAATCATAAACACTCATTATAAGTCTCCTGTCCCCCCCCTCACTTTGCTCGTATTCTCATCTACATTTCTTCTTCCTCTATTTTGTTTATGCAAAATTTCCGATTTCATATCTCACCTGAAAAAAAATCTCCATGAAGCACTGTCTATCTCCAGCAAATTATGTTTCTGTAAACTTCACTTATTGGTTTTGTTTGGTTTTGTTTTATTGTGATTTTAATATTTTCCTTGACAAACCAAAGTTGTGACTATTATATAAAACCCTAGACACTTTTAAACCCATAAACATTTTAAAGTTTAGAACAAAACTAACATATTATTTCCTATGATAAATTTAACAGAGGACCAGCAACAAAAGTATGAATGTGAATACTATCATGCAACTGGAGGAGTAGGAGGAAAACTAATGTGTATTTAGGAATGTGTATTTAGGAACAGAGCGTGGTCACCACAGCGGATCATCTGATTCCATCCATAGATACCACCTGCTGATACCCTGCTGGTACCCCTGACAGAATTTGTTCATCCGAGTCCCAACCAATCCAGTCTGGAAATCCGGAAAATGGGAAGCTGCATCCGCCATGTATACTGATTGACCTATGAGGGAGTTGAGACAAGGAAACACAAGGAAGAAATAAAAAGAAGCAAGATTGGAGCCTCAACCAAAATTGGAATGTTTTTTGGGGATTAATAGAGCTTGGTTTAACTTTGGTTTCCTCTAACCAAGAGAGTAATATTTTACTTTTCTCCAACACAAACAAGACTGTTTCCACATTTTTCCTTCAGCATTTCAGCCTTTAGCCAAACAAATTGAACAGTTTTGAGGGAATAACATGACCTAAACTGTACTTTATGTAAGACCTACAAGAGTTCATGTAGAACAGAATAAAAACGGTTAAATAAATCAAAAGGAATAATATTTTGTTAAATGGTGGTAGCTAAATTTGGTTAGCAGGACACTCATAATCCATGTTTAAGATATGATGCAGCAATTAGCCAGTAGATGCATGTTGGTTTAAATAAGTCTTTTATTTTCATCTTTGTAAGATTATCAAATTATATCTCTGTTGACAATTCTGTTTGGTGGAAATTGGCATGACTGCATTCAATAAGTTAAATAAAATTACTTTTTGAGTGTTACCCCAGTCCTAATCTGACATAGTTTTGGATTTGAGTCTTTTAATACAGTATCTTAAAATAAATAATTGCCAGATCATACAGATGACGTGCATTATTTTAATTTGGTATATAAAAACTTTAAGTTAGAGTTCAAGCCTGGTGACAAACTGTGAGATGAGGGATTGCAGCACTAGTGACAAATCTGTGATAAATAAGTAGGTGATTATACCTCTCTGATTTCCCTTTCCTTGATAAAATAATAAAAAAACACATTTTTTCTTCAGAAAATCAGAAAAATCACATAGTAAGATTCAGATTTTACATGATGGTAAAAAAGTAAGAACAAATTACATTTTCATAAAAATGGTACACTGTCAAGAGCACATTTGAAATAATAAATCAATTAAATTATGTTTCTTCTTTTTCTTGTCATTATCACACAGTGACGATTTATCCCGATCCCGACAAAGAAAGGGTTTTCCAATACATTGAATAAAAGGTAGATTTGCATAATGGACACTGCTAAGCGGCAGTGTCCTGTTATCGAAGCTCTCTTTTGACAGATAGGGATATAAGGAAGCTGGAAAGGACAGCCGGGGTGCTGGGGCAAGGGACAGGGAAAGGACAGAGGGGATTGCAGCGGAGGGAAATATATGGATAGATTAAGGATAGAGAAAACCATAATGAGAGAATGAACGTGGAAATGGTGAGCAACTTGCAGGGGTTAATTGTAAGGGACAACAAACAAGGGAAAAATGGGGCCAATAAAAGGATAGAAAAGACTAAATGTATCTAAGGCACTCCCCGGTGAGACAATATTTCATTTTTGTCGCTCATCTGTCATTGTGGCAATCACTCATTCACTCATGTGTAAACCGCCTTGGGCTCCGTTTCTTCAACAAAGAAAAACAAGAGTACACAAAGCTTCAAAACGCACATTTAACTACAGAATATGTGACCGCCTGACAATAGATCAATCTGAAATCAAACTGAATTTGTTCCTGAAGTGTGGCGAATGCAGAAAGGGTGCTTATTAATCATGCATTTATCGGTATACAGAAACATCAAGTAGGAATACTTCAACTACAATAATTATATCCGCGATTATGGAATCGTCTTCATCACTGTTTCCAACGAAGATCTTTCGTCTTAATCCGATAAATCCAAAATTATTCGATGGAAAACTTTTCCAATTTTATATCCCAGTTGACCTAAGTGCAAGGAAGAACTGGACTGATTTTGGTAAAGGTCAGAATGGAGGAGCTCCATCTTTTATGACATTTTATTTTGAAAAACACAGTTTTGCTCATAGCTTCCAAACAGTTTGTCTTATTTAGTCTAAGTTTGCCTCATGACTCTATCTAACTTGTATTTATCATATTTTACTGTAAATCTTGGTATTTCACAAACTAAAATGTCAAAAATGATTTTTGGTAAAAAACTTTTTTGACTGTTTATTCCCAACCTTATGTCCAATTATGTCCAAATCTGCTCATATGAAAGGAGATATATCTTGTTCTAGTATTGTTTATTGCATTAATAGTATATAATTTTTTCATTAGGGGGAGTTCTGCAAGCGTAATAGCAACACTTAATTGCTCTCTGTAGAGGAAGTTTATCTGTCAGCTTTAAATCCAAAATACTGGACCCAAATGCAAAGCTCTCAAAAGATGCACTAAAATAGTTTAATGAATAAAAAGGTCTAATTTACAAACAGACAAACTAACATAGAGCAGAGGCAAAAAAAATGAATGTTAGTGCAATAATTAAGGCAAACAGATGAAAATTAAGCAGCAAATTATGCTCTAAAATTCCAAAGTACACAGTAATAATCCATGACAAAAAATTTTGACTTACTAAGACTGGATTCTGGGGGAAAAAAAAGCAGGGTGGAGGAGCTAACATGAGAGGGGAAACGGTTAAGTAACACTGGCAGGTTAAACAGACGGTCTTTGAAGGACAGCGAGGAATACAAACCTAAATACAAAGAGTAACATGGACAATAAGGAACAGGTGAGGAACAGGGACAGGTTAGAACATACAACAATCAGGGAGTGCACACTAAGAAACAGGATTCACAGACACTCATTCACAGATCCAATTTCATTTTTTCTTCAACAGTACTCTGAAACAGGGAATTTATCAACATTGTTCCTAACTATTCAACCACTAAAATACCAACTGGATTTTGAGAAAATAGGCGTACCATAGGAACGGGGTTCATGTGTGGTTATTTGACCTTGATGGAGATAATCCCTCCAGTTCAATTCAGTTCCTCACCTGTCCTTTCTGCCCTGTTTGAAAGTTTTTTGCGCGCTCACAGTTTGACAGTGTGACGTTCGATGATAATAATGAAAATACACACAAATATCATTGGATTTAAATTTTCTGGCATCACTCGTTCAGAAATATCCACACGAGATGTTACATTTTAAGATGCCTTGCATTAATGTTCCACCTTTCTCTAGACCTGGGGTCCGCAAAACGCTGCTCTGGAGCCGCATGCGGCTCTTCCATCCGTCTGTGGCTCTCTATATCTTTGAAAAAAAACGGAAATAAAAATGGCTATTTTTATTTCATTTAAAAAAAAAATTTAAAAGGGAACACCTCTTATTTTAGAGATCAAGGTGATACTGTGACACTAAAATGACAAGGGAAAAAAGTGGATTATAGTATTTTGTCAACCAAAATAAAAATCACATCCTACAACTTCCTCAGCGGGCTGCCTTTCCCTCCCACCTGCAAGTGGCTAATCTTTCAAAGTGATCACGTCTCCATACACATCTACTGCTAGTTTTGTGGCAGCTCAGGAGTTAGTACGGCGCAGAAAGCCGTTCACAGTCGGAGAATACATGAAAGAGGCATTTATTGAAATATCAGAGCATCTATTCTCAGACCTCAAAAACAAACTTGAAGTTGTTCAGAAAATTAGAGATATGCCTCTCTCTGCAAAAACCGTCAGAGACAGAACCATTAAGACGGGAGCAAAAATCCCCAGTCAACAAATTGAGAGCATTAATTCAGCTCCAGCATACTCATCGCCTGTGAGGAGTCAAAAGATGTAAAAGATATTGAGCAGACAGCGCTGTTGTGCAGGTATGTGAAGTCTGATCGGCCACAAGAAGAAAGGAGAGACATTGAAAACCTCCCCAAACCTGACAAACTTGTGTTCGAGACATGGAATGCAAATCCTGACACTTATATGAACATGAAGACGTATTCATTTGGAGTCCTGTCCATCTTTGGATCCACATACTTATGCGGGCAGGTCTTCTCAAGCATGAACTACATAAATGCAAATATAGCTCTCGCCTCATGGATGACAGCCTGCAGTCCTGTGTGAAGCTCAAAGTCAGGTCTTACAGCCCTGACATAGAGCAGCTTTGCAGTGATGTTCAGACACAGAAATCACATTTAACAGGTGAGAACACTATCCTTTAATAGGCTATTATTTTGCAAAAAAATATTTATTTTGTACCCTAAGGTGATGGAGTTATGTTTATGTTTAGCTCGATGGTTGGTTGCTGCGTGGCTGAGGAAAAAACAGACGAGGATGGCAGCACACTGAAATGGACTTAAGTCATGACTTAAGTGGCCAATTTTTATGTTTACTATTTTTGAAGTTATTAAGTTGCAGCTATATTATTTATTTATTTTGCAAAGTGGGCTACTTTTTATTTGATTAATTTCCCACAAATAAGAGAAGGACTCTAAACAGGCCTGGATAGTTCTGTGTTTTATTTCAAAGTGAGTTTACACATGCCAGCATTTTCTTTTCTTCTCTTCATAAGAATTTGGTGTTTTCCTTTGTTATAACAGGTAAAAACAGTGATAAAATATCAAAATCTTTCTTTTTGTAGTTCTATAATTTCATAAATGCAACCAACTATTGGTTATTTATTTTGATAAAATGTTATATGCTTTATTATCTTTGTTTTATCTAGAGAAGTGGGGCTTTCAGATAGCACTGTTCAGACCCCTCCATTAGAGGAATCCACTTCTGTAACAAACTATTTGGTCGGACCAAAAGTGCACACTTTGAAGGTCTAAAGCTTCAAAGTTCCTGAAGGGGGCCTAAACCAGGTTTGTTCTCCAAATGTATCTGTGATACCTGGCGGACATGTTGTTGGTGCTCAGGGAAGTTCTGGGAGAAGAACAGGATAATGCCCGGGTAGGCAAAGATAAAGCTGTTGAATACGTTTTGCAGAACATCATTGACACCAGCCCTGGAAGATTGCAGTGTCACTGGTGAGGGAGAAAGGCATAACAAGATAGTCGAAGTGGCCGAGAGTTTTGTTGAAGGTGATTTTAAGCTCATCTCCTTCCGTATTGGTGAGGCATTTCTGAGATCCCGTTTTCTAAAGGCAGTGGATATCTGTTCTCTATGGTTATGTTGTTTAATACACTGTAATAAATACATGGACATAGAGATTTATAGAGAGAGGCAAAATATTTAAAAAAAAGTATGTTTGAAATTGCTGTGACCATTCAAACAAGCGCATGTGGAGACAAAAGCCAGTGAGAGTGAGGAGAATAAATTGTAGATGTACAAAATCAAACGTGCACGCACACACACAAGACATTCATCTTGACATTGACGTCCCTGAAGTAGGACACAGTTCACTTAGCTGTAACAGTAATCAGCCATGAGCTTCCCTCCCTGGAGTCCCTCCCCCCTTTGAGACGCAGTGGCAGAACTGCACCAAGATTGTGTGCAGCTTCAACTGTACATAAGTATCTGTGTGTGTGTGTGTGTGTGTGTGTGTGTGTGTGTGTGTGTGTGTGTGTGTGTGTGTGTGTGTGTGTGTGTGTGTGCGTGGGTGTGCGTGTGCGTGGGTGTGTGTTCGTGCGTGCGTGCATGTGTGTGTTGGTGTGTGTGTGTGTGTGCATACTAACCTTGAAATCACTCTGACTTGATCGTTTTATACAGGTATATTCCATGCCAGCACTTCCTTTTCTTTCCCCATCCCTCCTTTCATCTCTCCAATCAATTCCTCACATTCCTTCTCTACCTCCCTCATCTTCTAAATAATTAATTCTCTCATAGAAGAATCAATTTGTCCATTTTTCTGCTGCTGTTGACGGTTATATATATATATATATATATATATATATATATATATATATATATATAAATATATATTCCTTTCTATATTCTCTTTCCCCATTTGTGTATTTCCGTTTGTCTCACCCATCTACCTCTTCACTTTTTTCCCACTTAATCTCTCAAAGTCACTCTATGACATTGTAATGAATTGGCGGGGGGGGGCGGTTTCCGTCATGCTGCTAATTCAATTAACAAGATGCCATCTCCTCAATTAAGCTTTCCAATTACCGCTACGCTCTCGGTCCGAATGAGCGACGTCCCCCGTTTGGTGATTTTCTTTATGCTGGATGTTGAATTGAAATGGAGTTGTAGCCCGACTGATAAGACCTGCTCATCATCATCAAAAAAGAGAAAGAAATTGAATTTAGAAATATCTCAACAGCTCAGTCATTTCGATCGCTCTTACTCATTCTGTTCGGTTGGAAATAGTGGACATATTGCAGTCACATAAAAAACCATTCAAAGAAAATACTTTTTAGCTCCAAGAAAAATGTTGTAAAGAACCTCTAGTAAAAAGTTCAGTCAGGAAGACCAGTCGATGAGTCGATGAGTTATCTAATGTTATATCATATTAGCAGGTCGAATCCATCTAATCCCACAGCCACTGTTAGCTGATCATCTTACTGCTGTGTTTTTTAAATATGTTTTTCATTTGTTCATCTACTTTTTCCATACGGCTGTTTGTTCCGTCCTCTACCTTCCCACCGCCAGTCAGACATCAAAAATTCCCCAACTCCATAACACATCAGTCTTAGCAGAGTCATCAGCCACCTTCACCAGTTTCTGGACTGTAAGGAGGAGTATAATTTGCTCAGGGCAAATTCCCTTCACCAGTATAGTGTCCGTTCATCACGCCGGTGAACGACCAATTATATAATGCATCAATGCTGAGACCCCTCACCAGTAACTACATCATGTTTCACTTTTACATTTATGTTTTATCTAAATGTGAGAGTGGTTACAGACTCAATGTTCCTCCTGTGTGATTGTCCTGATTCTCCTCAGCTATGTTTTGTTCACTTCTATAATATTTAGCCTGTTCCTTCCTCTCTCTGCAAGTTTGAAATTTTCCATATATATATATCGGTTTGTTGAATGACGATCCAATCAAATCGATGGAATGTCAAAATACCTATATGTCTTTATTTTAAAATGACTAGCTTTGGGGGCCGCTGTGTTTCCCATACAGAGGCTCTCTTCCCTATCAGCACACTGACCTGCGGACCACAGGGAACAGCCAGAGGCTGCAGTCTAATATTGTCCTTTTATCCTGTTCTCCCTGAAGGTTAACGTTCACTTTGAGGATAACCTGCTCTACAAATGAGAGAGAAAGGCTACCAGATGCAGTCTGAATGTTTACTGCCTCAGAACAATGTGGAAAAATAATTGGCGCTTTTTCCGTTAGCTTAATGCTAACATAGAGAGGTAATTGCCGTATACATGCTAACATAATTAGCATTGAAGGCGGGACCATAATCAAACAATAAACGATTATATATAAAATAAACTATTTCACGTATATCTTTGTCAGTTAAACTTAAAAGAGTGTTTGTTAATGAGACGCAAGTTCTAACATAACAGAAATTAGGCAATGCGAAAAAGGTATCGTTGAATAGACATTAATTATGAGTGTCTGTTCACAGAAAACTCCAGCTTTCTGTTGATGCTTTATTTTGAAGGATGTAAAACATTCAGAGTTTAATACCTCCAAACCAATGAGCACAGCACCTATCAGAACCATCTCAATACAATGTCATGAAACATAAATGTAAACAGTTATGTACATAATTTAAATCTAATTGGGGCCCTTAACGTTAACTGATAAGAAAAAAAAAATTATTTGTATCTTAATATAAAAAATATCTCACTTAGCAGTGAAACACAGGTCTTTGTTGTTTTTGTTATTGTTATGTCAGCATAAAATTGTCAAAACATGTCAAAATTTGTTTTGTAATTTTTCTTTCATAAGGTGAAATGCAACCAATTTTGGGGTACAAAATACCGTCTAAAAATCAAACGCAGGCACCCGAACCCCAATCGTATTAGCAGACTTTTGCCCACTGCTCCTCAGCGAGGGGTAAAATGCAGAGAACAATTTCATCGTGTTGTACTGTGTATAACCAATCTGATTTATAAAAGAGGTTAGTATCCTCACTCAAAATTCATCAACTTGAAAATAACAAGGCTCAGTCCGGATAAATTAATAAGTTGGGAAAATAAATACATGAAGAAATTAAGGAATGAATTGTAAACTTTCAAATAGGAATTTACAATTCAACAGTGGTGGGAAAAAGTTCTAAATTCTTTGGACAGAATAACAGTATTAGCCAAAGAATATCAAAACTAAAAGTACTCTTGAAGTGTTGATGCCTTACTCCCTTTGCAGAAATCTATAGAATACGTATTAATCAGTATGCAAATAGTGGAGAAGGCTCACACTTAAGTAAACGCAGCTGATCAATAGGGAGTCAAAGTAAAATCCGGGAGCAGGAGCAAAGGCGATTAGAATCTGGCACTGTCACAGGATGATGACTCACCGAAACATATGCGAGGAGGGGAGGAAGAAGGAGCGGAGGGCAGGACCACATCATCAGCTACTCTCTCTATCTCGTCCGATTTCTCTCATGACTTTGTCAAAAGGCATCCAGATTAAAAGAAACAGTGCTAATTAAAACTTTTGTACGAAAGTGAATTTTATTGAGCGGGCTGATTATGCAGCTTTTCAGATGTTGGCAAGGCCAGCAATGTGCCAGAGCTGCTACGAGGAGTAAAAAAAAAAAGAAAGACTGGATGT
Source organism: Lophius americanus (assembly GCA_037951165.1). Lineage (NCBI taxonomy): Eukaryota > Metazoa > Chordata > Actinopteri > Lophiiformes > Lophiidae > Lophius > Lophius americanus. Next base: position 3,755,179 of record JBBDHG010000032.1, on the reverse strand, counting down.
GAAGTTTTTAAAAACGGCCCCATTAAAAAAAGTTAATTCATTAAAACTTGCCAAAGTTGCAGAAAAACCTGCAAGATTACTGATATATCTGATATCTTTATATTAACACAGCTCCTGCTCTGTTTTTTTCCCGAGCAGCGTTGTCTCCTTGCTCCTTCTGTAAATTGATAAGACGAGTTGTACTTCTCAGTAAGAAGATAATTTGTGGTCTAATTAAAATGAAAAGGAAATTATTAAATTGCTTAGCTGTGCATCACCATCTTTTCAGGTCCTCCTTCAAGCATTTATCAGATCAAAACGACCACTGCACAAACCTTTCTCTTCAACTGACACCTTCAGAGGAAAATTCAAAACCAATGTGACTAAAACCTTTCATACTGGTATTAAAACATGGTTATTATAAAACAAATATTGACATTAAGATGTAATATTGCATTCAACCTGAGTGATGATTGCGTATAAGTGTGTTTTTCTAAAAAGGTCTTCAATTAAGTATTCTCTAAAAAAGACAGCAATTACCTGTACATCTCACTTAGTAAATATAATAAACAATCACTACATTACAGCTTTCTTCTCCAATAATGACCCATTGAAAAACCGAATGCCACCACTCAGAACCTGATGCTCCAGGATCTTGACTCACTCTGGATTTGAGCATCATCCCGGTTTTCATCGATATGTTCTTACATGACCGACCACACCTGTTGGAACGGGATGACAGACTGAAGGTGGCAGAGAAAATGAATTAAATTTACAGAGCAGTGGGAAGTTGGGGATGTCATATGTCAAATAAGTCCACTACTATTTCTGCATGAGATGATCCTGATGGAGACAAAAGAGAACTGGTGTATTTGTCTTTAAAAAAAAACGAATCAAAAATAAGTTGCTGTGTGTTAAATTGTTTGGCTAAAAGTGAAATGTATTCTGCCTAATCTCAAACTTTGAACATTTGACCTTTTTAGTGCATCTTTCATTCAGAAATAAAACCCTTTTGTTTACTTTTGAATCAATTCATCAGGTGTTTTCTCGTCCTTTCTTCATGTTTGTTGACACACATGCTAAACAAATCATCTCTCAGACACCTCAGAGGAGAGCTGGAGGCCTAGCTAGCAGAAAACTGATGAACTCTGTCTCTTTTTCTTGACATGTGTGCTGGCTCTGAGGATTAAAGTTGAACACTGGGTGCCCAGGTGCGTGTGTGTGTGCGTGCGTGTGGGTGTGCATGCTTGCATCGGTGGGTGTTTAGGTGAGTGTGTGTGCAGCTGCCGTAAGCGTACTTTGGCAGAGGGGGAGCTAGCTGTGGTGCTGAACAGCTGAGCTCTGCATGATTGTCTCTGTTCGTGCAGCAGAAAGTCGTCACAGAAAAAGGAGAATTTTTGTCCTGAGTTAAAACTTGTCTGACAGTTCCTTGGCGTTCAAACTCACATATCCTGTTGCGTCCATATCACACTCAGAGCCAGGATTAACATTTTGGGGAAAATATCTCTTACAGTTCTTTTCATTTGATTTAGTTCAATTCTAAAATAATTTTTTTTTTTAAATACTATCTTCAAAATTACAATTTCAGTTATCTCCCATTTAAAAGAATTGGAATTATTGCTAGCATAACTCTAAAGTTAGCACAAGTACCACTTGCTCTTGGGGATGACAGTGTTGCAGCATTCCTGTTCAACCCGTAAATATTGGTGTATTGAGCCAATGCATGGGAAACAGATTGAGAAACAGGTTAGAGGTTCCAACAGCCAAGGACCATATACCCATACCTAGACAGGATGAGTGGGAATATTATAGATCACATTGCACTAGGTCCAAACGGAGCTGGCTTTTAAAGGCAACCCCTAACAGTCCTATAAAAACTTAAAAGATCTTGCATCTTTCTTTGCTTCCAGATTTTAAAAAAGGGAGCTGGACACATCCTAAATAAACGAATAAATGTACGCCTTACTTCATTCTGCCATTTCAAAGCAAAAACATGTGATTAACGTTCTCTCTTTGTACCTTCCATAAGGCCCTCTCATCTCGTTGCTCATCATGTGGAGTGCTGTGAAGAGGCCAGATCATGGGAGCTTTCGATATGAGGCTCTCTGCAGGTAAGAGGACTTGAGGGGCTGCCTCCTCTCAGAGGCATGTTGAGTTGTATACAAGCTCATCTGGACCTCTCAGAACATTAGCTGCAGGAGTTTTGGACTGCTAATACTGTCACACTGAGAGAGAAAGTTAAGTAGGGAGAGAGGGAACAGGTGTGCGTGTGTGTGTGCGTGTGTGCGTGTGTGCGTGTGTGCGTGTGGGCGCGTGTGTGTGTGTGTGTGTGTCAGTTAGTGTGATATAGCTGATTATTATATCGTTACATGGAATTGTATTCAGAAGCATTGACATGTGAGAGTTTGATTACATTTGATTAAATATGTCGATGATTATGATAGGAATACATTTTTTATTTGTTAGTACTATAAACAACAACTGCCATCAGTTCCACAGATCCGTGCATGTGTGTGTGTGTGTGTGTGTGTGTGTGTGTGTGTGTGTGTGTGTGTGTGTGTGTGTGTGTGTGTGTGTGTGTGTGTGTGTGTGTGTGTGTGCGTGTGTGTGTGTGTGTGTGTGGATGGGTGTGTGCACATTAGATATTTAATATAATCACGCAGTGGTGGTCCTGAACACACACACAGAGCCCATGTAGAGAAATACACAATGGAGTCTATAAATAAATAAGATGCTGCCATGTGTAATTTACACATTCTACTGGTCAACGAGTTCTTTATTTTTTAGCTTGCACAGATTAAATTAGGTATTTAATGTGAATGTATTTTGTTTGTGTTTTTCTTTCATTATTTGGATTTCATCCTCTAACTGTTTTGATGTTGAAAAATTTAAGAAGAAAAAAAATCCTTCTTCAACTGTTTGCCTTAAAGAAATCTCTGGTGTTTACCGTTACAGGTTACTGTTTTCCATTTTATTCACAATCAGTTTTGTTTATCCCTTGCCTCCTGATATGCTGCAATAAAGTTCAAAAGGGCATGAATTGAAATTGAAACACTGTTGGTAGTCTTCAGTTTGGGTTACTGGTTTGACATGCGGATGAAGCTTAGGAACAACAGCAATCTTTCTTTCAAGCAGTATTTAAGAAAGGCAGTGAAGTCTATGAGCTATTAGAATTTCGGCAATGGGTGACGTGTGTGTTGTGTAGTTGGTGGAAAGCATTTGCATTTTTTGTTGTTGAGGAAATAATTCACAGGCCTAGAGAATAGACGATGGACTGAAGCAGAGGCTGTCCGGTTTGACCTATATTAATTCAATATGTTTGACAAAAGTATTTCACTGTATTATTAAAATTATGGCAAAAGGATTATTCACATATAAATGAGCCAAGTGGTGTCTAAAGGCAATGGCCCATATTTTCTGCCTTGTTGCTTACAGTGTAAATTTCTAAAAATATCATATCAATATCATTCTTCAGTCTCGTCATCAATTATATTCGAAGGAAGTATGGTGAAACTAATTCAATCAGGCAGCCATTTTCTACAACAACAGAGTTATCCCTTTTACTGCTGGAGCCTTTGTAGCTCCTTTTTTCTAAATACTGTATATTCTTATATATGTAGAAATGTTAGGGCAGCAAAAAGGGGACTTCCACAGTATTAGGCATTTGGTTTTATTGTTGAGGCTGATCGTTGTGTAAGACATTGAGCCAGCAAAATGGGGTCTGTTCCCTATAACAAAGATGTTAAGGTATTTCACAGAACAACTGAGAATATTGAATATTGGCCTGCTAATGTTGCTACGTGAATCATAGGATCGCCAAAGATGGTATGTTTCATACCATTTTTGAATTTCACTGCTTTCCATATTATGATTATAGAGTCTCTCAATTTTGCTGTCTCCCTCCAGGTTGGGAGGAAATTGCTGCACCGAGTGAAGTAGTTTGCTGAAAGAAGCGACACAACCGTGGTGTATCATTTGATTATGATTTTTAATTGTTTTGGCATCTACTGGTCTTTTATGAATGCCAGGGGTCTCCTTCTATACTGGTTTTCAGTTGGGACCTGTTCTGTGGTACGGCATGTGAATAAGTTGATCCTGTTCTGTGTTGGCACTCATGGTAGTAGGGTGCAGAAACTCTGTTAATGTTCCTCTGCATACATCCTTTTAAGTATTGCTATGAAATTCTCAGACCTACTGTCAGACCTTACACTGGTGCAGTGGACCTTGGGTTCCTCCTGGTGCAGGACAATGCCCAGCCTTTTGTGATCAGAGTTTGGATGATGATGCATTTCACTTGTCCTCAAATTCCCAGACCTTTGTCAAATTGAGAACCTCTAGGATGTAATTATCATCATAAAATTCATGCAAAATGGGGTCAGCATGTAATTTCAGTTTATTTGATGGGATTTACAATCCAGTCCGCAATGGTTTTATTATTTTTAGCGCTTTGGTTTCCATTGACCGTTGATAAGTGATTTTAAGCGATAAATGGGGAGTATTGCGTAAGGAAGGACATTCGGCCTAAACAAGAACATGATCCACTTTGGCAACCATTAAAGGGAGGAGCCTAAAGGAGAAGAAGAAGATGCATAATGTATATCAATTAATATTTTCGACTTGAATGTTTCATTATTTGCAATTCGATGTGTGATTTAACTGTTCAAACTTATTTGAGCTTTGTACCAAAGATCTGTCAAATACAGAATAAAAACACTTACAACCATCATAAAACAGCAATTCAACATGGTGCCAAATCAGTGCAACATTTGTGCATGTTTACATACATGTATAAACTGTATAAACTAGACCTATGCTGTTGTCTCCCACAGCAAGGGTATATCCCCGAAAAGACCCAAAACCCCTCTGTTGTACAAGCAATCCCCCTGATTAAGCCTCTTCAAATTAAACGTAATTGAATTAAAAGCTTTCAAAAGTGTGTAATGTATGAAGTATTTAATTAAAATTGTGACCGGCGCTTCCCAAAATCAAAATCCAAAATCAATCGGGTTCTTCCTTGCACTAAGGTCTATGTGGGTAAAAAGTTTGAAAATGATCCATAGAAGTTAAAGAATGTCTGAAAAACAGTTTTATGTAAAAAAAAAAAAAAGAAAACACACTTTGACACTTCACACTTTGCTCCCCTTAGTGAGTCACACTTTACTCCCCTTAGTGAGTAAAGTGTGAACATTTTGAGTAAAAGACGACATTAGCAAGATAGATATCCTTGAGTTGATTCACATGCACCACATATGAATCACAATCAGACCAGTGTTTGAGAATATATGGCCCAAAAATTATGCCAATAATGCTCCCCCTAGTGTCCGAAATATGTAGCTAATCCATCCTATAATCATTTCAAATGTGGAGTGCGTTTCTTTCAAATTTTAAAATTTTCCATGAAAGAGTTTTTTCAGTTATTGCTTTAACGGAAAGGATATACAGGATCATCTGGAATCGGCCGGGACCAGGGCACGATTGTTTGGAAAGCATAGGTAGAAAATATAGGATAGAGAGAGCGAGAGCGAGAGCGAGAGCGAGAGCGAGCGCGAGAGCGAGAGCGAGAGCGAGAGCGAGAGCGAGAGCGAGAGCGAGAGCGAGAGCGAGAGCGAGAGCGAGAGCGAGAGCGAGAGCGAGAGCGATTTCGCCTACACGTTTCAGAAGACAATGGCCTTCATCAAGGCCGTTGGCTATATAGGTGTATTGTGGGGAAATGAGTCTTTGCTTCCTGTGTTAGTTCTACACAAATGTGTAAAAATGTGAATGGATATAAGAATAAAGATGATAAAAAAATAATTCAAATTTTTGAGGATATAATTAGGTAATCTAGATTGAATTCAATCTACAACCAGAATGGCTGGTAGACCAAACACAAACACACACACACACACACGCCCCACTTGCATTTGGCAGTATGGGACAGTGTATTATTCAATATTTTTACATTTTCATAATGCACATTTAATTACTGAATATTGCCACTTTGTGTATTTCTTAGTGTATATATTGTTATTTTATATTGCTCTGTGTGCCCCTTGTAGATATAACCCTGCAATTACCCCATTGTGGGACTAATAAAGGCTTATCTTATCTTATCTTATGTTGCAGATGTTTTACAAAATGCCCCATCACTTTTATCCAAGGGCCCATTTCCAACCAGCGTCAAGCTACACACTGCTTTTGACGATACAATGTCTGTATAAAATATAAACACACACACACATATCTGTCAGCTTATAAAACAGTGATTTTTTTTCGAGAACTTGAGGCCCTAACACACATTGATGTCTGAAATGTTATGAAAATGAAAGTATCACACGTAGGGTCTCCTTTCTAAATGCCACAGATCCATTTTAAAAATATGATACAAGATAAAATCAGTCATCAATCTTCTACCCACCAACAAAAATTGATGTGGCATGAAAAAATAAGAAAAGTAATCCCAGGACATTAGCTGTTCTGGGGAATCAGACAAGACAGGCAAGCTCCTCACCCGCGATAATGAGCCTTGGGGTTTTATAATTCTGAAAAGTCTGGGATTATTAAGGAATGCCGTTGCTGCCGTCAGCATCACAGCTGCTGCCAGCTCAAAAAAATGAATGGATCATTTTCAAATTTGATATCCTCAAAGACGTTAGTGATTTGGAAAAGGGCAGTTGTATATTTCGATACTAGGTAGAGCTTTATCTCCAAGAGTTTTCAGGCCACAATTTTGTAACTGTTGATCCAAATGTGGTGCATATTAATTGACCAAAGCAGATCAATGTTGCATACAACATATTTTACTACCTAGGGATAGCTAAGTTGTTTTTCTGATATAGCCCCCCAGAGAGGGTATTTGGCAAGAAAAAAAACGCCATTGTCCGCTACGGGGACGAATGCCCATACTTCAACCTTTGAACGTCATTTATTTTTAGTGCTTTATCAAAGTGTAAAATAATAGCAAAACAACATTATGTGGAAGGAATTAAGGACTTAATTATAACATCTATTCACAGACACAGAGTGCATTCTACGTTAATGACCATTATTTCTATGTATGTCTATATATATATGTTATATCTGTACTTTTATTTAGGTTTGAATCTGTCTTAATGTCAGGAAAGCATCGAAGGATGTAGAATAAAAATAATCAACCAAAATAATGAGACTGTTTTGAACATTGGAGACTTTGGGGTTTAAATGCATGGAGTAGTAGTTGAGTGAAATCAATTGGATTTACAGAATAAAGCACCAAATCAAAGATTTGGTGCTTTGATTTGGTGCTAGAAAAAGAAGACATCAAAGTGACATTAGCTCTACTGATTTTGTTTTTCAGGTATGTCTTTTAAGTCCAGTCAGGACTGAAACATTACTGCATAAATCATCCAGGAATCCTTTATTTAGTCGCTCTTTCTGTAATGGGTTTAATTGTGTAAATGCTGCACCCCCCCCCCCCCCCCCCCCCCCCCCCCCCCCATTAGCAGGCAGTTCTCAACAGTAGTGAGTAAAAAAAAGACTTTTCTCAGGCAGAGAGGGGAAAGAGGAGGTGGCAGAGAGAGCCGACTGTGGAAGAGAGACAAACGTGTGCATCAGCATCGATTTTAATAATTAGAATAATACAACTATAGTTAGAAAATAATAAGCATTATAAGAAGAAGAAGAACATGAATAATATTATTTATAAGTGGATATAATGGCCGCCAGCCAAAACAACAACAAAAGAGCAACCGCAATCCAGGGAAGTAATAAAAGTATACTAAATGTGGAAATACTTGCCATGGTTTTTCGAGTCCATTGAAAGAGGTTCTTTTGAGTGGCGGTATACTATGGTTGTACTGATGGACACATAGGTGCTTTTTGTCCCAAAGCTATTGTTTTGCCCTGTTTCTTAGGCCCTTTGGAGTAATATCTGAGACATTTGCACAACAACAATATCAATGACATCCTTTAGATTAAGCAGGAGTTTAAATTAGCCAGTTGTCGCTCAGTGGCTGTGATGCCAGGTTCCAGACTGTAATTACCAGCAACAGCGGGGAGTATTGAGTCACTCTGAAACACACTTTAAAAGAAATTTCCATTCCAGGAAATTGGAGTCATCTCAAGTGTATGAGGAAATTGTCACTAAGTGCTGATTCAAATAGATATAAAGGTTTCAAAACGTGTCTGCTGGAAAAAATGGAATTTGGACAGACAAGCAAGCAGACAAAGCAAGAGAGTGAAATGAAAGAAGGGAAAACTTTTTCATCCGCCTGGCTCTGGTAGAAACTGAGTCGAGGACAAACAAGGTAGAACAGATGGATTTGGAAATGTAGGGGAAATAATCAAATCTCTAGTCCCCAGAGCCTATCCTGCTATGGGGGCTAGAGCCCATGGCTGCCCCCTAGCAAAATTGGTGCCCTAAGTTGAATTTGGTTGGGGTGCCGCCATCAACCCGATGGCTATACTTATGTTATTAGGAAAACACCAAAAGGTATGATATGTCTAAAATTAAGAAATTAAAAAATTAAGAAAAAAAAAACAGAAATAAATATTTCTGAGTCACAAAATAAATATATATGTTTTACTGGAGGCAGCTTTTTTTTCTAATTTTTTTTTTTAATTCTGTGGAAAAATTTCACATTTAATTTGAGTCCAATCGGGGGGGTTGCTTGTACACCGCTGGGGATTGGTGACTTTCTAGGGGTATACCCTTGCTTTCGGGGAGGATAGCATGATTTTCCGGGCTCTTGCTTGTTCAGTCACACAAATGTTAATGTGCTTTGAAGGGGAAACGATTACATTTTTTTATTTGATATTGACTTCAGCTGATAAGCAGAGTCAGGTGGTTACTATAGTATCTTATGCCAGACAATTTAAATAACATTATGCTTAAAGAGCTACACAAGCTTGACTTTACAAAAATCATACTTTTTTTCGGTACTTTATTCATTCCAGATTAACAAGGCACAGGTGAAATGTACTTTAGTGTACTGAATAGAATTGGTCATGAAGGTTTGATATGGCTTGGACCTGCCTCAAATATTCAAGTAGGGTTTTGGCATCTGGGAACCCAGACTTATAACATTCAATTCAAAAGGCAATTCTGCAACCCTGTGCTGGATATCAGTCCGTTCCCATATATGACACCTACTGTAACTCCAGGTTAGCTTGTCCCGCAGCAAGTTGAGTCATTTATTTTTGAATTAATAATTTAAACAGAATTTCTTATCAAGAGAAAATTGATTGTATAAATGATTCCATGAGGTGCTTGAGTATTAAACCGATGCAAAATAAAGCCAGATTACATCATTAAAGATACAGCTTGTATTTAATATAGATCGAGTAACCTCCACCGTGAACATCTGACCATCTGTCTAGATCTGTCTAACCCTTTACCCAATCTAATGATATCCAATAGTGAAGCACTGGTTATCAATTTAACTCTCTTGACCATAAGATCACAATAGCATGATACCTCAACCTCAACCTAACGGTACATGTTGTTGGTTGAGTATACTTATATCCCGTGACGGAGGTTGTGGTGGGTAGATGGGTCTTAAGTATAAGGAGGGGTGATTATACCCACTAATCAAACACACAAAGAAACAAAAACCTGAAAGCATAACAGAAGTGACCAACTGCCATTCTGAGTGAACATATAACCTGATGGAAAGTGGATGAGGAACCTGTCCTCAGATTCTGGGTCCGAGGCTCTGGTGAGCAGCGGAGAGGATGTGGTGTTAAGAATGTAGTAGCAGGGAGGCCAGACAGGAACTCGCAGATCCGCGCCCATAACAGAGACACACATAAACACACACCCACAAAAATCAGGAGACAAGATGGATGGGGGAACACAATGGTAATAACATTTGATCCAAGCAACATTAAAATATCACAAAAAGTGTAATATAGTTCTTACTGTGGCCCTGGGTCTAAACTGAAGGAAAACTTAAATCATCTTCACCTGCAACCAACTTCTGCACATGACTTCATCAATTCTTTATAAAAGTTAAGCCCAGACATTATTTCATGTTGTTCTCGGGCCTTAGATATAAATGAAGTTATTTTATTCCTTATTTCATTATTAAGATGTTGAATTTTCCACCAGCATATGAAAAATGGAAACAGTTTAAAATGATATCAAGAATAGTGTTCTGCACCAAACCATGACAGTATTTCGAAAAATCTCCTATGTAGATTCAACAAAAACAAACTTTGGACTTCAATTTATGTTAATAGATCAGACATTTGGGATGCAATGTGTTATGGAACTTTGGCTGAGGAATTACAGCATTGGTAGTTTAATGAAAAACTGTTTATCAACTGCAGTCTGTCTCACATCGCAAGAAGCACATATTGCATTAGTGTGCGTGTGTGTGTGAATGTGTGTGTCTAAGTGAGTGTATCTCTTTCCTACCTGTCACCATCATGTTACAACCCAGTGACTGAATGATTGTGCGCTCTGATTGGATCCTGGTTGCCCGGACATGGGACATTAGCTTTGTGATTGGTGGATGGACAGAAAAGATTTTTTTTTCCTGGCACATCACATTTAGGAGTCACTCTAAGAAAAGTATTAATTGTAGCAATGAAAACAGGATTTTCTCCTTCACGCCCACATTGTTAGACCTTCATAGGAGGTTTGGGAATGGAATTATCACATTGGATTGGGATTTCAACCCCTAAGACCGATAAATGAGACGAAAAGGAATCATCTCCTCCTTATTTACTTAATGTCTAACTTCCCAGCGCAATTCACCATGTCATCTAGCATCTAGTGGCTGCTGCATAGCATGACATCACTCACAATGCTAATACTAATGACCCTATTCGCAAAAGAGATTAGTTGCAAATGAACTAATCTCTTGCGAGTTGCATATTGCTGCAGGGACTGGGAAATATTGGTTGAATTAGTAAGCTGTTATGATGATTGAGAGCAACTGACAATTTGTTATGCAGCCAGAGAGAGATTCAAAGTTGTGTTTACTCAACTGTTTTATGTCTTCTCTTTGCTTCAATGAGAAAACTTTCTCAGGGCTAAAATGAGTTTGTAGTCTCGGGCGTTGTAGATTGATGCGATGTGGGCAACCCTAGCCTAAAATGTATTCCTGTGCAGGGCAAACGTCAGTTTTATCAATGTGTTGAGTCTCATGTCATTTCTGAGGTTTGATTCGGGTACACATGAAAATTGTGAAATCAGAAAAAGAAGATTACTTACCTTGCTAGATTAGAGACGATGTTGAACTACAATTCCTTAATTATTTAGTTAGTTTGATTTACTGAGAGTTCATTGGTGGTGTTTTTTCTGTTTTTTTTCACATCCAAAATGTCTTTGTGAATTTTATTGAGACGCAAGCATTTGCAAATGATTGAAATGACACATAATGATTGGAGTGACGGCCAGTAGTGGGGATCAAGATGACATTTTATACCTGGTGAAGACAAACAGACAGAAGACACTTTTAGTTTGTCTCAACCAGGGGCCACTAGAACATAAGCAGTTGCAGTCAAAAACACACAAAACTAGACTAATGTTAAGGTTAAATACAGTTAACATAGCATAGCATAACTCGTATATGAGGCATGATAACAAGCTGCCAGAAACATCAAGGCTAACTCAAGCCTTTCATTAATTTGTTCTCTGTCTCCATCTAATAAACTAATATCATAAATACATAAATACTAAACCTTCTTACAATGTGAAATAACATTATGAGCAGAGCTGGCTGATGTTAGTAGTCAGAATATACAGAACTCATTACAATTCCACATTTAAAGTCTACGAATCTGACAACGGATGGAGATCTTATAACATTATCATCAAAATTATAATTATTATAATTATTATCATTATATGTTAACTAAACAAATAAAATGTGAGTTAGCCTTGAAGAGGTCTTTTAAAAATAATATGGCAATGTTCTACACCAATGTCCTACATTCTAAATAAATAAGAAATTGACCTTTAAAATCCTCTGTATTCTAAGTGAGCGATTTTCATTTTCTGAATTCACAATTTCGATGTTTACCTCAATGATAATTGATTATTATTATTATTATTATTAATAATTATTGTTGTGAATTAGTGAATTTGTAGTTTTATGACTTTACAGGATTGGGGATGATCGGATCACATTTGCTCCCACCAGAGTGAATTTGTACTGAAAGATGTCTGACGGCACGGTGACAGCCTGGATAACACTCTCACTCTTATTGGCACACTCTTCTGCATATAGTCTGTGTCATTCACACACTCTCACTCACTAAGCACACACGCAGAAACACGCACCCACACACAGACAGACTGTGGTGTGTGGTTAGCAGTGTTGCTAACACTATGAAACCATGTGGTGTGGTGTTAATCACACCTCTAGCCATTAGCACTGGAGCAAAAGGCGCCTTTAGCATCCCTGTAGACACGCGTATAGGACTTACACACACACACACACACACACACACACGCACACAAACTGCATGGACAGAGAAAACTGATGGAATTGCAAAAAAACGAATATTAACAATCATCTTTTCACTTCTTAAGGAAAAAGAATCATCCCGTAAATATGTTTAAATACTTTGAACGATGTTTAATAAATGTTCATTAACAATTTTAGTATTCTACTGCAACTCATGAGCTAATAAATAGTTAATCCAACACTTTTCTTCTGATCTTCTGAGGAGTCACTCTTTTCAGCCTTTTGAGGATCAGCAGGCTGTCAGCTGGGGCGTCTAAGACGTGTTAAAAGTGTCAGCGATGTCAGTAGGTCTTACGCTGTAAAGAAGCCGAAGCAGCGAGCAGCTGAAACACTGAAAAATCCATGCAATGTAAGAAAAATATGCCCGTCTTTTTATTATACTTAGATTATATGATCGAACTATTGCTAACATTAAAGTGTTATCATTTATAAAGCTATGGTTATTATGTTTGCATCAAGCAGCCATTACCATGTCAACATCAGAATCCGTTTACTGTTTTAAATTACATCCACTGTTAACAAGTCTGACACTGACTAGTTTATTTTTCACCAGTTCCTGAGGGAACATCATTCTGTTAGGCTGATGATGTAAATACTCCAGATTGCTCAAAAGCATGTCACATCCTTGCTCTGGTTGCTGTTTGATGCTGGGCGGGAGTCGACAGTCTTTAAAGAAAAAATGCCCACTCCCTGCTGAGTATCCAAAATTAGAGCCCTGTGGGGGAATCAAACTGCACTCTCACAATTAAACACTATAATGTTAAGAACATTTATCTTAAGGCTAATTATTCATTTTAAAGCAGCAGAGTATTTGTGTTCCAGGACGCAGACGCTGGAAGGACTATGGAGAGACCAGACTCTGTCACCACCAGGTAAATGCTTGCAGGTCTGACATGAAAATGGCTGAAATGCAAATGTCCCCAGGATTGTGAGAATAAGCAAATAGAAGAAACCAACTATGCATGGATACCTTCAGGGCCGCTGCAAAGCATAGGTGGTGTTTCATTTAAGTCTGCCCACGGGTTTTTGAGGACATGTTTGTGATCTTTATGTAATGTTTATAAACATGTCCTGGGTAACTTATTCCCTCTTAGGTGGGGAATGTAACAAACCAAATTTCATAAATACATTCAAACTAATACAAAGTACTCAAACATTGTACTCAAAAAAATAAACCCAATTACTGTTCAATTTAATTTGTTATGAGCACTATAATAAATATGAGTTATATGTAATTAGATAATAACAGTTATAATTGGTTAGGTCATTTCAAATTATTTTATGAAAGAATTTCAATTGAGGATTATTTTCATTCTGGATTAATCTGCCGATCAATTTCCCCATTAATTGATAGATTGTTTTGTTTGCCGAAAAACAAAAATAGAAAGTTAAACTGTCACAACAACTTGTCCACCACCGAGTCCAAATGACACTGTGACAAAAATGTATCCGACCAGACAACCAACCTATCATCTAAACTTCACGATTATTAAATATATCTTTAGAGTACTGTGTATGACTCTATGTGACTAATAAAGGATTCTTTCTTTCTAAAATGATTCATCCTTAATCACCTGGAACCATGAAGTCTTTTTACCTGAAAATTTGTTGAATTACTTTTGTCATACTCATTCATTTCTATATTTTTGTCCTATCATCTATATATTTCTTTTGTAAAAATCTTAATTTAAAAATTGTCAAAATGGTGCATATGATACTTTTAGGGAATTTATAATTGTACGTACAGAATAAAAAATATAAAGTACCATAAAATGGAATTATACTGTTAAAGTATGTACCTCAAAATAATGTAGTTAGAATCTGCTAATAATAACTATTACTGCTGATGCTACTGCTGATCTTACGTTACAGTAATTTAATGTTTTTAAGTGGTGGAACAATTGTGATAAAAAACAGTTAGTGTGATGAAATCCCCTTTTCAACTGGAAAACGCAATGAAAATAGACTTTTACTGTGTTACCTAAGCCAAACTATTATTATTATCAATCAATGAACCAGGAACTTTTGGCAGCAGCCCAAGCTTGAGTCACGTTGAGACTAACCTACAGCAACTCTAATAGTTTCAAATCATGGAAAAATATAAATAAAGTTCAGGACTAACACTATCACCGTATGCATTTCCCCCCATAAACTGTTTTAAGGATAATGCATAACATCATAAGGCATTATTATGTGCTTGGTTTGGCTGTTCTGAGCGACCAACTGCTTTCACACTTGCACGTCAACCCAATAAGATCCCATAAGCTCCAAATAATGAAACTTATCCATGGATGAGCTTTAAAAAGTAAATTCTCAGCAGAATCACACACAGTACGTGTCTATTACTTCAGCTTCATTTGAATTTCTCATTTCTGCTGTGTAGCAGATCCCTGCTGGCCAGTTTGAATTTACATTGATTCAGTATGCAGCGTTGTCGTGTTTGTTTTATCGTCCATGCAAGGGCATTATTAAAACAGGAGTGGCTGTGATGTATTTTCTGATTGAATGCTTACTACAGCCATGATGAATAATAAAATTGTAGTCAAAATGTTTGGCTTCTCTGGAACTGCAAATTGGGTGCTGTCCTGGGAGTGAAACAAGCAACGAGCAGCGGGATAGAAAATGAAAGAACGAGTCTAAGTCATGCTTAAAACTTGCTTTTTTAACCATGGTGAGATGAGAAATTTTCATGTGTGATTAGATGTAAAAGAGCGTTTCGGTGAGTGGCTGTGCTTCAAAAGTTAAACGGAAAAACAGATTTGGGCCTTTGAGTGAAGACGGAGAAGAGAACAGACATACTCCAGATATAAATCCACTCGTAAGAAACAATGTCACATCAACTTCAAATATTTGAAGTACTTTGGGGGCACTTGATTTACCTCAGCAGGCTGGAACAGCCTCCAGTGTAGACACATTACTGTTGAGATTAGGGTAAATCAAGCACTCTGCTTTCTGCTGTGTTTGCTCTAGGATCAAGTGGCAGCAGAGGAATGGAGATTTCTGTCTTGATCAAAATTGAAAAAGCTATGTGTGTATGTGTATGTTTGTGTGTGTGTGTTTGTATGTGTGTTTGTGGGTGTGTGTGTGCGTGGGTGTGTGTGTGTATGTTTGAGTGTGCATACCTCTCACTGTGCATCCAAGTCGACGTTCCTTTATATACGTTTGTGAGCAAAACTCAGTACCTCCTGCATATTACCCACCAGTCTCCCTCCTGCCCCCCCTCTGCCGTACACTGTTGCATAGCAAACCCCAATGCCGTGAAATTATCTTTTGAAAATTGACCTGTTTTGGTTATGGAAGGCCTCTGTAAAGGCTGCTTCCCCTCACCGGCAGCTGAAAAGGAGACTGCTGAACGTAATGACAAATCCGCATCCTCAAAGTCACATCATGTTTTGACTCAGAGACTGAATTTCACAGCTAAACAATGCCGGGCCTTTCATATACATTTACAGTAGCCTTTGTGCGTAAGAAGCTTGTGATTGGTCACACACTGTGAGTGCCACTGCTTCAGGACATGAATGCAATTTTTTCACCTGTCAGGTCAATTCTGCTTTGAGTGTGTTTACAAACAAACATCTGTGCCTGAGAGCATATATGGATATAGAATGTGCCGATATTTAGCTCAGGTAAAGCCCTCTACTACCCTCAAGTGGTGCAATGTGTGCAACGGTGGAATGAAAGGATGAGGTGTATGTAAAAAAGCACTAGAGGATAACTTCATTGGTGGGGGCAATAATTTAGATGATGGGAATATGAAATAAGACAAGGAAGTTCAGGTCGAATAGCAGAAACATGCATCTGAGGAACTGTCCTCAAAACGCTGCACAGAGGATGAGGACAACATTCAGGTGACAAAATTATGGCAGGCTGGTTTGCATACATTAGCCTGCTGTACCGGCCCTCAGCTGAATTCAATTCACTTCATCCAAATTAATCAATGTTTTGTTATCCTCATGGAAAATGTATCAACCCATTCATTGTCCGTAACAGCTTATGCTCTGAAAAGTTTGTGGAGAGCCCAGCCTGTATCAGCTTATAGCATTTCACTTATAAGGCATGGTTTTGAATGTTGGAGGAATCTGTACACCCAGATGATCTAGCCCTGATCTGCCGCGATAAACATATGCTTTAAAATTCTCCAGGTAAAGGTAGGCAGGTGTGAGAATCACTTAGTGATCACGCTGTGACAAAATGCTGGTACAAGGCAAAGATCTCAAGAGTTTAAAGCATATACGGACAAACTATTGAAAAAGAGAATTCACAATAAAAGATAAATTAGAAAGTGTAAAGGTATAACGATTAAAAAAGAGTGAGCGAGAGATCGAAAAACAAGAGAATTCTTGTTGATCTGATCATATGGACTACATTCGGTCAGACATGCACACTGAAAAGAAGTCAACGTATCATGATTCACACTTACTTAATTGGAATTGGATTGGAACGTAAAAAAAACACTTGACCTAGTATGTGTGTTTACTACATTTACATTTTTCATGCACGCACGCTCAGAAACACACAACCTTTCTCTTTGAAAAGTTCGGTATGTAATTTAATATTCAATATTCATTTGTACTCTGCCCAAACTCCATATTTTAGTTCAAGCTCTTCTATTATGTTTCTGGCCACTGGATGAAAATCCAGTATGCAAACTGGCAGAGAAAAACATTGTTTCCTTTTCCATATTATCATTCTAACAAGTACAAACTCATTTTTACTTGTGACTGCTGAAGATCATAATGATTTGTCAAATAAATATCAAAAATGAATGATAACTAATTTTTTTCTTAGTTTTTCTATTATCCATCTAACAGTTTTGATATTTTCAAACCAGCAATTTTATTTTCAATGGACAAATAATAAAGCTTTATTTATATTATGTTCACTTTGAATAATTCTTTCTGCTGGAAACATTTTTCTTAAGAAAAGAAATGCCTTCTTAAACAGGAATGATACAAAACTGTGTCAGATTTATTAAACAGCAAAGTTATTACTGATAAATGCATGAAAAATAATGAATGAAAACAATTATTTTTGTCATCATACAAATAATCATTTGCTAGTAGTGTGTGTGTGTTAGATGAGATTAAGATTGCCAGTATCATCATACAACACATTAATAAGTATTAATCGACATCAGATGTGTCTTCATCATGTTCAGGATCACACTCAACAGTACCTTCATCCTCAATATCAGACCGCTCTCTGTCCTCCATGTTGCTGTCATGAAAATATGAACTATAGACTCAAACACTGAGACACTTCACACTCTCATTTTGAAAATTACCGATGCTGCACAAGGAAACTGAGATTGACTCAAATACACATTATTAAAGACAACACTGTCACAAAAATGATGTGCAATGTTCATATTTAATGTTAAAGAAAAACCTGTGTGTGTGGTTATAATATAAAAGAGTTGTGATGAAAGAGCTGCAGGTATTCTGTTAGAGTCTTTGTGTGCAAGAGAGTGTGTTGTTATGAGTGACGGACATACTATGAGAAAATAATTTCTGTAGAGAGAAAGGGGAAGATTCAGAGTCAAAGATGAAATTTAGTGAAGGCAACTGATCTGATCCGATCCATCTAGATATCAACAACTCTTCAATGATGCTTACAACTGGCAATATTGGCTGCCGGGACCCGAAACACCAAAGATATAACTTTTATTGATGTCATTTAAAATATTTTTAAAAATTTGAAAAATAGAAAAAAATAGCTTAATACAACACATCAAAAAATCTGACTGATTTTATTTAGTAGGCCATTGTTGAGAATGTAATGAAGTTTTGTTTCACTCAGAAGAAGTTTAAGGTATGTTTCAATCATCCAAGTTTGAAAACGGATAAGTAACAGATTTAGCTATGGACGACAAAGGCAACCACCCAGGACGGCACCTTCCCCAGGGGTGCACGCATCAACCAAATAAACCTGAACAGTGACTTCACATGATTGTTTTTCTATCGCTCATGCTGCTTGTCATGTCAATTATAATGTCATTGTGTCACACGTTATGGGTGGGTCAATTAAGCTTGTTGGTGTACTTTCTGTTTCTGAGCAGGCGGTCTTCTGCTTGCACTGAGGGATCAGAAGTGGTAGATGGGGTGGCAGGGTGCAGCAGGTGGGTGGACAGACCTCAGGTTGATACTGTAGAGACAGACAAAACCTCTCTATCGCATGATCGGAATGTGTAAGGATGGATATACACATGATCCAAGTGAATGACACATTCTAATCACTGGGGCTTAAAGAGAGGTTTCGCCCATGCCACCATACAAGCCAAAGCGGCCCCTCCCTCCAGCCTTCATGTTGTCTGGCATACCTTAATACCAACAATGTTCATAGACATGGATGAAGTCCCTTAAGTGCTTGTAATAGTCATGTAACACTCATCTTAATTGAATGAATTGGCATTAAGACAAAGAAATTATTTTTCTCATGCACCAGAAATTATATTATATAGCATCCAGAAATCTCATAAAATGTTACATAGTCACAAAAATGTGTTTATAGTCACAGGACATGCTACATGTATAAAAAGCTGGTCAACTATTCCAGTTTTTTCATAGGACATTGAAGCTGATTATTAAACAGTAGAGAAAAAAAGACATTTAGTCCTAAAAGCCTGCTGTACTTCCAGACAAGGACAGGGCAGTGACTTGATTAGAAAAAATTCAAAGACAGCGAATTTGTACTGACATCAACAATAACCCAAGATTGAAACAACTTCCTTTGGCATTCTTTTAAAAACTTCCATGCATCTCACCAAAAAGAAGTAGGGCAGAAAATCACAAAAGTACAGCCGCGAAGCGAGAGAAGGAAAGTCACCGCTGGCTGCAATAACTTGTTCATGTAATGTCAAGTACAATAGCTTTCAGCGGCCCCCGCAAATGTTGATAAGGGAAAAACATCATCCAAGCAGGTGCGTCGATCTATTCTTTACTATGATAGGCATTAAGTAAAACCTGGAGGCCAGTTAGTTGGGCTTTTCACCTGGATCCACTTTAAACCCTGCGGTGTGTT
This sequence comes from Lophius americanus, assembly GCA_037951165.1. Lineage (NCBI taxonomy): Eukaryota > Metazoa > Chordata > Actinopteri > Lophiiformes > Lophiidae > Lophius > Lophius americanus. Next base: position 3,735,746 of record JBBDHG010000032.1, on the reverse strand, counting down.
GGGCCTAATTCCTGATCTTAGCCTGCCGTCATTTCGTCTTCCTCAAGGATGGATCGAAGATACAACAGGAGAGCAACGGAAGAGAGGAGGAATCAGAGAGGAGGGGAATAGAAAGAGACAATGTGAAGTGATGAGGAATGAGGATGTTGAAGGAGAGGTGAGAAGAAAAAAAAAGAAAAGTACAGTGGATTTAAGAACAAAAGATAGGTTGATGGGGAGGTATTCACCTGGAGGAAAAAGATGCAAGAAAGGCGAGGAAAAAAGGACTCAGCTTTGATTATAACACCCTCCAACAAGCATCAGTGGAGAGCTGCCTCAGGTTAGATTTAGCATGCTCAGAGGATTAGGAAAGAACATGTGTGCTTGTGTGTGACTTGAATGAAATACCGTACTTATGAAAGATAATTTCTTTCCCCATCAGTCCCAGTTTTTGTTTATGTCAGTTTTTTTTGATGGGTTTGATCACGAACTAAAGAAACATTTTCAGGGATCTTACTCGAAATAATACAGAATTTAATATATGCCCAAAAAGGTGATATTATGGAATTGCCATTGTTGCAATCCTTTGTGATAAAGCGATATCTCAAGAACTATTTCATGGATCATTTTCCATTTTCATACCTACATAGACCTTAGTGCGAGGAAGAACAGGAGAGATGTTGGGAAAGTTCAATTGTGTATTTTCGACACTAGGAGGAGTTTTATGTCCAAAATTGTCATGACATAATTTCCCGACGTTGGTCCAATTTAATTAATATTTGGCACAGATGAATGGAATCTGAGCTTTATATATCTATTTTTGCTCTAATAATTCAAATTTTAGAGGGATCTCTCACTCTCTCACAATATTTCCTTTCTGTCGAGGATGACCGCACAGGCTTTTCAATGTTTTGTTATTTTCATTTTCATTGTTTAAGTGGTATGCACTGAACTTTTCATCCTTTTCAATTTTGTTTACTTCATTATTTGCTAATAAAACATAATGAATTGCATCCAAATAGTTTGACAAATGCAATGTAAAAGAATCCGATGGATACATCACAATCTTGATCGTTAATGCCAGCTGTTCAAAAATCATGCAGTGAAATCCCATCGCTGGTTTGTTAAACAAAGGTTCTAAGAAGCTTGTTGTATTTTGTTTACAGGACCCAAATGCAAACAGGTAAGAAATGAATATGAACAAAAATATAGTTTAAGAAAAAAAGTTCTGAATAACATAACAGGCACACTCAAAAATAAGAGGCAAAATATTTACATGCAAAACCAAGGCACAACAGCTGAAAATAACAAAGTACCAAATAATTATTAAAAGAAATTAGCAAATTCCCTCAGCAAATTAAAACATAACTTACACTGGCATCAAGGAAGCACAAGCAATCAGGACAGAGACACACAGGCGCTAACCAACCAAAACCAAACCAAACCAAAGGCAGGTTTAACAGCCAGGAACATAGACCAGATTAACAAACCATCTGACCAAGACAGGAAAGAAAACACAGGATGAAAGACAATTAGTAACGAGGAGCAGTTGAGGGCTGGGGACAGGTGAAAATATTCAACAATCAAGGAGGCACACTAGGAGGCAGGATTCATGCACACATATTCAAACAGACAGGAGAGAAGGAAATGGAACACAGAGAAACTAAACAAAGGAAGTGAGGAGGAAAACAGAGTCTAACAAGGCAATGAACATAGAACTGAACATGACAAAGCATTGCTATTGTCACGAGAAAGACTAGATTGGTCTTTCTTCATACAACTCCACTCAAATCATTTTTCTATAATAATTTACGGACTGAAATTGTTACGCGACAGTAGGGCGTATATAAACTCTTCAAGGCTGTCACAATATTCAGAGTATTCAGCAATCAGAAATAACTCAATTATTCACATTTTAGCGTCAAGCATGAAGTACTATGAGATCACTACACGTTCATTAAACTTGAATACCTAAGTGCATGAAAAGTGCATGAAACACAATATACAAAGAATAGCACTAAATGTGCCACAAAGCTCTATTTTTCCCTGGAAAGTTTTCTCACATAGACAACAAACTTATCTCTGACATATTCTGATTATGATTACAGTAAATGTCTGTATATTTATTATAAAAAACAATAAAAAGGTGGTGGTGGTGGCTTAATTTATTAACAATACCTTTTCCATTTGTTACAACTTGAAGACTTTTCCCGAATAGAACCAATGTTATTCATTTTAATTATATTTTTTAATGTATATTGTTTTAACTTGAGTGTAAGATGACCTCCAAAGTTTTGAATTGGGCGGACAGAGAGGGATACTAATATAAAAAAAAAAATGGAAAGACCAATATAGTTTAACTCCATTGTACAATTTGCATATGATTTTTGAAAATGGGTTTTTGAATAAACTCCCATCAGATGATAAGAGAATGCAGAGTAATAAACGTATCCAAGATTAACTCTGCCATGACTTTTAAAAGTACTCTGGCAGAGAATTTGCATATAGATTAAACACAAAACACAAAATAATGGATGAGACACAACAGCAAAACTTATTTATTTAAAGTTATTACTGTTGTTATTAATTTGCTCTCATTTTACAACCGCCATCATCTCTTCACAACAAGCACTGACATCAGTCTGGCTTTATGACTCTTATTCAAATGTGTCCCTAAGAACAAGCATATATGCAAACATGCATGGCAACGCATGAAAACCAGACAGCTGAGTCTGACAAACAGACAATACAGTACATTCGTTGTTCCATCATGGGTGTATATAAACATAGAAATGCTAAAGATTAGAAGGTTTTCATACATCACTCATTGAAATCAGAGATTACAGAGTGGAGAGAATGAAAAATAAATAAGAGAAAATCATCCGTGACAATTGAATTTTAAACTCATATAAATTTAAAAAAAAACACGTTTCACATGTGAATAAAAAGCATATTTTGCATGTCGGACACACGGTCACGGAGATTGGATTTTGGCTGCCTATTTGCCGTGTGACTGGCGTTTCGATTGGCACCATAAGGATTGATATGTAATTAGCATGGAAACAGCTCATTAAACACGCACATGCTCATGCATGAAAACTTGCTTGAAGAATGGTGCCGTCTATAAGTTTCAGAAATTGCATTTGCAAACATGCCTATGCTTCTACTGATTAGCAGTATGGCACAATAGATACTGGATCCACTGTTCCTCAAGTCACCAATCTATCAAATCATCGCAATTTTATATGTCTACAGTATCTATCTGTCTAGTGGTTTTCCCAACATAAAAAAAAACATTTTGTGTTATTTTATGAAAACATATACATTACATTGTGAAAAACAGAAAATCACTATAAACTCCATATAATTCACCCAAAAATCTGTCAAAGGTGTGCGTGGGAGGAGAACAACTTTCTGTTCCTTTTATGAGTTGCACAAAAGCTGTCTTCATGGAGGCTGCAGGTTCCTACAATACAGGGATTATTGCCCTCTGGCTCATTTGGTCTATGGTGTGTAAAGAGATTCCAGCGCTGATTGTTCAAAAATGTAATCAAGTAGATATCATCCCTAAGAGACAAGGAGAGCAAATAGGGACAGACAAGGGGGAGGGAACGGAATTTCTCTTTTATTAAGATGCAACTGTTCCTGCTCCATTGGGAGTATAGGCATGTGTGAGAGAAAGTAGAGGGGGGATTGAATAAATGAACAGGGGAGACAATGAAACGAGACGATGGGAGATGATGGGCTGGATGAGTTGATCAAAGTGTGAATATTCGCAGCACTCTCTGAGATTAAATACTAATTACTCTCAACAGCTGCTCATTGAACTTGCTACGACTCATTATCACATTGTAGTACATGTGTACCACTTTGGAAATACATCGCTAAAGAAGATTTTCACCAGAGGAAATAAAGAAGCACCTTCTTGGGTACAATAATTGCTGCTTTCTTAATGTGTGCGTGTGCGTGTGCGTGTGTGTGTGTGTGTGTGTGTGTGTGTGTGTGTGTGTGTGTGTGTGTGTGTGTGTGTGTGTGTGTGTGTGTTATGGCGAGAACATAACATGAAATGCCAGCGGGCAGGGAGATATCATCATAACAAAGAGTTGTGAGTTCTGAAATCCCAATATCGCAGCATGCACTTTGTGATGAATCATTGGTGCTGAGCAACAAACTCCCAAGGACATTGATTGTTTCAGTGTGGTCGTTTTGTGTCTTACGGCATAACAATTGTTTTTGGTTGCCATTGATCTTGCTAATGGCACCAGATCTTCTTCCTCTCTAACTCTTTCTTCACCATAACTCCACAAAGTAACATGAAGCAACATAAAATATAAATGACATTAAGAGTGTATCAGCTGGTAGGTGAGAATGTCATCAAAGTTGGTCAGTATGTTGTGGAATGGACCACACAGCACAGGTTTTCTCTTTGTTTTTTAAACACGAGACAGTGCAGGATGATGTTTTCAATAGTAATGCTTACGTTTTAAACAATCAGTCCCTTACAACCATTTTTATCGTTTTTTTTTCAATAAGCTTCATTTCATATCAAGCAAAATCTTCAGAAAGACTGTAATACAGTGACTATAATGATTATCCAGGATAATCAGTGCCGGGTGGGAGGCAGACGGGCGCTGGTCCTGGGCATATGTGCTTGGGGTGGACGGAGGCGACAAAGAGACTTCTTTGGGAAGGTGCTTCTGACACCCAACGAGCTGGTCTCAGGGCTAATTTGGATCCGGAGCCTGACTTAGCACCAGTTATTTGCCTTTCGACAGCCTAAGCATCAGCTCCTGGCTCCAAAAACTCTTGACAGACAAGCACCAACTCTTTGCTGGTCTAGAACCAAGACCGATTACGTCAGGGAATGGGGGCGGGGTTATTATGGCAAAAATGACTGGTGCAAACACTGAACCGCCATTTTTAAAACAACAGCCGAGCGAGTTTCATCCGATAAACTAGCAATAATATTTTTTATGTTAAAATTAATAACAAAAGGGGTGTTTTTTGTATCTGGCTCTCAAAGAAGGCTTACAAAACCAGGAACAGCACTTGCATCAAGACGATGAGTTCCTCCATCTTCGTTGTTGTGTATAACATAATCCGCAAAGGCTAGTTTACACCGTCAGCGGCTTCTTGGTATCCCTCTCATTGGCTAATGTTGCCCTGTTCCAAAGACACTGATTCAATCATCCAGATTTCACTCATGTAACTCAGACATGTGTAGCCCGGGAAAATAGTTGCCGCATGGGACAAAATACCTGGAGTTCTCACAGCAATTTATTATCAAAAAATGAGGATTTGGAGTGTGACTTTACAAAAATAAAGTAATTTTTGTTATAAAAAATACAGTAGTGGACTCTGACTAAACACGTAAACAAAAACAATAATTAGCCCAAAATGCGATTATAATGTTTGAATACAAATGTACAAAAATACAAATGTACAGTTACTTACATTTCTAACAGAGGTTTCCTTCAATTAAGGAGATAGCACATGTTGATTCTACCCGGTTAACAACGTGACGGCTTCAAACCTTTTACATGAAACTTCATGCTAACATTTGATCATAAACAGTGAAATCAAATTAACAGAACATACATATTTACTTTTAACCACATTCGAGGGGTATTTCATAAACCTGAGTGGAAATTAATGATTGAATTCCTTATTTTTATATACCACCCAGCTACACATGTTTGAACATGATCATGGTGGCCATGGCTGTCCTGGAGCCGTTTGAGAGGTTTAAGACTGGTTTTGCGACCCACAGTAAATGGAATTTACCCTAAGGAGGAGCAACACAAAACCAGAATTCACTTTGCCAAAAAACAAAGGAATATTATTTTATTTTAGCATGGTATAAACAAAATACACCAACCCAATTTAACCCATACAACAAAAGGGCCAGATGGGCCAGCCAAAATAAGAGCTGTCTCATAGCACTGTCGAATGGGTACTTACCTTTTACCCTAACATAACGATAACCAACTAAACCTAACAGAAAAATAATATCAATCCTGAACCCCTCAGGTAAAACATTAAATAAACAACTAAACATCAACAAGCTATACTCAGTCTGTCTGAGGAATGACTGCAGCAGACCAGGCCATGCGTTGGAGGAGAGAGAGAGAGAGTGCCAGAAATCCTGCACTGTTATTGGCTTCTCCTCAATCACTAGGAAAGAAGAGGAGGCCATGAGTGATTTAGATGTGCCATCAGCGTGGAAGAACATGTAACAGCTGTATCGGTTAATGCCTCATGCTACCACATAATCTGGACCAAACGCCACGAGTAACCAAAGTTCCAGACCTGTTTTCTTGCCCTGGTCAGGTGCGGCGAATTGGTGTAAAATTGGGTTTTGCATAGAAGATAAGATAATGAGAGAGATAATTCTGTGACTTAGGTGGAACACAGATATTGAACTGTTATTACAGTGAGATAGAGAGGGGGGTAGTATATGATACCTCACGTTCAGGATACTTACATTTTACTTATTAAAGATCATTTAGAAATCTCTAGTCTTTCTCTCTCTCCTTCTACACGCACAGACACACAAACATGTATATTCCTCTGCATTTGCTACGCTTCACTGAATGCTGCAAATGTGAACATGACTGTGAAGTCTCTTTAGTGCTCGTGTGTGTGTGTGTGTGTGTGTGTGTGTGTGTGTGTGTGTGTGTGTGTGTGTGTGTGTGTGTGTGTGTGTGTGTGTGTGTGTGTGTGTGTGTGCGTGCGTGTGTGTGTGTGTGTGTGTGTCAGGGAATGTTGCTTTTAGTATCTGTCTGTGTGATTGGAAGCTGGCCAGCATGGGGGTTGACAGCTAATCAGTGCATCACTTCCTAATGGGCTAAACTGTATATTCACTCTCACAAATGTATATCTACACAAATGTATGCGAGCACATCAAGGAGTATAATTATCTGTGATTGCATTTGGATACCCATCTACGCTCATGTTGATGGTAAATGTGGAGTTAACAGAGAAAGAACTGCCGAGCAAATAAGGGAGGGTGAAACAGAAATTGTGTAAGGGGAGACAATTTGGCTCCAACAGTTGTCTAAATATTTCCATTAATGATGAATTTCAACCAACTTAAAGTAAGTCCCCCGGATAAAACAGCACTATATATATTCACTTTGTAGACTAACTGAAACACTCCTGACATATTTGAGATATACAGCCATAATCATGCCATTTTTAAAAGCATCATCCTTCAAGACACATATATACAGTTGTGGCTCTGGAGATTTTGTTGTGCAGGTTCTGTGGGGTTGCTCAACTTCTCATCGAGGTTTGTCTATAAACATTAGGCCAACACTGTGAAGTGTTGTTGGCTATATAACATGGTAATATAACAGAAAATAAGGACAAATTAACTATTAGAGTAAAATATGATATATACCAGACAGATCTTGAGTTGATTCATATGTTTGGACTAAATCAGACCAATGGTTGAGAATATTATTGCTCAAAAACTTTTGGAGTTAGAGCTCGATGTAGTGTCAGACATATACGACCATAGACCAGTGTCAAAGGTATCAGTTTGTTCAAATGCCATTGATGTTCATAGGACAAAAGCCAATCAAGTTTGGTGCTAGCTACCCTGGCTAACTAGATTAGATCCTACTGCATTGTATGAAGCAGGCTATTTTAGCCTTTTTCAATATCATCAATTATCAAGCTCTGACTAATAGAAAGTGATCATGAGGTCAAAGTCTATAGCCCACTGCATTAATTGACCAAATCAGATCACCTATGTTGGCTTGAGCATAATGTTTGTTTGAAGGTAATTCATTCTGCTCTTAGTAGTCCCACCTTCACAGATGTTGAGCTCAATAGCGACTGGACGGAAACATTTCCTGGTTATTTTATTCCGAAGTTAGAGAAAATGTCATCCACAATATTTTTCACCATTAGCACATATATTTATGCTGGCCAATAACCTTTCTTTCCTCCTCCGGTTTCACACAATTACCATCTCAGCAATCAGTTGATTGATATAAGCTGCGCTAGCATCCCACTTGTAGAAGCAAATAAATTTGATAAAATGCAAAATAACTCCTTGGTACTTCAAGATACAGCTTTGAATGAAAAATGTGAATGGGACAGATTTCAGAGAAATAGTTTTGGATGAGAAAATATAAAATCAGACACATATGCTGTCAGAGACGAAATGTTCAATTCCCCTGCTCCAATTAGTAACGTTTCCAAGTGTCTATTTTATGAGGTTAAAGTTGTTAAAGAGGAGATAGATACATACATAGTTACACATAGCATCTTTAGTAAAAGATAAAAAATGTTCACTGTATTCCCAGCCGCACTTGATCACGTGAAAAAACTGAAGATGTCATGCTATTTCTATATGCACAGATGGGAACTGAGCTTGAGATTGAATGGGTGACAGGAAAGGAGGGCAGAGAGGAAGTGGGAGAAATGAGAGTGAGAGAAAGAAAGATGAGAGGGGACAGGAGAGGAGGGAAGAGAGTAGTGAAGATGAGTAAAGAGGGAATGATAGCCTTAATGCGCCCGCATGAGTGACAGCATGTATGAATATTGCATGTGTGATTAGGCAGCAGAGAAGATGGGTCTTAAATGGCGTATTAACCAAGCTCCTAAGTTCTTGCAGTGCAGCAGAGAGGAACAGGGAGAAGAGGTTTGAGAAGCAGAGGGTGGCACCAAAATAACCATTGAAAAGACCTCATGAACAAGGGAGGGGTAAAGTAAGTTGATGGAAAATAATTAAGTAAAACTCAAGGGATAGAGGAACTACTTGATATCACATCGCAGAATACAGTTGGAGCGAACAGAAGATCAAGAAAAGCACATAGTGTATCAAAAATAATAGCCAGATTTGGAGAGAGACTTACAGATAGTCTGTGCAAGGGTAATCAGCATGCCTTGAAAAACCACTAAGGTTTTTTATCGTGTATGTCAACTACAAATCATCTATTTTCTCTGCCCAACTGTAACATAAGCACACAGTCTTCTTATTTTCTTTTTCAAAGCCCAGAGTGGAAGAGGTACTACACTGATAAAATTGAGACTTTGGTCCTTCAAGAGATAAGGATGCTTTTTTACAGAATCATTGCCTTTTTTGCAAGTCCAAGAAAAGTCTTGCGCCTTTGGTTATACTCCAAGTCTAGACGCACATCCCTTATGGTTGAAAAGAGAATTCTCTAACAATGTTGCGAACTTCCAGCCTGCTGAGAACATTGCACAGGTGTATCTATAAAGTGTATCGTGAGTGATATTTTATATTAAAAAGCACAGTAACAGCATGGATTCGGTGATGCGGTTGTGATGAAAGCAAAAGTAAAGAGAAATCTTTACAAGATGGCAGCTAGACCAGCTCCGCTGTATTGTTAAGAGATGGTGGCCTGTCCAGGAGACAGGAGCCTAGATGTACCAGACTCGCCAATGTTAAGTTTTTCTTTGGGAGTGACCTGGATGCACAGGATTAGAAACCAGCACATCAGAGGGACAGCCCTTGTTAGACATCTTGGAGAAAAAGTAAGACAGGCCAGATTGCAATGATTTTGACATGTGAAGAGGAGGGATAGTGGATCGTAGAAGGATGCTGGAGATAGAGCTGGTAGAAGGATGCTGGAGATAGAGCTGGTAGAAGGATGCTGGAGATAGAGCTGGTAGAAGGATGCTGGAGATAGAGCTGCTAGAAGGATGCTGGAGGTAGAGCTGGTAGAAGGATGCTGGAGGTAGAGCTTCCAGGGTGGCCAAAAATCAAATAATTTAAAAAATGTATGTCGTAGCACTTTAAACAGAATAGTCCACTGGGAGTTTGGCCTTTGAACAAGGAAAGCTAACTGAGAATTTTAGGATTATTTGTCAAATGTATATTCATGAAAAACTAACTTCTGTTCTGTTTTATTTTGTAGTTGTTTGTTATTTTGAGATTTTAAAACTGTTTATTTTATAAAATCTTTCACTTTTCTTCCTCTTTGGTTTCTCTTCCACTTCCTTCCTTCTCTCCTGTCTCTGGGAATGTGTGCATGTGTATCATGTCTCCTAGCGTGTCCTCCCTCATTGTTAGATGTTGCCATCTGTTGCCCATTCGTCTGGTTACTCGGTGTATTTAAGTCAGTGTCCTGCTCTCCCTCCTTGTCAGATCGTTCGTGTTTCTTGCCTGCTTTACTTTCCTGGTAAACCAGTTTCTGAATGAACGTTACTAACGCCTCTTTTTTGTAGTTTGTCTGTTTTTGGTAAATCAAGATACCCTTTTATTAAACTTAATTTCTGAACCTCTACTTTGTGTGATTGCAATTGGGTCCTGTAAAAAACAAAAAAAGCCGTTTTCTTCATGATCTGGCTCAGTTACTTTTGAAGATATGTCACATTTGACACTTATCTGATGTACACAGCTATCATTGGTTCCTAGTTCAAGACTGTAGCATTATTATTTGTTTTCACACAGTTTCCATCAGCAACTATTTCATAATAAAATATGAGGAACCTAAAAGGTAAGACCAAAAAAATTCTAGGGCAAGCTGACTAAACTCAGTTAAATCAATATATTTTGCCCTTGCCATGCCAAAATGCATGCCAACGTTTTAGCCTTAGAAACGTAGCCAACCAGGCTCATAGAACTCTTTTGTGACCTAAAAAGGAACCGCCCTATAAGCAGGTCTGGTCTCAGGTCAACTTTTGGGCTCTGACGGCCCACCAGGCCAAAACCTTAGCACGCATGTTGGCATGGCCAGGCCAAAATAAACGGATGTCACTGAGTTCAGTCAACTTGCAACGGGATTTTGTTTTTGCTGCATTTTGGTTCCATTCTTCGTTATATATTTTGGGTTGAAGTACGAAAATATACTGGAAAAACGTGTACACTCCACGCTCTTACTTTTGTTTCATCATGTTTTATTGTTTAAAACATATTCAAAAAGTTTTTAGTTTGCTGAAAGTCAAACTTGGCCATATGTAATTTTTCAGAGCGCTCACATCCGTCTTCTGGCAGTGCTGTGACTGTGATTAGGCAGCTTTGGACCACGCTCAACAAATGTGGCTTCATGCCCGATTTGGCATCATGTCACATATCGACAGAGCAGCGGACACTTTCTCAAGTCCAAATGCAGCCTGAGGGGTATTTTTGTGGCTCTTGGAATCAGATGTACATGCTAGACACGCAGGCACACAAACACTTATTCAGAACCACACAATCTCGCACATAGTCACACAGGCACAAGTGCAAAATGTGTGAACAGTAAGGACAAAAGCAACCCAGACTTAGTGGCGGTGGGAGGATCTGGTGTGAACATGTTAATGACAGCCGTGTGGACATTAATAACAACCGGCATGTGCCTGTTTTTCTTCCCTTATTTCTATGAATACGATACTGACATGGCTAAAAAATGCACAGTGATAACATTCCACGGGGAAATGATGGATTCTTCCTTAGTAGTAAACTTTAAACCATCACCCTCCATTACATGCTCTTACTCATTTCACTTTCTCACACTCACAGGGAGCTCCCTTTATATCTTTCCTCTGTGGTTGTTTAATTTTTTAAATGCTTGAATGTATGTGGATGTGACTGACTGGAATATCCGTTGTCTGTCCACTATTATTTGTCTTGTTTGCTCTGTAGTGTATGTTAGAATATGAATTATCTATAAATGTCTAAGTATGGAGACAATGTCTGGTGACATTGAAGAAAAAAGAATCTAGTGGGGATGTCTAAATAAGGCTTGGGGATGATATGATAATCTTTTGGCACGACTTAATAATTGTTAGTCATCTCGATGGATGCTGTTGTTTGTTAAAGAGCCCCTCTTTATCATCTGCAGTCACTTGCAAACATGGACAATTTTTACATGATTTAATTTCTTTTTACTTAGGAATGAATTACAATGGCATACTTAAGTCACTTAATCGCATCGAGTAATTCTTGGCAAATTGCACTTCAGACGGCCTCAAACGCAAACAATTTGCTGACGTTTGGGGAAGTTTTGGATTTCATCATGCACCAGCTGGAAGGACTGGGAAGACTACATGGCTACAGGTGGATGCACCACAAATGCTTGAAAAATGGTATTTCTGCTAAAAAGGAAGATGTTAGTTTGTTTCTTGCAGATCTGGACTCAAACTCAGTAACGCGTCGTTCCAGGCGCCTGATCCATAGGCAGTTTTTTGCTCAAGGATCTAACTACATCTAGCATGAGGGCCTGTGTGTAGGTGACAGTTGTCTTTGTAACACTAAACTTTTATTCAGACATGATGAGTAACGACCAGAGGACAGAAGTAAACAGAGTCACGGCCTTCTTTCTGTCATCCGAGGACCAATAATGTAATGTAATTGGTGATTAGACAGTTTGGTAAAAGATAATGGAATTTGGCAGTGAAATCACAAGTTTGCTAACGGCTTTTATTCTATTAATACACCAAAAAGGTTCATAATCTCAAAGAAACCTTTCAGTTTAAAAACCAAAAAACGAAATATGAGTGTGACCAGTATATGTAATTTATTTTACCACAGAAAATTGGTCACTGTGTGTACTAGCTATATAGTAAATGTGTTTACTGCGTGCCTGCGTGATGAGACCAGACAACAATCATCAATTGCAAGCAAATTAAAAATGAACCATTAAAGGCATAAGCCTAATCTGCAGCTTCCAAAATAATCAATGTGTACACTCATATAAATTGTTCTTTTCGATCATCACTAATGACCCATGCGAAGTTTGTGGCGGTGACTGTACTGGCAGAGATCCTGCCCCTATATATTTATTTATTTTCTCATTATTTGCTGCTGTGGAGGATTTTACCAAACCAAAACATTGGTAATTGATGTCCTGGTATGTTAACAAACAGCTTGGACAAATCCTCCTTATTCTACGTTCAAGTAATTTGCACACATACAGCAGGAAGTTATTTTGCTTTGAGTTGTATTAAGTCTATATTGTGTGAACATAAAAAATTGATTCATTCTGTACACATAAAACACAATTGCAGTATATTGAACTAAATTCTGTGAAACCAGAATATTAGGCTTTGGACTAATCACCTTCTTAAGGCTCAGTTAAAGCATACTAAATAGTTAAGCATTTCACTACCAGCTACGGGACGGCACTGAAATGTAAAAGGGTTGTGAGCCTCCTTCTCCTTCTGCTTATTTTAGGAAAATAGTAGTAATACAGTGCTGTCCACTGTGGTGATGTTAAAAACGCTCATCATCGATTCAGCACCACTGACACGGTACAGCACTGAGAAGTATCTCCAGTGAGCAACTTAATAACCCACTATCCTCCGTAATGATAATTAATCAGTTGTACATTGAGCCCAACTAGTGAAGTATTATTTAATATCATTAGGAACAGAACCAAGGAAAGCAATTTTAGATTTCAGGATAAAATGAATTCTGTGACACTAAATTTGGAAGGAATCAAAATAATTAATTTTTATTGTGCGAGTCCCAAACGCATTACCTGTCGTCAGATTCCTCACAATATCTGATTGTCTACACAAGCAGATATTGATTGTCTGTACAAGCATGATTTTGTTTTTTAAGTCGTCTCGTTGAGGTTAGACTTTGAACCTCTCCAGACATGTTTAGAGACATATAAAGGCTTCTTTGAATAATAGTTTGTGTCTGGCCAATTTTTGTTTTGTTTAAACTGGCCTTAAATCTATTCCGAGGAACTGTCATATATTTTCTTGATTTAGAGGTCCATTTGAACAAAAGTAGATGTGTTTCCACCATCTAAACCAACAAATATAACATCATAACCAAGACTATTGAAAGAAAAAACTCATCCTACTTCTTCTACTGGCTAATGCACTGCTCACAGCAACTTTGCCTTGGAACATATACACATAGGCTCGTCCAGTTTTCAAGTAATCTCGCTAGCAGGAGTCAAGAATAGCTTGATATTTATTCTTCTTGCTAACGGTCATGTTTACTTTTGTATGGAAATTTAAGGTCTTGCATACAAAAGGACTAATAACACTAAATTTCTCAAATTTCTTTTTCACCTGCTTTCAAGTTAAACATTGTATAGTTCATGATATTGGGTAAAACCTTTCTACCCAAGTTTACAGAGATGGCCAATATTTCTACATAATCATGGACTGACTAAGTGATGCATTAATATTACGGCTTGCCCCATGGCAATATCAATTTAAAGACTTCAACTTAATAAATATTACATCTCTAGAAAACAGAACATTTAAATTTAGAGGGGAAAAAAGCAGAAGTGTATTTAATACAGTAAGGGCATTTTATTTTATTTGTGGGGATATTAATAAGGCTGACATTTTGACCATGATTGGTTAGGATCCGTTTGAGTTTCGACCTTAGCCAGACTTTGATGGAAACTCTGAATATCATCATGTTTAATCATTTGACTATTTTCTTCATCCAAATTAATACTTCAAAAGGAAACCTAACAATATATTTCTTGTGGCTTCTGTTTTGCACATTTGACCTTTCAAAGAAAGTTGAAATATCTTGTTTAAAATTCTTGAAATTACAAGAATACGCATACATTTTCATCCTTACAACCTTTTTTTTGAGTTGCATTCTGTTGCTGCTTTATCTATTTTTCCCACATTAGTGAAAAGGCAACATGGCCCTTATGAATCAAAAATGAAGGGTCAATATTAGCATATACTGACTTTAGGTTAATTGGTCTACTGTTCACTGCAAAGAATATTTCATTTCATTTTAAGCTAAGAAGTAACCCACCATAAAAAAAAGTTTCTATAAGAAGGGCAGTGGTATATAGTTTAGTAAGGTAAAGGCTAATTTTAAGGCAGTGGTCTTGAAGCTTTATCTTATTGTTAGAGGTATGACACATGTTGAATTGAACATAGGGTAAGTAGCATCAAATAACATCCACGTGTATGTGCCTGAGGTTTAGACTGGAATTCAAAAGTCTCTATGAACTGAATTGATTCGAAAGGCCGACACGCAAAACACCGGAGCCTCCTTCTCCAAGCTCCCCATTGGGAAGTCGTCTTTTGATGTGCCCATCTCTGTCCATATGATGATGATGTCTGGGTTGATAAAGGCTGCCAGGAGGTCAGCGACACAGTAATCTCTTCATCCTGTGTAATCCTGTGTTTTGGCTTCTGCTGCGCATTTTTCTTAATTTGTCATATTGCTTTCGCAGGACATTATTCTTAATGTGTTGTGCCACTGCTGCCCCATAATGCCTTTCCAACATAGTGTAGGAAATATATATGTGACAAGTACTGAGGAAAACAAATTTCAATAGTTGGAGATCAGAGCACGCAGGATAAGGACTTAGTCCAAATTTGATGCATATGAATAGACTCAAGGAGATCTATCCTGTATTTATTATATTTTAATAATTCATATTCACTTACTTTTGTGACCTTTTTTCTTTTTTTAATAAACATTTTTTCTGAAATAGTTTCACATTTAATTTGAGGAGTTCAATCAGGGGAACTGCTTGTATAACGCAGGGGATTTAGAGTTTTTTGCTTATACAAGCTTCAACTTGTTATGCTGGTAAAGAATGTCAGTGTGTGATGTCCAAACCACACCAAATTAACTACCCTGTATGTTATATAAAGGGAAACTACTCTTTATATATTATATTTTACTCTGAAAGTTAATATATTAATCATTAGGTGTGGAATTTCTTTTTTTACGAAAAACGTTTTTCCAAAAATACTTCAAACTATTCCTTAGATCATTTTCAAATATTATACACTTAGGTATGAGCAATAACTGGATTGATTTTTGGAAAGGTCGATTGTACAATTTCTGGAACTAGCGCGTGTTTTACCATTAACATTTTTTGGGCCATAATTTCTCAACAATTTGTTCGATTTGGTCCAAATTTGGTACATATTAATCGAGCATTAATTTCAAGCATTGGTCAGATTTTGCCCAAATGTGGTGCATTATTTTACTTTTAATTTAATATAATAGCTAATATTTCACTCATTTCGGGGAGCTTTTTTAATAAACATAATGTCGGAATAACTAATAACTAATATACCCTTGTTGTCGGGGACAAGAGCATAGGTCTCATTTTTTCAGTTAGAGACCCGGAACCAAATAATGGAACTAGTGAAGCATAAATCATATAGCAAAAGCAAGAGAAACACAAGGAAATTGAATAATGAAGCCTTTGTTAAGAAATTCATAACAGAAATGAATAAAGACAAGAGCAAATATTCTTTTTATTAACTGTAGTCAGCTTTAATTAGTAGTTTTTAAACATCAAAACCAAATTAAATTTATCAGCAAAAAGGGCAGAAAATAGGTTAACTGGTTCCTATGTAATCGGTGCCTCTGGGAAATATTTGATTATTGACTGTGAATTAAATGTGCTATTGGTCCTCCAGCAGTTTCTGTGAACAATTTGCCTGGGTAGTGACAGATATTAGTCATATTTTTACAGCTGAGTCATATGCTGCATATTACTGCAGCAAAAGCTAAGATTGTTTTCACACCTGATATTCTGGGGCACTCGGTTCAATTGGGGAGGGGGTGAAATTACAACATTGTCTCACTTTTTTGGTTTGGTTTGCTTTCATACTGCATTTAGTCAGACAAACCAAACCTTCTGAACTGTCCACTGTAGCTGCTTTATGCCCTATTTATTTGATTCAAGGTTTTTTAAGGATTCCTGCTGTCTACGACTTGCTTTATGTCGTAACAATTTCTAACCCATAATCAGTATACACATGATCAAATCATGGCTGATGGTGGGTCGACAATAACGCTCAACGGACATAAGCATCTCATGACTATGTCCTCATACTCGTCCCAATAACTCCCGTTGTGAAACCGCAGTCTAACCTAATCAGTCACCTTCCTTTCATTACAACCATCTGCTGAGCTATTAAGCATCCTGTTTTTTAAACAATTACTCTTGTAACAAAACAGTGGTTGATAATCAATAATATCTTTTAATGATGCATTTGTTTTTATGTTCTGTAGCACAGATTAACATATCAATCAATCCTCCTTCCCTTCTTATTTTTGCGCTGCCGTTGATTTAGATCTGGTTCTGCTGGTCGTATCACCTCTTGAAATATTCGGCGTGTTGGTGCTTCTGATATCGGTGACAGGTTGTCAAAGATGTCGAGATCAATCTCAGATTCTACGTTGAACATCACAGCCCGTCCATGATCTAGTATCTCTATTGTATGTTTTTCCTCCCCTTTCTTGTTTGCTAGTGCGTGTATGTTGTGGGCGTGGCCCCGCATATGTAACCCCTTCTTAGTCCAGGATGGTATTCTGGTGATTTGGGGCAATGCGGGCAACTTTTTCACAAATGTTCTCTCTTTGTTGGGCTTCAAAGCTTATAATTTCCCCAAAAGTTGGGGATATTATGGAATCATCATTGTTACTGGATCTGCTGCCAGCGTGTACAATTCATATTTAAGTCTCATTGTGGGGAGATTTTTACCAAAACACTGTTTTTCAGAAATGATTTCCTAACCCTTAGTTCAAATAATTCAAATCTGGTACATATAAATCAACTCGATGAGATTTATCATGTAGATATCAAATGTTACTGTAGTAGATATTTTTCTTTCTCGTTAAGCTTTTATTTATGAAAAACCCTTATTTTTTGGAAATGATTTGAAAACTATTCCATGCATAATTTTGAAATTTTATACCTACACAGATCTTAGTGCGAGGAAGGACAGGATTGATTTTGGGAGAGGTCAGTCATATATTCCCAAACAAAGCTTCTTAACCGTGGATAACTGTTCTATGGGAAAAATGTTTTCCTATTTGTAACTGATATCTCTACTTTTTTCAATGTTATGTTGCCTGGCTTCCTCCTTGAGGTTAAATACTAGTAACTTGTGTATTCCTGCAGGTGGCTGATAACTTGGAACACCTCTGACAACCAAAAGTTCCTGTTTTTTTAAAGGTCATGCTGCAGAGTAATCACTCTTTCTATGATCTTCCAACAGGCAACATTTGCAGACTGCAACAGACTGCAACAGACTGCCTGAGGGTGGCATGAGGGCCCGAGGTCCTCTACTGCAACCCGTGCTCTGAGTCCAGCACCGTTGAGCTCAATTAGTGTTCACCAGAGAACAGCAGAATTGGCAGTTTATCCATTGGTGCCCCATTCTCTTCACAGACAGAGCAGTTTCAAACTGAGGTCATGTGGCGTGACAGATGATGCAGAAGCATTAGCAATGCCATACAGCAGGACCGGTTTGGTGGTGGGTCTGTGATGGTCTGGGGAGACAGATCCTTCGATGGTCTCACAGACCTCCACGGGTTAGCCAACGGTTCCCTGACTGCTGTTAGGTACCAGGATGACAAATTGCAAGTGTTTTTGCCAAAATGAGTCCATTCACCAGTGACATACGGCAAGTAATTCTGGGATATTCTCAATCGTAGCTGAGGAAATATTCGCAAAAGTTACATTAGATCATCTCCTTCATGTTCTTCCGGAATCCCAAATCAGTAGATTGAATTGTCTACTTTTATTTCCCATGTAATCCACTGTTGTTTGGAGTGAAGCCACATTCTTCTTAAACAGATTAATACGTTTCAGCAAGTCAGCCAAATCTTCTAATGGTTTGCCGATTTTTTTTGTTGCATCTCGTCATATTTTTCTGCCAAGTATGACATCGCATTGTCAAGGTGATTCCTTTTCTTTCAACACCTTCAAAATTTGAAAGCTCTTCATTTTTGATGTCTTCAATCACTCAAGGTGTTTTTTCCTTTGTGAGATCATTAGCCATTGTTTGGCGTGCAGTGTGAAAATTCCAGCGTTTAATATTCACCAATCTACGGACTTCCCAAGGTTTACATTCAGTTCAGTTTCAGATCTTGGTTTTGTGATTAAATGTTATATTCAAATGCGTATTGTAACGCCATTAGAGTTAAAAAGAGAGAGACAGACCCTAGTGAAAAATGTCCCTCCGCTCCGCTATCTAGAGATCAGATATTCCTTTTAGTTGAATTTAGCCTAACAGCAACAGACAAGCTAAGTAATGCACATAGCTCAAAGCCTTGTGACGATAACAGTACAAAATTCCTCTCATACATTGTCTAAGCACCAGCTCCATACTCAAACACAATTCTGGACACATATATGTCCTTCAAATGGGTTTCCTGCAGATAGATTATCTGAATGTAAGGGTCTTACTCCGTTTCACGAGCTCAGGGAATGTGAAAGTGAACTTTGCAAAAATACCAACGAAAGTATAGTGGTTAACCTCCACATTGTCATGTGTCCATTGTGCAGCCCCTCCCAAAACAAAAAACAATGTACTATCTCATATATTTAATTCCAGAGATAGATAAGTATGTCACTTTTATGTATACATAATGTCACGGGAAAAATAGGATAAAAGAGAAAAAAATTGAAATAAATCAATAAAATAATAGTAATAGTGAAAATAGAAGGCTACTGTTCTCAACTACGTAAACACCGGATTACACATTCCCCCTCCATCAGTGTATCATGCGCCAATATCGCTCTGGGGCCATGGTATTTTTAAGCCTCCTATTCACGGAATACTTGGCCAAGCCCAGGCTTTTAACCCTCTTACTCTGATTTGGCATGCATACTTCTCATTACTGTAACTCCTAGACCGTTTGAGATATCAAGAAGAAGCAGAGAAATAGACCCTACGCCCATATACTAGTCATTACGATGGCCCCCAGGTCGTCCGCAATACGACCGTCCAATCACAGATATGATTCAACCGCGTGTCACACATTTCTAACATTAGTTTCTTAGTACAGTATCTCCTGAACGGTTTGCACAGTTAAAAAAAACAGTTTCTGAAAGTAAAGAACGAGAGCTTTCCGATGATGTATGGCATGATACACTAGTGATTACGGTAAGGATACGCTGAGCGAGGGAAGATCAATCTGTCTTTTTTCCCTTTAAACTAATATTGCACAGTCAAAAACACGCAGTAATATTGAATAACTGCCAGATATTGAAAGTTGAAGTTATCTTAGAAAAAGGGGTAGAAGCACTCACTCATTGCACATTTTTTGACAATTCTACAGCCATAAACTCAAAACAAATCCAGGTGGCCTGAATATAATTATAATAATAATAATACATTTAATTTATAATTATAGTCATAAGATGGTTAAACCTGTGAACCTGGCCTTTGGGCAGGAGAGTGAGATGTGAAGTGTAGCTGGGTATCGAAGGCCAAATTTAGCCTTATGGCGCGGGCGAAGCCCTTTTTTCAACTGTGCAAATGCAGCTCATGACATGGCCCCCACCAGAGTAAGGTCCAGAAAATGTAGAGTCTCTCTCCGCTAAACATCAAGGGAGAAGCCTCTCCCTCAGTTGCAAAATGTTATTCCTGGTCTGAAAAAGGTAAATCCTGTTCACCAATGGACTTGATGGCTCACCTTCTTTGGGTTTGGACCGAAACATGCAATGAGCCCGATGCAGCTTTGGTTTAGCCTCCAATTCAAGCAATTCCTGCAAAGTTGAGATACAAAATATGTGGTACGAGGACCCTCCAAAACCTTGGCAAGACCTCTGAGTCTAATGTTGTTCCATCTAGAGGGAGCTTTAAGTTCTTCAGGCTTCTTAATCAGGGACTCAACAGTGTCATATAAGTGTCCAGATTAGCATGGAGGCTATCTAGCTGGATTTCATGCTCCGGGTGTAATGTAGTCTCGGTATGTGTCACAGTGGCTTTAACTCCGCTGAAACCTCCCTCATAACTGTTTCCGATATTACCGATTCAAACTTAGCAAAGATTATGGTCTGCATCTCATCTTTCATGATATTAATACTCCGTAGCATAGCATCGTTAGATTTTGATTTCTCAGGAGAGTCAGGTTCACCCTGTCCTGCGGCATACCTTGACTATGTTTGGTGGACTCATTTTTCGTTCGAATGTATGTCATTTGCAGGCTAAAAATCCAGACAAAACGTCACTTAGAGTGGTGATCGAACTACGGTCCACCTAGAGCACACATGTCAAACTAAATGCCACAACAATTATATCCGGCCCACGACACAATTTTTAATTTGATAATAACTGGTCAGCTGGTATATAGCACTTACAATACAGATACTTGAAGTCCCAGAATGCACTGCAATAGCCAGCGCATCTCAAAGAGAAGAGAATTTTTTTTTTAAAAACGATTTAAAGTTCATTTTTGTCAATATTGTTAGTGAAAAAATTGATTGAATTAAGTTGTAATTTGTAACTTGGGAAATACAGTTTTCTGTCTATAACTGCTGCCTGTGAATTCAAACTTTTGATTGAAAAATATTCTGTGAAATAATGCTGATAGAGAGGGACACATAAAAATTAGTTATGCCGATCTATTTGGAATTTGATCTGTAATTTGAGTATTTTCTATTCTATTTGTTTGTTCAGATTAAATAAAATTAGTAAATAAAATCAGAATAAAATTTTCATAACTCAGATTAAACAATGAACAATTTGAGTCCTGTTCGGCCTGTTCCTGCTGCTTTAATTGCTTAATACACCCACTGCAGAACTACATGAACACTAGGTTTGTGTATTAGCAAGCTTCTGATACACAGTTGGAGGGGAAATTCTCTTGGAGTTGTCCTTTACACATAATGTGTGTGTGACAGTGAACACTCAGCTATTGGTAATTATGGCTTCCTTGTCAAGTTTTGTTTTAGATGATGGTAAGGATGGTAAAGTTTGTAAATGGCTATAAAAAAAGATCAGTTGTATGATATTGCGGACCATTATGATATTGTTGTAGCAGATTCAATTCATAAAGATGAACTGAGGAATGTTGTTTTGTCATCTTCATTCAAACAAGGTGTGTAAGAAACAGGTGAGCTTTCTGTAGGGAGAAATGATGCCGCCCAAAAGACCTCAACCCCTACCCACGAGCCAGCTCTGCCCATTCTGTCTGATACTGAAACCCCAGTCATGATAGACCGAAGAGAGCCTCCTCCCCTTACTCCTGAGCCCATGTGACTAGGTGGGGCTCTCCGCTAGCTGAGCTCCAGAAATGTTTAGAATTGAGGTCTGCCGATCTTGTGGTAAAATGAGGCATTCCAACAACATTTAACATATTAGGCTTTACAGGTGATGTTGTACTTTAGTTTACCATATCAGGCATCAGGGGTGGTAATATGAAAGATTAACAAACATTTCAGGGAAACGGTTGGGGCTCAGGTTTTTCAGATGTGAAGAACTCGTGTACTTCTGTGGTTTTCTGGGCCTCTACTTTAAATCCCAACCTTACTTTTATAATGCCCACGGTGTTTCCTTCTGAAGTTGACCCTTCCATGGGAAGCCATCCCTGCACAGAGTCCAGTGTGCCTACTGGGGTATATCCCTGACTGGGGTATAAACTGCAAGTATACTGCAAAGTAGAACCACTAAGCTTCTGATGAGAGAGACACCTATTTTATCTCCTGACGGCTCAGCCACACCGATTCCATCATCAGTGTGGTTAGACAAATGAACATCAAGTCAATGTTGTGTTTGAATTCAGGTTGAATTTTCAAAGCACACATGACTGCACTTATCAATATGCTATTGGTTTTATGAATGATACTATATTAATCCATTCTGATCAATTCAAAGTGCAGAATATGGGGTTGTAGTGAGCCAAGTCAACAGTCTTCTTGCAAGGATTACAACGTGTCCTTGGTAGATAGGAAATTAGATTACAAAATGTAACATACAACCGAAAGGTATAAAGCCTTTCTCCAAATAAAAATAATACCTAATGCAATTATAATACCTGGTTTGAATTGT
The DNA here is from genome assembly GCA_037951165.1 of Lophius americanus. Classification (NCBI taxonomy): domain Eukaryota; kingdom Metazoa; phylum Chordata; class Actinopteri; order Lophiiformes; family Lophiidae; genus Lophius; species Lophius americanus. Next base: position 3,713,066 of record JBBDHG010000032.1, on the reverse strand, counting down.
TATTACACGCAGCATCAACAAAAACAATACATGTTTTTCCTTCGGTACAGAAAAAAGACCAGCCACTCACAGCATATGTGAGTATGCATATTTGTCCTATTTTTTTAATATAGGACAATATACATCAGTATATTCATTTTCTTTTGTGTTTTATTTTATCTATTCATATTCTTGCACAGACGTCTAAGTCTATATAATATAAGTTTATCTATATTTTCTTTATTAACACGTACTTTTCGATGACATGGTAACACAAAGCCAAACTAGAATATCAAAACTTTAAAGATATCTCAAACTCCACTAGACAGATGGGGGAAACTACAGCTCTTGGACAGATATTCTGTGAGAGTTTTATTGCCTCTTGTGTTATATTAACCGTCTGGTCAAAGATTATTTCAGCATTGAGAGAGGCAGGATGAGCTCTGAAAAAGAGGCCTACAAACGTTTTGAAATTCATCCGACCAACTGTGAAGAAACTAAAAGAATAAACTTTAAAGGTTTATAGATATTTATTGTTTGCAAAATGTGTTAGTAACTAACAGTTACACTTCCATATAACTGAAGCTCTAAAACTTAAGACATTTAAAGGGAGTAGTCAACAGTTTGAAGTTTGAAGTAGGAATAAGTGCAATAAAAACGTGATGGATATGTGATAGCAGGATCTTTTTTCTTGTTTTATATTAAGTATAAAGTGTATTATTATTTCTTTGTGAGCTTCTTTGTGAGCAAGGAGTTTATTCTTTATCTTTTAATTCATAGGCATCACAAGTTGACAAATCTAAAGTTCCAATCTTTCCTCTTAAGGAATTTGACTCGGTGAAATGTCAATAGTATGAAAAAATTAAGTGTTTCTCGTTCTTGTTATCCTCCGCTTATCCGGGTCCGGGTCGCGGGGGCAGCAGTTTCAGCAGGGAAGCCCAGACTTTCCTCTCCCCGGCCATATCCACAAACTCCTCTAGGAGGATTCCGAGGCGTTCCCACGCCAGCCGAGAGATGTAATCTCTCCAGCGGGTTCTTGGTCTACCCCGGGGTCTCCTCCCAGATGGATATGCCCGAAAAACCTCCCCAGGGAGGCATCCCGGGGACATCCAGACTAGATGCCCGAACCACCTCAACTGACTCCTCTCGATGCGGAGGAGCAGCGGCTCTACTTTGAGCCTCTCCCGAATGTCTGAGCTCCTCACCCTAACTCTAAGGCTGAGCCCAGCCAACCTACGCAGAAAACTAATTTCAGCCGCTTGTATCCGCGATCTCATTCTTTCGGTCATGACCCACATTTCATGACCATAGATGAGGGTCGGAACATGGAAGTGTTTATAGCTCCATTTAAATTTTTGAGTTATTAATGCATGTTGACGACCGTTAGAATTAATTGTTACAAACAGCAATTCTGAAGCCATATAGCAAGAGTTAATCCTGTTTCAGTGTGAAGCAGCAGAAATATCACTAACTATGATACGGCATTTCCAAGTCAAATCCAAAATATAATAATAAAGTGTTTATAATCACGTTTGTCGTAAATATTCCAACACATTGGTGAGGAAAAAGTGAAAGAGACAGAAAGATAACAAAAAGTGTGTTTATGAGTGATTGTTTGTGTGTGTGCTTGTGTGTTAGAGAGCGAGAGAGGGAGAGAGAGAGAGAGAGGGAGAGAGAGAGAGAGAAAAGGGCAGGCAGACAGACAGAAAAAAGTTAAGAGAGAAAACAGAGGTAAGAAAGACAAAGTAAGATTGGACTACGAAGGGGATTATCTATCAAACTGTAATCAAAATTAAATTTGATTAATTTGCAGATTGAAGGTCAAAAAGACAGTTAGTTATAATTGTGCCTCCCAGCTCAGCCAAACTCTAGAAGGTTGATCCATGTATAAGGGTTAAGATAGGAATACGTTTAAGGTTAGTGGTAGGTGGCGGTTTGGCTGCTTCGCCATGTGGATGAACGATCAAAATAAATATCTAATCTTATTCACCACTTTGTTTTTCTCGAAGTTTGTCAAATACAGTCCAGCGTGTGTTATGTAACTGTCTACTTAATCTCTGTCCCTATGTGCCTATGGAAATTTACAAGCCCACATTACCAACCATTTCTTATTCAGCCCTTGTTTTGGGTACAAATAAAAACTCTGCAAATATAACAAGTCACATACCAAAATATTTTTCCCTTGTTTACACTGATACCTGTTAGAAAACACGGTTCTACCGCCAGAAGCTGGAACTATTCAGTTTTCACAAACAGAGAAAGATGAATGTGGGCAAAACAGGCATGGCGATATAAACATATTACAACAGTCAAAAAGTTTGCAGTAGAACTCTTATAAGGGATTGAAGGAAAATTTGGTGCAGTGCCATGTCATCATCATCATTTGAGAGCAAAACCCCAAGAAATGTAGGCTCATCCGCATTTCAGCAATCAATGACAAGCTTTATCTGCAGATGAAGTAAGTTTGATGTTAGACATGCAGAACGAACAGCAGCCCTTATCTCAAAGATGAGGGCTAAAGACATGCTTCCCGACAGCTTTGATGAAAAGAGTTTTAAAATTTAAAACGAGTTTGATGAGCACGAGTTTACAGTGCCATCTGTTGGAGGTGAAACTGTAAGCACAGGAAAACGTCATTATTGTGCCAATACATGTGAGCTTAAAAACTTGTTTAATAAGTTTGGAAATTTGGCTCTTTAGTGATTAAGATTAAAATAGATTAATGGACAGCACTGATAGATTACTATTCAAATAGTTCTGAGGTATTGCTGAACAGTATTTCTTACTTGCAATGCCCCTGCAATGCTCCACAGGAACAAATAATATTTTAAAGTAGAAAAATTTCTTTGTTAGAGTGCCCATTTGCTTTGTCCTAAAGCAACACTAGTCCGGGGAAGGAGGATGCGGTATGAGTGGGTAGAACAGAGGGATCGTGTTGAGGTCAGTGGGGTGAATAGTTCTTTCAGGTAGGGGGGTGCATTACCATGGATGCACTGGTACGTGAGGAAAGAGATCTTATTATCAATCTTGCTGGAGATGGGAAGCCAATGAAGGGAATGAAGAACAGAGGTGATGTAGTCCTGCTCACGCACTCTCATCAGGATCCTTGCAGCACTGTTTTGAACTTACTGTAGACTTTTAACAGGGATTCCGATGAGAAGTGAGTTACAGTAATCCATTCTGGAGGAGACAAACGCGTGGACCTGCTTTTCAGCATCACTCAAGGTGAATGAAGAAAGGAGTTTGGAAATATTTCTGAGATGGTGAAAAAACACAGGCTGGCTGGGATCCTGTAGTGACGGCAGAAGAATGCACAAGGATGTACCTTCTGATCAGAGGATGAGTGCTGGGAGAGACTCCCCTGACACCCGTGTCTGAATCCTCCACCTCGATGATAAACTGGCGAGAGGGATCTGGTTGGATAAAGATGGTCACGGAGGTGAATCGCCTCTTAAACTCAGAAAAGGCGGCATCTGCTTGAAGAGTCAAGGTAAAAGGTGATGAGGGAGAGGTAAGCTGAGGTAAGCACTCTTCCACTGCCTGGATCTTATCTTGGTCTGTCTTCAGCTGACCGTTCTCAATGATGTAGCCTAAGAACCCAACAGAGCTAACATGGAACTCACACTTCTCTGCCTTGATCAAGAGTTTGTTCTCCAAAAGTCGCTGGAGCACCTGCCTGACACGCGTGTTCCTCTTGGGTCCGGGAGAAAATCAGGATGTCATCGAGGTACACTTACACAGAGCGGTTGAGAAAGTCCAGTAGGACGTCATTCACCACAGCCTGGAAAACCGCAGGAGCATTAGTTAATCCGAAAGGCATTACCAGATACTCAAAATGTCCGATGGGTGTATTGAATGCCGTCTTCCACTCGTCCCCCTCTCGGATACGGACCACATGGTAGGTGTTGCGGAGATCCAGTTTGGAAAATATGGTGGCACCACAGAGAGGCTAAAAAGCAGTACTGATGAGAGGGAGTGGGTACATGATTTGGTTTTTTTGGTTTATTTGGCAGGGACATTGTACATTAATAAACATTTCTGTAAATGAACCAGAGTTAGCCAAGAGGCTGGTAATTTGCAAAAACGTCTGGATCGAGAGTGTTTTTTTTAGGAGTGGTCTGATTATGGCGGCTTTTAGGGCAGATGGAACAAAGCCAGCCTGGAGGGTTTGGTTTATTACAGCAGTAATCGGGACAGACGGAAGAGTTGTTAGACTTTTAAAGGCTTCCACTAACCGATCTTCCCATGGGGCTATCAGCTCCAGCAGTGACACCTGCTTGGTGGACTCCAAGTCCAATTTGGCTGGGGAACGTCAACTGCCATTGGTGGTCCACCAACAGCTGCCAGTCTCCAAAAGCCAGGATGCCTGCAGATGTGCTCTTGGTGGGATAGATAGATAGATAGATAGATAGATAGATAGATAGATAGATAGATAGATAGATAGATAGATAGATAGATAGATAGATAGATAGATAGATAGATAGATAGATAGATAGATAGATAGATAGATAGATAGATAGATAGATATAAACTTTATTAATCCCATAAAAGACATACAGGTATTCTAAAGTTGACAAATTCAAACATACTATATAATAGGACATTTTATACACATGTTTAAATAAAACATATCGCACCGTTGCTTTAAAATTACCGTATTTTGACCAAAAGTATCGTATGTACTAAAACAACTTGAAAAATCACACACTAGGACAGTGCATTTAAAAACACATCTATTTTATATGCATGGAACTTCAATAACCTCAGGATAAACACAGAGGCTCGGCCATTTGAATGAAACAACTGCTTTATTCAATGTCAAACTTGAACACAACCACTCACCCAGGCAACTGTACCTCTTTGCACAACCACTGCTTCCTTCCTTAAATATCAAAATAAAAGCATTGGAACCACACACTGCATGAAGAACTGCCTCAACAGGAGAAACTGAACTTTAACACTCAACTCGTAACACATGATTATTATCACAGAAGGTCGAGTATATGAGTACATACTGATTAGAATCACAGCCAGCGATCAGAACTCATCTAATTGTCGAATTCCACATCGGATTCACTAACTGTCCCTGTGTGTGTGATTCGGCAACTGGATAAGGTCCAGTAGTGGCTGTGGCGAATGTTTTCTGGTAAAGATTGGATGCAGTTACTGAACGCAGCTTCTTCTTTATTGGTTTGAATTTTGCGCATCCACTGGCTATTTTCACACATATGTATTTGTACACATGTACACATGTATACATGGGTCCATTTAAAGTGTCAGTGATGAGCCTGTTCCATGGCTTGATTTTGATCAAGTTCACTTTTGAGAAAACACGCTCCCATGAGGCGTTTGAATGTTGGAAAACAAGCACATAGAGCACAAATGATGCCAAGTCCTTAAACACTTGTTTCCCGCCCATGTTTTTCATTATTAAGGCATTATACCAGAATTCGTCCACATCCATCTCTTTGGAGTTGTAATGCAGGTTAAATAAGGCCGTCTTTCTCCATGCGTTATCTATTGCCTGAACACTGTCTGTGTCGGCTATGTCAAGAATACGAGGCACAGCTTACATCAGAGGGAACAGAGATGGATATAGTGATCGTGATTGTGTGTCAATCGGATGGCGGGAGAGAGGCACTCTATTTTGATTAGGACTGGGTCATTAAAGTTGAAAAGTTTCTTAATGTCCTCACGAGCAACTTGGAGAAACATCTTACATTGCATACGAAAGAATCCCTTAAATGTAGGATCTAACTCCCAGCCAGGGCGATAAAGCTGCTGTGCACAGCGGGGTTGCTTTGTTTTCTTACCGGTGTTCGTGTATATATATATACACTATCATATATATATTGCCTTTTTTAAAAATATTTATTGTATATTGTGTAGGCTTTAAAACTAATAATTATCGTATAAATACGATAATTATCGTATATCTGGCAACATTGATTATCAGATACACACGCAGAGTTCTGGGTTTCAGACACTGCACAGTCTCACAGGGATTTGTTGTTAAGTCTGACTGCAGTCGGGACAAAGGACCGGCGGTAGCGCTCTGTCTTACACTGTGGGTGTCGCAGCTGAAGGAGCCACTCAACGCTCCCACAGTCTCATGTAGGGGGTGAGAGGTGTTGTCCAGGATGGATGTCAGCTGGTCAAGATTCTCCTGACACCCACCTCCTCCACATGGTCCAGAGGACAGTCCAGGACACAGCTGGACCTCCTGACCATCCTGTTGAGGCTCTTCCTGTCCCTCTCTGTGCTTCTTCCACGCCAGCAGGTCACAGCGTAGACAATTGCAGTGCTACTACAGTGTTATTGAAGGTTTTTAACAGAGTCCTGCACACTCCGTTGGACCTCCTCAGCATGTGGACACAACCTTTGTTCTTCTTGTACAGTACATCTGTGTTGTCTGACTAGTCTAGTTTATTGTTGATGTGAACACACAGGAATTTGAATGTGTTCACCTGTTCAATGTCCAAACTCTGGATGTTCACCAGTGGCTTACCTCAGGACCTCTTGCGGTGGTCAATCACCAGCTCCTTCATTTTGCTGGTGTAAGTTCGAAAGTGATTGACCTCACACCAGTCTCCAAAGTCCCTAATGGTGTTCTGGTACTCCAGATCGATCCCCTCTGATACGTATCCGACAATAGCTGAATCATCGTAGAACGTCTGATGGCAGTGAGTGGTGTTGTGCCTGAAGACCGAGGTCTTTGCTGCAGGCCACCACATCAGACTTAGATCCCTTTCCAAAAAAAAATAACCTTGAGCTAGTTCGGTGCTTGTGCCAGTGCTCAGTTGGTTCAACTTGCGCACCTCCTAAGAACCTGTTTGCTATTCTGTGGGCAAGGAGCCAAGTCAGAGACACTCCATTACGTCAGAGCATAACAGAGCATAACAGAGCATAACACACGTCAATGTCTGTTTACCCAGAGATGCTCGCGCAGTACTTAAACACAATAACGGAAATGGAGAAACTCGCCGTTTCCATGCAAGTGCTGTTCCTGGCTTTGCAAGCTTACATTGAGATCAATATTGGAACAAAGCAACTTTTGTTATTAATTAAGGTTTTTTAAACATTATTGCTAGTTTATCGGATCAAACTCCCGTGGCTGTTGTTTTAAAAATGGCTGTTCAGTGCTTGCGCTGGCCTTGATGGTCAGCCACCAGCCCGCCTCCAGCCCCTGACGTAATCGGTTCTTAGCTCTAGACCCGTCAGGTGTTGGTGCTTGTCTGGCAATTTTGTCTGGGTTAAAGGTGCTTGAGAAGAACCCTCTCCATGGTTTTTATCCGTTGGTTGGTCAAGACCTCAGATCTGAAGTTGTTGGGCTCCCTGGGGTACGTAGTCTTTGGTACAGGTACCACACGTCGGCTTCCGCAGTACCGGTACCCTCTCCAGACTAAGGCGGAGGTAAAACAGATGCAGAGCTACCATAGATAGCTGGTCTGCACAGTCTCTGCACAGTCTGGAGCTGATACCGTCTGAATCTGCAGCCTGAGTGGGAAACACTGGGAGACAGCTGGTCTGTACTACCAGCCGTGAGAGGGGGATGCGAACACATCAAAGCGATCAAAGAAGCATTTAATTTATTCGCCAATCCCGATCACCAGATTCCAGAACTCTCCTGCTGCAGTTGTCGTATCCAGAGAATGCTTTCAGCCCTCCCCAGACATCCCTTGCATTATTTTGCTTATTATATGGCAAAGCGCTCCCCCTCGCTTACCAGTCCGCTCTGAAGAGATGAAAGCCTTCCGATGAAATGATTTAGTCGGGTGTGAGCTCGTTCAGCCACGTATCAGTAAAGCACCTAACACTGCACTCTCAGTTCTCCGCCTGATCATCGTTTTGAGTTCTTTAATTTTATTAAGGAGAGATCTCACATTCCCCATGATAAGAGAGGGTATGCACGTTTATACCGTCTCTTCCTCATCCGGCACTGGACTCCGGCTCTGCATCCCCTATTCCTCCTCCTCAGATCCGCGGGGAAGTCGGCTCGCTCTTAGGATTCCTCAGCGCTAACAGCTGATCCCGAGTGTAGGTCAGCTGAGCCATGGTTGAAAGTCTCAACCGGTGGAGCGCTGAAAGTGAAGAAAAATGGTAGTAAGAAGAGAGCTACCAGTCTCACAATGTATACATCCAAAATACCATGGATGGTCGTACGGAGCCCAAGCTCAGCCCAAGTTGCTCTCTCAACCGCATTCTCCCATTTTGTCTAAGCTCCCTGTGGTTTCAATCCCACTGCCGTGCAAGTATTTTTCTCTTCCACCCCTGCTCCCACCTCTTGCTCCTGACAGAACCCTCATGCAGAAATTACTGTAATAATCAGCAAGGAGGATCCTGCTGAGGACATGATGTTTTGTCAATGTTAGCTGCACCAGCTTATCTGGAATGGAGCCATCTGCATTTGTCAGGTCAAGGGAGGCCAGAGAGAACAGGTTGGCCCTGTTCTCTCTGGCCTTGTGATCCTTGTACACTTTATACACAGTGCTGCTTGGTCCTGGAGCACAGCTTGCCCTTCATTTGGGGATGGCCTCTCTAACTTCATTCAGCTGCGGCTCTGACGTGTCAACTTTCCGGTTCAGGGGGGGTCTGGTAGGATGTTGCAATCTCCCAACTCCTGTTCTCTTCTTGGGGGGCGACAGTGGCTCAGTTGATAGGGCAAACTCATCCACTTATCTTGGCAGGGTTCGATCCCTGGCCCCTGGAGTCCACATGTCGAAGTATCATTGTCAAGATATTAAACCCAAAGTTGCTCCCAATTACTGTCCATTGGTGGGCGCATGATTGTATGAATGGTTGCCGATCCTGATGAGTATGTGGTGCCTTGCATGGCAGCCTTAGTAATCACTGTATGAATGCTTGTGAATGCTGGCTCGAATTTTTTAAGCACTTTGAGTGGTCGGGCAGCCGAGAAACGCACAATGTAAGCACAGTCCATTCATCATTCTTGTGTCGTTGTATGTCTGCCTCAGATGCCGGACTATTTCTTCCGACAAGCTGGCTAATTTCCCACAGCGTTTTTGCCTCAGTAACTCCATTGTTAGTTTAAAGTGGTTGGTGATAAAGGCTGCATGCTTACAGGCCCTTTCACACTACAGCCTATAATGCCACTAAGCCCAGTTAAAAACTCTTTTATTCTTACGCAGGATACACATTGATTGGGCCTAGCCAATGTGCTCCTCCCTCCTACCTTCTTGTTCTGGGACTTCAGAGTTTTCAAGTACTGCCTGATATTGTGGAGCCTCCCCGCTCTCTGGTTCTTTATGGAAGGAGTTCCAGCGCCTTTCTTTTTCCCATTCTCTGAACCATTCGACAGAGATGCTGAAGATGATGGATTTAATAGCCTTTAGCTTCCTTTGGGCCTCTCCCTTCACCGTTCAGTCCAGGTTCTTGTTGACATCATCATCAAACATCTTCAATAGTGTAGTCACGTTGGCTGCATGCCATTTCATCCGCCTCCTCCTGGCTTCACAAGCATCTCATACCTGAACTGTGCTGCTCCCCCTCCCACCAGATACTTCATCTTCGCTTGGTGGATCTTCAAGCCATGAATGTTCTTGCAGACTATGCTACATATACACTGCTTGCTTGAAGTCGTAGTTGTCGTCCGTTGCCTCTGTCTAATGCCGATCTGCCCGTTCGATTGGAGTGCTCTTCCTTCCTGCCTCTCGAGCATCCCTGGGGGTATCTTTCCATTGGGCTCATAGCTATGCTGGGAGTCTTCTTCCCAGAGGACACAGATTGCGTTGCCAGCCCCTTCAGCCTTGGGGGCCGTCTCTTTCAAGTAGTTACCACACCTTTAATGGTTATTATCTAGGCTTTCTGGGCTGCGGTTGATTACTATGGGTGAGTAAGCTCTGAACATACATTTGCTGATGCCTCTGGGCAGATCATCACTGACTTTCCTGGAATCATCGGGTGTTCCGGATATTCCCCAGATTGTGCCCAATTGGCTCGCGAGTCTCACTCCTTGATTCTCCTCTTTTGAGCCAGAGCCATCTTGAGGCCCTCTTTGCCGCTTCAGTGGTGCTGCAGAAGGCTCTCCACTCCCTCTCTCCTTCAATTCATAAAATGCTTAAGGTTTTGGCCAGAGAACGGGCCACAAGTCCTCTGCACCCAGCTTCCTCTCGAATATCTTACTTTGCGCTGGAAACAAGCTTGTAGGACGACAATTATGGTCACAAAATTATCTTTTTTTGTCTTTGGGAAGTGGAATCATTCTGCTTGTTTTCAAGCCTGTGGGAAATTATTTCAGGCTGATGTTTAGTATATGGCAAACTGGACATGCATTATATTAATTTGCTGTTTGACTTAGTTTGTCATTTAGGTCATCAGTTCAGGGTTGCTTTTCATTACATGTTAACTTAATTCAAGTTCCCACAATTTCTTTCTTTTATTTCACGGAACTCAAAACTGCGTGTCCTGCGTTATCCCTCATATATTTTTGTATGTATGAATTGTCCCCACTTTCTGTGGCAGTTTTCATCTTGGTAAGAAGGTCCTTTCTCTTCTCCCTAACTGAGTCATGATAGTCTTCAAACATGGAAACGTTCCACCCCTGACACCTGGACGGACTATCAAGAAAATCTGCTTGTCAATTAAAACCATTGAATCTGACAGTTTGTGTATGTCAGCTTGGTCAGATTTGCATTACAGTTTGATGACAGACTGTTACTTGCAGCTTTCAGAACATATTTGTGTCCACAAGTATGGATGTCCTAATAAGAACATTGTCCGAAGCTCACTACTAATGAGTATAAAAATTCTGAGTTTCTGAATATTACCTGTCTGAAATGACTTCTTGTGTGTGTGTGTGTGTGTGTGTGTGTGTGTGTGTGTGTGTGTGTGTGTGTGTGTGTGTGTGTGTGTGCGCGTGCATGTGAGTGTGTGTGTGTGTGTGTCTGTGTGTGTGTGTGAGAGAGAGAGAGAAAGAAAAAGAGAAAGAGTGCCTGCTCGTGCGCGTGTGTGTGTATGTGTGCTGTTGGCTGGGGGAGAGAGACGCAGCTGCTGAGATTCAGGCATGGAAAGCCTTTGGGGACTCTGCTCAAACCACCAGGGACCAAAATAAAAATATTTTTTAGAGCAGTTCTTCATCGTTTTCTATTACAGCACAAATTCCCTCTTTTTTTTTTCCCCTCTTCCCTCCATGTTCTTTTTTCATTCCTTATGTATTCCCTCCCTCTCTGTCTTCCTCTGTGTTCCAATTGTGCACACATAGCATCACCTAGTGGTAACTCATATGAAGGTGTTTGTTCATTCATTCATTCATTCTCCGTAACCCTGAAAAAACATGCAATTGCCATCCAATCGGCATGCAAATGTGCAGTAATAATATGATATGCGAATGGCAAACCTAGAGTGTCTTTAGGAGTGAACGTTAACGTGTCTGTTAATGGTCAACTTATTTACTGCTTACACAGGGTTTAACAGTTAAAAGTTAAAACTGTGGGTCTCTGGGTAAGCCATACAGTTGCATGAACTGCATTGTATTTATTATTTAAGTAGATGAGGCCACCAGAAGGGTTCTTATTTATTTTCACTAGAATTCCATCCACGAGTGACATGATGTGACAGAGGGTATAACTATCTTGGTTATGGATTTCATACACATTCTGTAATAAAATAAAAGCAAAACTTGACAAAATGACAAAATCTTATCAGACTTATCCTGGTTTTGGTGCTCACACAGGCTAATCATTGCCAAGCACTGCTTATTGTTGAGAGTGTGAAATGATGTCTTCATTTATGGAATTGAGTTTGTATATATTCAATGTTCTTAATTACATAGGACTTGTTCATTTTCTTCCTGAAAAACAAATGAGGTGAATCTTTCAATTATTAGTTTAAGGCATAGAGCTGAAGCCAGATCAAAAAAAGAATATAGACGTTATTTAGCTATAGCGTTTCTGATTGCAGTTATTGATATTTAATGGGTGACGGCTCAGTCTTATGATTATATCATATGATTCTGGGCAAACAAAAGCATTTTAAGCACTATTTTAAAAAATACAGAACTAAATCACATTTTTTAAAAATGAAAAGCTTAAAACCAGGCTTTGTGATTTTAGAGGGAATTAATTGTAGATTTTTTTTTTTAATTTCCTTTTTAGTAATGAGGAAATTCAACCATTCATACACTTTAATTCTGAGTGTCCAACGATAGAGTCAATCACCTATACCGAACTTTCATTCAAATTTAAAAAAAATTACAAATACGGGAATATGCATCTGAAGAAAATAAGCTATGTTGTCTTTGCACCATATAATAAATCAAATCAGTTTATTTATACAGAACCAATTCACAATCCCTTTTTATGTGAAAACGGAGAAAAAGGAGGCTCAGACTTTACTCTTTTTTTCTTAATTCTACAGTGGCCCAACCAATCTGCCATTAGCAAACACTTGGAGCACTGTGGCGTGGAAAAAACAGGCTGAAATCTTGAACAGATTCAGACTCAGGGTGTGCATCCTTCCACCACAACTGGTTGTGTTGGGTTGGGTTGAGAGAAAGATAGACAGAGCAAGAGATAATGATACAGAGAATGGGGGCAGGGAGAGAGGGTAAGGCTGAAGGAGTGCAAGGGAGAGGGCAAGAAAGTGCAAGAGAGGGCCAAAACTTTTTTTCTGCCACCCTCTCCTCCAAATGAATATTTTCTTTACAAACTTCCCTTTTTGCATAGTCTCATCTTTGTTGTTTTTTCTGTCTGACTTTTTCTCTCAGTTACCTCCGTTCCTTGGTTGGGGGAGGGGGTCTGTGTGCGCGTCAGTTCTGTGTGTTTGCTCATGGGCTTCACCATACAACTGTGTGTCTTGCAGTGAGTTATGATTAATCTATGCTGGTAATCAGAAAAGTCTTAATGCTAAAAAACAAAACAATGTCTACTTGTCTCTCCTTTCTCTCTAACTCCTAACCAATGAATGTCCCTCTAGTTCTATCAGCTGGTAACTTATCCAGTGAAATATCTTGTAAATTGACTTTCCCTATGATTAGATCATGTCCCTGGATGGTATATCCTAATGACTTTGGTCATCCTACTACTTTTCTTCAGGGCCAAAACCACAATTTAAAATTCCAGATTTAACGTCTCAAGTAACTCATATAACTATTATATAACCATTTCATGCACTGCTGTTTCAGTTTAAATGCATGCCCCTCTCAATAATAATTACAATAACTGTAATTGTCTCCATCATCAGGTCAACTTTTAAATCTATCCAATCCATTATAACAGCATACCCTTAACAGAATCAGATGGGGTCTGGAGCCTATCCCAGCTGACATTGGTCTAGAGGTGGGACACAGTCTGAAGAAGCCACCAGTTCATCACAGGGCCGATACAAAGAGACAAACAACTATTCAGACTCACATTTACACCTACGGGCACTCAAGAGTCATCAATTCACCTTCATTGCATACTTTGGGCAATGGAAAGAAGCCAGAGTAAATAGAACCCATGTAAAAATGGGGGGGGGGACATGGCCCAAGGGCCCCTGAAGGCCACAGTGCTACCCAATACACCACTGAGCTGCCCTGCTAAAAGAACCGCAAATCTTAATTAGGCCAACAGCATCTCCAAGCTGACAAGTAGACGTTTGCTTTTGTTTTTGAGACATTCAAGTGTAAAATTTACACTAAAGAAAATGCAGATATTAGAAGGTCTGAAAAAAAGAAAATATCTTGAGACCCCCCTCATGTTTCTTGCGACCCACTTACATAAATCCTATTCAAAGGAAATTGCTCTGCCTTCAGAGAATACTAAGTGTTCCTTATGGTTCTGACACTGATGATTTCCAGCAGTGAAGATGGGTGAGAGCATTAAGTGTACAATCAGTGGGCATCGATGTGTAGACCATTTGAAAAGCAATGCCTGAGAAATGACCAAATGTCGGATGACTTTAATACTTATCTTAAAGTGTCACACTTTTCCTAATCTTACCTATACACCACCCATCTACCCAGTTGACCCCTCTTCCACAATAAAAACAACATTGTTTCTGTCTGTACTAATATATGTCATACTTTGAGATGATGCTGGTAATGACCGTGGACTTCAAAAGCGTAGGACCACAGGACTATCACTAACACCACATTAACAGCAAGGCTGCGGAAATGGTTAAGGACTTGAGGTTCCTGTGTTCCTGTGATCCCGGACTGCCAGAGAAACTTCCCTGAAACCACCAACACCATCTCAGTAATTTGAAAATTACTTTCATTTATAAATCGAATGGATATCCCATAATTGCATACATTATGATGGATTTGATTATACAGTCTTATTGCACAAGTTTTCTATAATAGTTTAATAGTTTATCACAATACAATAATTATCAGAGATACTGTCATTTGTACTTGTATTGTTTGGACTACTTATAATTTTTATTTATTCTTTAAGCATTAGATATGTTTTTAATCTTTCTTGACGCAGAAGATCATGACTCAAACAGATATTTCACCATTTGGTTGTTTTTACACAGTCGCTTTAAATATACCTTGACTTACCTGTACTTAAAGAAAAGTACATTTCTGACTCCTGAGCATCCAGAATCCCGGAATTTTTTTCAATTTTGTAAGGAGAATTTCGAAGTCAAAATTACAGTGAATTACAATCAACTCTTCCCTGTTTTAATAACATTGAATCCTTACCCACTTGACAAGTTAACTAAAGTAAATTATTTGAGATAAAGCTATCATTGGGCTCTATATTACATATTAAATGTGTTTATTATATTGTGCATTGTCTGGTTACTTTAGCACCTTGTGGTTAATTCAAGTCTTGGAGTGGGTGTCTATGAGTGCGGCCACAGTGGAAAAAATTTATTTATGGCTGTTTTTCTCGTGACAACAGGATACCTTATCCCAATAAACAAAATTACTCTTTTATTATCTCTTCATCATGAGGAAACAAACAAAAATGTCTTCAAAATGGCAGATGAAACATGAAAATTGTTAATTTTCATTCAGATCATTTCTGATCACTTCAGATTAGACGATGGATGTATTTCTATTCATAAATAAATTTTATGATCAAGGGAAGAGGAAGAAAAGTTGTTCCCAAATTGTAGATTTTATAAAGAGAATAGACATTATATACACAAGTATTTTAAGTTAAGAAATGTTATTATCAAACGACCTTACCCATTTGTATTATTCATTCATTTGGAGAAACCTTTGTAGAACTTAGAAAACATTTTCAAGCTATCAGTCCTCACTCTGCCTGGATGTCTGATCATAGCTGCATAATATTAAAAAATTGTCCGACTTACTTTTTGTTTTACATTATTACTGGCCAACTCAGTTTTACCATTATATTTGTTCTACTGTACAATTAGTGTTATTGTGTAGAACTGTTACCGCGTTATCGACCCAACTAATCTACTTAGAGGTTTCTGAAATCCAAAGCAAAATCATCTAGTTTACCATAAACAGTTAGCATCAACGTTTGTAGATATTGTATCTACAAACTGATATGTATATTGTAACTACAGCTGTAAGAAAGTTCAATAGTCATCAAGTCAAGTAAAGAGTTTTGTCTATTTAGTTCTGATATTTCCGATGTCTTTGAAGGCAGCATGAGTCTGGTGGGAGAGGCTGGTTTGTTGACTGACTCGGTTTTCGGCTGCGTTGTAGCTGCCACTGGCCAACCAGCTAGCTCTACTGGCTGACTTAAAGCTATTCATTTGACAACTTGTCAATAATGTAAATCTCGTCTGACAGGCGCTGCTGCCGGTCCTGGTACCAAAGATGACTGTATTCACACAAATTCTTTGTTGTCGGTCCGATTTCTAACCGAGCACGCCGTTTTTTGTCTCATTTTGGGTTAAACTTATGAGATTGACAAGATAAACTGCTGAAGTTCCTCTGGAGTGAGATGGACAACGCTGGGCTGAACAGAGGCAGCGCATAAAGGAGGACAGCCAGCTAGTTTAGTGCGAACGGGAAATAAGACTGTCTCTAGATGGACTCGAACCACGAAATATTTTTCCTGATTTGTTCTGGTAGTTTTAGTTGTAATCTTGGAGAAGTGGAGCAGGGCGTAGCTGTCAAAACTCCTCGCTCGTCTGGCTGCAGCGCTGGCCTAGTGAACTAGGCTAGCTAGCTAGCTAGCACGTCCGAGTCCTCCACCAAAGTAGGTATTTACTCTCATTTTTAATTTATCACCTTAATATTTTCAGATATAGATTTCTTACTTAAATTTTTAGTGATGCATTCACATATTGTGTGCGACGACTTACTGCAACAGGGAAGAGAGGTGGGTTTATTGCTGCTGACATGAAGTTAATCTATTGGAGCTATAGCTAACGGTAGCAACAAATAAAGAGAGAGCGAGATTACGGCCTTGGTTGTGGGTTAATTCTGTAGCAGAATTTTTCATATTTGACTGTACATGTTCAGTTCAATTGACGTTTTGGAATATGCAACCTGACCCACCACTCTACAGGTGGGCACTGAACTTGCCATGGCACAGAAACAACGTCCAGAAAGTGTAGAATCTTTCATATACTTCTGTTATTCCTTCTTGAATTGGCCGTGGTTGGCTAGTTGTATAATATGAAATCGCGCGTTGAAAGGTGCATTACTATGTTTTATACGGTTATACAAATGTCTGTGCTTCTGATATTAAAAGATCAGTCTTAGATGATATGAAGTATCCATCAGGGATCCTTAATATGGTTTCCAGAATCCATTCATTATATATCTCTTTCGCACTTTCTGTGGAATATGTTTTCACCAAACTCTATTCTGGATATTTCAGCATATCATGAATTTCCCTGCTCATCCACCAATGTACATGCAGGCACCAAGTTGCTGCTGCATATGACTCTCATAAAGTGCCTGTTATCCATTGTAAAAAAAAAAAAATAATTAAACAGTTACCCTCATATATTGTAACTGGGTAATAATTGATTTTTAGTTATCCTGGAAAGACCCCATTGAAACAGTCTGCAAAAAGGATAAAGCAAAGAATCAATTTTCTTTGCCGCCATAGTTCATTTGGTGCAGGTAGACAGATTATTCTTTTGTTCAATAAGAGTTGTGATCGAGTGCCCTACAGTACTGCAATGGCACATGGTATAAGAGTTTGTTTTTTCCACTATGAAGTCAAAATTGTTCTACCAAATTAAAATCTGCCCAAAGATACTTGGTCAACCTTAAGAAAAACTTTATCAATCAACCTATCATAATAACATGTTAAGCCTGTTCAATAACGATATCGCTAACCCCAATCATGTTATAAACTGTGAATATAATTTGTTACCATTAAACCGGAGATGGAGAGTTCCACGATTTAACAGGATTAAACTGAAGCATTCTTTTGTTTATCAGTCAATCCTTAAACTCAATTTAGAGCTTACTCCAAGATCAAATGCATGTTGAAAAGGATATGATTCTTGTTTTTGTGTTTTTTTTCATTGTATGGTTCTTTTGTACACACTAACTCTCTGAGTATCTCTCAAATAGTATTGGAAGCATGGCCGTAATCCGACTCTGTGCATTTTCTTATATATAAAGTACCCTATTTAAAAAGGTTTATATTTTGCTTAGAGGGGATTAAACAACGAGATACCATTTCCCGCCCGGATGCAACTATCTCTTCACTGTTTTCAATAATTATACAATGAAGTTGTAATTCAAATGTATAGCCTCTCACTTTGAAATGGCTGCTTTGTGTTTTGTGGGGTTTTTTTTCATTGTATGGTTCATTTGTAGAAAAAGTTCAGACTTTTGTGACAAACTACTAAGTAAGTAACTACTTGATAAGTTTATCAAAAGAGTAATCAATTACTGGAAATGAACCAATAACCATTTTCATGATCAGTTGAACTTGAAATAATTTTCCAAGTACATAAACTGATTTTACCCATTTTCACTTCCTCAAATGTAATGTCCCTCTCTTGTGACTAGTACACCCATTTTGAAATGCTTTAAATTCTTTGGGCTTTTTGGGATCTGACACATTCTGACGTAAGATAGCTAAATAGATAGAAACTTGATTAATCCCACAAGGTAAATTTGGTCATTACAGCAGCTCCAACAACATTGTATAATCGTATAATATATATATATTTTGTATAATATATATAATAGATATGTGTATATATACACAGTATATATATATATATATATTTAAATACTGTATATGTATTATCTGTATATATATATATATTATGTATATATATAAATATATATGTGTTTATCTTTTTATTTTTTTTGGTGTTGTGCTGTTCGAGGAGGAACAGGCCTAATTCTCGTTTACCTTCTTCATAATGGGAAAGACCAGAGAACACAGTAATGCTGTGTGAGAAGAAATGATTTAAAAAAATATGAAAAACTCAAAAGATTTTTATAGCAGTGAAACTATGAATGTATTTTGATCACTGAGCGTAGACCTATTACTTTTATAATAAGATTTACAGATTTTATAACCTCTCTCTCCAGACAAAGGCCTCTCTTCACCAAAGCTTTATGCAATACTTGAATCTGAAAACAGTTGTTACAGTGTAACAGATGACACCATGTAGACTTGATAGATTGCAAAATTGGATTCATCACACTTTGTGGAAAATAATCTAAATCATTCTGTCAATTGATCTTTTGCTTGTGACTGATTACAGGCTGCATGTTTTGAATGCCTTCCTGCCAGCTATGGGTACACTCACTGGCCTATGCACCATTGTGCACCAGAATGGTACTGCCCATCGGGAATCTTCAGAAGGAAGGCCAGCCGCCGAGGCTCTGAGACTTAATTTCTACCATAGCAGCGAAGGAGCAGCCAACTTCCTCAGTTACCCACCAGGGTTCTACGTGGCTGAGGAGCTTTGCATAGATGCAGCCAAAGCATGCTGTGAGTGCTGCAGCTGTGCAAGCATACATTATGCACCCCCGCCCATTTGTTTTGCCGCCACTCAGTTTATAGGTCCTGGGATAAGGTTATCAAGAGTCCACAGTGAAATCTATCGTCAGAAAAAGGGTCCGCTTGTCCAATCGACACAATGTTTGTTTACAGTCTTTTTTAAATATATTTTAGAGTCCAAGATAAAAAATGTTTGTTTTACTTTGTTTGGAGCTTTTTTAAATGAGCTGCAATTTAAGAGTCACAAGAGTGTGATGCAACTAATAGACGGAGCAGAACCATTTTGGTGGGAAGGGGAGGCGTGTAGACAAGCCTTCATGTTGTCGGAATCGCATGTTATGTGTTTTTGATGATGAACCAAACACAACTGACGTTTTAAACCATATTTAGTGACCATTTGTTCACCCATGTTGGCACTAGAAACAGAACGTATGTTATACACTTAAACTCTATTTCTGAAAGTGTACTTACTTGTTGAATTAGTTTCATCGATGGATATTTATGTGAATAAAGCTACTATAAACCAATATAGCTAAAGTGTAGTGTTTTAAAGAAGATGCAACATATTGAAACTTAATGCTCTTTTGGCTTCTTTGTGTACTATAGGTATATCACCTCTGTACTGCAGCCTTTTTGGTCTCTTCAGAGAGCGAGACCGCTTGTGGTTTTCACCAAACCATATATTTCAGCTTGATGAGCTGGCTTCAGAAGATGTGTTTTTCAGAATAAGGTAACGTATCAATCAAAATCCAATGCCATATTCTTGGACATCCATATTGTAAACATTTAATTCATGCTGTGAAGCATCATACGTATTTGATATAATACCTTTTTTTTTTTTACTCGTCTTCAGTGAAAGACAGTTCTTCTATCTTGACTGGTTCTTTCCATATACTTTTTCATTCATGTTTCTGAAGTTGATGTGTTAATTGTACACATTTATTAAAGTAATTTATTAAAAATGTACTAAAATAATTAGACCCTTGAATACTTGTGAAATATATTAAACCCCTTTTTCGTCCACGTATCAAATCCGGCATTCATAGATGTAGAAAGTCTGGGTTTATTTTGTCCTTTTTATGGCCCTACCAATGAAAGTTACATTTTTTTTTCTATTTCTGACCATACTTTCATCATTCCCTTTCATACAGTCATTACCGATCTTAACAATTTCGTGCAATTTCAGTTATAGGTGGAATTGATTCCAGTGGAATATTTTGACATGCTCTTTGTTTCATTCCCACTCACAATGCATCCATTCCTTTAGTTCTTCTGTAGCATCACTTTAAATTAAGTTGTAAAGTATCAAAAACTCTTTATTACTTTTTAACACAGGTACTACTTCCCTGGCTGGTATAGTGGAGGAGCATCCCGGGCATTTCGGTATGGTGTTGCCAAGGGTTCAGAAAGACCCGTCTTTGATGACTATGTTATGTCATACCTCTTCTCTCAGGTGATATCTTCATCATACACCTCCTGACACACACACACTATTTTATATATGTGTGACTTCAGGAAAGATATTGAAGAGCATGTTTTAATTGGTTTTATGCCCCCGCCATAGGGTGTTCAGGCACCTGTAGTTAACAGTTATAATAGGTGATATGGGTTTTCAATGTCCCCTCCAAAAATGCGGACCAGAATTGGGTAAAATTTCATACATTCTTTTTAGGGCCCCTAAACATTATATGTTAAACCTTATTGAATTTGAGTGATTATTTTGCAAGGAT